>OY978500.1:12794787-14160256 GCA_963854855.1 Nasturtium officinale
CTAAACCCTAAACTCTTAATCTTATACCGTAAACCCTATACCCTTTAGCTTAAACCCTAATCAATAAACCTAAACCCTAAATCCTAAACCTAAACTCTTAATCTTATACCCTAAACCCTAAACCTTAATCCCAAACCCTCAACCCTAAACCCTAAACACATTCAGAAAAACTTGTGTCTTGCTTACCTTTTTTGAATCTCGAACCCAAGAATAACATAAAATGTGTCTTGCTTACCTTGTTTTGTATCTTAACTAAATAGCATGCTTCCTCTGTAATCATGAGTCATAATATTCTTACTCCTAAACCCTAAACTCTAAACCTAAACCCTAAATCCTAAACCCTAATCTCTAAACCCTAAACTCTTAATCTTATACCCTAAACCCTATACCCTTAACCTTAAACCCTAATCTATAAACCTAAACCTTAATCTCTAAAACCTAAACTCTTAATCATATACCCTAAAACCTAAGCCTTAATACCTAAACCCTAAACCCAAAACCCTAATCTGTAAACTCTATACCTTAAACCCTAACCCTAAACACATTGGGAATAATTCGTATCTTTCTTACCTTTTTTGAATTTCGAACCCAAAAATAACATAAAATGTGTCTTGCTTACCTTGTTTTGTATCTCAACTAGATGACATGCTTCCTCTGTAGTCATGAGTCATAATATTCTTACTCCTAAACCCTAAACCCGAATCCTAAACCCTAAATCCTAAATTCTAATCTCTAAACCCTAAACTCTTATTCTTATACCTTAACCCCTAGACCCTATACACTAAACCCTAATCCCTATACCGTAAACCCTAATCTGTAAACCCTAACCTAAACACATTGGGAATAACTTGTGTCTTGCTTACCTTTTTTAAATCTCGAACCCAGGAATAACATAAAATGTGTCTTGCTTACCTTGTTTTTGTATCTCAACTGGATGACATGCTTCCTCTGTAATCATGACTAATAATATTCTTACTCGTAGACCCTAAACCTTAAACCTAAACCCTAAATCCTAAATCCTAATCTCTAAACCCTAAACTCTTAATCTTATACCCTATACCCTTAACCTTAAACCCTAATCTATAAACCTAAACCCTTAATCCAAAACCTTAATCTCTAAAACCTAAACTCTTAATCTTAAACCCTAAACCATAATCTCTAAACCCTAAACCCAAAACCCTAATCTGTAAACCCTACAGCCTAAACCATAACCCTAAACACATTGGGAATAACTTGTGTCTAGCTTACCTTTTTGAATCTTGAACCCAAGATTAACATAAAATGTGTCTTGCTTACCTTGTTTTGTATCTAACCTAGATGGCATGCTTTCTCTGTAATCGTGAGTCATAATATTTTTACTCCTAAACCCTAAACCCTAAACCTAAACCTTAAATTCTAAACCCTAATCTCTAAACCCTAAACTCTTAAACCTATACCATAAACCCTATACCCTTTAGCTTAAACCCTAATCTATAAACCTGAACCCTAAATCCTAAACCTAAACTCTTAATCTTATACCCTAAACCCTAAACCTTAATCCCTAACCCTAAACCCTAAACCCTAAACACATTCGGAAAAACTTGTGTCTTGCTTACCTTTTTTGAATCTCGAACCCAAGAATAACATAAAATGTGTCTTGCTTACCTTGTTTTGTATCTTAACTAAATAGCATGCTTCCTCTGTAATCATGAGTCATAATATTCTTACTCCTAAACCCTAAACTCTAAACCTAAACCCTAAATCCTAAACCCTAATCTCTAAACCCTAAACTCTTAATCGTATACCCTAAACCCTATACCCTTAACCTTAAACCCTAATCTATAAACCTAAACCCTAATCTCTAAAACCTAAAATCTTAATCATATACCCTAAAACCTAAGCCTTAATACCTAAACCCTAAACCTAAAACCCTAATCTTTAAACTCCATACCCTAAACCCTAACCCTAAACACATTGGGAATAATTCGCATCTTTCTTACCTTTTTTGAATTTCGAACCCAAAAATAACATAAAATGTGTCTTGCTTACCTTGTTTTGTATCTCAACTAGATGACATGCTTCCTCTGTAGTCATGAGTCATAATATTATTACTCCTAAACCCTAAACCCGAATCCTAAACCCTAAATCCTAAATTCTAATCTCTAAACCTTAAACTCTTAATCTTATACCTTAACCCCTAGACCCTATACACTAAACCCTAATCCCTATACCGTAAACCCTAATCTGTAAACCCTAACCTAAACACATTGGGAATAACTTGTGTCTTGCTTACCTTTTTTAAATCTCGAAACCAGGAATAACATAAAATGTGTCTTGCTTACCTTGTTTTTGTATCTCAACTGGATGACATGCTTCCTCTGTAATCATGACTCATAATATTCTTACTCGTAAACCCTAAACCTTAAACCTAAACCCTAAATCCTAAATCCTAATCTCTAAACCCTAAACTCTTAATCTTATACCCTATACCCTTAACCTTAAACCCTAATCTATAAACCTAAACCCTTAATCCAAAACCCTAATCTCTAAAACCTAAACTCTTAATCTTAAACCCTAAACCCTAAACCATAATCTCTAAACCCTAAGCCCTAAACCCAAAACCCTAATCTGTAAACCCTACAGCCTAAACCCTAACCCTAAACACATTGGGAATAACTTGTGTCTTGCTTACCTTTTTGAATCTTGAACCCAAGAATAACATAAAATGTGTCTTGCTTACCTTGTTTTGTATCTAACCTAGATGGCATGCTTCCTCTGTAATCGTGAGTCATAATATTCTTACTCCTAAACCCTAAACCCTAAACCTAAACCTTAAATTCTAAACCCTAATCTCTAAACCCTAAACTCTTAAACTTATACCATAAACCCTATACCCTTTAGCTTAAACCGTAATCTATAAACCTGAACCCTAAATCCTAAACCTAAACTCTTAATCTTATACCCTAAACCCTAAACCTTAATCCCTAACCCTAAACCCTAAACCCTAAACACATTCGGAAAAACTTGTGTCTTGCTTACCTTTTTTGAATCTCGAACCCAAGAATAACATAAAATGTGTCTTGCTTACCTTGTTTTGTATCTTAACTAAATAGCATGCTTCCTCTGTAATCATGAGTCATAATATTCTTACTCCTAAACCCTAAACTCTAAACCTAAACCCTAAATCCTAAACCCTAATATCTAAACCCTAAACTCTTAATCTTATACCCTAAACCTTATACCCTTAACCTTAAACCCTAATCAATAAACCTAAACCCTAATCTCTAAAATCTAAACTCTTAATCATATACCCTAAAACCTAAGCCTTAATACCTAAACCCTAAACCCAAAACCCTAATCTGTAAACTCTATACCCAAAACCCTAACCCTAAACACATTGGGAATAATTCGTATCTTTCTTACCTTTTTTGAATTTCGAACCCAAGAATAACATAAAATGTGTCTTGCTTACCTTGTTTTGTATCTCAACTAGATGACATGCTTCCTCTATAGTCATGAGTCATAATATTCTTACTCCTAAACCCTAAACCCGAATCCTAAACCCTAAATCCTAAATTCTAATCTCTAAACCCTAAACTCTTAATCTTATACCTTAACCCCTAGACACTATGCACTAAACCCTAATCCTTATACCGTAAACCCTAATCTGTAAACCCTAACCTAAACACATTGGGAATAACTTGTGTCTTGCTTACCTTTTTTAAATCTCGAATCCAGGAATAACATAAAATGTGTCTTGCTTACCTTGTTTTTGTATCTCAACTGGATGACATGCTTCCTCTGTAATCATGACTCATAATATTCTTACTCGTAAACCCTAAACCTTAAACCTAAACCCTAAATCCTAAATCCTAATCTCTAAACCCTAAACTCTTAATCTTATACCCTATACCCTTAACCTTAAACCCTAATCTATAAACCTAAACCCTTAATCCAAAACCCTAATCTCTAAAACCTAAACTCTTAATCTTAAACCCTAAACCCTAAACCATAATCTCTAAACCCTAAGCCCTAAACCCAAAACCCTAATCTGTAAACCCTACAGCCTAAACCCTAACCCTAAACACATTGGGAATAACTTGTGTCTTGCTTACCTTTTTGAATCTTGAACCCAAGAATAACATAAAATGTGTCTTGCTTACCTTGTTTTGTATCTAACCTAGATGGCATGCTTCCTCTGTAATCGTGAGTCATAATATTATTACTCCTAAACCCTAAACCCTAAATCTAAACCTTAAATTCTAAACCCTAATCTCTAAACCCTAAACTCTTAATCTTATACCGTAAACCCTATACCCTTTAGCTTAAACTCTAATCAATAAACCTAAACCCTAAATCCTAAACCCTAATCTGTAAATTCTAAACTCTTAATCTTATACCCTAAACCCTGAACCTTAATCCCTAAACCCTAAACCTAAAACCCTAATCTGTAAACTCTATACCCTAAACCCTAACCCTAAACACATTGGGAATAACTTGTGTATTGCTTACCTTTTTTGAATCACGCACCCTAGAATAACATAAAATGTGTCTTGCTTACCTTGTTTTGTATCTCAACAAGATGGCATGAGTCCTCTATAATCGTGAGTCATAATATTCTTACTTCTAAACCCTAAACCCGAATCCTAAACCCTAAATCCTAAATTCTAATCTCTAAACCCTAAACTCTTAATCTTATACCCTAAACCCTAGACCCTATACACCAAACCATAATCCCTATACACTAAACCATAATCCCTATACACTAAACCCTAATATGTAAACCTTAACCCTAAACTCATTGGGAATAACTTGTGTCTTGCTTACATTTTTTGAATCTCGAACCCAATAATAACATAAAATGTGTCTTGCTTACCTTGTTTTGTATCTCAACTAGATGGCATGCTTTCTCCATAATCGTGAGTCATAATATTCTTACTCCTAAACCCTAAACTCGAATACTAAACCCTAAATCCTAAATTCTAATCTCTAAACTCTAAACTCTTAATCTTATACCCTAACCCCTAGATCCTATACACTAAACCCTAATCCCTATACCGTTAACCCTAATCTGTAAACCCTAACCTAAACACATTGGGAATAACTTGTGTCTTGCTTACCTTTTTTAAATCTCGAATCCAGGAATAACATAAAATGTGTCTTGCTTACCTTGTTTTTGTATCTCAACTGGATGACATGCTTCCTCTGTAATCATGACTCATAATATTTTTACTCATAAACCCTAAACCTTAAACCTAAACCCTAAATCCTAAATCCTAATCTCTAACCCCTAAACTCTTAATCTTATACCCTATACCCTTAACCTTAAACCCTAATCTATAAACCTAAACCCTTAATCCAAAACCCTAATCTCTAAAACCTAAACTCTTAATCTTAAACCCTAAACCCTAAACCATAATCTCTAAACCCTAAACCCTAAACCTAAAACCCTAATCTGTAAACCCTACAGCCTAAACCCTAACTGATGAGGCCCAAGACGTCTCCGACCCGGAGGATAGCCAGCCGGACGATACCGGTACAGACACGGACGAAAGCCAGGGAACGTTGCCAGTTATGCCGGTATCGGCCATTGACCGTGCGCACTCGCGGCCGTACCAAACAAGAATGAACATGGCGATTGCCCAAGGAATGAAGAAAGGCAAATGGCCACAACCCAAGCTGGCAACCTCGGCAAACACCAAGGACCAAGTCCTTAGCGTTTTCACCTTGACCCGGTGAAAACGCCCCACTAAAGTCGTTTGGGAAAGGAACACTCTTTTTCCCTTGATGGGTTTTATCCCTAAGTGGTTTTCCCATCAAGGTTTTTAACGAGGTTCACGACCCGGCCGCATTAGGACCGAGCCGATCATCACCTTACCCGTCCATGGTCCGCGTGGTTGTTGTCCGGCCCTAATCTCTATCCCTTCCTGTTTTCTTGTTTTACCGTTTTACTAAGAACTTAAGTTACTGTTTTAGGGGTATGTAAACACCCAAGGACACGTTGGTCTTTTGTAAGGGGCTTGTTGCCCTATTTCTCCTGCCTATATAAAGGCGTGTAACCTCTCCCTTTGAACTCAGATTTGAATGAATGCAATTAGCTTAAAGCTTGCTCTCGAATCTCAAGTAGTTTAAACATCGTTGTCCTGGAAGCTCAGCTCGGACTCCGATCAGTCGTATCACGGTGTTGTCCAAATACCGTGTGGCCGGCTTTCGATCCATTGTTACCGATCCATCTATCCATTCTCACTTCGCTCCATCCTTTCCACTCTCCAAACGCTTATCTCCATCCTCTTCCATCTCTACCTTCATCCAACCTTCCCGCCGTTCAAACCCCGCCGTAATACCACCACTTCACCATCCTGTTTCCCCCATCCGTACCGCCGAGGACCCGTACCGCGGCCCTTCCACCAACCGAGGTACCGTACCGGTACCCGTACGACCGCCTCTGATGAGGCCCAAGACGTCTCCGACCCGGAGGATAGCCAGCCGGACGATACCGGTACAGACACGGACGAAAGCCAAGGAACGTTGCCAGTTATGCCGGTATCGGCCATTGACCGTGCGCATTCGCGACCGTACCAAACAAGAATGAACACGGCGATTGCCCAAGGACTGAAGAAAGGCAAATGGCCACAACCCAAGCTGGCAACCTCGGCAAACACCAAAGACCAAGTCCTTAGCGTTTTCACCTTGACACGGTGAAAACACCCCACTAAAGTCGTTTGGGAAAGGAACACTCTTTTTCCCTTGATGGATTTTATCCCTAAGTGGTTTTCCCATCAAGGTTTTGAACGAGGTTCACGACCCGGCCGCATTAGGACCGAGCCGATCATCACCTTACCCGTCCATGGTCCGCGTGGTTGTCGTCCGGCCCTAATCTCTATCCCTTCCTGTTTTCTTGCTTTTACCGTTTTACTAAGAACTTAATTTACTGTTTTATGGGTATGTAAACACCCAAGGACACGTTGGTCTTTTGTAATGGGCGTGTTGCCCTATTTCTCTCGCCTATATAAAGGCGTGTAACCTCTCCCTTTGAACTCAGATTTGAATGAATGCAATTAGCTTAAAGCTTGCTCTCGAATCTCAAGTAGTTTAAACATCGTTGTCCTCGAAGCTCAGCTCGGACTCCGATCAGTCGTATCACGGCATTGTCCAAATACCGTGTGGCCGGCTTTCGATCCATTGTTACCGATTCATCTATCCATTCTCACTTCGCTCCATCCCTTCCCACTCTCCAAACACTTATCTCCATCCTCTTCCATATCTACCTTCATCCAACCCTTCCGCCGTCCAACCCTCGCCGTAACACCACCACTTTACCATCTCGTTTCTCCCATCCGTACCGCCGAGGACCCGTACCGCGGCCCTTCCACCAACCGAGGTACCGTACCGGTACCCGTACGACCGCCTCCGTCCCGGTCTCGTCCCAACTCAGCCTGATTCCGAAGCCAACGTTCCGGGAGCGTATCAGCTGGTATCAGAGCCAAGCTTCATCCGTCAGGTTGTAACTTTCCATTAAAACATCTTCCATTGTTTCTCTACCGTTTACCGCCTTGAACTTGTTCTTATTTCGCACCTTACTTTCTAACAGTCTAGTCTTTGTCACGGTCATTATTGTCTCAAAGCTTTGTGCTTATAGCTAGCCTTTGGTCGCCGACGTGTGAAAGACTAAGTCTTAGTACCACCGAAGCACCATTGTTGCCCTAGTGAGACGAGAGGTTGAAGACGAGTAAGTGGGGACCATTTCTGGTCAACACACTTTACTCGCCTATTCTCTGACCCGGCCGCGTGAGGAACATCCTGTCCTTGCCTTATTTGTGATCCGTCCCTTTGGCAGGACATGAGAAATCCGCGTGCTAGTTGTCTTTGCCGTTTTTGTTAATAACTGTCCTTTGTCCTTTTTGCTTTAAACGTTCGGCAGTTGTCCTTTATTTTGCACCATACCGCCAGCTTTCATTTTTTTTGTCATTTTATGCGCGTAGGGTCCATCCCACAGTCCCACGCTCCATTGCCCGTACTGGCAGGATACGTCAGCTCCAACAGCCGTACACCCCCGTGTCCTATTAATCCTGCGATTGACCCGTCCCCATCAGTACCAACCACGACCGGACGACCCTATTGGGCTACCGTCCCTCGACCCGGACGACCACGGCGGACTAACCTTTCCGGACCAAGTACCTCCGAGAGTCTCCCACCGTCCGTACGCCGCCGTCCGTACCCGACCACCGTCCGTACAGGCCAACCCCGCCGGCTTGACCTTACCGACTCCGACCCCGACGAACTCACCCCGTTGTCCGTACCGCGCCGTCCGTACGACCCATCCGTACCGACCATACCGCCCATGGCCGAACCCGCGGAAGACTTGCCCCGTCCTATTGAGATCGGTACCATCCTGGCCACCATCCAGGCCCAAATAGAGCGCCTCACCGAGCGAATGGCCCGATACGATCTTCCACCGGATGCTCGACCGCCCCTCCCAAATCCGCCGGCCGATCTCGCCGACCGACCCCTTGAAGAACCCGGCCCGGCCTACCAATCCGATGATGGGTACGATCCATACCAACCCCGTCCAGGTCGACCCCGGCGCAGAGAGCGACCAAACGATCGGGATGACCGTGCACCTCGACCCGAGGCCCCGGTCCACAAACTGGTCCCACCGACCTTCGCGGGAAAGGTTGACCCGGAAGCCTACCTCGATTGGGAAAGGCGAATGGACCATCTGTTTGATTGTTACGATTACTCCGAACCCAAGAAGGTTACCTATGCCGCGGCCCAACTGACCGACCATGCCCTTACATGGTGGGACCGCGACTTGGCAGAACGCAGGCGACGACGTGAAGGCCTAATCCCTACTTGGGACGTTATGAAATATGTCATGAGGAAACGCTACGTCCCGCCCCTCTATCACCGTGATTTGCAAAAGCGGTTCCGAAAACTTCACCAAGGCACCCGAACCATTGAAGAGTACTACGACGAGTTTGAGCATTTGCGAAACCGTCTCCAGCTCAATGACTGTGAAGAAACCTTAATGGCCCAGTTCGTGGACGGCATGCAAGACCGGATTGCCCGCAAAGTAGAGCGGCAGCCTTACCAAGGGTTTGATGAGCTCTTGCACCTGGCCATCCACTTAGAAGCACAGATCAAGAGGAAAACCTCCTCGGCCTTCCGAGGAAAGACCTCCCCGAACCAAGTCTGGCCTCCCAACCCCACAGCCACGTCCACTAGCCCCAAACCACCGGTTGTATCCAAGGCCATTGCCATCGATTCACGTTTCAAGCCAAGGCAACCCGAAGCCAATGCGGGAAGAAGCCGGGACGTGATATGCTACAAATGCCAAGGCAGAGGGCATTACTCCAGGGACTGCCCCAACAACCGAGCCATGATCCTTACCCCCAAAGGCGACTATGAATCCCAGGACGAGGAGCCGGTCGAGGAAAACGACCCCGAGCCAGTTCAACCCGAAGGCACGGTTGAATATCCGGATGTAGGAGACCTCCTGGTCGTCCAAAGGAGCCTGAGCACCTTGACCTTGCCCGAGCCGACCGGACAGCGGGACAACATCTTCCACACACGCTGCACCATCAACGGCAAGGTTTGCGGCTTGATCATTGATGGTGGGTCCTGTACCAATGTGGCCAGCTCCCACCTCGTGACCAAGCTTTCTCTCCCTACCTCTAAACACCCTCATCCCTATAAACTGCGATGGCTGAATGATAAAACTGTTATACCCGTTACCGAACAGGTAGATCTAGCCTTTAGTATAGGGCATTACCGGGACACGGTCCAATGTGATGGTGTTCCAATGCAAGCTAGCCACGTCCTCTTAGGACGCCCATGGCAGTTTGACAAGGACGCCACCCACAACGGCCGTTCCAACTTTTATTCGTTTATGCATGAATCTAAGCGTGTTACCCTAGCACCTCTAACACCCGTTCAAGTACATGAACTCCAATCTCGCTTAGCCAAAACCACATCTTCCCGTCCCAACTTCCTAATATCCATTAGGGACGCTTGTAAAACCATCGGCAATGAGTGCCGAGTTGTACTAATGGTTTACAAAGATGTGATGAGCGCAGGTACCAGGGAAGATCCAATCCCGGATGAGCTCCAAAGGATCCTGCAGAAGTATTCGACCGTCTTCCCTGAAGAGATTCCCCACGGGCTCCCTCCCCTCCGGGGAATTGAACACCGAATCGACTTTATTCCCGGAGCCTCCCTGCCCAACCGACCTGCTTACCGCGTTAATCCGGAGGAATCCAAAGAATTAGAGCGACAGGTTGCCGACCTCTTGTCCAGGGGATACGTCCGCGAAAGCCTCAATCCGTGCGCCGTACCAGTCCTTTTGGTCCCCAAGAAGGATGGCAGCTGGAGGATGTGCGTGGACTGCCGGCCCATCAACAACATTACGGTCAAATACCGGCACCCAATTCCCCGTTTGGACGACATGTTGGACGAACTTAGTGGCGCGTCCATTTTCTCCAAAATCGATCTCAAAAGTGGTTACCACCAAGTCCGAATGAGAGAAGGTGACGAATGGAAGACCGCCTTCAAAACCAAGCAAGGGCTGTACGAGTGGCTAGTCATGCCGTTCGGCCTTTCCAACGCCCCTTCCACCTTCATGCGACTGATGAACCATACTCTCCGAGCATTCCTCAATAAATTTGTGGTTGTCTACTTTGACGACATCCTTGTCTGCAGCAAGGATCTTACTGCACATGCTTCCCACCTAGATACGGTTCTACGAACCTTGCAACAAGAGGAGCTCTACGCCAACATGGCCAAGTGTACCTTCGGCGCTCGAGAACTTATCTTCTTGGGCTTTGTCCTCAGTGGTCAGGGTCTAAAAGTTGACCAAGAGAAGATCCGGGCCATCCAAGAATGGCCAACCCCTACCAACGTCAGCCAAGTCCGCAGTTTCCATGGCCTGGCCAGTTTCTATCGACGTTTCGTTCGGGACTTTAGTTCCATTGCCGCTCCCTTAACGACTTTGGTGAAAAAGTCCTCCGGGTTTATATGGGAAGAACCCCAAGAGAAGGCCTTCCAAGAGCTCAAGGGTCAGCTCACTCAAGCACCTTTACTGGCCTTGCCCGACTTCAACAAGACCTTCGAAATTGAGTGTGACGCGTCCGGTATAGGCATTGGAGCTGTGCTGACACAAGAAGGGCGTCCCGTGGCTTACTTCAGTGAGAAGCTCAGTGGAGCCACACTCAACTACCCCACCTACGACAAAGAGCTCTATGCGTTGGTCCGAGCACTTGAAACATGGCAACATTACCTCCTCTCCAAGGAGTGCGTCATCCACTCGGATCATGAGACCTTGAAGCATCTCCGGGGGCAAACCAACCTGAAGAAGCGGCACGCCAAATGGCTCGAGTTCATCGAGATGTTTCCCTATGTCATCAAGTATAAAAAGGGGAAGGAGAATGTGGTCGCCGATGCTCTTTCCCGTCACCACGCCCTTATCACTACTGTTGAGGCCAAGGTTCTAGGCTTCGGCCCTCTTAAGGACCGGTACCAAGATGATCCCGGTCTAAAACTGCCCTATGCCGAACACGGGAAGGACTCCTTCAAAGATTTTCATATCCACGACGGCTTCCTTTTTAAGGGCAAACGGTTGTGCATACCAGAGGGATCGATTCGAGAGCTGCTCGTTCAAGAAGCCCACAGTGGCGGTTTGATGGGACACTTTGGGACGCATAAGACCTTAGATATGCTGCGAAGTCACTTCTACTGGCCTAGGATGAGGAGCATGGTCGAAGTCTTCTGTGCAAGGTGTTTAACCTGCAAGCGCGCCAAGACCAAGTCCCATCCATACGGACTATACATGCCCCTGCCCATCCCAACCTCCCCATGGATCGACCTATCCATGGACTTTCTGCTAGGATTGCCTCCAATCGAAAGAAAGGACTCAATAATGGTAGTGGTCGACCGTTTTTCCAAAATGGCCCATTTCATGCCCTGTTCCAAGGCATGGGACGCTACGGCCATTGCCGACCTCTTCTTCCGGGACGTTGTCAAACTTCACGGCCTACCCCGAACCATTGTCTCTGATCGAGACCCCAAATTTCTCAGTCATTTCTGGAGAACCTTGTGGAGGCGCATGGGAACCAAACTCCTTTTCTCCACTGCCGCGCATCCCCAAACTGATGGACAAACTGAAGTCGTTAACCGTACCTTGGGAGCTTTGCTCAGGACGGCCGTGGACTCCGACAAAGCCAACTGGCTCCAAAGCCTACCTTATGTGGAGTTTGCCTACAACCGGGCAACTCACTCAACTACCGGCCTCTCCCCGTTTGAGATTTGCTACGGGTTCAATCCGTGTACACCGCTCGACATGATTCCATTGCCCCCTGAGCGGATGGAAGACCAAAATGGGGTAGCCAAGGCTGAATATGTCCGTAAGCTTCATGAACGTGTCCGCAGCCGAATCCTCAAGAAGACGGAACAGTACAAGCAGAAAGCGGACCGAGGGAGACAGCCAATGATCCTACAACCAGGGGAATGGGTTTGGCTACACACCCGAACTGAACGATTCAACAAAACCCGACAGACGAAGCTACAACCGCGAGGAGATGGTCCCTTCCAAATCCTAGAGCGCATTAACAACAATGCGTACCGGATAGACATTCCAGGTAAAGGTAACATGTCCACCACTTTCAATGTTGCTGATTTGTCTCGTTTTGATGCAGGAGATCAAGTTTTGAGGACAAAACACTTTCAAGAGGGAGGGCATGATGAGGCCCAAGACGTCTCCGACCCGGAGTGATGAGGCCCAAGATGTCTCCGACCCGGAGGATAGCCAGCCGGACGATACCGGTACAGACACGGACGAAAGCCAAGGAACGTTGCCAGTTATGCCGGTATCGGCCATTGACCGTGCGCCTTCGCGACCGTACCTAACAAGAATGAACATGGCTTTTGCCCAAGGACTGAAGAAAGGCAGATGGTCCCAACCCAAGCTGGCAACCTCGGCAAACACCAAGGACCAAGTCCTTAGCGTTTTCACCTTGACACGGTGAAAACACCCCACTAAAGTCGTTTGGGAAAGGAACACTCTTTTTCCCTTGATGGGTTTTATCCCTAAGTGGTTTTCCCATCAAGGTTTTTAACGAGGTTCACGACCCGGCCGCATTAGGACCGAGTCGATCATCACCTTACCCGTCCATGGTCCGCGTGGTTGTCGTCCGGCCCTAATCTCTATCCCTTCCTGTTTTCTTACTTTTACCATTTTACTAAGGACTTAATTTACTGTTTTATGGGTATGTAAACACCCAAGGGCACGTTGGTCTTTTGTAATGGGCGTGTTGCCCTATTCCTCCCGCCTATATAAAGGCATGTAACCTCTCCCTTTGAACGCAGATTTGAATGAATGCAATTAGCTTAAAGCTTGCTCTCGAATCTCAAGTAGTTTAGACATCGTTGTCCTCGAAGCTCAGCTCGGACTCCGATCAGTCGTATCACGGCATTGTCCAAATACCGTGTGGCCGGCTTTCGATCCATTGTTACCGATCCACTTACCCATTCTCACTTCGCTCCATCCCTTCCCGCTTTCCAAACACTTATCTCCATCCTCTTCCATCTCTACCTTCATCCAACCCTTCCGCCGTCCAACCCTCGCCGTAACACCGCCACTTACCATCTCGTTTCTCCCATCCGTACCGCCGAGGACCCGTACCGCGGTCCTTCCACCAGCCGAAGTACCGTGCCGGTACCCGTACGACCGCCTCCGTCCCGGTTCCGTCCAAACTCAGCCTGATTCCGAAGCCAACGTTCCTGGAGCGTATCACGGAGGATAGCCAGCCGGACGATACCGGTACAGACACGGACGAAAGCCAAGGAACGTTGCCAGTTATGCCGGTATCGGCCATTGACCGTGCGCATCCGCGACCGTACCAAACAAGAATGAACACGGCGATTGCCCAAGGACTGAAGAAAGGCAAATGGCCACAACCCAAGCTGGCAACCTCGGCAAACACCAAGGACCAAGTCCTTAGCGTTTTCACCTTGACACGGTGAAAACACCCCACTAAAGTCGTTTGGGAAAGGAACACTCTTTTTCCCTTGATGGGTTTTATCCCTAAGTGGTTTTCCCATCAAGGTTTTTAACGAGGTTCACGACCCGGCCGCATTAGGACCGAGCCGATCATCACCTTACCCGTCCATGGTCCGCGTGGTTGTCGTCCGGCCCTAATCTCTATCCCTTCCTGTTTTCTTGCTTTTACCGTTTTACTAAGAACTTAATTTACTGTTTTATGGGTATGTAAACACCCAAGGACACGTTGGTCTTTTGTAATGGGCGTGTTGCCCTATTTCTCTCGCTTATATAAAGGCGTGTAACCTCTCCCTTTGAACTCAGATTTGAATGAATGCAATTAGCTTAAAGCTTGCTCTCGAATCTCAAGTAGTTTAAACATCGTTGTCCTCGAAGCTCAGCTCGGACTCCGATCAGTCGTATCACGGCATTGTCCAAATACCGTGTGGCCGGCTTTCGATCCATTGTTACCGATTCATCTATCCATTCTCACTTCGCTCCATCCCTTCCCACTCTCCAAACACTTATCTCCATCCTCTTCCATATCTACCTTCATCCAACCCTTCCGCCGTCCAACCCTCGCCGTAACACCACCACTTTACCATCTCGTTTCTCCCATCCGTACCGCCGAGGACCCGTACCGCGGCCCTTCCACCAACCGAGGTACCGTACCGGTACCCGTACGACCGCCTCCGTCCCGGTCTCGTCCCAACTCAGCCTGATTCCGAAGCCAACGTTCCGGGAGCGTATCAGCCTCCGTCCCGATCTCGTCCCAACTCAGCCTGATTCCGAAGCCAACGTTCCTGGAGCGTATCAGCTGGTATCAGAGCCAAGCTTCATCCGTCAGGTTGTAACTTTCCATTAAAACATCTTCCATTGTTTCTCTACCGTTTACCGCTTTGAACTTGGTCTTATTTCGCACCTTACTTTCTAACAGTCTAGTCTTTGCCACGGTCATTATTGTCTCAAAGCTTTGTGCTTATAGCTAGCCTTTGGTCGCCGACGTGTGAAAGATTAAGTCTTAGTACCACCGAAGCACCATTGTTGCCCTAGTGAGACGAGAGGTTGAAGAAGAGTAAGTGGGGACCATTTCTGGTCAACACACTTTACTCGCCTATTCTCTGACCCGGCCACGTGAGGAACATCCTGTCCTTGCCTTATTTGTGATCCGTCCCTTTGGCAGGACATGAGAAATCCGCGTGCTAGTTGTCTTTGCCGTTTTTGTTAATAACTGTCCTTTGTCCTTTTTGCTTTAAACGTTCGGCAGTTGTCCTCTAGCAAAACAATCCTCTATCTTTGCACCATACTGCCAGCTTTCATCTTTTGTCATTTTATGCGCGTAGGGTCCATCCCACAATCCCACGCTCCATTGCCCGTACTGGCAGGATACGTCAGCTCCAACAGCCGTACACCCCCGTGTCCGATCGATTCTACGATTGACCCGTCCCCATCAGTACCAACCACGACCGGACGACCCTATTGGGCTACCGTCCCTCGACCCGGACGACCACGGCGGACTAACCTTTCCGGACCGAGTACCTCCGAGAGTCTCCCACCGTCCGTACGCCGCCGTCCGTACCCGACCACCGTCCGTACAGGCCAACCCCGCCGGCTTGACCTTACCGACTCCGACCCCGACGAACTCACCCCGTTGTCCGTACCGCGCCGTCCAGACGACCCATCCGTACCGACCATACCGCCCATGGCCGAACCCGTGGAAGACTTGCCCCGTCCTATTGAGATCGGTACCATCCTGGCCACCATCCAGGCCCAAATAGAGCGCCTCACCGAGCGAATGGCCCGATACGATCTTCCACCTGATGCTCAACCGCCCCTCCCACATCCGCCGGCCGATCTCGCCGACCGACCCCTTGAAGAACCCGGCCCGGCCTACCAATCCGATGATGGGTACGATCCATACCAACCCCGTCCAGGTCGACCCCGGCGCAGAGAGCGACCAAACGATCGGGATGACCGTGCACCTCGACCCGAGGCCCCGGTCCACAAACTGGTCCCACCGACCTTCGCGGGAAAGGTTGACCCGGAAGCCTACCTCGATTGGGAAAGGCAAATGGACCATCTGTTTGATTGTTACGATTACTCCGAACCCAAGAAGGTTACCTATGCCGCGGCCCAACTGACCGACCATGCCCTTACATGGTGGGACCGCGACTTGGCAGAACGCAGGCGACGACGTGAGGGCCCAATCCCTACTTGGGACGTTATGAAATATGTCATGAGGAAACGCTACGTCCCGCCCCTCTATCACCGTGATTTGCAAAAGCGGTTCCGGAAACTTCACCAAGGCACCCGAACCATTGAAGAGTACTACGACGAGTTTGAGCATCTGTGAAACCGTCTCCAGCTCAATGACTGTGAAGAAACCTTAATGGCCCAGTTCGTGGACGGCATGCAAGACCGGATTGCCCGCAAAGTAGAGCGGCAGTCTTACCAAGGGTTTGATGAGCTCTTGCACCTGGCCATCCACTTAGAAGCACAGATCAAGAGGAAAACCTCCTCGGCCTTCCGAGGAAAGACCTCCCCGAACCAAGTCTGGCCTCCCAACCCCACAGCCACGTCCACTAGCCCCAAACCACCGGTTGCATCCAAGGCCATTGCCATCGATTCACGTTTCAAGCCAAGGCAACCCGAAGCCAATGCGGGAAGAAGCCGGGACATGATATGCTACAAATGCCAAGGCAGAGGGCATTACTCCAGGGACTGCCCCAACAACCGAGCCATGATCCTTACCCCCGAAGGCGACTATGAATCCTAGGACGAGGAGCCGGTCGAGGAAAACGACCCCGAGCCAGTTCAACCCGAAGGCACGGTTGAATATCCGGATGTAGGAGACCTCCTGGTCGTCCAAAGGAGCCTGAGCACCTTGACCTTGCCCGAGCCGACCGGACAGCGGGACAACATCTTCCACACACGCTGCACCATCAACGGCAAGGTTTGCGGCTTGATCATTGATGGTGGGTCCTGTACCAATGTGGCCAGCTCCCACCTTGTGACCAAGCTTTCTCTCCCTACCTCTAAACACCCTCACCCCTATAAACTGCGATGGCTGAATGATAAAACTGTTATACCCGTTACCGAACAGGTAGATCTAGCCTTTAGTATAGGGCATTACCGGGACACGGTCCAATGTGATGTTGTTCCAGTGCAAGCTAGCCACGTCCTCTTAGGACGCCCATGGCAGTTTGACAAGGACGCCACCCACAACGGCCGTTCCAACTTTTATTCGTTTATGCATGAATCTAAGCGTGTTACCCTAGCCCCTCTAACACCCGTTCAAGTACATGAACTCCAATCTCCCTTAGCCAAAACCACATCTTCCCGTCCCAACTTCCTAATATCCATTAGGGACGCTTGTAAAACCATCGGCAATGAGTGCCGAGTTGTACTAATGGTTTACAAAGATGTGATGAGCGCAGGAACCAGGGAAGATCCCATCCCGGATGAGCTCCAAAGGATCCTGCAGAAGTATTCGACCGTCTTCCCTGAAGAGATTCCCCACGGGCTCCCTCCCCTCCGGGGAATTGAACACCGAATCGACTTTATTCCCGGAGCCTCCCTGCCTAACCGACCTGCTTACCGCGTCAATCCGGAGGAATCCAAAGAATTAGAGCGACAGGTTGCCAACCTCTTGTCCAGGGGATACGTCCGCGAAAGCCTCAGTCCGTGCGCCGTACCAGTCCTTTTGGTCCCCAAGAAGGATGGCAGCTGGAGGATGTGCGTGGACTGCCGGCCCATCAACAACATTACGTCCCGATCTCGTCCCAACTCAGCCTGATTCCGAAGCCAACGTTCCTGGAGCGTATCACTAACCCTAAACACATTGGGAATAACTTGTGTCTTGCTTACCTTTTTGAATCTTGAACCCAAGAATAACATAAAATGTGTCTTGCTTACCTTGTTTTGTATCTAACCTAGATGGCATGCTTCCTCTGTAATCTTGAGTCATAATATTATTACTCCTAAACCCTAAACCCTAAACCTAGACCTTAAATTCTAAACCCTAATCTCTAAACCCTAAACTCTTAATCTTATACCATAAACCCTATACCCTTTAGCTTAAACCCTAATCAATAAACCTAAACCCTAAATCCTAAACCTAAACTCTTAATCTTATACCCTAAACCCTAAACCTTAATCCCAAACCCTAAACCCTAAACCCTAAACACATTCGGAAAAACTTGTGT
Organism: Nasturtium officinale; assembly: GCA_963854855.1. Classification (NCBI taxonomy): domain Eukaryota; kingdom Viridiplantae; phylum Streptophyta; class Magnoliopsida; order Brassicales; family Brassicaceae; genus Nasturtium; species Nasturtium officinale. Next base: position 12,813,004 of record OY978500.1, read on the forward strand.
CTTGCTTACCTTTTTTGAATCTCGAACCCAAGAATAACATAAAATGTGTCTTGCTTACCTTGTTTTGTATCTTAACTAAATAGCATGCTTCCTCTGTAATCATGAGTCATAATATTCTTACTCTTAAACCCTAAACTCTAAACCTAAACCCTAAATCCTAAACCCAAATCTCTAAACCCTAAACTCTTAATCTTATACCCTAAACCCTATACCCTTAATGATGAGGCCCAAGCCGCATCCGACCCGGAGGATAGCCAGCCGGACGATACCGGTACAGAAACGGACGAAAGCCAAGGAACGTTGCCAGATATGCCGGTATCGGTCATTGACCGTGCGCACTCGCGGCCGTACCAAACAAGAATGAACATGGCGATTGCCCAAGGAATGAAGGAAGGCAAATGGCAACAACCCAAGCTGGCAACCTCGGCAAACACCAAGGACCAAGTCCTTAGCGTTTTCACCTTGACCCGGTGAAAACGCCCCACTAAAGTCGTTCAGGGAAGGAACACTCTTTTTCCCTTGATTGGGTTTTATCCCTAAGTGGTTTTCCCATCAAGGTTTTTAATGACGTTCACGACCCGGCCGCATTAGGACCGAGTCGATCATCACCTTACCCGTCCATGGTCCGCGTGGTTTTCGTCCGGCCCTAATCTCTATCCCTTCCTGTTTTCTTGTTTTTACCGTTTTACTAAGAACTTAAGTTACTGTTTTATGGGTATGTAAACACCCAAGGACACGCTGGTCCTTTGTAAGGGGCTTGTTGCCCTATTTCTCCCGCCTATATAAAGGCGTGTAACCTCTCCCTTTGAACGCAGATTTGAATGAATGCAATTAGCTTAAAGCTTGCTCTCGAATCTCAAGTAGTTTAAACATCGTTGTCCTGGAAGCTCAGCTCGGACTCCGATCAGTCGTATCACGGCGTTGTCCAAATACCGTGTGGCCGGCTTTCGATCCATTGTTACCGATCCATCTATCCATTCTCACTTCGCTCCATCCTTTCCACTCTCCAAACACTTATCTCCATCCTCTTCCATTTCTACCTTCATCCATCCTTCCCGCCGTCCAAACCCCGCCATAACACCACCACTTTACCATCCCGTTCCCTTCATCCGTACCGCCGAGGACCCATACCGCGGCCCTTCCACCAACCGAGGTACCGTACCGGTACCCGTACGAACGTCTCCCTCCCGGTCTCGTCCTAACTCAGCCTGATTCCGAAGCCAACGTTCCTAGAGCGTATCAGCTGGTATCAGAGCCAAGCTTCATCCGTCAGGTTGTAACTTTCCATTAAACATCTTTCATTGTTTCTCTACCGTTACCGCTTTGAACTTGCTCTTATCTCGCACCTTACTCTCAAACAGTCTAGTCTTTGCCACGGTCATTATTGTCTCAAAGCTTTGTGCTTATAGCTAGCCTTTGGTCGCCGACGTGTGAAAGACTAAGTCTTAGTACAACCGAAGCACCATTGTTGCCCTAGTGAGACGAGAGGTTGAAGACGAGTAAGTGGGGACCATTTCTGGTCAACACACCTTACTCGCCTATTCTCTGACCTGGCCACGTGAGGAGTATCCTGTCCTTGCCTTATTTGTGATCCGTCCCATTGGCAGGACACGAGAAATCCGCGTGCTAATTGTCTCCCCCATTTTTGTTAATAACTGTCCTTTGTCCTTTTTGCTTTAAACGTTCGGCAGTTGTCCTCTAGCAAAACAATCCTTTATCTTTGCCCCATACCGCCAGCTTTCATCTTTTGTCATTTTATGCGCGTAGGGTCCATCCCACAATCCCACGCTCCATTGCCCGTACTGGCAGGATACGTCAGCTCCAACAGCCGAATCCTCAAGAAGACGGAACAGTACAAGCAGAAAGCGGACCGAGGAAGACAGCCAATGATCCTACAACCAGGAGAATGGGTTTGGCTACACACCCGAACTGAACGATTCAACAAAACCCGGCAAACGAAGCTACAACCGCGAGGAGATGGTCCCTTCCAAGTCCTAGAGCGCATTAACAACAATGCGTACCGGATAGACATCCCATGTAAAGGTAACATGTCCACCACTTTCAATGTTGCTGATTTGTCCCGTTTTGATGCAGGAGATCAAGTTTTGAGGACAAAACACTTTCAAGAGGGAGGGCATGATGAGGCCCAAGCCGCATCCGACCCGGAGGATAGCCAGCCGGACGATACCGGTACAGACACGGACGAAAGCCAAGGAACGTTGCCAGATATGCCGGTATCGGTCATTGACCGTGCGCACTCGCGGCCGTACCAAACAAGAATGAACATGGCGATTGCCCAAGGAATGAAGGAAGGCAAATGGCAACAACCCAAGCTGGCAACCTCGGCAAACACCAAGGACCAAGTCCTTAGCGTTTTCACCTTGACCCGGTGAAAACGCCCCACTAAAGTCGTTTGGGAAAGGAACACTCTTTTTCCCTTGATTGGGTTTTATCCCTAAGTGGTTTTCCCATCAAGGTTTTTAATGAGGTTCACGACCCGGCCGCATTAGGACCGAGTCAATCATCACCTTACCCATCCATGGTCCGCGTGGTTGTCGTCCGGCCCTAATCTCTATCCCTTCCTGTTTTCTTGTTTTTACCGTTTTACTAAGAACTTAAGTTACTGTTTTATGGGTATGTAAACACCCAAGGACACGCTGGTCCTTTGTAAGGGGCTTGTTGCCCTATTTCTCCCGCCTATATAAAGGCGTGTAACCTCTCCCTTTGAACGCAGATTTGAATGAATGCAATTAGGTTAAAGCTTGCTCTCGAATCTCAAGTAGTTTAAACATCGTTGTCCTGGAAGCTCAGCTCGGACTCCGATCAGTCGTATCACGGCGTTGTCCAAATACCGTGTGGCCGGCTTTCGATCCATTGTTACCGATCCATCTATCCATTCTCACTTCGCTCCATCCTTTCCACTCTCCAAACACTTATCTCCATCCTCTTCCATTTCTACCTTCATCCATCCTTCCCGCCGTCCAAACCCCGCCATAACACCACCACTTTACCATCCCGTTCCCTTCATCCGTACCGCCGAGGACCCATACCGCGGCCCTTCCACCAACCGAGGTACCGTACCGGTACCCGTACGACCGTCTCCCTCCCGGTCTCGTCCTAACTCAGCCTGATTACGAAGCCAACGTTCCTGGAGCGTAACACTTAACCTTAAACCCTAATCTATAAACCTAAACCCTAATCTCTAAAACCTAAACTCTTAATCATATACCCTAAAACCTAAGCCTTAATACCTAAACCCTAAACCCAAAACCCTAATCTGTAAATTCTATACCCTAAACCCTAACCCTAAACACATTGGGAATAATTTGTATCTTTCTTACCTTTTTTGAATTTCGAACCCAAGAATAACATAAAATGTGTCTTGCTTACCTTGTTTTGTATCTCAACTAGATGACATGCTTCCTCTACAGTCATGAGTCATAATATTCTTACTCCTAAACCCTAAACCCGAATCCTAAACCCTAAATCCTAAATTCTAATCTCTAAACCCTAAACTCTTAATCTTATACCCTAACCCCTAGACCCTATACACTAAACCCTAATCCCTATACCGTAAACCCTAATCTGTAAACCCTAACCTAAACACATTGGGAATAACTTGTGTCTTGCTTACCTTTTTTAAATCTCGAATCCAGGAATAACATAAAATGTGTCTTGCTTACCTTGTTTTTGTATCTCAACTGGATGACATGCTTCCTCTGTAATCATGACTCATAATATTCTTACTCGTAAACCCTAAACCTTAAACCTAAACCCTAAATCCTAAATCCTAATCTCTAAACCCTAAACTCTTAATCTTATACCCTATACCCTTAATGATGAGGCCCAAGCCGCATCCGACCCGGAGGATAGCCAGCCGGACGATACCGGTACAGACACGGACGAAAGCCAAGGAACGTTGCCAGATATTCCGGTATCGGTCATTGACCGTGCGCACTCGCGGCCGTACCAAACAAGAATGAACATGGCGATTGCCCAAGGAATGAAGGAAGGCAAATGGCAACAACCCAAGCTGGCAACCTCGGCAAACACCAAGGACCAAGTCCTTAGCGTTTTCACCTTGACCCGGTGAAAACGCCCCACTAAAGTCGTTTGGGAAAGGAACACTCTTTTTCCCTTGATTGGGTTTTATCCCTAAGTGGTTTTCCCATCAAGGTTTTTAATGAGGTTCACGACCCGGCCGCATTAGGACCGAGTCGATCATCACCTTACCCGTCCATGGTCCGCGTGGTTGTCGTCCGGCCCTAATCTCTATCCCTTCCTGTTTTCTTGTTTTTACCGTTTTACTAAGAACTTAAGTTACTGTTTTATGGGTATGTAAACACCCAAGGACACGCTGGTCCTTTGTAAGGGGCTTGTTGCCCTATTTCTCCCGCCTATATAAAGGCGTGTAACCTCTCCCTTTGAACGCAGATTTGAATGAATGCAATTAGCTTAAAGCTTGCTCTCGAATCTCAAGTAGTTTAAACATCGTTGTCCTGGAAGCTCAGCTCGGACTCCGATCAGTCGTATCACGGCGTTGTCCAAATACCGTGTGGCCGGCTTTCGATCCATTGTTACCGATCCATCTATCCATTCTCACTTCGCTCCATCCTTTCCACTCTCCAAACACTTATCTCCATCCTCTTCCATTTCTACCTTCATCCATCCTTCCCGCCGTCCAAACCCCGCCATAACACCACCACTTTACCATCCCGTTCCCTTCATCCGTACCGCCGAGGACCCATACCGCGGCCCTTCCACCAACCGAGGTACCGTACCGGTACCCGTACGACCGTCTCCCTCCCGGTCTCGTCCTAACTCAGCCTGATTCCGAAGCCAACGTTCCTGGAGCGTATCACTTAACCTTAAACCCTAATCTATAAACCTAAACCCTAATCTCTAAAACCTAAACTCTTAATCATATACCCTAAAACCTAAGCCTTAATACCTAAACCCTAAACCCAAAACCCTAATCTGTAAACTCTATACCCTAAACCCTAACCCTAAACACATTGGGAATAATTCGTATCTTTCTTACCTTTTTTGAATTTCGAACCCAAGAATAACATAAAATGTGTCTTGCTTACCTTGTTTTGTATCTCAACTAGATGACATGCTTCCTCTACAGTCATGAGTCATAATATTCTTACTCCTAAACCCTAAACCCGAATCCTAAACCCTAAATCCTAAATTCTAATCTCTAAACCCTAAACTCTTAATCTTATACCCTAACCCCTAGACCCTTTACACTAAACCCTAATCCCTATACCGTAAACCCTAATCTGTAAACCCTAACTTAAACACATTGGGAATAACATGTGTCTTGCTTACCTTTTTTAAATCTCGAATCCAGGAATAACATAAAATGTGTCTTGCTTACCTTGTTTTTGTATCTCAACTGGATGACATGCTTCCTCTGTAATCATGACTCATAATATTCTTACTCGTAAACCCTAAACCTTAAACCTAAACCCTAAATCCTAAATCCTAATCTCTAAACCCTAAACTCTTAATCTTATACCCTATACCCTTAATGATGAGGCCCAAGCCGCATCCGACCCGGAGGATAGCCAGCCGGACGATACCGGTACAGACACGGACGAAAGCCAAGGAACGTTGCCAGATATTCCGGTATCGGTCATTGACCGTGCGCACTCGCGGCCGTACCAAACAAGAATGAACATGGCGATTGCCCAAGGAATGAAGGAAGGCAAATGGCAACAACCCAAGCTGGCAACCTCGGCAAACACCAAGGACCAAGTCCTTAGCGTTTTCACCTTGACCCGGTGAAAACGCCCCACTAAAGTCGTTTGGGAAAGGAACACTCTTTTTCCCTTGATTGGGTTTTATCCCTAAGTGGTTTTCCCATCAAGGTTTTTAATGAGGTTCACGACCCGGCCGCATTAGGACCGAGTCGATCATCACCTTACCCGTCCATGGTCCGCGTGGTTGTCGTCCGGCCCTAATCTCTATCCCTTCCTGTTTTCTTGTTTTTACCGTTTTACTAAGAACTTAAGTTACTGTTTTATGGGTATGTAAACACCCAAGGACACGCTGGTCCTTTGTAAGGGGCTTGTTGCCCTATTTCTCCCGCCTATATAAAGGCGTGTAACCTCTCCCTTTGAACGCAGATTTGAATGAATGCAATTAGCTTAAAGCTTGCTCTCGAATCTCAAGTAGTTTAAACATCGTTGTCCTGGAAGCTCAGCTCGGACTCCGATCAGTCGTATCACGGCGTTGTCCAAATACCGTGTGGCCGGCTTTCGATCCATTGTTACCGATCCATCTATCCATTCTCACTTCGCTCCATCCTTTCCACTCTCCAAACACTTATCTCCATCCTCTTCCATTTCTACCTTCATCCATCCTTCCCGCCGTCCAAACCCCGCCATAACACCACCACTTTACCATCCCGTTCCCTTCATCCGTACCGCCGAGGACCCATACCGCGGCCCTTCCACCAACCGAGGTACCGTACCGGTACCCGTACGACCGTCTCCCTCCCGGTCTCGTCCTAACTCAGCCTGATTCCGAAGCCAACGTTCCTGGAGCGTATCACTTAACCTTAAACCCTAATCTATAAACCTAAACCCTAATCTCTAAAACCTAAACTCTTAATCATATACCCTAAAACCTAAGCCTTAATACCTAAACCCTAAACCCAAAACCCTAATCTGTAAACTCTATACCCTAAACCCTAACCCTAAACACATTGGGAATAATTCGTATCTTTCTTACCTTTTTTGAATTTCGAACCCAAGAATAACATAAAATGTGTCTTGCTTACCTTGTTTTGTATCTCAACTAGATGACATGCTTCCTCTACAGTCATGAGTCATAATATTCTTACTCCTAAACCCTAAACCCGAATCCTAAACCCTAAATCCTAAATTCTAATCTCTAAACCCTAAACTCTTAATCTTATACCCTAACCCCTAGACCCTTTACACTAAACCCTAATCCCTATACCGTAAACCCTAATCTGTAAACCCTAACTTAAACACATTGGGAATAACATGTGTCTTGCTTACCTTTTTTAAATCTCGAATCCAGGAATAACATAAAATGTGTCTTGCTTACCTTGTTTTTGTATCTCAACTGGATGACATGCTTCCTCTGTAATCATGACTCATAATATTCATACTCGTAAACCCTAAACCTTAAACCTAAACCCTAAATCCTAAATCCTAATCTCTAAACCCTAAACTCTTAATCTTATACCCTATACCCTTAATGATGAGGCCCAAGCCGCATCCGACCCGGAGGATAGCCAGCCGGACGATACCGGTACAGACACGGACGAAAGCCAAGGAACGTTGCCAGATATTCCGGTATCGGTCATTGACCGTGCGCACTCGCGGCCGTACCAAACAAGAATCAACATGGCGATTGCCCAAGGAATGAAGGAAGGCAAATGGCAACAACCCAAGCTGGCAACCTCGGCAAACACCAAGGACCAAGTCCTTAGCGTTTTCACCTTGACCCGGTGAAAACGCCCCACTAAAGTCATTTGGGAAAGGAACACTCTTTTTCCCTTGATTGGGTTTTATCCCTAAGTGGTTTTCCCATCAAGGTTTTTAATGAGGTTCACGACCCGGCCGCATTAGGACCGAGTCGATCATCACCTTACCCGTCCATGGTCCGCGTGGTTGTCGTCCGGCCCTAATCTCTATCCCTTCCTGTTTTCTTGTTTTTACCGTTTTACTAAGAACTTAAGTTACTGTTTTATGGGTATGTAAACACCCAAGGACACGCTGGTCCTTTGTAAGGGGCTTGTTGCCCTATTTCTCCCGCCTATATAAAGGCGTGTAACCTCTCCCTTTGAACGCAGATTTGAATGAATGCAATTAGCTTAAAGCTTGCTCTCGAATCTCAAGTAGTTTAAACATCGTTGTCCTGGAAGCTCAGCTCGGACTCCGATCAGTCGTATCACGGCGTTGTCCAAATACCGTGTGGCCGGCTTTCGATCCATTGTTACCGATCCATCTATCCATTCTCACTTCGCTCCATCCTTTCCACTCTCCAAACACTTATATCCATCCTCTTCCATTTCTACCTTCATCCATCCTTCCCGCCGTCCAAACCCCGCCATAACACCACCACTTTACCATCCCGTTCCCTTCATCCGTACCGCCGAGGACCCATACCGCGGCCCTTCCACCAACCGAGGTACCGTACCAGTACCCGTACGACTGTCTCCCTCCCGATCTCGTCCTAACTCAGCCTGATTCCGAAGCCAACGTTCCTGGAGCGTATCAGCTGGTATCAGAGCCAAGCTTCATCCGTCAGGTTGTAACTTTCCATTAAACATCTTTCATTGTTTCTCTACCGTTACCGCTTTGAACTTGCTCTTATCTCGCACCTTACTGTCTAACAGTCTAGTCTTTGCCACGGTCATTATTGTCTTAAAGCTTTGTGCTTATAGCTAGCCTTTGGTCGCCGACGTGTGAAAGACTAACTCTTAGTACCACCGAAGCACCATTGTTGTCCTAGTGAGACGCGAGGTTGAAGACGAGTAAGTGGGGACCATTTCTGGTCAACACACCTTACTCGCCTATTCTCTGACCCGGCCACGTGAGGAGTATCCTGTCCTTGCCTTATTTGTGATCTGTCCCATTGGCAGGACACGAGAAATCCGCGTGCTAATTGTCTCCCCCATTTTTGTTAATAACTGTCCTTTGTCCTTTTTACTTTAAACGTTCGGCAGTTGTCCTCTAGCAAAACAATCCTTTATCTTTGCCCAATACCGCCAGCTTTCATCTTTTGTCATTTTATGCGCGTAGAGTCCATCCCACAATCCCACGCTCCATTGCCCGTACTGGCAGGATATGTCAGCTCCAACAGCCGTACACCCCCGTGTCCGATTGATTCTACGATTGACCCGTCCCCATCAGTACCAACCACGACCGGACGACCCTATTGGGCTACCGTCCCTCGACCCAGACAACCCCAGCGGACTAACCTTTCAGGACCAAGTACCTCCGAGAGTCTCCCACCGTCCGTACGCCGCCGTCCGTACCCGACCACCGTCCGTACAGGCCAACCCCGCCGGCTTGACCTTACCGACTCCGACCCCGACGAACTCACCCCGTTGTCCGTACCGCGCCGTCCGTATGACCCATCCGTACCAACCATACCACCCATGGCCGAACCCGTGGAAGACTTGCCCCGTCCTATTGAGATCGGTACCATCCTGGCCACTATCCAGGCCCAAATAGAGCGCCTCACCGAGCGAATGGCCCGATACGATCTTCCACCTGATGCTCGACCGCCCTTCCCGAATCCGCCGGCCGATTTCGCCGACCGACCCCTTGAAGAACCCGGCCCGGCCTACCAATCCGATGACGGGTACGATCCATACCAACCCTGTCCAGGTCGACCCCGGAGCAGAGAGCGACCAAACGATCGGGATTACCGTGCACCTCGACCCGAGGTCCCGGTCCACAAACTGGTTCCACTTACCTTCGCGGGAAAGGTTGACCCGGAAGCCTACCTCGATTGGGAAAGGCGAATGGACCATCTGTTTGATTGTTACGATTTCTCCGAACCTAAGAAGGTTACCTATGCAGCGGCCCAACTGACCGACCATGCCCTTACATGGTGGGACCGCGACTTGGCAGAATGCAGGCGACGACGTGAAGGCCTAATCCCTACTTGGGACGTTATGAAATATGTCATGAGGAAACGCTACGTCCCGCCCCTCTATCACCGTGATTTGCAAAAGCGGTTCCGGAAACTTCACCAAGGCACCCGAACCATTGAAGAGTACTACGACGAGTTTGAGCATCTGCGAAACCATCTCCAGCTCAATGACTGTGAAGAGACCTTAATGGCCCAGTTCGTGGACGGCATGCAAGACCGGATTGCCCGCAAAGTAGAGCGGCAGTCTTACCAAGGTTTTGATGAGCTCTTGCACCTGGCCATCCACTTAGAAGCACAGATCAAGAAGAAAACCGCCTCGGCCTTCCGAGGAAAGACCTCCCCGAACCAAGTCTGGTCTCCCAACCCTACAGCCACGTCCACTAGCCCCAAACCACCGGTAGCATCCAAGGCCATTGCCATTGATTCCCGTTTCAAGCCAAGGCAACACGAAGCCAATGCGGGAAGAAGCCGAGATGTGATATACTACAAATGCCAAGGCAGAGGACATTACTCCAGAGACTGCCCCAACAACCGAGCCATGATCCTTACCCCCGAAGGCGACTATGAATCCCAGGACGAGGAGCCGGTCGAGGAAAACGACCCCGAGCCAGTCCAACCAGAGGGCACGGTTGAATATCCGGATATAGGAGACCTCCTGGTCGTTCAAAGGAGCCTGAGCACCTTGACCTTGCCCGAGCCGACCGGACAGCGGGACAACATCTTCCACACACGCTGCACCATCAGCGGCAAGGTTTGCGGCTTGATCATTGATGGTGGGTCCTGTACCAATGTGGCCAGCTCCCACCTCGTGACAAAGCTTTCTCTCCCTACCTCTAAACACCCTCATCCCTATAAACTGCGATGGCTGAATGATAAAACTGTTATACCCGTTACCGAACAGGTAGATCTAGCCTTTAGTATAGGGCATTACCGGGACACGGTCCAATGTGATGTTGTTCCAATGCAAGCTAGCCACGTCCTCTTAGGACGCCCATGGCAGTTTGACAAGGACGCCACCCACAACGGCCGTTCCAACTTTTATTCGTTTATGCATGAATCTAAGCGTGTTACCCTAGCACCTCTAACACCCGTTCAAGTACATGAACTCCAATCTCGTTTAGCCAAAACCACATCTTCCCGTCCCAACTTCCTTATATCCATTAGGGACTCTTGTAAAACCATCGGCAATGAGTGCCGAGTTGTACTAATGGTTTACAAAGATGTGATGAGCGCAGGTACCAGGGAAGATCCAATCCCGGATGAGCTCCAAAGGATCCTCCAGAAGTATTCGTCCGTCTTCCCTGAAGAGATTCCCCACGGGCTCCCTCCCTGATGAGGCCCAAGACGTCTCCGACCCGGAGGATAGCCAGCCGGACGATACCGGTACAGACACGGACGAAAGCCAAGGAACGTTGCCAGTTATGCCGGTATCGGCCATTGACCGTGCGCATTCGCGACCGTACCAAACAAGAATGAACACGGCGATTGCCCAAGGACTGAAGAAAGGCAAATGGCCACAACCCAAGCTGGCAACCTCGGCAAACACCAAGGACCAAGTCCTTAGCGTTTTCACCTTGACACGGTGAAAACACCCCACTAAAGTCGTTTGGGAAAGGAACACTCTTTTTCCCTTGATGGGTTTTATCCCTAAGTGGTTTTCCCATCAAGGTTTTTAACGAGGTTCACGACCCGGCCGCATTAGGACCGAGCCGATCATCACCTTACCCGTCCATGGTCCGCGTGGTTGTCGTCCGGCCCTAATCTCTATCCCTTCCTGTTTTCTTGCTTTTACCGTTTTACTAAGAACTTAATTTACTGTTTTATGGGTATGTAAACACCCAAGGACACGTTGGTCTTTTGTAATGGGCGTGTTGCCCTATTTCTCTCGCCTATATAAAGGCGTGTAACCTCTCCCTTTGAACTCAGATTTGAATGAATGCAATTAGCTTAAAGCTTGCTCTCGAATCTCAAGTAGTTTAAACATCGTTGTCCTCGAAGCTCAGCTCGGACTCCGATCAGTCGTATCACGGCATTGTCCAAATACCGTGTGGCCGGCTTTCGATCCATTGTTACCGATTCATCTATCCATTCTCACTTCGCTCCATCCCTTCCCACTCTCCAAACACTTATCTCCATCCTCTTCCATATCTACCTTCATCCAACCCTTCCGCCGTCCAACCCTCGCCTTAACACCACCACTTTACCATCTCGTTTCTCCCATCCGTACCGCCGAGGACCCGTACCGCGGCCCTTCCACCAACCGAGGTACCGTACCTGTACCCGTACGACCGCCTCCGTCCCGGTCTCGTCCCAACTCAGCCTGATTCCGAAGCCAACGTTCCGGGAGCGTATCACTCCCCTCCGGGGATTTGAACACCGAATCGACTTCATTCCCGGAGCCTCCCTGCCCAACCGGCCTGCTTACCGCGTCAATCCGGAGGAATCCAGAGAACTAGAGCGACAGATTGCTGACCTCTTGTCCAAGGGATACGTCCGCGAAAGCCTCAGTCCGTGCGCCGTGCCAGTCCTTTTGGTTCCCAAGAAGGATGGCAGCTGGAGGATGTGCGTGGACTGCCGGCCCATCAACAACATTACGGTCAAGTACCGGCACCCAATTCCCCGTTTGGACGACATGTTGGACAAACTTAGTGGCGCATCCATTTTCTCCAAAATCGACCTCAAAAGTGGTTACCACCAAGTCCGAATGAGAGAAGGTGACGAATGGAAGACCGCCTTCAAAACCAAGCAAGGGCTGTACGAGTGGCTGGTCATGCCGTTCAGCCTTTCCAACGCCCCTTCCACCTTCATGCGACTGATGAACCATACTCTCCGAGCGTTCCTCAATAAATTCGTGGTTGTCTACTTTGACGACATCCTTGTCTACAGCAAAGATCTTACTGCACACGCTTCCCACCTAGATACAGTCCTACGAACCTTGCAACAAGAGGAGCTCTACGCCAACATGGCCAAATGCACCTTCGGCGCTCGAGAACTTATCTTCTTGGGCTTTGTCCTCAGTGGCCAGGGTCTAAAAGTTGACCAAGAGAAGATCCGGGCCATCCAAGAATGGCCAACCCCTACCAACGTCAGCCAAGTCCGAAGTTTCCATGGCCTGGCCAGTTTCTATCGGCGTTTCGTTCGGGACTTTAGTTCCATTGCCGCTCCCTTAACGGCCTTGGTGAAAAAGTCCTCCGGGTTTATATGGGAAGACTCCCAAGAGAAGGCCTTCCAAGAGCTCAAGGGTCGGCTCACTCAAGCACCTTTGCTAGCCTTGCCCGACTTCAACAAGACCTTTGAAATTGAATGTGACGCGTCCGGTATAGGCATTGGAGCTGTGCTGACACAAGGAGGGCGTCCCGTGGCATACTTCAGTGAGAAGCTCAGTGGAGTCACACTCAACTACCCCACCTACGACAAAGAGCTCTATGCGTTGGTCCGAGCACTTGAAACCTGGCAACATTACCTCCTCTCCAAGGAGTGCGTGATCCACTCGGATCATGAGACCTTGAAGCATCTCCGGGGGCAAACCAACCTGAAAAAGCGGCACGCCAAGTGGCTTGAGTTCATGGAGATGTTTCCCTATGTCATTAAGTATAAGAAGGGGAAAGAAAATGTGGTAGCCGATGCCCTTTCCCGCCGTCACGCCCTTATCACTACAATGGAAGCCAAGGTTTTTGGTTTCGGCCCTCTTAAGGACCGGTACCAAAACGATCCTGGTCTAAAAACTCCCTATGCCGAACATGGGAAGGACTCCTTCAAGGATTTTCATGTCCACGATGGTTTCCTTTTTAAGGGCAAACGGTTGTGCATACCAGAGAGATCTATTCGGGAGCTGCTCGTTCAAGAAGCCCACAGTGGCGGGTTGATGGGACACTTTGGGACGCATAAGACCTTGGACATGCTACGGAGTCACTTCTACTGGCCTAGGATGAGAAGTATGGTCGAAGTTTTCTGTGCAAGGTGTTTAACCTGCAAGCGCGCCAAGACCAAGTCCCATCCATACGGACTATACATGCCCCTGCCCATCCCAACCTCCCCATGGATCGACCAATCCATGGACTTTCTGCTAGGATTACCTCCAATCGAAAGAAAGGACTCAGTATTGGTAGTGGTCGACCGTTTTTCCAAAATGGCCCATTTCATGCCCTGTTCCAAGGCATTGGACGCTACGGCCATTGCCGACCTTTTCTTCCGGGACGTGGTCAAACTTCACGGCCTACCCCAAACCATTGTCTCTGATCGAGACCCAAAATTCCTCAGTCATTTCTGGAGAACCTTGTGGAGGCGCATGGGGACCAAACTCCTTTTCTCCACTGCTGCGCATCCCCAAACTGATGGACAAACTGAAGTCGTTAACCGTACCTTGGGAGCTTTGCTCAGGACGGCCGTGGACTCCAACAAAGCCAACTGGCTCCAAAGCCTACCTTATGTGGAGTTTGCCTACAACCGGGCAACTCACTCAACTACCGGCCTCTCCCCGTTTGAGATATGCTACGGGTTCAATCCATGTACACCGCTCGACATGATTCCATTGCCCCCTGAAAGGATGGAAGACCAAAATGGGGTAGCCAAGGCTGAATATGTCCGTAAGCTTCATGAACGGGTCCGCAACCGAATCCTCAAGAAGACGGAACAGTACAAGCAGAAAGCGGACCGAGGAAGACAGCCAATGATCCTACAACCAGGAGAATGGGTTTGGCTACACACCCAAACTGAACGATTCAACAAAACCCGGCAAACGAAGCTACAACCGCGAGGAGATGGTCCCTTCCAAGTCCTAGAGCGCATTAACAACAATGCGTACCGGATAGACATCCCAGGTAAAGGTAACATGTCCACCACTTTCAATGTTGCTGATTTGTCCCGTTTTGATGCAGGAGATCAAGTTTTGAGGACAAAACACTTTCAAGAGGGAGGGCATGATGAGGCCCAAGCCGCATCCGACCCGGAGGATAGCCAGCCGGACGATACCGGTACAGACACGGACGAAAGCCAAGGAACGTTGCCAGTTATGCCGGTATCGGCCATTGACCGTGCGCATTCGCGACCGTACCAAACAAGAATGAACACGGCGATTGCCCAAGGACTGAAGAAAGGCAAATGGCCACAACCCAAGCTGGCAACCTCGGCAAACACCAAGGACCAAGTCCTTAGCGTTTTCACCTTGACACGGTGAAAACACCCCACTAAAGTCGTTTGGGAAAGGAACACTCTTTTTCCCTTGATGGGTTTTATCCCTAAGTGGTTTTCCCATCAAGGTTTTTAACGAGGTTCACGACCCGGCCGCATTAGGACCGAGCCGATCATCACCTTACCCGTCCATGGTCCGCGTGGTTGTCGTCCGGCCCTAATCTCTATCCCTTCCTGTTTTCTTGCTTTTACCGTTTTACTAAGAACTTAATTTACTGTTTTATGGGTATGTAAACACCCAAGGACACGTTGGTCTTTTGTAATGGGCGTGTTGCCCTATTTCTCTCGCCTATATAAAGGCGTGTAACCTCTCCCTTTGAACGCAGATTTGAATGAATGCAATTAGCTTAAAGCTTGCTCTCGAATCTCAAGTAGTTTAAACATCGTTGTCCTCGAAGCTCAGCTCGGACTCCGATCAGTCGTATCACGGCATTGTCCAAATACCGTGTGGCCGGCTTTCGATCCATTGTTACCGATCCATCTATCCATTCTCACTTCGCTCCATCCCTTCCCACTCTCCAAACACTTATCTCCATTCCTCTTCCATCTCTACCTTCATCCAACCCTTCCGCCGTCCAACCCTCGCCGTAACACCACCACTTTACCATCTCGTTTCTCCCATCCGTACCGCCGAGGACCCGTACCGCGGCCCTTCCACCAACCGAGGTACCGTACCGGTACCCGTACGACCGCCTCCGTTCCGGTCTCGTCCCAACTCAGCCTGATTCCGAAGCCAACGTTCCGGGAGCGTATCAGCTGGTATCAGAGCCAAGCTTCATCCGTCAGGTTGTAACTTTCCATTAAAACATCTTCCATTGTTTCTCTACCGTTTACCGCCTTGAACTTGTTCTTATTTCGCACCTTACTTTCTAACAGTCTAGTCTTTGCCACGGTCATTATTGTCTCAAAGCTTTGTGCTTATAGCTAGCCTTTGGTCGCCGACGTGTGAAAGACTAAGTCATAGTACCACCGAAGCACCATTGTTGCCCTAGTGAGACGAGAGGTTGAAGACGAGTAAGTGGGGACCATTTCTGGTCAACACACTTTACTCGCCTATTCTCTGACCCGGCCGCGTGAGGAACATCCTGTCCTTGCCTTATTTGTGATCCGTCCCTTTGGCAGGACATGAGAAATCCGCGTGCTAGTTGTCTTTGCCGTTTTTGTTAATAACTGTCCTTTGTCCTTTTTGCTTTAAACGTTCGGCAGTTGTCCTTTATCTTGCACCATACCGCCAGCTTTCATTTTTTTTTGTCATTTTATGCGCGTAGGGTCCATCCCACAGTCCCACGCTCCATTGCCCGTACTGGCAGGATACGTCAGCTCCAACAGCCGTACACCCCCGTGTCCTATTAATCCTGCGATTGACCCGTCCCCATCAGTACCAACCACGACCGGACGACCCTATTGGGCTACCGTCCCTTGACCCGGACGACCACGGCGGACTAACCTTTCCGGACCAAGTACCTCCGAGAGTCTCCCACCGTCCGTACGCCGCCGTCCGTACCCGACCACCGTCCGTACAGGCCAACCCCGCCGGCTTGAGCTTACCGACTCCGACCCCGACGAACTCACCCCGTTGTCCGTACCGCGCCGTCCATACGACCCATCCTTACCGACCCTACCGCCCATGGCCGAACCCGCGGAAGACTTGCCCCGTCCTATTGAGATCGGTACCATCCTGGCCACCATCCAGGCCCAAATAGAGCGCCTCACCGAGCGAATGGCCCGATACGATCTTCCACCGGATGCTCGACCGCCCCTCCCAAATCCGCCGGCCGATCTCGCCGACCGACCCCTTGAAGAACCCGGCCCGGCCTACCAATCCGATGATGGGTACGATCCATACCAACCCCGTCCAGGTCGACCCCGGCGCAGAGAGCGACCAAACGATCGGGATGACCGTGCACCTCGACCCGAGGCCCCGGTCCACAAACTGGTCCCACCGACCTTCGCGGGAAAGGTTGACCCGGAAGCCTACCTCGATTGGGAAAGGCGAATGGACCATCTGTTTGATTGTTACGATTACTCCGAACCCAAGAAGGTTACCTATGCCGCGGCCCAACTGACCGACCATGCCCTTACATGGTGGGACCGCGACTTGGCAGAACGCAGGCGACGACGTGAAGGCCTAATCCCTACTTGGGACGTTATGAAATACGTCATGAGGAAACGCTACGTCCCGCCCCTCTATCACCGTGATTTGCAAAAGCGGTTCCGAAAACTTCACCAAGGCACCCGAACCATTGAAGAGTACTACGACGAGTTTGAGCATTTGCGAAACCGTCTCCAGCTCAATGACTGTGAAGAAACCTTAATGGCCCAGTTCGTGGACGGCATGCAAGACCGGATTGCCCGCAAAGTAGAGCGGCAGCCTTACCAAGGGTTTGATGAGCTCTTGCACCTGGCCATCCACTTAGAAGCACAGATCAAGAGGAAAACCTCCTCGGCCTTCCGAGGAAAGACCTCCCCGAACCAAGTCTGGCCTCCCAACCCCACCGCCACGTCCACTAGCCCCAAACCACCGGTTGTATCCAAGGCCATTGCCATCGATTCACGTTTCAAGCCAAGGCAACCCGAAGCCAATGCGGGAAGAAGCCGGGACGTGATATGCTACAAATGCCAAGGCAGAGGGCATTACTCCAGGGACTGCCCCAACAACCGAGCCATGATCCTTACCCCCGAAGGCGACTATGAATCCCAGGACGAGGAGCCGGTTGAGGAAAACGACCCTGAGCCAGTTCAACCCGAAGGCACGGTTGAATATCCGGATGTAGGAGACCTCCTGGTCGTCCAAAGGAGCCTGAGCACCTTGACCTTGCCCGAGCCGACCGGACAGCGGGACAACATCTTCCACACACGCTGCACCATCAACGGCAAGGTTTGCGGCTTGATCATTGATGGTGGGTCCTGTACCAATGTGGCCAGCTCCCACCTCGTGACCAAGCTTTCTCTCCCTACCTCTAAACACCCTCATCCCTATAAACTGCGATGGCTGAATGATAAAACTGTTATACCCGTTACCGAACAGGTAGATCTAGCCTTTAGTATAGGGCATTACCGGGACACGGTCCAATGTGATGTTGTTCCAATGCAAGCTAGCCACGTCCTCTTAGGACGCCCATGGCAGTTTGACAAGGACGCCACCCACAACGGCCGTTCCAACTTTTATTCGTTTATGCATGAATCTAAGCGTGTTACCCTAGCACCTCTAACACCCGTTCAAGTACATGAACTCCAATCTCGCTTAGCCAAAACCACATCTTCCCGTCCCAACTTCCTAATATCCATTAGGGACGCTTGTAAAACCATCGGCAATGAGTGCCGAGTTGTACTAATGGTTTACAAAGATGTGATGAGCGCAGGTACCAGGGAAGATCCAATCCCGGATGAGCTCCAAAGGATCCTGCAGAAGTATTCGACCGTCTTCCCTGAAGAGATTCCCCACGGGCTCCCTCCCCTCCGGGGAATTGTACACCGAATCGACTTTATTCCCGGAGCCTCCCTGCCCAACCGACCTGCTTACCGCGTTAATCCGGAGGAATCCAAAGAATTAGAGCGACAGGTTGCCGACCTCTTGTCCAGGGGATACGTCCGCGAGAGCCTCAGTTCGTGCGCCGTACCAGTCCTTTTGGTCCCCAAGAAGGATGGCAGCTGGAGGATGTGCGTGGACTGCCGGCCCATCAACAACATTACGGTCAAATACCGGCACCCAATTCCCCGTTTGGACGACATGTTGGACGAACTTAGTGGCGCGTCCATTTTCTCCAAAATCGATCTCAAAAGTGGTTACCACCAAGTCCGAATGAGAGAAGGTGACGAATGGAAGACCGCCTTCAAAACCAAGCAAGGGCTGTACGAGTGGCTAGTCATGCCGTTCGGCCTTTCCAACGCCCCTTCCACCTTCATGCGACTGATGAACCATACTCTCCGAGCGTTCCTCAATAAATTTGTGGTTGTCTACTTTGACGACATCCTTGTCTACAGCAAGGATCTTACTGCACATGCTTCCCACCTAGATACGGTTCTACGAACCTTGCAACAAGAGGAGCTCTACGCCAACATGGCCAAGTGTACCTTCGGCGCTCGAGAACTTATCTTCTTGGGCTTTGTCCTCAGTGGTCAGGGTCTAAAAGTTGACCAAGAGAAGATCCGGGCCATCCAAGAATGGCCAACCCCTACCAACGTCAGCCAAGTCCGCAGTTTCCATGGCCTGGCCAGTTTCTATCGACGTTTCGTTCGGGACTTTAGTTCCATTGCCGCTCCCTTAACGGCTTTGGTGAAAAAGTCCTCCGGGTTTATATGGGAAGAACCCCAAGAGAAGGCCTTCCAAGAGCTCAAGGGTCGGCTCACTCAAGCACCTTTACTGGCCTTGCCCGACTTCAACAAGACCTTCGAAATTGAGTGTGACGCGTCCGGTATAGGCATTGGAGCTGTGCTGACACAAGAAGGGCGTCCCGTGGCTTACTTCAGTGAGAAGCTCAGTGGAGCCACACTCAACTACCCCACCTACGACAAAGAGCTCTATGCGTTGGTCCGAGCACTTGAAACATGGCAACATTACCTCCTCTCCAAGGAGTGCGTCATCCACTCGGATCATGAGACCTTGAATCATCTCCGGGGGCAAACCAACCTGAAGAAGCGGCACGCCAAATGGCTCGAGTTCATCGAGATGTTTCCCTATGTCATCAAGTATAAGAAGGGGAAGGAGAATGTGGTCGCCGATGCTCTTTCCCGTCGCCACGCCCTTATCACTACTGTTGAGGCCAAGGTTCTAGGCTTCGGCCCTCTTAAGGACCGGTACCAAGATGATCCCGGTCTAAAACTTCCCTATGCCGAACACGGGAAGGACTCCTTCAAAGATTTTCATGTCCACGACGGCTTCCTTTTTAAGGGCAAACGGTTGTGCATACCAGAGGGATCGATTCGAGAGCTGCTCGTTCAAGAAGCCCACAGTGGCGGTTTGATGGGACACTTTGGGACGCATAAGACCTTAGATATGCTGCGAAGTCACTTCTACTGGCCTAGGATGAGGAGCATGGTCGAAGTCTTCTGTGCAAGGTGTTTAACCTGCAAGCGCGCCAAGACCAAGTCCCATCCATACGGACTATACATGCCCCTGCCCATCCCAACCTCCCCATGGATCGACCCATCCATGGACTTTCTGCTAGGATTGCCTCCAATCGAAAGAAAGGACTCAATAATGGTAGTGGTCGACCGTTTTTCCAAAATGGCCCATTTCATGCCCTGTTCCAAGGCATGGGACGCTACGGCCATTGCCGACCTCTTCTTCCGGGACGTTGTCAAACTTCACGGCCTACCCCGAACCATTGTCTCTGATCGAGACCCCAAATTTCTCAGTCATTTCTGGAGAACCTTGTGGAGGCGCATGGGAACCAAACTCCTTTTCTCCACTGCTGCGCATCCCCAAACTGATGGACAAACTGAAGTCGTTAACCGTACCTTGGGAGCTTTGCTCAGGACGGCCGTGGACTCCGACAAAGCCAACTGGCTCCAAAGCCTACCTTATGTGGAGTTTGCCTACAACCGGGCAACTCACTCAACTACCGGCCTCTCCCCGTTTGAGATTTGCTACGGGTTCAATCCGTGTACACCGCTCGACATGATTCCATTGCCCCCTGAGCGGATGGAAGACCAAAATGGGGTAGCCAAGGCTGAATATGTCCGTAAGCTTCATGAACGTGTCCGCAGCCGAATCCTCAAGAAGACGGAACAGTACAAGCAGAAAGCGGACCGAGGGAGACAGCCAATGATCCTACAACCAGGGGAATGGGTTTGGCTATACACCCGAACTGAACGATTCAACAAAACCCGACAGACGAAGCTACAACCGCGAGGAGATGGTCCCTTCCAAGTCCTAGAGCGCATTAACAACAATGCGTACCGGATAGACATTCCAGGTAAAGGTAACATGTCCACCACTTTCAATGTTGCTGATTTGTCCCGTTTTGATGCAGGAGATCAAGTTTTGAGGACAAAACACTTTCAAGAGGGAGGGCATGATGAGGCCCAAGACGTCTCCGACCCGGAGGATAGCCAGCCGGACGATACCGGTACAGACACGGACGAAAGCCAAGGAACGTTGCCAGTTATGCCGGTATCGGCCATTGACCGTGCGCATTCACGACCGTACCAAACAAGAATGAACACGGCGATTGCCCAAGGACTGAAGAAAGGCAAATGGCCACAACCCAAGCTGGCAACCTCGGCAAACACCAAGGACCAAGTCCTTAGCGTTTTCACCTTGACACGGTGAAAACACCCCACTAAAGTCGTTTGGGAAAGGAACACTATTTTTCCCTTGATGGGTTTTATCCCTAAGTGGTTTTCCCATCAAGGTTTTTAACGAGGTTCACGACCCGGCCGCATTAGGACCGAGCCGATCATCACCTTACCCGTCCATGGTCCGCGTGGTTGTCGTCCGGCCCTAATCTCTATCCCTTCCTGTTTTCTTGCTTTTACCGTTTTACTAAGAACTTAATTTACTGTTTTATGGGTATGTAAACACCCAAGGACACGTTGGTCTTTTGTAATGGGCGTGTTGCCCTATTTCTCTCGCCTATATAAAGGCGTGTAACCTCTCCCTTTGAACGCAGATTTGAATGAATGCAATTAGCTTAAAGCTTGCTCTCGAATCTCAAGTAGTTTAAACATCGTTGTCCTCGAAGCTCAGCTCGGACTCCGATCAGTCGTATCACGGCATTGTCCAAATACCATGTGGCCGGCTTTCGATCCATTGTTACCGATCCATCTATCCATTCTCACTTCGCTCCATCCCTTCCCACTCTATAAACACTTATCTCCATTCCTCTTCCATCTCTACCTTCATCCAACCCTTCCGCCGTCCAACCCTCGCCGTAACACCACCACTTTACCATCTCGTTTCTCCCATCCGTACCGCCGAGGACCCGTACCGCGGCCCTTCCACCAACCGAGGTACCGTACCGGTACCCGTACGACCGCCTCCGTTCCGGTCTCGTCCCAACTCAGCCTGATTCCGAAGCCAACGTTCCGGGAGCGTATCAGCGGCCCTCTTAAGGACCGGTACCAAAACGATCCCGGTCTAAAAACTCCCTATACCAAACATGGGAAGGACTCCTTCAAGGATTTTCATGTCCACGATGGTTTCCTTTTTAAGGGCAAACGGTTGTGCATACCAGAGGGATCTATTCGGGAGCTGCTCGTTCAAGAAGCCCACAGTGGCGGGTTGATGGGACACTTTGGGATGCATAAGACCTTGGACATGCTGCGGAGTCACTTCAACTGGCCTAGGATGAGAAGTATGGTCGAAGTTTTCTGTGCAAGGTGTTTAACCTGCAAGCGCGCCAAGACCAAGTCCCATCCATACGGACTGTACATGCCCCTGCCCACCCCAACCTCCCCATGGATCGACCTATCCATGGACTTTCTGCTAGGATTACCTCCAATCGAAAGAAAGGACTCAGTAATGGTAGTGGTCGACCGTTTTTCCAAAATGGCCCATTTCATGCCCTGTTCCAAGGTGTGGGACGCTACGGCCATTGCCGACCTTTTCTTCCGGGACGTGGTCAAACTTCACGGCCTACCCCAAACCATTGTCTCTGATCGAGACCCAAAATTCCTCAGTCATTTCTGGAGAACCTTGTGGAGGCGCATGGGGACCAAACTCCTTTTCTCCACTGCCGCGCATCCCCAAACTGATGGACAAACTGAAGTCATTAACCGTACCTTGGGAGCTTTGCTCAGGACGGCCGTGGACTCCAACAAAGCCAACTGGCTCCAAAGCCTACCTTATGTGGAGTTTGCCTACAACCGGGCAACTCACTCAACTACCAGCCTCTCCCCGTTTGAGATATGCTACGGGTTCAATCCATGTACACCGCTCGACATGATTCCATTGCCCCCTGAAAGGATGGAAGACCAAAATGGGGTAGCCAAGGCTGAATATGTCCGTAAGCTTCATGAACGGGTCCGCAACCGAATCCTCAAAAAGACGAAACAGTACAAGCAGAAAGCGGACCGAGGAAGACAGCCAATGATCCTACAACCAGGAGAATGGGTTTGGCTACACACCCGAACTGAACGATTCAACAAAACCCGGCAAACGAAGCTACAACCGCGAGGAGATGGTCCCTTCCAAGTCCTAGAGCGCATTAACAACAATGCGTACCGGATAGACATCCCAGGTAAAGGTAACATGTCCACCACTTTCAATGTTGCTGATTTGTCCCGTTTTGATGCAGGAGATCAAGTTTTGAGGACAAAACACTTTCAAGAGGGAGGGCATGATGAGGCCCAAGCCGCATCCAACCCGGAGGATAGCCAGCCGGACGATACCGGTACAGACACGGACGAAAGCCAAGGAACGTTGCCAGATATGCCGGTATCGGTCATTGACCGTGCGCACTCGCGGCCGTACCAAACAAGAATGAACATGGCGATTGCCCAAGGAATGAAGGAAGGCAAATGGCAACAACCCAAGCTGGCAACCTCGGCAAACACCAAGGACCAAGTCCTTAGCGTTTTCACCTTGACCCGGTGAAAACGCCCCACTAAAGTCGTTTGGGAAAGGAACACTCTTTTTCCCTTGATTGGGTTTTATCCCTAAGTGGTTTTCCCATCAAGGTTTTTAACGAGGTTCACGACCCGGCCGCATTAGGACAGAGCCGATCATCACCTTACCCATCCATGGTCCGCGTGGTTGTCGTCCGGCCCTAATCTCTATCCCTTCCGGTTTTCTTGTTTTTACCGTTTTACTAAGAACTTAAGTTACTGTTTTATGGGTATGTAAACACCCAAGGGCACGCTGGTCCTTTGTAAGGGGCTTGTTGCCCTATTTCTCCCGCCTATATAAAGGCGTGTAACCTCTCCCTTTGAACTCAGATTTGAATGAATGCAATTAGCTTAAAGCTTGCTCTCGAATCTCAAGTAGTTTAAACATCGTTGTCCTCGAAGCTCGGCTCGGACTTTGATCAGTCGTATCACGGCGTTGTCCAAACACCGTGTGGCCGGCTTTCGATCCGTTGTTACCGATCCATCTGTCCATTCTCACTTCGCTCCATCCTTTCTGTTGAAATATGTGATCTCAAGAAGAAGAATTCAAACACAAGAGAAGGAGGGAAAAGGAGAAAACTGGTTGAAAAGGGACTAGAAAGAGAACAAGTTAAGAAGGAACTAGAAGAAAAGGAAGTTGTTGGATCTCAACTAGATGAACTAACTAAACTAAGTAAGGAAGCAAGGAGAGGCATGGGCACAAGCATGGGGCGCCAGAGAGAGGCATGGAGTGCAATACTGTTGGAGTAGGTGAGCTGCTCCCTCCTCTCTTCTTCACGCAAAACCTCTCTTCTCCTCTTCCTTCTTCACGCCATTCCTCTCTTCTTCTGCACCTCCTCTCATTCAAATGTCTATAAATATATGTGTAACCTCTTGTAAAGATTTGTAAGACTAAGAGAATAAAATACATACAAACTTTCATAATCTCTTGCTATTCTCACTCTTAGTCTCTAAACATTCTTCAATCTCTTTAAACTTATAATTTCAACATGGTATCAGAGCAGGTTATCTACTAAACCGCTTATTCTCTTCTTGATTCCTCTAATACTCTACAAGGCTTCTAATCTATAACAATACACCTTCCTTAGTTCTATTCACTCTGAGATTAATATCCTTGAGATCATAGGATCTTCAAGTTGTGAAAGGACTAAGATTGTGTATTATTACTAGAAAATGGAGACTAATAGGGTAACAATCTCGGTTATGCTCAAGGGAAACAACTATCTCCTTTGGGCAAAAACCACCAAAACTACTCTTAGAGGCCGAGGACTTTGGCAATATGTTGAGCCAAAAGAAGGAACAGAAGCGGCGGTGAGAAATGAGAAGGAGGAAGCTAAGGAAGAGCAAGAAGAACAATACACTCTTTCTCTTCTCCTAAGCTCACTAGAACCAACTATCTTGGCGGCTTACTCATATGCGGATACCGCCAAGGAACTTTGGGATATACTCAAAGGAGTTTATGGAAACATCTCAAACATATCAAGGAGATTTGAGGTGAAAAGGGCATTGAATGAGCTCCAACAAGAGGAAAAGTCATTCAAGGAAATGTTTGGGGAGTATAGAAGCTTATGGGCCGAGTTGGAGATCTTGAGGCCACACACTATAGACCCCAAGGAGTTAGGAGAAAGGCGTGACCAAGATCAAGTGTTTGGGCTTCTCTTGGCACTCAATGCATCATACAAGGATCTTATCAAGCATATACTTCGATTTGAGAATCTGCCAAGTCTAGCGGAAGTATGCGGTATGATACAAAGGGAAGAAGGGTCTAGAGACCTGTTTCGTGCACCAAGTGAAGCTGCACATCTTGCAAGAAAGAATCTCACATTTGGAGACAAGAGGATGTTGGAGTGTGAGCATTGCAAGATGAAAGGACACACTAAGGAGAAGTGTTGGACTCTCCATCCACACTTGAGGCCTAAGCGGCTAAGGGAGAATGGGAATGGACCTAGAGCCTTCACGGGAATTGCACAACCTGTTGAAGAACTGGTTAGAAGGTCTGAGTTTGAAGCTCTCATCAAGAGCCTAGCCAAACTCACAGATTCGGGTAAGAGTTTTTTCAGCTCTAAAACACCCATAAAGAAGACTAGAATCATTGTGGATTCAGGGGCTTCTCATCACATGATCAAGGATCAAGATATGTTAAAGAATCTTGAACCATGCCATGGAAGTGTACAAGTAGCCAATGGAAGCTCAGTTCCAATTAAAGGGATAGGAGAGTTAGAGCTTTTTAAAAGGGAAACAAAAGCATTATACATGCCTAACTTCTCATCTAATCTTTTATCCGTTAATAAAGCTACAAAGGATTTGGATTGTGTGGCTGTGTTTGGGACTGACTTTGTTAAGTTTCAGGACCCTAAAACAAACCATGTGCTCGGAGAAGGGAAGGTAGAAGATGGTGTGTATATCTTGGAATCAAATAAACAAGAGGAACCAATGACTCTTGGAATGAAGGCAGATGCAAAGTTTTTTGGGAGGAAAGAGATTGAAGATAGCCCATTATGGCATGGAAGGCTAGGACATCCAAGTTCAGCAGTCCTCAAGATGGTCTTACCCAATCTCATCCAAGAAGAAGTAGTGTGTGAGGCGTGTGTACTAGGGAAGCATTGTAGACAAGCTTTTCCTACTTCATCTACAACTTGTGATGAAGCGTTTGGCATTGTACACTCGGATGTATGGACCTCACCATGTAATTCAAGAGATCAATATAAATATTTTGTTTCATTCATTGATGACTACTCAAGATATACATGGATCACTCTTCTACATACCAAAGATCAAGTGTATGAAGCCTTCACCAACTTCACTAACTATATCTCTACCCAATTCAAAACAAAGATCAAAGTATTGCGTAGTGATAATGGAGGTGAATATGTGAGTAAACGATTCAAAGAGTTGCTCAACAACTTTGGCATCATTCATCAAACATCGTGTGCATACACTCCTCAGCAGAACGGGATAGCTGAAAGGAAGAATAGACACCTAATGGAAGTAGCAAGGACTCTCATGATTGCCAAAAGAGTACCAAAGTTCCATTGGGGAGATGCCGTAATGACATCAAGCTACTTAATCAACCGACTTCCAACCAAAAATCTGGATGATAAGTCCCCATTTGAAGTGTTGTACAAGAAGAAACCAAGCTTAAATCATATCAAAACGTTTGGATGCACATGCTTCATGTTTTTACCAGAAGAACACAGAAGCAAACTTGAACCTCGAAGCATGAGGTGTGTGTTCATTGGATATTCACCAACACAAAAGGGCTACAAGGTCTACAATCTGGAAACAAGAAGAGTGTATGTGTCTAGAGAAGTAAGGTTTAATGAACAAGAGAGTTTCTATGGGGCTAAGGATCATGATGCTTCTAAAGGAATGATCTATTCATCCATGGACTGGATGGTGTTTGATGAAACGCCAAGCCTATGTGAAGAAGTACAAGAAGAAACATCTGAGAACTTCATAGAGCAAGATAGTGCGGATAATGCACATGAGGAAGTGGATCAGAATTTGGATGAAGAGGGAGCGGATGCTGAAGAAGGACAGGAGCCAACCATACCTCTAAGAAGAAGTACAAGACAGAGGCGACAACGTGTCTTTTATGGCTATAACAATTCTGCTATGCTCCAAGGAGAGTCTAGTACGAGTATTTTTCCTTGTGTGATAAGAGAGTGTCCTGAGCGTACGGCGAGCTTAGATCTCGATCCTATTGGCGACAGCACTCTCATATCACAAGGAGGAGATCACACTCAAACTAGTATTATCACATATCCCATTGAGCATTTCTGTTCCTTGGCGACATTACCCATGGAGCATGAAGTGTTTCTCACAAAAATCAGCAAGGAATACATTCCTAGCTCATATGAAGAAGCATGTGAGAGTGAAGTATGGGTGAAAGCCATGGAAGAGGAAATGAAGTCCATGGAAAGGAATAATACTTGGTACTTAACCGACTTACCAAAGGATAAGAAGTCGGTTGGGAGTAGATGGGTGTATACAATTAAATACACAAGTGATGGGGAAATAGAAAGGTACAAAGCAAGGCTGGTAGCAAAAGGATATACTCAAGTCTATGGGGAGGACTATACTGAAACATTTGCTCCAGTGGCTAAGCTTCATTCCATAAGAATTCTAATCTCGGTAGCTGTAAACTTGGAATGGGACTTATGGCAAATGGACGTCAAGAATGCCTTCTTGCAGGGGGATTTGGAAGAAGAAGTATATATGGATCCACCCCTAGGGTATCATAATGGAGGCAACAAAGTGTGTAGATTGAAGAAAGCAATCTATGGGCTGAAGCAATCTCCAAGAGCATGGTACCAAAGGCTAAGTGCTTGTCTCTTGAAGAAGGAGTTCATAAAATCTGAAGCGGATCATACTCTATTCACAAGACAAAGTGAAGGAGGAGTAGTGGTAGTCTTGATTTATGTTGATGATCTAATCATCACAGGAAGTGACAAAGATGGAGTAGATCAAATCAAGGGACTCTTGAAGGCCGACTTTGATATAAAAGATCTAGGGGAGCTCAAGTACTTCCTAGGGATTGAGATGACACGATTTGGAGATGGAATGTTCATATCTCAAAGGAAATATGTGCTGGATCTCTTGGAAGAAACCGGGAAGTTAGGATCCAAGCCGGCCAAAACTCCAATAGAAGAAGGATACCAAGATAGTCCTGAGGGGGAGCCTTTTGAGAACATTAAAAGATACCAAAGGATGGTGGGCAAACTTATCTATCTTACCATTACAAGACCTGACATCTGCTTTGCAGTAAACCGTGTGAGCCAGCATATGCAAAAGCCAACCTCACAACATTGGAACATGATTGAGAGGTTGCTAAGGTACCTAAAGAATAGCCCTGGAAAAGGTGTATGGATGCATGTTAATGGGAACACAAAGGTCCAAGGTTATTGTGATGCGGATTGGGCTGGAGATAAAAAGGATAGAAAGTCCACATCTGGTTTTTGCACATTTGTGGGAGGAAATCTAGTAACCTGGAGGAGCAAAAAACAGAAGGTCATAGCCTTATCAAGTGCTGAAGCAGAGTACAGAGCCATGAAAGAATTGACAAAGGAGTTGATATGGATAAAAGCGCTTCTAAAAGACCTTGGAATCCAGGGAGATGAAGAAATGCTGTTGTATTGTGATAATCAAGCTGCAATGCATATAGCATCAAATCCGGTATTTCATGAAAGAACCAAGCACATAGAAGTTGATTGCCATTTTGTGAGAGGGAAGATACAAGAAGGAATTATCAAAACCGCCTTTGTAGCAAGCAAGGATCAATTAGCTGATATCTTCACTAAGGCAACTTCAACTATTACTTGTGATCACATTCATGGCAAGATCGGTCTTAAGGATCTCCACCGACCAATCTTGAGGGGGAGTGTTGAAATATGTGATCTCAAGAAGAAGAATTCAAACACAAGAGAAGGAGGGAAAAGGAGAAAACTGGTTGAAAAGGGACTAGAAAGAGAACAAGTTAAGAAGGAACTAGAAGAAAAGGAAGTTGTTGGATCTCAACTAGATGAACTAACTAAACTAAGTAAGGAAGCAAGGAGAGGCATGGGCACAAGCATGGGGCGCCAGAGAGAGGCATGGAGTGCAATACTGTTGGAGTAGGTGAGCTGCTCCCTCCTCTCTTCTTCACGCAAAACCTCTCTTCTCCTCTTCCTTCTTCACGCCATTCCTCTCTTCTTCTGCACCTCCTCTCATTCAAATGTCTATAAATATATGTGTAACCTCTTGTAAAGATTTGTAAGACTAAGAGAATAAAATACATACAAACTTTCATAATCTCTTGCTATTCTCACTCTTAGTCTCTAAACATTCTTCAATCTCTTTAAGCTTATAATTTCAACACTTTCCACTCTCCAAACGCTTATCTCCATCTTCTTCCATCTCTACCTTCATCCATCCTTCCCGCCGTCCAAACCCCGCCATAACACCACCACTTTACCATCCCGTTCCCTTCATCCGTACCGCCGAGGACCCATACCGCGGCCCTTCCACCAACCGAGGTACCGTACCGGTACCCGTACGACCGTCTCCCTCCCGGTCTCGTCCCAACTCAGCCTGATTCCAAAGCCAACGTTCCTGGAGCGTATCACCTAACCTCTTAATCTTATACCCTAACCCCTAGACCCTATACACTAAACCCTAATCCCTATACCGTAAACCCTAATCTGTAAACCCTAACCTAAACACATTGGGAATAACTTGTGTCTTGCTTACCTTTTTTAAATCTCGAATCCAGGAATAACATAAAATGTGTCTTGCTTACCTTGTTTTTGTATCTCAACTGGATGACATGCTTCCTCTGTAATCATGACTCATAATATTCTTACTCGTAAACCCTAAACCTTAAACCTAAACCCTAAATCCCAAATCCTAATCTCTAAACCCTAAACTCTTAATCTTATACCCTATACCCTTAACCTTAAACCCTAATCTATAAACCTAAACCCTTAATCCAAAACCCTAATCTCTAAAACCTAAACTCTTAATCTTAAACCCTAAACCCTAAACCATAGTCTCTAAACCCTAAACCCAAAACCCTAATCTGTAAACCCTACAGCCTAAACCCTTACCCTAAACACATTGGGAATAACTTGTGTCTTGCTTACCTTTTTGAATCTTGAACCCAAGAATAACATAAAATCTGTCTTGCTTACCTTGTTTTGTATCTAACCTAGATGGCATGCTTCCTCTGTAATCGTGAGTCATAATATTCTTACTCCTAAACCCTAAACCCTAAACCTAAACCTTAAATTCTAAACCCTAATCTCTAAACCCTAAACTCTTAATCTTATACCATAAACCCTATACCCTTTAGCTTAAACCCTAATCTATAAACCTAAACCCTAAATCCTAAACCTAAACTCTTAATCTTATACCCTAAACCCTAAACCTTAATCCCTAACCCTAAACCCTAAACCCTAAACACATTCGGAAAAACTTGTGTCTTGCTTACCTTTTTTGAATCTCGAACCCAAGAATAACATAAAATGTGTCTTGCTTACCTTGTTTTGTATCTTAACTAAATAGCATGCTTCCTCTGTAATCATAAGTCATAATATTCTTACTCCTAAACCCTAAACTCTAAACCTAAACCCTAAATCCTAAACCCTAATCTCTAAACCCTAAACTCTTAATCTTATACCCTAAACCCTATACCCTTAACCTTAAACCCTAATCTATTAACCTAAACCCTAATCTCTAAAACATAAACTCTTAATCATATACCCTAAAACCTAAGCCTTAATACCTAAACCCAAAAACCCAAAACCCTAATCTGTAAACTCTATACCCTAAACCCTAACCCTAAACACATTGGGAATAATTCGTATCTTTCTTACCTTTTTTGAATTTCGAACCCAAGAATAACATAAAATGTGTCTTGCTTACCTTGTTTTGTATCTCAACTAGATGACATGCTTCCTCTGTAGTCATGAGTCATAATATTCTTACTCCTAAACCCTAAACCCAAATCCTAAACCCTAAATCCTAAATTCTAATCTCTAAACCCTAAACTCTTAATCTTATACCCTAACCCCTAGACCTTATACCCTAAACCCTAATCCCTATACCGTAAACCCTAATCTGTAAACCCTAACCTAAACACATTGGGAATAACTTGTGTCTTGCTTACCTTTTTTAAATCTCGAATCCAGGAATAACATAAAATGTGTCTTGCTTACCTTGTTTTTGTATCTCAACTTGATGACATGCTTCCTCTGTAATCATGACTCATAATATTCTTACTCGTAAACCCTAAACCTTAAACCTAAACCCTAAATCCTAAATCCTAATCTCTAAACCCTAAACTCTTAATCTTATACCCTATACCCTTAACCTTAAACCCTAATCTATAAACCTAAACCATTAATCCAAAACCCTAATCTCTAAAACCTAAACTCTTAATCTTAAACCCTAAACCCTAAACCATAATCTCTAAACCCTAAACCCTAAACCCAAAACCCTAATCTGTAAACCCTACAGCCTAAACCCTAACCCTAACCACATTGGGAATAACTTGTGTCTTGCTTACCTTTTTGAATCTTGAACCCAAGAATAACATAAAATGTGTCTTGCTTACCTTGTTTTGTATCTAACCTAGATGGCATGCTTCCTCTGTAATCGTGAGTCATAATATTCTTACTCCTAAACCCTAAACCCTAAACCTAAACCTTAAATTCTAAACCCTAATCTCTAAACCCTAAACTCTTAATCTTATACCATAAACCCTATACCCTTTAGCTTAAACCCTAATCTATAAACCTAAACCCTAAATCCTAAACCTAAACTCTTAATCTTATACCCTAAACCCTAAACCTTAATCCCTAACCCTAAACCCTAAACCCTAAACACATTCGGAAAAACTTGTGTCTTGCTTGAATCTCGAACCCAAGAATAACATAAAATGTGTCTTCCTTACCTTGTTTTGTATCTTAACTAAATAGCATGCTTCCTCTGTAATCATGAGTCATAATATTCTTACTCCTAAACCCTAAACTCTAAACCTAAACCCTAAATCCTAAACCCTAATCTCTAAACCCTAAACTCTTAATCTTATACCCTAAACCCTATACCCTTAACCTTAAACCCTAATCTATTAACCTAAACCCTAATCTCTAAAACCTAAACTCTTAATCATATACCCTAAAACCTAAGCCTTAATACCTAAACCCAAAAACCCAAAACCCTAATCTGTAAACTCTATACCCTAAACCCTAACCCTAAACAAATTGGGAATAATTCGTATCTTTCTTACCTTTTTTGAATTTCGAACCCAAGAATAACATAAAATGTGTCTTGCTTACCTTGTTTTGTATCTCAACTAGATGACATGCTTCCTCTGTAGTCATGAGTCATAATATTCTTACTCCTAAACCCTAAACCCGAATCCTAAACCCTAAATCCTAAATTCTAATCTCTAAACCCTAAACTCTTAATCTTATACCCTAACCCCTAGACCTTATACCCTAAACCCTAATCCTTATACCGTAAACCCTAATCTGTAAACCCTAACCTAAACACATTGGGAATAACTTGTGTCTTGCTTACCTTTTTTAAATCTCGAATCCAGGAATAACATAAAATGTGTCTTGCTTACCTTGTTTTTGTATCTCAACTGGATGACATGCTTCCTCTGTAATCATGACTCATAATATTCTTACTCGTAAACCCTAAACCTTAAACCTAAACCCTAAATCCTAAATCTTAATCTCTAAACCCTAAACTCTTAATCTTATACCCTATACCCTTAACCTTAAACCCTAATCTATAAACCTAAACCCTTAATCCAAAACCCTAATCTCTAAAACCTAAACTCTTAATCTTAAACCCTAAACCATAATCTCTAAACCCTAAACCCTAAACCCAAAACCCTAATCTGTAAACCCTACAGCCTAAACCCTAACCCTAAACACATTGGGAATAACTTGTGTCTTTCTTACCTTTTTGAATCTTGAACCCAAGAATAACATAAAATGTGTCTTGCTTACCTTCTTTTGTATCTAACCTAGATGGCATGCTTCCTCTGTAATCGTGAGTCATAATATTCTTACTCCTAAACCCTAAACCCTAAACCTAAACCTTAAATTCTAAACCCTAATCTCTAAACCCTAAACTCTTAATCTTATACCATAAACCCTATACCCTTTAGCTTAAACCCTAATCTATAAACCTAAACCCTAAATCCTAAACCTAAACTCTTAATCTTATACCTTAAACCCTAAACCTTAATCCCTAACCCTAAACCCTAAACCCTAACCACATTCGGAAAAACTTGTGTCTTGCTTACCTTTTTTGAATCTCGAACCCAAAAATAACATAAAATGTGTCTTGCTTACCTTGTTTTGTATCTTAACTAAATAGCATGCTTCCTCTGTAATCATGAGTCATAATATTCTTACTCCTAAACCCTAAACTCTAAACCTAAACCCTAAATCCTAAACCCTAATATCTAAACCCTAAACTCTTAATCTTATACCCTAAACCCTATACCCTTAACCTTAACCTTAAACCCTAATCTATAAACTTAAACCCTAATCTCTAAAATCTAAACTCTTAATCATATACCCTAAAACCTAAGCCTTAATACCTAAACCTTAAACCCAAAACCCTAATCTGTAAACTCTATACCCTAAACCCTAACCCTAAACACATTGGGAATAATTCGTATCTTTCTTACCTTTTTTGAATTTCGAACCCAAGAATAACATAAAATGTGTCTTGCTTACCTTGTTTTGTATCTCAACTAGATGACATGCTTCCTCTGTAGTCATGAGTCATAATATTCTTACTCCTAAACCCTAAACCCGAATCCTAAACCCTAAATCCTAAATTCTAATCTCTAATCTCTAAACCCTAAACTCTTAATCTTATACCCTAACCCCTAGACGCTATACACTAAACCCTAATCCCTATACCGTAAACCCTAATCTGTAAACCCTAACCTAAACACATTGGGAATAACTTGTGTCTTGCTTACCTTTTTTAAATCTCGAATCCAGGAATAACATAAAATGTGTCTTGCTTACCTTGTTTTTGTATCTCAACTGGATGACATGCTTCCTCTGTAATCATGACTCATAATATTCTTACTCGTAAACCCTAAACCTTAAACCTAAACCCTAAATCCTAAATCCTAATCTCTAAACCCTAAACCCTTAATCTTATACCCTATACCCTTAACCTTAAACCCTAATCTATAAACCTAAACCCTTAATCCAAAACCCTAATCTCTAAAACCTAAACTCTTAATCTTAAACCCTAAACCCTAAACCATAATCTCTAAACCCTAAACCCTAAACCCAAAACCCTAATTTGTAAACCCTACAGCCTAAACCCTAACCCTAAACACATTGGGAATAACTTGTGTCTTGCTTACCTTTTTGAATCTTGAACCCAAGAATAACATAAAATGTGTCTTGCTTACCTTGTTTTGTATCTAACCTAGATGGCATGCTTCCTCTGTAATCGTGAGTCATAATATTCTTACTCCTAAACCCTAAACCCTAAACCTAAACCTTAAATTCTAAACCCTAATCTCTAAACCCTAAACTCTTAATCTTATACCATAAACCCTATACCCTTTAGCTCAAACCCTAATCTATAAACCTAAACCCTAAATCCTAAACCTAAACTCTTAATCTTATACCTTAAACCCTAAACCTTAATCCCTAACCCTAAACCCTAAACCCTAAACACATTCGGAAAAACTTGTGTCTTGCTTACCTTTTTTGAATCTCGAACCCAAGAATAACATAAAATGCCTTGCTTACCTTGTTTTGTATCTTAACTAAATAGCATGCTTCCTCTGTAATCATGAGTCATAATATTCTTACTCCTAAACCCTAAACTCTAAACCTAAACCCTAAATCCTAAACCCTAATATCTAAACCCTAAACTCTTAATCTTATACCCTAAACCCTATACCCTTAACCTTAACCTTAAACCCTAATCTATAAACTTAAACCCTAATCTCTAAAATCTAAACTCTTAATCATATACCCTAAAACCTAAGGCTTAATACCTAAACCCTAAACCCAAAACCCTAATCTGTAAACTCTATACCCTAAACCCTAACCCTAAACACATTGGGAATAATTCGTATCTTTCTTACCTTTTTTGAATTTCGAACCCAAGAATAACATAAAATGTGTCTTGCTTACCTTGTTTTGTATCTCAACTAGATGACATGCTTCCTCTGTAGTCATGAGTCATAATATTCTTACTCCTAAACCCTAAACCCGAATCCTAAACCCTAAATCCTAAATTCTAATCTCTAAACCCTAAACTCTTAATCTTATACCCTAACCCCTAGACCTTATACCCTAAACCCTAATCCTTATACCGTAAACCCTAATCTGTAAACCCTAACCTAAACACATTGGGAATAACTTGTGTCTTGCTTACCTTTTTTAAATCTCGAATCCAGGAATAACATAAAATGTGTCTTGCTTACCTTGTTTTTGTATCTCAACTGGATGACATGCTTCCTCTGTAATCATGACTCATAATATTCTTACTCGTAAACCCTAAACCTTAAACCTAAACCCTAAATCCTAAATCTTAATCTCTAAACCCTAAACTCTTAATCTTATACCCTATACCCTTAACCTTAAACCCTAATCTATAAACCTAAACCCTTAATCCAAAACCCTAATCTCTAAAACCTAAACTCTTAATCTTAAACCCTAAACCATAATCTCTAAACCCTAAACCCTAAACCCAAAACCCTAATCTGTAAACCCTACAGCCTAAACCCTAACCCTAAACACATTGGGAATAACTTGTGTCTTTCTTACCTTTTTGAATCTTGAACCCAAGAATAACATAAAATGTGTCTTGCTTACCTTCTTTTGTATCTAACCTAGATGGCATGCTTCCTCTGTAATCGTGAGTCATAATATTCTTACTCCTAAACCCTAAACCCTAAACCTAAACCTTAAATTCTAAACCCTAATCTCTAAACCCTAAACTCTTAATCTTATACCATAAACCCTATACCCTTTAGCTTAAACCCTAATCTATAAACCTAAACCCTAAATCCTAAACCTAAACTCTTAATCTTATACCTTAAACCCTAAACCTTAATCCCTAACCCTAAACCCTAAACCCTAACCACATTCGGAAAAACTTGTGTCTTGCTTACCTTTTTTGAATCTCGAACCCAAAAATAACATAAAATGTGTCTTGCTTACCTTGTTTTGTATCTTAACTAAATAGCATGCTTCCTCTGTAATCATGAGTCATAATATTCTTACTCCTAAACCCTAAACTCTAAACCTAAACCCTAAATCCTAAACCCTAATATCTAAACCCTAAACTCTTAATCTTATACCCTAAACCCTATACCCTTAACCTTAACCTTAAACCCTAATCTATAAACTTAAACCCTAATCTCTAAAATCTAAACTCTTAATCATATACCCTAAAACCTAAGCCTTAATACCTAAACCCTAAACCCAAAACCCTAATCTGTAAACTCTATACCCTAAACCCTAACCCTAAACACATTGGGAATAATTCGTATCTTTCTTACCTTTTTTGAATTTCGAACCCAAGAATAACATAAAATGTGTCTTGCTTACCTTGTTTTGTATCTCAACTAGATGACATGCTTCCTCTGTAGTCATGAGTCATAATATTCTTACTCCTAAACCCTAAACCCGAATCCTAAACCCTAAATCCTAAATTCTAATCTCTAATCTCTAAACCCTAAACTCTTAATCTTATACCCTAACCCCTAGACGCTATACACTAAACCCTAATCCCTATACCGTAAACCCTAATCTGTAAACCCTAACCTAAACACATTGGGAATAACTTGTGTCTTGCTTACCTTTTTTAAATCTCGAATCCAGGAATAACATAAAATGTGTCTTGCTTACCTTGTTTTTGTATCTCAACTGGATGACATGCTTCCTCTGTAATCATGACTCATAATATTCTTACTCGTAAACCCTAAACCTTAAACCTAAACCCTAAATCCTAAATCCTAATCTCTAAACCCTAAACCCTTAATCTTATACCCTATACCCTTAACCTTAAACCCTAATCTATAAACCTAAACCCTTAATCCAAAACCCTAATCTCTAAAACCTAAACTCTTAATCTTAAACCCTAAACCCTAAACCATAATCTCTAAACCCTAAACCCTAAACCCAAAACCCTAATTTGTAAACCCTACAGCCTAAACCCTAACCCTAAACACATTGGGAATAACTTGTGTCTTGCTTACCTTTTTGAATCTTGAACCCAAGAATAACATAAAATGTGTCTTGCTTACCTTGTTTTGTATCTAACCTAGATGGCATGCTTCCTCTGTAATCGTGAGTCATAATATTCTTACTCCTAAACCCTAAACCCTAAACCTAAACTTTAAATTCTAAACCCTAATCTCTAAACCCTAAACTCTTAATCTTATACCATAAACCCTATACCCTTTAGCTCAAACCCTAATCTATAAACCTAAACCCTAAATCCTAAACCTAAACTCTTAATCTTATACCTTAAACCCTAAACCTTAATCCCTAACCCTAAACCCTAAACCCTAAACACATTCGGAAAAACTTGTGTCTTGCTTACCTTTTTTGAATCTCGAACCCAAGAATAACATAAAATGCCTTGCTTACCTTGTTTTGTATCTTAACTAAATAGCATGCTTCCTCTGTAATCATGAGTCATAATATTCTTACTCCTAAACCCTAAACTCTAAACCTAAACCCTAAATCCTAAACCCTAATATCTAAACCCTAAACTCTTAATCTTATACCCTAAACCCTATACCCTTAACCTTAACCTTAAACCCTAATCTATAAACTTAAACCCTAATCTCTAAAATCTAAACTCTTAATCATATACCCTAAAACCTAAGCCTTAATACCTAAACCCTAAACCCAAAACCCTAATCTGTAAACTCTATACCCTAAACCCTAACCCTAAACACATTGGGAATAATTCGTATCTTTCTTACCTTTTTTGAATTTCGAACCCAAGAATAACATAAAATGTGTCTTGCTTACCTTGTTTTGTATCTCAACTAGATGACATGCTTCCTCTGTAGTCATGAGTCATAATATTCTTACTCCTAAACCCTAAACCCGAATCCTAAACCCTAAATCCTAAATTCTAATCTCTAATCTCTAAACCCTAAACTCTTAATCTTATACCCTAACCCCTAGACGCTATACACTAAACCCTAATCCCTATACCGTAAACCCTAATCCCTATACCGTAAACCCTAACCTAAACACATTGGGAATAACTTGTGTCTTGCTTACCTTTTTTAAATCTCGAATCCAGGAATAACATAAAATGTGTCTTGCTTACCTTGTTTTTGTATCTCAACTGGATGACATGCTTCCTCTGTAATCATGACTCATAATATTCTTACTCGTAAACCCTAAACCTTAAACCTAAACCCTAAATCCTAAATCCTAATCTCTAAACCCTAAACCCTTAATCTTATACCCTATACCCTTAACCTTAAACCCTAATCTATAAACCTAAACCCTTAATCCAAAACCCTAATCTCTAAAACCTAAACTCTTAATCTTAAACCCTAAACCCTAAACCATAATCTCTAAACCCTAAACCCTAAACCCAAAACCCTAATTTGTAAACCCTACAGCCTAAACCCTAACCCTAAACACATTGGGAATAACTTGTGTCTTGCTTACCTTTTTGAATCTTGAACCCAAGAATAACATAAAATGTGTCTTGCTTACCTTGTTTTGTATCTAACCTAGATGGCATGCTTCCTCTGTAATCGTGAGTCATAATATTCTTACTCCTAAACCCTAAACCCTAAACCTAAACCTTAAATTCTAAACCCTAATCTCTAAACCCTAAACTCTTAATCTTATACCATAAACCCTATACCCTTTAGCTCAAACCCTAATCTATAAACCTAAACCCTAAATCCTAAACCTAAACTCTTAATCTTATACCTTAAACCCTAAACCTTAATCCCAAACCCTAAACCCTAAACCCTAAACACATTCGGAAAAACTTGTGTCTTGCTTACCTTTTTTGAATCTCGAACCCAAAAAATAACATAAAATGCCTTGCTTACCTTGTTTTGTATCTTAACTAAATAGCATGCTTCCTCTGTAATCATGAGTCATAATATTCTTACTCCTAAACCCTAAACTCTAAACCTAAACCCTAAATCCTAAACCCTAATATCTAAACCCTAAACTCTTAATCTTATACCCTAAACCCTATACCCTTAACCTTAACCTTAAACCCTAATCTATAAACTTAAACCCTAATCTCTAAAATCTAAACTCTTAATCATATACCCTAAAACCTAAGCCTTAATACCTAAACCCTAAACCCAAAACCCTAATCTGTAAACTCTATACCCTAAACCCT
Organism: Nasturtium officinale; assembly: GCA_963854855.1. Classification (NCBI taxonomy): domain Eukaryota; kingdom Viridiplantae; phylum Streptophyta; class Magnoliopsida; order Brassicales; family Brassicaceae; genus Nasturtium; species Nasturtium officinale. The sequence continues at coordinate 12,852,271 of OY978500.1, forward strand.
AACCCTAAACACATTGGGAATAATTCGTATCTTTCTTACCTTTTTTGAATTTCGAACCCAAGAATAACATAAAATGTGTCTTGCTTACCTTGTTTTGTATCTCAACTAGATGACATGCTTCCTCTGTAGTCATGAGTCATAATATTCTTACTCCTAAACCCTAAACCCAAATCCTAAACCCTAAATCCTAAATTCTAATCTCTAAACCCTAAACTCTTAATCTTATACCCTAACCCCTAGACACTATACACTAAACCCTAATCCCTATACCGTAAACCCTAATTTGTAAACCCTAACCTAAACACATTGGGAATAACTTGTGATACGCTCCAGGAACGTTGGCTTCGGAATCAGGCTGAGTTGGGACGAGACCGGGAGGGAGATGGTCGTACGGGTACCGGTACGGTACCTCGGTTGGTGGAAGGGCAGCGGTATGGGTCCTCGGCGGTACGGATGAAGGGAATGGGATGGTAAAGTGGTGGTGTTATGGCGGGGTTTGGACGGCGGGAAGGATGGATGAAGGTAGAGATGGAAGAGGATGGAGATAAGTGTTTGGGAGAGTGGAAAGGATGGAGCGAAGTGAGAATGGATAGATGGATCGGTAACAATGGATCGAAAGCCGGCCACACGGTATTTGGACAACGCCGTGGTACGACTGATCGGAGTCCGAGCTGAGCTTCCAGGACAACGATGTTTAAACTACTTGAGATTCGAGAGCAAGCTTTAAGCTAATTGCATTCATTCAAATCTGCGTTCAAAGGGAGAGGTTACACGCCTTTATATAGGCGGGAGAAATAGGGCAACAATGTTGAAATTAAGAGTATGGAGGCTTAGGGATAGTTGAGAGAGTGATAGTTGTGGCGTGAGAATGATAAGGAGTTTGAGGTTTGGATACTTGGAGAATGTTTAGGATGAAGATGGTGGCGTGAGTATTGATGTAATGAGGGATTATTGTTTGAGAATGATGATAAGAATGATGATGAGAATGAGAATGATAATGGTTGATGAAATAAGATGAACTAAGGAGAAGCATGGCGCCGGAGAGCAAAGGCTCCACCGGCGCCTTTAGGGAGATAAGTAAAGCTTTCTTTTACTCTTTTAATCTTCTTATTCTCTTATTCACAACTCTCTTTACATCACATTACATGTATATTTATAGAGTTTTTACATAGAGAAGAAGAGAAGAGGCGTGAAGAAGGAAGGAGAGAAGAGAGGAGTTTGCGTGAAGAAGAGAGGAGGGAAGGGAGCAGCTCACTGTTTGACTCCTGTTCAAGCTGCGCCCATACCCTGCTGCTGACGCCTCCATGCTTGTGCCCATGCCCTGGTTCTGGCGCCCCATGCTCTCCTTTGCTTCCTCTTTTCCACTTAGTTAGTCTTCTAGTTAGTATGTAACAGCTTCCTTTCTTCTAGTTACATCCTAACCAAGACTTCTTCTAGTTCCTTGTGAACTAGGTTTCCTTTCCCTCCTTCTCTTAGATTTGAATTCTTCTGTCATAGAGATCACATATTTCAACACTCCCCCTCAAGATTGGTCGGTAGGTATCCTTAAGGCCAATCTTGCCATGTACGTGATCCTCATTGATAGAAGATGATGCCATGATAAGGATATCCGCTAGCTGATCCTTGCTTGCTCCAAAGACGGTTTTGATGACTCCTAACCTCAATGAGACCACGGCTTCCTCTCCTATGGCCTTTACTCTTTCTTGCGGATTAGGCTTTGTCTTCTCTAAGCTTCACTCGGATCATGTCTCCTCGGGCTTCTTGTCTCAAACTTAATCTTGACTTCAAGCTCCTCGGATGACATCTTCTAGCTCACAAAATACTCACATTGTCATTGGCTTCCTCTTGATGACTCTTGGTAGTATACTCTATCCGTTGGATGCCACTTCCCGCTGCTTCTCGGATCACCACACCTAATAAGGTCTGCAAGGTGGTTTCTCCTTCGGTTTCCTTACAACATCATCCATAGCTACTCATATGTGTCTCCCGGCTTCCTCTTGCCATCGTCTCCTCATATGGTGCTTGGATTCCCTTGTTTACCGTTCCACAGCTTCCTAGGTGAACGCCTCTTGGTCTGAACTTCACTCTCCATCTATCAAGATCAATCTTGGCTTTAACCCTTCATAGATTTGATCTTGATTCTTCAAAGAGCCATCCGCTCTAAGCCACTTATCATAAGACTCTCCCGGCTTCCTCTCAGAATGCCGCACCTATCCATGGTACAATGTGATAGTCCTCTTCTTCTTGGACCATCACCTAACTTGGTGCTTCAACGGTCTTCTTCAACACTCCCCCTCAAGCTTGGTTCGAGTATGGGAAGAACCAAACTTGACAAGGAAGACCGTTGCATAATTTGGAGCTCACCGCTTCTTCAACACTTCCCTTTAAGACTAGCCCGTTGCCAAGGGACCACTCTTGCAAAGGAAAGAGCACTAAGCTTGATTATGCCAATGATGCCGCCTCCTCTTGGACTATCTATCCCACTTGCCAATTAGGACAAGCTTTCGTCTGCTAGCCATTTTGGATTAGGCCGCAAAGGACATCATCTACCTCCACATAACACCACCATGAATAGCTTGCTTGAGCATATACACACTTCTTCTTGTATATTACTCCGCTTGGATCACCACATGGTTAAGTATGATCACCACTCTCTCAAGACCTCCTGGATCAAGTGATTCGGCCTCAAGAGAGGATGAAGACCGTGTGGAAGAATATGACCCTCCATAAGCACCATTTAATCAATACCTTGGAGCAACTACATCTTGGACCATATGAATCTTCTGCTTATTGGAAGACTCACCAAAGAATTATAGCATAAGCCTTGTGCTTCATCTCCGTCTCATGCAAGTCTTCTACGTGAACTCCTCTTGTCACGTCTCTTCTGCAAGTCTCTTCCGGGTTAAAGATGTGAACTCCTCTTGTCACTTCTCTTCCGCAAGTCTCTTCCGGGATTCAATCTTCTTCAGCTTCCTCTTTCTAAGGTAAGCTTCTCCTTTTCTCCAAGTTTTACTATGAGCTGTATCATATTTTCCTTGAAGTCTTATGTGAACTAGATTCACATTTTCTTTGACTGTTTTTTGTACAGCCGGTTTAATGCTTCCTCTTCTTTCTTGCTGGATGTCTTTATTTGATCACCAGCCACTTTACTTCATATTCAATGATTTGTTTTCACTTGGAGCTTGCTTGGATCGCCACTTAAGGTCACCACCCAGCCTTCTCCTCTTCTAAACCATCACGCCAAAAACATTCTTCATCTCCTAGATGCCTTATTTCCCACGCCATACATGCCAAAAACCATCATGCCATGACAAGCTTCTTCACGGATGAATGATTCTTAATTAAATCCTCTGGATCTTGTTTCCAAAGAGGATCAACAAGGAATTGATATTGATACAACCCCTTTTCAAAGTTTTGTATATGGATCTAGACTCCACACACAAGAACCACAAAGAAAAATATTTACTCTCTCACACACACCCCATTAATTAGAAAACGCATGGGAGGAACAAATTACCCCAGAAAATTTTCTCTCATGTGTTTAACAAAAGACCGAGCTCCTCAAGGCAAGGAGCCACGGAGAGCCCAACGAAATCTCCCTCAATTTGTCATCATTTTCTAGTAACAATACACACCCTTAGTTCTTTCACAACTTGAAGATCTTATGATCTCAAGGATAATAATCTCAGAGTGAATAGAACTAAGAAAGTGTATGGTTATAGATTAGAAGACTTTGTAGAGAGCTAGAAGAATAACAAGAGATTAGGCGCTAGATCACTCAACTTGCTCTGATACCATGTTGAAATTAAGAGTATGGAGGCTTAGGGATAGTTGAGAGAGTGATAGTTGTGGCGTGAGAATGATAAGGAGTTTGAGGTTTGGATACTTGGAGAATGTTTAGGATGAAGATGGTGGCGTGAGTATTGATGTAATGAGGGATTATTGTTTGAGAATGATGATAAGAATGATGATGAGAATGAGAATGATAATGGTTGATGAAATAAGATGAACTAAGGAGAAGCATGGCGCCGGAGAGCAAAGGCTCCACCGGCGCCTTTAGGGAGATAAGTAAAGCTTTCTTTTACTCTTTTAATCTTCTTATTCTCTTATTCACAACTCTCTTTACATCACATTACATGTATATTTATAGAGTTTTTACATAGAGAAGAAGAGAAGAGGCGTGAAGAAGGAAGGAGAGAAGAGAGGAGTTTGCGTGAAGAAGAGAGGAGGGAAGGGAGCAGCTCACTGTTTGACTCCTGTTCAAGCTGCGCCCATACCCTGCTGCTGACGCCTCCATGCTTGTGCCCATGCCCTGGTTCTGGCGCCCCATGCTCTCCTTTGCTTCCTCTTTTCCACTTAGTTAGTCTTCTAGTTAGTATGTAACAGCTTCCTTTCTTCTAGTTACATCCTAACCAAGACTTCTTCTAGTTCCTTGTGAACTAGGTTTCCTTTCCCTCCTTCTCTTAGATTTGAATTCTTCTAACAATGGATCGAAAGCCGGCCACACGGTATTTGGACAACGCCGTGGTACGACTGATCGGAGTCCGAGCTGAGCTTCCAGGACAACGATGTTTAAACTACTTGAGATTCGAGAGCAAACTTTAAGCTAATTGCATTCATTCAAATCTGCGTTCAAAGGGAGAGGTTACACGCCTTTATATAGGCGGGAGAAATAGGGCAACAAGCCCCTTACAAAGGACCAGCGTGTCCTTGGGTGTTTACATACCCATAAAACAGTAACTTAAGTTCTTAGTAAAACGGTAAAAACAAGAAAACAGGAAGGGATAGAGATTAGGGCCGGACGACAACCACGCGGACCATGGACGGGTAAGGTGATGATCGACTCGGTCCTAATGCGGCCGGGTCGTGAACCTCATTAAAAACCTTGATGGGAAAACCACTTAGGGATAAAACCCAATCAAGGGAAAAAGAGTGTTCTTTTCCCAAACGACTTTAGTGGGGCGTTTTCACCGGGTCAAGGTGAAAACGCTAAGGACTTGGTCCTTGGTGTTTGCCGAGGTTGCCAGCTTGGGTTGTTGCCATTTGCCTTCCTTCATTCCTTGGGCAATCGCCATGTTCATTCTTGTTTGGTACGGCCGCGAGTGCGCACGGTCAATGACCGATACCGGCATATCTGGCAACGTTCCTTGGCTTTCGTCCGTGTCTGTACCGGTATCGTCCGGCTGGCTATCCTCCGGGTCGGATGCGGCTTGGGCCTCATCATGCCCTCCCTCTTGAAAGTGTTTTGTCCTCAAAACTTGATCTCCTGCATCAAAACGGGACAAATCAGCAACATTGAAAGTGGTGGACATGTTACCTTTACCTGGGATGTCTATCCGGTACGCATTGTTGTTAATGCGCTCTAGGACTTGGAAGGGACCATCTCCTCGCGGTTGTAGCTTCGTTTGCCGGGTTTTGTTGAATCGTTCAGTTCGGGTGTGTAGCCAAACCCATTCTCCTGGTTGTAGGATCATTGGCTGTCTTCCTCGGTCCGCTTTCTGCTTGTACTGTTCCGTCTTCTTGAGGATTCGGTTGCGGACCCGTTCATGAAGCTTACGGACATATTCAGCCTTGGCTACCCCATTTTGGTCTTCCATCCTTTCAGGGGGCAATGGAATCATGTCGAGCGGTGTACATGGATTGAACCCGTAGCATATCTCAAACGGGGAGAGGCCGGTAGTTGAGTGAGTTGCCCGGTTGTAGGCAAACTCCACATAAGGTAGGCTTTGGAGCCAGTTGGCTTTGTTGGAGTCCACGGCCGTCCTGAGCAAAGCTCCCAAGGTACGGTTAACGACTTCAGTTTGTCCATCAGTTTGGGGATGCGCGGCAGTGGAGAAAAGGAGTTTGGTCCCCATGCGCCCCCACAAGGTTCTCCAGAAATGACTGAGGAATTTTGGGTCTCGATCAGAGACAATGGTTTGGGGTAGGCCGTGAAGTTTGACCACATCCCGGAAGAAAAGGTCGGCAATGGCCGTAGCGTCCCACGCCTTGGAACAGGGCATGAAATGGGCCATTTTGGAAAAACGGTCGACCACTACCATTACTGAGTCCTTTCTTTCGATTGGAGGTAATCCTAGCAGAAAGTCCATGGATAGGTCGATCCATGGGGAGGTTGGGATGGGCAGGGGCATGTATAGTCCGTATGGATGGGACTTGGTCTTGGCGCGCTTGCAGGTTAAACACCTTGCACAGAAAACTTCGACCATACTTCTCATCCTAGGCCAGTAGAAGTGACTCCGCAGCATGTCCAAGGTCTTATGCATCCCAAAGTGTCCCATCAACCCGCCACTGTGGGCTTCTTGAACGAGCAGCTCCCGAATAGATCCCTCTGGTATGCACAACCGTTTGCCCTTAAAAAGGAAACCATCGTGGACATGAAAATCCTTGAAGGAGTCCTTCCCATGTTCGGCATAGGGAGTTTTTAGACCGGGATCGTTTTGGTACCGGTCCTTAAGAGGGCCGAAACCAAAAACCTTGTCTTCCATTGTAGTGATAAGGGCGTGACGGCGGGAAAGGGCATCGGCTACCACATTTTCTTTCCCCTTCTTATACTTAATGACATAGGGAAACATCTCAATGAATTTAAGCCACTTGGCGTGCCGCTTTTTCAGGTTGGTTTGCCCCCGGAGATGCTTCAAGGTCTCATGATCCGAGTGGATCACACACTCCTTGGAGAGGAGGTAATGTTGCCAGGTTTCAAGTGCTCGGACCAACGCATAGAGCTCTTTGTCGTAGGTGGGGTAGTTGAGTGTGGCTCCACTGAGCTTCTCACTGAAGTATGCCACGGGACGCCCTCCTTGTGTCAGCACAGCTCCAATGCCTATACCGGACGCGTCACATTCAATTTTGAAGGTCTTGTTGAAGTCGGGCAAGGCTAGCAAAGGTGCTTGAGTGAGCCGACCCTTGAGCTCTTGGAAGGCCTTCTCTTCGGAGTCTTCCCATATAAACCCGGAGGACTTTTTCACCAAAGCCGTTAAGGGAGCGGCAATGGAACTAAAGTCCCGAACGAAATGCCGATAGAAACTGGCCAGGCCATGGAAACTTCGGACTTGGCTGACGTTGGTAGGGGTTGGCCATTCTTGGATGGCCCGGATCTTCTCTTGGTCAACTTTTAGACCCTGACCACTGAGGACAAAGCCCAAGAAGATAAGTTCTCGAGCGCCGAAGGTGCATTTGGCCATGTTGGCGTAGAGCTCCTCTTGTTGCAAGGTTCGTAGGACCGTATCTAGGTGGGAAGCGTGTGCAGTAAGATCTTTGCTGTAGACAAGGATGTCGTCAAAGTAGACAACCACGAATTTATTGAGGAACGCTCGGAGAGTATGGTTCATCAGTCGCATGAAGGTGGAAGGGGCGTTGGAAAGGCCGAACGGCATGACCAGCCACTCGTACAGCCCTTGCTTGGTTTTGAAGGCGGTCTTCCATTCGTCACCTTCTCTCATTCGGACTTGGTGGTAACCACTTTTGAGGTCAATTTTGGAGAAAATGGACGCGCCACTAAGTTCGTCCAACATGTCGTCCAAACGGGGAATTGGGTGCCGGTACTTGACCGTAATGTTGTTGATGGGCCGGCAGTCCACGCACATCCTCCAGCTGCCATCCTTCTTGGGAACCAAAAGGACTGGCACGGCGCACGGACTGAGGCTTTCGCGGACGTATCCCTTGGACAAGAGGTCGGCAATCTGTCGCTCTAGTTCTCTGGATTCCTCCGGATTGACGCGGTAAGCAGGCCGGTTGGGCAGGGAGGCTCCGGGAATGAAGTCGATTCGGTGTTCAATTCCCCGGAGGGGAGGGAGCCCATGGGTTATCTCTTCAGGGAAGACGGACGAATACTTCTGGAGGATCCTTTGGAGCTCATCCGGGATTGGATCTTCCCTGGTACCTGCGCTCATCACATCTTTGTAAACCATTAGTACAACTCGGCACTCATTGCCGATGGTTTTACAAGCGTCCCTAATGGATATAAGGAAGTTGGGACGGGAAGATGTGGTTTTGGCTAAACGGGATTGGAGTTCATGTACTTGAACGGGTGTTAGAGGTGCTAGGGTAACACGCTTAGATTCATGCATAAACGAATAAAAGTTGGAACGGCCGTTGTGGGTGGCGTCCTTGTCAAACTGCCATGGGCGTCCTAAGAGGACGTGGCTAGCTTTCATTGGAACAACATCACATTGGACCGTGTCCCGGTAATGCCGTATACTAAAGGCTAGATCTACCTGTTCGGTAACGGGTATAACAGTTTTATCATTCAGCCATCGCAGTTTATAGGGATGAGGATATTTAGAGGTAGGGAGAGAAAGCTTTGTCACGAGGTGGGAGCTGGCCACATTGGTACAGGACCCACCATCAATGATCAAGCCGCAAACCTTGCCGCTGATGGTGCAGCGTGTGTGGAAGATGTTGTCCCGCTGTCCGGTCGGCTCGGGCAAGGTCAAGGTGCTCAGGCTCCTTTGGACGACCAGGAGGTCTCCTATATCCGGATATTCAACCGTGCCCTCTGGTTGGACTGGCTCGGGGTCGTTTTCCTCGACCGGCTCCTCGTCCTGGGATTCATAGTCGCCTTCGGGGGTAAGGATCATGGCTCGGTTGTTGGGGCAGTCCCTGGAGTAATGTCCTCTGCCTTGGCATTTGTAGCATATCACATCCCGGCTTCTTCCCGCATTGGCTTCGGGTTGCCTTGGCTTGAAACGGGAATCAATGGCAATGGCCTTGGATGCAACCGGTGGTTTGGGGCTAGTGGACGTGGCTGTAGGGTTGGGAGACCAGACTTGGTTCGGGGAGGTCTTTCCTCGGAAGGCCGAGGCGGTTTTCTTCTTGATCTGTGCTTCTAAGTGGATGGCCAGGTGCAAGAGCTCATCAAAACCTTGGTAAGACTGCCGCTCTACTTTGCGGGCAATCCGGTCTTGCATGCCATCCACGAACTGGGCAATTAAGGTCTCTTCACAGTCATTGAGCTGGAGACGGTTTCGCAGATGCTCAAACTCGTCGTAGTACTCTTCAATGGTTTGGGTGCCTTGGTGAAGTTTCCGGAACCGCTTTTGCAAATCACGGTGATAGAGGGGCGGGATGTAGCGTTTCCTCATGACATATTTCATAACGTCCCAAGTAGGGATTAGGCCTTCACGTCGTCGCCTACTTTCTGCCAAGTCGCGGTCCCACCATGTAAGGGCATGGTCGGTCAGTTGGGCCGCTGCATAGGTAACCTTCTTAGGTTCGGAGTAATCGTAACAATCAAACAGATGGTCCATTCGCCTTTCCCAATCGAGATAGGCTTCCGGGTCAACCTTTCCCACGAAGGTCGGTGGAACCAGTTTGTGGACCGGGGCCTCGGGTCGAGGTGCACGGTCATCCCGATCGTTTGGTCGCTCTCTGCACCGGGGTCGACCTGGACGGGGTTGGTATGGATCGTACCCGTCATCGGATTGGTAGGCCGGGCCAGGTTCTTCAAGGGGTCGGTCGGCGAAATCGGCCGGCGGATTCGGGAGGGGCGGTCGAGCATCAGGTAGAAGATCGTATCGGGCCATTCGCTCGGTGAGGCGCTCTATTTGGGCCTGGATAGTGGCCAGGATGGTACCGATCTCAATAGGACGGGGCAAGTCTTCCACGGGTTCGGCCATGGGTGGTATGGTTGGTACGGATGGGTCGTACGGACGGCGCGGTACGGACAACGGGGTGAGTTCATCGGGGTCGGAGTCGGTAAGGTCAAGCCGGCGGGGTTGGCCTGTACGGACGGTGGTTGGGTACGGACGGCGGCGTACGGACGGTGGGAGACTCTCGGAGGTACTTGGTCCTGAAAGGTTAGTCCGCCGGGGTTGTCCGGGTCGAGGGACGGTAGCCCAATAGGGTCGTCCGGTCGTGGTTGGTACTGATGGGGACGGGTCAATCGTAGGATCGATCGGACACGGGGGTGTACGGCTGTTGGAGCGTGGGATTGTGGGATGGACCCTACGCGCATAAAATGACAAAAGATGAAAGCTGGCGGTATGAGGCAAAGATAAAGGATTGTTTTGCTAGAGGACAACTGCCGAACGTTTAAAGCAAAAAGGACAAAGGACAGTTATTAACAAAAATGGGGGAGACAATTAGCACGCGGATTTCTCGTGTCCTGCCAATGGGACGGATCACAAATAAGGCAAGGACAGGATACTCCTCACGTGGCCGGGTCAGAGAATAGGCGAGTAAGGTGTGTTGACCAGAAATGGTCCCCACTTACTCGTCTTCAACCTCTCGTCTCACTAGGGCAACAATGGTGCTTCGGTGGTACTAAGACTTAGTCTTTCACACGTCGGCGACCAAAGGCTAGCTATAAGCACAAAGCTTTGAGACAATAATGACCGTGGCAAAGACTAGACTGTTAGAGAGTAAGGTGCGAGATAAGAGCAAGTTCAAAGCGGTAACGGTAGAGAAACAATGAAAGATGTTTAATGGAAAGTTACAACCTGACGGATGAAGCTTGGCTCTGATACCAGCTGATACGCTCCAGGAACGTTGGCTTCGGAATCAGGCTGAGTTGGGACGAGACCGGGAGGGAGACGGTCGTACGGGTACCGGTACTGATACGCTCCAGGAACGTTGGCTTCGGAATCAGGCTGAGTTTGGACGGAACCGGGACGGAGGCGGTCGTACGGGTACCGGCACGGTACTTCGGCTGGTGGAAGGACCGCGGTACGGGTCCTCGGCGGTACGGATGGGAGAAACGAGATGGTAAGTGGCGGTGTTACGGCGAGGGTTGGACGGCGGAAGGGTTGGATGAAGGTAGAGATGGGAGAGGATGGAGATAAGTGTTTGGAAAGCGGGAAGGGATGGAGCGAAGTGAGAATGGGTAAGTGGATCGGTAACAATGGATCGAAAGCCGGCCACACGGTATTTGGACAATGCCGTGATACGACTGATCGGAGTCCGAGCTGAGCTTCGAGGACAACGATGTCTAAACTACTTGAGATTCGAGAGCAAGCTTTAAGCTAATTGCATTCATTCAAATCTGAGTTCAAAGGGAGAGGTTACATGCCTTTATATAGGCGGGAGGAATAGGGCAACACGCCCATTACAAAAGACCAACGTGCCCTTGGGTGTTTACATACCCATAAAACAGTAAATTAAGTCCTTAGTAAAATGGTAAAAGTAAGAAAACAGGAAGGGATAGAGATTAGGGCCGGACGACAACCACGCGGACCATGGACGGGTAAGGTGATGATCGACTCGGTCCTAATGCGGCCGGGTCGTGAACCTCGTTAAAAACCTTGATGGGAAAACCACTTAGGGATAAAACCCATCAAGGGAAAAAGAGTGTTCCTTTCCCAAACGACTTTAGTGGGGTGTTTTCACCGTGTCAAGGTGAAAACGCTAAGGACTTGGTCCTTGGTGTTTGCCGAGGTTGCCAGCTTGGGTTGGGACCATCTGCCTTTCTTCAGTCCTTGGGCAATTGCCATGTTCATTCTTGTTTGGTACGGTCGCGAAGGCGCACGGTCAATGGCCGATACCGGCATAACTGGCAACGTTCCTTGGCTTTCGTCCGTGTCTGTACCGGTATCGTCCGGCTGGCTATCCTCCGGGTCGGAGACATCTTGGGCCTCATCATGCCCTCCCTCTTGAAAGTGTTTTGTCCTCAAAACTTGATCTCCTGCATCAAAACGGGACAAATCAGCAACATTGAAAGTGGTGGACATGTTGCCTTTACCTGGAATGTCTATCCGGTACGCATTGTTGTTAATGCGCTCTAGGACTTGGAAGGGACCATCTCCTCGCGGTTGTAGCTTCGTCTGTCGGGTTTTGTTGAATCGTTCAGTTCGGGTGTGTAGCCAAACCCATTCCCCTGGTTGTAGGATCATTGGCTGTCTCCCTCGGTCCGCTTTCTGCTTGTACTGTTCCGTCTTCTTGAGGATTCGGCTGCGGACACGTTCATGAAGCTTACGGACATATTCAGCCTTGGCTACCCCATTTTGGTCTTCCATCCGCTCAGGGGGCAATGGAATCATGTCGAGCGGTGTACACGGATTGAATCCGTAGCAAATCTCAAACGGGGAGAGGCCGGTAGTTGAGTGAGTTGCCCGGTTGTAGGCAAACTCCACATAAGGTAGGCTTTGGAGCCAGTTGGCTTTGTCGGAGTCCACGGCCGTCCTGAGCAAAGCTCCCAAGGTACGGTTAACGACTTCAGTTTGTCCATCAGTTTGGGGATGCGCGGCAGTGGAGAAAAGGAGTTTGGTTCCCATGCGCTTCCACAAGGTTCTCCAGAAATGACTGAGAAATTTGGGGTCTCGATCAGAAACAATGGTTCGGGGTAGGCCGTGAAGTTTGACAACGTCCCGGAAGAAGAGGTCGGCAATGGCCGTAGCGTCCCATGCCTTGGAACAGGGCATGAAATGGGCCATTTTGGAAAAACGGTCGACCACTACCATTATTGAGTCCTTTCTTTCGATTGGAGGCAATCCTAGCAGAAAGTCCATGGATAGGTCGATCCATGGGGAGGTTGGGATGGGCAGGGGCATGTATAGTCCGTATGGATGGGACTTGGTCTTGGCGCGCTTGCAGGTTAAACACCTTGCACAGAAGACTTCGACCATGCTCCTCATCCTAGGCCAGTAGAAGTGACTTCGCAGCATGTCTAAGGTCTTATGCGTCCCAAAGTGTCCCATCAAACCGCCACTGTGGGCTTCTTGAACGAGCAGCTCTCGAATAGATCCCTCTGGTATGCACAACCGTTTGCCCTTAAAAAGGAAACCGTCGTGGATATGAAAATCCTTGAAGGAGTCCTTCCCGTGTTCGGCATAGGGAAGTTTTAGACCGGGATCATCTTGGTACCGGTCCTTAAGAGGGCCGAAGCCTAGAACCTTGGCCTCAACAGTGGTGATTAGGGCGTGGCGACGGGAAAGAGCATCGGCGACTACATTCTCTTTTCCCTTCTTATACTTAATGACATAGGGAAACATCTCGATGAACTCGAGCCATTTGGCATGCCGCTTCTTCAGGTTGGTTTGCCCCCGGAGATGCTTCAAGGTCTCATGATCCGAATGGATGACGCACTCCTTGGAGAGGAGGTAATGTTGCCATGTTTCAAGTGCTCGGACCAACGCATAGAGCTCTTTGTCGTAGGTGGGGTAGTTGAGTGTGGCTCCACTGAGCTTCTCACTGAAGTAAGCCACGGGACGCCCTTCTTGTGTCAGCACAGCTCCAATGCCTATACCGGACGCGTCACACTCAATTTCGAATGTCTTGTTGAAGTCGGGCAAGGCCAGTAAAGGTGCTTGAGTGAGCCGTCCCTTGAGCTCTTGGAAGGCCTTCTCTTGGGGTTCTTCCCATATAAACCCGGAGGACTTTTTCACCAAAGCCGTTAAGGGAGCGGCAATGGAACTAAAGTCCCGAACGAAACGTCGATAGAAACTGGCCAGGCCATGGAAACTTCGGACTTGGCTGACGTTGGTAGGGGTTGGCCATTCTTGGATGGCCCGGACCTTCTCTTGGTCAACTTTTAGACCCTGACCACTGAGGACAAAGCCCAAGAAGATAAGTTCTCGAGCGCCGAAGGTACACTTGGCCATGTTGGCGTAGAGCTCTTCTTGTTGCAAGGTTCGTAGGACCGTTTCTAGGTGGGAAGCATGTGCAGTAAGATCCTTGCTGTAGACAAGGATGTCGTCAAAATAGACAACCACAAATTTATTGAGGAACGCTCGGAGAGTATGGTTCATCAGTCGCATGAAGGTGGAAGGGGCGTTGGAAAGGCCGAACGGCATGACTAGCCACTCGTACAGCCCTTGCTTGGTTTTGAAGGCGGTCTTCCATTCGTCACCTTCTCTCATTCGGACTTGGTGGTAACCACTTTTGAGATCGATTTTGGAGAAAATGGACGCGCCACTAAGTTCGTCCAACATGTCGTCCAAACGGGGAATTGGGTGCCGGTATTTGACCGTAATGTTGTTGATGGGCCGGCAGTCCACGCACATCCTCCAGCTGCCATCCTTCTTGGGGACCAAAAGGACTGGTACGGCGCACGGACTGAGGCTCTCGCGGACGTATCCCCTGGACAAGAGGTCGGCAACCTGTCGCTCTAATTCTTTGGATTCCTCCGGATTAACGCGGTAAGCAGGTCGGTTGGGCAGGGAGGCTCCGGGAATAAAGTCTATTCGGTGTTCAATTCCCCGGAGGGGTGGGAGCCCGTGGGGAATCTCTTCAGGGAAGACGGTCGAATACTTCTGCAGGATCCTTTGGAGCTCATCCGGGATTGGATCTTCCCTGGTACCTGCGCTCATCACATCTTTGTAAACCATTAGTACAACTCGGCACTCATTGCCGATGGTTTTACAAGCGTCCCTAATGGATATTAGGAAGTTGGGACGGGAAGATGTGGTTTTGGCTAAGCGAGATTGGAGTTCATGTACTTGAACGGGTGTTAGAGGTGCTAGGGTAACACGCTTAGATTCATGCATAAACGAATAAAAGTTGGAACGGCCGTTGTGGGTGGCGTCCTTGTCAAACTGCCATGGGCGTCCTAAGAGGACGTGGCTAGCTTGCATTGGAACAACATCACATTGGACCGTGTCCCGGTAATGCCCTATACTAAAGGCTAGATCTACCTGTTCGGTAACGGGTATAACAGTTTTATCATTCAGCCATCGCAGTTTATAGGGATGAGGGTGTTTAGAGGTAGGGAGAGAAAGCTTGGCCACGAGGTGGGAGCTGGCCACATTGGTACAGGACCCACCATCAATGATCAAGCCGCAAACCTTGCCGTTGATGGTGCAGCGTGTGTGGAAGATGTTGTCCCGCTGTCCGGTCGGCTCGGGCAAGGTCAAGGTGCTCAGGCTCCTTTGGACGACCAGGAGGTCTCCTACATCCGGATATTCAACCGTGCCTTCGGGTTGAACTGGCTCGGGGTCGTTTTCCTCAACCGGCTCCTCGTCCTGGGATTCATAGTCGCCTTCGGGGGTAAGGATCATGGCTCGGTTGTTGGGGCAGTCCCTGGAGTAATGCCCTCTGCCTTGGCATTTGTAGCATATCACGTCCCGGCTTCTTCCCGCATTGGCTTCGGGTTGCCTTGGCTTGAAACGTGAATCGATGGCAATGGCCTTGGATACAACCGGGGGTTTGGGGCTAGTGGACGTGGCTGTGGGGTTGGGAGGCCAGACTTGGTTCGGGGAGGTCTTTCCTCGGAAGGCCGAGGAGGTTTTCCTCTTGATCTGTGCTTCTAAGTGGATGGCCAGGTGCAAGAGCTCATCAAACCCTTGGTAAGGCTGCCGCTCTACTTTGCGGGCAATCCGGTCTTGCATGCCGTCCACGAACTGGGCCATTAAGGTTTCTTCACAGTCATTGAGCTGGAGACGGTTTCGCAAATGCTCAAACTCGTCGTAGTACTCTTCAATGGTTCGGGTGCCTTGGTGAAGCTTTCGGAACCGCTTTTGCAAATCACGGTGATAGAGGGGCGGGACGTAGCGTTTCCTCATGACATATTTCATAACGTCCCAAGTAGGGATTAGGCCTTCACGTCGTCGCCTGCGTTCTGCCAAGTCGCGGTCCCACCATGTAAGAGCATGGTCGGTCAGTTGGGCCGCGGCATAGGTAACCTTCTTGGGTTCGGAGTAATCGTAACAATCAAACAGATGGTCCATTCGCCTTTCCCAATCGAGGTAGGCTTCCGGGTCAACCTTTCCCGCGAAGGTCGGTGGGACCAGTTTGTGGACCGGGGCCTCGGGTCGAGGTGCACGGTCATCCCGATCGTTTGGTCGCTCTCTGCGCCGGGGTCGACCTGGACGGGGTTGGTATGGATCGTACCCATCATCTGATTGGTAGGCCGGACCGGGTTCTTCAAGGGGTCGATCGCCGAGATCGGCCGGCGGATTTGGGAGGGGCGGTCGAGCATCTGGTGGAAGATCGTATCGGGCCATTCGCTCGGTGAGGCGCTCTATTTGGGCCTGGATGGTGGCCAGGATGGTACCGATCTCAATAGGACGGGGCAAGTCTTCCGCGGGTTCGGCCATGGGCGGTATGGTCGGTACGGATGGGTCGTACGGACGGCGCGGTACGGACGACGGGGTGAGTTCGTCGGGGTCGGAGTCGGTAAGGTCAAGCCGGCGGGGTTGGCCTGTACGGACGGTGGTCGGGTACGGACGGCGGCGTACGGACGGTGGGAGACTCTCGGAGGTACTTGGTCCGGAAAGATTAGTCCGCCGTGGTCGTCCGGGTCGAGGGACGGTAGCCCAATAGGGTCGTCCGGTCGTGGTTGGTACTGATGGGGACGGGTCAATCGCGGGGTTAATAGGACACGGGGGTGTACGGCTGTTGGAGCTGACGTATCCTGCCAGTACGGACAATGGGGCGTGGGACTGTGGGATGGACCCTACGCGCATAAAATGACAAAAGAAATGAAAGCTGGCGGTATGGTGCAAGATAAAGGACAACTGCCGAACGTTTAAAGCAAAAAGGACAAAGGACAGTTATTAATAAAAACGGCAAAAACAACTAGCACGCGGATTTCTCTTGTCCTGCCAAAGGGACGGATCACAAATAAGGCAAGGACAGGATGTCTCACGCGGCCGGGTCAGAGAACAGGCGAGTAAAGTATGTTGACCAGAGATGGTCCCCACTTACTCGTCTTCAACCTCTCGTCTCACTAGGGCAACAATGGTGCTTCGGTGGTACTAAGACTTAGTCTTTCACACGTCGGCAACCAAAGGCTAGCTACAAGCACAAAGCTTTGAGACAATAATGACCGTGGCAAAGACTAGACTGTTAGAAAGTAAGGTGCGAAATAAGAACAAGTTCAAGGCGGTAAACGGTAGAGAAACAATCGAAGATGTTTTAATGGAAAGTTACAACCTGACGGATGAAGCTTGGCTCTGATACCAGCTGATACGCTCTAGGAACGTTGGCTTCGGAATCAGGCTGAGTTTGGACAGAACCGGGACGGAGGCGGTCGTACGGGTACCGGCACGGTACTTCGGCTGGTGGAAGGACCGCGGTACGGGTCCTCGGCGGTACGGATGGGAGAAACGAGATGGTAAGTGGCGGTGTTACGGCGAGGGTTGGACGGCGGAAGGGTTGGATGAAGGTAGAGATGGGAGAGGATGGAGATAAGTGTTTGGAAAGCGGGAAGGGATGGAGCGAAGTGAGAATGGGTAAGTGGATCGGTAACAATGGATCGAAAGCCGGCCACACGGTATTTGGACAATGCCGTGATACGACTGATCGGAGTCCGAGCTGAGCTTCGAGGACAACGATGTCTAAACTACTTGAGATTCGAGAGCAAGCTTTAAGCTAATTGCATTCATTCAAATCTGAGTTCAAAGGGAGAGGTTACATGCCTTTATATAGGCGGGAGGAATAGGGCAACACGCCCATTACAAAAGACCAACGTGCCCTTGGGTGTTTACATACCCATAAAACAGTAAATTAAGTCCTTAGTAAAATGGTAAAAGTAAGAAAACAGGAAGGGATAGAGATTAGGGCCGGACGACAACCACGCGGACCATGGACGGGTAAGGTGATGATCGACTCGGTCCTAATGCGGCCGGGTCGTGAACCTCGTTAAAAACCTTGATGGGAAAACCACTTAGGGATAAAACCCATCAAGGGAAAAAGAGTGTTCCTTTCCCAAACGACTTTAGTGGGGTGTTTTCACCGTGTCAAGGTGAAAACGCTAAGGACTTGGTCCTTGGTGTTTGCCGAGGTTGCCAGCTTGGGTTGGGACCATCTGCCTTTCTTCAGTCCTTGGGCAATTGCCATGTTCATTCTTGTTTGGTACGGTCGCGAAGGCGCACGGTCAATGGCCGATACCGGCATAACTGGCAACGTTCCTTGGCTTTCGTCCGTGTCTGTACCGGTATCGTCCGGCTGGCTATCCTCCGGGTCGGAGACATCTTGGGCCTCATCACTTCCTGTTTTCTTGTTTTTACCGTTTTACTAAGAACTTAAGTTACTGTTTTATGGGTATGTAAACACCCAAGGACACGTTGGTCTTTTGTAAGGGGCTTGTTGCCCTATTTCTCCCGCCTATATAAAGGCGTGTAACCTCTCCCTTTGAACTGAGATTTGAATGAATGCAATTAGCTTAAAGCTTGCTCTCGAATCTCAAGTAGTTTAAACATCGTTGTCCTCGAAGCTCGGCTTGGACTTCGATCAGTCGTATCACGGCATTGCCCAAACACCGTGTGGCCGGCTTTCGATCCATTTTTACCGATCCATCTATCCATTCTCACTTCGCTCCATCCCTTCCCACTCTCCAAACACTTATCTCCATCCTCTTCCATCTCTACCTTCATCCAACCCTTCCGCCGTCCAACCCTCGCCGTAACACCACCACTTTACCATCTCGTTTCTCCCATCCGTACCGCCGAGGACCCGTACCGTGGCCCTTCCACCAACCGAGGTACCGTACCGGTACCCGTACGACCGCCTCCATCCCGGTCTCGTCCCAACTCAGCCTTATTCCGAAGCCAACGTTCCTGGAGCGTATCACTTAACCTTAAACCCTAATCTATAAACCTAATCCATAATCTCTAAAACCTAAACTTTTAATCTTATACCCTAAACCCTAAACCTTAATCCCTAAACCCAAAACCCTAATCTGTAAACTCTATACCCTAAACCCTAACCCTATACCCTTAAACCAAAACCCTAAACTCTATACCCTAAACCCTAAACTCTATACCCTAAACCCTAACCCTATACCCTAAACCCTATACCCTTAAACCAAAACCCTAATATGTAAACCCTATACCCTAAACCTTAACCCTAAACACATTGAGAATAACTTGTGTCTTGCTTACCTTTTTTGAATCTCGAACCCAAGACTAACATAAAATGTGTCTTGCTTACCTTGTTTTGTATCTTAACTAGATGACATGCTTCCTCTGTAATTGTGAGTCATAATATTCTTACTCCTAAACCTTAACCCTAAACCCTGAATCCTAAACCCTAATCTCTAAAACCTAAAATCTTAATCTTATACCTTAAACCCTATACCCTTAACCTTTAACCCTAATCTATAAACCTAAACCCTAAATCCTAAACCCTAATCTCTAAAACCTAACCTCTTAATCTTATATCCTAAACCCTAAACCCTAAACAATAAACCCTAAACCCAAAACCCTAATCTGTAATTACTATACCCTAAACCCTAACCCTAAACACATTGGGAATAATTTGTGTCTTGCTAACCTTTTTTGAATTTCGAATGCAAGAATAACATAAAATGTGTCTTGCTTACCTTGTTTTATATCTCAACTAGATGACAAGCTTCCTCTGTAATCGTGACTCATAATATTCTTACTCCTAAACCCTAAACCCTAAATCTAAACCCTAAATCCTAAACCCTAATCTTTAAACCCTAAACTCTTAATCTTATACCTTAAACCCTATAACCTTAACCTTAAACCCTAATCTATAAACCTAAACCCTAAATCCTAAACCCTAATATCTTAAACCTAAACTCTTAATCTTATACCCTAAACCCTAATCCCTATACCCTAAACCCTTAACCCAAAACCATTATCTGTTAACCCTATACACTAAACCCTAACCCTAAACATAGTAGGAATAACTTGTGTCTTGCTTACCTTTTTTGAATCTCGAACCCAAGAATAACATAAAATGTGTCTTGCTTACCTTGTTTTGTATCTCAAAGAGATGATATGCTTCCTCTGTAATTGTGAGTAATAATATTCTTACTCCTAAACCCTAAGCCTAAACCCTAAATCTTAAATCATAAACCCTAATCTCTAATCCCTAAACTCTTAATCTTATACCCTAAACCATATACCCTTAACCTTAGACCCTAATCTATAAACCTAAACTCTAAATCCAAAACCCTAATCTCTAAAACCTAAACTCTTAATCTTATACCCTATACCCTAATCCCTAAACCCAAACCCTAAACCCTAAACCCAAACCCTAAACCCTAAACCCAAAACCCTAATCTGTTAACCCTATACCCTAAACCCTAACCCTAAACACATTAGGAATAACTTGTGTCATGCTTACCTTTTTTGAATCTCGAACCCAAGAATAACATAAAATGTGTCTTGCTTACCTTGGTTTGTATCTCAAGTAGATGATATGCTTCCTCTGTAATTGTGAGTCATAATATTCTTACTCCTAAACCCTAAACCTAAATCCTAAATCATAAACCCAAATCTCTAAACCCTAAACTCTTAATCTTATACCCTAGACCATATACCCTTAACCTTAAACCCTAATCTATAAATCTAAACCCTAATTCCTAAACCCTAATCTCTAAAACCTAAACTCTTAATCTTATACCCTAAACCCTAAACCTTAAACAATAATCTGTAAACCCTATACCCTAAACCTAACCCTAAACACATTGGGAATATCTTGTGGCTTGCTTACCTTTTTTGAATTTCGAACCCAAGAATAACATTAAATGTGTCTTGCTTACCTTGTTTTGTATCTCAACTAGATGACATGCTTCCTCTGTAATCGTGAGTTATAATATTCTTACTCCTAAACCCTAAACCCTAAACCTAAACCCTAAATCCTAAACCCTAATCTCTAAACCCTAAACTCTTAATCTTATACCCTAAACCCTATACCCTTAACCTTAAATCCTAATCTATAAACCTAATCCATAATCTCTAAAACCTAAACTTTTAATCTTATACCCTAAACCCTAAACCTTAATCCCTAAACCCAAAACCCTAATCTGTAAAATCTATAGCCTAAACCCTAACCCTATACCCTTAAACCAAAACCCTAAACTCTATACCCTAAACTCTATACCCTAAACCCTAAACTCTATACCCTAAACCCTAACCCTATACCCTAAACCCTATACCCTTAAACCAAAACCCTAATCTGTAAACCCTATACCCTAAACCTTAACCCTAAACACATTGGGAATAACTTGTGTCTTGCTTACCTTTTTTGAATCTCGAACCCAAGAATAACATAAAATGTGTCTTGCTTACCTTGTTTTGTATCTCAAAGAGATGATATGCTTCCTCTGTAATTGTGAGTAATAACATTCTTACTCCTAAACCCTAAGCCTAAACCCTAAATCTTAAATCATAAACCCTAATCTCTAATCCCTATACTCTTAATCTTATACCCTAAACCATATACCCTTAACCTTAGACCCTAATCTATAAACCTAAACTCTAAATCCAAAACCCTAATCTCTAAAACCTAAACTCTTAATCTTATACCCTATACCCTAATCCCTAAACCCAAACCCTAAACCCTAGTTCCTTTTCTTCTAGTTCCTTATCAACTAGCTCTCCTTCTAGTTCCTTTACAACTAGTTCTCTCCTTTTCTCTCCTTCTCTTGAGTTTGAATTCTTTTTCTTGAGATCACATATTCCAACACTCCCCCTCAAGATTGGTCGATGGAGATCCTTAAGGCCGATCTTGCCATGAATGTGATCACAAGTAATGGCTGAGGTTGCTTTAGTGAAGATATCCGCTAGTTGATCCATGCTGGCTACAAAGGCGGTTTTGATGATTCCTTCTTGAATCTTCCCTCTCACGAAGTGGCAATCAACTTCTATGTGCTTGGTTCTTTTATGGAAGATATAACACACTCGGGGAAGACAAAGGTTGATTTTCTTGATATGACACACCAGAGAACCGAGGTTGATTGTTGGATATGACACACCAAACAATCGGAAATGTTCTAAAAGAACATAGAGAATTTTCTCTGAAAAGAAGTTGATTAAAAGATGGATGATTACTACTTCTTGGGACTCTAAACAATTACCTAAGAATTTGAACAAAGACTAGAAGTCGACTAGACAAGAAAATAAAAGAGTTTGCGGAATAGAAAAGATGAAATAAAACCATAATCTAAGTTATATCATAAAGTTGATGTTTGAGTCGATCCATAGCTTCATGAAATCGTCCAAGGCATCAAAGAAGCTCCTAAGCTAATCATCTAAGAGATATAAGTGAACTTGAGGCCTCATTAAAAACCTTAGCCGGAAAACCCATTGGGATAAAACTGAGCTTAAGAGAAAAAGAGCACACTCAAGTTACTTTGAAGATGATTTAACTTAGAGCGACTTGAATGGAAGTGAGCATGTCTTGGTGTTGCTTTTCCTTAGCTTCTTCATGCTTCCATGTGATCCTTAAGATGTTTCTTACAGCTTCTTGAAGTTCTCTTGATCTTGCCCGGGTCATAGGACCTTTCGGAATGGTCATGGTTCCTTCTTCTTTTCCTCCAAATGTTGGCGTTTCCATGCTCATATCAGTTTTTATGGCTGCAGCTTCTCTTCCATGGTGGTTGAGCTTCTATGCTTCAGTTCCACCCTTATCAGGACACCATCTGTGGCGCCTCTTCTTCCTCTTTCAGCCTCAGATTTCTCTGTAGGCTTCTTCTCATTTCTCCCTCAACAACCATCTCCATGAAGTTGTCTATTTCATAGCTGCAAGGTCTTCTTTTTGGAGGTTCTCTTCCTCTTTTTCTTCTTCACTTTGGTCTTGTCCTTAGACTAACTTTTTCTCCCTCCTTGAATAGGCTCCAAGGAGTATTAAGCTCTGATACCATGTTGACATTCTACCTCTAACCTCTTTAACACTTGAAGTTAGTTTTACTCTTATTCTCTCTAGTTTTCTTGAGTTATAACTTAGAGAGAATTTACTTTAACACTACATTTTTATTATAGATCAAAAGATAGTTTCATTACAACACAACACACATATTTAAACTAGTTTTCTACTAGCTTCAGTATTTAGACCATACCTCTAGCTAGAACAACTTCTACAAGCAACTTAAGGTTTCTTACAACCTTTTAACAACTACTAACAACTTCGTTACTCTTAAAGGTTAACTATGATACTTAGAATCAAACCAAACATAAACACATACTTATGAGCTCATTTAACATTGCATGCCCATCTTACCAAACACAAAATATCAAACCCATTTACCTTCCTAGTTGACTTTTCCCTTCTTTCTCCTACGCCACTTCTTCTTCACTTTCTTCTTCTTTTATTCTTCAGGTCTTCATCAATCATCTTCTTCTGATTCTTCTCTTCTTTTCTTATTGCAGGTTTAATGGAAGACTCAATTCTCAACACTTCCTGATAAACTCTTATTCTTTACAAATGTAGTGTGAGAAGCAAATTAAACAACTCTTAACTATAATCTCAGAAATTTAACTTGGGCGCACAAAATCCAACAGTGTAGAATAGCTTCGAACCATTTTTCCGGATTACCATTGGAATCTCCAGTTCCACCACCGCCCCTCCTGCGTCCGGAAGACACAACGCGAGCTGCAAAGTGATTCGAACAGAAATTGTTGAGCAAAGAGATGAAGGCACGTCGATGACTATAGTCGAAGTGGCGGAAATATGAATAGTGAGCTACAATATTGACATTCTGAGTAAAGCGAGGTTTGCATGGCGTTTTCCTGGTTGCAGAGAAACCGCTTTCGTTCTCCAACCATTGTTTTCTGACGACGACCAAAACGACAACGTCTACCCTAAAAAAACTCTAATCTAATTGGGTAACCTAAACAATACCCTATAAACTTTAGGATTACCCGTGGGTACCCACGGGTACCTAACTATATTATGAATTATTTAATCATAATATAAGATATGTTATATATATGTTTTTTGTTTAATTTACCATTATATTATATGGTAAATAACTTTTAAACATTATTAATACTAATATTATTAAAAATATAACGATAATAAATTAAAATATAAATTAACAAAGTCAATAAATTAATGGTGATAAAATTAAAATATGTGAAATAAATTATGAAATTTTATATTTTTCGCCAAAAGTAACATTTTTAATGTGAAAACGGGATTTAACATATTTGGTGGGAAAATAAAATTTATACATTTTTGCGGGAATCAAGATTTTATATTTTTGGCGGGAAAATCAGATTTTATGTTTTGGGCGGTAAAACGAATTTTAAATTTTTGGCGGGAAAATAAAATTTATGCATTTTTGCGGGAATCAAGATTTTATATTTTTAACGGGAAAATAAGATTTTAAGTTTTTGGCGGGAAAATGAATTTTACATTTTTGGCGGAAAACGAGATTTTATTCTTTGGGAGAAAACCAGGATTTTAAGTTTTTGGCGGGAAAATGAGATTTTACGTTTTTACGTTTTATGTTTTTGATGGGAAAACAAAATTTTATGTTTTTGACAGGAAAACGGAATTTTACGTTTTTAGTGGGAAATGGAATTTTACGTTTTGGCGGGAAAATGAGATTTTACATTTTTGGTGGGAATCAAGATTTTACATTTATGGCAGAAAAACGAGATTTTATGTTTTTTGTGGGAAAATGAGATTTTATGTTTTTGGCGGGAAACAAGATGTTATATTTTTTTGCGAGAAAACGAAATTTATATTTTTGGCAAGAAAACAAAATTTTACATTTTTGGCAGAAAACTTGCTTTTATGTTTTTATTGAGATAAAATAATTTTAACTTATTAGTAGAAATATTTATAATAATTAATTGTTATTTTATTGATTTAATATTAATTTTTGATATTTATTAATTTAATATTAAAAAATCTATGGATACCCTAAACCCAATTGGGTTACCCTATTTGAGTTACCCTATTTAGATTCTTATATACAGGGTATCCGCTCAATTTAAACCTTTATTATTTTATTTAAATAGGGTAGAGTAATGTGTATCAATAGTTTTAAGGATTTAAAGTATCCATAGAGTAATTAACCATTGTTAACATCCCTAAATGCTCTTAATACTCAGGAACTCCAACCCAAATCTAAACGACAGAGTCCAAAAAAATGAACAAAATAGTTGGAAAGAAAAGACAACATGAAGGGGCCGATGTGATGGATGAAACAGGTAATCGAACATTATGCTCTGTTTTCTGATAACGTATCCACGTCCTTGAATCCATAAGAAAGCGTAACATATCTGATTATTTACTAGATGACAAATACCCAGAACATACAACCATCGGTTTTCACTGTAAGTTTGTAATTATTATTATTAATCTATTTTGCTTACCTAACTTTTCATGCTTGTAAATAATTTTCCATTCTTTCAATATCTGAAAAAATCCCACCAATGTACTAACTCCACTTTATTTTCAAATATAGGTGGATGTCATGGTTGCTCAAAATATGGTTTATCTATACAAACATTTTCTATTTTCTTGTACATGATTCTAGCCCTGGGCCTTCGGTGTAATCGGTGTAATCGGGTCGATTTATTCGGTATTTTGGGGTATTCAACTTTGGAAAAAAAAATTCCGTTGTAAACCGAGATAAAAAGTCAGGTTGTTTGGTTCAGATCTTATCTAATTCGGGTTGGATTCTTGTACAAATTTCAATTCCGAATTCCATCTTACATTTTCTGTAATCGGTTTATATCAAGCCGAATCTGATTAGAAACATATTTCCTTGCACTGTTTGAATCATAAACATATTGTAAAGAGTGAAAACTTTATGTTTCAGATACAAAATAGTTTTTTCCATCTAAAACGTGTTAAATAAAACATAAAAACAAGATTATGTAATTGGGAATCAGTATTCCATAATAATGCCCGTCCCATGAGAAAAACAATTTTACTCTCTCACAGATGGCAAAAAAACAGAGGTCATCATCCTTTCAAACTCGTAATACCAAATCCACTACGAGGCAAAAATCAAAAATAAGACAAGGTGAATACATTTAAATTCTATCTCAAAACGCATTACTTATTAAAATGAAAATATGCTTGTGAACACAAGATACAAAACCTCTCCTCCTCACGTGGTAGACCTAACTTCAGTGAGACTGTGCTGAGAAGGGATTATGTGCCTCTCTTAATGATATATATATATATATATAATTATGCCAATAGTTTTTTAAAATAATTACAACCTAACACAGATACAAATTAGAATTTTGTTTGTTGGCCACGATACTAATAAATATACACCTAAAAATGCAAAATGGGAGGAATCTCCATCACCAAAAAAAAAATCCTAACTATATTATTTTAAACAAAAGTTTCTTTATAAAATTTGTTTGCTAAAAATAGATACAAATAAGTACATTCAGTAGTGCTATATACGTTACATTAGTCTTGTAGGCATTGTTTTAAATGTGGTCAAAAACATTTTGTACTATATACTCAAAGTAATATAATATAATATTACCATTAACCAGCTCAAACGCGTATAGGTCAATATAACCATCACATAAGCATCAATAGGTATGTGAATATTATTTTTTATGGCATAATTACGTGAATATATAAAACATTTGTGCCTCAAACTTTTGTAGCTCATGCAAATTATCGTATCATAAACTTTGCATTCGCAGATATACAAATTATCGTATCATATATAGAGCGAGTCCAGCCCAAATACAATTTGACATGCTATTTGTATGTATGTTTATAAATAATTTATCCAACAAAGAAAATCATATTATTAAGATTAAGAACTAATGGAATACAGTAAGCGTGTACGGACGTAAGTAGGTTTAATTTTTATTATAGTTATTAATAGAAGTTGGGCGACAGTGAAGTGACAACAGAGTCACTTTAGTTTACATTGAATCAAAGTGATACTATAGTTTGTCAAAGTTGATCTATTTACGTTAAATATATATATATATATATATACACGTTTCATCTGGCTTGGGTGGACCAAGTTGTCATCCTGCAAATTCATTTACCAATCATTTAAATTGATTTCTCGGCTTTCATTGGAATCAGCTTATTCCTTTGAATTATATTTCATATTTAGTCATCTGTTAGACAGATATATATATATATATGACTAAATGCATGCATCCGCACAGTTTTAAATAGTAAGTTCATTCTCAGTGATATAAAGATCGAAAATTTCCCAAAATAATATAAACACGACCCTCTACCACACAAGATCAAATCACTAAACGCGGCTTAGCTTTTCAAAGAAAGTTGTAACCAAAATAGTTTGAGTAATTCCCGACATAACCCGCTCAATTTGAAATTCCTATTTTCCAACCCATGTCCGTCATGTGGCAGTCACATGGGGCGGACCCCGTGGATAATAATCCAAATTGACAAACTGAAATCTATATATTTACTTAACCAACACAGATCATGTCCACATATTTTCCTATGATTAACATTATATTTTCCACAAATTTAAATAGTTTGCAGAGCAAGAAAAGAAACCCAGCACGACATCCACTCCTACGAGTATCAAGTTTTATGACTGTAAGTCTCTTACATACCTACATACATTATAAAATTCATAGAAGCACACTATTGAAAACGCCCATTATTACTCTCTAATTTTAACCTTAATTAAAAATGCTTGCAGGTGGATGTGACAGATGCTCTGAATATGGTAAATCTATACACATTTCAAATAATCTATACAATCACACTTACTTTTAGGAATCGTACAAATATAAACTAACATAAACTTACTTCAAAACAAATTTTGTTACAGTTAGGTGCAAAAATGCGCAGACTATATGACAAGCTATAATGTTATCAAAAATATTGGAAAGGAAAAACAAGGTAAGGTGTCAACAAACAGATCTAACTATTATTAACATAAACATTTTAAACCCTTCTTCGGGCAAAACTGTCCAAAAGTAACATATATCATTCTTCTTATAGGTGTTCCATCTACTAGTTCAGCACTGCTCTCTATGGAACAAAAATAATAATGTAAATTT
This sequence comes from Nasturtium officinale, assembly GCA_963854855.1. NCBI lineage: Eukaryota > Viridiplantae > Streptophyta > Magnoliopsida > Brassicales > Brassicaceae > Nasturtium > Nasturtium officinale. The sequence goes on from OY978500.1 coordinate 12,879,876, forward strand.
AGCCTCTTAAGTTTATTTAAAGGTATTTATTTCAAGAAAATTACTAAAATAAACTCTCACGTTTCAGCGTCAATGGTCACTGACAACCCAATCCTACAATGCTCTCACTGTAAAGCTTTGGTCTGGTATTCAGAAAAAACTGGCAATTATGCCAAAACAGGGGAACCTATATTCACAGTTTGTTGCCAGCAAGGTCGTGTCAAACTCCCACCAATCATAAAACCACCACCTATCTTGGAATATCTACACGCAAACAGTTTGACGTTTCGAATTAATATGCGCACCTACAACTCTACCCTAGCATTCACGTCCATGGGAGCAAAGATAGATCACAGCGTTTCATCTGGAAATGGACCACCGGCATATAGAGTACATGGGCAGGTATTCCATCGCATAGGGTCCCTACTACCCATGCCTGGTCAAACCCCCAAATTCTTGCAGATGTATATTGTTGACACTGAGAATGAGGTTGCCAACCGGATCAGCACAATGTCACGAAACCATTTACTGGACAACTCAATGCAGAAATAGTCAATGCCTTAATTAGCATGCTAGACGAACATAATTGCTTGTGTATGTTCTTTCCAAAAGCCAAAGATCGTTTCAAAGAAAACGACATCCACGAGTTTACGCTAAGCCTGGTAGACCAAAAAGGGAAAGGCAGGCAATATGATCGGCCAGAGATCAAAGAAGTGGCAGGATTAATTATAGGTGATGCCACTACTATTACCCGGGAAAAAATGTCATTTTGGAGTTGCAATCCAACCACCTACAACAGATATGAGATGACTATCCTTTGCGTATGAGTTTACAATACCCATTGTTTTCCCTACAGGAAATATGGATACCACACAGAAATACCTCATGCGGTAATACAAAGTGGCGAGCGAAAGAGAACGTTCATTAGCATACGCGAATAGTACGCCTACCAAATCCATACTAGACTTGCAGAAGGAATGCCCCTTATAAAAGGAGGCCGCCTTCTACATCAATATATTGTGGATGTGTACACAGCAATCGAGCAAGAAAGGCAACATTGGGCAAAGGATAATCAAGAACAATTACGGGCAGACTTATACAGCAATGTCTATGACGCAGTCGGGAAAGGAGATACAGTCGCCAAAAATTGGGAAAAGAATTATCTTGCCATCGAGTTTCACAGGAGGACCAAGGTACATGATAGAAAAATATCATGATGCTATGGCAATATGTCGGGCATTTGGTAACCCACATTTGTTTATTACAATGGCGGCGAACCCAAATTGGAAAGAAATAACGGAAGACTTGGCTACCTATGGTAGTGCCTCAGGAAACGACATACCAGATATTGAGTCCCATGTTTTTAAAATGAAACTCGACCAGCAACTAAAAGACCTTGAAGGTGGGATATTTTTCAGCCCATCTACTACAAGTACGTAACCTGACTATTACTATTAAGTATGAACAAAAACTTTTTTTTTAAACCTACAGTTTTTTACTATCATATTTATTTTGTAGTCTTGCACATCGTAGAGTTCCAGAAACGGGGACTACCACATGCGCATATTCTGATGTGGATGAAAAATGCATCAAACATACCAACAGCTCATGATATCGATTCTATCATATCTGCCGAGCTGCCAAACAAAAGTGAGGACCCAGTTGGATTTGACCTGTAGAGAAACATATGATTCATGGGCCATGTGGAAACGATAGGTCATCCTCACCTTGCATGGTCAATTGGATATGTTCTAAAAAAAATATCCACGCTCATATACTGAACACACTACGGTAGACAAAACAGGCTATATTGTCTACCGTCGGCGCCAAAATAAGGAGAACTTCGTCATTAAGGGAAAACAAGGTTAGACAATCAATTTGTAGTGCCTCATAATCTCAGCATGTTGAAAAAATATGAAACCCACATCAACGTCGAATGGTGTAACACAAAAAAATGCAATCAAATATCTCTTGAAGTATATCACAAAAAGAATGGATAAAGCTACCATTTTAATCGAAAAAGTCCAAACAAATAAACTAAAAGTCAAGATACAGAGAGGGTTGTGAAGGAAAGGAATGAAATTCAAGAGTATCTTGACTGCCGGTATTTATCAGCATGTGAAGCAATGTGGCGTATTTTGGCATACCACATCCACAAAAGGAAACCAGCTGTGCAAAAGTTTATTATCCATCTGAAAGATCAGCAAACAGTCAATTACAAAAAAACGATCATCTGGATAAAGTCCTCTCAAGATATGGTATTGAGAACACAATGTTAACTGAATTCATGGAAATAAATAAACAGTGTGAAGAAGCTAGACAGCTGACCTACGTGGAATTTCCAACTATGTTCGTCTGGGATTCAGAGAGAAAGGTGTGGAATCATAGGAAGCGAGGTCATAGAATAGGGAGAATAGTTAACATTCACCCTTCTGTTGGTGAATTATACTACCTTAGAATACTGGTAAATGTCATCAAAGGACCAACAAGCTTAAATGATTTTCTTACATATAATGGTGGTAAGAAAAAAAAAGTTTCAAGGATGCATGCTACGCTAGAGATTTGCTAGATAACGATTGCGAGTGGCATAAAATGATGGACGAGTCAAATCTATGGGTGACCCCAAATCAGTTAAGACATCTGTTTGTCATCTTGCTCATTTATTTGAGATTGCAAACCCATTACATTTATGGGAGCACTATTGGAAGCCAATGTCAGAAGATATCCTTTACAAGAAAACCAGAGAATTCGAGTTTCTCGATCTGAATTTGACAGAAGATGAGCTAAGGCTATATACCTTGATTGAGCTTTAGAAGTTGTTGCATCAGCATGAACACTTACGGACTTCAAAGAAATGCCGAAGCCAGATAAAAGTGTTCTAAAAGAGTTAGGCAACAGTTTGCTAAAACAAGAGCTAGTACAAAGGGAAACGGAAAAAGGACAATTCGACAAACTTTTCAAGGATCTAAATGCTGAGAAAAAAGTGTATGATGTAGTACTTCAATCCATTGAAAACAACCTTGGAAACCTAATCTTCCTCAACGGCCCTGGTTGTACTGGCAAAACATACGTTTACAAAACACTCATCTGCAAGTTAAGATCTACCAAGAAAGTGGTCTTACCAGTGGCATCAGCAGGGCATTGCAGCATTGCTTTTACCTGGTGGCAGGATAGCACATTCCAGATTTAAAATCCCACTCACATTAAAAGAAGACTCAATGTGTGGTATAAAGCCTGGTACAATGCTAGCAGAACTACTGATGAAAACAGATTTAATCATATGAAATGAGGCACCAATGTCACACCCCCATACATTTGAAGCACTGGATAGATCATTACGAAATTTAATGTCTACTGAGGATCTTTCAGAAGTCGATAAAGTATTTGGGAACGTGGGGGGGGGGGGAAACTCTACTACTAGGCGGAGATTTTTGACAAATTCTACCTGTTATAACTTATAACACATGGTACACGGGCCGATACAGTACTTGCATCAATAAGCAAATTTTATTTGTGGGAAGCTTGCGATATTTTTGTCTTACACCAAAAAATGAGGCTACACCGGTCATAAATAGCTTTTGCTAGATGATTACTGAGTGTTGGCGATGGAACTGCAACACAAACCTCCTCAACTACAGAATCTGACAATGATGGTAGCCAAAATTTAGAGATTGATGATCGCTTCATCATGTCTCCAGGAAGAGATCCCCTAAAGGAAATAATTGATGCAACATATGCATTATACAATGGGTCTGAAACGAAAGAGAAATTTCTCATAGAAAGAGATATTCTCACTCCACGGAATGAAACAGTGGATCAGATCAATGGATACATGTTATCTCAACTTCCAGGAGATCCAAGGGAGTATTCGATGCAGATAGTATAGGGAAAGCTGACACAATGGTGGTAGATTATAAAACACTTTATCCATTGGAAAATTTAAACTCTCTTCAGTTCCCAGGTTTGCCAAACCATAAGATAAGCTTAAAAGTAGGTGTTCTTATAATGCTTATGAGAAACATCAATCAGAAGCAGGGATTGTGCAATGGGACAAGGTTAATTGTCACAAGATTAGGGGAACATGTGATTGAAGGAGAAATTATCACAGGTATACATGTTGGTCAAAAAGTTATACTCCCATGATTATTTTGTCTCCCCCAGTTTTGAATCATCCTTTCACACTGAGAAGGCGACAATTCCCAATCAGACTATGCTACACCATGACCATTAATAAAAGTCAGGGTCAAAGTTTAAAATCTGTTCTACTATATTTGCCAACCCCAGTATTTAGTCATGGTCAGCTCTACATAGCTCTTTCAAGGGTTACATCTCCTAACGGCCTTACTATCCTACAAGAAGAACAGGAAACGAAAAAGGAGTAAAAACATAGTCTACACAGAGATCTTCAACAATATTCACAGGCACCAAGTGTTGAAATATGTGATCTCAAGAAGAAGAATTCAAACTCAAGAAAAGGAGGGAAAAGGAAAGAACTAGTTGTGAAGGAACTAGAAGGAGAGCTAGTTTATAAGGAACTAGAAGAAAAGGAAGCTGTTGGATATCAACTAGACAAGCTAACTAAACCAAGTGAGGAAGCAAAGGAGGCATGGGCGCTGCAGGGAGAAGGTATGGGCACAGCATGGGAACAGCATGGGCGCAGCTGCACTGTTGGAGCAGCTCAACCACTCCATCATCACACCTCTTCTCTCCCTCTTCCTTAGATATTTTTTCCTTAGCTTATGCTTGTAAAGTCTATATATACTTGTGCATTGTATTGGTTGAAGAGTGTGAATAAGAAGAAAAATTCAGCAATCTCTCTCTCTCTTATTACGCCAATTCTCTTATCTTCATCCTTATCTCTCCCTAAACTTCTAAATTCAACATGGTATCAGAGCGGGTTCCTTATCCAACCGCTTAAACTCTCTTCATAATCCCTTTAAGCTATCTTCAAAACCTTCTAATCTATAGCAATACATCTTACCAAGTTCTATTCACTCTGAGATTAAAATCCTTGAGATCGGTTGATCTTCAAGTTGTGAAAGAGCTGGGATTGTGTATTACTACAAGAGAATGGAGGTGAATAGAGTAGCGATTTCTGTTGTTCTTAAAGGAGATAACTACCTTCTTTGGGCAAAAACTACTAAGACCGTTCTAAGAGGTAGAGGACTTTGGAAGTTCATTGAACCTAAGGAAGAAGCCGAACCATACAATGACAAGGAAGAGCAAGAAGAGCAGTTCACTCTTTCACTTCTTCAAAGCTCACTAGAGCCATCTATCCTGGCGGCCTACTCATATGCGGATACCGCCAAGGAGTTGTGGGATATACTCAAGGGAGTATATGGAAACATCTCAAATATATCAAGGATATTTGAGGTGAAGAGGGCGTTGAATGAGCTTCAACAAAGAGAGAAGCCATTCAAGGAAATGTTTGGGGAGTATAGAAGCTTGTGGGCCGAACTGGAGATCTTGAGGCCACAAACTATGGACCCCAAGGAGTTAGGAGAAAGGCGTGACCAAGATCAAGTGTTTGGGCTTCTCTTGGCGCTCAACGCATCCTACAAAGATCTTATCAAGCACATACTTAGATTTGAGAAGCTGCCAAGTCTAGCGGAAGTATGTGGCATGATTCAAAGAGAGGAAGGGTCAAGAGACCTATTTCGTGCACCAAGCGAGGCTGCACATCTTGCAAGGAAGAATCTTACATTCGACAAGAGGGTGTTGGAATATGAGCATTGTAAAATGAAGGGACACACTAAGGAGAAGTGTTGGACCCTTCATCTACACTTGAGGCCTAAGAGGCTAAAGGAGAATGGAAGTGGACCTAGAGCCTTCATGGGTGTGGCACAACCAGTTGAGGATACGGTCAAGAGGTCCGAATTCGAAGCCCTCATCAAGAGCCTAGCCAAGCTCACTGAATCTGGTAAAGGCTTCCTCGGTTCTAAAAGCTCCATAAAAAAGGACAAAGTGATTGTGGATTCAGGGGCTTCTCATCACATGATTAAGGATCAAGACATGCTTAAAAATCTTGAGCCTTATCATGGGAATGTGCAAGTGGCAAATGGGAGTTCAGTTCCGATTGAAGGGATAGGGGAATTAGAACTTTTCAAAAAGGGAACAAAAGCCTTATACATGCCTAGTTTCTCATCTAATCTTCTATCAGTTCATAAAGCTACCAAGGATTTGGATTGTGTGGCATTGTTTGGGACTGACTTTGTTAAGTTTCAGGACCCTAAAACAAACAAAGTGCTCGGAGAAGGGAAGGTAGAGGATGGAGTATATCTTTTGCACACAAATAAACAAGCGGATGTGAAAGCGCTTGGAATGAAGGCGGATGTAGAAGTATCTAGTAGGAAGGAGATTGGAGATAGTCCACTATGGCATGAAAGGTTGGGACATCCAAGCTCTGCAGTTCTCAAAGTGGCCTTACCCAATCTCATTCAAGAAGAAGTAGTATGTGAAGCATGTGTACTAGGGAAACATTGTAGACAAGTGTTTCCTACTTCATCTACATTTTGTGATGAAGCTTTTGGCATTATACACTCGGATGTATGGACCGCTCCTTGTAAGTCAAGAGATCAATATAAGTATTTTGTTTCATTCATAGATGACTACTCAAAATACACATGGATTACTCTTCTACATACCAAAGATCAAGTTTATGAAGCATTCACCAACTTCATCAACTATGTGTCTACACAATTCAAAACAACAATCAAGATCTTAAGAAGTGATAATGGAGGAGAGTATATAAGCAAGCGGTTCAAGGAATTACTCAACAACCTTGGCACCATCCATCAAACATCTTGCGCCTATACTCCACAACAAAACGGAGTAGCTGAAAGAAAAAATAGACACCTAATGGAGGTAGCAAGGACCATCATGATTGCCAAGGGAGTACCTAAACTTCATTGGAGAGATGCCGTGATGACTTCAAACTACTTGATCAACCGTCTTCCAACCAAGAACCTGGATAATAATTCACCATTTGAGGCATTGTACAACAAGAAACCAAGCCTACATCATCTCAAAACCTTTGGATGTAGCTGCTTTATGTTCACACCAGAAGGTCAAAGAAACAAGCTTGAACCTAGAAGCATGAAGTGTGTATTCATTGGATATTCACCAACACAAAAAGGATACAAGGTCTACAACCCGGAGACAAGACGAGTCTATGTATCAAGAGAGGTGAGGTTCAATGAAAAGGAGAGCTTCTATGGAGCTAAGAATCATGATACCCCTCAAGGTATGAGCTCACCATTTATGGAGTGGATACCGTTCTTTGAAGATTCAAGAACAAGGGATGATGTACATGAGGAGAATGACCCAACCTCAGATCATGAAGCCACGGATGAGGAAAGTGAACCTAATCCAGGTGTAGAAAGCATTGACATTGTCAAAGAAGAACCTGAGCCAACAGTACCTCTAAGAAGAAGTACAAGACAGAGGCGACAACGTGTTCACTATGGCTACAACAACTCTGCCATGCTCCAAGGAGAGTCTAGTGCGAGTAATCTTCCTTGTGTGATAAGAGAATGCCCTGAGCGTACGGCGAGCTTAGATCTCGATCCTATTGGCGACAGCATTCTCTTATCACAAGGGGGAGATAACACTCAAACTAGCACTGTTACATATCCCATTGAGCATTTTTGCTCGTTGGCATCCTTACCTATGGAGCATGAAGCTTTTCTTGGAAAAATCAGCAAGGAATCCATACCTAACTCATATGAAGAAGCGTGTGAGAGTGGAGTATGGGTAAAAGCCATGGAAGAGGAAATGAAGTCCATGGAAAGGAATCATACTTGGTACTTAACCGATTTACCAAGGGATAAGAAGCCAGTTGGGTGTAGATGGGTGTATACAATCAAATACACAAGTGATGGGAGGATAGAAAGATACAAGGCAAGGTTGGTAGCAAAAGGGTATACTCAAATCTATGGGGAGGATTATACCGAGACATTTGCTCCGGTTGCTAAGCTCCATTCCATCAGAATCCTAATCTCGGTGGCAGTGAACTTGAAGTGGGATCTATGGCAGATGGATGTCAAGAACGCCTTCTTGCAAGGGGATTTAGAAGAGGAAGTGTATATGGATCCACCCCAAGGATATCATAAGGAAGGCAACAAAGTTTGTAGATTGAAGAAAGCAATCTATGGGCTAAAGCAATCTCCAAGGGCATGGTACCAAAGGCTAAGTGCTTGTCTTTTGGAGAAGGAGTTCATAAGATCGGAAGCTGATCATACACTTTTCACAAGGAAAAGTAAAGGAGGAGTAGTGGTGGTCTTGATCTATGTTGATGATCTAATCATCACAGGAAGTGACAAAGATGGAGTAGATCGAATCAAGGAACTCTTGAAGGTTGTTTTTGATATAAAGGATCTAGGAGAGCTTAAATACTTCCTAGGGATTGAAATGACACGGTTTGAAGATGGGATGTTCATCTCCCAAAGGAAATATGTGCTGGATCTCTTGGAAGAAACCGGGAAGTTAGGATCCAAACCGGCCAAAACTCCAATAGAAGAAGGCTACCAAGATAGTCCTGAGGGGGAGCCATTGGAGAATATTAAAAGATACCAGAGGATGGTGGGCAAGCTCATCTATCTTACTATTACAAGGCCGGATATTTGCTTTGCAGTGAACCGTGTGAGTCAACATATGCAAAAACCAACTATGCAGCATTGGAACATGATTGAGAGGCTGCTAAGGTACTTAAAAAACAGCCCTGGAAAAGGCATATGGATGAAGGCTAATGGAAACACAAAGGTTCAAGGATATTGTGATGCGGATTGGGCTGGAGATAAGCAAGATAGAAAGTCCACATCCGGTTTTTGTACCTTTGTGGGAGGTAATCTAGTCACTTGGAGAAGTAAGAAGCAGAAAGTTATAGCCTTATCAAGTGCTGAAGCCGAGTATAGGGCTATGAAGGAGGTGACAAAAGAATTGATATGGGTGAGGGCATTCCTAGAAGATCTTGGGATACTTGAGGCTGAGGAGATGCTGTTGTATTGTGATAATCAAGCTGCAATACATATAGCATCCAATCCGGTATTCCATGAAAGGACCAAGCATATAGAAGTGGATTGTCACTTTGTGAGGGGAAAGATTCAAGAAGGAATCATCAAACCCGCATTCGTAGCAAGTGGGGAACAGCTAGCGGATATCATCACCAAGGCAACATCCTCGATCATTGGGGATCACATATATGGCAAGATCGGTCTAAAGGATATTCACCGACCAATCTTGAGGGGGAGTGTTGAAATATGTGATCTCAAGAAGAAGAATTCAAACTCAAGAAAAGGAGGGAAAAGGAAAGAACTAATTGTGAAGAAACTAGAAGGAGAGCTAGTTTATAAGGAACTAGAAGAAAAGGAAGCTGTTGGATATCAACTAGACAAGCTAACTAAACCAAGTGAGGAAGCAAAGGAGGCATGGGCGCTGCAGGGAGAAGGTATGGGCACAGCATGGGAACAGCATGGGCGCAGCTGCACTGTTGGAGCAGCTCAACCACTCCATCATCACACCTCTTCTCTCCCTCTTCCTTAGATATTTTTTCCTTAGCTTATGCTTGTAAAGTCTATATATACTTGTGCATTGTATTGGTTGAAGAGTGTGAATAAGAAGAAAAATTCAGCAATCTCTCTCTCTTATTACGCCAATTCTCTTATCTTCATCCTTATCTCTCCCTAAACTTCTAAATTCAACACCAAGGTATGTTCCTAACTAAACTTACCAATACATTCAAATCCCGAAAATAATGGTTTCCTAAATTTATCAGGTCAATTTCCCGCTTTAACCTCCCAAACATATCCTGAAGTCCCGCCGTGAGTCCAACCAAACCGTGCAACAGGTCATTACCAGCTAATATAGTAATAAAATACTTCCATACCTATTTAAAATTTAAAAACAGTCTGCCATGAAGGCCATCTCAGCAGCTAATTCTTTTTCATATCAAACAAGACAAACACATACATGTCAAAATCATGACTACTTCCCTTTTTATATAATTTTCACAGGTGGCTTCATCATAAAGTTTAATGGTGGTTTCAGAATGAAGATGCAATACATCAACCTATCACTCTACTCTGTTCGGACCCCATTTTTAAAAAAACACATTTTCTATTTAGTTTGCGGTTACTTATTAACAATCTCTACTTTTAATCAGTTTCATAATTCTAAACATATCAAACCACCGGGAAATTAAAATTATCATGCCTAATAATTTCATAAATTTAATTTACTCAAATGTTTCCACCACCCAGGGAGTTACAGTGTTGCGTTTGAGCATCTGAGACACAAAGAAGGTCGTTCTGGTAAAGTAGAAAAATAAATTCGTCTTTACACGTTGCGGAAACACCTGTATCAATGACATTTGCTTTAGTTATACTCTCTATCCTCTTTCATCTGATTCCTCAATTCCAACAAATCTATATTTATTAAATTACCTATATTTCTACATCTAAATACAAACATCTACATTATCATTTACTTATATTAATATTTATAAAAAAATAAATAGTGGACTACTCATAAAATTTGCAACTGCAGTGTCCCACATAATAGTTTTGGGTTTTTCCAGTCAATATATATAGTGTTTTTTCTTGATTTTCTTTTTCCAATTTTGTAGGGCGTGCAAATAAAATTATAGGTTCACACTTACAATATAAAATTATGTTGATCTCAGAGAAAGATACAAGCTGAAACTGAAAACTTCATTAGTTATTATTAGAGAGGCGTAGCCTTTAAATAGTCAAAGATGAAAACATAATCTTCATACAACAACTGAAAGAGAAAATGCAGGAAACAAACTTAAACGAACCAAAATACTTGGACCACTAATCAATCCTTTGTTTGACTCCTAAAGAATCGGATATTATTCTTGAACTGAACTTGACCAACTCAAACTCAACAATGCCTCTCCTAAACTGAAAACGGTAGTTTCAGTTTACTCTGCTGCACACTCCAAGCTTTTCCCTTAGTCGAACAAAATTCTCTAAGCACAAAGGCTTTGTCAATATGTCAGCAACCTGTTCATTAGTCCCACAGTGAACAAGCTTCACAGCTCCATCCTTAGTGAGATCCCTTAAGAAATGAAACCGCACATCAATGTTCTTACTTCGACCATGAAGAACAGGGTTCTTTGACAACTTGATGGCTGAACTGTTATCACATAAGATGGTAGTGATTCCTGACTGCTTCAGACCAAACTTTTCTAAAATTCTTCTCATCCAAACACACTGACAAGCACAGTAAGCTGCAGCTATGAACTCAGCTTCAATTGTTGACAATGTCACCACATGTTGCTTCTTGGACAGCCAAGCAACAGCTCCTCCAGCTAGCAAGAAAACATAACCACTTGTACTCCTTCTATCATCAATATCTCCGGCATAATCGCTGTCTGTAAAAACAGTTAAATCACCAACAGCTCCTCTCTTGTAAAACACACCAAAACTCAGAGTTCCTTTTAAGTATCTAAGTACTCTTTTCGCCGCATCCATGTGTTGACCTGTAGGATTCGCCATGTACCTGCTCAGTAAGCACACTGCATACATCATGTCTGGCCTCGTTGACGTAATGTACATTAAACTTCCGATAAGTTGCTTGTACAGTGTCGGATCCATCTTAGTCTCATCACCTTCCTTTGTAAGTCTAGTGCCTGGCACTATCAGATTCTTGACCTCATTTCCACAATGTAAATTAAACCTTTCCAAGACTTCACAAAGAGTGTGTGTTCATATTCACATCTTTGAAACCCCTCTCTTGTGAAGTGATATGAGCATGGAAACACCAACACTTGGAGAAGAAGTGGAAGATGCCTTGACCATTCCCAAAGGTCCTATGACCCGGGCAAGAACAAGAAAACTCCAAGAAGCTGTTGGAACAACTCTAAAGTTATCTTGGAAGCAAGAAGAAGTTTGTCCAAGATCAATCAATCACGAAATGCTTATGTCCATTCAAGCCATTCCGTGTTAATCATCATCAAGTGGCTTGAGTGTACTCTTTTTCCCTTAACTTGATTTTATCACAATGGGTTTTCCAACTAAGGTTTTTAATGAGGCCTCAAGTCCACTTACCCCACTTTGATGATTAACTTGGACGATTTCATGAAGCTATGGACCGACTTCCTTATGCCATGGACCGACTCAAGCATCACCTTATGATATATTTTAGATTATGGTTTTTATTTCATGTTCTTTAGTCCGCAATCTTCTTTAAATTCTAGTCAAACTCGCCTAAGTCTTCTAGTCCAAGTCTTCAGTCTTTGTTTCTAAGTTTTAGGATGATTGTTTAGAGTTCCCAAGAGTCATTCTCGAAGGAGCTTGAGTCTGTTCAAGTCTCCTTCCCTATTTAAGCACATTGTAAGCCTCATTCTAAGGTACCCAACGTTTTCTTCAAATATCTTGAGATTAATCTCTTTTGTTTTTTGTGGATATTTTCCGATTGTTTGGTGAGTCATATCCAACAATCTTTTGATCCTTCGGTGTGTCATATCCGAAGAATCAAATCTTGTCACCACCAAGTGTGTAATATCTTGGCGTGGCATTGAGGAATATCAGTGGACTTCCGCATCCATTGTGTGACCATTCAATCCATCAACAAGGAGCCATTCCGCAGCTACTTGTGTTGTTATCAACGACCACAATCCTTGATAAACTTGAGTCTTTTGATTCGTTTATGCAAGGATTTATCTAACATCTTCTTTGTCTTCCATCTTCATGTGATCTACCATCGAAACTGCCGAGTCTTGGGGTTGATTTTCACATCATTTGGTATCAGAGCAAGCAATTTCGTGTTTGGTAGTGAGTTTTCATAACTTTTCAAATTCTGATCTTTCATTTCTAATCTTTCATCTTCTGACCTTTCATTTCTACCCCCTCACCTTCTTGGTCGTGAGTCTTCAACTCTCCATCACTCTGTTCTATCCTTCATTCATATATTTTCTTTCTATCTTTCTATCCAAAGATCCGTTGGATCATCTATTCAAAAAAAAAAGAGAAGAAACAAAACCAAACTTGTTCCAACTCCTTTCCTTTCTACCCTAATCAAAAAAAAAAAAACCAAACGTATTTCAACTTCCTTTTCCTTTCTATCCTTTGATCATTCGGATTGTAGAAAATTCTCATTGAATTTGATTGGGATTTGTTTGATAAGAACAATTGAGAAATCTCTGAGTGAGGACATTTTTGAGAGTTGAGTGAACCACCTGAGTGAAACACTTGAGAGAAAAAAAAATAATAGTGAGGCTTTTATTACTAACAGTTTGTTGAGTTTTGCAGGAAAAATTCAAGACATCTTTTAACTTGTTCCCACATATCACCGAGATGTCTCATAGTGAAGCTGGAAGTGATAACACCAACCGCCCAAGGAGAGCCAGAAACAACAACATGGACGTGCAAAATCTCATGGAGGAAATGAGGCGCCTCTTAAGGCAGGAGCTAGATCCCGTTCATGAAAGGATGAACACCATACAAGAGTCGGTGAATCAAGGACTTCCCCAACGTCCTGCTGAAGGAAGAAGAAGGGCACAAAGGCCAGTGAACAATGAGGAAGGATCTGACTACTACAGCCGTGGAAGTCAAGCTTCTAATGAGGAATAAGGATGTCCAAGACGTGTAAGAGAAGCCAGGGAACGCAATGAAGATAACCTCGGTAGTCTTAAATTAAAGATACCACCATTCTATGGGAAGAATGATCCAGACGCCTATCTAGAATGGGAGAAGAAGATAGAACTCGTCTTCGATTATCAGCCATACTCAGAACGGAAGAAGGTTCAAGTTGCTGCAACAGAGTTCCATGATTATGCCATCAACTGGTGGGATCAAATTGTTACAAGTAGGAGACGCAACCAGGAGCCACGTGTGGAAACTTGGGGAGTGATGAAAAACCTAATGAGGAAGAGGTTTGTTCCAAGTCATTACCATCAGGAGTTGCTTCAAAAGCTTAGGAGATTAAGCCAAGGTAGTAAAAGTGTGGAGGATTACTTTCAAGAGATAGAATCTCTCATGATCAAGGCCGACATAGATGAAGATCATGAGGTAACTATGGTGAGGTTTCTAAGTGGTTTAGCTTGAGATATTCATGACAGGATGGAGCTTCAAACTTATGGTGATTTGGAGGAGATGCTTCACAAGGCTATCCTTGTGGAACAGCAGATCAAGAGAAGGAGTTATACCAGGAATTCCTATGGAGCCGGAGCAACCTATCCTAAATCAAGCTACAAACCGGAGGACAAGACCATTGTCAAGCCAAAGACCGATTCCAAACCGTACACCCCAACTCAAGACGCCAAAGGAAAAGCTGTGGCAACTTCTTCTAGAAACAGAGATGTTAGATGCTTCAAATGTCAAGGGAGAGGACACTACGCTAATGAGTGCATTAACCAAAGAACCATGATCCTTTTGGATAATGGTGAGATAGAAACCGATGAAGAAGAAGAACTTGAAGAAGACAGCTCTGATGCTGAGGAGATAGAGTTACCAGCAACATGAGAATTATTAGTCACAAGGCAATCACTAAACATTCAAGCCAAAGATACGGATCAGGAGCAACGGAAAAACCTATTTCACACCAGATGCCTGGTACAAGGGAAGGTTTGCAGCCTTATCATTAACGGAGGAAGCTGTACCAATGTGGCAAGTGAAACCATGGTGAAGAAGTTAAGTCTAGAAGTGAAGAAGCATCCGAGGTCTTACAAGCTTCAATGGCTGAATGATAAAGGAGAGATGATCGTGCATAGCCAAGTATTGGTTCCTTTAACCATAGGCAAATACAAGGATGAAATATTATGTGACATCTTACCAATGGAGGCTGGTCACATTCTACTTGGAAGGCCGTGGCAGTTTGATAAGAAGGTCATCCATGATGGGTTTATCAATCGGTATTTCTTTGTACACAATGGCCGGAAGACCATTCTTGCTCATTGACGCCACCAGAAATTTATCAAGATCAACTATGGCTGAAACAACCAAACAAAACCAATATGAGTGACCCTCTAAACACACCACCCACAGACAAAGAAAAGAGTTTGAGAAAAACCAAGAAAAATATCTTTGAGAGCAAACCTGAGAGACAATCAAACTTCCTTGAGATATCTAGTGTTGTTAGGAGAAACATGTTTTCTAAGCCAACCAATCTTTTATTTGTCTACAAAGAGGTTTTGATAAACCTTACTAATCCAATTTCGGAAGTTCCAAGCACTATTTCCTTTCTTTTGCAGGAACTTGATGATAAACCCAAGGGATTGCCACCTATCCGTGGAATTGAACAGCAAATCGATTTTGTGCCTGAAACATCACTTCTGAACCAACCGGAGTACATAACCAACTCATTGAAAACTAAGGAGCTTCAGAAATCAGTAAGAGCACTGATGGACTTTGATGATATTGAAGCTGCTGGGGAGATCAATCTTTGTGAGCTAGGAAAAGGACTCCTCCCGAGTTTCTACAAAAACATTGCGACATCAGTCTTTGAAGAGTATGAACTTATAAGTTTTCAATTCAATTCCTATAACTCTTTCATTGAACACAGGTTCCAGAAGGCACTTAATACTTTTGGTGAGATGCTTATGGAGCCATCCTTTAATGCACCAAAGAACAAGGACTCTGAATGGAGCTACGCAACCGTGAAGATGAAACAAAACCACTTTTGAGATGCCCAAATCCCTTATCAACAAGAAAGAGTTCGCTTTCCTTCCGCCTGCCATGCTTCAGACCGTGACCTATTCATGAAGAATAAAGAAGAGTATTCCTCTTGGTAGATTACCTGTGATGGTGAAATCTGTCCTTTGCAATACAAGAGGGAAAGAAAAGGGATACGCCTTTGAGCCAGGTGGATATCTTGTGATAAAGGAGAGACTAGAGAAAGTCTTTGAAGAAGATGACAAAGTTCAGATTTACTTAAAGAAAGAAGGGTTCCCGGAAAGAAGACAGTCCAATCTTATGCCAATGATTTATGGACCTTTCAAGATCATCAAAAAGATCAACAACAACACCTAACAGCTGGACTTGCAAGGTAAGTATGATATAAGCAACAGTTTTAATGTTACTGACTTGATCCTTTTTGTTGCAGATGATCCAGATTTGAGGACAAATCTTGATCAAACAGGGAGGGGATGATATGAGCATGGAAACGCCAACACTTGGAGAAGAAGTGGAAGACGCCTTGACCATTCCCAAAGGTTCTATGACCCGGGCAAGAACAAGAAAACTCCAAGAAGCTGTTGGAACAACTCTAAAGTTGTCTTGGAAGCAAAAAAAAGTTTGTCCAAAATCAATCAATCACGAAATACTTATGTCCATTCAAGCCATTCCGAGTTAAACATCATCAAGTGGCTTGAGTGTGCTCTTTTTTCCTTAGCTTGGTTTTATCCCAATGGGTTTTCTATCTAAGGTTTTTAATGAGGCCTCAAGTCTACTTACCCCACTTTGATGATTAACTTGGACGATTTCATGAAGTTGTGGACCGACTTCCTCATGTCATGGACTGACTCAAGCATCACCTTATGATATATTTTAGATTATGGTTTTTATTTCATGTTCTTTAGTCCGCAATCTTCTTTAAATTCTAGTCAAACTCGCCTAAGTCTTCTAGTCCAAGTCTTCAGTCTTTGTTTCAAAGTTTTAGGATGATTGTTTAGAGTTCCCAAGAGTCATTCTCGAAGGAGCTTGAGTCTGTTCAAGTCTCCTTCCCTATTTAAGACATTGTAAGCCTCATTATAAGGTACCCAACATTTTCTTCAAATATCTTGAGATTAATCTCTTTTGTTCTTTGTGGATATTTTCCGATTGTTTGGTGAGTCATATCCAACAATCTTTTGATCCTTCGGTGTGTCATATTCGAAGAATCAAAACTTGTCACCACCAAGTGTGTAATATCTTGGCGTGGCATTGAGAAATATCAGTGGACTTCCGCATCCATTGTGTGACCATTCAATCCATCAACAAGGAGCCATTCCGCAGCTACTTATGTTGTTATCAACGACCACAAGCTTTGATAAACTTGTGTCTTTTTATTCGTTTATGCAAGGATTTATCTATCATCTTCATCCATCTTCATCCATCTTCTTTATCTTCCATCTTCGTGTGATTTCCATCGAAACTGCTGAGTCTTGGGGTTGATTTTTGCATGATGAAGTATGCCTCAATTCTGTTGTACCAAGTGCGGGGAGCCTGCTTTAGATCATAAATTGCTTTTATAAGCTTGTAAACCTTCTTTTCCTCGCCCTTGTTTATGTATACTTCTTGCTGCTCCACATAAACATCTTCAGATAATTCCCCTTGAAGAAAATCGCTCTTCATGTCTAATTGATAGACACACCAATCTTATTGTGCCAACAAAGCCAAAATCATTCTTATTGTATCTCAACGAGCTACCGGGCAAAGACCTCATTATAATCTACTCCTTCCTGTGCATAGCCCTTGGCTACCAATCTCGCCTTGTATTTGTCTACTTCTTCTTTATCATTAAGCTTCGTCTTGTATACCCATTTTACTCCAATTTTCTTTGCTCCTTTGGGTAACTCCATGAGATGCCAAGTTCCATTTTTCTCAATAGAATCCAACTCGTTTTCCATGGTTTTATCCATTTTGTTTCTCCAGAAACTTCATTAAAAGTAAATAGATCATAAGTAAACATAAGATAGTTAGCAGCATCTTCTTCTTCTAACTCTCTTCCAGTTGCACAATCTTGTAAATAGCCTGGTGCTTTTCTAACTCTCGGAACTTGAACACAAATTTGCGAACCTTGGGATTGAGAACTCTGTGGAACTTCTTCTTTCCTTACTCCCGTGACTGTTTCTACATGAACTTCTTCTTCAGAAACTGGAACTGATTCATGCTCACTTGGCTCAACACCTGAATCAGAATCCTCCCAGACAAGCTTCTCATCGTTTATTTCTCCAGCTTTCTTCTCCCAGTTCCAGCCTTTATCTTCTTCAAAAACTACCTCCCAACTCGTCACTACCTTCTCCATTACGGGATTATATAAGTGATAACCCTTTGATTATTTGCTCACCCCAATCAAAACACATGATATGTTTTTGTCATCTAACTTCTTTCTCCTTTGATCTGGGATATGGACGTGTGCTAAGCAGCCAAAAACTCTGAAATATTCAACTGTGGGTTTTACTCCACTCCACATCACTTCCGATGTCTTCTCTTTTAATATTGATATTGGGCTGCGATTCAGTACATGCACCGCCCATACAACTGCTTCTAGCCAGAGTCTTTTGGGTAAATCTCTGTCATTTAATATTCTCCTCATCATGTTCATGATTGTTCGATTTTTCCACTCAGCTATCCTGTTTTGCTGCGGTGTGAATGCGGTCGTGAGCTGTCTGGTTATCCCTGTCTCTTCGCAGAACTGTGTGAACTCTTTAGAAAAATATGTTGAAATATGTGATCTCTATGATAGAAGAATTCAAATCTAAGAGAAGGAGGGAAAGGAAACCTAGTTCACAAGGAACTAGAAGAAGTCTTGGTTAGGATGTAACTAGAAGAAAGGAAGTTGTTACATACTAACTAGAAGACTAACTAAGTGGAAAAGAGGAAGCAAAGGAGAGCATGGGGCGCCAGAACCAGGGCATGGGCACAAGCATGGAGGCGTCAGCAGCAGGGTATGGGCGCAGCTTGAACAGGAGTCAAACAGTGAGCTGCTCCCTTCCCTCCTCTCTTCTTCATGCAAACTCCTCCCTTCTCTCCTTCCTTCTTCACGCCTCTTCTCTTCTTCTCTATGTAAAAACTCTATAAATATACATGTAATGTGATGTAAAGAGTGTTGTGAATAATAGAATAAGAAGATTAAAAGAGTAAAAGGAAGCTTAAAGGAAGCTTTGCTTATCTCCCTAAAGGCGCCGGTGGAGCCTTAGCTCTCCGGCGCCATACTTCTCCTTAGTTCATCTTATTTCATCAACCATTATCATTCTCATTCTCATCATCATTCTTATCATCATTCTCAAACAATAATCCCTCATTACATCAATACTCACGCCACCATCATCATCCTAAACATTCTCTAAATATCCAAACCTCAAACTCCTTATTATTCTCATGCCACAACTATCACTCTCTCAACAATCCCTAAGCCTCCATACTCTTAATTTCAACATGGTATCAGAGCAAGTTGAGTGATCTAGCGCTTAATCTCTTGTTATTCTTCTAGCTCTCTACAAAGTCTTCTAATCTATAACCATACACTTTCTTAGTTCTATTCACTCTGAGATTAATATCCTTGAGATCATAAGATCTTCAAGTTGTGAAAGGACTAAGGGTGTGTATTGTTACTAGAAAATGATGACAAATTGAGGGAGATTTGGTTGGGCTCTCCTTGTCTCCTTGCCTTGATGAGCTCGGTTTCTTTTGTTAAACACATGAGAGAGAGATTTTCTGGGGTAATTTGTTCCTCCCATGCGTTTTTAATAGGGTGTGTGAGAGAGTAAATATTTTTTCTTTGTGGTTATTGTGTGTGGAGTCTAGATCCACATACAAAACTTTGAAAAGGGGTTGTATCAATATCAATTCCTTGGTGATCCTCTTTGGAAACAAGATCCAGAGGATTTTTTAAGAATCATCCATCCGTGAAGAAGCTTGTCATGGTGTGATGATTTTTTGGCATGTATGGCGTGGGAAATAAGGCATCTAGGAGATGAAGAAAGTTTTTGGCGTGATGGTTTAGAAGAGGAGAAGGCTGGAGGTGACCTTAAATGGTGATCCAAGCAAGCTCCAAAGAAGAGGAAGCATTAAACCGGCTGTACAAAAAACAGTCAAAGAAAGTGTGAATCTAGTTCACATAAGACTTCAAGGAAAATATGAGACAGCTCATAGTAAAACTTGGAGAAAAAGGAGAAACTTACCTTGGAAAGAGGAAGCTGAGGAAGGTTTAATCCCGGAAGAGACTTGCGGAAGAGAAGTGACAAGAGGAGTTCACGTCTTTAACCCGGAAGAGACTTGCGGAAGAGACGTGACAAGAGGAGTTCACGTAGAAGACTTGCATGAAACAGAGATGAAGCACAAGGCTGAGATGTTTCCTGCAAAGAAAAGGAAGTGGTCAATAATTTTTGATCAAAGAGACACAGTTGATAAGAGGAAAATCAATTGTGGAAAAGTGAAAAGAAGCAGTGAAGAGATAGTAAGCAATGTTTTTGGATGGGCTTGTGTTGTGATTCTTGAGAGTTTGATTCCAGTTATGGTGATTGGAAACTCACATTCGCTTGTAACTTCAAGCGTTAAGGAGGAGAAGAGTAAGGCTGCTTAGAAAGGGAAACCTCAGAGGAAGAGGTTAAGAGCGATTGTTGCTCTGAGAAGAAGAAGAGCAACAGCGACTCAGTGAAGCTCTTGGCGAATTCTCAGCCTCAGTAACAGGCGAATCAAACTCTCCAAGACTCATTTCCAAGAAGTTCATGACTTCCAAAACCAATCTCATAGGCTAATGCTACCTTTCATTGGTGAATCTTTCAACAAGCGGAAGATTCAGATGGTCCAAGAAGTAGTTGCTCCAAAGTATTGATTAAATGGTGCTTATGGAGGGTCATATTCTTCCACATGGTCTTCATCCTCTCTTGAGGCCGAATCACTTGATCCAGGAGGTCTTGAGAGAGTGGTGATCATACTCAACCATGTGGCGATCCAAGCGGAGCAATCTACAAGAAGAAGTGTGTATAGGCTCAAGCAAGCTATTCATGGTGGTGTTATGTGGAGGTAGATGATGTCCTTTGCGGCCTAATCCAAAAATGGCTAGCAGACGAAAGCTTGTCCTAATTGGCAAGTGGGATAGATAGTCCAAGAGGAGGCGGCATCATTGGCATAATCAAGCTTAGTGCTCTTTCCTTTGCAAGAGTGGTCCCTTGGCAATGGGCTAGTCTTGAAGGGAAGTGATGAAGAAGCGGTGAAGCTCCAAATTATGCAACGGTCTTCCTTGTCAAGTTTGGTTCTTCCCATACTCGAACCAAGCTTGAGGGGGAGTGTTGAAGAAGACCGTTGAAGCAACAAGTTAGGTGATGGTCCAAGAAGAAGAGGACTATCACATTGTACCATGGATAGGTGCAGCATTCCGAGAGGAAGCCAAGAGAGTCTTATGATAAGTGGGATTAGAGCGGATGGCTCTTTGAAGAATCAAGATCAAATCTATGAAGGGTTGAAGCCAAGCTTGATCTTGATAGATGGAGTGTGAAGCTCAGACCAAGAGGCGTTCACCTAGGAGGCTGTGGAACGGTAAACAAGGCAATAAGGCACTCCAAGCACCGTATGAGGAGACGATGGCGAGAGAAAGCCGGGAGACACATACGAGTAGCTATGGATGATGTTGTAAGAAAACCGAAGGAGAAACCACCTTTCAGACCTTATTAGGTGTGGTGATCCGAGAAGCAGCGGGAAGTGGCGTCTAACGGATAGAGTATACTCCCAAGAGTCATCAAGAGGAAGCCAATGACAATGTGAGTATTCCGTGAGCTAGAAGATGTCATCCGAGGAGCTTGAAGTCAAGATTAAGTTTGAGACAAGAATCCCGAGGAGACATGATCCGAGTGAAGCTTAGAGAAGACAAAGCCTAATCCGCAAGAAAGAGTGAAGGCCATAGGAGAGGAAGCCGTGGTCTCATTGAGGTTAGGAGTCATCAAAACCGTCTTTGGAGCAAGCAAGGATCAGCTAGCGGATATCGTTATCATGGCATCATCTTCTATCAATGAGGATCACGTACATGGCAAGATTGGCCTTAAGGACACCTACCGACCAATCTTGAGGGGGAGTGTTGAAATATGTGATCTCTATGATAGAAGAATTCAAATCTAAGAGAAGGAGGGAAAGGAAACCTAGTTCACAAGGAACTAGAAGAAGTCTTGGTTAGGATGTAACTAGAAGAAAGGAAGTTGTTACATACTAACTAGAAGACTAACTAAGTGGAAAAGAGGAAGCAAAGGAGAGCATGGGGCGCCAGAACCAGGGCATGGGCACAAGCATGGAGGCGTCAGCAGCAGGGTATGGGCGCAGCTTGAACAGGAGTCAAACAGTGAGCTGCTCCCTTCCCTCCTCTCTTCTTCATGCAAACTCCTCCCTTCTCTCCTTCCTTCTTCACGCCTCTTCTCTTCTTCTCTATGTAAAAACTCTATAAATATACATGTAATGTGATGTAAAGAGTGTTGTGAATAAGAGAATAAGAAGATTAAAAGAGTAAAAGGAAGCTTAAAGGAAGCTTTGCTTATCTCCCTAAAGGCGCCGGTGGAGCCTTAGCTCTCCGGCGCCATACTTCTCCTTAGTTCATCTTATTTCATCAACCATTATCATTCTCATTCTCATCATCATTCTTATCATCATTCTCAAACAATAATCCCTCATTACATCAATACTCACGCCACCATCATCATCCTAAACATTCTCTAAATATCCAAACCTCAAACTCCTTATTATTCTCATGCCACAACTATCACTCTCTCAACAATCCCTAAGCCTCCATACTCTTAATTTCAACAAAATATTCCCCTCCTCTAGATGTTCTTAAACAGATAAATAAGAGATTTAAGAGATTCAAGAGATTTAGGAGATGAGAAAAATCAAGAGAATAAGAGAGAAAGAGGCTATTGGCGGCCAAGAGAGAAGAGAAAGAGTTTCCATTAGGTTAAAATTTACAAAGGCTGCTGGCTCCCCTTTATATGCTAAGGGGAAGCCCTAAATTGACTAGAAGACAAACTACGGATTAAAACAAAATACATGTATCAAAATAAAAAGATATGGAACCTTATATTTGATCACGACTTTTGCACAATCCTCAATCTTCAAACTTTCTCCCAAGTCATCTTAGAACCTAAACCTGGATTCCCGAATTTTGTACACTCGGATTTTGCACGGATAAGTACGGTCCGTACATCCCGAATTATGCATTGACCTGTACAGACAGAAACTTCCAAACTCCTCCAATGATGTCTTGATGATATTTCCCTATGTAAATGCTCCCCCTCAAGCTTAGCCGTCGGTAAGCAAAGACTAAGCTTGGATATCCCATAGGCATTACCTCGGTAAAAACCTCATCATAGAAAAAACCACTTGGGAAAAAAATCTATGCTGAGGAAAAGAGCAAAACGTCTTTGGGTGTAGGGGATATGATCAAGGGTGAGTTGGATCCACAAGACCTAGTTTTCTGTATATGTGGTTGCAAACCTTAAGACTTGCGACTTTGGTGAGCTTGTTGGTCTTCACTTCTTGTATAACATGGTAGAGTCACTCCTTCTTCAATCTTCTCTCGAACTTTGTGGCAGTCGATCTCTATGTGTTTTGTCCTCTCATGAAACACTGAGTTACTAGCTATGTAGATGGCCACTTGATTATCACAATGCATCATGATGGGGCTTGTGGTTTCAATACCTAATCTTTGAGTAGTGCCTTGAGCCAAACCAGTTCAATTGTGAGCTTCCTCATTGCCCTATATTCTGATTCAGCACTTGAGCATGACACTATTTTCTGCTTCTTAGACTTCCATGTAACCAAGTTCCCACCAATGAATGTGCAATACCCTATGGTTGACTTCCTATCCCTTGTGTCACCAGCATAGTCCACATCACAAAAGCCCACAATCTTAGCATTCCCATTATTTCCCATCCATATGCCTTGTCTGGGACTCCCTTTGAGGTACCTTAAGATCCGCTCCACCATACTCCAATGGTATATCGTGGGTGTTTGCATGGGTTGACTCACCTGGTTCACAGCAAAGCTCAAATCAGGTCTAGTGATAGTCAAATAGATAAGCTTACCCAGTAATCAACGGTATTGGAGAGGATCAGCATAATGCTTATGTAATGGGTCTTCTTCTTCTCCCTCAGTTTTCTCCCCCTTTCGCTTGACCTTGTAGCCATCTTCGAGTGGAGTTTTTGCTGGTTTTGTTCCAAGCTTTCCTGTCTCACTCAACAAATCAAGAGTATATTTCCTTTGTAAAAGAAATAAGCCTTCCGGAGAATGACAAATTTCAATCCCTAGGAAATATCTTAGTTCTCCAAGGTTTTTATGTCAAAGATAGTCTTAAGAAAGATTTTAGTGTTTTGAATACCTTCCTTATCATTGCCTGAAATAATAAGGTCATCCACATACACCAAGACCACAATAATTCCCTTAGAGCTTCGAAGGGTGAAGAGAGTTTGGTCAGCTTCTGATATTTTGAAGCCTAGGTCCTTAAGGGTAGAACTTAGTTTGTGATACTATGCCCTTGGGGATTGCTTTAGCCCATAGATAGCCTTCCTAAGCTGGAGTAATTTCCCGGGAGCTATGGAGTCTTCAAGTCCTGGTGGTGGAGTCATGTACACTTCTTCCTCAAATTCTCCTTGAAGGAACACATTCTTCACATCTATTTGCCATAGCTCCCACTCTAGATTTGTTGCTAAGGAAAGGACCACATGAACTGTGTGAAGTTTGGCTATCGGGGCAAAGGTATCCGTGTAGCCATCTCTATATGTTTGTGTGAATCCTCTTGCTACTAATCTAGCCTTATACCTCTCGATATCACCATTGCTGAGGTATTTGATGGTAAATACCCATTTTGAGCTAACCGCTTTATTTCCCGAAGGGAGATCAACCTCATCCCATGTATGATTCCTCTCCATAGCTCCAACTTCATCATCTACAGCTTCTAACCACTGTTTACTACCTTTGGCTTCTTCATAACTCTGGGGAATCCATTGAGCTTAAATCTTGCCTAGGAAAGCTTGATGAGTTGTTGGGAAAAGGTCAAGAGAATACACAGCTTGAATGGGATGTGCCCCGGCTTGATTGTTGTAGTAAACCCTTGTTTTTTTTTTGCCTTGTACTTCTCCTAAGAGAGACAACATTCTCTTCTTCTTGTTCTAACTCATGAGGAATAGTTTCTTCACCTCGTTCCAACCCATGATCTTGGCTTTCCTGAACCAATTATTCTTTAGCCTTGTGCTTCTCCTAAGAGGAAAAACATTTTCTTCTTCTTCTAACCCATGATCTTGGCTTTCCGTAATCATTTCCTCAGTAATAACTTCCTCCACTTGATCTTGGTCTTGTTCCTTGTCAAGTGAGTTTGGTTCTGGCTGAACAGTTTCGGTTTCTGGAGTATTTCCAAGGTGACTGATGAGGTATTTCAGACTTGCAGCTCTATCATTTGGTGAGTTTGCCAAATGTTTCAAGCTCTCCCAATCCTTCTTCTCATAGTACCCTTGGTTCTCAATAAACTTGACTTCTCTTGACACAACAGTTTGGTTCTTTGAGAAGTCATAGCATTTGTAGCCTTTTGAGTAGTGGAATATGCTAGGAACATCCCTCTCGTGCTCTTGGCTTTAAGCTTGTCCCTTAGTTCACCTGGCCTTAAGATAAACAAACACACCCAAAGACACGTAAGTGATCAAGGGAGGGTTTAGTTTTATTTAGTACCTCAAATAGTGATATGTCATTAAGGACCCCTGTTGGTATCCTATTGGTGAGATAGCATACTGCCATGACCGCATCACCCCAGAATCTCCTTGGAACATTGGTGTAAAACATCATAGATCTTCATACCTCCATGAGATGTCTATTCTTCCTTTCAGCCACTCCATTTTGTTGTGGTTTGTAAGGACAACTAGTTTGATGTAAAATCCCATGTTTCTTCAACTGATCTTTGAACTTGTGACTTGTGTATTCTCCATTATTATCATACCTAAGTACTTTAATTCTTGTATTAAACTGATTAGTCACATAAGATTGGAAGTTGAGAAATGCATCAAATACTTTGTCCTTAGATGATAATAGTGTGATCCAAGTATACTTTGATTTCTCATCAACGATTGTGAGATAATACTTATTATTATCCCTAAATAAGCAAGGTGAAGTCCATACATCAGAGTGCACTAAGTCAAAACATTGTTCATATATAGTAGAAGACTTAGGAAATACAGTTTTACAATGTTTGCCTAGAATGCAAGCTTCCCAACTAGAATTATCAAAGACAACATGGGTAACATTATTTCAAGAACCCGTGAGTGGGGATGCCCTAGTCTATCATGCCATAATATATTGGAACTAGATGCAAAACATGATTTTAAAGAAGATGATGGAGAGATGGTAGGTGAAGGATCTTCAAGAATATATAGGTCTCCCTTAGTCGTTCCATCTCCAATAACCTTTCCACTCTTAATATCCTGAAAATGAAAACTGTTAGGACCAAAGATAGCATGACAATTAAGATCATTTGTTTCCCTTTTTATTGATACAAGATTAGAAGTAAATTCAGGCATAAAGAAGGCTTTAGAGTTCTTATCACAGTTTTAAATCACCTATTCCTCTTATGGGAATCCTATCACCTTTTGCAATTATCACATTTTCACTGGATGGTCTAACATTGTTAATGAGTCTAGGATTACTAATCAAGTGATGTGAAGCACCTGAATCAATTACAAATGTTTTACTAGGTGAATTTGGTAAAGAGGCTAAATGAGTGATATCGGATTCCTTATTGGTAAGAGCGGCAATCGACTTGATAAGAGCCTCCAAGTCTGACTTCCACACAACATCATTGGTATAGGCGACCATAGCAAGCTCCTTTTCTTGCTTAGATGATCCCGCTTGTCCCTGATCGCTCCTCTCCTTAGCAAGGTGTGCTTGAGCTTGTGTCTTGAACTTGGCCGACTTAAGATGTGGGTGAAGGATCCAACACTTGTATTTGATATGCCTTTCTTCTTGCAATGATCACACACCAAGGTCTTCCTATCTTCATGTTTGAATGCTATCTTGTGAACCATGGCCATATCTCCTTTCCCATCAAAGAGCCCAACCGATCCTTGCTCACGTTGCACTTGAGAATAAACTTCCTCCAAGCTTGGTAGCTTTTCTGCCCTAAGTATATGCTTGATCAGGTCGTTCTAGGCAGGATTCAAGGTAAGTAGAAGGCCAAAGACCTTGTCTTGTTCACTTCTTTCCCTGATAACTATCAGATCCACTGAGAGAAGCATAGACATTTCCAATTCTGCCTAAAGTGATCTCACCTTTCCAAAGTGTGCAGTGAACTCTAGGTCTTCTTAGTTGAGATTGTTGATACCTTTCTTCACTTGAAACACACGGATGAGGTTAGAAACATTCCCATAGACATTCTTGAGAGTATCCCACAATTCCTTAGCTGTTTCACAATAGGAATAAGCATCAAGTATTGGCGCTTCTAGGGAGTTTTGAAGTAGCCCAAGGACACTTCGATCCTCTTGAAACCATTTGCTATCCTCAGATCTTAGATCTTCACTACTTTCCATCACACCCTCCTTTATGGTTCCCTTTTGCACTTGATAGCCTTCTACATGGCTCCAAAACCACGACAACAAAGAGCTATACTGGTGGTTCTAGCCCACAGCAAGTAGTTCACTCCTTTGAGAATCACTGGAATCACAATAGGTTTAGAGCTATCCATAGCTCACAAAGTACCACAAACTAGCTCTACTTCACTATCACAAAACACCAAGAACAGCTAGAAGGAAACCAAGAGAACAAACCACCAAAAACAACCTTTAAACATATGAAACAAACCGCCAAGAGTATCTAGAAGCAAACCAAGCCGGCAAGATTAACAAAACACCAAGAATGAACCATTAAGAACCCTAAGAAACAGAGAGAACAAACACTTAAAGATTTCAGCCGCAAAAGAGGGTAGCTCTTTGGAGATTTCAGTCAACAAAAATAGAGATTTAACACTTAAACAGAGGAAACTAAGATAGATTCAAAGAGAATAAAGGTAGCCAAGAGAGATTTCAGCCGCCAAAAGATAGGTTAGAGATTTCTAGAGAGATTTCTAGAGAATAGAGAAAGCAAAGAGAGATTTCAAACCACCAAAAGTGAAAGAATCATCAACAAGAGTGAAAGAATCATAAACCATGCTCTGATACCATAAGAGATTTAAGAGATTCAAGAGATTTAGGAGATGAGAAAACTCGAGAGAGTAAGAGGCCAAGAGAGAAGAGAAAGAGTTTCCATTAGGTTAAAATTTATAAAGGCTGCTAGCTCCCCTTTTATATGCTAAAAAGAAGCCCTAAATTGTCTTGAAGACAAATTAGGGATTAAAACAAAATACATGTGTCAAATAAAAAGATCTGGAACCTTATATTGGAACACGACTTTTGCACGATCCTCAATTTTCAAACTTTCTCCCAAGTCATCTTAGAACCTAAACCTGGATTCCTGGATTTTGTACACTCGGATTTTGCAAGGATAAGTATGGTCCGTACATTCCTGATTATGTACAGACCTGTACAGATAGAAACTTTCAAACTCCTCCAATAATGCCTTGATGATATTTTTCTATGTCAATAATAAGTGCCTCTCCAATCTCTGTCAATTTGACTTTTGAATGTCTTAAACATCTGAAATGTTTCAGACTTGTGTGATAAGAAGTATACCTAGATCTTTATGCTGTAATCATTGATGAAAGTTAAGATATATCTCCTGGCGCTGTTGGTCGATGGAGAGATTGGACCACAAAGATCTGAATGTACCAGCTGCAATCTCTTTGAAGATCGTCATTCACTCTTCTTTGGAATACTTTTTCGATGCTGCTTTCCAACCAGACAACTAACACATTTTTCATCTTCTCCTGATGCCTTCAAATACGGTAATCCTTTCACCATTACCTGAAATTTCAGAGTTCTTAAGCCCTTGTAATTCAAATGCCCATACCTACGATGCCACAGTTGGAATTCATTTGTTGCAGTAGTCTGTATACACTCAGACTCAGACATCATATTTTTAGAATCCTTGCTTGCCATGATCTTGAACAGCTTATTTGTTGTCATCTTTGACTGAAAAATGCATCCTAACTCTGGATGATAAAGCCTACATACTCCTTGCTTCATTAACACTTCACATCTCTTCTCAATAAGCTGCCCTATACTTACGAGATTACTTGCCAACTCCGGTACAAGATACACATCTGTGATGGTGTGTGATCGACCATCTACTCTAAAATTGACATTCCCTTTTCCAATAATTTCAAGAGAGGAGTCATTACCTAGCTTTACCGTATGTTTGAATCCTTCATCGAGTGTTGAGAATCATGCTTTGTCTCCGCACATATGATTGCTGCAACCTGAGTCGAAAAACCAAGTTTCTTTCTTTGATTCAATACTTTCCGTGAAAGCCATAAGCAGTACATCAGGCTCCGGTTCTTCAGTTTCAACCTCAGTATAATTTGCTTTACCATCCCAGCTAGGACATTCATATTGAAAATATCCAAGTTCATGGCACTTGAAGCATTCTATTGTTGCTTTATTAAAAAAATCTCCCTCTGCATCTGCCTCATCCGCCTCCTCTTCCTCTTCCGCCAAGAGTCACTTTCAGCACTTGTTCTTCTAGGCCATTGATACCTATATTATTTTTCTTCATCTTCTGCTCATGAAAAAACAAGGAGCTGTGAAGAGCATCCACAGAAAGGTTTTCGATATCCTTGGACTCCTCAATTGATCAAACTATGTAGTTAAAACTCTCACTCAATGTGCCCAGAAATTTCTCCACAATTTTGACATCTTGCATGTCATCTCCACAGTTTCTCATGTTATTTGATACCACCATCACTCTTGTGAAGTATTCAGAGATATAATATATGTTCTTCATCTCTAAAAGCTAAAAATTCCTTCTCAATGTTTGTAACTGAGCACGCTTCACCCTCGAATTACCTTGGTATTTTGTCTTCATCGAATTCCAAATCTGCTTTGAAGTCTCCTTTAAAGTGATTGTTTTAAAATCGACTTATCAATCGCACTGAACATGTAGTTTTTGGCCCTGAGATCCTTCAGTCTTGCGTCGGCGAGAGCTTTCTTTTGCGTCTCGGTCAGCGTATCTTCGTTCTCTGGTTCCATGACTCCATATTTCAACACCCCAAAGTACTCTTTTGGTCTTAATATATTCTCCATGAGGAGGCTCCAATAATCGTAGTCACCACCGAACCTGGGTATGCTTGGCTTCGCAAAGTTATTTGATTCTCCCATTTTTCACTCACGTTCTCACTTTCTCTCTCTCAAACCAATGCTCTGATACCAATTGTTGATCTCAGAGAAAGACACAAGCTGAAGCGGAAAACGTCGTTACTTATTATTAGAGAGGCGTAGCTTTTAAATAGTCAAAGATGAAGACTTAATCTTCGTACAACAACTGAAACAGAAAATGCAGGAAACAAACTTAAACAAACTGAAATACTTGGACCACTAATCAATCCTTTGTTTGACTCCTAAAGAATCAGATATTATTCTTGAACTGAACTTGGCCAACTCAAACTCAACAAATTATATATCAAATGAAGCATGAAAAATCAAATAAAGCATGAAAAATAAAGAAAGATTCTGAGAGGATGATTCCACTACGCATACTTAGAACTTGTACTGCTGTTTGTGCAATGAACTCTTGCAGCCGTAACACCCATAAAATAATAAACTCATGCACGTTCTTCACCCGTTCCAATCAGGGTTCTAGTAAAATGCTTCTGCAAGATGTACAAAGTATAAGTAAAAATTGCAATACAACCGGTTTGTTTTAGTAGTCGAGATACTGAAATCAATGTGCATTCGAAATTGGGAACAGATAAAACACCATCAAGGTAGTAGTCTTTGCTTGAGCTTTCCGTGTTTCACTGCTCGAGAAGTTTGTCCATCGGGGAAGGCAATGGCCGATGGAGCAATGTTAGAGCCATCACTTAATAGAGATAGATCACCACTTCACCAGTCATACGGTGTGGAGCACCTGTATCGATAATGACATCATGAGTATTAGTTTTACCGGAGAGTTTTTCCAAGGTGATTGTAGACCATGGAGTTTGAAGTAGTTAGAGTTGAGTAATTTGATCAGGACTCCAGCCAATGTTAGATATTGTTGTTGTGTTGTTGGAGAGAGCCCGTGACTTGTTTGTTCTTCCACCACAACTGTGACTGCTATTGTTAAGGCCACCGCGTCCTCGCTGACCAGAACCTACAGAGTTGGTGGGATTACGTTGCGACTGTTGTTCGTACCACTAATCTAGGTAGCCGTGTAGAAAAAAACACTCTGTAGCATCCTGTCCTTTGCGAGAACAATGTGTGCAGAATCAGTTGGGATCACATGTTTTGACAGCAGCTGAAGTAATCAAACCTTGTCCTTCTGATATTTCAGATTGAATCAAGAATCAAATGACTTCAGGTTTGATTTCAGCTGTGTAAGGAAATCTGTTGTGTTGTTCATCACGAATCACCCTGGAGTATATGCTGTTCAAGTACGATAGAGGAATTTGTGAACTTTGACTACATCCCATTCTTTCTCTATAGCCGCTGAGGCTTCACATGAGCAAGGTTGAGTTGTAGTAAATTAGCAAAATCTTCTCATTATTTGGCAAGACGGCCATAGTATTCAGGACTGATTGCCCATTTTGTTGGCAATTAGTTATCTCGTCACGAAGTTGATGAAGTTGAACTCCCTTTTTGACCAAGAATCGGCGCTGTAGATTTTCCCAAAATTTGTGAGCGTCGAGAACGAACACAACTGTAGAACAAATCTTTGGATTGTCGACTGTTTGAACCCAGCCAACAATCATGGATTTAGTAGCTAGCCGGCGAGAGTCCTCCATATCTGCTACAGGTTTGGTTATAGTTCCATTGATGAAACCGAGTTTCTGCTCTGCCTGAAGAGAGTTGGAGAGCTCTATCGCCCACTCAGAGTAGTTATCTCCACGAAGTAGTGTGGGGTTGAAGCGAGAACATGGGTTATCGGATGGGTGGAGGTAGTATGGGGAGTCCTCCGATTTGGAAGACCCTTGTAAGGACGAGGTGAGTTGCAGAGTTGTGTCAGCAGTGGACATGGTGATGATGCTGTAGTGATGATGTTTATGAAAAGTACAAGAGCTGGCTCTGTTTTTTAGGTGAAAACATAGTTTTAGCAGGAACTAGAAGCTCTGTATGTTGAAAAACAGAGTAGTAGAATTCTAAATTAGAGAATAAAATTGAGGTAGTATTAAGATCGATATCAATTTGCTATGATACCAGGATATAGTTTATAGAAATCTTGTTTATTCACCTTGATAGAAGCTAGTATTTATACAAATAAGTAGGGTGTCAAAATTGGTCAAAACTTATGAGTCAACATATTCTTTATTATTTTATTTTAATGGGTTTAGATTAAAGTTTTATACCTATATAATAAATAAGTAATTATGGGTCAATCCTTAATGGGTCAATCATAATGAGTCCGTGGATTTAGTGGGTCATTTAGACTTTATGTTATCTATGAGTTTATCAGTAAAATATATAAATTAATAATTTATATTAAATATGTAAAATATCTAAACCGTAAACAAAAATTAGGGGGTTTTAGGTGATTATTGGTGCATTTATAAAATCATTAGTTGTTTCTTTAATTCTCTTCAAACATCTCTACAATGACTTCATAATCATCTTTCAGTATTGGTTCTCGTATTTTTTACAAATATCGGAGTTGACATCTTCCTATACATATTCAAGTTTTACTTTATCTAAATCTTGGTTTATCATCTATATTCATTATTTTGTGGGTATTAGCTATAATAGTAATTATTATAGTTAAATTGCTAAACACATGTTTTTAAACCATTTGTAGAGAATGAAGCGGAAGATGAAATCAAAGAGTACAATACATAAAAAGAAGATTGAAGTGATATTTAATTTAAGATATTTTAATGGTTTTTATTTAAATTTTTACATAAAATATTTTTTTCTATTTTTACAATTATATGATATGTTTTAATTTTTAATAATATTAATATATATAAGGGTAAACCATATAACTTATTTAACCAATGAGTTTTAACACTTATGAGTTTGAATATATAAAATTATGTCCATGAAATTAAATAGGCCGGATCGGGTAATCCATATAAATTTTGAATCCAGATAAGTTTAGATCGGGTTGGATCGGGTTGGATCGGATTCTCCATTTTGACACTTCTACAAATAAGAAAGTCCTAAAGAGATAGGGATTATAGGTAAGCAGAGATCAAGTTTAGATATTCTAAAGAGTTTATACATCATCTCATTAAACATTCTGTCCATACATACATATAACATATTGCTCTATTCAAATTTTACAAGAAATGGCTTTTCCTTTTCAAATACATTCTGTTTATGAAATTTGTATCTATACAAATTCTAAAAGCGAAGAGCTCTGCGAGTTTTTATTTCTAAATGTACCCATTCTCCCAAAAAAAATATTTATTTTGTCATAGAAATTTTGATTTCCTATATATATATTTAATATATTTTTATTTTCAAAGTCAATAAACTAATTAAAGTTTTTACTTTTACAATGAATAATTAAATGTGTGCATTTGAAATGAGGAGTTAAAAACAAAAAGCATCCAGAAAGCATTAATATTTGTGTATTATTGATTATAATTATTAGAAAATATCAATGTACTAAATAAGGAATATAAGATAAAAATAATCCATAAAATTATCATCAATTATTTTCTTAATCTATGTAAAAAACTCAGAAAATCATAGAAATTCATACTTTGACTGATGGAGTATTATTTTACTTCGAGATTAACGTTATAGATAATCATTTCCAAATTAAATCGGCTGCCAAAATATATATATAGAATGAAAGAAATAGCTTTGAAATCAACAATCCTCTGATATTTCGTATAGGCGATCTCAATCTCATATCCTTGGTCACCTCTAATGGGACCATGTTGTTCAAGCATATCATTCAGAATCTAGGCAATGAGCTTCTAGCTTTCGCTTTCCTTCGATGCAGCCAACTCTTACGACCAACATAAACCATTAACAAAGCCATCTCAAGCCTTATTATAATCTGAATTTCCATGGATTCGCATTGCAGATGATGCTTAAGCTAAGATCTTGATACCTTCTTGAATCAAAGAATTTGCATAGCTTTTTGCTATGTTGATAGATTCACTAACGATATAAGATAGATAAATTACATTATCAATCATACATAAAAATAAAATCTATAATGTGTCAAATTGGCTTACACGCAAACTAAATCATCCAAGCAACTTTAGAAGAATCCAAAGTTTTGTCTTTCATTCTCCTCATTTTCATTACTATCTCCCTCAGTTACTTCCCTTCATTGCTATATTTTGACCACTCAATCGCTACCACCGAACCATCAACCCCAAACGCAAACACCATATAAGTGAAAAGACGAAGACCAACTTGCCTGCGGTTTTCTAATGAGGCTGCCAATGGTATAGAAGATTCGACAAATTTTAACCGAATGGTAAAACTCAACAGCTTATAAGGTGTTTCTATCATTCTCTTCTTGGCATCTCTGTAGTGTTTAATCCTGTTGTTTTGCAGATTGGACAAAGATTTTTCTGCTTCAGCCAATCTTTGATACATTGGCTGTGGAAATAGTGCCCGCATTCCAGCTTTCCCATTTCTTCTCCTTCATTGTATTCTTCCTGCAGTTTTTGAACCCAAGTTTAAGGAAACCATAACAGCTAACAGGATTATGTGACACAAATCTTACAAGAGGGATTGTTGTTACCTGACAAATACAGCATGGCTCTACTTCTTGTGGAGATTTGGAATTACTTTTGTGTTTCTGTTTCTTTAATCGGTTTGATATGGTTTCCTCATTTAGACCAGTACAGACATCTCCAATCCGCTCTTCTAGAGACAACAACTCCTGCAGATGTGATATTTTTACCGTTGATAAGATGCACGAATAAATAAATATGGTGTTTTCAATGGCTTTACCTCATATGTCATGTTGTCAACATCAAGCCGCATATCTCTATATCGGTCTTGAATATCAGATCCACCTAGCGCTATTGACTGATTGAGAAGCATAATATCCTGAAGAATGTAGCACAAACAGAATAAAAGACCATTAAAGTAAATCTAAGGTATTCATCGAAGAATATGTGAAACAGCAGTAAGATATGCATATATACATACAGAAGACGAGTAGGATTTATTGTTTTTTTCGTTCGTTAAGTTTGATTCTGCTATGGTAAAATCATTTTGTTTATAAGCAAATGGAACACGGTACCTCAAAACGCAAGTTCCCTCCCCTACGCATATGATCCAAGACACTGCGGATCTGTTTCAAAAGAGAATCAGAGTGTCAGATCTATATAACCAGTTTCTGAAAATAATTATACAGTTTTACCGTCAATATGAACTAAAATTTAACACCACTATCCATAAGAAACACAAGGTAACACTAATATTTATCAAAACTAACCTCAGAGGCTGCCATTCTACTTCTTCCTCGACTTGTAGATACCAAGCCTCGCAGAGGATGAGCAATGTCAGTTGCATTTTGCCCTTGCCTTGGACCTGCTCTTGAGTAAGTCCGATTCTGCACATGAGAGGTGTTAACACCACCAGACTGAAGCACATGCTCATCTGGGGAAGCAGGAGGGACCAAGGCACGAGCAGCTCTCTGGGTCGTAGCAAGTGAAGAAAGCAGCGATCTACGAAAATGTTCAGATAATCTTCTTTGATTATGTGGTGGCGAGTTATTCTGGTAAGGAGTCCATGCTGGACCAGAAGGTGATGGCTGAATACTTGTCCTGGAGGAAGACGATGCAACATGTCCAGCACCACTTGCATTTCTACTAATATGACCATGGGGCAGATTTCTCAATTGAGGAACTGCTGGAACAAAAAAGGGAATATCTAGAATATTACTTCTTTGTCTGGTTTCATCTCGATGAATCACATTTCCGTCAATGGAAATAGCAGAACTCGATGTTACACCCGCTGCAACTGGGCTCTCACTCCATTGAAATGTATTTCTTGAAACAGGAGGCATATGAGTAGCAGGAGCGTTTGGGTTCTGAGATGCAAAATTACCTAAAGCATGTCCATATCTCAAATCGATCAGTTGTTGATCTGCTGGTAGAAGCCCTGGTGAGTTAAACGATGGAACAACCGGTCGCCTGATAACAGTTCCTGCAGCAAAGACAGATGGGTTTACGGTTTCTTGCTGATTTGCGGGGTTAACCCAGACAGAGTAGTTTCTACTAGAGCTCTCCGTGATGGCAGGAGAAGATCGAATTGGAACAGCGCCAGATACCAAACCCCTTGGACCATGATCAAGAGATATGTTTAAATCATTTGCCGCTATTGCAGGGTTATAATACACAGGAGCTGAGCTCCAAGAACTGCTTTCTCCATGCTGAAACTCACGGAAACCTCCGCTTGAAGAGGACTGACCAATGCTTGCATCAAGAGCTTTTCTTTTACAGGATGCACGATACCCATCTACAGAGGAACCTACTATACCACCGTTCTCTGGTAAAAGCCCACCCCCGAGAACATTAACATCAAAAAGACCAGAATGACCTGTGACCGGATTCATACCCTCAAGATGCTCATTATATTCTGCATTCAGATTGACATTGTGAACAACGCGGTTTCCACTAGACGGTTGCACAAACATAGGGCTCAACTCAAGCTTGCCATTTATTCGTTCTTCTAAACGTCCAATATCCATCCATTTCTCAGTATGACTAGTGGCTTCGTTCTGCGTACCACTAGAGCTAGCCTCAGCAATGTTCAACCTCTGTAAGTCGCGAGGCTCACGATAAACTGAGTTTGCAAAGGTAGCATTTGTATCAGCACCTGAACTCATGTAATCGTGAACATCGTTACCAACAAGATTGTGAATACTATCCCAACGAATCTGCTGATCTATTATAGCATTATTAGATGCAGAACTATGCTCAAAGTTCAATGCTTCTGATAAAGAACCGAGACTGGCCCTCTCTCCCTGCATCCTAGCTTCAACAACAGTTTGACACTTGAAAAATCAGGCGACTCTCACTACTTTTTGAAATGTAGCTGATGCTGGAAACTACAATCTAACAAAAAAAAAAAAACTTTTAAGTAACAAGAGAAAGCTTCACAATCATGTCAGTGCAAGAATTTGATCAACAAACAAAACAAAGTTAAGCACTCAATTCAAAACAGTTCCTAATAAGCAACGGTGATCCACAACTGAAGATTACAGGGCCATGGCAATGAGTCACCTTCACATTGGAGAACATGAGGGGTTCTAACTTAGCCGAAAGAAGATACACAATAAACAAAATCAATAAACACCACATAGAAATCACAAAAAAAAAATATCAAATAAAAGAGAAAGATAAAAACTTTAGTCAAAAACAAACACTAAAACCAAATACAGAGATCCATTCAAAAATATTACAACTCAGCCTAAAAAAAATCAAAGAACCAATTTTTTCATCCAAAACAAGAATAATAATCAGTTCAGTCACAAACAGATTCTATTAATTCTAAAATAAACAAACCACAACAAAATAAAATAAAAACCCACCAATCAAATTCACCAATATCGATCGAGCTTGAAAAAACCCACAAACCCAGAAATTAATTTTCAAAACAAAAACGATAGAGAAAACAAATCGATCTGAGAAGGTTTGGTGAGAAAGCAAAAGAAACGCCTTAAGTAAATAAATTTGATAGTTTCCTCATCAAAGACATTGAAAGAAGAAACCGATTGCGGCGAAATGAGGGAAAAGGCAAAGAGATGATTAGAATGATGAGAATGAGAAAATGAGGAAAGCGAAGCGAAGCGTACAAAAAAAAAACCAAATGGGAATAGAATCCGGACAAGTTTATAAATTATTATTATTACAGAGTAAAAAAAAATTCACATTTTAGAATCAGACAACAATATTATTGTAATAATATTTTTCAAATTTTAAAGGGCAAAAAAAGTCAAGGAGCAGTTTCCATAAACAAAATTGAATACATTTGGCTAAGCAAATACTGTAGGTATACGAATCACGCAACACGAAAAGGTTATAGTTATAAATAAATATTTGTGCATATAGAGAGAGAGTTATGTGATTAACGTGAATGAATTGTGGAAATGTATCTAAGAATTGGTGGAAAAAAGAAGGAAAAAGCAAGTTGGCAAAAATTTTAAACTGAGAAGTTGTCTTTGTCCCTTCTCGTCTCTCTTTCACGTCCCAACCAAACGCACGCGTCCTTCTTTGCTTAAATTAAAGTTGAACCGAATCCAAAGCCAAACCATAAACTAAACCAATTGTGTGAGATTAGGTTAGACAATTCTTTTTTTAAACGGTTAGGCAATGCAAACGCTTATAGGGCACGTATGATAAAAGCTGTGTTATCAATCTGCTTGTAGGATTTTATCATTAAATGTATGGTATTATATAGGATATATTCATATATATATAATGAATATATTTATGAAATGAGGCAAAAACATAGACGATACTAGTATTGGGAAATCATTTTATGATTATACTTCTTCATGTGCAATTACAACTGTATGATAATCATTCAATACTTCATTCTTAAAGTTAGATTTCATATTTCTAACCCAAGTGAGGGATCGATCATTTTTTTCTTTAAATTTCTATTAACTTAACCTATTATACAAAAGGCATGGGCTTACAAACAAATCCAACATGATAAAATCCCAACTGATGGGATTACCTATTACAAGCCTGAAAAATAAAAAAATTTAGCTTATACATGTTCGGAAAACTTCAAACCAAGTGGTGAAAAAGTATTAATGGCAAGTCGATAACATCGTTTCCGTGACAGCGAGTCTAGGCGACGATGAATTGTTTGATGAATGTCATTGATTAAGACGGAAAGAGGGCAGCTAGAAGCAGTATGGAGTCTCCCATTACGTTCCTTCCAAATGGAGTAAATGGCTGCTTGGAATATAAGCTTTGTGATCAATGAGATGTTCCTATCACCGGAAGGATCTTTCATCATCTCACACACATCCTGAAAGTTAGAAGGGGTGAGAGATGAGCTATGTGTGAAAGTGTAGAAATTCAAATTTAAACAATAAGGCTATTGATACTTGTAAAAGGTAAATAAAGAACATGAATGAAAAATACAATAAGTAAAGATGAAAAGGAATTGCAGAGGCGAGACTACAAATGATGAAAAGGAATTGCAGAGGCGAAACTATAAATCTCTTTCCTTAAATCTTTAAACGCCCTATAATATGACGGTTTTGAAGCAGTAAGATTTCCAAGATACAACTAATATATCTTCTTTCTTCCAACACCGAAGAATCGAAGCTGACAAACCCAAATTCAGTTATGTACACTCATACTCAATTAAAATAAAAAGACAGAGGGATGTTTTGAGTGATGATTAAAATTCATGAGAAAGAGAAGACAATGACCTTGCTTATAAGTAAAGCTCAATGTCATTTTGTCTTAGAGGAGTTACGATCATAATCTCAGAATTAAAAGGAAATGATTCTCAATGATTAATGAGGGATTTATTGGTTTTATAACTTTTGAAGAGATAAAACACTTTAACATTTCATTGTTAATCAATATTGATTTTCAAAACTCTACTAAAGTATTGTGTTATTGGTTTTGATACTTTTAAATCTTTAATCCAATAATTAAAAATTATGAGTTATTTGGAGATTTTAAAAAGTTAATCAATGTCATGTGTTATTCAAACAATATGAAGTTAAATAACTTTATGATTAGATTCAAGTCTAGTCTTATTGGTTAACTGAATTTAATGTTTGTGTTCATGTAGAGACTCTTTCAAAATATTAAAGCTTGGCTTGATATTTTGAAAAACTTGAAAATATAATTTTCATTTGTTTTTCGGTTTAGAACTCAACCAGCTCATATCAATAGCAGAATGTTGGTTATTGATGAATGCTCAAAACATTAGGTGACACAAAAATATTATTAATATTATTAATTAATTTATCAATAATTATTAAAATAAAATTACATTAAACGGTAACTTGTTAAATAAATTTTAATTTATTTTATAAAAATAGAAAAGATAAATAATTATATCATCTGTTAAACTAAAAAATCGTAAATGCAACAAAATCATAATTATGAAAGCTTGAGCAATGAAAATTGTTTAATCAAATTCCCAAAAGAAAAAAACTCAATCATCTCAATTTAACTTCATGTAGCATCCATCCATATATTAGCAGCTATTGTATCTCTCCAATTGTTAGTATATTCTCTTTGTTGTGATTCTAGAGTTCCTACATCTTCATCTTCTTCATAACTGGTTTCTTCATTGATTTCATTGTTAGCTTCAATACTCATTTCAGGAGGAAACTCATCTGACCGGCATTTCTTACGAAGAAAATTATGTAATCCAGCACAAGCAAACACTAGTTCCGCTTGAGTCTTAAAATGATACGGAGGTGCAGATTTAAAAATTAGAAAACAAGATTTGGAAATACTAAAGATTCTTTCAATGACATTCCGTAAAGAGGCATGACATAGATTGAATAGCTAATTCTGGGTCTTGGATTCCTTCCTTGCCCTCTAAAGTCTTGAAGATGATATCAAATACTGCGAAATAGAGCTAACACCTTGCGGCGATTTGCAAATCCACAATCAACTAAATAAAATTTTCCTACAAGGAAAAAAAGAAAAAGTGACAATAGTCATACAAACAAAATAAAAGTTACAAAAATTATTCTATACTATAAAAAGAAGACCTTACATATACTTATAAAAATACCTTCTGGAACTTCTAGTCTGCTAGTGTTCCTTGTTAAAGCATCATTAAGCACTTTTTGAATCATTTGTTGAGCCGTCCCATCCACTAATTACATATAGATCAAAGTTGCAAGCAGTTAGAAAATTATAATTTGTGATATGGACCCTTTACGATTACGGTAACTAGGTGCATCACATGTTGGTATCATCGCAAAAATGTGTGTTCCATACATAGCTCCAATGCAATCCTATTTATGTAAATTTATTATTTTAATTATATATATGCTAATCAATCTCAATAAATCTTGAATTTATAGAATCAAGTACCTTGAAATAAGGATAAAAGCTTGTACTATCTCTTATTTTCGCAGGTGCCCTAACTTCAGGTTTGGCCATCCAACTTGGCGCGAGAAAAGCTAATGGCTCAAGCCCCTTATGAATTGTTTTGCTTGTAAAATAACTATATCAATTAAATGTGTCCATTGTGAAACAATATCTTTGTAGCAGATATGATCCTCCAAATTAGGAATCTCCTTCATTGCATCCAAGACCCTGTTTTTTCTTTTTTCAGCTTCCCTTTCCTCAATTTCATGCTTCCATATTTCTTCTCTTTTTTAGCCTGTCTTTGTTGTCTTTTCTGTCTTTGTTATATCACTACTGACTGTGATGATCGAATCATTGTGATCACTCTTTATTTCATTGAAGTTACGGCATCCTCCAGCATTAGTTATCTTCCTTGGAAGAAGTTTTTCAGAATGACCTCTTGTAGTAGGATTCAAAGTAAATGGTGTACCATATTCCGATGCTGAAGTTGTGGAGATGATAATTCATGAATCTCCTCATAGTTCTCATCCACGATTTCATTTGGTTGAGTCCTTTCATCAACCGCATGGATACAAGGATATGTACCATCACACATTCCAACAGCAAAACTACAGTTGCTACAGCAGATCCAAATATAATTTGGAGTTCTTCAAAGTTTTCAATCTCATTTTTCATATATTTTTTTTATTTGGATGTGGATGTTAGATATATATATAATGAAAATTATAAATAATATAGATGTTAGAAATAAATTATTATTTTTTTATAAAACCAAAAATGCATACCACTAAATAATTTTTCTACACTTCATCAATAGCAGTAAACCTTTTGGTTTCATGATCCCATCCAAATCCAGAACTAAAAGGTTGTACATCCAAATAACTTTGATATAAAGTTTTCAAAAACTTTAACCTGCTCAGATAATGCTTGAGATTCTTGTTACAAAGGAATATTGAGAGCTGATTACGTAAATTGTGTATTGATTTTGCAGTTACAAATCAACATTGAAAAATAAAGATACTAGTTTATTTAATTAATAATTTCAAACCAAATGAATTTGGTGAAATTAAAACAAACTTATGGATTGTAAACTCATTTAACATATTTTTAATAAGAGCTGTCAATCAAGTCTCCTGTCCGCAGGCCTCACCCATTTAGTACCATCGTGGTGCAGGCTTGGACACTATAATATTTTCCATGAAATAGCAGGCATCACGGGCATGGCCAGGTGGGTGTGCGAGTTAAACCGCTGTGGGCTTGCAGGCAGGTGGGTGAACTGCAAGTTGACACTTTTGTATGTGCTAAAGTCTTTGTGACATATGAAGCTTCTACCTGTCATTGCTGCTTTGAGTCAAAAACATTAATGCCAATACATTGAATTTATAATCATCATCTCCTAACTAATCCGGCAATTCAACAAACTAGTAAGAATAAGAAGAATATCGAGAACATGTAAGCATAAGAACAAAACTGCAAAACTGTAATTGGTGTAATAACATTGTAATATGCAACACAAACTATTTATTGAGGCAACTAAAACAAAACATATCTGCAATACAAAGTAAACATACCTACAGAGAGGACAAACATGTAGTTTAACCAATGTAGTAACATCGTAATTTCTAATCAGTATCTCTAAACTTTTGTTAGTACAACACTGCAAAAAGAAATAAAACCAGAGGTAGATATCAGACTATCATGTAAGCAAGTTCTTCAACCCAAAATATAAATGTCACAAAAATCGATATTGTGATCTTTACGCAATGGTTTTGTAAATCTTGATGAATGAGCTATAAGAATTAGAGACAATTCATCACTGATTCACCCTAAATCACATGAATCATGACATTACATTTTCTCTCTAATCCATACTTATCACTAATCTTCACGTGATCTCACTTGTCAAGCTAATTTCAGCTATCATCTAAGTTTAATTCAAGAACTATAAATTAATTTCTCGAATCAATACC
The DNA here is from genome assembly GCA_963854855.1 of Nasturtium officinale. Lineage (NCBI taxonomy): Eukaryota > Viridiplantae > Streptophyta > Magnoliopsida > Brassicales > Brassicaceae > Nasturtium > Nasturtium officinale. Next base: position 12,922,574 of record OY978500.1, read on the forward strand.
ATTTCCTCAGGATCTTCAGTTAACTTAGCATTTATATCTTCTACTTTGACGCTAAAGCCTAAAAATACAAGAATTAATGATAAAGAGCTTGAAAATCAATTTCAAAGTGAAGAGTGAAGAAATTCAATCAATTTCAATTTTGGATATCTAATATCTATTTAATGTCGAAATCTAACAGCAAATCAACACAATTTGGACCAATTGGTCATCAAATCAACAAAAACTAACAACTAATCAACAAATTAACTTCAATTAACAATGAATTCAACCAATTTCAATCTTGAAACTGGGAGACTGATCAAGTATCAAGACTAAAATGAATTCAAATCTAATTGCAACTAACTTCAATTGAACAAGATCAATAAATGACTAACTAACAGGATCAAGAAGGTAAACAAGAACAAGAGCTAAACAAAATCAAGGGATGAAGATCTACAAAGAAGTCAAAGACTGTGGGCTGACCCGCATACCCACTAGGTTTTGCAGGGCAGGTCTAGCGATAAGATCTTCTGTCCACGGTTCATGGTGGGCTGACCTGCATCAGATGATGAAATCAGTGGGTGGTGGTGGATTTTTCCATGCGGGTGCAGGTTGACCCGCCTGACAGTTCTATCTCTAATCCATACCCAAAGTGGTTGGATTTTTTCTCTAATTTTCAAAGTGTAATATTTGATATTTAATCAAATTTCAAAGCTTGTAATTCTTTTTAAACTTCTCACTGTGGACATTAATTTTCCATTCAAATAAACTTTGTTTTGATCTTTTAAGACACTAGAATGTAGTGTTTCGGCGACAAGTATATCATACATAATACCGGCCATTTGATCAAAAACCGAGTTCGAACAATCTCCCACATGAATATAAATTACTTTAGACACATGATGACTCGAAAGACTTAACTTAACTAGACAAGACTCAACATAAGGAATTTTGAGAGTACATACGAAAACTTAACTGTATCTGAGATGGTTGCATTTTTCAGCTTTGAACCACTAATTTTAATATCTGTCAGATTTACTCTGCCGGATAGTGAACATGATGTCTTGAACCATCCATATTTTTATGTAAATCTAGACAATAGCTATCAAAAACTTCATTTTCTCACAGAACTAGATTCTCGATTATGTTCATTGTGGAATTGAATTTATCTGGTTATTCGTGAATGAACTTGGAGAATATAATATTATATTTATTCTCCTAGAAACAACTTGATTTCACACTCACTAGGTGATCACTACAAGTCTTTATTTTTAGAAGTATCATGTAATGCTCCATGATATTTCAAAGCTATGGACTCAAATCATTAAAAGCTAACATGTATCCTTATTTATATACAGGAAGCATTATTTATCATCTTGGGAATTAAGTTATTACACATAGTCTATCAGTGCTTTTATAAGATTTTTATTGATTTATTTTCCCTTTGAACCTACATTTTGGGATATCCAGTCATGTAGGTGGGGTTTCCATTAAACATCCTCTGTGGTTGTAAGCAATAAACACATTCCCTTTGATGATTTTAAAACTTGATCACGATCCAAAGCTTTAGTAAATAGATATGTTAGCTTGTCTACTGATTTGATGTAATCAATCGTTATCACACTAGTTGAGATCAAATGTCTTAGGGTTTTGTGTTATCTTCTGATGTGATGATATTTACCAACATAAAAATTATTTAGTGCCCGAGTGATAGCCGATTGACTATCACAATGTACACGTATTTTTGGGACTGATTTCTCCCACATTGGAATATCTTCCAAGAAGTTCTGAAGCCATTCAGCTTCTTCTGCAGCTTTGTCTAGAGATATAAACTCTGACTTCATGGTGTATCTAGCCAATAGAGTTTGTTTGGAAGATTTCCATGATACAGCTGCACCTCCTAAAGTAAACTCCGACTCCCTAGTGCAACCCATAACTTTTGTATATCATAAGTAGTTAAATATTCTTGTTATGGCTTTCCAGTGTTTATTACCTTGATTACTAGTTTAGCGACTTAGTAACATTGACTATGTGCGCTAGATCGGGTCTTGTTCAGTTTTTTAAATACATAAGACTTCCGATTACACAGGCATAATCCACTTAAGATACCGGTTCATCCAACTTATTGGTCACATGAGTTTTTGCTGTCCCAGTTGTGTATTTCTTGAATCTATCAAGAATTTTTCAGCATAATGATTTTGAGACATGGTGATTCCGTCAGAAGTTCTAGTGATTTTAATCCCTAGGTTAACATATGTCAGAGCTATGTCTTCCATTTCAAACTGGCCGCTAAGCATGTTCTTAGTTTGCTGGATTATGTCTCTATTGCTACCAATAATAAGCATGTCATCCAAGTATAAGCATAACAAAATATACCCGCTCGGAGAAACTTTAACATATATTCACTTATCATATTCATTAATGCTGAAATCATTCGACATCATTACTTTGTCAAATTTTCCATGCCATTGTTTTGGAGCTTGTTTCAGTCCATATAATGACTTCACAAGTCTACAGACTTTGTGTTCTTGTTCTGGGATGAAAAAACCTTCAGGTTATTTCATATAAATATCCAAATCTAATTCACCATTTAGAAAATCAGTTTTAACATCCATTTGATGGATTTATAGGTTTCTTAATCATGATATTCCTATCAGCATTCTGATGGAGGTTATTCTCGTCACCGGAGAATAGGTGTCAAGAAATCCAAACCTTCTTTTTGTTGGAAACCTTGCTCCACAAACAAATTCTTGTATTTATCAATTAAACCATCAGTTCTTAACTTGATTTTGAAAATGCGTTTACATCCTACTGCTTGTATATCAGCTATATCCCATGTATGTTTTACATAATGGAGTCGATCTCACTAATAACAGCCTTTTCCATAAATATATGTCTTGTGTAGACATGGCTTCATTGATAGTTCTTGGCTCATTCTCCGTGAGAAATTCTATTAGAAAATCATCACTGTAAGAATTTTTCTTGCAAGCTCTTTTGCTTTGTCGAGATTCATCTTCAACCTCTTCTGGTTTATCAATTGAAGTACTATAATTGCTTGCCTCATTAGTTGAGGTTTATATGCTTCTTTCATCACAAGTTCATTTTAGGCTTTTTAATCCTACATGAAATACGTGTTCAAAGAAAGATACATTTCTTGATTTCATTATTGTATTTGCATCAATATCCGGTATATCTGACTAATGAACCAGAAACCGATCAACACTACTATTGTGTGCATATCCAATGAAAATATAATCTTCGGTTTTATGTCCAACTGAAATCTTTTTAGGAGGTGACACTGCAAATTTTACGAGGCATCCCTACACTTTCAGGTATCTTTACATAGGTACTTTACCTGTCCAGAGTTCATATGGCATTTTGCCAGTTACATTTTGTGGAATTTGTTGAGGATATAATTTGTCGTAAGGAGTGCTTCACCCAACAGGTTCTGGGGTAACCCAGATTCCTGCAACATTGCATTCATCATTTCTTTTAGAGTTTGGTTTTTTGTTTTGAAACTTCGTTAGACTCTGGGGAATAGGGTGCAGTAGTTTGATGTATAATGCCTTGTTACAAAATGCATTATTCGGACTATCATATTCGCCTTCTCTATCACTTTGAACTATTTTAATAATTTTCTGAAGTTGATTTTCAACTTCGAGTTTTTATTGTTTGAGTTTTCCAAAAATTCATCTTTATTATGTAGTAACTATACATAGCAATATCTTGTACAATCATCTATGAAAGTGACAAAAAAAATTTCTGCCTCCAGACTTTACAAAATTTAAGTTGCACAAATCTGTGTGGATTAACCTGAGATGTTCGGTTGTTCTTTTGACTTAAGGTGAAAGTGTTTTAGTGAGTTTTGCTTGAACACATACTTTACATTTATTTTAATAAATTTGCATTTCGGAATTAAGTTCTAATTAATTAGTCTTTGTAAAAATTTATAATTTACATATCATAAGCTTTAATGCCAAATATAAAAAAACTCGACCAAGCTTCAATACGTTTTTTATTCATTGAAACTTCAGAAACGGATACATCAGAGTTCTTAAGGATTATCTTACATAACATTTTCACTGTCCTTCCTTAACATATCCCTTACTAAGAAACACCCCATTCTTAATAAGAATGAGCATGTCAGACTCAAAACTAATGGGGAACATGATTCACATTGGTGAGAGTTATCACCTTTCCGGAGGTAAAGTGAAGCACCACTTTTCCAGTGCCTTCAATCTTGGAGTGAGCATTGTTACCCATTTTCATACGGGCATCAGACTTGCTCTTTTGATAGGTGTGAAAAATTGTCCTATCAAAGCATATGTGAGCTGAGCAGCTGCACATGTGTCATAGAACCACTCTTGAGTGACTTTAATAACCACATTTTCTTCCATAACCGCCACACAGAGGTAATCATCCAACAAATGAGCTTGAGTGAGCGTATTTGCCTTCTTGCGACAATCCTAAAATTTGTTACTTAATGTGACAATAAGAACATTTTCCGGTGAACTAATTAGGTGCACCTTACTTCTTGAAGCTTGTAGAGGCTTGAGGTGCAGTCCTCTTAGACTTCCCCTTGTTTGAATTAGGCACAAAATTTCCTTTGCCCTTGTTTTTGTACTCAGCTACATTCGTGTTGTGAGTAAAGATTGGTTTATCCTTTCGTTTGAATGACTCATTTTGCAGCCTGGTAATGAGACTTACCAAAGTCAAAGCCTTTTGCTTACAGCAACTATAGTTTTTGAAACCCAGCCAGCTCTGAGGTAGCTTTTCCATGATGCAGTTCACCGTGAATATTTCACAGATCTTCATGCCCTCATCCGCTATCACTTGGGTTATCAACTGCAGCTCATGCAATTTCTCAATGATGGGCCTAGATTCCACCATTTTGAAGTTAAAGGAATTTTTCCATAGTGAGTTTTCCCGATCCTACATTATAAGACTTGTGCTTCTTTTCCCAGGAATCCCAAATCTCCTTGGAAGTTTTGACTTCACTATACACCTTGTACATCTGATCCACCAGGCGAGCTTTCATGTTGCCTTGGCACAAATAGTTCCCACGGGTCTACGCATGGACACTAGCCACAGCATGCATATCGGTATTCCCGGATGGCAAAACAATTTTGACCTCGGTGAGATACCCCTCCAATTTCAACGTAGTCAAGAAGAAATGCATCTTTGGTTGCCACGACTTGAAGTTGGAGCCATCAAAATTTTCTTGAGTCACAAAGGCACTCGGAACACTCAGGACATCAGGCACGGAAAGTTAAAGACCATTCCGGTTTAGTGTCATCGTCTCACTTGTGTTGTTGACATCATTAACACCTCCATCAGCCATCATTATATGTTTCATAAAAGACAAATAGATGTCAATATTTGAAAAATAAATATTTAAAATAGCATTTAAAATCATTTAAATCGCTGAAATTAAAAAAAAAATCTGAATTGCTAGAAGCATTTTCAAAAAATGTTTTAATTAATTTATTAATTTCTCCGAAAATACCGTTTGTGTAACTTACTTATAAAAGCATGTATAGATCATTGTTTATTTTTGAAAAAATAAATAAAAATATTTTTAGAATCCGTAATTAAGCGTAATTCAAACAATTATCTTTTTCATATTTCCACATCGTTAAAATCCTATTTTGAGAATTTGTTTTGCAAAACTAACCGTGTAAATCATTTTTTCAAAATATATTAGAACGTGTAGGATATACAGCGTTCCGCCAAATTGCTAAGTAAAGCAACCACACAAGCATTTTCATCGATTTAAAAAAACAAATAAAAATGTTTATAGGTTTTAAATTACTAAATAAATAGAATAAATCCGATAAACGTTTCGAAAAACTGTAAAATCAACTTAAATCGGAAATAAACTACAAAAATGTTTTTTTGCTTTTCTTTTCTCTTTCCAGAAAATTTAAAGGCTTCTAAAAATAACAAAAAAATCTGAAAAACCAATACGGAAAACAAATCTATAACAAATGACCAGATTGATTAAATCAGAGAATAACACCTGTGATTTTTTTTTAGAGAAAAACTCAAATATACTACATTTTACCATATATTACTAGAATGTACCTATTAGTTTTAGAATTACTAGAATTATTATTTTATTTGTTTGTAACAGTTGGAAACTGAAACATTTCATCTTTTATAACTTTATAACTAACATATTCAGTTTCTATTTTAGCGTTAAAAAAAATCATACCTACCAAAATCTCATATCTCTCTTGCTCTCTCTCGCTCTCTTGCTGTGTCGCTGTCTTGCTCTCTCACTCTCTTGCTCTCTCGCTCTCGCATCTCATCTCTCTCGCTCCCTCAAAATCGCATTCTCTGTCATCGTACTCCATCACTGAGAAAACTCTCGGCGTAACGTTTAACTACGGTAAGAAATTGTAGGGTTATTGCTTAGGGTTACTTATGGATTTCTTTATGGCTGACGTATGTTTCTGGCTGACTTATGAATTGTTTTATGGCTGACTTATGGGTTGATTTATGGCTGACTTATGAGTTATTTTATGGCTGACTTATTCTTCTGGCTGATTTATTAGTTGCTTGATGGCTGACTTATGTTTAATTTATGCCTTTGACGCAGATGGATGGACCAAGTAAATACCCTCCTCGACGTTCTAAAGAAGGAAAGGTTCCCTTGCATAATAAGAGTATGAACCACAATTGTCTTACATCAAGTTTAGCATCTGTCCGAGATGCAATAGGGATTGATGTGTGGAATGAAATCAAGGGCACTAAATTAGGAATAATTCCTAATTTAGTGGACAGTGATTATCAGTGGTCTGCGAAGATTGTGCAATATCTTCTTTCTCATCAGTTGCTCATAAAGAGTGTAAATGAAATTTGGTCTGTAATTGGGGGACAGCCAATAAAATAAGGTTTAGATGAGTTTGTCGACATAACTCACCTAAAGACAGAGCCGCCTAGTATAGAATCATGTGAACCCGATTATGCAATGTTCTGGGAGAAATTGGGTACTCCTAGAGGGTGTGCAGGTGGCCCAAAATGGGATGAATTGGCTAATGTGTTTGGTAAGTGTCCAGGATGGAATCATGAAGAGCGGAAAATGGTGGGGTTGTTATGTGTCCTACATATGGGGATCTATGGTCTACATCACAACTAGAGAATACCGCTAGAAGCAGCAAAAAAAGTCTTCAAAGATGAATGGATTGATGAATATTGTTGGGTTTAGTTGCTTATAAATCTCTTATTGAGGGTGTTAATAATGCGCAGTTGAATGGAAATGGATACACGGTTAATGGTTGCGTGCATGCCATTCTCTTTTGGGAATTTGAATCAATAACGATATTTGGTGAGCGTTTTGGTAGAATAGTTGATAAAAATGAAATTCCATTCCTCAAATGGGGCGGAACACGTACTCAAGCTGATTTGGACAAGGTTATTAACAAAGAGATTAGCACTCATAGTCGGGTAAGTTATTATGGCTGACTTTCGTTTCTATTATGGCTGACTTTTGTTTCTTTTATGGCTGCCATTCATTTCTTTTATGGCTGACTTATGTTTCCTTTATGGCTGACTTTCTTTTTTTTTTTCATGTGTGACTTTCGTTTTCTTTTATGGCTGACTTTCATTTTCTTTTATGGCTGACTTTCGTTTCTTATATGGCTGACTTTCGTTTCTTATATGGCTGACTTTCGTTTCTTTTATGGCTGATTTTCGTTTTCTTTTATGGCTGACTTTCGTTTCTTTTATGGCTGACTTATGTTTCTATTATGGGCTGACTTTCATTTTCTTTTATGGCTGACTTTCGTTTCTTTTATGGCTGACTTATGTTTCTATTATGGGCTGACTTTCATTTCTCTTATGGCTGACTTATCTTCTGATGTTCTTGGAATATCTTACTAGGTCCGTGTAAGAAAGATGATCGTGCCGCCCATTGATAATATTTATCCTTTTACCAATGGCGACCAATGTGTAGATGAAGAGCTTCATAACTTGGTAGTCGACATAATTGAAGAGCGTTTCGTCGAAGGGTATTGGGATGTGAAGGATAATGATGCTATTGTCCTAGCAAAGAAGAATAAGAAAAAAAAAACGGAAAGCTGATCTTATCGAACCACCTAGGAAGAAATCAAAAGGTGATGATGATTGGACTAAGCCCATTAGCCCATTAAATCCAAACATTGATGATGTAACGTTGAAATCGAAAGGTATAATGGAAGAGCACCATCATATAGAGGACAAACGATCTGGCATAGTGGAATTAGTTGAACATCTTTTGAGAAGATTTCATGGAATGGGGAATTTTTTTTTTTGAGTTTCAAGGTAGGGTGGAAGAAAAGATTACTACATTTGGTCACAATATATCTTTACTTGGAGACAGAATTGGATGTCTTCAAGATGAACTGCATGAGATGAAAGATCGCAAAGAACATATTGAAGTGGATCGATCTGATGCTGATGACGCTGAATCACAGGCTGATGTTACTAGTAAGGTATGAATTGAAATAACGTAATGGCTGACTTTAGTTTATATTATGCCTGACTTAGTTTCTATTACGGCTGACTTATAATGGCTGACTTATAATGGCTAACTTATAATGTCTGACTTTAGTTTATTTTATGGCTGACTTTAGTTTATTTTATGGCTGACTTATCATTACTTTATGGCTGATATATGATATTTTTTCTATTACAGTTTGTACCCCAGACAATGAAACTCACACAGCCGTCACAAATCGTAGATATAGATGACGATTTTGTTATCCAGGACCTTCTACCTAGTGCGAAGAATAATAAAAGATCGTTGAGGCCTACTACCTCGAGGATAGAGGCAGCAGAGAAGCGGAAATCTGAAGCAGAGCAGAAAGAGAAGGCTTACGAATTGAAGAAAAGGAAAGAAGAGGAAAAGAAAAAAAAAGAAGAAGATAAAAAAAGATAGAGGAAGAGGAAGAGAAAAAGAAAGACGAACATAGGAAAAAGAAAGAAGAAGATAAGAAAAAGAAGGAGGATGAGAAGAAAAAGAAAGAGGAAGAGAAGAAAAAGAAGGAGGAAGAGAGGAAAAGGAAAGAAGAAGAGAAGAAAAGGAAAGAAGAAGAAAAGAAAAAGAAAGCTGAGGAGAAGAAACAGAAAGATGAAAAGAAAAACAAAAAAATTGAGGAGAATAAAAAAAATGTTGGTTATAAGAGCAAAATCGTCTTCAAGCAACCAAGAGTAGTTGGGAAGAAGAAACATGATATTCCTCAGCTGAAAGATGAAAGTGACGCTATCGACGTTACTCTGGAATTTAAGGAAGCAGGTTACAAAATGTTGCCTCAACCAGAAGAAAAGACCTTGGAATCCGTGGAGGATAAGCTCAGGGCAGCACGACTGGCAATGCAAGCTGGGAAAGACCGTAATCAAACAATTTCGCTACCATTTCCGTATGTTGGACATACAGTGCAGACATGTATGAAGGAAGGGTTAGTTCCTTCAGTAACGATATATGATTCATGTAAGGCACTTGATCCACATAGATTAGAGGCCTTTATGGACTATCTCCAACCGTTTAGATACATTTAATTTAGTTAAATATTGTTGGTAGTATACGTTTTCCCTCATTGTATAAATATTGTTTTCAGGACAATCCCATTAGAGGATAAACTACCTGAAGAAATCAACTTTTATTTTGTTCTAACAACTCCGAGGGACCAATGGCCTACTGAAAATTATGGATGGTTAGGTGATGATGTAAGTAATGACTGATTTTATAATTGTTTTACGGCTGATTTATTTTCTCGTGTAACGGCTGACTTATCCTATCTTTTAGTGGCTGATTTATAACTGTATAACGGCTGATTTATCTGATCGTATATTGGCGGCTGATTTATCTGATCGTATATTGGCGGCTGATTTATCTAATCGTTTAGTGGCTGATTTATCTTTATCGTTTAGCGTCTGATTTATCTGATCGTATATTGGCGGCTGATTTATCTAATCGTTTAGCAGCTGATTTATCTTTATCGTTTAGCGGCTGATTTATTACTGCATTACGGCTGATTTATTAAGTTATGACGACTGACTAATCTTTCACTTTAAATATTTGCAGCATATCCAGACGTTTTTAAGCATGCTATCTAAAAGGTCTTTGAAAGATCCATCCCCGTACCACAGTACGCGTATTATGTTTATGGACCAATGGTTTGTTAGTTTTTGGGCGCTAGATTATCTGCAGTACAAGATAGATCCTAGGAAGTGGAAATTCCCAGAAACTTGGTTTGATTTAGCTAATGGTCTGATACTGAAAGATATGGTAACTAGGAAAAAGTGGTATTACGATATAAACCACATATATATAGTGCATCAAGTAAATTCAAACCATTGGGTAGCTATGGATGTAATTAACCTTATACTTATTCTAATCTTTACTAGACAGACTTATCGAGAGTGTTGGCGAAAAATCCACTATGTTTGAGTTGGTGGCATTTTTAAGCCTTGAACCACTCATAGTTAATATATGTCGGGTTTACTTTACCAGAAGGTGAACATGATGTCTTGAACCAACCGGTGTTTTATGTAAACCGAGTCAACAGGTATAATGTAGCTTCATTTTCTCGTAGAACTTAGTTCTCTATTGTGTTCATTGTGGCCCTGAACTATTCCTGGTTTTCATGAGTGAACTTAGAAAATATAGCCTTGCCTTCATTCTTCTAGAAACGGCCCTATTTCACACTCATTAGGTGATTGACCATGAAAAGTATTGAGTAATACTCCACTGTAGAAGCTATGGAATCATTAAAAGCTTATGCTTATCCTTCTCACACTTATTAGCACTTTTATCATCTTAGGAGCTGGGATGAGACTACTCTATCTCAAAGTGCTTTGGTTAGATTCTGTTTGATTTTGTTTTCCCTTTGAACCTACGTCTTGGGATCTCCAGTCATGATAGGTAGGGTTGCAGTCAAGCATCCTCATTCGTTATAGGCTTTAAACCCATTCCTTTAGATGATTTAGCAACAACATCTCGTGGCAAACCTTTAATAAATAGATCCGCTAGGTTATCAGCCGATTTAATGTAGTCTATTGTGATTACACCATTTGAGATAAGTTGTCTAATGGTTTTATGTCGCGTTGTGACGAGATTTACCATTGTAGAGATTGTTCTGGGCCCGAGCTATAGCTGATTGACTATTGCAATGTATTCTTATAGCTGGCACAGGTTTATCCCACATAGGAATATCTTCCAAAAAATTTCTTAGTCACTCAGCTTCCTCTGCAGCTTTGTCTAAGGCTATGAACTCAGATTCCATGGTGGATCTGGCTAACACTGTTTGTTTGGTAGATTTCCATGATATTGCTGCTCCTCCTAGTGTAAAGACATACCCACTTGTGGATTTTGAGTTTTTAGAATCTGATATCCAGTTAGCATCACTGTATCCTTCTAAAACTGCTGGTTCTTTACCATAGTGAAGCCCAAAATCTTTTGTGTAGCGCAAGTAATTGAGTACTTTCATTATAGCTTTCCAGTGTGTATGATCTGGATTACTTGTATAACGACTTAGTACATTTACTGCATGTGCTAGGTCTGGTCTAGTACAATTGGTCAAGTACATGAGACTTCCAATCACACGTGCATACTCGTTTTGTGAAACCGCTTCACCTGAATTCTTTGTCAAGTGCATTTGGGGATCTAACGGTGTTTTTGCCGTACTATTAGAGTAATTTTTAAATCTCTCTAATATTGTTTGAGCATAATGAGATTGGGTTAAGATAATTCCATTTGAATTTCTTGTGACTTTAACTCCGAGAATAGCATCTGCTAATCCCAAGTCTTTAATCTCAAATTTCCCTTTGAGTATGTTCTTTGTTTGATTTATTATGTCTTTATTGCTTCCAATAATGAGCATATCATCTACATATAAACATAGCAAAACATACGCATTTTGAATAGTTTTGTAGTATATGCATTTATCACATTCATTAATTTTGAAACCATTTGACATCATTGTACTATCAAACTTTTCGTGCCACTGTTTAGGTGCTTGTTTAAGCCCATAAAGTGCCTTTACAAGTCGACAAACTTTATCTTCTTGTCCAGGAATGACAAAACCATCAGGTTGTTTCATGTAAATTTCCTCTTCTAAATCTCCATTTAAAAAGCGGTTCTTACATCCATTTGATGGATTTCTAGGTCTCTTAAGGCTGCGATCGCTATCATCAACCTTATTGATGTTATTCTCGTTACTAGAGAATATGTATCAAAATAGTCAAAGCCTTCCTTTTGTCAGAATCCTTGAACTACAAGCCTAGCTTTGTATTTTCCACCAGGTTTTCGTGTCATTATCCATCTATTCCCTAATGCTTTGCATCCAGGTGGTAAATCCATTATATACCATGTATAATTTTGCATGATAGAATCGAATTCACTTTTAACAGCTTCGTTCCAAAACGGAGCTTCTGGTGAAGACATGGCTTCTGCCAACGTTTTTGGAACATTTTCTACTAAAAATGCCATTAAGAAATCTTCACCAAAAGATTTTTCCTTTCGAGCTCTTTTGCTCCTTCTAGATTCATCTTCCTTTTCATTTTCTGAAATATCATTTATAGATGTATCGACGTTTGTCTTAATTACTGAGTCATTGTCGTTATCTTTTTCTTCTCGAGTCCGTTTAGAACCTTGTTTTTCCTTGTACGGAAAAATATTTTCGAAGAAAGATGCATTTCTTGATTCCATGACTGTATTTACATGGATATCTGATATTTCAGATTTATGTACCAGAAATCGAAAAACACTACTATTATGTGCATATCCAATGAAGATGCAATCCACTGTTTTAGGTCCAATTGTGACCTTCTTTGGTGGCGGTACCGCAACTTTTGCCAAACACCCCCACACTTTGAGGTATTTATACGAAGGTAAATTACCTTTCCATAATTCATATGGAGTTTTGGCAGTTATTTTATGTGGAATTTTGTTGAGGATATAATTAGTGGTAAGCAAAGCTTCCCCCCCCCCCACATGTTCTGGGGTAACCCAGATTCCTGCAACATTGCATTCATCATCTCTTTTAGAGTATGATTTTTGCGTTCAGCAGCTCCATTTGATTCTGGTGAATAAGGAGCTGTAGTTTGATGGATAATTCCATGTTCTTTACAGAATGCGTTGAATGCTCCATCATACTCGCCTCCTCTATCGCTTCTAACTACCGTAATTGTTGTTTTAAGCTGATTTTCTACCTCGAGTTTAAATTCTTTAAATTTTTCTAAGGTTTCATCTTTGCTATGTAATAAATATACATAACAATATTTTGTGCAGTCATCTATGAAGGTCACAAAGTACTTTTTCCCACCTCTAGTTTGTATGTATTTTAAATCACATAAATAGGTGTGAATTAAATCTAGAGGTTTGTTAGTTCTTTCAACACGAGGTGATGGCGTTTTTGTGAGCTTAGCCTGTACGCATACTTCACATTTTTGTTTACTTGTTTTATATTTAGGAATTAGATTTAAGTTCATTAATCTTTGTATAGATTTGTTGTTAACATGGCCTAGTCGTTCATGCCATATATTAAAAGACTCAACCAAATAAGCAACTAGCTTCTTCTTATTCATTGAATCTTTTGGGATTACAACTTTCGAAGGGACTGTCATTACATTCATCTTGACCAGTCCATCCTTAACATACCCCTTCCCCAAATACAACCCATTCTTCCTATTCACGAGCTTGTCCGCCTCAAGAGATGTGGCGAATCAATTCTTGCTTAGCAAGGTTCCCGAAATTAGGTTCTTCCTCATGTCCGGCACATGCTTCACATTCGTCAGTGTGATCTCACGTCCAGAAGTCATCTTCAGAATCACATTGCCGCGGCCTTCAATCTTGGAGACTGCAGTGTTTTCCATCATCAGCTTCTCCATGTTCTTACTTTCTTGATAAGTGCTGAACATTGCCTTATCAGTGCAAATGTGGGTGGTTGCACCAGTGTCATACAACCATTCTTTAGTGTTGTTGGTTTCAACCACGTTGGCTTCAGTCACCACTGCAATAAGATCCTCCTCGGTGAGATTTGCATGGGCCTTCTCATTCTTGATCTTAGTGTGGCAGTCAGCAGTCTTGTGCCCCACTTTGTGGCAGTAGTGACACTTGCCCTTGAATCTCTCCACATTCGCATTGATTTCAATGCCTTTCTTCTTGAAGTTGGTTCCAGAAGCCTTAAGGACAGCCGCTGCTTTGGAGGGCTTAGCAGGAGAATGGGCATGTGCCTTTCCTTTGCCCTTGTGCTCAGCCACATTGACACTATGCTCTTTCACATTTGCACTGTCAGCCATCCGGTTTCTGGATTCCATCTGAAGCCTCATGATGAGCTCCTCAAGTCCCATCTTCTTCTTCTTATGCTTCAAGTAGTTCTTGAAATCCGCATAACTTGGAGGAAGCTTCTGAATAAAGCTGAGAGTTGTGAATGTCTCGCAGATGGACATCCCTTCAGCAGCAATCTCATGGCAAATGAGCTGGAACGCTTCCACCTGATCCATGATGGGTTTTGAATCCACCATTTTGAAGTCATGGAATTTCGCTACCACATACTTCTGGCAGCCAGCGTCCTCACCTCTGTACTTCTTATCGAGTGATCTCCAAAGCTCTTTCGAAGTGGGAATATCACAATGGACTCGGTACAATTGATCTATGAGATGACCCAGAATGTACCCTTTGCAGATGAAGTCAGAATGCAACCATATGTCTACACTTGTGAGAGTGTGCACGTCATCAATCCCATAAGAGACCATGGGCTTATCCTCCTGGATGAACTTGTCCAGCTTCATTGTTGTCAAGAAGAACATCATCTTCTTCTGCCACGTTTTGAAGCCTTTGCCATCAAATTTGTCTGGCATCAATCCCAGAGTAAACACACCAGGTAATGTTGCAGGAGTTGGAACTGCAACCAGAGCACTTGTGGTTCCCAAAGTTGAACCCGTTTGGTAAAGACCAGCCCCAAAAAGGCTCCGGCAAGTGGTCTCATCAACAGTTGTTGTTGTTGCAGCGTTTGACGCTGTTGTTGTTGCAGCATTCGTCACTGTTGCATCAGTTGCTGCCACGTTGAGTGGAGTTTGAGTGATCGCGGTGTCAATAGGGTTAGCGTTGGTAGTATCCGACATTTTTGTTTCTGTTGAGAAAACATAAAAACGGATTAGTACTCCATTCAACATATAACATATTATTTAAAACAAAATAATAATGTAAATGGATTTTAGTCCGAAATATTTTGTAAACTCGCTTAAAAGCGTTCACATAAATCATTTTCTGTAGACTTAGAAAGTTTCACAAACTCGCTGTATAAGCGTTTGCAGAAACAATCCGTATATCCATGTAGATCAGAAACATATCGCGGAAACGCTTTGAAGCGAATCGCAACCCCGTTTAGACCAAAAACATAGAAACGCTTCACGGATAAGCTACTAGCAAATCGCAAACACCGTTCCAAAATACCCTTCACGCATCCTTGTGAATCGTTTACAAACCGTAATGTCAATCCGATGTAGCTTTAGACAGAAAGCGATAAAGAGTTAAGGAAATAACGAAATACACATGGAGGCGAGATTTGATCTCTTTCCTTAACTCTTTATATTCGCTCTGTAGTGAGATGGGACTGCACGAATATAGAGTCCCAGGATACAGCCATGGGAGATGATTCACGCTTCACTCGTGAATGCCATATCAAACTATAAATTCTACGAAACACTCTCTGAACACTTACGGTAGAGGATTTGCTGGTTTGTTTGCATAAAAAACTGAAAGGAAAAAACGTTATCCCAATGAGAGGAGAGATGCGACCATTTAAAGAGGAGAACGAGAGACCCACCTCCCCGTAACAGCTGCTGCATGTGGGCGGAGATCTCGGAAATCAAGGGATTTAAGTTTCAAAACTTATTCCGCAAGACTCTCTCTTATCTCGTTTAAATATCCGAGAGAAAAAAAACTGTATGACGTTTTTTATATTGTAGACAAACTACTTGTCATTTAAAATCAAAAAACGTTGAGCTTACTTGGTCCCAAAAAGATATATTCTTATTAGGCCAGAAGCCCAAGCCCAAGCCCGTGCTTGTGCCCGAGCCAAGCCGAGCCCGCCGGATGGCGGCGGCGGTGCGCGCATGTGGACTCTTCTCTTCTCTCCAAGCCTTTTAAGCTTATTGATATGCATAACTATATATATGCTAGTCTCCTTCTTTTCTTCCAAGCAATGTGAGACTTTTTCCATTTGCATAACTTATTTTTGTGGGCTTTTTAAAACATTACCCAAGTCATTTTTCATTCACATTCACATAAGACCCATTGGGTCATTCACATGTTCCAACAGTTTTGTGTGATGATTAAAACTGATGCGAAAAAAAGACAATGAATTTGCTTATAAGTAAAGCTCAATGTCAGTTCGTCTTAGTGTAGTTACGATAATAATCTCAGAATTAAAAGACAATAATTCTCAATGACTAAGTCAATGGAATATTTAGAGTTGGTTACGTTACTTGTGTATTGATTCCACAATTACAAAACAACAATTAAAAATAAAGATAATTAGTTTATTTAATTAATAATTTCAATCCAAATGAATTTGGGGAAATTAAAATAAACTTATGGGTTGTAAGCTCATTTAATATATCTCTAATATATATCCAAAGTAGTTGCATTTTTCTCTAATTTCTAAATTGTAATATTTGATACAATTAAATTTCAAAGCTAGTAATTATTTTTAAGCTTCTCACTATGGACTTTAATTTCTCATTCAAATAAACTTTGATTTGCATTTTAAGACAGTAGCATGTAATATTTCCGGAGATGAGTATATTGTGCCTAATACCAGACATCCCAGTGAACATATTCACAGGAAAAACCATCAAAGAATGGCGAAAGCCATTTGGTCAAAAAACGAGGTCCAACAGAAATACCTCATAGGCGAGCTATATGAGCAGTCAAATAAAAGATGTTGATGAGATCCATCCGCCACCCCGCAAAGAAGACACAGAGAAGGGACATTCATGGCCCAGCTGATGAGCCTGTTTCGAGTGTACAATCTTCCCTTAGCAACAACCCATGTGAAAAGCATGCTTTGGGATTTTCACCTTAAACCCCACAGCCTGGCGCCAATCCACTTCAGGAGGTAGGAGAATCAGTGAGTTCCAAGTTTCATGTGGTGAAAAATATTCCTAGTTGAAATAGGGTTACTCTGCCATAGATAGCGGTCATCTACTTCAGACTATATGATATTCTGGGAGGGAGGCAAGCACTCTCTTAATAAGGATATAGTTGGTGCCTACTTCTACTGCTTTCAAACCACCAATCTTCATGTGATATTGCATCTACTACAATGACTGTATAGGGAATCCTTGTAACTGAGAGACTCCTGGGAGCTCTCAAATAGATAAGGGGACCAAGTGATATCCAATCATCCTAGCAAAACCTAGCAATCACTCCTGAGCCTACCTGACACACCAAGAACGGTCTAGCAAAATATTTGAGTTTGCATAAAGTCTTCCAGATCCAGCTATATAAAGGGAAGGAATCAAATCCCAAAAACAGGCATCACCAATACGATTTAACCAGATCCAAGAAATTCATAATGATCATTCTGCAGTAAAAATAGCCAAATCAGTTTGAAGCTAAGGGCTTTATTCCAAGACAACAATTTCCTTAATCCCAGCGCTCCGCTAGTCTTAGGGGAACACATTATGAGAGCTTCTCAGCACCCGGGATCTTTGGTATAAGAGTGATGGATGTAGAGTTGTAACCTTAAGCATGTAACCTGAAACAAAAAAGCTGTAACACCCGTCTCATCTCGTCTCGAGTACATCGTGTCAAGAATCATAACTTCTTACTTACACAATAATAATAATTCCAAATATAAATAATTTTTATTATTAAAATCTAATTGAAGTAGTTAAATATCCAATAATTAAATTTAAATCCAAATAAGCAAAACATAAATTCAAATATCCAAAAATAAATGTCTTAAACTGTTTTAAATAAGTTCAGAATAAATAAAGAAGTCCCCAAAACTAGCACCGCTGTTCCGTGTAACTGACTATTCGTCATGCTCACCTGCAAGTTAAATAAGGGATGAGTAACAGGAGAGTTACTCAATGAGGTATGGGATGCTAGGGGCAACACGCTAGTCAAACCCGGCTTACACCATCCTACAAAGTATAGGTCTAGAACATGTAACAATCACGGCACCTAAAGCACCCAAGAAAAACACGTAATGGTCCTTAAACGAGATAAGTGCTCGTCCACCCTCCGAAGAGGTTTAACTCTATGGGATAGTGCCCAATCACACCACCCAGTGGAAGTTTTATTGACCTTAGGACGCTACGGTTGGCAGATCGACTTACCATCTGTACCCTCTGTACACATGACTCCGGGTTATACTGCAGTATCCCGCTGATATGAGCATGGAAGCGCCAACACTTGGAGAAGAAGAGGAAGATGCCTTGACCATTCCCAAAGGTCCTATGACCCGGGCAAGAACAATAAAACTCCAAGAAGCTATTGGAACGACTCTAAAGTTGTCTTGGAAGCAAGAATAAGTTTGTCCAAGACCAATCAACCACGAGCTGCTTATGTCCATTCAAGTCTTTCCGAGTTAATCATCACCAAGTGGCTTGAGTGTGCTCTTTTTCCCTTACCTTGTTTGTATCCCAATGGGTTTTCCAACTAAGGTTTTTAATGAGGCCTCAAGTCCACTTACCCAACTTTGATGATTAAACTGAACGATTTCATGAAGCTATGGACCGATTTCCTTATGCATTGGACCAACTTCAAGAACCTTATCTTATAAATTAGATTATGGTTTTATTTCCTTATCTTTATTTTCGCAAAAACTCTTTAGTTTCTAGTCCAAGTCTTCAGTCTTTGTTTCTAAGTTTTAGGATAAATTGTAGAGTTCCCAAGAGTCATTCTCGAAGGAGCTTAAGTCTGTTCAAGTCTCCTTCTTCTATTTAAACTTGTGTCAGTCTCATTCTAAGGCACCCAACTTTTTATCAACTATTTTGAGATTAATCTCTTTTGTTCCTTGAGAATATTTTCTGATTGTTTGGTGAGTCATATCCAACAATCTTTCGATCCTTCGGGGTGTTATATCTGAAGAATCAAACCTTGTCACCACCAAGTGTGTAATATTCTGGCATGACATTGAGGAATATCAGTGGACTTCCACATCCATTGTGTGACCATTCAATCCATCAACAAGGAGCCATTCCACATCTTCTTGTGTTATCATCGATCCACCATCTTGATAAACTCGAGTCTTTGATTCGTTTATGCAAGGATCTATCCAACATCTTTGTCTTCCATCTTCGTGTGTCATACCATCGAAACTGTCGAGTCTTGGGTTTGATTCTCCATCATTTGGTATCAGAGCAAGCAATTTCGAGTTTGGTAGTGAGTTTTCATATCTTTTCAAATTCTGATCTTTCATTTCTAATCTTTCATCTTCTGACCTTTCATTTCTACCTTCTCACCTTCTTGGTCGTGAGTCTTCGACTCGACATCATTCTATTCTATCCTTCATTCATATCTTTTCTTTCTATCTTTCTATTCAAAGATCCGTTGGAATCATCTATTCAAAAAAGAAAAAAAAGAAGGAACAAGAACATCCAAGACGTGTAAGAGAAGCCAGGGAACGCAATGAAGCCAACCTCGGTAGCCTTAAGTTGAAGATACTACTATTCTATTTGAAGAATGATCCGGATGCCTATCTAGAGTGGGAGAAGAAGATAGAACTCATCTTTGATTGTCAGCCATACTCAGAATGGAAGAAGGGTCAAGTTGCTGCAACAGAGTTCTATGACTATGCCATTAACTGGTGGGATCAGATTGTTACAAGTAGGAGACGCAACCAGGAGCCACGTGTGGAAACTTGGGGAGTGATGAAAAACCTAATGAGGAAGAGGTTTGTTCCAAGTCATTACCACCGGGAGTTGCATCAAAAGCTTAGGAGATTAAGCCAAGGTAGTAAAAGTGTGGAGGATTACTTTCAAGAGATGGAATCTCTCATGATCAAGACCGACATAGATGAAGATCATAAGGTAACTATGGCAAGGTTTCTAAGTGGTTTAGCTCGAGATATTCAAGACATGATGGAGCTTCAAACTTATGGAGACTTGGAAGAGATGCTTCACAAGGCTATCCTTATGGAACATCAGATCAAGAGAAGGAGTTCTACCAGGAATTCCTATGGAGCCAGAGCAACCTATCCTAAATCAAGCTACAAACTGGAGGACAAGATTATTGTCAAGCCAAACACCAATTCCAAACCTTACACCCTAACTCCAGACGCAATGAGTGCATCAACCAAAGAACCATGATCCTTTTGGATAATGGTAAGATAGAAACATATGAAGAAGAAGAACGTGAAGAAGAAGAGAACTCCGATGCTGAGGAGATAAAGTTACCAGCAACAGGAGAGCTATTAGTCACAAGGCAATCATTGAGCATTCAAACCAAAGATGCTGACCAAGCACAATGGGAGAACTTGTTTCACACTAGATGCCTAGTACAAGGTAAGGTTTGCAGCCTTATTATTGATGGAGGAAGTTGTTGAAATTAAGAGTATGGAGGCTTAGGGATTGTTGAGAGAGTGATGGTTCTGGCGTGAGAATAATAAGGAGTTTGAGGTTTGGATACTTGGAGAATGTTTAGGATGAAGATGGTGGCGTGAGTATTGATGTAATGAGAATGAGAATGATAATGGTTGATGAAATAAGATGAACTAAGGAGAAGCATGGCGCCGGAGAGCTAAAGCTCCACCGGCGCCTTTAGGAAGATAAACAAAGCTTCCTTTACTCTTTTAATCTTCTTATTCTCTTATTCACAATACTTTACATCACATTACATGTATATTTATAGAGTTTTTACATAGAGAAGAAGAGAAGAGGCGTGAAGAAGGAAGGAGAGAAGAGAGGAGTTTGCGTGAAGAAGAGAGGAGGGAAGGGAGCAGCTCACTGTTTGACTCCTGTTCAAGCTGCGGCCATACCCTGCTGCTGACGCCTCCATGCTTGTGCCCATGCCCTGGTTCTGGCGCCCCATGCTCTCCTTTGCTTCCTCTTTTCCACTTAGTTAGTCTTCTAGTTAGTATGTAACAGCTTCCTTTCTTCTAGTTACATCCTAACCAAGACTTCTTCTAGTTCCTTGTGAACTAGGTTTCCTTTCCCTCCTTCTCTTAGATTTGAATTCTTCTATCATAGAGATCGCATATTTCAACACTCCCCCTCAAGATTGGTCGGTAGGTGTCCTTAAGGTCAATCTTGCCATGTACGTGATCCTCATTGATAGAAGATGATGCCATGATAAGGATATCTGCTAGCTGATCCTTGCTTGCTCCAAAGATGGTTTTGATGACTCCTAACCTCAATGATACCACGGCTTCCTCTCCTATGGCCTTTACTCTTTCTTGCGGATTAGGCTTTGTCTTCTCTAAGCTTCACTCGGATCATGTCTCCTCGGGCTTCTTGTCTCAAACTTAATCTTGACTTCAAGCTCCTCGGATGACATCTTCTAGCTCACAGAATACTCACATTGTCATTGGCTTCCTCTTGATCACTCTTGGGAGTATACTCTATC
This sequence comes from Nasturtium officinale, assembly GCA_963854855.1. Classification (NCBI taxonomy): domain Eukaryota; kingdom Viridiplantae; phylum Streptophyta; class Magnoliopsida; order Brassicales; family Brassicaceae; genus Nasturtium; species Nasturtium officinale. The sequence continues at coordinate 12,944,115 of OY978500.1, forward strand.
CGTTGGACGCCACTTCCCGCTGCTTCTCGGATCACCACACCTAATAAGGTCTGCAAGGTGGTTTCTCCTTCGATTTCCTTACAACATCATCCATAGCTACTCATATGTGTCTCCCGGCTTCCTCTCGCCATCGTCTCCTCATATGGTGCTTGGATTCCCTTGTTGCCTTGTTTACCGTTCCACAGCTTCCTAGGTGAACGCCTCTTGGTCTAAGCTTCACACTCCATCTATCAAGATCAATCTTGGCTTTAACCCTTCATAGATTTGATCTTGATTCTTCAACGAGCCATCCGCTCTAAGCCACTTATCATAAGACTCTCTTGGCTTCCTCTCGGAATGCTGCACCTATCCATGGTACAATGTGATAGTCCTCTTCTTCTTGGACCATCACCTAACTTGTTGCTTCAACGGTCTTTTTCAACACTCCCCCTCAAGCTTGGTTCGAGTATGGGAAGAACCAAACTTGACAAGGAAGGCCGTTGCATAATTTGGAGCTTCACCGGTCTTCTTCAGCACTTCCCCTCAAGACTAGCCCGTTGCCAAGGGACCACTCTTGCAAAGGAAAGAGCACTAAGCTTGATTATGCCAATGATGCCGCCTCCTCTTGGACTATCTATCCCACTTGCAAATTAGGACAAGCTTTCGTCTGCTAGCCATTTTGGATTAGGCCGCAAAGGACATCATCTACCTCCACATAACACCACCATGAATAGCTTGCTTGAGCCTATACACACTTCTTCTTGTAGATTGCTCCGCTTGGATCGCCACATGGTTGAGTATGATCACCACTCTCTAAAGACCTCCTGGATCAAGTGATTCGGCCTCAAGAGAGGATGAAGACCATGTGGACGAATATGACCCTCCATAAGCACCATTTAATCAATACCTTGGAGAAACTACTTCTTGGACCATATGAATCTTCCGCTTATTGGAAGACTCACCAAAGAATTATAGCATAAGTCTTGTGCTTCATCTCCGTCTACTGCAAGTCTTCTACGTGAACTCCTCTTGTCACGTCCCTTCCGCAAGTCTCTTCCGGGTTGAAGACGTGAACTCCTCTTGTCACTTCTCTTCCGCAAGTCTCTTCCGGGATGCAACATTCTTCAGCTTCCTATCTCTTAGGTAAGCTTCTCCTTTTCAACTCCAAGTTTTACTATGAGCTGTCTCATATTTTTCTTGAAGTCTCACGGGAACTAGATTTTTCTTTGGCTGTTTGTGCAGCCGGTTTAATGCTTCCATTCATTCTGAGGCAAGCACCTCTTCTTTCTTGCTGAATGTCTTCATTTGATCACCAGCCACTTTACTTCCTGTTCAATGATTTGTTTTCACTTGGAGCTTGCTTGGATCACCACTTAAGGTCACCACTCAGCCTTCTCCTCTTCTAAACCATCACGCCAAAAACACTTTTCATCTCCTAGATGCCTTATTTCCCACGCCATACATGTCAAAGACCATCACGCCATGACAAGCTTCTTCATGGATGAATGATTCTAAAAATCCTCTGGATCTTGTTTCCAAAGAGGATCACCGAGGGATTGATGTTGATACAACCCCTTTTCAAAGTTTTGTATGTGGATCTAGACTCCACACACAAGAAACACAAAGAAAGATATTTACTCTCTCACACACACCCTATTAAAAACGCATGGGAAGAACAAATTATCCCAGAAAATCTCTCTCTCATGTGTTTAACAAAAGAAAAACAAGTTCCTCAAGGAAAGGAGCCAAGGAGAGCCCAACGAAATCTCCCTCAATTTGTCATCATTTTCTAGTAACAATACACACCCTTAGTCCTTTCACAACTTGAAGATCTTATGATCTCAAGGATATTAATCTCAGAGTGAATAGAACTAAGAAAGTGTATGGTTATAGATTAGAAGACTTTGTAGAGAGCTAGAAGAATAACAAGAGATTAGGCGCTAGATCACTCAACTTGCTCTGATACCATGTTGAAATTAAGAGTATGGAGGCTTAGGGATTGTTGAGAGAGTGATGGTTGTGGCGTGAGAATAATAAGGAGTTTGAGGTTTGGATACTTGGAGAATGTTTAGGATGAAGATGGTGGCGTGAGTATTGATGTAATGAGAATGAGAATGATAATGGTTGATGAAATAAGATGAACTAAGGAGAAGCATGGCGCCGGAGAGCTAAAGCTCCACCGACGCCTTTAGGAAGATAAACAAAGCTTCCTTTACTCTTTTAATCTTCTTATTCTCTTATTCACAACACTTTACATCACATTACATGTATATTTATAGAGTTTTTACATAGAGAAGAAGAGAAGAGGCGTGAAGAAGGAAGGAGAGAAGAGAGGAGTTTGCGTGAAGAAGAGAGGAGGGAAGGGAGCAGCTCACTGTTTGACTCCTGTTCAAGCTGTCTCCCGGCTTCCTCTTGCCATCGTCTCCTCATATGGTGCTTGGATTCCCTTGTTGCCTTGTTTACCGTTCCACAGCTTCCTAGGTGAACGCCTCTTGGTCTAAGCTTCACACTCCATCTATCAAGATCAATCTTGGCTTTAACCCTTCATAGATTTGATCTTGATTCTTCAACGAGCCATCCGCTCTAAGCCACTTATCATAAGACTCTCTTGGCTTCCTCTCGGAATGCTGCACCTATCCATGGTACAATGTGATAGTCCTCTTCTTCTTGGACCATCACCTAACTTGTTGCTTCAACGGTCTTCTTCAACAGAAGTTGTACTAATGTGGCAAGTGAAGTTATGGTTAAGAAGCTAGGTCTAGAAGTAAAAAAAGTATCTGAAGCCTTACAAGATTCAATGGTTGAATGATGATGGAGAAATGATCATGAGCAGCCAAGTATTGGTTCCTTTAACCATAGGCAAATACAAGGATGAAATCTTGTGTGACATCTAACCAGTGGAAGCCGGTCACATCTTGCTAGGGAGACCATGGAAGTTTGATAGAAGGGTCATCCATGATGGGTTTACAAATCGGTATTCCTTTGAATACAATGGCCGGAAGACCACCCTTGCTCCATTGACACCACAAGAAGTTCATCAGGATCAAACATGGCTAAAACAACAAGGTAAAACCAATTAGAGTAACCCCCTTAACACACCACCAACAAACAAAAATGAGAGTTTGAGAAAAACCAAGAAAAGGCCTTTAAGAGTAACACTGTGAGGAGCATATAGAACATCTTAGGGCTGTTCTTGATTTGTTAAGGAGAGAAATACTTTATGCCAATCTTAAAAGTGTACTTTTGGAACAGATAACCTGGTCTTTTTAGGCTTTGTTGTGAGTGCATATGGTGTAAAGGTAGACTCGGAGAAGATTAAGGCAATCATGGATTGGCCGAGTCCAACAACCATTAGTAAAGTAAGAAGTTTCCATGGACTTGCTGGCTTCTACAGGCGCTTTGTCAAGAAATTTAGCACCATTGCTGCCCTATTGACTGAAGTGATCAAGAAAGATGTTGGATTAAAGTGGGAAGAGGCACAAGAAGCTGCATTTCAATGCCTTAAAGAGAAGCTTACTCATTCTCCTCTCCTAACCCTTCCTGATTTTAATAAAACATTTGAGATTGAATGTGATGCCTCAGGGATTGGTATTGGTGCTGTGTTAATGCAGGAGAAAAGACCAATAGCATACTTCAGTGAGAAGGTTGGAGGAGCAACTCTCAATTATGCAACTTACGACAAGGATTTGTATGCTTTGGTGAGGGCCTTACGAACTTGGCAACATTATCTTTGGCCTAAGGAGTTTGTAATACACACAGACCATGAATCTCTCAAGTACCTAAAGGGGCAGAACAAGCTGAGCAAAAGACATGCCAGATGGGTTGAATTCATAGAGACTTTTCCTTATGTGATCAAGTACAAACAAGGTAAGGAAAACATAGTGGCTGATGCACTATCTCGGAGGTATGTTATTTTAAACACTCTGATGCTAAACTTTTGGGTTTTGAGCAAATCAAAGGTATGTATGAAACCGATTCTGACTTTGGTGATGCATACAAGTTTGTGAAAAAATTGCTTCTGGCCATTATTTTAGGCAGGATGGTTTCCTTTTCTATGACAACCGTTTGTGTGTGCCTAAATGTTCTTTAAGAGACTTGTTTATTATGGAAGCACATGGAGGAAGTCTTATGGGACATTTTGGCATTGCCAAGACATTAAAAGTTTTGCAGGACCATTTCTTTTGGCCACACATGAGAAGAGATGTGGAGCAGATATGTGAAAGATGTGCAACATGTAAACAAGCCAAGTCCAAGGTAGCCACGGTTTGTATATCCCTTTACCCATTCCTTATCATCCTTGGAATGACATCTCTATGGACTTTATTGTTGGATTACCTAGGACTCGAACTGGAAAGGATTCTATCTTTGTTGTGGCAGATAGGTTTTCTAAGATGACACATTTCATAGCTTGCCACAAAACTGATGATGCATTGCATGTTTCTAACTTGTACTTTAAGGAGATTGTGCGCTTACATGGCATGCCTAGAACTATAGTTTCTGATAGAGATACTAAGTTTCTTAGTTACTTCTGGAAGACTCTTTGGTCTAAGCTAGGTACTAAGTTGATGTTCTCTACTACTTGTCATCCGCAAACTGATGGGCAGACTGAAGTAGTTAATAGGACACTAGGAACTCTTTTGCGTGCATTCATAAAGAAAAACTTGAAAACATGGGAAGGCTACTTGCCTCATTTTGAATTTGCATATAATCATGCTGTGCATTCTACTTCTAAGTTTTCTCCTTTTGAAATTGTTTATGGGTTTAATCCTACTTCTCCTTTGGATCTAATACCTTTGCCTGAGTGTGAAAGAGTTAGCTTTGATGGAAAGAAGAAGACCGAGCTGATACAGCAGATTCATAAGCAAGCAAGACGAAACATTGAAGAGAAGACAAGGCAATATGTCAAGCATGCCAACAAAGGAAGGCGTGAGAAGGTCTTTGAAGAAGGTGACAAAGTTTGAGTTCACCTAAGGAAAGAGAGGTTGCCGGATGAAAGGAATTCCAACCTTATGCCAAGGATCGATGAGCCTTTTGAGATCATAAAAAAGATCAGCAACAATGTCTACAAGCTAGATTTGCAAGGTAACCTAAACCCTAAACCCTAAACCCTAAACCCTAAACAGTTTTAATGTTACTGACTTGGTTTCTTTAATTGCAGATGATCCAGATTTAAGGACAAATCATTTTCAAGAGGGAGGGGATGATATGAGCATGGAAGCGCCAACACTTGGAGAAGAAGAGGAAGATGCCTTGACCATTCTCAAAAGTCCTATGACCCGGGCAAGAACAAGAAAACTCCAAGAAGCTGTTGGAACAACTCTAAAGTTGTCTTGGAAGCAAGAAGAAGTTTGTCCAAGACCAATCAATCACGAGCTGCTTATGTCCATTCAAGTCATTCCGAGTTAATCATCATCAAGTGGCTTGAGTGTGCTTTTTTCCCCTTAGCTTTGTTTTGTCCCAATGGGTTTTCCAATTAAGGTTTTTAATGATGCCTCAAGTCCACTTACCCTACTTTGATGATTAACTTGGACAACTTCATGAAGCTATGGACCGACTTCCTTATGCATTGGACCAACTTCAAGAACCTTTTGTAATAAATTAGATTATGGTTTTATTTCCTTATCTTTATTTTTGCAAAAACTCTTTAGTTTCTAGTCCAAGTCTTCAGTCTTTGTTTCTAAGTTTTAGGATGAATTATAGAGTTCCCAAGAGTCATTCTCGAAGGAGGTTGAGTATGTTCAAGTCTCCTTCTTCTATTTGAACTCGTGTAAGCCTCATTCTAATTCATCCAACTTTTTATCAACTATTTTGAGATTAATCTCTTTTGTTCCTTGAGAACATTTTCTGATTGTTTGGTGAGTCATATCCAACCATCTTTTGATCCTTCGGTGTGTCATATACGAAGAATCAAACCTTGTCACCACCAAGTGTGTAATATCTTGGCATGACATTAAGGAATATCAGTGGTCTTCCGCATCCATTGTGTGACCATTCAATCCATCAACAAGGAACCATTCCGCATCTTCTTGTGTTATCATTGATCCACCACCTTGATAAACTCGAGTCTTTGATTTGTTTATGCAAGGATCTATTCAACATCTTTATCCATCATATTTGTCTTCCATCTTCGTGTTTCCTACCATCGAAACTGCCGAGTCTTGGGTTTGATTCTCCATCACCTGCCTAAGTCCCCTAACACATTTCTACATATATATCACACACTAACAAATCAACATATGGGTCAAACAACACGTAAAATCATCTAGAATTCCTATATCCGGTTTAACAAGAAAATATTGACTCAACACACAAACAATACACATTCAGACTCTAAACTATCGTAGAAAGATTTAAGGCAAGTACGAAAAGCGCAGTTAGCCATCACCTTAGCCACATAACGTTGATTCCTAACTCTCGGATGCTCGAACGGTCTCTGAATCTGAATCAGAAGATAAACTAATTAGAACATCTTCACTGTGCAAAACCGTTTAAAACCAGTTAATTTTGTACCGATTCGACCAAATCAGACCCAGACCGACCCTATCAAACCGGTAAACTTTAAAAGTCAACTGTAAAAGTCAACTGTTAAACCAATTAAAATTGAATTAAACCGGTTAAACTAGTCAAAATCAAATTGAACCGGTCAAACCAGTCAAAATTGAATTGAACAGGTCAAACCAGTCAAAATCGAATTGAACTAGTTAAACCAGTCAAAATCGAATTGAACCGGTCAAACTTGTCAAAATCGAATTGAACCACTCAACCGAGTCAACTCGCTGAGTCAATGAGTTAACTCACTAGGTCACCGAGTTAACTCGGCCAAGTTGATAAAGTTAACAGAACGCACAACCCACTTCCGGTGGCATGTGGGGTTATGTGCGGTGGCTCTGATGACTATCCTCAGAACTCTGGACCCGTCTCAGCGATACGGTTCTAATGGTGGTCTCGGTTTTCCACATTCCATACAGATAAAAAATAAAGTCATTTAAAGATTATGATTCTAAAAGGGAGAAAAGTTAAAACTCACCAGATCGGAGTTGATGGTTTGAGCGGAAGTTATGGATGATGAAGTGGGTGTCTTGGAGCAACAATGGAAGGAGTGGAAGAAGAAGAGTGAACAGTGTTTGTGGCTGCACTCTGATCGAGGCGGCTGAGGGTTTCTAGGGCGTACCTCAAAATCTGTGCTCTCCTTTTATATACCTTTGCCATCCTTCTAGGGTTTACCATTATATTGGGTTTGGTTTGGGCCTCGATTCCTTGCCTAAGTTTTGGGCTGTTATAATTCTCCCCCACTAGAAAAGAATTCATCTCTGAATTCAGGTCTTGCTGAATCTGTTGATTTCCCTCCTTATGGATTTGAGGGTAGTCCAACATAAATTCAGCCTCATGCTCCCAAGTTTCCTCCTGAACTCCATCTCTTTCCCAACACACTCTAACCATCATTATTTTCCCCTTGTACTTCTTTTTCTAGGCGCTCCAAAACTTTAATGGGTTGGCTAAACACAGTCATGTTACTCCTTATGTCATCTAGTGGCTGTTGCAAAATAAACTCTGGTTCTCTGACAACTTTTCTTAGAACCGATACATGAAACACCTTGTAAAAATCCTTCAGCTCTGGTGGTAAATTTAGCCGATAAGCCACAGCCCCAACTCGCTCAACGATAGGATACGGTCCCATGTATCGAGGCTTAAGCTTCTTCAACTTCCTTGTATCGGATCCTCCTTTAAATGTCCTCATCTTTAAGTAAACAAGGTCACCCACCTCAAATTCCAATTCCTTTCGGCATTTATCTGCATAACTTTTTTGATGGTTGTGAGCTTCTCTTAATTTAACTTTGAGCATTTCCACTTGCTTAGCTGTTTCTTGGATCCAATCATCTTCAAGTATACTGCGCTCCCCCACTTCTGTCCAACACAGTGGGGTACTACATAGTCTACCATACAGGGTCTCATACGGTGTCATCCCAGTGCTCGAGTGGTAACTGTTATTCTAGGGTCTGAATAGTCCTCTCCGACTGACCATATGTCTGTGGATGGTACGCTGTACTTGTTGAAATATGTGATCTCAAGAAGAAGAATAATTCAAACTTAAGAGAAGGAGGGAAGGAAAAAGAGAACTAGTTGTGAAGAAACTAGAAGGAGAACTAGTTGAGAAGGAACTAGAAGAAAAGGAAGCTGTTGGATCTCAACTAGACAATCTAACTAAACTAAGTGAGGAAGCAAAGAGAGGTATGGGCACAAGCATGGGCGCATCAGAGCAGGGCATGGTGCGCGTCAGAGCAGGGCATGGTGCAACAAGACTATTGGAGCAGCTCACCCATCTCTCTTCCCTTCTTCACGCCCCTCCTCTCCTCTTCCTTGATTCTTCTTCATTTCAATGTAAAAAGTCTATAAATACATGTAATCTCTTGTAAAGAAGTGTGGGTGAATAAGAAGAAATATTCAGCAATCTTTCTCTTCCTTATTACGCCAATTCTCTCATCTCCATCCTTATCTCTTTCTAAACCTCTAAAATCAACTTGGTATCAGAGCGGGATTATCCTTCAACCGCTTAAATCTCACCTTATAACTCTTCTAGCACTCTACAAATCTTCTAATCTATAACAATACATCCTCCTAGTTTTATTCACTCTGAGATTAATATCCTTGGGATCATAGGATCTTGAAGTTGTGAAAGAACTAGAATTGTGTATTGTCACTAGAAAATGGAGACAAATAGAGTAGCAATCTCAGTCATGCTCAAAGGAAACAACTATCTCCTTTGGGCAAAAACCACTAAGACCATCCTTAGAGGAAGAGGACTTTGGCGATATGTTGAGCCAAAAGAGGTAGCGGAAGCTGTAGTGAGAAATGAAAAAGAAGAAGCTAAGGAAGAACAAGAGGAACAATACACGCTCTCTCTTCTTCAAAGCTCACTAGAGTCATCCATCTTGGCGGCCTACTCATATGCTGATTCCGCCAAAGAACTATGGGATATACTCAAGGGAGTATATGGAAATGTCTCAAATATATCAAGAATATTTGAGGTGAAGAGGGCGCTGAATGAGCTTCAACAAGAGGAGAAGCCATTCAAGGAAATGTTTGGGGAGTATAGAAGCTTGTGGGCCGAGTTAGAGATTTTGAGGCCACACACAATCGACCCCAAGGAGTTAGGAGAAAGACGTGACCAAGACCAAGTGTTTGGACTTCTCTTGGTACTCAATGCATCCTACAAAGATCTTATCAAGCACATACTCAGATTTGAGAAGCTGCCAAGTCTAGCTGAAGTATGTGGCATGATACAAAGGGAGGAAGGGTCAAGAGACCTATTCCGTGCACCAAGTGAGGCCGCACATCTTGCAAAGAGGAATCTCACATTCGACAAGAGGGTTTTGGAATGTGAGCATTGTAAGATGAAGGGGCACACAAAGGAGAAGTGTTGGACTCTTTACCCACACTTAAGGCCTAAGCGGCTAAAGGAGAATGGAGGTGGACCTAGAGCCTTCATGGGAGTCACGCAACCTGTTGAAGAGATGGTCAGAAGATCCGAGTTTGAGGCTCTCATCAAGAGTCTATCCAAGCTCACAGAATCCGGTAAGAGCCTATTTAGCTCTAAAAGCTCCATTAAGAAGAATATGATCATTGTGGATTCGGGGGCTTCTCATCACATGATTAAGGATCAAGACATGCTGAAAAATCTTGAGCCTTATCATGGAAATGTACAAATAGCCAATGGAAGCTCAGTTCCGATTGAAGGGATAGGAGAGTTAGAGCTTTTCACAAAAGAAACTAAAGCATTATACATGCCTAGCTTCTCATCCAACCTTTTATCAGTTCATAAAGCAACAAAAGATTTGGATTGTGTGGCAATGTTTGGGACTGACTTTGTGAAGTTTCAGGACCCTAAAACAAATCATGTACTCGGAGAAGGGAAGGTGGAGGATGGAGTGTATCTGTTGGAAACAAATAAACAAGAAAAGCTAAAAGCTCTTGGAGTGAAGGCGGATAAGGAAGTTTTTAACAAGAAGGAGATTGGAGATAGCTCATTATGGCATGGAAGGCTAGGACATCCAAGTTCAGCTATCCTCAAGATGGTCTTACCCAATCTCGTTCAAGAAGAAGAAGTTTGTGAAGCATGTGTACTAGGGAAACATTGTAGACAGTTTTTCCCCTCTTCATCTACAACTTGTGATGAAGCTTTTGGCATTGTACACTCGGATGTATGGACCGCCCCATGTAACTCAAGAGATCAATATAAATATTTTGTTTCATTCATTGATGACTACTCAAGATACACATGGATCACACTCTTACACTCTTACATGAAGCGTTTACTAACTTCACCAAATATATCTCTACCCAATTCAAGACCAAAATCAAGATCTTAAGAAGTGATAATGGAGGGGAGTATGTGAGCAAACGATTCAAGAAGTTACTCAATAATCTTGGTATCATACACCAAACATCGTGTGCATACACTCCACAACAAAATGGGGTAGCAGAAAGAAAGAATAGGCATCTCATGGAAGTTGCAAGAACCCTCATGATTGCCAAAGGAGTACCTAAGTTTCATTGGGGAGATGCAGTAATGACTTCAAGTTACTTGATCAACCGGCTTCCAACGAAAAATATGGATAATAAATCACCATTTGAAGTGCTACACAAAAGCAAGCCAAGCGTGAACCATATGAAGACCTTTGGATGTTCTTGTTATATGTTTCTACCGGAGGGACAAAGAAGCAAGCTTGAACCTCGAAGTATGAAGTGTGTGTTCATTGGCTACTCACCAACACAAAAAGGATACAAGGTCTAGAATCCGGAGACAAGGAGGGTCTATGTATCTAGAGAGGTGAGATTCAATGAAGAAGAAGGATTCTATGGAAACAAGAACCATGAAGCTCCGGAGGATGTGACTTCATTACCTATGGATTGGATGCGGGTTAATGACGCTCTAATAAATGAAGTACAAGGAGAGAGCGAATCATCTGAAACCAGAGTAGAAGATGAGGCACATGTGGAGCAAGATCAGAATTCTGTTGAAGAAGAAGCGAATGATGGTGAGGGAGAACTTGAGCCAACCGTACCCCTAAGAAGAAGTACAAGACAAAGGCGACAACGTGTTTACTATGGCTACAACAACTCTGCCATGCTCCAAGGGGAGTCTAGTGCGAGTAATCTTCCTTGTGTGATAAGAGAATGTCCTGTGCGTACGGCGAGCTTAGATCTCGATCCTATTGGCGACAGCATTCTCTTATCACAAGGGGGAGATAACACTCAAACTAGCACTATCACATATCCCATTGAGCATTTTTGCTCGTTGGCATCCTTACCTATGGAGCATGAAGCTTTTCTTGGAAGAATCAGCAAGGAATCCATACCTAACTCATATGAAGAAGCGTGTGAGAATGGAGTATGGGTAAAAGCCATGGAAGAGGAAATGAAGTCCATGGAAAAGAACCACACTTGGTACTTGACCGAATTACCAAAGGATAAGAAATCAGTTGGGTGTAGATGGGTTTACACAATCAAGTATACAAGTGATGGGAAAATAGAGAGGTACAAAGCAAGGCTGGTGGCAAAAGGATACACTCAAATCTATGGAGAGGATTATACCGAGACATTTGCTCCGGTTGCTAAGCTCCACTCCATAAGAATCCTAATCTCAGTGGCAGTGAACTTGAAGTGGGATCTATGGCAGATGGATGTCAAGAACGCCTTCTTGCAAGGAGATTTGGAAGAAGAGGTATATATGGATCCACCCCAAGGATATCATAAGGAAGGCAACAAGGTTTGCAGATTGAAGAAAGCAATCTATGGGCTAAAGCAATCTCCAAGAGCATGGTACCAAAGGCTAAGCGCTTGTCTATTGGATAAGGAGTTCATAAGATCTGAAGCTGATCATACCCTCTTCACAAGGCAAAGTGAAGGAGGAGTAGTGGTGGTCTTGATCTATGTTGATGATCTAATCATCACAGGAAGTGATAAAGATGGAGTAGATCAAATCAAGAAACTCTTGAAGATCGCTTTTGATATAAAGGATCTGGGAGAGCTTAAATACTTCCTAGGGATTGAGATGACACGGTTTGAAGATGGGATGTTCATCTCTCAAAGGAAATATGTGCTGGATCTCTTGGAAGAAACTGGCAAGTTAGGATCCAAGCCGGCTAAAACTCCAATAGAAGAAGGCTACCAAGATAATCCTGAGGGGGAGCCATTGGAAGATATTAAGAGGTATCAAAGGATGGTGGGCAAGCTCATCTACCTCACTATCACAAGGCCGGACATTTGCTTTGCAGTGAACCGTGTGAGTCAACATATGCAAAAACCAACTATGCAGCATTGGAACATGATTGAGAGGCTGCTAAGGTACTTAAAAAACAGCCCTGGAAAAGGTATATGGATGAAGGCTAATGGAAACACAAAGGTTCAAGGATATTGTGATGCGGATTGGGCTGGAGATAAGCAAGATAGAAAGTCCACATCCGGTTTTTGTACCTTTGTGGGAGGTAATCTAGTCACTTGGAGAAGTAAGAAGCAGAAAGTTATAGCCTTATCAAGTGCTGAAGCCGAGTATAGGGCTATGAAGGAGGTGACAAAAGAATTGATATGGGTGAAGGCATTCCTAGAAGATCTTGGAATACATGAGGCTGAGGAGATGCTGTTGTATTGTGATAATCAAGCTGCAATACATATAGCATCCAATCTGGTATTCCATAAAAGGACCAAGCATATAGAAGTGGATTGTCACTTTGTGAGGGGAAAGATTCAAGAAGGAATCATCAAACCCGCATTTGTAGCAAGTGGGGAACAGCTAGCGGATATCTTCACCAAGGCAACATCCTCTATCATTGTGGATCACATACATGGCAAGATCGGTCTAAAGGATCTTCACCGACCAATCTTGAGGGGGAGTGTTGAAATATGTGATCTCAAGAAGAAGAATAATTCAAACTTAAGAGAAGGAGGGAAGGAAAAAGAGAACTAGTTGTGAAGAAACTAGAAGGAGAACTAGTTGAGAAGGAACTAGAAGAAAAGGAAGCTGTTGGATCTCAACTAGACAATCTAACTAAACTAAGTGAGGAAGCAAAGAGAGGTATGGGCACAAGCATGGGCGCATCAGAGCAGGGCATGGTGCGCGTCAGAGCAGGGCATGGTGCAACAAGACTATTGGAGCAGCTCACCCATCTCTCTTCCCTTCTTCACGCCCCTCCTCTCCTGTTCCTTGATTCTTCTTCATTTCAATGTAAAAAGTCTATAAATACATGTAATCTCTTGTAAAGAAGTGTGGGTGAATAAGAAGAAATATTCAGCAATCTTTCTCTTCCTTATTACGCCAATTCTCTCATCTCCATCCTTATCTCTTTCTAAACCTCTAAAATCAACAGTACTCATATGAAATTTTGTTCTCAAAATCTTCTGGAACGATCGCCAAAAATTAGATGTAAACTTTGTGTCCCATTCTGATACAATACTAACTGGTACCCCATGCAATCTCACGATAGTATCAATATACTTATGTGCTAACTGCTCTGCCCCATCTGACTTTTTAATAGCTAAGAAATGAGCAGACTTTGTGAGTCGGTCTACGATAATAGCATTTGTCCCACCAAAAGATGGTGGTAACCCGGTGACAAAATCCATGGTCACCATATCCAATTTCCACTCTGGCATAGGTAAGTTGTGCAGTAATCCACTCGGTACTTTGTGTTCTGCTTTAACCAACTGACAAGTCTGACATTAAGATACGTATGAGGCTACGTCCTTTTTCATTCCGCCCTAATGATAATACCAATTCAGATCATGATACATCTTTGTACTGCCCGGGTGGATAGAAAATCGTGAGTGATGAGCTTGTTGTAAAATTTCCTTTCTTAACTGCTCGTCTTCCAGCACACACACTCGATTTTGGTATAGATATGTCCCATTAGTAGCTGTGTGATATCCTACAACCTTCTTTTCCATCAAGCTGTCCAATGCCTTGTCTTTTCCCTGACCCTGTTGTATCTTCCATAGTATGTCTGCTTGGTTCAATGCCTTGAGACCTGTTGATTCTCCCAACATCATAATAACATTCAATCTAAGACTTGTAAGTGCTCCAACCAATTCTTGGGTCTCTTTATTACTGGATACCTCTCTCCGACGTCTGCTTAGTGCGTCTGCCACCTGATTAGCGTTACCCGGATGATAAGTGATCTCCAGATTATAATCTGCTAAAATTTCCATCCATCTGCGTTGTCTCAAGTTCAAATCCCCCTGTGTGAATATATATTTTAAACTCTGGTTATCAGTGAAGATCTGAACTTTCTCTCCATATAAATATTCTCTCCAAATCTTTAATGCAAATACAACTGCTGCCAGCTCGAGGTCATGGGTAGGATAATTTACTTTATGGGGCCTCAACTGACGTGATGCATGCGCAATCACTTTTTTCTCTTGCATCAAAACACAACCTAGACCAGATCCCGACACATCTGTATAAACCGAATATAAAATCTCTGGCTTTGGAAGTACTAACACTGGTGTCTGAGTTAAATGTCTTTTCAGCTCCATAAAACTCTTAGAACAATGTCCGTCCACTCAAACTTCACATCTTTTCCAGTTAACCGAGTCATTGGTTTAGCGAGGCTAGCAAACCCATTCACAAATCGTTAATCCCAAGAAACTATGAACCTCTGTGGCATTCTTGGGAGTCGGCCACTCAGTGATTGCTGAAATTTTCTCTGGATCTACAGCCACTACCTCTCCAGAAACAATGTGCCCCAAAAATCCAATCTTCCTCTGCCAAAAGCTACACTTGCTGAGTTTTGCAAACAACTTAAGCTCCCTTAACTTGTTGAGCACCAAACGCAAATGCTCAACATGTTCTTCTCTACTCCGTGAGTAAACCAATATGTCATTAATGAAGACAATCACACATTTATCCAAATGTTCCTGAAAAATATCATTCATCAGTTTCATGAATATCATTGGTGCATTTGTCAACCCAAATGGCATAACAACAAACTCAGAGTGACCATACCGTGTTCGAATTGCTGTTTTCCGCACATTGTCCTCATCTATTGCTATATATGATGGTACCCTAACGTTAAATAAATTTTAGAAAACATGAGGCCCCCTGCAACTGATCTAATAACTCGTCAATTCGTGATAATGGATACTTGTTCTTGATAGTCACCTTATTCAGACCCCTATAATATATGCAGAGTCTGAAACTTCCATCTTTCTTCTTTACAAATAAGGCTGGTGCTCCCCACGGTGAACTGCTTGGTCGGATAAAAATTTTATCAGTCAAATCCTCTAGTTGCTTCTTTAACTCAGCCATTTTTGCTGGCGCTAAACGGTATGGTGCTCGTGATACAGATATCATCTCTGGCTCCAACTCAATAGTAAGGGCATCACCTATTGCCGGAGGTCCGTTAATGGCGCAAATATATCTTTGTACTCTCTAACCATTGGTTAATAGTCAGATCATTTTCCTCTTCATTACTTGCAATAGCTATAGTTGCTAGAAACGCTTCACATCCCCTCTCCACTAGCTTCTCTGCATGTAACATAGAGATAATTGGCACTCCAGTGCTTGTCCAAATACCTTGATATATGATCTTTTCTTCTACTCTTGGAATATGCACTCTAGCCCTTGGACAATCTAACACTACTCGAGACGTGTAAACCAATCCATTCCAAATATCACATCATAGTGGTTTAACTCCATCTCTGCTAGGTCTCCAACGAGCTCAATCCTTTGAGTTGTACTGACACATCCCGATGAAAACCTGTAATCCCTAACTTCTCTGTACCAGCTGTCTGAATCTGCTTGGTCGTTGGTTCAAATACCCCCTTGAAAGACCAACACTTGACCAAATTTGGACTAACAAAACTATGCGTAGCTCCAGTATCGAATAAAGTAAATGCGATCCCACCCCAATCAAAACTGATCCTACACAAATTTATTGACTAAGCAAAATTCACAGTTACTGCACATACATAGATAAATATAATACAAAATACATACCAGCTATTGGCTCTGCTCCCTCATGATCTCCGATAGCAAACACTCGTGGTGATGGCTTGTAGCTTGGCAGGTGGTCCAGGTAGTTGCTGCTTATTTTTTGGACAATCCCTGATCAAGTGCCCAAGCTGACCACAATTGAAACCTCCTTGATTCCATTGCCCTTTGCGAACAGTAACTTGCTATATGTCCAACCTGACCATAATTATGGCACTTAAGACAATCTCCTGAATGGTGGCGATGACAGGAAGGACACTGAGGTGGTCCCATCTACTCAAATGATCTCTTCAACGTGTCATGCATCTTCACTTGTTTTTGCTGAGTCTCTCTGTGAAGTCTCTGCTCCTCAGCTAAGCCCGCCTCCTGAATAGCAGCCTTCTCTACCAGCTCCACCATACTATGATAATCCCTCAAGGTACAACGGTTACGAATCTCTACACGCAAGCCCTTCATAAATCTCCGTATCAGCTCTTGTTCATCCATAAACCTGCCAGCAAACCTGCGAAGCTGGCTGAACTCAAGTTCATACTCTCTTACTCTCCTTGTACCCTGTCGGATATCCTGAAACGCATTTTCTTTTTCGTCCATAATCTCACGTGTGAAAAAATTTCTGGTGAACTCCATCTTGAAGTCATCATAAGTCAGCCTGTAATGTCCGCAGTTACTCTCAACAACTCCCTCCCACCAAACCAGAGCATCATCCTTCAGATACTGAGTAGCCAGGTCAAGTAGATGCTCCTCTGGGCACCTTATATGGTCTAAATTGCGGTCTAACTTTCTTCTCCAATTATCTACAGCGGGGGCATCAACATATCCTCCAAACAACTCGAGACCCATTCTCTCATCTGCCTCATCATCTCCCAGTAACTAGGCCCCTGAAGATGTCTAACAGGTGGGGGTGGATAAGGCACTGGCTCAACAACTGGTGGCACATTCTGTTGCACCCTAACACCATGTGGTGCACCCTCATCATCAACACCCTCCTACAACTGATCCCCAAATCTCTGACGATACCTCAGAAGTTCCTCCAACAATGCAGCATGACCAGCAACCTGCTCGGGCTGAACTGCGGCTGGCTGAGGGATAACTGGCGGAATGAAAGCTGATGGAGGAATAATTGGAAGAATGAAAGCTGGCAGAGGAATAACTGGCAGAATGACAGCTAGCTGAGGGACAGCTGGTGGAATAACATCTGGCTCGTGTGGCAGGGCAGCCTGACGAGCAATCTCCTGTGCTGCAATCCATGCAGCTTCCTATGCTGCAACTCGAACTGCCTCCTGAGTAATCTGGTTTATTGCAACCTGTGCAGCTTCTGTAGCTGCATCCTGGGCTATCTGCCTCACAGTCTCAATGTCGACCTGCTCTACAACACCAAGAGCAATATTGATCTAATCCACCTCAGCTTCTAACTCATGGGTTCTAGCAGAAACTCTAGCGACTCGAGCACTTCTCTTTGGTTCCATCTGCAAGGAAAATAAGTTGCTCAAAATTTCACACATATCTACAGACAATAACGATAACAGAGTACTATGTAACATAATGATGCTCTTTTACTTTAAAACAACTACCCCAAACAATAAAACTGTTGAAAATCGTCAAAAACCATTATATTATAATACTTAACACTGCCTCTCGGTCAAAACCGGTTTGGCAAACCCGCTCTGATACCAAAATGTTACACCCATCTCATCTCCTCTCGAGTACAGCGTGTCAAAAATCATAACTTCCTACTTACGCAATAATGATAATTACAAATATAAATAACTTTTATTATTAAATTTGACAATAATTTAACAATAACTTAAAATAATTTAACAATAACAATAATTAAATTTAAATCCAAATAACCAAAACATAAATTCAAATATACAAAAATAAATGTCTTAAATTATTTTAAAGAAGTTCAGAATAAATAAAGAAGTCTCCAAAACTAACACCGCTGTTCTGTGTAGCTGACTATTCGTCATGCTCACCTGCAAGTAAAATATGAAGTGAATAACAGGGGAGTTACTCAGTGAGGTATGAGATGCTAGGGGCAACACGCTAGTCGAACCCGACTTACACCATCCTACGAAGTCTAGGTCTAGAACATGTAACAATCACGGAACCTAAAGCATCCAAGAAAAACATGCAATGGTCCTTAAACAAGATAAGTGCTCGTCTACCCTCCGAAGAGGCTTAACTCTATGGGATAGTGCCCAATCACACCGCCCAGTGGATGCTTTATCGACTTTAGGGCGCTACGGTTGGCAGATCGACTTGGCATCCGTACCCTCTGCACACATGACTCCGGGTTATACTGCAGTATCCCGCCTAAGTCCCCTAACACATTTTTACACATATATCATATACTAACAAATCAACATGTGAGTCAAACAATACATGAAATTATTTAGAATTCCTATGTCCGGCTTAACAAGAAAAAACTGACTCAACACACAAACAATACACATTCAGACTCTAAACTATCATAGAAAGTTTTAAGGCAAGTACGAAAAGCGCGGTTAGTTCTCACCTTAGTCACAGAACGTCGATTCCTAACTCTCTGGTGCTCGAATGGTCTCTGAATCTGAATCAGAAGAAAAACTAATCAGAACATCTTCACTGTGCAAAACCGTTTAGAACCAGTTAATTTTGTACCGATTTGACCAAATCGGACCTAACCGACCCACCCGGACTGACCCGACCAAACCAGTCAACTATTAAAGTCAACGGTCAAAGTCAACTGGTCAAAGTTAACCAATCAAACCAGTCAAAATCAAATTGAACCGGTTAAAGCAGTTTAAATCGAATTGAACCAGTCAAACCAGTCAAAATCGAATTGAACCGGTCAAATTAGTCATAATCGAATTAAACCGGTCAAACAAGTCAAAATTAAATTGAACCGGTCAAACCAGTCAAAATAGAATTGAACCGGTCAAACCAGTCAAAATCAAATTGAACCAATCAACCGAGTCAACAGAACGCACCACCCACTTTCGGCGGTGCGTGGGGGTGCCTGCGGTGGCTCTGATAGCTATCCTCGGAGCTCTGGACTCGTCTCGGCGATATGGTTATAATGATGGTAGTGGTTTTTCCAGATTCCATACAGATAAAAAGATATATCTATTTAAAGATTACAGTTCTAAAAGGAAAAAAGTTAAAACTCAGCATATCGGAGTTGATGGTTTGAGCGACGGTTATGGATGATGAAGTCTTGGAGCAACAATAGAAGAAGAGGAAAAAGAAGAGTGAACAGTGTTCATGGCTGCACTCTGATCGAGGCGGCTGAGGGTTTCTAGGGCGTCCCTCGAAATCGAGGCAGCTGAAAGTTTGCCACTATATTGGACTCGGTTTGGGCCTCGATTCATTGCCCAAGTTTTGGGCTGTTACAAAAGCCATGACAACTTTAACCAGATCCGCTCGGAAGATCTCCCATGCATCCTTATAAAACTCTCAAGGAAACCCAACTGGGCCCGGTGCCTTGCTCTTATGGATTGTGAACAACGTCAAATGGATCCCCTTTTCAGATGTAATAGCAGTTAGAAGAGGGAATATCTCCTTAGGGCATCTAACAGGATTAAGCCGCTTGATATAATCAATCGAATAAGGCTCCAAATGAATCTCCTGAGGGCATCTATCCTCAGATCCCAACAAGATCATTCTGAATCTCTTGACCAACGATCCAATTATCCCAGTTTTAATGTGCAATATAGGGGATCTACTAGATCTGTCAGTCCAACCTCCCTCTTGGTACGTTTTTGTACTGATGATCTTGAAAATTAATTCAATTTCTGGAGATTAGTTTTCTAACAACGTTTTCAAGAAGAAGAAGAATATATGTAAAAACATTAGAGTAACTCAACTGGTGTTTTCTCACCAGAGTTCTCAACATTAAAAAATAAAACATATTTGAAAAAGAGATAAGATTAGAAGAAACGTTTCTCAAATCAGATACCTTTAGAACCTCTTTTTTGACACCATCTCTAGTATTATTGGTTTACACTTTAAATTTAATTTAATAATAGTAATATAATAAAATTATTATTATTTTATCTGTTGAGATATGAAGTGAGTATCTCCAACGATAGAGATACTCTTATATTAATTAATTTTAATGTCAAATCAATGACAACTATTACATTATAGTGCAACTGTAATTAATAAAAGAGAGAGAAACATGTTAGAAGAATAATTTACACTAAAGAAAAAGCTCATCACACACAAACAGAAATAATAAAATATATTATGTATATATATTTTCATAGTTGGAAAAAAAATTACAACATTTTCAAATCAAATAAAATTAAAACAAACCTAAAATAAAATTATTTTACTTGTTATTTGTAAACATCGAGGTTTTAAAAGTTGGCCTTCGCAGACACCTAATTGGCGATTAAGCGTTGGTTGGCCAGGAGCCGCCGAGGTTTTGTATAGTCTGCCAAAAAATCGGGCACACTGAAAAAACATTTATATGAGTTTGCGTTCGAAGATCAGGTATTGGATTATAGATACATCATAATTACATTAAAACAAGGAAAATAGAAGAAAATGATAATAATGGTGAAGAAATAAAAACAAAGTGGTGGAATTAGGGTTATAGGTTGAAGTCACAAGGTTGAAGAAAAAGGTAAACTGGTCTTTTTGCCATTAATTAGAACAAAACAATAAGGGAAAAAAACAAAATGAATTCTCTACAACCTGAACGTGCGACAAAAACCATTGTACTAGCTCAGATTTAATATATAGACATTAATGGCATATATATAGCCTAAAACATTCCCAACTATTACCATTTAATTCTTATTTTTATTGATCAACTTTTACCATCCGACTAACGTCTAGAAAATTTTGAAACATAGGTAAACAATAAGAACAGAGCTAACAATATAATTGCATTAGATTGTGGTGCTCATGACCAAAGCCAGTTGCCTAAAGTGGTTCTAACAATCTCCCACCTGTATAGAAATGACTATAAACATATGACAACTCAACTTGACAGACTCGACTGACAAACGTATTAGACATATTTAGACAGAAGGACTTTTGAGAGCATAAAAGAAAAACCATTGCATCTGAGCTAGTAGCATTTTTCAGATTTGAACCTCTGAAACGCCCCGACCCGGTTTTTTTATTATTTATGGAAATAATAAAAAAAAACACCCAGAATCGTAAATCAATTAAGTTAAAATCACCAACTCAACATTCACTATCTAATAAATATCATATTCAAACATTAAAAACTAGCAACCTAATGGTTCACTGCATTTCAACAATAAATAAAAATCTGAAATACAAAAATAAACCCTCCCGGTATGTTATCTCAACCCGCAGCCGTAGTTCCACAAAATCCAGCTAAGACTCATTTTTTTTTCTTTACTGCACAATTACGTAAAAACGCAGTCACTATTTAATAAATGTTGAGGAGGCGATCAACCCGTCTACTGGGTCAATTATGGACATGAAATTACAAAAGCTTTTCCGACATAATTTTTATGTTCGGAAGAACAATGCAACAAATACCAAAAATCAACACATAAATTTCAAAAATAATTAAAATAAATTAATAATTATTTTCAGCAATTTAATACTTTAATTCTGCTCTTATATAAAATAATTGAATTCAGCCAATAATTAATAAATATATTTTTAAGCCAGAACAAAAAATAATTAAAATCTGCAAAACCATGATTTAATTACTATCATAATTTCAGTAATTTTTCCGAAATTTAATCGCAACTTAAACATAAAAAAATCAATAACCACATAAACTCATGAAAAACGATTCATAACACAAAAATTAAATCGAAAACGCATATAAATTCTTTCCGACCATAGTACTGATCTCCACTTAACCAAATGTAGAAACTTTCGCGGTCAAATTTTATAATTTCTCAGAACTTTCTGGGATAAATACACCCTAGATTTTCCGAACACCATCTAAATTACAATAAAATAATAATAATATTAAACAAATATATAAAAGAAACAAATGATTCACGACTGAAACATCTTCATCTTCTACGTGATCTGTAATAACACAAACAGATTCTCTCCAACAACATACACTCGAAGGTAACTCGTGACCAACACCATCACCAAATATAATCCCCTGGGTTAACACAAACATGACTCGTCGAAGACCGAAAACTGTATGACACAAACGATTGTGATCTTAACAGCAACCAAAACTTCCGTCAACCTCTACAAAAACACCGACAAACTCTACCGTAATCTCCATTCTCAATCTCCACCATAAACCACTGTCCCCTCTCGCACCCATAGAAACATGTTGTACAAACTCCGATCGACAACATCGACACCATGATACAACAACAGAGAGGCAGAGATCCTTACCGTGAGAGATGAGAGGGGCGGAAAGCTTCACACGGCACCTCAAAACTGACCAAGCAACGCGTTCAATCAAAGCTCGACTGCGTCTTCTTCACGTGAAGGAGTGGCAACGTTAAATGGAGAACACGAAGGCAGCCTCGAGATAAAAAGGAATCAGCCTAGGTTATTTTGTTTTTAAATTACATTTGCGTGCCCCATTTTCCTGATCCTTACAAGGTAGCCAAATACCTTTGATATAAACAATTTAACCCATCTTAACTTTCCGATTTAACACAAATAACCCCACCCTTTATTAACATCACAGATTATTATTTGATTTAAATAAAATCTAAAGAAACTTAACTCCTTAATTCCACAATAAATAAATTTTACTCTTATTTTTTTGAACATGGATATTACAATTCTCTCCCACTAATATAGTTTCGTCCTCAAATCTAATACATATGGTAAAACATCATACAACATAGCTCTTCGGCTATTTTTATCATCGCATGACCTTATGGCTCTAAACACTCTACGATATAATCTTTCGGTAATCAGCACCACAACAGCTCAGTGCAATACGAATGATGATGCATCTCGAAGTCTAATGTGACCCGGTCAGGTAAGTCCAGCAAGATCCTAAGATCTCAAATGGCTTACCAAAACAGCATTAGGAATCATACAGAAACCCAACTTGTAAACACCACACAACAATGAGATTCCACGGCCCCGAAACTCATCAAACATCATTAGGACAGCAAAACCAAGTATTACGATCAACACGGCATGATCCCCACAGCTGAACCTAGTAAAAACAATGACAATGTGGTCAACATATTCAATAAAACTCTATCTTATTATTGAATATAAGAAAAATAAAATACATCGTTAAATCTCCAACAATAAAACGAGTACAACAGCTTAAACTTTGAGAAAATGATAACAACCCTGCTAACAAGAACTCTAGGACTCTAGCTATAATGTCAGCTTGACAAACCACTTGGAAAACTTCTGCCTCATCTTAGCTTCAGGTTCCCAAGTTTCCTCCATAGCCCCACTGCAATCCCACAAGACTTTCATCTTTGGAACTTTTTTCCACCTGATCATCCTGATCATGCGGTCTAAAACCCTCAAATCCCTCGCATCTACAACCATAATCGGCAAAAGATCAGATAGAATCTCAGCCATCACTCCTATGCAGACATTTCTTCAGCATCGATACGTGAAAATAGGACCTAAATACCGAGGAGTCAGTTAGTCTCAGAAATAGACCTGTTCGGTTCTCTTAGCATGGCCATCTTCAAGTAGACAATTTCTCCAACTACAAACTCCAACTTCTTTCTACGCTTCTCAGTGTAGCTTTTCTGCATGTCTTTCCTTCTTTCATATTAAGATTTACTACACGGAATTTCTCCATAGTCTCTTGCAAAAAATCAGCTTCCAGTAAACTCTTTCCCCCACTTCAGTCCAACACAGCGATGGCCTACCATAGCCTACCATAGAGAGCCTCAAATGGTGGCATATCGATACTAGCCTAGTAGCTATTTTTGTATGTGAACTCTGCTAAACTCAAGTGATAACACCAGTGGTCACCTTAATCCAGCACACATATCCTCAACAAATCTTCCAAAGTTTGAATAGTGCGCTCAGACTGGCCATCGGTGTGGGAATGATATGTTGTACTCATTTGTACCTTGATGCCCATCTCTTTATGAAAAGCTCTTCAAAACAGCGATGAGAACTTAGGATCACGATATGACACTATGCTCACAGGTACCTCATGTAGCTTCACAATCTCACTGATATATCTTCTAGCCAAGACCTCAGCTCCATCGGTCTTTTTGATAGCAAGAAAATGTGCTGACTTGGTCAACCTATCGACAATGACCCAAATTGCATTCTTGGTCCGCAAAACCGGTAGACCAACCACGAAATCCATGGTAATCATATCCCACTTCCACTATGGAACAGGTAAGCTCCTCAATAATCCGCTAAGAACCTGATGCTCAGCCTTTACCAACTGACAAGTATTACAACCTGCAACACAGCTTGACATCTCCTTATTCATCCCTACCCAATGATAGTACCGTTTGAGGTCACGATACATCTTTGTAGCCCCCGGATGAACCAAAAATTTTCTCAGGTGCGCTTTCCTAAGAATTTCTTACCTCAGCACATCATCCTTCGGTACACATATCCTGCTATATAGTAATATAGTTCCATTGCTGGAAACATGATGCTCAGACTTCTCTGCTTTAGCAGCCTTAACTAAACCCTTCCCTGCTGCATAAGTACACACCCAAGTCCAAACTTAGATGCCTTAGTGTACACCACATAAAGCTTATCTGGCTATGGCAAAGCCACACAGGCGTGCTAACTAACATCTCCTTAGGCTTTGCAAAGCTCTTTTCACACTCTGCCGAGCAGACAAAAGGAACATCCTTCCCTGTAAGCTTGGTCATGGATTGACTCATGCTAGAAAAAATCTTGACAAACCTTCTATAATAACCACCCAAGCCAAGAAAACTCTGGATGTCCATCACATTCCTCGGTCTCGGCGACCCCTCAATCGCACAAATTTTTTCTGGATCCACTGAAACCCCACTCTCTGAAACAATATGACCCAGAAAACCAATCTCACATTACCAAAAAAACTATACTTACTCAGCTTAGCAAATAACCGCTGTTCCCGCAGATTCTGCAGAACTCTCCTCAAATGCTCTGCATGCATCTCAGGACTCTTGGAATGCACAAGGATGTCATCTATGAAGATAATGACAAACTCATCCAGATACTCCTAAGAGACTCCGTTCATTAACCTCATAAATGCAGCTGATGCATTAGTCAACCCAAGTGACATCACCACAAACTCGTAGTGCTACCTTGTCCAAAAAGTTGTTTTCTGGATATCTACCTCATCTATGGGACTCTGATGGTATCTCAATGCCAAATCAATCTTTGAGAATAATTTATCCCATCTCAACTGGTCCAATAACTCATCTATCCTTGGCAAAGAGTACTTATTCTTCACAGTAATACGGTTAAGCTCCTGATAAACAATGCATAACCGAAAACTTCAGTCTTTCTTCTTAACAAATAAAATAGTTTCTCTCCATGGTGAACTACTCGGTCTAATAAACCCTTTTCCAAAAGTTCTTTTAATTGTTTTTTTGCTCAGCCAAATCTGCTGGAGCCCTTCCGTAAAGAACCTTAGACAACGGTGGCATCCCCGTTCTTACTCTATAGTGAAAGGATCAGATCTCGATGGCGGTAACCCTCTCAATGGCTGAAATACATCCTCAAACTCCCAAACGACTGAGATGTCCTACAAATTAGATCCCCCAGCCTCATCAGACATCAATATAGTTGTCAGGTAGGCTTCATAACCCCATAAATCAACCTCTCAGCCTGGATAGCGGAAACCACTATACTCTCAGAAACTGGTCTTACTCCCTCATAAACCAGCTTTTTACCCGCTCGCTCAAAAACAACTCAGCCTCTATGATAATCGAGATGGACTTTGAACTTTCCAAGCCAGTCCATTCCCAAAATAAAATCATAAAACTCCACTAGACACACAATTAAGTCAGTTAGCATTAACTTTCCCACAGTAAGAATCTTAATATCCTTAGTACAACCATGTCTCCTGAGCATATGATATGAGCATGGAAACGCCAACACTTGGAGAAGAAGAGGAAGACGCCTTGGTCATTCCTAGAGGTCATATGACCCGTGCAAGGACAATAAGATTCCAAGAAGCTGTTGGAACAGCTCTAAAGATGTCTTGGAAGCAAGAGGAAGTTTGTCCAAGACAAATCAACCAAGAGATGAGCACTTCCATTCAAGCCATACCGAGTTAATCATCATCAAGTGGCTTGAGTGTGCTCTTTTCCTTTAGCTTGGTTTTATCCTAGTGGGTTTTCCAACCGAGGTTTTTAATGAGACCTCAAGTCCACTTACCCTACTTTGATGATTAACATGGGCGACTACTGTTGAAATATGTGATCTCTATGATAGAAGAATTCAAATCTAAGAGAAGGAGGGAAAGGAAACCTAGTTCACAAGGAACTAGAAGAAGTCTTGGTTAGGATGTAACTAGAAGAAAGGAAGCTGTTACATACTAACTAGAAGACTAACTAAGTGGAAAAGAGGAAGCAAAGGAGAGCATGGGGCGCCAGAACCAGGGCATGGGCACAAGCATGGAGGCGTCAGCAGCAGGGTATGGGCGCAGCTTGAATAGGAGTCAAACAGTGAGCTGCTCCCTTCCCTCCTCTCTTCTTCACGTAAACTCCTCTCTTCTCTCCTTCCTTCTTCTCGCCTCTTCTCTTCTTCTCTATGTAAAAACTCTATAAATATACATGTAATGTGATGTAAAAAGTGTTGTGAATAAGAGAATAAGAAGATTAAAAGAGTAAAAGAAAGCTTTACTTATCTCCCTAAAGGCGCCGGTGGAGCCTTTGCTCTCCGGCGTCATGCTTCTCTTTAGTTCATCTTATTTCATCAACCATTATCATTCACATTCTCATCATCATTCTTATCATCATTCTCAAACAATAATCCCTCATTACATCAATACTCACGCCACCATCTTCATCCTAAACATTCTCCAAGTATCCAAACCTCAAACTCCTTATCATTCTCACGCCACAACTATCACTCTCTCAACAATCCCTAAGCCTCGATACTCTTAATTTCAACATGGTATCAGAGCAAGTTGAGTGATCTAGCGCCTAATCTCTTGTTATTCTTCTAGCTCTCTACAAAGTCTTCTAATCTATAACCATACACTTTCTTAGTTCTATTCACTCTGAGATTAATATCCTTGAGATCATAAGATCTTCAAGTTGTGAAAAGACTAAGGGTGTGTATTGTTACTAGAAAATGATGAAAAATTGAGGGAGATTTCGTTGGGCTCTCCTTGGCTCTTTGCCTTGAGGAGCTCGGTCTTTTGTTAAACACATGAGAGAAACTTTTCTGGGGTAATTTGTTCCTCCCATGCGTTTTCTTTTTAATGGGGTGTGTGTGAGAGAGTAAATATTTTTCTTTGTGGTTCTTGTGTGTGGAGTCTAGATCCACATACGAAACTTTGAAAAGGGGTTGTATCAACATCAATCCCTCGGTGATCCTCTTTGGAAACAAGATCCAGAGGATTTTTAGAATCATTCATCCATGAAGAAGCTTGTCATGGCGTGATTGTCTTTGGCATATATGGCGTGGGAAATAAGGCATCTAGGAGATGAAGAGTGTTTTTGGCGTGATGGTTTAGAAGAGGAGAAGGCTGGGTGGTGACTTTAAGTGGTGATCCAAGCAAGCTCCAAGTGAAAACAAATCATTGAACAGGAAGTAAAGTGGCTGGTGATCAAATGAAGACATCCAGCAAGAAAGAAGAGGAAGCATAAAAACCGGCTGTACAAAAAACAGTCAAAGAAAGTGTGAATCTAGTTCACATACGACTTCAAGGAAAATATGAGACAGCTCATAGTAAAACTTGGAGAAAAGGAGAAGCTTACCTTAGAAAGAGGAAGCTGAAGAAGGTTGAATCCCGGAAGAGACTTGCGGAAGAGAAGTGACAAGAGGAGTTCACATCTTTAACCCGGAAGAGACTTGCGGAAGAGACGTGACAAGAGGAGTTCACGTAGAAGACTTGCATGAAACAGAGATGAAGCACAAGGCTGAGATGTTTCCTGCAAAGAAAAGGAAGTGGTCAATAATTTTTGATCAAAGAAACACAGTTGATAAGAGAAAAATCAATTGTGGAAAAGAAGCGGTGAAGAGATAGTAAGCAATGTTTTTGGATGGGCTTGTGTTGTGATTCTTGAGAGTTTGATTCAAGTTATGGTGATTGGAAACTCACATTCGCTTGTAACTTCAATCGTTAAGGAGGAGAAGAGTATGGCTGCTAAGAGAGGGAAACCTCAGAGGAAGAGGTTAAGAGCGATTGTTGCTCTGAGAAGAAGAAGAGCAACAGCGACTCAGTAAAGCTCTTGGCGAATTCTCAGCCTCAGTAACAGGCGAATCAAACTCTGCAAGACTCATTTCCAAGAAGTTCATGACTTCCAAAACCAATCTCATAGGCTAATGCTATCTTTCATTGGTGAATCTTCAACAAGCGGAAGATTCAGATGGTCCAAGAAGTAGTTGCTCCAAGGTATTGATTAAAGGGTGCTTATGGAGGGTCATATTCTTCCACATGGTCTTCATCCTCTCTTGAGGCCGAATCACTTGATCCAGGAGGTCTTGAGAGAGTGATGATCATACTCAACCATGTGGCGATCCAAGCGGAGCAATATACAAGAAGAAGTGTGTATAGGCTCAAGCAAGCTATTCATGGTGGTGTTATGTGGAGGTAGATGATGTCCTTTGCGGCCTAATCCAAAATGGCTAGCAGACGAAAGCTTGTCCTAATTGGCAAGTGGGATAGATAGTCCAAGAGGAGGCAGCATCATTGGCATAATCAAGCTTAGTGCTCTTTCCTTTGCAAGAATGGTCCCTTGGCAACGGGCTAGGTTTGAAGGGAAGTGTTGAAGAAGCGGTGAGCTCCAAATTATGCAACGGTCTTCCTTGTCAAGTTTGGTTCTTCCCATACTTGAACCAAGCTTGAGGGGGAGTGTTGAAGAAGACCGTTGAAGCACCAAGTTAGGTGATGGTCCAAGAAGAAGAGGACTATCACATTGTACCATGGATAGGTGCGGCATTCCGAGAGGAAGCCGGGAGAGTCTTATGATAAGTGGCTTAGAGCGGATGGCTCCTTGAAGAATCAAGATCAAATCTATGAAGGGTTAAAGCCAAGATTGATCTTGATAGATGAAGGGTTAAAGCCAAAAGTCATTCACCTAGGAGGCTGTGGAACGGTAAACAAGGCAACAAGGCACTCCAAGCACCATATGAGGAGACGATGGCGAGAGGAAGCCGGGAGACACATATGAGTAGCTATGGATGATGTTGTAAGGAAACCGAAGGAGAAACCACCTTGCAGACCGTATTAGGTGTGGTGATCCGAGAAGCAGCGGGAAGTGGCTTCCAACGGATAGAGTATACTCCCAAGAGTCATCAAGAGGAAGCCAATGACAATGTGAGTATTCTGTGAGCTAGAAGATGTCATCCGAGGAGCTTGAAGTCAAGATTAAGTTTGAGACAAGAAGCTCGAGGAGACATGATCCGAGTGAAGCTTAGAGAAGACAAAGCCTAATCCGCAAGAAAGAGTAAAGGCCATAGGAGAGGAAGCCGTGGTCTCATTGAGGTTAGGAATCATCAAAACCGTCTTTGGAGCAAGCAAGGATCAGCTAGCGGATATCCTTATCATGGCATCATCTTCTATCAATGAGGATCACGTACATGGCAAGATTGGCCTTAAGGACACCTACCGACCAATCTTGAGGGGGAGTGTTGAAATATGTGATCTCTATTATAGAAGAATTCAAATCTAAGAGAAGGAGGGAAAGGAAACCTAGTTCACAAGGAACTAGAAGAAGTCTTGGTTAGGATGTAACTAGAAGAAAGGAAGCTGTTACATACTAACTAGAAGACTAACTAAGTGGAAAAGAGGAAGCAAAGGAGAGCATGCAAAGGAGAGCATGGGGCGCCAGAACCAGGGCATGGGCACAAGCATGGAGGCGTCAGCAGCAGGGTATGGGCGCAGCTTGAACAGGAGTCAAACAGTGAGCTGCTCCCTTCCCTCCTCTCTTCTTCACGCAAACTCCTCTCTTCTCTCCTTCCTTCTTCATGCCTCTTCTCTTCTTCTCTATGTAAAAACTCTATAAATATACATGTAATGTGATGTAAAAAGTGTTGTGAATAAGAGAATAAGAATATTAAAAGAGTAAAAGAAAAGCTTTACTTATCTCCCTAAAGGCGCCGGTGGAGCCTTTGCTCTCCGGCGCCATGCTTCTCCTTAGTTCATCTTATTTCATCAACCATTATCATTCACATTCTCATCATCATTCTTATCATCATTCTCAAACAATAATCTCTCATTACATCAATACTCACGCCACCATCTTCATCCTAAACATTCTCCAAGTATCCAAACCTCAAACTCCTTATCATTCTCACGCCACAACTATCACTCTCTCAACAATCCCTAAGCCTCCATAATCTTAATTTCAACAACTACATGAAGCCATGGACAAACTCAAGCATTTACTTTATGTTATAATCTAGGCTATGGTTTTTATTTCATTCTTTAGTCCGCAAACTCTTTCAAATTCTAGTCCAAGTCTTGAGTCTTTAATTCAAAGTTTTAGGATGAATTTTAGAGTTCCCAAGAGTCATTCTCGAAGGAGCTTGAGTCTGTTCAAGTCTCCTTCCCTATTTAAACTCGTGTAAGCCTCCATTTTAAGGCACCCAACTTTTTATCAACTATTTCGAGACATCTCTTTTGTCCTTTGAGAACATTTTCTGATTGTTTGGTGAGTCATATCCAACAATCTTTCGATCCTTCAGTGTGTCATATCCGAAGAATCAAACCTTGTCACCACCAAGTGCGTAATATCTTGGCGTGGCATTGAGGAATATCAGTGGACTTCCGCATCCATTGTGTGACCATTTAATCCATTCAACAAGGAGCCTAATCCACAACTTCTTGTGTTATCATTCGATCCACAAACCTTGATAAACTTGAGTATTTGATTCGTTTATGCAAGGATCTATTCAAACAACTTAATTCACCTTCTTCACTTCCACCTTCTTGTGTTCTACCATCGAAAAGTGCCAAGTCTTTGGTTGGATCTCCATCAGCATATGACCCCCCAGAAACCCTCATAACTCCCGACTGATCACTAAACAGCTCTTGGATCCCACTCTCAAATAATCAGCTTGGTGTAACAAAACTGTGAGACGCTCCGGAATAAAAAAAACATAAGACTCTACCCCAGCTATGCTCAAGGTTCCTAAGTGAATAGTAAATTAAGACAACCAAACACAAACACAAGGAAAAAAGAAAAAAAAATCATAACACTTAAGGATAAACCACTTTAATGTGATAAAACTAACCAGTGCTCAGTCTGCTGCTGCTTGCTCCACCTGCCACCGCGCTGATGTTCTTGCATTTTACACTATATTCATCAACTTTTTACTATCTTTATCTCCATGTTTTGCATCATATCATGTGTTAAATTGCATTTATTACTCATTTGTACATAGTCTCACTATTTAAATCATTTAGTCGTATTCATGTATATAATATACAGTATATTGCATAAGCATTAAGTCTTCATTAGGTGATATTGGGAGTATCAATCTCATGAGGATGAATCAAGAGGAAGCACAACTTGAAGATCATGATCCTCATCGGCCAGTCCCACCAGACAAGCTCCATCGATGGGGAGCCAAGAAACGCTCCTAAGATTCCCATCGGCCACTCCCACCGGCCAGCTCCATCGATGGGGAGCCAAGAAATGCTCATGAGATTCCCATCGGCCACTCCCACCGGCCAAGATCCATCGATGGGAGCCAAGAAACGCTCCTGAGATTCCCATCGGCCACTCCCACTGGCCAAGCCCCACCGATGACACATGCTCGACTTCTTCCTTCAATAAAGCTAAACCAAGCTAACTTTGCTTAGGAAGTCAACTTTAATGTTTTCTCAATTTCATTTTGGTTAATTAGGGATATGTTCCCTTAGC
Organism: Nasturtium officinale; assembly: GCA_963854855.1. Classification (NCBI taxonomy): domain Eukaryota; kingdom Viridiplantae; phylum Streptophyta; class Magnoliopsida; order Brassicales; family Brassicaceae; genus Nasturtium; species Nasturtium officinale. Next base: position 12,976,020 of record OY978500.1, read on the forward strand.
TGAGACTATAAATACTTTAATCTTATCTTATCTTATATTATCTTATTTTTTGTTAAGAAAACTTGTTTGAGAGATATTTTGGATTGGAGATTTCTTGGTTTTTCTGAGTTTATAAAGTTTGATTTCTTTTCTATCTTTAAATCTATTCTTCTAATATTGATGATTATGCATAGATCAGCCATTTTGCTTTGTATTTTCATGTCTATTAGTGAGTAGTCTTTTGATAGGATCCTCGGGATGTTAGATCTAGGTTGATTAGTACTAGGATAGTGGAGTTTAGGCTTGTAATCTTTAGATCCATGCTTGTTAGGTTGTTTTTCATACTAGATTAGCAAGAAATTGTTAGTTTTAGACCTGAAGCATTTCTCATGCCCACAAGGGGTTTGATGAAATGCTTGATCCAAACTTTTAAAGCTCCTTTAAATCCTAGCCAATAAGAATTGATGTTTAGGATAATTAGAGGTTAAGAAAACATGTGATTAATGCTCATTATTGTTAATGAGAGTTATGAATATTTTAGGTGATTAGTGGAGTGATTAGTACCATAAGAATGGATTAGTCAAGTTTAGTGTTTTGGAACCTTTGGATTAGCTCTAAGAGGTAGAACTAGACTCCACTAGCTTAGCGTTGATTAGTATAGATCATCTATATCACTCCCAAGGATCTTTCTTTAATAATTTGATTTTAAAAACCTTTTTTACATATTTTCTTGTTTAATTGCATTTTAAATTCTGTTTTCAAAACCCCAAATCATATTAACTTAGATTAAGACATGATTTATACTTTCAATGTGTTAAAACTATATTCCAAGTTGGATTGATTCCCTTCTATGATACAACATATTTAAGGTAATTGATAACCTAGATTGAAAAAAATCTTAATACCATGCGCCTAAAGCATTTACTCAAGGCGCTCATGCGGCCCGCTTGAGCAGTGGTGCCTCCAACCTTAGTGCTTGCTGCTATAACTTAGGGCAGCTCATCTTGATGTGCCCTGGTTCCTTGCAGTGGTAGCAAACCCGCTAATCAGCTTTGGTGCAATCCGGAATACGGTGCTCTGGACTACCATAGTTGAAACACCGGTACACTGCACCAACAGTCTTAGAAGGGTCCTCCCACTTCCTCTTATGCCCCTGATCAATGCATGACTTACCCCTTTGTTTGGAACAGAATTATGAGGCTTTTAACCCCATATCCCAAAGCCTGCACTCTAGACTCTTGATGGTTTTACGCAATCAAAATCACAGGATACAACCACATGATTTTTTTAATTGCAGCACTCAAAATCAAAAACCTAACAATTGCTATTTCTATGTGTACTCTCAAGACTCAAAAAAATAATTAGAGAGGCATAAGAATGACTGATTGTTGTGGTATTTTATTCCATCTATCCTCTAAATGAGAAGAATGAGCTTTTGTTTATAAAGACAGAGCCTTCAAAAGGTTTTTCTGGAGCAATCAAGAGAAGTTATAAGAATTACTCTCAACATTTAAAATCATTATTCCATCATTTTGTGAATTGATTTTACTGTTAACAAATTCATAATTAAATAATTATGGACTCTTACAACAGTATGACTTAATTTTTTTTTGGCCAAATCAAACAATCATTTTGGTTGTAAACCTATTAATTAAATTCCAAATATCATAATCCACATCCAATATGACTCAAGCACACAAGCGGTTTGAGTTTCTCCTCTAAATTCCGAATTGTGATATTTGACTCTTAATCAAACTAGCCACTTCGAAGCTACATTTTGCATTCAAACAAAATTCAATTTTGATATTCTAATACGCCACCATATAGTGTCGGGGTGATGATTCTATTTTGCCCAAACTGATTATTCTGGTGAACGCCTTCACCACAAAATGCACAGGAAAATGGCTAACGCCACATTGTCAAAAAACGAGTTTCAACAGTTGCTAGCCAATGTCTTCTTTTACTAGAAATCCGAGAAGTAGGGGAAGTTGGATAAAACAGAGGACATAATCTCAAGGACACTAGGCTTCTGAAATTAAAATGGGACACCAAATAAATTACCTGTAAAGCAATATCTTGTGAAGTTTAAAGAGTTGCAGTACATGCACTATTCTTGGTAATTCATGCATGTAATCATATCGTGTTATGTTTGAACATGCTTATTATTATTAATATATTCCTGGTGGTTTTGTTGTGCTTATTTTGGTGGAGAATAGATCATACACCAAAGATAAAGGTGTTTCCATCATTTCCTTCAAAATTTAACTCATAATTTTTCATTTAAACTTAAATCCATTTTTATATCCTAATTTTTTTTTTTTTTGAAAATTCGAAATTTTATATTTTTTAAGAATTTTTGGATATATATATATATATAATTAGGTAGATGTCTGATTTTCTTGCTCATACTAGGATAGGGATATCTAGAGTTTACGAATATGAATATAAATAGTATAATAACAGATACCACAGATACAGATACATATATATATATACATATACATATAATATCCTAAAAAGTTTGGATATATTATCTGTAACAAACCTAGTTACATCGGTTACCATTTGACATTAAAAACTTTACATCAGTTTTATAACTGACATGTCAAGGCCACAAAAATAAATTATGTACATTTTAATTATGGACTTTTTTAGCTTCACTTTTATTTTTATTTTTTCTAGCATTGACTAATGCTGAATTTGTGTTTGGACTCAGATTAAAAGCTGGTCAAAAATTACTAATTCAACTGACACTAATTCAAATCTGTTTTAATTTTATATTAAACAGAAATTTAATTGCAATTAACAAAACACTGTAAACAAACAAATAATCTTTTACATTTTACTGAGCATTATGGGAAAGATTGGGGAGTACTTTTTACTATGTGTAATTTTTTAGCATAAATTATCCTTTACAGATATAAAAATATATAAACAAACATTCAAACATATGTCAATAAAAAATACTTACATGCAAATCAACGAAGATCTTCAACCAATCTGACTGTAATTGATTTTCCTATAATAATATTCAAACTAAAATAAATCAATCAGAAACATCAATATACTGTATAAAAATCTAGATAGAAACTAAACAACTAATACATAATCATTCAATGCTATCAAAATAAAAGCCAACAACAACCGTCCGATTATATCAGAAAATTCATTTGCAGTAGAGATAACTGACAACAACCATCGGATTAGATATTTTCAATTAACAATAAAAATTAATAAATAAAATCTCACAATCATAAAGATAAATATAAAATAAATAAAATAACATGTACTAAAAAACACATACTCCAACATACACGTGCATCATCTCTACTTTAGATAGATTTTAAACATATCAAACTCGCCATGTCCCGTTGACCTATATAGTGATAATAAACATATAGAATACATGAAATATAATGTAACAAAGAGTGAGTTAATAAGGGGAAGAACTAAACTAAAATTTATTATACAGTTAGTTGAATAGTTAGAAATCAATAAATTAAAGATGTCTTATTAAAAAAAATTGATTATTTTTTTTATCACAACCAGATTCTTCATCTAAACAGCATATCGAAACAGTCATAAGCCTAGACAGAAACTAAACCACGTGAACAATGTCTTCAAAATAAAATAAAAATAAAAAGAAGAATCTGCAACTAGCCAGATCTAAAAACAAAAGCAACAAAAATATAACAAAACAAACCTCAAAATTATTCAACATCACAAAGGATTTTGATTTAGAACAAACTAAATCATCAAAATCATAACTAAAGCCTAAACCAGAGAGGGAAATTTGATGATGAATTAACTATAAGGGTCAACTTGATATTTATATAGGTGAGACACCTAAAAACCTAGGTTTAGCTAACAATATTATATTTTAAGCCCAAATTATATATTAAAATATTATATTTTGGGCATATATTAGGCCTTAAATAATATAAATAATATGTATGTATTAATTAATAATTTAAAATATAAATAACCATATTCAAGTTAATGTGTTTTATTGAAGTGGATTTTGCCCAAGTTGATCCAAATTAGAATTACCCGTCATTTAGAAATATCTTACTATATGGATAAAAAATTAAAAACGTCAAACTTCAAAAATATTTACGAAAAGACGATTAGGATTAAGAAATACATATAATTATTTAAAATTAAATATAAGAAAAATAATATTAAAAACTTTATATAAAACAAATTTTGAAAAACATTCTACATTCTCTCTCTATAAACTCTCTTTCTCTATAAACATACTCTCTCTAAACTCTGTCTCTCTCTCTCTGAAATCTCTCTTTAACTCTCTCTCTCTAAACTATCTCACTACTCTATCTCTCAATAATCATGAATTTTTTCATCATCCGGCTCGAGCAAGAATTAACCAAACTAAATTAATATCTCTCTCACTAAACTCTCTTTCTCTCTCTCTCTTTCTAAACTCTCTCTTTTAATAACTCCTTAAACTCTCTCTCTAAACTTTCTCTCCCTCTCTCTCTTAACTCTCTCTTAATTTTCTCTCTCTAAGACTTCTCTCTATACATTCTCTTTCTCTCCCTTAACTCTCTCTTTCTAAACTTTCTCTTTCTCATCCTAAACTCTATCTCTCTCTCTAAACTTTCTCTTTCTGTCTCTCTATAAATCTTTTCTCTCTCTCTTTAACCTCTCTCTTACTCTAAACTCTCTCTCTCCATATTTTCTCCCTCTAAACTCTCTCTATAAATTCTCTCTCTTAACTCTCTCACTTGACTCTCTCTCTAAAAATATGTCGGCGGTAATGTTTTGAAAACAAGTTTGTGACAACTACAATGAAACATGTTGTAACATCCCGCTCCCGGGATTTTCTATAACGGTGTCAAAACCCATTAAAACCAAACTCTAGCCCAAAGACTTATATATAGGAGATATAAGGGTTTTAACTTATAATTTCGTGCCTCTCTAGTCTAGAGAGAGAGTGAGAGCGATTGAAAAGAAGAAAGAAAAGAGAAGGAGTGAAAGGAGAAAAAGAGAAAATAAATCCGACCAGTCTAGGAGAAAGGAGAAACGGAGGAGTAGATCAATTATTTTCTTATAACGTTTCATGGGGATATTCAAAACATCAATATATAGCCATAGCCGCAAGCGGATCATAATTAGGATCTCTTATCCGAAAGTTATGGCTGTTCTTCTGAGTAGGATTTCTGTAGATCCGAATTTGTCATTGTCCAATTTCAAGAGAAGTTTCCCAGAGAACCGTAAAGAGTTAGAAGACGATCAATCTATCAATGGAAAGCTCCAGACATCAGCTTTTTAGAGCCATTGTTCGATTTTGATTCCGAAGTAAATCGCGACTGGAATCTTACTTTGCATATGACATATGGTATGATTTCTTTTAGGAAACCCTAGTTGATATAATTCGGAAACACTAATTTATGTTTTTGAAATTTTCTATTTTTGGATGGTTTTTAATTTTGGAAAGTTTCTATTAAAAGAAAGTCTAGAAAAGGAAAGATTCGGGAAGAATAAAGAAATAGACGTCTTCATCGTGTAGAGGTTAAGGTGAGGGCTAACCGCACATTTCTTACTTTGCCTTAAATCTTTCTATGATTGTTTAGTGTCTGAATGTGTATTGTCTCTTTGATCGAATTTGTTTCTTTCTTGCTAAACTGGACTTAGGTGATTTACATAATTTCACATATTGTTTGATCCACGTGTTGAGTGCTAGTGTGTGATATATATGTAGAACTGTGTTAGGTGACTTAGGCAGGATACTGCGATATATCCCGGAGTCATGTGTGCAGAGGGTATGGAGAGCAAGTCGATCTGCCTGATGTAGCGCCCTAAGGTCGATAAAGCGTACACTGGCCGGTGTGATTGGGCATTATCCCATAGAGTTAAGCCTCTTCAGAGGGTGGACGAGCACTTATCTCGTTTAGACATTGTGTGTATTTTCTTGGGTACTGTAGGTAGTGTTTGTTACGTGTTTGGATCTGAACTTTCATTGTTGTGTTTTAAGGCGGGTTTGACTTGCGTGTTACTCCTAGCATCCCATACCTCACTGACTCCCATATTGCTCACACAAGTTTGCGACAACTACAATGTAAACATTACTTTGTGATGAAAGGAAATAACTATCCTACTCAAAATAATTCTGCCAATATGTTAACAAGTTTGTGGTAATGAGCTAATCTACATAACTTTGTTGTAAAAGGAAAAAACTTTGTGGCAGAAAAAAACTTTGACGTCACATTAACAAGTTTGCGATAACAGACTAATTTACATTACTTTGCGGTGAAATAAAATAACTCGGCAAATTGGAAATAAATCTGTCATCATGTTAACAAGTTTGCAGTAATGAGCTAATTTATGTAACTCTGCAGTAAAAGAAAATAACTCAATGAATTGGAAGTAACTCTGTCATCACATTAACAACTTTGGGATAACGAGTTAATTCAAATACTTTTGCCGTAAAAAATAAATAACTCTGTGAGTTTTAAATAACTCGGTCATCACGTTAACACATCTGCGGTATGAAAGAGTGTAATTCTGATATTTTCACACAAATTATAAAACAGGTAAATTTCATTTCTATCCTTTTTGATACAGTAAATAAGTTTATCTCTCTCTCTCATTAATAAGATGAAATAATAGAGATATAAGTATAACTGATGTTTTATTTAAAAATTTACATTGAAAATATCAATTGACATTATTTGTGAAATAAAAATTTAACTCTAAAAATGACACTCTTTCAGAAACGGAGAGAGTACTTAGTATAGATCAACTAAAATATTTTGAAAGAAAAAATGCTAGGTTAACTCTCTAAGTGGTGATGGTGAACAATTGTGTCTAGTTGAGTGCTTTAATGGATCAAAAATTAAGTTTTTTGAACTTCATGAAGGAAACACTTGAGTCTCATTTTCATGTTGGTTTGTTAAATCTCTCTCTCAAGGTAGTAAGGAAGTTCGCCTTAAGTCATTCACTGTGTCACTTCTCATGTATGCAATATTTTCAAGCTTCTACAATGTTCTTGAAAAAGAATTACTCCCATGGGTCTTTTTGAGTAGTGGGGATACACGTAAAAATATTCCTTTGGTATCTTTGAAGAAATTATTTCGTAAAAGAAGAAAGGAGGTTTAGAATTCAAGGATATTAGAGATTTAACCAACATTACTTTGTTGATACTTCTGTACATAATGTGTCCTGCTGAGAGCGTAGAATGTGATCTAAACCTTCATATGCTTGGAGAAGTATCATGTTTGGGAGAGAGCTGTTGGAGGAAGGTCTGATTAAATCTATTGGAAATGGGCTCGATACAAGATTTTGAGAGTCAAGGAATGAGCTTCCATTTTCCGCCGTGAAGATTTACCTGATCTGTTTCTGACAATGTCTTATTCTCGTTCACGACTTCATTTCAGTCTCAAAACAAATGGTTAGTAGTTCTTCTTCTCAACACCTCAACCTGTAAACCGAGATTGGAATTTGTCTCCTTTAGTTGTTAGTTATATCATGTTTTTCCCCACCTTAACATCTTCTCCTTCTATCCATGCCTCTGTTTGTGGTGTGGGCTGTTCTAAATTTAAATTTATCTAACTTGGATTTAATAAGTTAGAGGCAATAATATATAATCCTAGACCAGGAGAGTTCATACTAATACCCATAATGATGAGCATGGTTCGTTCCGGAACCTATTTAGGGTATTATTGATATTAAGGTTTTTGCAAATTAAGGTTATCAATTATCCAAATATGTTGTAGCAAAGATGGGGACCAATTCAACTTGGAATATAGTTTTAACACATTATAAGTGCAAATCATGTTTTAATCTAAGTAAATAAGGTTTTTAGTTTTCGAAAACGGAATTTGAAATGCAAGTAAACAAAAAAAATAAGTAAAAACGGTTTTTGAAATCAAACTAATAAAGAAAGATCATTGGGAATGTTATGGATGATCTAGACTAATCAATGTTAAGCTAATAAAGTCATTTTCTAACTGTTAGAGTAATCCAATGGTTATAAAACACTAAACTTGACTAATCCAGTCTTATGGATCTAATCACTTCACTAATCACCTTAAATGTTTATAACTCTGTTAAACACTGATTGATCAATGATCATTATAAACAAGTTTTCATAACCTCTAAACATCCTTAACATCAACTCTCATTGGTTAGGATCGAAAAGAAATTGAAAAGTTTGGATCAAGAATTTCATCAAACACCTTGTGGGTGTGAGAAACGCTTAAGATCTAATACTAACAATCTCTTGCTAATCTAGCATTAAACTCAACCTATCAAGCATGGATCTATGATTACAAGCCTAAACTCCACTAACCTAGCACTAATCAAGCTAGATCTAACATCCAAAGACCCTATTAAAATACTACTCACTTATAGATATGAATCATCAATATTAGAAGAATAGATGTAAAGGTAGAAAGAAAACCCAACTTGATAAACCCATAAAATCAAGAAATCTCTAATCCAAAAATCCGTAAACAAGTTTTTACAAAAGATCAGATAAGATAAGATGGATAAGGTCTAGAGTATTTATAGTGAAAATCTCAGGAGACCAACATAACCCATGCTTAACCAAATGAAATTGAGATAAAATAAAATTGATTTAAACCAAAGTTGACTTGGTTTTGCTTTACAAAATAAAGTGGCAGAGCTGGTCTCATCGATGGAGTCTGTCCGATGAGAGTGATCGATGGGAAAGTCTGGTGATTTTCCTGTTGAAGTATGTGATCACTTAGGAGAAGAGAGGAATTCAAAATCAACAAAAGGAGGGAAAGGAAAACTAGTTGACAAGGAACTAGAAGGAGTCTTAGTTGAGAAGGAACTAGAAGAAAGGGAAGATGTTCTAACTCAACTAGACAAACTAACTAAACCAAGTGAGGAAGCAAAGGGAGGCATGGGCGCAGCATGGAGAAGCATGGGTGCAGCATGGAGAAGCATGGGCGCGGTAGAGGAACAGGGAGTAACTCTGTGTGCTAACTCGGGTTACTCACCTCGAGTTAGCTAACCAGAGCTACTCCTCATGCACTTCTTCTTCTCTCCTTCTCCTTCATTGTAAAACCTCTATAAATACCAATGTATACCTCTTGTTGTAATTACAATAAAAAAAGGAATACAAGAAAAGTCTTATTAAATATATTCTCTCTTTTCCAATCATACTAAACACTCTCTAATACTCTAAACTCTTAAATTCAACATTTCCTCCATCTCCGTCGATGGGTCTGGATCGATGATAGTTATAGATGGGAAGGTCTGGTGATTTTCCGATGAGGGTGATCGATGCGAAGGTCTGGTGATTTTCCTTGGGCGTCATCGGTGGATGTTGGTCGATGCAGTTGGCTGATGGAGGTAAATTTAACTTATCTCTCTAACCAAATACCCAAATCCTGATACACCTCCATTGGAATGCCAACTCAATTTGCTACAATATTGATGAGGTACTCTGGAGCTATGGCACAATGTAGAGTTTCCAACCGAGTCGATCATTGAGACACTTAGGATTGGTTCTAGATCATCATTCATGTTTTCTCACATCATTTGCTATCCTTATTGTTTTCTTCAGCTCCAAGGCCTCTATAAGAGTGAAACACATGCAATCATGCACCTAGACTCTAAACATGTAATGAAAATGCAAGATAATGATAAAAACTCATTGCTAAAAACATTAAAACACAATATATCAACTCCCCCAAACATATATCTTGCTTGTCTTTACGCAAACAATAAGAAACTTATTGGGAAGGATGTCTAAAAATTGGGATTCAAACCAAAAAGTATCAAACGAAGGATTAAACACTATGTCTTTAAAGATAATTAAATGGTGCAAGAACAAACATCTTACTCTCTAGTACTTCTCCATGCTCATCGCAATGGAAAAAAATCTAATACAACTGCGAAGCTTAAGCAAGACTCACAATCAAATAGAAGACATCTATTTAACATTCAATAATGTACTTATAATGTGGTCTCGCTTATGAAAATCAAATCATTCTTCAATTGGTTTATGAGTTAAAAGATTTTTGATGTGGCTTCAGAAGAAATTTTCTTTAGGTCATTGCTCTCAAAAATAGGAGTGCTAGTCAAATGCAAAATCCATATAAGAAAGGGAACAATTGATGCTTACAAAAGTCAACTCTCATTATTCTATCCGATCAAATGAAATGCATCCTATTTTCTATCCTTTAAACTTTATTCTCATTCTCTTTTCAACCCCCATGTCAATAGACTCTTTGTTCATTTTCAATCCTCAACCTCACGATCAATCTTTTTTTTGTAGTCTCCTAGGAAAATCTTTTAATTATACTCTTAGCTCTTTTCTATCCCTTTAAACTTTTCTTTTGTTTGCTCTATACTCTTATAATTTTTTTCATTTTCTTTGTCTTAACTTATGGTAGCTATACTTCCCTTCTTCTTATATATACCTGGGATTTAGAGCTTTTTGGTCTAGCTTGGTTTAATTAGGGACTTTTTTATATCGATGATCAAGATTTTCTTTCTTTCTTTTCCAACACCCAAATCAACACCTATTCTAACCATTCAAGTCTTTCATCCTCCACCTAAAACTAGACTTACCATCGCTAGCCTAAAATGAGAGCTAACCTTTGTCATTCCCGATACTCTCAAGTTTTTGCAAAATCATAGCATTATCAACAAAAGGCCTCACTCATAGAATATATAAATGGGTTTAAAAGAAATCGTCAAGGTTAAAGTTAGGGAAACCATTCTAAAGATGGTCATTCGGGTTAGCAAAGGGTGGTAAAATGGATAAGAAAGCCCGAATATGACCTTAGTCAACCATGAGAATGCATTCAAATAACCATAAGAAAGAAATCTAAATTCAAGTTAAGTTCAAATTCAGAGAGATGCTTCAAGAAATCAGGTGAGCTTTACAAAACTAGAAGGTGCATTTTGAAAGGTTCAAAGGTCCAAGCATGAATTTTTCATTATTTTAAAGATGTTCAAGCAACAACTAACTATGACTAAGGGCAATGATCTTAATCCTAATCATGAACTTCTACAAGCCAAAAATCTCATATGTAAATGAAAATAAAAATGTAAAGCAAAAATAAAATGGTATATTCATCTCATATACCGTCTTGGTGTAACAGAAGTGAGAGAGAAGGTTAAAACATAAATCAAAAATAAAATGGTATATTCATTGAAAGGGAAATGACCATACCTTGGCCCTAGTCGAGAATCTTAGGGTGTGGAGTGAGTGGAGTTTGAGAACTCCTAGGAGCAATTTAAGCAGAGGTATGAGAATTAGATAAGTGGGTTCCACCTTTAAATTTGACAGTGAGTACCTTCTTTGTCACATCTTCAAAGCCCTTTGAACCAGTTGCCTTAAGCTCCGGTGTGAGGATCGCTTTAACCATAGAAAAGGGATTTGACATTCCCTTACACTTTACTTTGTACTGTAGCTCTCCATCAATACATTTCCAAGGGTGCAAGGTCATAGACGGAACCAATGGAGAGTGAACAAGGGTGGGATGTTTGTGTTTGTTCATTACCATCTTGTTCTTCTCAAGATTCTTCTTGGTATCCTTCAACTTCTTTACTTTACCACTTTCATCACAACCATCAAACAAGAAGAATAAACACTCCCCATCCAAAATTTCATTCAAAAGCTTAACCTGATTCTTCCATTATAATTCTTAATTGGTGACTGTTCCACAAAAATTGGTATAGGAAGGCTTGATTGGATAAGTAATTGTAGGATTCACATTGATTAGAGTCACACATATTTTGAGAAGTCAATGCTTGCTCCCGCGGTGTTGAGAAAGGGAGTTCCGAGAATGAGTGGAAGCTTATCTGGTTTCCCTCTATTTACAACCATGAAGTATGTTGGGATTAAAAAATCTCCAACTTTAAGTGGATAGTCTTCAATCAAACCAAGTGGAGGTTTTGAAGAGACATCAACATAAGTGATCGAAGATGAGTACTCCTTCATTTCTTTGATACCTATACTCTTCATCATCTCAAGCGACATAACTTCCACACTAGTACCCGAATCACACAAGGCATTCTCAAATTTCATATTTCCAAGGGATCAACATATGAGGAATGTACCAGGATTCTCAAGGTTGGGAAGACACTTGGACTCAACCAATGTGGAAGTTTAAGGCTTGAGCATTTCCATATCTTGTTCTACTTTTCACAGTTGGCTAATATAGCTTCAATAAACTTAACATGAAGAGGAACTTGAATCAAACTACTCATATGAGGCAAGGGACTCCAATAGGGCTCATTTTAGCTTTGAAACTTAAGAAGACCTTCTTTTTAGCTTTGGTGAGTATTCTTCCAGGAAATGGAACTGGAGGTTCATAAGGAGAAAGCTCATCCTTTGGTGCATCTTTCGTATCAACTCTCATGGCAATATTAACTTCTTCCCTAGTAATCAGCTCTACCTTTGCTTCACTTTGACCAACATACCAACATCATCTACTCCATATGAGAGTCTAGTGATATTCTCAACATACCTTTTATGATCATTCTCATCACTTGTGAGGATAGCATTGCAAAATTTCTTGGGATTTGTTTCAGTTTACAGGGAAGTGAGTCCATTGGCCTATTGGATGATGATGAAACTTGAGCAACTCTATTTTTAAGGCTCTTTACATGGGAATCCAAGTGTTCAAACTGTAGGATCCTTGCATCCCATCCATTCTTTTGTTAATCTCAAAAGTTCCTTTGGTTTGCCCTTCTAAGAGTTGTTTGGAGCAGAGTATTGGGATCTTCTTTGAGGATTTGGGAAAGTTTAAGGGTTTGGGTAGTGTTTGGTATGAATGTTTGGTGTTGGTTGTATTGAGGTTGAGGTTGGTAATTTGGATTGGATTGGAAGATTTGGTTTGGTAGTTTGGGATAGGTTTGGTCTTGTGGATTTTCAACATTGGGTTTCGGTATGAGAGGTTTAGATGGTTGCGGTAGTTTGGGTTGAAGCCTTTGTTTTAAAATCCTCCTTGGTTGTCCACATAATTAACTTCCTCTTGTTTCTCTCGATTATCCTCAACATAAACTCCCATCTTATTGTATCCTTGTTGATACCATTTTTGACTATTATCAAATTCTCCTACATAGTTAACCGGTTTTTGAGTGAGAAAGAAAGCTATGCTCATCTGGTCAAGTCTATCATTGATGTCCTTGAATCTATATTTAATGATCTGATCTTGTCCTCTAGTATCTCTCAGCTCTCTGTCATAGTCTCTTCCATAACAAACATCAATCTGAGCAAGATTCTCAATCAAAAACTCTTCTTGTTCGAGATTCAAGTTGTCAAAACATTCATAGCTTGCTGTGGCTAAAGCACGGCGATACTTCTCAAGTGTGCCTCTATAGAATATACCAAGCAAATTCTCCCTAGAGATACCATGATGAGGGCAACTCCTGGTGTAATCCTTTAACCTTTCCCATGCTTCATATAAGTTATCTTGGTAACCTTGTTTGAAGCTAGCAATGTCGTTTCGAAGCTTTGCCGTCTTCTGATTTGGAAAGAACTTATTTAGAAATTCCTTCTTACACATATCCCAAGTGGATACCAAATCTGAACTAATGTTCTTCTACCATTGGGAGGCCTTGTTCCCTAAGGAGAAAGAGAAAAGTATAATCTTGATGGATTCTTCGGGGAATCCATTCATCTTCACCGTTCTGCATAATCTTTCAAATTGATCCAAGTGATCAAGAGGGTCTTCCAAGGATAGTCCATTGTACCTTTGGTTCTGAACCATATTTATCAAACTTGACTTAATCTCAAAGTTATTAGCAGCAATGGAAGGCGTTGGGATGCCAGTAGCTTGAGCTCTAATGTTTGGTGCATCGAATGCTCCAATGGGTCTAAGGACTGGTTGTCCTGGCTGAGGAACCCACAGAAATCCTGGAGGGAATTCTTTGTTATTCATCCCTAAACGCTGTAAGTGTTGTCATCTCTCTCTTGTAGCTCTTCTACCTTGTCTTTCTAACTGGTTAATATCCTCAACAGAATCAACCAAGTTTTGTGGACCATGACTTCTAATGTTCATGCACCTACAAGAGAGAGAGAGAGATCAAAGTGGAAACAAGAGATATTAAGTAGTAAATACAAGAAAGAAAACTTAGTCTCAAAACACAATTAACTCCTAATACTATTAACAAGTTCCAAGTGGCAACGGCACCAAATTGATATTAAGATTTTTGCAAATCAAGGTTATCAATTACCCAAATATGCTGTAGAATAGATGGGGATCAGTCCAACTTGGAATCTAGCATTAACACATTAAAAGTGCAAATCATGTTTTAATCTAAGTAAATAAGGTTTTTAGTTTTTGAAAACAGAATTTGGAATGCAAGTAAACAAGAAAATAAGTAAAAACGGTTTTTGATATCAAATTAATAAAGAAGGATCCTTGGGAATGTTATAGATGATCTAGACTAATCATTGCTAAGCTAGTGGAGTCTTTTCCTACCTCTTAGAGCTAATCCAATGGTTCAAAAACATTAAACTTGACTAATCCACTCTTATGAAACTAATCACTTCACTAATCACCTTAAATGTTCATAATTCTCTTTAAAAATTAATTGATCAATGAGCATTAAAAACAAGTTTTCATAACCTCTAAATATTCTGAATATCAACTCTCATTGGTTATGATCGAAAAGAGCTTAAAAGTTTGGATCAAACATTTCATCAAACACCTTGTGGGTGTGAGAAATGATTAAGATCTAATACTAACAATCTCTTGCTAATCTAGCATTAAACTCAACATATCAAGCATGGATCTATAATTACAAGCATAAACTCCACTAACCTAGCACTAATCAATTTAGATCTAACATCCCAAAGACCCTATTAAAAGACTACTCACTAATAGACATGAAAACACAAAACAAATAGGTTGATATTTGCATAATCATTAATACTAGAAGAATAAATGTAAAGGTAAAAAGGAAACCCAACTTGATAAACCCAGAAAATACAGAAATCTCTAATCCAAAAATCCTTAAACAAGGTTTTACAAAAGATCATATAATATAAGATGGAATAGATCTAGAGTATTTATAGTGAAAATCTCAGGAGACCAACATAACCCATGCTTAACCAAATGAAATTTAAATAAAACTAAAGTTGACTCAACTAAACCAAAGTTGAATTGGTTTAGCTTTACAAAATAAAGGGGTGCAGCTGGTCTCATCGATGTAGTCTGTCCGATGAGAGTGATCGATGGGAAAGTCTGGTGATTTTCCTTGGTCTCCATCGATGGGTCTTGATCAATGAGAGTGATCGATGGGAAGGTCTGGTGATTTTCTTTTCTCACCATCAATGGAGTCTTTCCAATGAGGTTGATCGATGGGAAGGTCTGGTGATTTTCCTTGGGCACCATCGG
This sequence comes from Nasturtium officinale, assembly GCA_963854855.1. NCBI lineage: Eukaryota > Viridiplantae > Streptophyta > Magnoliopsida > Brassicales > Brassicaceae > Nasturtium > Nasturtium officinale. The sequence goes on from OY978500.1 coordinate 12,991,349, forward strand.
TGGAGGTTGGTCGATGGGGTTGGCCGATGGAGATAAAATTAACTTATCTCTTTAACCAAATACTCAAATCACCTGATATCACCTTCATTGGAACGCCAACTCAATTTTCTACAACTTTGATGAAGCCCTCTGGAGATATAGCACAACGTAAAGTCTCCAACCGAGTTGATATTTGAGACACTTAGGATTGGCTCTAGATCATTATTTATGTTTTCTCACAGTCTGCCAATGAAGGTCAAATTCTGATATTTGGAACAACAAAACTTTCATGGTTATAATATTTAATGTTCCTTTATTGAATATTCCTTACCCCATTTTCCAACATGTGTCAATGGAGTTTTGAATTATTCAGCCAATCAAGGTAAATATTTTCCAAACTGCAATATTGTAGTTTGCTTTGATGTTAGAGCATCAGCATTTGCTAGAGTCTCCCAAGTCTCTCAAATATATTATTCTAATCATATTATTTCAATATATTAATATAATTAGTTAATTATTTAAATTATAAGTGAAATGAAAAAATGAAATCCAATGAGATGTTGACATGTGGACACATAGTCTCTAGAGGTACTCTCATGGGTTCTCGAATGAGAACCAAATCTCTTCTCTCTCTTCTAATTTTTTATTGTTAAGGACCCCATTGAGAGTTTTCCAATGTTGATGCTCTTAGTTCGGATTAATTTAAATTATTAAATCTTCAGACAAAATATAATGTGGCCATCAGTTTTGAGCAACTACAGAGTAAAGTACTTAGGTGTACATCATTATCATTTATGGGTTTTTTCAGTATAGATATTTCAAGCCCAAGTCGTAAGTTATAGATGATGTCGAGAAAAATAAATGGTTGCATTATACATATAGACCGCCTATGTAGAAGAATCTCGTATGTGGTGGATAAAAAATTAAAAATGGTTGGAATGAGTCCTAATGATGAAATTATGTTCTCTATATGTTTACCATTTGACCTTTCTACATTCTCTTCTACCATTTGGTGAAGAACTACCATTATAATTAATATTCAAGGAATCAAAACAACTAAGGGTCAATACATTCATACTAATGTAAATAACATAGAGGATGTGAAGTGTATGTGAGTTCTTAATATTTTACTTCTAAGTTCTCATTAGCCAATGAAGAAAAAATAAGGTAAGGTCCCTCTTTAAATTCTTATATTAAAACTGATATATGAACAGGTCATAGTTACAAACTATGGTTAACATTAATCTTTGGTTCTAAGCAATATTTATTAACTCTTGGATTATGTTATGCTCTTTACAACATGTCATCTCAAGAATTAGACATGGAAGAGAGTGATGATAACTTGATATTTCACTTCTTTTACTAGGTTTTAAGGGTATTTATATTATTTTTGGAGTTTGGACGAATTCAAATTTACGAGTTTAGAAACTAGAACCATGAAAGCTTCTGAGTCATCTATTTTATATAATCTATCATTCTGGGAACATAGCAAAAAGCTATCTGATATCCACATATTTTACATGTTTCACGCATTCATTTTTATCACACTTTGTCTCATTTCTCATTTTTTTAGAAGAATAAATATACATTTGGGATTTGCTTTGCATAATCTAGCATCTTCAAGTTTTAGGCTTCATTTTTACATGCACGTTGCATAAATTTTGAGTCTTTTTAGGTGCTTATGGAACTTGGAGAAATTTGGAATGAAAGAAAGATGCCAACAAGAGAGATGATCGTGGAGAGACAGTCCTAAAGGTATGGAAGATTGAATCAAATGAAAATTTTCCCGTGAAAGTTTAATCGTAAATTTCGAGTCAAGATAGGAAATGGAGTTACCTTTCCAATGTAAGTGGTCTCGAGTCATGTGGGTATATATTCTAAGAGTTATGGTTATATTACTTGACAGATATCATCTTCTGTCGCGATGTTGACAAAAATATTTAGAGTTGACCCAACTTTCCTTGTTGCTTTTATATAAATACTTGTCTTAACTAATGTAAACCCTAAGTTTTCTTCTGCTTAGAGTTGGGCTGATATCTAACCAAACTCTCTTATGGTTGATTTGGATTGATCTATATTTTATATGCCATACTAGTAAAGATTTCTTTATCTCTTTCTATGAAAATCCATCATTTTATATTTTCCTTTTTATCTTTTATTCGTTTAGGTTATTAATATTTTGTTGGATCATGGTTATGCTAGATTAGGATGAACTTATGGTTAGATATTAATTTTAGGTTGATTATTGTTAGATCTTTCATTTAGATTGTTCTTACGGGTAGATTAGCCAAGAGTTTGATAGTTTAGAGCTTACACATTTTCACACACACAAGATATTCGATGAAAGTTTTGAACCAAATCTTTTCTGAGCTTATCTTTCCTAGCCAATGAGAATTGATGTTAGGGTGATTAGTAAATTGATTGTTGGAATTGATTATTAATGATCATTGATTCTGTGATTGCTAATGAGAGTTATGTTAATACTTAATTAGTAAAGTGATTAGTGTCATGAGAGTGAATTAGTCATAAGTTATGAATTTCATGTTCTAGGATGGTGCTTAATGCAATCTATTAAAATGTTCATTTGATTGTTTGTTCATCTTCTTGATAGTATAACTCATGATTCAACATTTTCCTTTGATTTTCGTTCATTTATTTTCCATTCTTTTTGTTTCTTAAAAATAAATCTTTATCTTCTGTTGCTTAGCTTAGAATCCTGCATCTCTAATGTTGCATCCTTGGTATCCATGGATTCAATACCATTTGTTGTACAACATACATCAGATTTATTTGATAGACCCAAGGAGTTAAAACATCTTTATCACTATTCAAATTCATGGAATCTAAAAGGTAGCAATATATTATTAAGCTTAACTTCATCTTATGTTTGAATTGATGAAATCGAGATTTGATGGAAATTAGATGGCTTTGTTAGCGGACATGTTGGTTGTAGGAGTTAGATATTTTGCCTTTGGTTCCTTTCATGCCAGAAATACTTATGCCAAAAGTAATTTGAAGCTAAAAGGTCATTGCCTAGATTCTCGTTTGCTAGTCTTGAACAACATGGTCCATTATATTGTGATGTCCCGACTGCCACCGTCCGTGACCCCCACGTCCTCTCTAGGAATGTAGGCCCATACCTTCTCTCTAGGCCCATGGGCCCTACAGCCTCTCTAGGTCCGTTGGGCCCACCCTCGTCCGATGGCCAGTAGTTATCTCAAGAGGTTCTAATGACTTGTTACTATCCCTACAAATCACCACATGATCTTTCCCTGTGTTTTAGCCTCACTCACACAGTACCGACAATCACTTCCCAGTATGTCACCCATCCTATTGCTATTCCAGCCCAATCACGCTTAATCCTCGAGTTCTAACTGGATGAGTGACGGAAAAGATAAGTGCACTTTGGTGACATAGGTAGCCAAATCAAATCTTTTAATCCTCTCATCAAACAATACCATATACTAGAAACCAAGATGCTACATATATATTGGCCTAGAACAAGATAGTCGCATCAAAAGACATTGTCGCTATCCGCTATCTGTGAAGACGTGGAAATAGTAAAAGAGGTAACAGAGGACGTAATGTCACAAAAGTAGTAGAATAAACTACCTAGTATTTGTATTCATATTTGATTGATATTGTGCTTTTCCTCCAAGGTAAATATATATATATATCCTTGCGACAGAGATCCTTGAGTTATATATGTTAGCAACTTCTCAACTCTTCTTATGTATTGACAAACTTGTATCGTGTGTCGTCAGTCATCTTTTACATTAACTTTTGAGTTTACGATTTAAAGGTGAGTGATCATGAGTTTTGAATCTGGGCAAATTTTTATCCAAAATCTTGACATTGAGATTACAAAAAGATGTAGAAAGACCAGGATTAGTTATTTTTTGTTTCTTTCTAATTTTTTGTTACTTGAAAACTTGTCTTTTTATCAACCCAAAATATATAGCTCGATTCTAGTTGGTCATCACCTAAGAAGGCTAAGTCTGTAAATCCAGACCAGAAACCATCCCCTCTAGTTGTCGATTATCACATGTGTTTCCCCACCATTAAGTGTTCTCCTAATATCAAAGTCTTTGGCTTGGTCTGTACAAACAAATATGGCTCATGCGTGGATGTGACTACTTCTCTAGCACTTTGAAACATCATTATATTTTTAGTACCAAAGAGTCGTTGCCGGAACAAACAATTGTTCTATTTACATTTTAATGAGCACTATGGGAAAGATTGGGGAATAGTTTTTTTTACTAAGTGCATTTTATTTAGAAAATGATCATTTACTATCAGAAAATCAATGTTTTAAAAATCGCTAGGCGCTAGTCGGGTGGTGAGGGTGGGCCTAGCACCTAGAGGATTAATCGGGGAGTAAATGGGGATTAATCAGGGATTAGTTTTAGGTTATTTTAATATTTTTAAAATATATTTATCCATTATATTAAACTTTTAAATAATATTGTTTTTAAAATTATAGTAAATACATGAAAATGTAGTATTAATAATTTATTTTATGATTTTTTTTTATAATTTTAACATAATTTATTATGAAACATCAGAAACTATCAATATAAGTGTCTTAATAACAAAAACAAAAAAAAATATAGTTGAAAATTTAAAAATAATTAGATTATAGATGATTATGCCGAAAATAATCGGATTAGGTGGGGATTAATCGGATTAGGCAGGGAGTAATCGGTTGACTGACTTTCTCGAGGGATTAATCATTGTTGATTTTAGAGGTTTAGAAAGAGATAAAGATGGAGATGAGAGAATTGGCGTAATAAGGAAGAGAAAGATTGCTGAATATTTCTTCTTATTCACACACACTTCTTTACAAGAGATTACATGTATTTATAGACTTTTTACATTGAAATGAAGAAGAATCAAGGAAAAGGAGAGGAGGGGCGTGAAGAAGGGAAGAGAGATGGGTGAGCGCTCCAATAGTCTTGTTGCACCATGCCCTGCTCTGACGCGCACCATGCCCTGCTCTGATGCGCCCATGCTTGTGCCCATACCTCTCTTTGCTTCCTCACTTAGTTTAGTTAGATTGTCTAGTTGAGATCCAACAGCTTCCTTTTCTTCTAGTTCCTTCTCAACTAGTTCTCCTTCTAGTTCCTTCACAACTAGTTCTCTTTTTCCTTCCCTCCTTCTCTTAAGTTTGAATTATTCTTCTTCTTGAGATCACATATTTCAACACTCCCCCTCAAGATTGGTCGGTGAAGATCCTTTAGACCGATCTTGCCATGTATGTGATCCCCAATGATAGAGGATGTTGCCTTGGTGAAGATATCCGCTAGCTGTTCCCCACTTGCTACAAATGCGGGTTTGATGATTCCTTCTTGAATCTTTCCCCCTCACAAAGTGACAATCCACTTCTATATGCTTGGTCCTTTCATGGAATACCGGATTGGATGCTATATGTATTGCAGCTTGATTATCACAATACAACATCATCTCCTCAGCCTCATGTATTCCAAGATCTTCTAGGAATGCCTTCACCCAAATCAATTCTTTTGTCACCTCCTTCATAGCCCTATACTCGGCTTCAGCACTTGATAAGGCTATAACTTTCTGCTTCTTACTTCTCCAAGTGACTAGATTACCTCCCACAAAGGTACAAAAACCGGATGTGGACTTTCTATCTTGCTTATCTCCAGCCCAATCCGCATCACAATATCCTTGAACCTTTGTGTTTCCATTAGCCTTCATCCATATGCCTTTTCCAGGGCTGTTTTTTAAGTACCTTAGCAGCCTCTCAATCATGTTCCAATGCTGCATAGTTGGTTTTTGCATATGTTGACTCACACGGTTCACTGCAAAGCAAATGTCCGGCCTTGTGATAGTGAGGTAGATGAGCTTGCCCACCATCCTTTGATACCTCTTAATATCTTACAATGGCTCCCCCTCAGGATTATCTTGGTAGCCTTCTTCTATTGGAGTTTTAGCCGGCTTGGATCCTAACTTGCCAGTTTCTTCCAAGAGATCCAGCACATATTTCCTTTGAGAGATGAACATCCCATCTTCAAACCGTGTCATCTCAATCCCTAGGAAGTATTTAAGCTCTCCCAGATCCTTTATATCAAAAGCGATCTTCAAGAGTTTCTTGATTTGATCTACTCCATCTTTATCACTTCATGTGATGATTAGATCATCAACATAGATCAAGACCACCACTACTCCTCCTTCACTTTGCCTTGTGAAGAGGGTATGATCAGCTTCAGATCTTATGAACTCCTTATCCAATAGACAAGGGCTTAGCCTTTGGTACCATGCTCTTGGAGATTGCTTTAGCCCATAGATTGCTTTCTTCAATCTACAAACCTTGTTGCCTTCCTTATGATATCCTTGGGGTGGATCCATATATACCTCTTCTTCCAAATCTCCTTGCAAGAAGGCGTTCTTGACATCCATCTGCCATAGATCCCACTTCAAGTTCACTGCCACTGAGATTAGGATTCTTATGGAGTGGAGCTTAGCAACCGGAGCAAATGTCTCGGTATAATCCTCCCCATAGATTTGAGTGTATCCTTTTGCCACCAGCCTAGTTTTGTACCTCTCTATTTTCCCATCACTTGTATACTTGATTGTGTAAACCCATCTACACCCAACTGATTTCTTATCCTTTGGTAATTCGGTCAAGTACCAAGTGTGGTTCTTTTCCATGGACTTCATTTCCTCTTCCATGGCTTTTACCCATACTCCATTCTCACACGCTTCTTCATATGAGTTAGGTATGGATTCCTTGCTGATTCTTCCAAGAAAAGCTTCATGCTCCATAGGTAAGGATGCCAACGAGCAAAAATGCTCAATGGGATATGTGATAGTGCTAGTTTGAGTGTTATCTCCCCCTTGTGATAAGAGAATGCTGTCGCCAATAGGATCGAGATCTAAGCTCGCCGTACGCACAGGACATTCTCTTATCACACAAGGAAGATTACTCGCACTAGACTCCCCTTGGAGCATGGCAGAGTTGTTGTAGCCATAGTAAACACGTTGTCGCCTTTGTCTTGTACTTCTTCTTAGGGGTACGGTTGGCTCAAGTTCTCCCTCACCATCATTCGCTTCTTCTTCAACAGAATTCTGATCTTGCTCCACATGTGCCTCATCTTCTACTCTGGTTTCAGATGATTCGCTCTCTCCTTGTACTTCATTTATTAGAGCGTCATTAACCCGCATCCAATCCATAGGTAATGAAGTCACATCCTCCGGAGCTTCATGGTTCTTGTTTCCATAAAATCCTTCTTCTTCATTGAATCTCACCTCTCTAGATACATAGACCCTCCTTGTCTCCGGATTGTAGACCTTGTATCCTTTTTGTGTTGGTGAGTAGCCAATGAACACACACTTCATACTTCGAGGTTCAAGCTTGCTTCTTTGTCCCTCCGGTAGAAACATATAACAAGAACATCCAAAGGTCTTCATATGGTTCACGCTTGGCTTGCTTTTGTGTAGCACTTCAAATGGTGATATATTATCCATATTTTTCGTTGGAAGCTGGTTGATCAAGTAACTTGAAGTCATTACTGCATCTCCCCAATGAAACTTAGGTACTCCTTTGGCAATCATGAGGGTTCTTGCAACTTCCATGAGATGCCTATTCTTTCTTTCTGCTACCCCATTTTGTTGTGGAGTGTATGCACACGATGTTTGGTGTATGATACCAAGATTATTGAGTAAATCCTTGAATCATTTGCTCACATACTCCCCTCCATTATCACTTCTTAAGATCTTGATTTTGGTCTTGAATTGGGTAGAGATATATTTGGTGAAGTTAGTAAACGCTTCATATACTTGATCCTTTGAATGTAAGAGTGTGATCCATGTGTATCTTGAGTAGTCATCAATGAATGAAACAAAATATTTATATTGATCTCTTGAGTTACATGGGGCGGTCCATACATCCGAGTGTACAATGCCAAAAGCTTCATCACAAGTTGTAGATGAAGAGGGGAAAAACTGTCTACAATGTTTCCCTAGTACACATGCTTCACAAACTTCTTCTTCTTGAACGAGATTGGGTAAGACCATCTTGAGGATAGCTGAATTTGGATGTCCTAGCCTTCCATGCCATAATGAGCTATCTCCAATCTCCTTCTTGTTAAAAACTTCCTTATCCGCCTTCACTCCAAGAGCTTTTAGCTTTTCTTGTTTATTTGTTTCCAACAGATACACTCCATCCTCCACCTTCCCTTCTCCGAGTACATGATTTGTTTTAGGGTCCTGAAACTTCACAAAGTCAGTCCCAAACATTGCCACACAATCCAAATCTTTTGTTGCTTTATGATAAAAGGTTGGATGAGAAGCTAGGCATGTATAATGCTTTAGTTTCTTTTGTGAAAAGCTCTAACTCTCCTATCCCTTCAATCGGAACTGAGCTTCCATTGGCTATTTGTACATTTCCATGATAAGGCTCAAGATTTTTCAGCATGTCTTGATCCTTAATCATGTGATGAGAAGCCCCCGAATCCACAATGATCATATTCTTCTTAATGGAGCTTTTAGAGCTAAATAGGCTCTTACCGGATTCTGTGAGCTTGGATAGACTCTTGATGAGAGCCTCAAACTCGGATCTTCTGACCATCTCTTCAACAGGTTGCGTGACTCCCATGAAGGCTCTAGGTCCACCTCCATTCTCCTTTAGCCGCTTAGGCCTTAAGTGTGGGTAAAGAGTCCAACACTTCTCCTTAGTGTGCCCCTTCATCTTACAATGCTCACATTCCAAAACCCTCTTGTCGAATGTGAGATTCCTCTTTGCAAGATGTGCGGCCTCACTTGGTGCACGGAATAGGTCTCTTGACCCTTCCTCCCTTTGTATCATGCCACATACTTCAGCTAGACTTGGCAGCTTCTCAAATCTGAGTATGTGCTTGATAAGATCTTTGTAGGATGCATTGAGTGCCAAGAGAAGTCCAAACACTTGGTCTTGGTCACGTCTTTCTCCTAACTCCTTGGGGTCGATTGTGTGTGGCCTCAAAATCTCTAACTCGGCCCACAAGCTTCTATACTCCCCAAACATTTCCTTGAATGGCTTCTCCTCTTGTTGAAGCTCATTCAGCGCCCTCTTCACCTCAAATATTCTTGATATATTTGAGACATTTCCATATACTCCCTTGAGTATATCCCATAGTTCTTTGGCGGAATCAGCATATGAGTAGGCCGCCAAGATGGATGACTCTAGTGAGCTTTGAAGAAGAGAGAGCGTGTATTGTTCCTCTTGTTCTTCCTTAGCTTCTTCTTTTTCATTTCTCACTACAGCTTCCGCTACCTCTTTTGGCTCAACATATCGCCAAAGTCCTCTTCCTCTAAGGATGGTCTTAGTGGTTTTTGCCCAAAGGAGATAGTTGTTTCCTTTGAGCATGACTGAGATTGCTACTCTATTTGTCTCCATTTTCTAGTGACAATACACAATTCTAGTTCTTTCACAACTTGAAGATCCTATGATCCCAAGGATATTAATCTCAGAGTGAATAGAACTAGGAGGATGTATTGTTATAGATTAGAAGATTTGTAGAGTGCTAGAAGAGTTATAAGGTGAGATTTAAGCGGTTGAAGGATAAACCTGCTCTGATACCATGTTGATTTTAGAGGTTTAGAAAGAGATAAGGATGGAGATGAGAGAATTGGCGTAATAAGGAAGAGAAAGATTGCTGAATATTTCTTCTTATTCACACACACTTCTTTACAAGAGATTACATGTATTTATAGACTTTTTACATTGAAATGAAGAAGAATCAAGGAAGAGGAGAGGAGGGGCGTGAAGAAGGGAAGAGAGATGGGTGAGCTGCTCCAATAGTCTTGTTGCACCATGCCCTGCTCTGACGCGCACCATGCCCTGCTCTGATGCGCCCATGCTTGTGCCCATACCTCTCTTTGCTTCCTCACTTAGTTTAGTTAGATTGTCTAGTTGAGATCCAACAACTTCCTTTTCTTCTAGTTCCTTCTCTAACTAGTTCTCCTTCTAGTTTCTTCACAACTAGTTCTCTTTTTCCTTCCCTCCTTCTCTTAAGTTTGAATTATTCTTCTTCTTGAGATCACATATTTCAACAATCATTAATCGAGGCGACGAGGGTGGGTCTAGCGAACATATATCAATAAAAAAGCTTACTTGCAAATCAACGAAGATCTTCGACCAATCTGGCTGTAATTGACTTTCCTATAATGAAATACAAACTAAAATACAAATGAAGAGAAACATCAATATATATATGAGCTAGATAGAAAATGAAACAACTAATACATAATCATTCAATAGTAACAAAATAACAACAGTAACCATTATCAGAGAATTCATTTGCAGTAGAGATAACTCACAACAACCTTCAGATTGGCTATTTTCAATTAATAATAAAAAACTGTTACACATACTCCAGCATATACATGTATCATGTCAATTTAGATAGATTTTAATATCAAAATCTCCATGTCCCATTGACCTATGTAACTATGATAAACATATACAATAGCTGACATATGAATAACAAAAATGAGTTAAGCAGAGGATGAACTAATATTAAAAATTAGTATACAATTAAGTTTATAGTTATAAATCAATAAATTAACGATGTCTGGTTCAGTTCAATGTGATTATATTTACCACCATCAGCTTTCTCATCGCAACTGCATATCCAAAGAGCCATCAGCCTAGATTGAAACTCGAACACGCGAACCACACGTACAAAATGAAAAAAAAGAAGAGGAAGAAGAAGAATCCCCAGCCAGATTTTAAAACAATCTCGATATATATATATATATATATAACAAATAAACCTCAACATTAGTCTACAATACAAATGATTTTGTTTCAGAATCAACAGAATCATAATTAAAACCTAAAAACCTCGCTAGACGAAAATACTAATATTAAAATAATTATAAGGCTAAACTCAATATATATAAGGGAGACACCTTTAATCTAGGTTTAAACGATAATATGATATTACTAGGCCCAAATGAAATATAACCAAATAATATGTTGGGGTTATATGTGGCCATTATCTTAAGAAATAATACAAGTATTATTATGTACTCATTTAATACATACACAATGACATTCTCGTTAATAAGCGGTTTTAAGGGCATTTTGGTAATCTGTGCACAACTTTCAATTTAGTGCAGTCTTACTTGTACTTTAATATTTAGTATAGATAAAATAAAACATTGTTCGATGGTTGGTTTGTTAAATCTCTCTCTCAAGGTGGTAAGGAAGTTCTCCTCAAGTCAGTCACTGTATCAGATCCCGTGTATGCAATGTCTGTCTTGTTTCAAGCTTCCTCAAGGTATTTGCAAAAGAATTACTTCCATGGGTCTCTTGTATGAGTAGTGGGGATAACTGTAAATAAATTTTCCTTGGGTATCTCTTGCAAGAAATTATGTCGTAAAAAGGAGAAAGGAGGTTCCGAATACAAGGATATTGGATATTTAACCAAGAATTACTTTGTTAATACTTCAGTACGTAATGGGTCCCTCTAAGAGTGTGGAATATGACATAGACCTTCATATGCGTAGAGAAGTATCATGTTTGCGAGAGAGCTGCAGGAGAAATGTCTCATTAATTCTACTGGTAATGGGCTCAATACCAGGGTCTGGAATGATAGACAGATTCTAGATATTGATGCTAGACATCCATACTGTCTCGCTCTTATCATCACGGATCTGATTTGTGAAATCTTTGGCCGATGGAAGATAACAACTGTGATCTAACAATTGTTTTCTGCCCAACATGCATAGTTTATTTTTAAGGTGAAGATTGCATCAGCTGGTGATGATATATTTTTGTGGGGCTTGACTAAATTTGGGAGATATTCTACTCAGATCGGATATATAATTGAGGAAACATTGGATACAGAACTGTTTGGTCAAGAGGAGATAGCACCACCTTTAGAGAATAAGTTTTGGGCTAAAATTTAGACAATTTATGTGGCAGATGATAACTTGTGCTCTTGTAGTGAACAATCGCCTTAACTTGAGAGGTATTCACACTGCTAGTTTATGTCCAGGATGCGGTCTTATGCCTGAGTCCATTTGTCACTTGTTATTCCACTGTTCTCCAGCCTCTCAGGCCTGATATTTTTCGGAATTCCTGCTTCTCGATCAGGTTTATCTAGTAACACTTTTTCGCTCCATTTAATTGTTGTTTCTGAGAACAAGCATGTCCCAGAAAAGAGGAGACAGGCCATACCTTTTTTCCACAATGCCACTTTGAAACCTGAGAGTCTATGTTAAAATCAAGTTATTACTTATATTTGCAATGCATGGGGAATTGGTTTTACCTAATTTGGCATTGTTTAGACACTAATGACTTGTTTTTCAAGCCTGATTTGGACTTATGATGGTTAATTAAAAATTTTTAATAGATGAACATGAGAAAGACTTATTGTTTTTTTATGTGGCTCCTTTAGATGCGGATTCTAAGAAAAACTGTCTCTATATAAATTTTGATGGAGATCCAATAACATTTTGATAAGACATGTCTCAGACGTGGATGTGACTACTTCACTAACATTTTGAAACATCATTTATATTTTTAGTGCCAATGAATCATGAGAAATCTTGAAAATTTGGATGTGCATGATACTGAGGCCGAGAAAGATTTTTTGCGCAATGAAGCGCTGAATAAAAACTCCCAACGAGATAAATCGTTACCGGTCTCCCTATTTCAAGTAATAATTGAAACAGAGTACCCGAGAACAATTTATTTCGTTGGGGATTCTTATTCACTACTCCATTTCTTGTTCAAATCTGCCTTAGTATTATCAACATTCAATTTTTATAGATTTTTCATGATTCTGTGTCTCTACAGAAATAAAAAGTTGTTTTAAAATCTAGTGATATATAAGTAGTGCTTTATGTTGTATTTCTTTTGCATTATTTTATGCTACTTCAATTCTTTATTAATATTAGCATATATTATTAAGAAAAAGAAAACACGTTTGATGCTTAAGAGAAAGTTTAAAAATATATATAACAGTATCCTTCAAAAAACAATGTTTTATGCTTATAAATCAACAACAGCATACATGTTTTACTGTGTGGTAATAATGTTAAGTAACAGCATATATGTTATACGGTTTTTTCAAAAACTAAATAAAAAATGTTTTGCTTTAGAAATGAGAATCGTACACAAAATATATGGATGTTGACAAATTTAGTTTTAAAGTGCCGATTAGCTTTAAAAACTTTAAGTCAGTTTTATAAGTGATTTATCAAAACCCGACACAATAATATATACTATTAATCGAGAGAGGGATAGACATAATTATGAGCCGTTTGAGCCGTTTAGGCGTATATACAGAAAGTGCCAGTATTTTTTATTTATGAAAAAATCGAAGGACAAAAACAGAAATTTTTGGCAGTATCCAAGCTGATATCATTTTACCAACCCGTTTACAGGGACACGGATCCTTAGTTGGTGCAATTTCAACCCGATTGAAATCAAAATAACCCGATAAACTTGACAAACAAAACGTCCATCAATTTCTGCTGGCCCATATCAAATTAAAGTAGTGATATAAGTATTCTTATATTTTTGGCCTATACAATTTAAACAATCCTACTAATCCAGAGAACATTAATTAATCTCAATCTTATAAATTTATATGATTCAAACAAATAACAACCTACTATTATTTAAAAAAAATCTATTACATTTTCTAATCCTAACATCTTGCTAAATATTTAAGCAAAAATTTTAAATAATCAAAAATCTAACAAGGAATTCCATAAATATCTCATCAACCATCAATTTCAAAATATATCACCTAAACAAACTTCAAATCTCGAAACAAATTTTGCATAACTAATACCATTCTTATATTCAATCATAGCTACTCAGTTCAATTAAAGAAATTAGAAAAGATTTCATAGCATACAATATAAAACTATTCTAACCACTATATAAATATATGAAACCAACATTTGGTTCTTCTCCATTCACAGCAACCATTTTCTCAAAGCAAAACAAAAAAAACACAAAACCAATAGCTAACAAACTAACAACCTTTAACCATCATGCAGAAATTTATACGCAGCGGAGATACCTTAAACCACTTTTGAATTAGCTATTGTCGATAAAAAAAGTTTTTTAAAAATGCAATAATCACACAATTATAAAGAAAACCTAATGATAAATAAAATAACATATAGATAGTAGACAACTCAAAACAAAAACACACGTACTCCAATCATATATGTCCAACTCTAATTTGGAGATTTTTTTTTTAAATACACCATGATATATATATATAACAATAATAAACATATATAATACATAACATATAATGAAACAAATAGTGAGTTAATCAGGCCAAAAAATTAAAAAATATACAATTAAAATATGACATACTCATGATGGGCCAACTCTCCTTGCAACACATGAGACAACTATATCTATGTTTTTACATGATTAAAGCATTTTTCTTATTTTTCTCATAACATTGCATGTTGTAGGTTCATTTGCATACCTTTAGTTAGAATTTTGCATTTAACATGCATTCTAGAGTCCCAAGTCACAATTGTCCCATATCGCATTGTTTAGAGTCCATTTTATCTATTTAAAGACTCAAGGTGAGTTGGGCCTTGATGATGGAAGCTAAGGGAGAGAAACAAGCTAAGAATAAGCCATCCCCAGCAGTAATGACCACCACTACCAATCACTAGGACTGACAAAAGTCGACTGAAGTTTCAGCAGGGTTGGATGATGATCTTAATGGTCAGTTGGCCTTCAAAATTCACTGTCAGAATCGACACTTTTGTTACATTTTGGGATCCAACCCATCCTGTTTCAACCTGTAATGCATTTCCCTTAGTAATTATACTTTTCTAAACCCTAATTTAATGTTCTAACTGAATGTTTTAAGTATTATTTAGCAAATACTTGTATGAATCCTTCTATTTTAATGTGTAAAATATATTTTTCTCTTGAAATCTCTTATCTAGTTATCTTGTAATCATGGTTAGCCAAAATTAGACATGTTGCTTTGTGTTATAACAAAAGTTATTATTGATTATTAGATGATTAGTGTCATGGAAGTGGGTCAGTTGACATTAGTGATCTAAGAGCTACAGATTAGTTGTATTAAGTAGACTTGACTCTACTAGTTAGCAAATGTTCACCTTAGTCACCTACCTCTATCCTGAGAGTTTGATTACCCTTTATTTGATTTCAAAATTGTTTTAGGTATTTCTCTTTCTTTATATTTGAATTTCCTTGCTTACACACAAGACATTTTTTTATTTCTTAGATTGAATAGAGACTTGTATTCCTAGTGTGTTATTCTCATTTCATTGAGGTTTGATACTGAGAATGCTATACGCACAGTTGAAAATTGCAGTGTTGCAAAACACGATTATGAAACACTATGGATAATTCTATATTCATTACTCTGGATTTTGGCAGAGTTGTATTGCTGAAACTTGATTCTCTCCCTAATATTCTGATCACCTTTTTATATCAAGTTATCCCCTTATTGGTATGGGTGATCAGTTGCCCTAATCTTCACTTATTAATGGGGTTTGGAAGGCTTTTTCACTCCCTGGGATGGGTTTATGCATATTTGGTTGAGTTTCACTTTTCTTTGGACCACATCTTACAAATATGCAAGATTTTAGCCCACTTCACAAGCATTACATATTAGAACAAAACTGGATTCAAACTGCATATATAATATTTATTCTGGTCGTGTATTTGTTCAAGTATTAAGGCCAATGGGCTACACGATTTCGACTCATTAAGATTGTTCCCATCATTTTCTCTTTGATCTACATAATATATGTTTACTGTCTTTACATATATGTACAATTGCAACATTGCACATAATTTTGTATCTTTCTTTTCATTATATATTGATCTTGTGCTTCTATTGCAAGGTGGAGATTTATATATATGTCCTTGAGACAGAGATCCTTGAGTAAAATCAGAAATTTCTCAAATCCATGACCTACTTGTTCCGAAAATTTTCACTACTGAATTTTTTTTGTCTCAAATACAAACTTTTTCACATTCTTCAGCTATCTTTTTCATTAGCGTTCTTTTTAGTTAGCAATATATAGCTGAGTGATCATGATGAATCTGAGATTATTTTTATCCAAAACCTCAACGTTGAGATTTCCAAAAAGATGTAGAAAAACGAGAGTTAATTTTTAAAATTCCTTTTCCAAAAGTTTGCATTACTTGACAATTTGTTTTTGTTCTGGATAAAACAAAAACTATATATCTCGATTTTAGTTTGTTCCCAACGAAAGAAATCGTTACCGGCCTCCATATTTAACCTAATAATCAAAACAGAGAAATCTGAGAACGATTTCTTTCATTGGGGATTCTTCTTCACTACTCCATTTCTCGTTCAAATTCTTTATCTCTGCCTTAGTATTAAGAATATTCAATTTCTCAAGATTTTTCATGATTCTTTGGCTCTAAAGAAAAAAATGTATTTTTTAAAAAATCTAGTGATATATAGGTAGTGTTTTATATTGTTATTTCTTTTGCGTTATTTTATGCTACATCAATTCTTGATTAATATTAGCATATACTATTAAGAAGAAGAAAACACGTTTCATGCTTAAGAGAATGTATAAAAATATATAAAACAGTATCCTTCAAAAAACAATGTTTTATGTTTATAAATCAACAACAGCAGATGCGTTTTACTGTGTGATAATACTGTTACGTAACAACATTAGGGCTGGGCGTTCGGGTATCCGATCGGGTTCGGGTATTTCGGGTGTTCGGGTGTTCGGGTGTAGAGATATAGGACCCGATCGGATATTTTAGAATTTCGGGTTGGGTTCGGGTAAAACTATATAGAATGTCAAAATAAATATAGAAAATTCAAACCACTAAACCAAAACATAAAGTTTATTTTTTCATTTGTCTTGAATTTATGAAACATTTAACATTAAATAATAAAAAATTTCAAATAAAAATTATATAATATAACTAAAGTAACACATGAAAATTAACATATATGAAAATGAAAATAAGAAAAACTAAAACATTTAAGTTTTATACAATTTTGGATTACTTTGGGTGGAGTTCGGGTTTTTCGGGTATATCCGATCGGGTACGGGTATCCGATGAGTAAAAAATATACACCCGATCGGATATTTTAGTACACCCATACCCGATCCAAACTCTTTATTTCGGGTCGGGTTCGGGTTCGGGTATCGGGTATTTTGCCCAGACCTAAACAACATATACGTTATAAGTGTTTTAAAAAAACTAAATAAAAATGTTTTGCTTGAGAAATGAGAATCGTACACAAAATATATGGATGTTGACAAATTTAGTTTTAAACTGCCGATTGACTTTAAAAAATTTATGTCAGTTTTATAACTGACCTATCAAAACCTGATACAAAATAATCTTACAATTAATCAAGAGAGGGTTAGACATAATTACGAGCCATTTGAGCCGTTTAGGCTTATTTACAGAGAATGCCACTATATTTTATTTATGAAAAAATCGAAGGACAAAATCAGAAATTTTTGGCAGTATCCAAGCCAACCCAAGCCGATATCATTTTACCAACCCATTTATAGGGACACGGATCCTTAGTTGGTGCAATTTCAACCTGATTGAAACCAACATCACCCGACAAACCTGACAAACAAAACATCCATCAATTTGTGCTGCCCCATACCGAATTAAAGTAGTGATATAAGTGTTCTTATATTTTTAGCCCATACAATTTAAACAATCCTACTAATCTAGGAGAATATTAATTAATCTCAAACTTTCAAATTTAGATGATTCAAACTAATAACAACTTACTACTATTTCGAAAAATCTATTACATTTTTCTAATCCTAATATCTCGCTAAATATTTAAGGAAAAAGTTTAACTAATCAACAATCTAAGAAGGAATTCCATAAATATCTCATCAACCTTCAATTTCAAAATATATAACCTAAACAAACCTCAAATCTCGAAATAAATTTTAAATAACTAATACCATTCGAATTTTCAATCATAGTTGCTCAATTCAATTAAAGATATTAGAAAATATTTCATAGCATACAACATAAAACTATTCTAATCACTATATAAATGAAACCAACATTTGGTTCTTCTCCATCCACAGCAACCATTTTCTCAAAGCAAAACAAAAAAACACAAAACTGTTAAGAAACAGAGATTGATATAAAAGGTTTCTTATTCATTCGGTGTAGGAGTCTCCCTTTATATACATATGTTTAAACTAATATACAAGAGGCTTAATACATATAGAAGCCTAATAACTTAGCTCCCCTAATACATATATAACCTAAACAAACCTCAAATCTCGAAATAAATTTTAAATAACTAATACCATTTGAATTTTCAATCATAGTTGCTCAATTCAATTAAAGATATTAGAAAATATTTCATAGCATACAACATAAAACTATTCTAATCACTATATAAATGAAACCAACATTTGGTTCTTCTCCATCCACAGCAACCATTTTCTCAAAGCAAAACAAAAAAACACAAAACTGTTAAGAAACAGAGATTGATATAAAAGGTTTCTTATTCATTCGGTGTAGGAGTCTCCCTTTATATACATATGTTTAAACTAATATACAAGAGGCTTAATACATATAGAAGCCTAATAACTTAGCTCCCCTTATGTCAGTTTTATAACTGACCTATCAAAACCTGATACAAAATAATCTTACAATTAATCAAGAGAGGGTTAGACATAATTACGAGCCATTTGAGCCGTTTAGGCTTATTTACAGAGAATGCCACTATATTTTATTTATGAAAAAATCGAAGGACAAAATCAGAAATTTTTGGCAGTATCCAAGCCAACCCAAGACGATATCATTTTACCAACCCGTTTATAGGGACACGGATCCTTAGTTGGTGCAATTTCAACCTGATTGAAACCAACATCACCCGATAAACCTGACAAACAAAACATCCATCAATTTGTGCTGCCCCATACCGAATTAAAGTAGTGATATAAGTGTTCTTATATTTTTAGCCCATACAATTTAAACAATCCTACTAATCTAGGAGAATATTAATTAATCTCAAACTTTCAAATTTAGATGATTCAAACTAATAACAACTTACTACTATTTCAAAAAATCTATTACATTTTTCTAATCCTATTATCTCGCTAAATATTTAAGGAAAAAGTTTAACTAATCAACAATCTAAGAAGGAATTCCATAAATATCTCAGCAACCTTCAATTTCAAAATATATAACCTAAACAAACCTCAAATCTCGAAATAAATTTTAAATAACTAATACCATTCGAATTTTCAATCATAGTTGCTCAATTCAATTAAAGATATTAGAAAATATTTCATAGCATACAACATAAAACTATTCTAATCACTATATAAATGAAACCAACATTTGGTTCTTCTCCATCCACAGCAACCATTTTCTCAAAGCAAAACAAAAAAACACAAAACTGTTAAGAAACAGAGATTGATATAAAAGGTTTCTTATTCATTCGGTGTAGGAGTCTCCCTTTATATACATATGTTTAAACTAATATACAAGAGGCTTAATACATATAGAAGCCTAATAACTTAGCTCCCCTAATACATATATAACCTAAACAAACCTCAAATCTCGAAATAAATTTTAAATAACTAATACCATTCGAATTTTCAATCATAGTTGCTCAATTCAATTAAAGATATTAGAAAATATTTCATAGTATACAACATAAAACTATTCTAATCACTATATAAATGAAACCAACATTTGGTTCTTCTCCATCCACAGCAACCATTTTCTCAAAGCAAAACAAAAAAACACAAAACTGTTAAGAAACAGAGATTGATATAAAAGGTTTCTTATTCATTCGGTGTAGGAGTCTCCCTTTATATACATATGTTTAAACTAATAAACAAGAGGCTTAATACATATAGAATAACTTAGCTCCCCTAATACCCCCCCCCCCCTTTTCAAATTGGAGTATGGAGATCACAAATACCCAACTTGATAAGAAAAGACTCAAACTCCTTTCGGCTAAGAGCTTTCGTTAAGATGTCTGCGATCTGGAGCTTAGTAGAAACATGTAATGGTCCAATTACCCCATGAACCTTCTCATCTCGAATAAGATGACAATCCTTTGCTACATGCTTAGTCTTCTCATGGAAAACCGGATTCTTGCTTAAGTATATTGCGGATTGATTATCAAAATGAAGAGGTATCGAATAGGAACAATCAACACCGAAAGCGCCAAATAACTCACGCATTCATAAGAGCTCACTAACCGTGTCTGCCACGGCACGATATTCTGATTCAGTTGAAGAACAAGATACTGTAGGTTGTTTCCATGTCTTCCATGAGACTGGCGAGCCGCCTATCTGTATAAACCAGGCAGTAAGAGATTGACCAGAAAGTTTACAATCACCCCAATCAGCATCACACCAAGCAGATAAGCGTAAATCGCCACCTGTTCACAACAGAATACTTTGGCCAGGCTTACCTTTCAAATAATGAACCACACGAAGAGCAGCTTCCCAATGATATACCTTTGGAGCATTCATAAATTGATATAAAGTATGAATGGTATAAGAAAGCTCAGGAAGGGTCACATGTAAGTAAATGAGATGCCCGGCCAGTTGCCTATATTTAGTTGGATCAGAGAATGCGGCACTCTTAGACATATCTAAATTGTGGTTTTGTTCCAGAGGATGAGAAACCGGCTTAGCACCAAGGAGTCCGGTTTCAGAAATAATGTAAAGAATGTATTTTCGTTGACATAAATACATTCCAGAAGGGCTACGAGCAATTTCAATGCCCAAGAAATATTTTAACACCCCCGAATCCTTCATCCGGAAACACGAGCTTAAATACAGTTTGAATTTGTTCATTACATCCACCGAACTCCCAGTAATAATCAAATCATCCACGTAGACGAGAACATGGAGCCGAGTGTCCCCGTCAACAAAAACAAACAGGGAGTAATCAGAGAGATCTTGAGTGAACCCATAAGCAGTAAGAGCTTGATTTAGTTTAGCAAACCAACAACGAGGTGCCTGTCGAAGACCATAAAGTGATTTATGTAAATGACATACCTGATTCGTATCATCAGTATGGAAACCTGGAGGAAACCGAATGAAGACTTTTTCTTCCAAATCACCATGTAGGAATGCATTGTGAACATCCATCTGGTGAACTTCCCAATCACGAGACACAGCGACCTGAAGAAAAGAACGGAAAGTGACTATCTTGCAAACCAGAGCAAACATCTCTTGGAAATCAACTCCTTCGGTTTGATTATTTCCAAGAACAATGAGCCGTGCTTTGTAACGTTCCAGGGAACCGTCAGATCGATATTTGATGGTAAAACCCCACTTACAACCTAGGGCCTTCTTTCCCGGAGGTAAAGATTCGACAGTCCATTATCTTCAAGAGCAGTTATCTCACCTCAGACTGCCACATGCCAGTGTTCATGTTCAACCGCCTCTGCATAACTTCTAGGGTTGACTCCCTCCGTAATAGCAGCAACGAACGTACGATGATACTCAGAGAAGTTCGTACATGTAACATAGTCATCAATCGGATACCATGATGTGTCAGAAAAATCACCATCAGACCCAACAAAACATGTATTAGTAGCATAATCATGAAGGTTGGTAGACGGGAATTTTTGACGACATCCTCTGCCTAGAGGAAGCGGCTCTATAATCTCTTCCAAAATGTCAGAAACAGAGGAAGAAGAAGAAGAAGAAGAAAAAGAAGAAGAATAGTCATCTAGGAATATACGATCAACATTCATATCCTCAGTGGATTCGAGATTTGAGGGAGAAGAAGGACCAACATTTACAGGTGATGAGGATAAGGAGGGAGGCGTATCCTCTGTTGATTCGAGAACTGGCGGAACAACCGGAAAATCCAACAGGGGGAAAACTAAGGTTGTATCAAACCACAAATCATCCTCCAGATTTGTAGAGACTGGCGGGGATGACAAGACACCATTGGAAACCGTTGGTGTAATAGAGGTTGGCGTAGTAAATGGAAATTCAAGTTCACAAAGACAACATCCCGAGAAATGGAAATAACTCCGGTTTCCAAATTGTAGACCCTCCATCCTTTCTTGCCAAAAGGATATCCCAAAAATACTGATTTATTTCTGTGAGTAGCAAAATTATCACCACCATGTCTCTGGTTATGAACATAACATAAACACCCAAAGACTCATAAATGATCAAAGGATGGAGCTTGGTTATAAAGTACCTCAAATGGTGATTTTCCATTCAGAATCGATGTTGGTGTTTGATTAAAAAGATACCCAGCTGTGAGAACACAATACTCCAGAACTCAATAGGGATAGAAGATTGGAAACGCAGGGCCCGAGCCACTTTTAAAATATTTCAATGTTTCCATTCCACCCTACCATTTTGTTGAGGTGTTCCGACACAGGAAGTTTCATGAATAATGCCCTTTGTGCGGAAAAAATCGGATAAGGATAGAAACTCGGATCCATTATCACTCCGTATTTTCTTGATGGGTTTAGAAAATTGGCGTTCAACAAGAGAAACAAAATTTTGGAGAGTAGAAGCAGTCTCAGATTTGTTTGGCAGTAAATAAATCCACTGAGCATGTGAATAATCATCAAGTCTAGTCAAGAAAAAATGGGAATCACAGATAGACGTTGTTCGATAAGGTCTCCAGAGATCACAATGAACTAACTCAAAAACCGCTGATGTCTTATTACTGCTTAATGGAAATGAATCTCTTGTTTGTTTGGACCGAATACAAATGTCACAAGACTTTGAATCAAAAGAACAAGTACTACTAAACTCAGACAAAGATAACAACTTCATAGCTTTAGAGGCAGGATAGCCTAATCGCCGATGCCATACATCCACTGGCTGCTTCTCCACTGTTTGTGTTGCTGCAACCGATGCAGTACCTCTAACCAAATAAAGTCCCTGTAACTGCTCACCGGCGCCAATCAGCGTCTGTGTGATGCGGTCCTGAATAATACAAATCCGATCAGAGAACTGAAAAAGACAAGCACACTCACGAGTTAACTGAGAGACGGAGATGAGATGGCAGTGAAGTACATCCACGAAAAACACATTAGTCATGCGTAAATGAGGACCCAAATTAACTGTCCCCTATTTAGTAGATGTCGTAAGTCGCCCATCTGGAAGCTTAATACTCATAGGTGCCATAGGACATATATCAGTCAAAAAATCCAGACAACCAGTCATGTGATTTTAAGCACCAGAGTCTATAATCCAAGATTCAAGGAAAACATATCAGAAAACCGATCATGTTGCCCCGGGTCACATTCACTAAGCATTTGAACCAAAAGCTTCCATTGTTGATCATTCAGACCAGAAAATCCTCCATGGTCAGCCTCAACGACAGCTGGTGTCGGTGCAATCGACGGTGTAACCACGAGAGCTTGATTCACGTGAGTCGGATCGAAATGATGCGGTGATGGTAATGAAGAAGATGAAGATGAAACTCCGGGTGATGCAGGTGGTAGTTTACCCTTAGGTTGATCTCCCCACCAAGTAGGATACCGTATTTTCCAAAAAAATGATCAGAGATGAGACCTTTCCGACCACAAGCAGTGCAGATAGCACTGGGATCGCGAAGCTCCGGTTGATGGCGAGGTCGAGAAGATGCCTAAACAGAGAAACTAACAGCCTCAGTTCTTTCGTCAAGGCTCCGACTCGATCGTTTAGACTCTTCATCTTGAGTTACCACATGATAAGCTTCATCAATAGATGGTAGTGGATCTCGTGAAAGCAGAGACAACTTCACCGCCCCAAACACATTCTCATCTAATCCCATTAAAAACTGATGTAGTTTATCTTCTTCACGTTCCTTAGCAATCTCCTCAGCTGTTTTTGCCCGTTGAAAATCTGCCAAACTCGTCCACAGTTTTGTGAGTTTGCCATAGTAAACTTCTACCGCAACACCTCTCTGTTGGCAGTTCACGAGTTCCGCCTTCAACTGCTGGACCCTCTGTCCGTTTTTCACCGAGAAGCGTTTTTGGATGTGCGTACAGAGATCATGCGCAATCTCATAGTGAGATAATAAACTACTAAGATCTGGAGCGATGGTAAGTTTGATCCAAGAAACAACCATAGCGTTGTTAGCCCACCAATCCTCAATGTCTTCAGAATCATCAGCAGGGTGGAAATTGTTCTATCAGCAAATCCAAATTTCTTCCGTGCATGCAAAGCAAGACGAAGATTCATCGCCCACTCATTGTAATTTGGGCCACGAAGTTGATGTTGAGAGATGATGGAACCCGGATTGTCACCAGAGGACAAATCGTAAGGATCAATATTGCATGGAGGCATGTCCGGCTTTGGACGTGCAATGGATTGAACCGAAGGAGAATCATCATTGATAGACGTAGTTCTAAGAGAGTAAATCGATAGAGAAAGATGGAAATACTAAGGTCAAGAAAAGTAGAAAAAGGAACAGAGAATCGAAGAACCTAAGAAATTAGGTAAAGCTCTGATACCATGTTAAGAAGCAGAGATTGATATAAAAGATTTCTTATTCATTCGGTGTTGGAGTCTCCCTTTATATATACATATGTTTAACCTAGTATACAAGAGGCTTAATACATATAGAAACCCAATAACTTAACTCCCCTAATAAAAACCAATGGCTAACAAACTAACAACCTTTAACCATCATGTGAAAATTTATATGCAGCGGAGATAACTCACAACACTTTTGAATTAGCTATTGTCAAATGTTTTTTTTTAAATGTAATAATCACACAATCATAAAGAAAACTTATTGATAAATAAAATAACACATAGATAGTAGACACCGCAAAATAAAACACATGTACTCCATCATATATGTACATCTCTAATTTGGAGATTTTTTAAATACACCATGATATATATAGATAACAATAATAAACATATATAATACATAACATATAATGAAACAAATAATGAGTTAATCAGGCCAAAAAAAATAAACTAAAAATATACAATTAATATATGACATAGTCATGATGGACCAAGTCTCCTCGCCACACATGAGACCAATATATATATGGTTTCTACATGATTAAAGCATTTTTCTTATTTTCTCTTAACATTGCATGTTATAGGTGATTTTGCATTCCTTTTAGTTATACTTTTGCATTTAACTTGCATTGTAGAGTCCTAAGTCACAATTGTCCCATATCGCATAGTTTTGAGTCTATTTTATCTATTTAAAGACTCAAGGTGAGTTGGGCTTTGAAAATGGAAGCTAAGGGAGAGAAACAAGCTAAGATGAAGCCATCCCCAGCAGTCATGGCCACCACTACCAATCACTAGGACTGACAAAAGTTGACTGAAGTTTCAGCAGGGTTGTGTGATGATCTTAATGGTCAGTTGGCCATCAAAATTCACCATCAGAATCGACACTTTTTTGTTACTTTTTGGGATCCAACCCATCCTGTTTCAACCTGTAATGCATTTCCTAAATACTTATACCTTTCTTACCCTAATTTTATGTTGTAAATGAATTTTAAGGATTATTTAGCAAATGCTTGTATGAATCCTTCTATTTTAAAGTGTAAAATATTTTTTTCTCTTGAAATCTCTTATCTAGTTATCTTGTAATCATGATTAGCCAAAAATAAGACATGTTTCCTTGTGTTATAACAAAATTTATTATTGATTATTAGATGATTAGTGTCATGGAAGTGGGTCAGTTAACATTAGTGAGCTAAGAGCTACAGATTAGTTGTATTAAGTAGTCTTAACTCTACTAGTTAGCAAAGTTCACCTTAGTCACCTACCTCTATCCTGAGAGATTGATTTTTCTTTATTTGATTTCAAAATTATTTTTAGGCATTTCTCTTTGTTTATATTTGAATTTTCTTGCTAAAACACAATACATTTTTTATTTTTTAGATTTGAGTAGAGACTTGTATTCCTAGTGTGTTTTCTTAGTTCATTGAGGTTCGATACTGAGTGTGCTATACACACAATTGAAAATTGTAGTGTTGCAAAACACGATTATGAACCATTACAGATAAATATATATTTATTACTCTGGATTTGGCAGGGTTGTATTGTCTCCCTAATATTCTGATTACCTTTTTATATCAAGTTATCCCTTATTGGTATGGGTGATCAGTTGCCCTAATCTTCACTTATTAATGGGTTTGGAAGGATTTTTTCACTCCCTGGGATGGGCTTATGCATATTTGGTTGAGTATGGGTTTTCCTTGGACCACATCTTACAAATATGCAATATTTTAGCCCGCTTCACAAGCATTACACATTAGAACAAAACTGGATTCAAACTGCATATATCATATTTTCTTTTGGCTGTTTATATGTTCAAGTATTGAGACCAATGGGCTACACGATTTTGACTCATTAATATTGCTCCCATCATTTTTTCTTTGATCTACCTAATCTATGTTTACTGTGTTTATATAACTGTGTATCTTTGTTCTCGTTATTGATTGATCTTGTGCTTCTCTTGCAAGATAGAGAGTTATATATATTATATATATGTCCTTGAGACAGATATCCTTGAGTAATATCAGAAAATTCCAACTCCATGACCTTCTTCTTCTGAAAAATTTCACTACTGAAAATTTTGTCTCAAATACAAAATTTTCCATATTCTTCAGCTATCTTTTTCATAAGCGTTCTTTTGAATTAACGATTTATAGGTGAGTGATCATTATGAATCTGAGATTAATTTTATCCAAAACCTCAATGTTGAGATTTCCAAAAAGATGTTGAAAAACGAGAGTTACTTGAAAAAAAACAATTCCAAAAGTTTGCATTACTTGACAATTTTGTTTTGTTATGGATAAACAAAAAAACTATATATCTCAATTTTAGTTGGTTATCTAAAAATACTTGAATAATATCTCTAAATCCAGACCAGAACTCATCTCCTTTAGTTGTCAATTATCACATTTGCTTCCCCACCATTAAATGTTCTCCTCATATACATACCCTGTGTTTGGCTTGATCTGTACTTAAAGTATATGGCTCAAAATTGGATGTAAATACTTCACTAGTATTTTGAAACATCATTTATATGCCTTTAGTGCCAAAGAATCATGATCAATCTTGAGAAACGGAATGTTGATGATAAGTCCAACGGGTTAGCAAACCGGCCCACATGCTTAATTTTCATGGTAAAAATTGTGTTAAATATATAGATTAACAATGCTTAATTTTTAAATACCCTTAAAATTTCACTTTATGTTATCACATATCAAACAATCATACAAATAAAAAATATATTGAAATCTTAAGAAACTAATCATCACTAAGTAAATAAAAAATAATCAATTCCCTTTGATTTAAGGAACTATGAATAGTAGGACGAAAGTTTGAGTCATAGAGAATGAGCTCCATTGCTTTTGATGCCTGCAGGTACTTCGACAATCCATGTAGAACCGATCCATAAACGCTGCTAGATGTGTACTGCAATTATCTGAAATAAAAAATGAAAGACGCTTAACTCTTAGTTATCTCTTCTTTATATCATACTCAAAATGCCATAAAAGGAGCAAAACAATCAAAATTCACCAATTAAGACTTATGCTACGTATTTGAAATGATAGAAGTGTGACAAATGGCAAAAATATGTAGCATAAGTTATTGGTCAGAATTGGCGTCCATAGGCAATGGAGTTTTTTCTCATTTGTAATGAAGTTTGGCAATAGATTTTAAAGAACTTCATTTTATTTAGTTTTGGAATAAATGTAAAATTATATTCATCAAACGTTCGATACATCAAGCGTAGCAGTGTTTAGAGATTTTCAGAAAGAAATTTTATAAACTTATGTTTAAAATCTAGTATCAAAACCAGATCATAAGGATACCATCATAGATTTTGTCACCCTTTGAGCACAACAAGCTGAGTCGATTTCTTACATTTTTGCCAATGAATTTACATAGCTTTAGTTGGTTTTTGCAATTTAAGGTATCAATTACCCTAAATGCGTTGTAGCATAGAAGGGAATTAAACCAACTTGGAATCTAATTTCAACACATTAAAAGTGCAAATCAGGTCTTAATCTAACTGAATTTGTTTTTGGTTTTTGTAAAGAGAGTTTAAATTGTATATAAAGCTGGAAAATAAGTAAAATGGTTTTTGAAATCAAATTAACAAAGAAGGATCCTTGTTAATATTATGGATGATCTAGACTAATCTATGCTAAGCTAGTAGAGTCTTGTTCTATCTCTTAGAGCTAATCCAATGATTTCAAAATACTAAACTTGACTAATCCATTCTCACGGTACTAATTACTTCACTAATCATCTTAAATATTCATAACTCTCTTTAAATACTAATTGATCAATGAGCATTAAATACAGATTTTTTTAACCTCTAATCATCCTAAACATCAATCTCATTGGTTAGGATTGAGAAGAGCTTGAAAAGTTTGGATCAAGCATTTCATCAAACACCTTGTGGGCATGAGAAATTCTTAACATCTAAACTAACAATCTTTTGCTAATCTAGCATTAAACACATCCTAGCAAGCCTAGATCTAATGATTACAAGTTTAAACTTCACTAACCTAACACTAATCAACCTAGATCTAACATCCAAAGAATCCTAAAATAGACTACTCACTCATGGATATGAAAACACAAATCATTGAGTTTGATCTTTGCATAATCATAAGCATTAAGAGAATAGAATCAAAGACAAAATGAAATCAAATCTTTCTTAATCTCCAAAGATCAAAGATTCAAAACAGTAAGAAGAGAATAAGATAGGCTAAAAATCCTTCAAACAAAACATAAAACCTAGAAATTAAGTTCATTCACTATTTATACTAAGATTAAAACTTGGTTTATCATCTTAACTCGGATTGGTTAACACTGTTTTTTTTTACAAATAGAAGACCGCTCCAGCGGTGTGCCTTGGCCGCCATGCTTGGCCGCTGCTCTCCAGCGGTGTGCCTTGCCGCTGGGGATGGCCTTGCAATCTCCCAGTTGCTTGATTTTGACATCCAGCGGTATGCCTTGGCCGCTGTGCTTGGCTGCTGCTCTCCAGTGGTGTGCCTTGGCCGCTGGAGATGACCTTGCAATCTCCCAAATTCTTGGTTTGAACATCCAGCGGTGTGTCTTGGCCGCTGTGCTTGGCCGCTGCTCTCCAGCGGTGTGCCTTGGCCGCTGGAGATGGCCTTGTAATCTCCCAGTTCCCTAAGCAATTCTTTCTTGGTCCAATGTCCAAACATCCATCTATATTGCTCCAAGCCACCATAATTTACTCCATGTTCCTATTAGTCAAAGAACTATGCAAAACATGTTCCTAATTCTATAGATGCAATGCAAAAAATGTAAAATATTAACAATGAAAGCATACTCTAAAGGAGATGAAATCTTAACATATCAATTCCCCCAAGAGACCAGAAATGGGAGAAACTTAAAGATGGGGACTCAAAGTCAAAAAGTATCAAACGAAGGATGAAACACATTGTCCTCGAAGAAAGTTAAATGGTGCAAGAACAAACATCTTACTCTCTAGTACTTCTCCATGCTCATTTCAATGCACAACTCTAATCCAACCTCTAAGCTTAAGAAAAACTCACAATCAAATGCTTATAATGTGGTCCCGTTTATGGAAATCAAATCACTCTTCAATCGGTTTATGGATTAAAAGTTTTTGTGGTGACTAAATAAGAATTTTTTGATAGGTGATTGCTCTCAAAAATAGGAATGCTAGTCAAATGCAAAATCCATCTAAGAAAGGGAACAATTGATGCATACAAAACTCAGCTCTCATTATTCTACCCCATCCCGTTAAATGCATGATATTTTCTATCCTTTAAACTTTATCATCATTCTCTTTTCAACCTCCATATCAATAGATTTCTTTGCTCTTTTTCATTCCTCACCCCTCATGATCAATCTCTTTTCTTAGTCTCATAGAAAAACCTTTTAGTTCAACTCTTAGCTTTTTTCTATCCCTTTAAACTTTTCTTTCTTTTGCTCCACATACTTATAATTTTCTTTTCTATATTTTAACTTATGGTAGCCATACTTTTCTTCTTCTTATACAGTTGGGATTCTAAAGCTTTTTGGTCTATAACTAGGGTTAGCTAGGGACTCTTTTGATATCAATGATCAAGAGTTTTTTTTTCTTTCTTTTTCAATCATCCAAATTAACACCTGTTCTAACCATTCAAGTCTTCCATTCCCTACTTAGAGGTAGACTTACCATTGCTAGCCTAAAATGAGAGCTAACATTTGTTGTTATTGATACTCTTAAGCTTTTCTTTCTTTTCCGACACCTGTATCGACACTTACACTTATTATAGCCATTCAAGTCTTTTATTTCCCACCTAGAGCTAGACTTACCATTGCTAGCCTAAAATGAGAGCTATCCTTTGTCGTTCCCGATACTCTCAAGTTTTTTCAAAATCATAGCATTATCAACAAAAGGTCTCACTCATAGAATATATAAAAGTGTTTGAAAGAAATGGTCAAGGTTAAAGGTAGGGGAACCATTCTAAAGATGAGAATGGCCATTCGGGTTAGCAAATGGTGGTAGAATTGATAAGAAAACCCGAATGTGACCTTAGTCAACCATGAGAATGCATTCAAATCCCCATAAGCAAGAAAATTAAATTCAGGTTAAGTTCAAATTCATAGAGATGCTTCAAGAAATCAAGTGAGCTTTTCCAAACTAGAAGGTGTATTTCAAAAGGTGTAAAGGTCCAAGCATGGAGTTTTCATTATTTCAAAGATGTTCAAGCAAAAAATATCTATGACTAAGGGCAATGATCTTAATACTAAGCATGAACTTCTACAAGGCAAACATCCCATATGCATATGAAAATAAAAATGCTTCTAGACTCAATCTTACTATGCAAATGAAACTACAAAAATATTTTTGTGTTTTACAAACGTTTTGATTTTTTGGATTTTTTCTATGCAATAGATGTATACATGAGACTCAAATATGCAAAAATATAAAAATAAGAAAACAAAACACAAGATTAAAAGACATAAAGCCCTCTCCCAATTTTGAATTACACCGTCTCGGTGTAACAGAAGTGAGAGAGAAGAGAAAAAAAAGAAATCAACGATAAAATGGTATATACAATGAAAGATTGGTTTTAAACCTTAAAACCATGTGGAAGAGTCAAATGAGTATGATTCGTTGCTTGACTGTGGGATTGATGTAGGTGACCGGGTTGCTCTTTGTTTCCGTCTTTGGCATCGTTCATAACCGGAAGCTCATGGAGGTTCCCAGAAATCAGTCGTGGAACTCATCATTCCATGAAATGAGTGCCTTGCTTCTATGTCTTCATCCATATGTTCAGGACCCGTCTCATCGGCAAGTGCTGTTATCTCTGCAGGGTTGTCAGCGATCGAGTCATCAACTTCATCAGGTTGTGGGTTTGAGCATCCTGCACCTGAGAGGTTATCCTTGAGACTTTTTATCTCGGTCGTGAGTTCCTTGCACTTCTTGAAGCAATTCTTCAATCCTCGGCCTTGCCATTTCACTAGACGTTGGAGCAAGTTATTGTCTGCGTGAACTTCTCTAAGGGCCAGGTTTGAGATTGATTGTCATATGGTGTGAAATCATAACGCAAGCTACCATAAACTAGTGGTGGAGGCGAAGGAGATGTTGGTTCTGAGGTTCCTGCTTGGGGGTGGGGGGGGGGGTCTTAAACTTTGCGTTGTGATTTTCTGGTGATCACCATCTCTCACTCTGTCTTACAAGCAGTGCATAGGTACTTCAAAAGATAAGTTTGTTTCAGTGCTCAAAGCTGTGATGTCGACTTGTGGGAGAATAAGTTTCTTCCTCAACTTGGGAGCAACGTAAAACTCATAGGCATAGGATCCATTGAGTTCCCCTGCTAGAAATCCAGTTTTGTGAGGTAGTAATTGTCAACTCGTCCCTCTCGGAGTACCTCGCCTCACAACTCAATTCCCATAGCTATAAGAGTTGGAGTGAACAATCCTCCCATCATCAACTTGGGAGTCATATCTGGGGAAGTGATAACCCAATCTTGAATAAAGTATAGGGTATGCATAAATAACCCAACCATGCTCACATCTTCTCTATTTGTGCCTAGTCCTCTGTTGTTATTGAGAAAATTGAGAAATGGTCTCAGACCAACCAAGATGCATCGGTAATCTGCTTCAGTTAAAGTGCCAGACTCTTGCCGTGTGAGTATTTGCTAGATCCTTATGTACGTAACAAATGGCCGGGTGGCGAATGTGTGTAGCTTTAGTAGTCCCTGGCGTGAAAGGTCCAACGCCAATGACGCTCCATTTTTGAGGTGGTTCGCTGCGCTTCAAATCAATGGTAGTGTGCAGTCCCATGTCAAGGCCATAAATTTCTCCAATCTCTTTTGCAGAAACCTTGTATGATTTCCTCTTGATGGTGAATCTGATGTTTGCTACATCGTCCCATTCGTATAGTCTTGGTCTGTTCCTGTGGACCTTGAGAGTTGAGATAAATTCTTTGGTTAAATCCACATAAGTGTCGTTCACCAGACTCATGAACTTTCGTAATACCATACTTTCCAACATGGCTTCTACATCTTCCAGTAGCCCTGCTTCACTCAGAAAATGGGATCATAATACCGTGTTGCAACAACCTTAATCTTCTTGAATCGCTCAAAGTAGCGTGCGGCTGGTAGTTGCTTTCTAGGAGGCCGGTTCATAGATCTTTCTCTTCTTGTGGTGTTAGCGGTCTCATCATCACCCTCATTGTCGCTCAGATTATGGCCCACATGCTCGGGTATTTCCTGCTCAACTGCAAATTCATCATCATGTGACTCATCAGTTTCAACCACTTTCCCTTTTCCCTTGTTCTTAATGTTTGCTTTAGATGTTTGTTTAGTGGCTGCGGGTTTGTGAGCTTTTGCCTTTCCTTTGCTCTTGGAGGAATGTGTCTTCTTAGTTGGTTCAACGCTTTCCTTAGTGATTCCCATGGCCTAATAGATAACATGCTAAAAGGATTAGTCAACCAAAGGCAAGGATTCCACATGAGTACCAGAAGCAAATCTACCAAAATCATCAAAGCAAATAGCACAATGAATGCAATGGAACCAGAATTCATCAGATTTTAAAAAAAGTGAGCAACAAACCCAGAAATTGATCCAACACTTCATTAAGCAACTAATGAAACCATAATCCATCAAAATTCCCAGATTTTTGTTCCTAAAGACCTAACAAATCCCAAGTTTTGAGATTCAAACGAGTTAGGGGTTTATTAAGACAGAATCAAACTCTTTCTCATATAATTGGTAGCTGCAAGTAGAATACAAGTTGGAAAGTCATTTGAATCTTACCTCCAATGTTGAACAAATGAACACCAAAAATCAAGCTTTTGGGCAGGAATCACTCAATAGAGACTTAAAAAGCTTAGATTTGACAATAAAAATCAAAGAAATCAAAGATTAAAGAGAGAGGATTCGAAATTTTATTTTTAGAAGGCAAAAATGAGAAACATTCGTGGAGGAAGATGAAAGGGGAAAGGTGAGCATTTGTTTTGTTTTACCAGGACTTACCTAGGCGGCATGCCTATGCTGCTGGGGTTGGCCGCTTGGGGCTAACGGGTGGCTTGGCCACTGGAGATAGCCTTGCAATCTCCCAGTTCTTCTCTCCAGAACAGTGCCGTCATGCCTATGCCGCTGGGGTTGGCCGCTGGGTGCTAACGGGGTGGCTTGGCCTCTGGGGATGCCCTTGCAATCTCCCGGCTATTTTCCCCATGACCGTGCCAGCTTAGGTAGGCCGCGGAGAGTGACCGTAAGCTAATATCCTGTATTTCCAATCAACCTAGACTCAAAAGAAATACAAAATAGTAAGAATAAATAAAAACTAAACAATATGTACATAAAGATAACATGAGCTTGCCTCTCAAGAGTGCCCGTTTAACGTCATGAGCTTGACATTTTGTGGTTTCATGCAGAACTTGGTTCCGAAAGGAAGGCTGTGGTTCCCTTTTTTATTGAGTGATCTGCTAAGTATGGTTTGATTCGCTGACTATTCACCACAAAGTCTTCACCGGATTTGTTCTCAAGAACAATAGCTCCATTTGGTCTAGCGTCTTTGATATTGAATGGACCAGACCAATGCGACTTTCTCTTTCTAGGGAACAACCTTAACCTTGAGTTGAAAAGTAGAACTTGGTCTCCTACTTTGAAATCCCTGGATAAGATCTTCTTATCATGGAAAGCTTTGGTCTTCTCTTTGTAGTTCTTTGAGCTCTCACAGGCTTCAAGTTTAATCTCATCCAACTCATTCAGCTGTATCATCCTCTTCTCTTGATTGGTTTTGATGTCAAAATTCAGAAGTTTAACTTCCCACATGGCCTTGTATTCTAATTCTACAGGCATGTGACAAGCTTTTCCGTACAACAGACTAAAAGGTGTTGTCCCAATTGGATTTTGAAAGCTTTTCTGTAAGCCCAAATTGCATCATCTAGGTTGGCAGCCCAATCTTTTCTAGTTGTATTAACTGTCTTCTCTAAGATTGACTTTATTTCCCAGTTGGAAATTTTGACTTGGCCACTGGTTTGCGGGTGATATGGGGTCACAACTTTATGCTTAACACCATATCGCTTTAGAAGGTTCTCAAATACTTTATTGTTGAAATAGGAACCTCCATCGCTGATCACAACACGTGGAATACCAAATCTTGGAAAGATTATGGTTTTGAACATCTTTAACACAACTCTGGCATCATTCGTCGATCTAGCTAAAGCTTTAGCCATTTGGAGACATAGTCGACCGCTAGTAGGATGTATTTGTTACCATTGGATGATGGAAATGGTCCCATGAAGTCTATTCCCCACACATCAAAAATTTCTACCTAAAAAATGGGGGATTGCGGCATCTCATTCCGCTTAGGTATGCTTCTTTTCCGTTAGCATGGATCACACTTTGCAACAATTTCATGTGTATCCTTGAACATCGTGGACCACCAAAATCCTGCTTGCAAGGCCTTTTGAACAGTTTTGAACATAGAAAAATGACCTCCAACACTCATACCATGGCAATGTTGCAAAATACCATTCACTTCTTCTTCAGAGATGCATCTTCGGTACAAACCATCCTTAAAAAGAGTGTAAAGGTATGGATCATCCCAATAAAATCGGTTAATGTCTCTAAAGAACTTTTTCTTGGCATATGGGTTTAGTTTGATTGGTTCTTTTCCACATGCTAAATAGTTGACGATATCTGCGTACCACAGTTCATCTTCTTGCAGATTCCTTGCTTCTTCAAGGTTTTGCAATGTTTCATTTGTCATCTCAAGAAATCAAATTGCTATTAGAGTTTCTTCCGGAAGTGAATCATCTATAGAGACTTCACAATTAACTCTCATTCTTGATAAATGATCAGCAACTCCATTTTCAATGCCTTTCTTGTCCTTAATTTCTAAGTCAAATTCTTGTAACAGCAAAATCTACCTCAAGAGTCTTCATTTTGCATCCATCTTAGCCAGTAAGTGCCTTAAAGCCGCGTGATCTGTGGGACAATTACCTTTGAACCAACCAGTTAGGACCTGAATTTATCAAAAGTGAATACTATTGCAAGTAACTCCTTCTCCGTCGTAGCATACTTACACTGCGCATCATCAAGGGTTCTACTCGCGTAGTATATGACATGGCATTTTTTATCAACCTTTTGCCCAAGTACTGCTCCTACTGCATAGTCACTTGCATCACACATGATTTTGAATGGCAAATCCCAATTTGGAGCTTGCACAATTGGAGTGCTGATTTATTCTCTCTGAATCCTCTCAAAGGCTTCCATACATTCTTTATTATACTCAAAAGTCACCTCTTTGCACAAGAGTCATGTAAGAGGCCTAGCTATTCTTAAAAGGTCTTTAATGAATCGTCTGTAGAAACCTGCATGGCCCAAAAAGCTTCTTATTCCTTTTACAGTATCTAGAGGAGCCAAACTCATCATCACCTCTATCTTAGCTTTATCCACTTTAATCCCTTGCTCAGAAATTTTATGACCTAGAACAATCCCTTCCTTGACCATGAAGTGGCATTTTTCCCAGTTCAGCACAAGATTTATTTTTTCACAACATTGTAGAACCCTGCAAAGATTAGAAAGACAAGAGGCAAACGAATCTCCATAGATGGAGAAGTCATCCATAAAAACTTCTACCACATTTTCAATCAAATCCGGAAATATAAACATCATACAACATTGAAAGGTTGTGGGAGCGTTACACAACCCAAATGGCATCCTAGGATAAGCGAAGGTACCATAAGGACATGTAAATGAATTTTGAAAAATTCGGAATAACCATCGAGAAAAAAATAATGGGTATGGTTTGCTAATCTTTTCAGCATTTAGTCAATGAACGGTAGGGGAAAATGGTTTTTCCTAGAGGCAGCATTGAGTTTGCTATAGTCAATACACAACCTATGACCAGTTATGGTCCTCATTGGTATCAACTCATCTCTATCATTTTTGACAACTGTAATTGTTTCCTTTTTTGGTACTACATGAACTGGGGAAACCCAAGTACTATCCGAGATCGGGTAAATGATTCCCGCTTCTAAAAGTTTGAGTATATCTTTCCGTACAACATCTCTAAAGTTAGGATTTAACCGCCTTTGATGTTCAACAGAAGTCATCGACTCATTCTCCAAGTGTATCCTATGCATACATAAGGTTTCCGAGATTCCTTTGATATCATCAAGTAAATAACCTATAGCCTTTCTAAATTGCTTTAATTTTCCTAAAAGGGTGGAAATTTCTTCATCATTCAGCAAATCGCTGATTATCACAGGGTAAGTAGAGTTTGTTCCAAGAAAAGCGTACCTTAATGATATGAGCATAGAAACGCCAACACTTGGAGAAGAAGAGGAAGTCGCCTTGACAATTTCCAAAGGTCCTATGACTCGTCTAAGGACAAAAAGACTCCAAGAAGCTGTTGGCTTGAGTGTGCTCTTTTGCCAAGACCAATCAACCACGAGTTGCTTATGTCCATTTAAACCGTTCCGAGTTAATCATCATCAATTGGCTTGAGTGTGCTCTTTTTCCCTTAGTTGGTTTTATCCCAATAGGTTTTTCAACTAAGGTTTTTAATGAGGCCTCAAGTCCACTTACCCCACTTTGATGATTAGCTTGGATGATTTCATGAAGCCATGGACTGATTTCATTATGCATTGGACCAACTTCAAGAACTTTATGTTATAAACTAGGATAAGGTTTCAAGTCAATATCTTTATTTTCGCAAAAACTCTTTAGTTTCTAGTCCAAGTCGCCTAAGTCTTTGTACTAAGTCTTATGTTGATTTTAGAGTCCCAATGAGAGTCAATCATGAGGATCTTGAGTCTGTTCAAGTTTCCTCCCTATTTAATCACATTGTAAGCCTCATTCTAAGGCATCCAACTTTTCATAAAAACTATTCTTTTAGAGACTAATCTCTTTTGTTCTTTGAGAACATTACTTGATTGTTTGGTGAGTCATATCCAGCAATCTTTCTCGATTCTCTGGTAAGTCATATCCAGGAATCATCTTTTGTCTTCACCAAGTGTGTAATATCTTGGCGAGGAATTGAGATTGTTTATTAGGTGAGTCATATCCGAAATAAACCTCTTGGAGTATCAAGAAGCCTTTTCGCAACTTCTTGTGTCACCATTCGATCCATCACCTTGATATCTTGAGTCTTTGGGTCATTATATACAAGGATCTATCCAAAACATTCCAAGAGAAGCATCATTCCGCATCAATCTCTTTGTGTTCTACCATCGAAAGCCGAGTCTTGGGTTTGAACCCCATCATTTGGTATCAGAGCACCATTTTTCTAGTTTGGTAGTGAGTTTTTCATACCTTTTCAAATTCTGATCTTTCATTTCTAATATTTCATCTTCTGACCTTTCATTTCTACCCCCTCACCTTCTTGGTCATGAGTCTTCGACTCGCCATCACTCTATTCTATCCTTCATTCATATCTTTTCTTTCTATCTTGCTAATCAAAGATCCGTTGGATCATCTATTCAAAAAAAAGGAAACAAAACAGAAAGTGTTCCTACTCTTTTTCTTTTCTACCTAATTCAAAAAAAAAGAAGAAGAAACAAACTCAAACGTGTTCCAACATTTTTTTTCCTTTCTATCCTTTGTTCATTCGGATTGTGGAAAATTTTCATTGAATTTGATTGGAATTTGTTTGATAAGAACCATTGAGAAATCTCTAAGTGAGGACATCTTGAGAGTTGAGTGAAACACTTAAGAGGGGAAAATAATAGTGAGGTTTTTATTACTAACAGTTTGTTGAGTTTTGCAGGAAAACAAAAAAATTCAAGACATCTTTTGACTTGTTCCCACATTTCATCGAGATGTCTCAT
Organism: Nasturtium officinale; assembly: GCA_963854855.1. Classification (NCBI taxonomy): domain Eukaryota; kingdom Viridiplantae; phylum Streptophyta; class Magnoliopsida; order Brassicales; family Brassicaceae; genus Nasturtium; species Nasturtium officinale. The sequence continues at coordinate 13,029,594 of OY978500.1, forward strand.
AGTGAAGCTGGAAGTGATAACACCAATCGTTCAAGAAGAGCCAGAAACAACAACCTGATGTGCAAACTCTTATGGAAGAAATGAGGCACCTCTTAAGGCAGGAACTAGATCCCGTTCATGAGAGAATGGACACCATACAAGAGTCGGTGAATCAAGGACTTCCCCAACGTCCTGTGGAAGGAAGAAGAAGGGCACAATGACCCTTAGGAAATGAGGAAGGATCAGACTACTACAGCCGTGGAAGTCAAGCTTCTAATGGGGAGCATAGATGTCCAAGACGTGTAAGAGAAGCAAGGGAACACAATGAAGAAAACCTCGGTAGTTTTAAGTTGAAGATACCACCATTCTATGGGAAGAATGATCCGGACGCCTATCTAGAATGGGAAAAGAAGATAGAACTTGTATTTGATTGTCAGCCTTACTCAGAACGGAAGAAGGTTCAAATTGCTGCAACCAAGTTCTATGACTATGCCATCAACTGGTGGGATCAGATTGTTACCAGTAGGAGACGCAACCAGGAGCCACGTGTGGAAACTTGGGAAGTTATGAAAAACCTAATGAGGAAGAGGTTTATTCCAATTCATTACCACCGGGAGTTTCATCAAAAGCTTAGGAGATTAAGCCAAGGTAGTAAAAGTGTGGAGGATTACTTTCAAGAGATGGAATCTCTTATGATCAAAGCGACATAGATGAGGATCATGAAGCAACCATGGCAAGGTTCTTGAGTGGCTTGGCTCGAGATATTCAAGACAGGATGGAACTTCAAACTTATGGAGATTTGGAGGAGATGCTTCACAAGGCTGTTCTAGTAGAACAACAAGTCAAGAGGAGGAGTAGTTCTAAAACAATATATGGGGCTGGAGCATCTCATGCTAGGTCAAGCTACAAACAAGAGGATAAGACTGTTGTCAAACCAAAACTTGATTCCAAACCTTACGCCCCTACTCAAGACGACCAAGGAAAAGCAGTGGCAACTTCTTCTAGGAACAGGGATGTTAGATGTTTCAAGTGTCAAGGGAGAGGACACTATGCCAATGAATGCATTAACAAAAGAACTATGATCCTTATGGATAATGGTGAGATTGAAACAGAAGAAGAAGAGTCTGAGGAAGAACACAGCTCCGATGCTGAGGAGATTGAGTTACCAACAAAAGGAGAGCTATTAGTCACAACGCGATCATTAAACATTCAAGCCAAGGATACGGATCAGGAGCAACGGGAGAACTTTTTCAAACAAGATGCCTAGTACAAGGTAAGGTTTTCAGCCTTACTATTGATGGAGGAAGCTGTACTAATGTGGCAAGTAAAACTATGGTCAAGAAGTTAAGTCTAGAAGTGAAGAAGCATCCAAAGCCTTACAAGCTTCAATGGTTGAATGATGATGGAGAAATGATCATGAGCAGCCAAGTATTGGTTCCTTTAACCATAGGCAAATACAAAGATGAAATCTTGTGTGACATCTTACTAATGGAGGCCGGTCACATCTTGCTAGGGAGACCATGGCAGTTTGATAGAAGGGTCATCCATGATGGGTTTACCAATCGGTATTCCTTTGAATACAATGGCCGGAAGACCACCCTTGCTCCATTGACGCCATAAGAAGTTCATCATGATCAAACATGGCTGAAACATCAAGACAAAACCAAAGTGAGTGACCCCCTAAACACACCACCTACAAACAAAAATGAGAGATTGAGAAAAACCAAGAAATGACCTTTGAGAGTAACCCTGTGAGGCAATCAAACTTTCTTGTGAGGTGTAATGTGGTTAAGAGAGCTCTGTTCTCTAATCAACCCATTCTTTTGTTTGTATACTAAGAGGTGTTAGTTGACCTTACTAATCCAATGCCCAAAGTTCCGAGCAGTATTTCCTTTCTTTTGCAGGAGTTTGAAGATGTATTTCCAGAGGAGAATCCAAAGGGATTGCCACCTATTCGAGGGATTGAACATCAAATTGATTTCATGCCTGGAGCTTCACTTCCTAGCCATCCACCATATAGAACTAACCCTGTGGAGACTAAGGAACTTCAAAGACAAGTTGAAGAGCTAATGGCTAAAGGCCATATTCGAGAGAGCATGAGCCCTTGTGCTGTGCCGGTATAGCTTATTCCAAAGAAGGATGGAACTTGGAGGATGTGTGTAGATTGTAGAGCTATCAAAAATATCACTGTAAATGATTGCCACCCTATCCCTCGTTTAGATGACATGTTAGATGAATTGCATGGTTCTTGCATTTTCTCTAAGATAGATTTAAAGAGTGGATATCATCAAATTAGAATGAAAGAAGGAGATGAGTGGAAACCTGCATTTAAAACCAAGCATGGATTGTATGAGTGGTTAGTCATACCTTTTGGATTAACCAATGCACCTAGTACATTCATGAGGTTAATGAATCATGTCCTTAGATCTTTCATTAACATTTTTGTGGTTGTGTTTTTGATGACATTCTAGTGTACATCAAGAGCTTTGAGGAACATATAGAACATCTTAGGGCTGTTCTTGATTTGTTAAGGAAAGAAACACTTTATTCCAATCTTAAGAAGTGTACTTTTGGAACAGATAACTTGGTCTTTTTAGGCTTTGTTGTGAGTGCAGATGGTGTAAAGGTAGACCCAGAGAAGATTAAGGCAATCATGGAGTGGCCGAGTCCAACAACCATTAGTGAAGTAAGAAGTTTCCATGGACTTGCTGGCTTCTACAGGCATTTTGTCAAGAACTTTAGCACAATTGCTGCCCCATTGACTGAAGTGATCAAGAAAGATGTTGGATTCAAGTGGGAAGAGGCACAAGAAGCTGCATTTCAATGCCTTAAAGAGAAGCTTACTCAATTTCCTCTTCTTACCCTTCCTGATTTTAACAAAACCTTTGAAATTGAATGTGATGCCTCAGGGATTGGTTTTGGTGCTGTGTTAATGCAGGAGAAAAGACCTGTAGCATACTTAAGTGAGAAGCTTGGAGGAGCAACTCTCAACTATGCAACTTACGACAAGGAGTTGTATGCTTTGGTGAGGGCCTTACGAACTTGGCAACATTATCTTTGGCCTAAGGAGTTTGTAATACATACAGACCATGAATCTCTCAAGTACCTAAAGGGGCAGAACAAGCTGAGCAAAAGACATGCCAGATGGGTTGAATTCATATAGACTTTTTCTTATGTGATCAAATACAAACAAGGTAAGGAAAACATAGTGGCTGATGCACTTTCTCGGAGGTATGTTTTTTAAACACTCTTGATGCTAAGCTATTGGGTTTTGAGCAAATCAAAGATATGTATGAGACCGATTCTGACTTTGGTGATGCATACAAGTTGTGTGAGAAATTTGCTTCTGGACATTACTTTAGGCAGGATGGTTTCCTTTTCTATGATAATCGTTTGTATGTACCTAATTGTGTTGAGATAGATGCTCTTTCAAGTGATAGAATAATAAAAAAGAATTCAAACTCAAAAAAAGAAGGGAAAAGAAAACTAGTTAAAGAAGAACTAGAAGGAAAAGGAAGCTGTTGGATATCAACTAAACAAGCTAACTAGGAAGCAAGAAGGTATGGGTGAAGGTATGGGCGCAGCATGGATGAAGTATGGGCGCTGGTGACTGTTGAGACACTGTTGGAGTAGTTTGGCTTCTCATCTCCCATGCTTCTCCTTCCTTGCACGCCTCTCTTGTTATATGATTCTCCTTTCTTCTTCTCTTATGTAAAAAGTCTATATAAACTCATGTAAACCTCTTGTAAATGTAGAGAAAAAAAATAAGAGAATAAGAACACAAAAAATTTCAGAAACTCTCTTTCTCTCTTATCTCGCCATTCTCCTCCATTCTCCTTCATTCTCTATCATCTCCTAACTTAAATTTCTACATGGTATCAGAGCGGGTTGAGTGTTCAAGCGCTTAACCTCTTTTAATTCTTCTAACACTCTACAAATCTTCTAATCTATAACAATACACTTCCTTAGTTTTATTCACTCTGAGATTAATATCCTTGAGATCATAGGATCTTCAAGTTGTGAAAGGACTAAGATTGTGTATTATTACTAGAAAATGGAGACTAATAGAGTAACAATCTCAGTTATGCTCAAAGGAAACAACTATATTCTTTGGGAAAAAACCACTAAAACCATCCTTAGAGGCCAAGGACTTTGGCGGTATGTTGAGCCAAAGGAGGAAACGGAAGTTATTGTGAGAAATGAGGAGGAAGCTAAGGAAGAGCAAGAAGAACAATACACTCTTTCTTTACTTCAAAGCTCATTAGAACCAAACATCTTGGCGGCATACTCATATGCGGATACTGCCAAGGAGTTATGGGATATACTCAAGGGAGTATATGGAAACATCTCAAATATATCAAGAATATTTGAGGTGAAGAGGGCGTTGAATGAGCTTCAACAAGAGGAGAAGCCATTCAAGGAAATGTTTGGAGAATATAGAAGCTTGTGGGCCGAGTTGGAGATTTTGAGGCCACAAACTCTAAACTCCAAGGAATTAGATGAAAGGCGTGACCAAGATCAAGTGTTTGGACTTCTCTTGGCACTCAATACATCTTACACGGACCTCATTAAACACATACTAAGATTTGAGAAGCTGCCAAGTCTAGCGGTAGTATGTGGGATGATACAAAGAGAGGAGGGGTCAAGAGACCTATTTCGTGCGCCAAGCGAAGCTGCACAGCTTGCAAAGAGGAACCTCACATTTAGAGACAAAAGGATGTTGGAATGTGAGTATTGCAAGATAAAGGGATATGCAAAGGAGAAATGTTGGATTCTCCATCCGCATTTGAGGCCTAAGCAACTAAAGGAGAGTGAAGATGGGCATAAAGCTTTCATGGGAGTGGTACAAAAGGTTGAGGATACTGTTAAAAGATCCGAGTTTGAAATTCTCATCAAGAGCTTAGCTAAATTAAGAGAATCTGGTAAAAGTTTTCTTAGCTCTAAAAGCGCCATAAGGAAGGGTGAAGTTATTGTGGATTCAGGAGCCTCTCATCACATGATCAAGGATCAAGACATGCTAAAAAACCTTGAGCCTTATCATGGAAATATACAAGTAGCCAATGTTTGCTCAGTCCCGATTGAAGGTGTAGGAGAGCTAGAACTTTTCAACAAAGAGACTAAAGCATTGTACATGCCTAGCTTCTCATCTAACCTCCTATCAGTCCATAAAGCTACAAAAGATATGGGTTGTGTGGCATTGTTTGGGAGTGACTTTGTTGAATTTCAAGATCCTAAGTCAAAACATGTACTTGGGAAAGGGTAAGTGGAAGATGGGATTTACCTCTTGAATGTCAATAAACAAGAGGAGTCGGCTCGCGGAATGAAAGCAAATATGGAAGTTCTTGATAAAAAGAAGATTGGAGATAGCCCATTATGGCATGAGAGGTTAGGACACCCAAGCTCAGCCATTCTAAAAAAGGCCTTACCCAATCTTATTCAAGAAGAAGTAGTATGTGAAGATTGTGTGCTAGGGAAGCATTGTAGACAAGTTTTTCCGAGTTCATCTACAACTTGTGATGAAGTCTTTGGCATGGTGCACTCAGATGTATGGACTGCTCCATGCAACTCTCGTGACCAATACAAGTATTTTGTATCATTCATTGATGATAAGTCAAGATATACATGGATAACTCTTCTACCTTCCAAAGATCAAGTCTATGAGGCATTCATAAACTTCATGCACTACGTCACTACCCAATTCAAAGCAACAATCAAAGTCTTGAGAAGTGACAATGGAGGAGAGTATGTGAGTAATCGATTCAAGTCATTACTCAACCAACATGGCATTGTCCATCAAACATCATGCGCATACACTCCACAACAAAACGGTGTAGCTGAGAGGAAAAATAGGCATCTAATGGAAGTAGCAAGGACTATCATGATTGCCAAAGATGTACCCAAATTTCATTGGGGAGATGCGATGATGACTTCAAACTACTTGATAAACCGACTTCCAACCAAGAACTTGGAAGATAGGTCACCGTTTGAACTGTTGTACAAGAAGAAGCCAAGCTTACATCATCTCAAGGCGTTTGGATGTAAGTGTTTTATGTTTCTACCAGAGGGTCAAAGAAACAAGCTTGAACCTAGAAGCATGAAGTGTATTTTCATTGGATACTCACCAACTCAAAAAGGATACAAGGTCTACAATCGGGAGACAAGAAGGGTCCATGTATCTAGAGAGGTGAAGTTCAATGAAAAAGAAAGCTTCTATGGAACTAAGAATCAGGATACCCTTGGAGGTATGGTCTCATCGTCTTTGGATTGGATGCTGTTCAATGAAGCGCCAATAACAAGGGATGATATACAAGGAGAAAGCGCATCATCTGAGAACATCATGGAAGGTGAAGATGCAGTTGATACACATATTGAACCAGATCATGATCCTGCTGAAGAAGAAGTGGATGTTGAGGGAGAAGAACCTGAGCCAATCATAACTCTAAGAAGAAGTACAAGACAGAGGCGACAACGTGTTTACTATGGTTACAACAACTCTGCCATGCTCCAAGGAGAGTCTAGTGCGAGTAATCTTCCTTGTGTGATAAGAGAATGTCCTGAGCGTACGGCGAGCTTAGATCTCGATCCTATTGGCGACAGCACTCTCTTATCACAAGGAGGAGTAACACTCAAACTAGCACTATCACATATCCCATTGAACATTTTTGCTCGTTGGCATCATTACCTATGGAGCATAAAGCTTTTCTTGGAAAAATCAGCAAAGAATCCATACCTAACTCATATGAAGAAGCATGTGAGAGTGGAGTATGGGTAAAAGCCATGGAAGAGGAAATGAAGTCCATGGAAAGGAATCATACTTGGTACTTAACCGATTTACCAAGGGATAAGAAGCCAGTTGGGTGTAGATGGGTGTATACAATCAAATACACAAGTGATGGGAGGATAGAAAGATACAAGGCAAGGTTGGTAGCAAAAGGGTATACTCAAATATATGGGGAAGATTATACCGAGACATTTGCTCCGGTTGCTAAGCTCCACTCCATCAGAATCCTAATCTCGGTGGCAGTAAACTTGAAGTGGGATCTATGGCAGATGGATGTCAAGAACGCCTTCTTGCAAGGGGATTTGGAAGAGGAAGTGTATATGGATCCACCCCAAGGATATCATAAGGAAGACAACAAAGTTTGTAGATTGAAGAAAGCAATCTATGGGCTAAAACAATCTCCAAGAGCATGGTAGCAAAGGCTAAGCGCTTGTCTTATGGAGAGGGGGTTCATAAGATCTGAAGCGGATCATACTTTGTTTACAAAACAGAGTGAAAGAGGAATGATTGCAGTCCTAATATATGTTGATGATCTAATTATCACAGGGAGTGACAAAGAAGGGGTTGATCAAACTAAGAAAATCTTGAAGGACGCCTTTGATATAAAAGACTTGGGGGAGCTTAAGTACTTCCTAGGAATTGAGATGACACGGTTTGAAGATGGAATGTTCATCTCTCAAAGGAAATATGTGCTTGATTTCTTGGAGGAAACCGGGAAGCTAGGATCCAAACCAGCTAAAACTCCAATAGAAGAAGGCTATCAAGATAGTCCTGAGGGGGAGCTTTTGGAGAACATTAAGAGATATCAAAGGATGGTGGGCAAACTCATCTATCTTACTATCACAAGGCCGGACATTTGCTTTGCAGTAAACCGTGTAAGCCAACATATGCAAAAGCCAACCACACAGCATTGGAACATGATTGAGGGGCTGTTAAGATATCTAAAAAACAACCCCGGAAAAGGCATATGGATGAAGGCTAATGGAAACACAAAGGTTCAAGGATATTGCGATGCAGATTGGGCCGGAGATAAGAAAGATAGGAAGTCCACATCCGGCTTTTGTACTTTTCTAGGAGGCAATCTAGTGACTTGGAGGAGTAAAAAGCAGAAGGTCATAGCCTTATCTAGTGCTGAAGCCGAGTATAGGGCTATGAAGGAAGTAACAAAAGAGCTTATTTGGGTAAAGGCATTCCTAGAGGATCTTGGAATACATGAAGCTGAAGAAATGTTGTTGTATTGTGATAATCAAGCTGCAATACATATAGCATCCAATCCGGTATTCCATGAAAGGACTAAGCATATAGAGGTGGATTGTCACTTTGTGAGGGGAAAGATTCAAGAAGGAATCATTAAACCTGCCTTTGTAACAAGTGAGAACCAACTAGATGATATCTTCACCAAAGCAACCTCATATGTCACTTGTGATCGCATCCATAGCAAGATCGGTCTAAAGGACCTTCACCGACCAATCTTGAGGGGGAATGTTGAGATAGATGCTCTTTCAAGTGATAGAATAATCAAAAAGAATTCAAACTCAAAGAAAGGAGGGAAAAGGAAACTAGTTAAAGAAGAACTAGAAGGAAAAGGAAGCTGTTGGATATCAACTAAACAAGCTAACTAGGAAGCAAGAAGGTATGGGTGAAGGTATGGGCGCAGCATGGGTGAAGTATGGGCGCTGGTGACTGTTGAGACACTGTTGGAGTAGTTTGGCTTCTCATCTCCCATGTTTCTCCTTCCTTGCACGCCTCTCTTGTTATATGATTCTCCTTTCTTCTTCTCTTATGTAAAAAGTCTATATAAACTCATGTAAACCTCTTGTAAATGTAGAGAAAAAAAATAAGAGAATAAGAACACAAGAAATTTCAGAAACTCTCTTTCTCTCTTATCTCGCCATTCTCCTCCATTCTCCTTAATTCTCTATCATCTCCTAACTTAAATTTCTACAAATTGTTCTTTGAGAGACTTGTTTGTTAGGGAAGCACATGGTGGAAGTCTTATGGGACATTTTGGCATTGCCAAGACACTAAAAGTTTTGCAGGACCATTTCTTTTGGCCACACATGAGAAGACATGTGGAGCGGATATGTGACAGATGTGCAACATGTAAACAAACTAAGTCCAAGGTTCAAAGCCACGGTTTGTATACTCCTTTACCTATTCCTTATCATCCTTGGATGACATCTCTACGGACTTTATTGTTGGACTGCCTAGGACTAGAACCGGAAAGGATTCTATCTTTGTTGTGGTAGATAGGTTCTCTAAGATGGCACATTTTATAGCTTGTCACAAAACTGATGATGCATTGCATGTTTCTAACTTGTTCTTTAAGGAGGTTGTACACTTACATGGCATGCCTAGGACTATAGTTTATGATAGAGATACTAAGTTTCTTAGTTACTTCTGGAAGACTCTTTGGTCTAAGCTAGGTACTAAGTTAATGTTTTCTACTACTTGTCATCCGCAAACTGATGGGCAGACTGAGGTAGTGAATAGAACATTAGGAACCCTCTTACGTGCATTCATAAAGAAAAACTTGAAATCATGTGAAGACTACTTGCCTCATTGTGAATTTGCATATAATCATGTTGTGCATTCTACTTCTAAGTTTTCTCCTTTTGAAATTGTTTATGGGTTCAATCCTACTTCTCCTTTGGATCTATTACCTTTGTCTGAGTGTGAAAGAGTTAGCTTTTATGGGAAAAAGAAGGCTGAGCTGATACAGCAGATACATAAGCAAGCAAGACGAAACATTGAAGAGAAGACAAAGCTATATGTCAAGCATGCCAACAAGGGAAGGCATGAGAAGGTCTTTGAAGAAGGAGACAAAGTTTGGATTCACTTAAGGAAAGAAAGGTTCCCGGATGAAAGGAAGTCCAAACTTATGCCAATGAGCGATGGGCCTTTTGAGATCATAAAGAAGATCAACAACAATGCCTACCAGTTGGATTTGCAAGATAAGTATGATATAAGCAACAGTTCTAATATCACTGACTTGGTTCCTTTTGTTGCAGATGATCCAGATTTGAGGACAAATCCTTTTCAAGAGGGATAGGATGATATGAGTGATGCGAAAATCAACCCCAAGACTCGGCAGTTTCGATGGTAGATCACACGAAGAATGATTCTCTATCCTTTAATAGTTATGGATATTGCTTCTTAGTTACATTGGATTGCTTCTCCACCTTAATATAGCATGCATCATCTCATAACAAAGTGTCCAAAGTTGCTTAAGTCTAAACTTTGTCACTATTCATTCGCTTAGACCAAGTCCAAAGCACACTGCGGAAGTAACTTATGCCTACTAAACATCCATAGAGGTTGTAACTCAAAACATTGATTCATCATATAAACATCTATAAGTGTAGTTTAAGCCTGGAAATCACTCATCTTGATACTACTCCTATCTTTAAGCCCAAAAACTTCTACAAGATTCAATGGTTCTCTACCCTTTCATGGTTATGAATAATGCTTTTTAGTTACGTTGGATTGTTTTTCCAGCTTAATATAGCATGCATCTTCTCGTAAAAAAGTGTCCAAAGAGGCTTAAGCCCAAGCTTTGTCACAATTCATTCGTTTAGACCAAGTCCAAAGCACACTGCGGCATTAACTTATGCCTACTAAATATCCATAGAGGTTGTAACTCTAAGCATTGTTTCATCATATATGCATCCATAAGTGTTGTTAAGCCTTGTACTCATTGATATGAGCATGGAAACGCCAACACTTGGAGAAGAAGAAGAAGATGTCTTGACCATTCCCAAAGATCCTATGACCCGGGCAAGAACAAGAAAACTCCAAGAAGCTGTTAGAACAACTCTAAAGATATCTTGGAAGCAAGAGCAAGTTTGTCCAAGACCAATCAACCACGAGCTGCTTATGTCCATTCAAGCCATACCGAGTTAATCATTATCAATTGGCTTGAGTGTGCTTTTTTCCCTTAGCTTGGTTTTATCCCAATGGGTTTTTCAACTAAGGTTATAAACTAGGATAAGGTTTTAAGTCAATATCTTTATTTTTGCAAAAAAAATTTAGTTTCTAGTACAAGTCGCCTAAGTCTTTGTACGAAGTCTTATGTTGATTTTTAGAGTCCCAATGAGAGTCAATCACGAGGATCTTGAATCTATTCAAGTCTCCTCCCTATTTAAGCACATTGTAAGCCTCATTCTAAGGCATCCAACTTTTCATAAAAACTATTCTTTTAGAGACTAATCTCTTTTGTTCTTGTTGAAATATGTGATCTCAAGAAGAAGAATAATTCAAACTTAAGAGAAGGAGAGAAGGAAAAAGAGAACTAGTTGTGAAGAAACTAGAAGGAGAACTAGTTGAGAAGGAACTAGAAGAAAAGGAAGCTGTTGGATCTCAACTAGACAATCTAACTAAACTAAGTGAGGAAGCAAAGAGAGGTATGGGCACAAGCATGGGCGCATCAGAGCAGGGCATGGTGCGCGTCAGAGCAGGGCATGGTGCAACAAGACTATTGGAGCAGCTCACCCATCTCTCTTCCCTTCTTCACGCCCCTCCTCTCCTCTTCCTTGATTCTTCTTCATTTCAATGTAAAAAGTCTATAAATACATGTAATCTCTTGTAAAGAAGTGTGTGTGAATAAGAAGAAATATTCAGCAATCTTTCTCTTCCTTATTACGCCAATTCTCTCATCTCCATCCTTATCTCTTTCTAAACCTCTAAAATCAACATGGTATCAGAGCGGGTTTATCCTTCAACCGCTTAAATCTCACCTTATAACTCTTCTAGCACTCTACAAATCTTCTAATCTATAACAATACATCCTCCTAGTTCTATTCACTCTGAGATTAATATCCTTGGGATCATAGGATCTTCAAGTTGTGAAAGAACTAGAATTGTGTATTGTCACTAGAAAATGGAGACAAATAGAGTAGCAATCTCAGTCATGCTCAAAGGAAACAACTATCTCCTTTGGGCAAAAACCACTAAGACCATCCTTAGAGGAAGAGGACTTTGGCGATATGTTGAGCCAAAAGAGGTAGCGGAAGCTGTAGTGAGAAATGAAAAAGAAGAAGCTAAGGAAGAACAAGAGGAACAATACACTCTCTCTCTTCTTCAAAGCTCACTAGAGTCATCCATCTTGGCGGCCTACTCATATGCTGATTCCGCCAAAGAACTATGGGATATACTCAAGGGAGTATATGGAAATGTCTCAAATATATCAAGAATATTTGAGGTGAAGAGGGCGCGGAATGTGCTTCAACAAGAGGAGAAGCCATTCAAGGAAATGTTTGGGGAGTATAGAAGCTTGTGGGCCGAGTTAGAGATTTTGAGGCCACACACAATCGACCCCAAGGAGTTAGGAGAAAGACGTGACCAAGACCAAGTGTTTGGACTTCTCTTGGCACTCAATGCATCCTACAAAGATCTTATCAAGCACATACTCAGATTTGAGAAGCTGCCAAGTCTAGCTGAAGTATGTGGCATGATACAAAGGGAGGAAGGGTCAAGAGACCTATTCCGTGCACCAAGTGAGGTCGCACATCTTGCAAAGAGGAATCTCACATTCGACAAGAGGGTTTTGGAATGTGAGCATTGTAAGATGAAGGGGCACACTAAGGAGAAGTGTTGGACTCTTTACCCACACTTAAGGCCTAAGCGGCTAAAGGAGAATGGAGGTGGACCTAGAGCCTTCATGGGAGTCACGCAACCTGTTGAAGAGATGGTCAGAAGATCCGAGTTTGAGGCTCTCATCAAGAGTCTATCCAAGCTCACAGAATCCGGTAAGAGCCTATTTAGCTCTAAAAGCTCCATTAAGAAGAATATGATCATTGTGGATTCGGGGGCTTCTCATCACATGATTAAGGATCAAGACATGCTGAAAAATCTTGAGCCTTATCATGGAAATGTACAAATAGCCAATGGAAGCTCAGTTCCGATTGAAGGGATAGGAGAGTTAGAGCTTTTCACAAAAGAAACTAAAGCATTATACATGCCTAGCTTCTCATCCAACCTTTTATCAGTTCATAAAGCAACAAAAGATTTGGATTGTGTGGCAATGTTTGGGACTGACTTTGTGAAGTTTCAGGACCCTAAAACAAATTATGTACTCGGAGAAGGGAAGGTGGAGGATGGAGTGTATCTGTTGGAAACAAATAAACAAGAAAAGCTAAAAGCTCTTGGAGTGAAGGCGGATAAGGAAGTTTTTAACAAGAAGGAGATTGGAGATAGCTCATTATGGCATGGAAGGCTAGGACATCCAAGTTCAGCTATCCTCAAGATGGTCTTACCCAATCTCGTTCAAGAAGAAGAAGTTTGTGAAGCATGTGTACTAGGGAAACATTGTAGACAGTTTACAATCCGGAGACAAGGAGGGTCTATGTATCTAGAGAGGTGAGATTCAATGAAGAAGAAGGATTTTATGGAAACAAGAACCATGAATCTCCGGAGGATGTGACTTCATTACCTATGGATTGGATGCGGGTTAATGACGCTCTAATAAATGAAGTACAAGGAGAGAGCGAATCATCTGAAACCAGAGTAGAAGATGAGGCACATGCGGAGCAAGATCAGAATTCTGTTGAAGAAGAAGCGAATGATGGTGAGGGAGAACTTGAGCCAACCGTACCCCTAAGAAGTACAAGACAAAGGCGACAACGTGTTTACTATGGCTACAACAACTCTGCCATGCTCCAAGGGGAGTCTAGTGCGAGTAATCTTCCTTGTGTGATAAGAGAATGTCCGGTGCGTACGGCGAGTTTAGATCTCGATCCTATTGGCGACAGCATTCTCTTATCACAAGGGGGAGATAACACTCAAACTAGCACTATCACATATCCCATTGAGCATTTTTGCTCGTTGGCATCCTTACCTATGGAGCATGAAGCTTTTCTTGGAAGAATCAGCAAGGAATCCATACCTAACTCATATGAAGAAGCATGTGAGAATGGAGTATGGGTAAAAGCCATGGAAGAGGAAATGAAGTCCATGGAAAAGAACCACACTTGGTACTTGACCGAATTACCAAAGGATAAGAAATCAGTTGGGTGTAGATGGGTTTACACAATCAAGTATACAAGTGATGGGAAAATAGAGAGGTACAAAGCAAGGCTGGTGGCAAAAGGATACACTCAAATCTATGGGGAGGATTATACCGAGACATTTGCTCCGGTTGCTAAGCTCCACTCCATAAGAATCCTAATCTCAGTGGCAGTGAACTTGAAGTGGGATCTATGGCAGATGGATGTCAAGAACGCCTTCTTGCAAGGAGATTTGGAAGAAGAGGTATATATGGATCCACCCCAAGGATATCATAAGGAAGGCAACAAGGTTTGCAGATTGAAGAAAGCAATCTATGGGCTAAAGCAATCTCCAAGAGCATGGTACCAAAGGCTAAGCGCTTGTCTATTGGATAAGGAGTTCATAAGATCTGAAGCTGATCATACCCTCTTCACAAGGCAAAGTGAAGGAGGAGTAGTGGTGGTCTTGATCTATGTTGATGATCTAATCATCACAGGAAGTGATAAAGATGGAGTAGATCAAATCAAGAAACTCTTGAAGATCGCTTTTGATATAAAGGATCTGGGAGAGCTTAAATACTTCCTAGGGATTGAGATGACACGGTTTGAAGATGGGATGTTCATCTCTCAAAGGAAATATGTGCTGGATCTCTTGGAAGAAACTGGCAAGTTAGGATCCAAGCCGGCTAAAACTCCAATAGAAGAAGGCTACCAAGATAATCCTCAGGGGGAGCCATTGGAAGATATTAAGAGGTATCAAAGGATGGTGGGCAAGCTCATCTACCTCACTATCACAAGGCCGGACATTTGCTTTGCAGTGAACCGTGTGAGTCAACATATGCAAAAACCAACTATGCAGCATTGGAACATGATTGAGAGGCTACTAAGGTACTTAAAAAACAGCCCTGGAAAAGGCATATGGATGAAGGCTAATGGAAACACAAAGGTTCAAGGATATTGTGATGCGGATTGGGCTGGAGATAAGCAAGATAGAAAGTCCACATCCGGTTTTTGTACCTTTGTGGGAGGTAATCTAGTCACTTGGAGAAGTAAGAAGCAGAAAGTTATAGCCTTATCAAGTGCTGAAGCCGAGTATAGGGCTATGAAGGAGGTGACAAAAGAATTGATATGGGTGAAGGCATTCCTAGAAGATCTTGGAATACATGAGGCTGAGGAGATGCTGTTGTATTGTGATAATCAAGCTGCAATACATATAGCATCCAATCCGGTATTCCATGAAAGGACCAAGCATATAGAAGTGGATTGTCACTTTGTGAGGGGAAAGATTCAAGAAGGAATCATCAAACCCGCATTTGTAGCAAGTGGGGAACAGCTAGCGGATATCTTCACCAAGGCAACATCCTCTATCATTGGGGATCACATACATGGCAAGATCGGTCTAAAGGATCTTCACCGACCAATCTTGAGGGGGAGTGTTGAAATATGTGATCTCAAGAAGAAGAATAATTCAAACTTAAGAGAAGGAGGGAAGGAAAAAGAGAACTAGTTGTGAAGAAACTAGAAGGAGAACTAGTTGAGAAGGAACTAGAAGAAAAGGAAGCTGTTGGATCTCAACTAGACAATCTAACTAAACTGAGGAAGCAAAGAGAGGTATGGGCACAAGCATGGGCGCATCAGAGCAGGGCATGGTGCGCGTCAGAGCAGGGCATGGTGCAACAAGACTATTGGAGCAGCTCACCCATCTCTCTTCCCTTCTTCACGCCCCTCCTCTCCACTTCCTTGATTCTTCTTCATTTCAATGTAAAAAGTCTATAAATACATGTAATCTCTTGTAAAGAAATGTGTGTGAATAAGAAGAAATATTCAGCAATCTTTCTCTTCCTTATTACGCCAATTCTCTCATCTCCATCCTTATCTCTTTCTAAACCTCTAAAATCAACAGTTCTTTGAGAACATTTCTTGATTGTTTGGTGAGTCATATCCAGCAATCTATCTCGATTCTCTGGTGAGTCATATCCAGGAATCATCTTTTGTCTTCACCGAGTGTGTAATATCTTGGTGAGGCATTGAGAGTGTTTATTAGGTGAGTCATATCCGAAATAAACCTCTTGGAGTATCAAGAAGCCTTTCTGCAACTTCGTGTCACCATCCGATCCATCACCATGATATCTTGAGTCTTTGAGTCATTATATACAAGGATCTATCCAAAACATTCCAAGAGAAGCATCATTCCGCATCAATCTCTTTGTGTTCTACCGTCGAAAACCCGAGTCTTGGGTTTGAACCTCATCACTTAAGCATTGTGGAAGTGGTTTAAGATCAACTTTTGGAGCCTTTAGCTCACTTCAATCTTCCTCTCTTCTATGTGGTTTTGTATTTCTTTCTTCCTTAGCACTGTTACCCTCAACATGATCTCGTTTCAAGTCTCGAAATGTGCCATCTTCTGAAAATCCCTTGCCAACGTCTAACAATTTTTTTATATTTTTCGCTTTCAGCATTCAACAATCCATAATCCCCTTGTTTAACTGTCAGGGCACTTTGAAGAGGATCCTTTTGTGCTATCTCTTCTAATAGTTCATCAGCAAGAATTTCCATCTCTTCTACCCAAAATGCTTGTCCTTCGATAGTAGGCTTCTTTAGCATCTTATGAATATCAAAACTTAATACCTCACCACCAAGATGCAGATTGATCTTCCCTCTCTTTACATCTATCATTGAACCAGCTATTCTTAGGAATGGCCATCCCAAAATGTGTGGGTCTTTTGGCTCTTCATCCATATCAAGACCAACAAAGTCTGTTGGTATTTCAAAATATCCTATCATTACTGGTAGGTCTTCAAGAACTCCAATGGGAGTTCTAATAGACCGATCTGCAAGGATCAAGGAGATTCGACAATCTTTGTACCTCGTGAATCTTAGACGTTTAGCAACTGAGAGTGACATCAGTCTAACACTGGCTCCTAGATCACATAAACAATTATTAAAGTACAGGGGACCAAGGGAACATGGGAGAGTGAAACTACCAGGGTCATTCTCCTTCTTAGCTACTACCTTTCTTTGAATGATAGCACTCACTTCATGAGTTAAGATAATTACACTTTCCAATGATTTTTGTCTCTCCTTCACTGCATCCTTGAGAAATTTGCTATATGGAGGAGACAGGATAAATGCATCAAGAAGTGACATTGTGACTGTGACTTCACTCATTTGTTTATCAAACATTGTTCTGTATTTTTCCATGAGCTGTTTTCTGGTAGAGGCACAAAAGGGATATCAGATTTTTCAAACGTTTTTCCTTTGGGAGAGGATTCCTGTGGAAAAACCTTAGTGTATGTGTCACTAACCTTTCCTTTACCCTTATCAACAACATCTTTCTCATATATGTCTTCCAAACCATTTCTGTTGCTAATTACTTCATCATCCTCTATTTCTATCATCACCCCCTTTCCTTTAGGCTCGATGTCCTCATTGGGATTCGGATTAAGGAGTTCTTTACCACTACGGAGAGTAATTGCGTTAATGTACTCTTTTGGGTTGGGTTCAGGTTTTCTGGGTAAAGTTCCTATAGGGCGTTTGGAAGAAGAAGCAACTTGGGCCACTTGATTGTCGAGGTTCTTGACATGGGATGCAAGGTGTTCAAATTTGTTGCTCAGTTCAGAATAAGCTCCTTGCATTCCATCTATCCGTTTGTTGAGTTCGAAAGTGCCATTGGTTTGCCCTTCCAATATTTGTTTAAGGAGGAGGGTATTGGGGTCTGTGGTGTTTGGTGGTGTATTTTGGTTTGGTGGAGGTGCATTGGGTAAGCAAGTTTGGGTTTGGTAGGTGGGTCTTGGTTGAAATGTTTCATTCTGTTGGAAAGATTGATTTTGGTTGTTGCATTGAGGTCTTGGTTGAAAGTTTTGGTTTTGTGGTTGGAATATTTGGTTTTATGGTTGGAATGTTTGGTTTTGTGGTTGGAATGTTTGGTTTTTGTGGTTTTGGATAGGTTTGGTCTTGTGGGTTTTCAACATTGGGGTTTCTGTAGGAGAGGTTGGGATGGTTACGGTAGTTGTGGTTGAATCCTTTGTTTTGAAACCCTCCTTGGTTCCCTACATAGTTCACTTCTTCCGGTGTCTCTCCATTATCCTCAATGTAAATTTCTTGCTCAGTGTAGCCTTGTTGATACCCTTGTTGTCCATTATCACAATCTGCTACATAGTTAACTTGTTTTTGAGTTAGGAGGAAAGCCTTTCTTATCTTGTCAAGTCTATCTTTGATATCTTTGAGGCTTTCCTTAATACTATTGTCTTGTCTACTAGTATCTCTCAGCTCTCTGTCACAGTCACTGCCATAACAAGCATCTGTCTGAGCTCGATGAACAATTAACAGCTCTTCTTGTTCCACATTCAAGTTGTCAAAACTCCAATAGCTTCCTGTGTCTAAGGCGCGGTAATATTTCTCAAGTGTTTCTCTGTAGAAGATGCCAAAAAAGTTTTCCCTAGAGATATCATGATGAGGGCAACTCCTAGTGTAACCCTTTAATCGTTCCCATGCTTCATATAGATTCTCTTGGTAGCCTTGTTTGAAACTAGCAATGTCATTTCGAAGTTTTGCTGTCTTCTGCTTTGGAAAGAACTTATTAAGATATTCCTTCTTACACATATCCCAAGTGGATACCAAATCTGAAACAATGTCCTTCTCCCATTGGGAGGCCTTGTTCCCTAATGAGAAAGGGAAAAGTATCACCTTGATGGATTCTTTAGGAACTCCATTCATCTTCACTGTTCTGCATAGTCTCTTAAATTGATCTCAGTGATCGAAAGGATCTTCCAAGGACAATCCATTGTACCTCTGGTTTTGAACCATGTTGATCAAGCTTGACTTTTTCTCAAAGTTGTTGACAGCAATGGAAGGTGTTGGAATTCCAGTATCTTGTACTCTGATGTTGGGTGCATCGAATGCTCCAATAGGTCTACGGATTGGTTGCCTGCTGAGGAACCCATGGAAATCCGGGGGGGGGGGGGGGAACTCTTCGTTATTCATTCCTAAACGCTGTAAGTGTTGTAATCGTTCTCTTGCAGCTCTTCTACCCTCAGTTTCTACCCGGCGAATATCCACAACAGAATCAACCAAGTTTTGTGGACCATGGCTTCTAAGGTTCATGCACCTACAAGAGAGAGATCAAAGTGGAAAGAAGAGATGTTAAGTATTAAATGCAAGAAAGAAAAGTTAGTCTCAAAACACAATTAACTCATAATGGTTTTAACAAGTTCCAAGTGGCAACGGCACCAAATTGATATTAAGATTTTTGCAAATCAAGGTATCAATTACCCTAAATGCGTTGTAGCATAGAAGAGAATCAACCAACTTGGAATCTAGTTTCAACACATTAAAAGTGCAAATCATGTCTTAATCTAAGTAAATATGTTTTTGGTTTTTGTAAAGAGAGTTTAAAATGTAAATAAAGCGGGAAAATAAGTAAAATGGTTTTTGAAATCAAATTAACAAAGAAGAATCTTTGGGAATGTTATGGATGATCTAAACTAATCTATGCTAAGCTAGTGGAGTCTTGTTTTATCTCTTAGAGCTTATCCAATGGTTCCAAAACACTAAACTTGACTAATCCATTCTCACAGTACTAATTACTTTACTAATCACCTTAAATCTTCATAACTCTCATTAAACACTAATTGATCAATGAGCATTAAACACAGATTTTCTTAACCTCTAATCATCCTAAACATCAACTCTCATTGGTTAGGATAGAGAAGAGCTTGAAAAGTTTGGATCAAGCATTTCATCAAACACTTTGTGGGCATGAGAAATGCTTAAGATTTAAACTGACAATCTCTTGCTAATCTAACATTAAACATAACCTAACAAGCATGGATCTAATGATTACAAGCCTAAACTCCACTAACCTAACACTAATTAACCTAGATCTAACATCCCAAGAATCCTAAAATAGACTACTCACTCATGGATATGATACACAAATCATTGAGTTTGATCTTTGCATAATCATAAACATTAAGAGAATAGAATCAAAGACAAAATGAAATTAAATCCTTCTTAATCTCCAAAGATAAAAGATTCAAAACAGTAAGAAGAGAATAAGATTGGCTAAAAATCCTTCAAACAAAACATAAACCTTAGATAGTAGACCGGTCCAGCGGTGTGCCTTGGCCGCCATGCTTGACCGCTGCTCTCCAGCGGTGTGCCTTGGCCGCTGGAGATGGCCTTGCAATCTCCCAGTTCCCTAAACAATTCTTTCTTGGTCCAATTCTTCCTAATTCTATAGATGCAATGCAAAAAATGCAAAAATATTAACAATGAAAGCATACTCTAAAGGTGATGAAATCTTAACATATCAGTGGACAACATATCTAAATCCAGACCAGAACTCATCTCCTTTAGTTATAGATTATCACATTTGCTTCCCCACCATTAAGTGTTTTCCTCATATGCATACCCTGTCTTTGGATTGGTCTGTACTATATGACTCAAACATGGATGTGACTACTTCACTATATTTTGAAACATCATTTATATGTCTTTAGTGCCAAAGAATCATGTGCAATCTTGAGAAACTGAATGTTGATTATACCAAGACTGATAAAGAAAATTCATACAAGAAATGGACTGATAAAGAAGAATCCCAGAAGTTTTAGATATTTGTATTATAACTCCAGGTCATGTTTAAATTAGGATTTTAGGTTTTATGTCTCATCTATCTCTCTTTCTACGCCACTTCATAGAGTTTGAGGAGTTTGGGGGCTGGGCTTACTTTGCACTTTGAGAGAAGATTTTGAAACCCTGTTTCTTTTACTCTGTTTTATTTATTTTATGAATTATATTCTTATCATGTCTCTGTAATTAATTATCATGTCTGAGTATATTCATTATTAGGTTTAGGGATTCTCAAAAAGGATTTCATAGAATGAATTGTGAATTGATTGGTTAGGATTCAATTTTGTTAGTTCTTCACCTAGATTGAATATCAGTTAGAGTTATTCATGTCTCTGTTAGCTCTAAAGGTAAATTTGAGCATATCAGTTATTCATGTGTGAACTTAGAGTTAATAGTCTTCCATTCGTTCTCCTAGAAACGACCTCATTTCACACTCACTAGATGATCGCCACAAGTTTTTGTTCTTAGAAGTATCATGTAATACTCAATGAATGTTTAAAATATATGGACTCGAATCATTAAAAAGCTAACGTATATCCTAATTACATATATGTAGCATTGTGCATTATCTTAGGAACTGAGTAGTAACTTACAGTCTATCAGTGCCTTTATTAGATTTGACTTGGTTTAGTTTTTATTTTGAACATACATCTTGGGATCACCAGTCACGTAGGTTATTGGTAATAAACTCATTTTCTTTGATGATTTTAAAACTTAATCTCTAGCAAAACTTTTGATAAACTAATCCGCTAGGTTTTTGGTTGATTTGATATAATTTATCGTTATTACACCACTTGATATCAAGTGTCTAATGGTTTTATGTCATATTCTGATGTGATGAGGTTTTACCATTATTTAGATTATTTAGTGCTCTAGTGATAGCAATTTACTATCACAGTGTACACATGTTGCCGGGACTGACTTCTCTTACAATGAAATATAATTCAATAGTTTTTGTCTAATTATGACCAGTTTAGAAGGCGGTACTGCAGCTTTTGCCCCACACCCTCGCACTTTCAGATTTTTGTATCATGCACGTTACCCTCCAATGTTTATATATAATTTTGCCAATGCATTTATGTGGTTAGAAAAGGTCCACCCACATTTCTTGAGATATCTCAAGTTCTGTTTTCACTTATAAGTATTATACGCCTTTACAATGTTTTATAAGCATTTATTAAGTTTATAAAATTTTAATAACTTTTATTAAATTTTATAAGCTATAATTTTTATAGGCTTTTGTAAGCTTTTAAATCGCTTACAAATAATAAAAACTTTTTCTAAACCGCTTTTTAAAAATGTTTTTAAATTGCTACTTTAAGCGTTTTAAATTTTTTTATCTTTTTCGGAAAGCATTTTGTTTGACTCTCTAATTAAAGTGCTTAAAAATATATTTTTTCCTTGAAAATAACATTTGTTCATATCGCTAATAAAAGCATTGACATAAATAATGTTTTTTAGAATTAGCAAATACAAATGATTATTTTATTTTATTTATATTTTTCTCAGATATTTAAGATCCGGTTTTGAGAATTTGTTTCGTCAAACAAACCACATAAACTATTTTTGTCAAAATAAATAAGAGCGTGTATGATTTAAAATATTCCACCAAATTGCTAAATAACAACCTTTGAAGCGTTATGATCGATTCGCATGTGGTAGACCACTCCCAAAAATAGTTCGGATGTCGACTCAAAATATCCGATTTTATGAAACCTCAAACAATTCCATTAATGATTTGAACACCATTAACTTCTCGATATTGATCAAAATCAATTTTTTGTTAGTCATACTTA
This sequence comes from Nasturtium officinale, assembly GCA_963854855.1. Classification (NCBI taxonomy): domain Eukaryota; kingdom Viridiplantae; phylum Streptophyta; class Magnoliopsida; order Brassicales; family Brassicaceae; genus Nasturtium; species Nasturtium officinale. The sequence goes on from OY978500.1 coordinate 13,051,763, forward strand.
ATGAATAATATGCTCATGAGAAACAAAAAGATATTAGTATACTAACTAAAACCCATAAATTGAAGTTCAATATATTCTGCAATGATAAACAAATGAAAATCGTAAACAGATTATATATTAAAATTTCCAGAGTTAAAAAATCTAGAAATTTTCAACATAATCACAGACAAACAAAACCTTCAATTTAGTAAATTGATCAATACTAATGATTTGTCAGCATTATTAAAAATATTATTCCAAAATGAAACAAAAATAGAAATACGAAGCCACTCAAAAAGAGAGACATGGTCCAACTTTCAATGATGGAATAAATCATGCATCAATAGTTAATATCATAGCAAGGACTAAGAAAGATCGATAATAAGCTTGATAGTAACCAATTGTTAATTAAATCAGGTTGGGATTTGACTTTCGCTAAATCATCAGTAAAAATAAGAACCAAACCGATGTTGTAAAAGGTTACCACACCTAATAATTTGACTTGCTTCATTAGAATCAATGATCAAAAAACGGATTTCTATTTCCCTGAACGAACTGAAACAAAACCTGGAACCAACTTGAATAACATGTTTGTTTATCGATGGTCACATGTCACATAGTAAAAAAACTAAAACAATCATAACTTGAGCTTATGAACCGGTAACACAAGACCAATAGTTAACAGGCTGGTGAGGGTAAACAGATCGGCAAGAAACAAAGGCTATGATCAACATTTTTTCTTATAATAAACATTTTAGATTAAAAACGTATTATAATTATTTGACAATAACCCAGCAATCCCTGCATATTAGACAAATATACACAGACACAAATTAGTTTGTTTTAATAAAAAATGGAACTCTCCAATCACCACATGTTCTTATCAAATCCTTTGAAAATAATCAGTATTTCGTTAATATAATAGCAAAAAATAAAGAATTAATAATGTAGGACATTGATTTCTACATTATAGCAAAAGGAATAATCTCAATTTAATAATATATAAAACATAATGAAAATACAACAAATAATACCAACACTTTGAAGAAAGAACAGTTTATGCAGAATCGAGATAAATATCTTTTTCCTTAATTCTTTAAATGCACGTAGTGTAACGGTTTTACGCAATCAAAATGACAGGATATAACCACATGTTCTTTTAAATTGCAGCACTCAAAATCAAATACCTAACAAATTTTATTTCTATGTGTACTCTCAAGGTTCAAACAAATAATTAGAGAGACATAAGAATGACTGATCATAACCCACATCCAATATGACTCAAGCATACATGCAGTTTGAGTTTCTCCTCTAAATTCTGAATTGTGATATTTGACTCTTAGTCAAGCTAGCCACTTCGAAACTACAATTTGCATTCATACAAAAATCATTTTTGACATTCTAATACACCACCATGTAGTGTTGCGGTGATTATTCTATTATGCCCAAAACTGATTATTCTGGTGAATGTCTTCATTGCAAAATCCACAGGAAAATGGCTAATGCCACATTGTCAGAAAACGAGTTTCAACAGTTGCTAGCCAATGTCTTCTCTTATTAGAAATCCGAGAAGTATGGGAAGTAGGATAAAACAGAGGACATAATCTCAAAGATACTATAATTCTGAAATATAAATGGGACACCAAATAAAATACCAGTTAAGCAATATCTTGTGAAGTCTAAAGGGTTGCCGTACATACATTGTTCTTGGTAATTCATGCATGTAATCATATTGTGTTTTGTTTGAACATGCCTATTATTATTATTAATATATTCCTGGTGGTTTTGTTGTGCTTATTTTCTGCTTCTATGGTTTACCTTTCTTTTTCCTTTACCACTTCCCAGGGTGCCCGAGAAGGCATTTAAGAAGGTTTTACATTTTACTGAGCATTATAGGAAATATTGGAGAATGTTTTTTACTATGTGTAATTTTGAGCATAAATGATCATTTACAGATATAGAAATATATAAACAAACATCCAAACATATATCAATAAAAATACTTACATCCAAATCAACGAAGATCTTCAACCAATCTGGCTGTAATTGACTTTCCTATAATAAAATACAAACTAAAATAAATTTTAAAAGAAACGTCAATATATAAAAATCTAGATAGAAACTAAACAAGTAATACATAATCATTCAATGCTATCAAAATAAAAACTGACAACAACAACAACTTCCGATTATCAGAAAATTCATATGCAGTAGAAAATTGACAGCAACATTTGAATTAGCTATTATCAATTAATAATAAAGATAATAAATATAATATCACAATCATAAAGATAACTATAAAACAAATAAAATAACATGTACTAAAAACACATACTCCAACATACACTTGCATCCTCTCTACTTTAGATAGATTTGAAATATTTCAAACTTGCCATATCCCGTTGACCTATATAATGATAATAAACATATAAAATACATGGCATATAATTTAACAAAAAGTGAGTTAATCAGGGGAAGAACTAAACTAAAAATTATTATACAATTAATTGAATAGTTAAATCAATAAATTAAAGATATCTTATTAAAAATAAATTGATTATCTTTACCACAATTAGCTTCGTCTTCTCAACAGCATATCGAAAGAGTCATAAGCCTAAACAGAAACTCAATCACATGAACTATGTCTGCAAAAAAAAAAGAATTCACAGCTACCCAGATCTAAAAACAAAGGCAACAAAAATATAACAAAACAAACCTCAAAATTGTTCTACAGTACAAAAGATTTTTTTTAGAACAAACTGAATCATCAAAATCATAATTAAAACCTAAATCAGAGAAGGAAAATTGATAATGAATTAACTATGAGGATCAAATTGATATTTATCTGGGAGAGACACCTAAAAAGCTAGGTTTAACTAACCATATGATATTATTAAACCCAAATTAAATATAAAATAATATATTTTGGGCTTCCTGAGGCCTTAATCATTATAAATAATATTTGTGTATTAATTATTAATTTAAAATATAACATAAAGACAATCAAGCTAATATATGTTTTATTGAAGTGGATTTTGCCCAAATTGACCCAAATTAAATCATGTTCTCTAAAATAACCTGTCATTTAGAAATATCTTACTATATGAATAAAAAACTTAAAACGTCAAACTTCTAAAAATATTTACGAAAATATCATTAGGATTAAAAAATATATGACTATTTAAAATTTTAAATTATAAAAATAATATTAAAAACCTTTATATAAATTTTTTTTTAAAAAATATTCTACATTCTCTCTCTATAAACTCTCTTACTCTCTAAACATACTCTCTCTAAACATACTATCTATAAACTCTCTCTCTCTCTCTGAATTCTCTCCCTAAAATATCTCAAAATCTCTCTTTCTATAATCATGATAATTTTTCGTCATCGGGCTCGAGCAAAAATTAACCAAACTAAATTAATATCTCTCTCATTAAACTCTCTCTCTCTCTCTTTAAACTCTCTCTTTTAATAACTCTTTAAACTCCCTCTTTTATCAACTCTTTAAACTCTCACTCAAAACTTTCTCTCAAAACTTTCTCTCCCTCTCTCAATACTCTCTCTAAACTCTCTTAACTCTCTCTAAAATTTCTCTCTATACATTATCTTTCTCTCCCTTTACTCTCTCTTTAAAATTTCTCTTTCTCGCTCTAAACTCTTTTTCTTTAAACTTTCTCTTTAAACTTTTTCTTTCTGTCTCTCTATAAATATTTTCTCTCTCAGTAAACTCTCTCTCTTTAACCTCTCTCTCACTCTTAACTCTCTCTCCATATTTTCTCCCTCTAAATTCTCTCTCTTAACTCTCTCACTGGACTCTCTCTCTAAAAATAAGTCTGCAGTAAAGGTTTGAAAACAAGTTTATGACAACTAGACTGAAACAAGTTTGCGACAACTACAAAATATACATTACTTTGCGGTGAAAGGAAATAACTATCCGACTCAAAATAATTCTGCAAATATGTTAACAAGTTTGCGGTAATGAGCTAATTCACATAATTTTTTGGTGAAAAGAAATGACTTTGTGGAAGAAAAACTCTGATGTCACTTTAACAAGTTTGCGGTAACAGGCTAATTTACATAACTTTACCGTGAAATAACATAACTCGGCAAATTAGAAATAAATCTACCATTACATTAACAACTTTGGGATAATGAGTTAATTCAAATAATTTTACAGTAAAAGGAAATACCTGTGCAAATTGGAAATAATGATGTCATCATGTTAACACCACTGCGGTAACTAGATAAATAAAAAAACTTGGTGGTAACTGAAAATAAATCTGTCAAAGAAAATTTCTCTATGACCATTATAATAAGTATGTGGTTATGAGCTAAATAAAAAAAACTTGGCGGAAATTGAAAATAACTATTCGGCTGGAGTAACTCTGCGACCACTGTAATAACTATGCAGTAATAATTTAAATCCAAAAACTCAGTGGTAATTGAAAAAACTATGTAGCCAAAAATAACTCTGCAGTCACTTAAACAACTATGCTATAAAGAGTAAATTAAAAAACTTTTAGTGGCAGAAAATAACTATACGAAAATAATAAATATTTGGTAACATAGTATGAAGTGGCATTTTTGTAAATATCAGATATGCGGAAATTAATTAGTCATGTCAGTTTCGTAATATTTGTTTTCCTTATAAAGCTTTTCAGAGCTACTTTTGGGTTTAAAATTTTCAAAAAATAAACTAGTAATTAAAAATAAATTATATTTGTATAACAATATATGTATAAAGTTGTGTCATATTGGTAATACTCCCTTTATTTAATCACATTAAAAAGTGTAATACTGAAATTTTCACACAAATTTTTAAAATAGGTAAATTTAATTTCTATCCTTTTGATACAGTAAATAAGTTTATCTCTCTCTCTCTCTCTGATTAATAAGCTGAAATAATAGAGGTATAACTGATGTTTTATTTAAAAGTTTGCATTGAAAATATCAATTGATATTATTTGTGAAATAAAAATTAACTCTCTAAATGACACTCTCTCAGAAACGGAGAGAGTACTTAGTATAGATTAACTAAAACATTTTAAAAGAAAAATTGCTAGATTGACTCTCTAAGTGGTGATGGTGAATAATTGTGTCTAGTTGAATGCTTTAATGGATCGAAAATTAAGATTTTTGAACTTCATGAAGGAAACACTTGAGTCTCATTTTCATGGTTGGTTTGTTAAATCTCTCACTCAAGGTATCAAGGAAGTTCTCCTTAAGTCAGTCTCTGTGTCACTTCCCATGTATGCAATGTTTTCAAGCTTCCAGAAGGTACATGAAAAAGAAATACTTCCATGGGTCTTTTTTGAGTAGTGGGGATATCCATATAAATATTCCTTGGGTATCTTTGAATAATTATTTCGTAAAAGGAGAAAGGAGGTTTAGAATTCAAGGATATTGGAGATTTAACCAAGCATTACTTTTTGATACTTCCGTACATAATGTGTCCTTCTGAGAGTGTAGAATGTGATCTAAACCTTCATATGCTTGGGGAAGTATCATTTTGGAAGACAGCTGTTGGAGGAAGGTCTGATCAAATCTATTGGTAATGGGCTCAATACAAGAGTTTGCAAGTCAAAGGAATGGGCTTCCATTCTCCGCTGTGAAGATTTACCTAATCTGTTTCTGACAATGTCTTCTTCTCGTAAACGACTTCATTCAGTCTCAAAACAAATGGTTAGTAGTTCTTCTTCTCAAAACCTCAACCTCTAAACTGAGACTGTATTTGTTTTCTTTAGTTGTTAGTTATCGCATGTCTTTCCCCACCTTAGTGTCTTCTCCTTCTATCCATGCCCCTGTTTGTGGTGTAGGCTGTTCGAAATTTAAATGTATCTAACTTGGACTTAATAAGTTAGAGTCAATAAGATATAATCTTAGACCGGGAGAGTTCATACCATTACCCATAATGATAAGCATGGTTCATTCTGGAACCTATTTAGGGTATTATCCAATCAACAACCAATATAAGGTATTTTGCATATTAGATCCTAGAAGCGATCTTAATTCTGCCAATGAAAGTCAAGTTCTAATATTTGGAACAACAAAACTTTCGTGGTTATAATATTAAATTTTTCTTACCACATTTTCCAACATGTATCAATGGAGTTTTAAATTATTCAGGCAATCAAGGTAATATTTTCCAAACTGCAATATTGTAGTTTGCTTCGATGCTAGAACATCAGCATTTGGTTGAGTCTCCCAAGTCTCTCAATAATATCATTCTAATATTATTATTTCAATATCTTACTATAATTAGTTAATTATTTAAATTATAAGTAAAATGAAAAAACAAAATCCAATGAGATGTTGACATATGGAAACATAGTCTCTAGAGGCATTCTCATGGTTTCTCGAATGATTACCAATTCTCTTCTCTCTCTTCTACTTTTTTATTTTTTATAACCCCATTGAGAGTTTCCCAATGCTGATGCTCTTAGATCGGATTAATTTAAATTTATTAAATCTTCGGACAAAAATATAATGTGGACATCAGTTTTGAGAAACTACAGAGATAAATTAATTAGGTGTACTTCATTATCATTTATGGGTTTTTCAGTATAGATATTTCAAGCTAAGTCGTAAGTTATAGATGATGTTGAGAAACATAAATGGTTGCATTATATGTATCACCGCCTATGTAGGAGAATCTCGTATGTGGTGGATACAAAATAAAAAATGGTCAGAACGAGTCCTAATGGTGAAATTGTGTTCTCTATATGCTAGATTAGGATGTGTTTTCACGCATTCATTTTTATCACACTTTGTCTCATTTCTCATTATCTTAGAAGAATAAATATGCATTTGGGATTTGCTTTGCATAATCTAGCATCTTCAAGTTTTAGGCTACATTTCATACATGCCCGTTACAAAAAATTTTCTTTTTAGGTGCTTATGGAACTTGGAGAAATTTGGAATGGAAGAAAGATGCAAAAAGAGAGATGATCATGTAGAGACCGTCCTAAAGGTATGAAAGATTAAATCAAATGAAAATCTTCCCGTGAAAGTTTTATTGTAAATTTCGATTCAAGATAGGAAATTAAGTTACCTTTCCAATGGAAGTGGTCTCGACTCATGTGGGTATATATTCGAAGAGTTATGGTTATATTACTTGACAGATATCCCCTCTGTCGCGATGTTGACAAAGGTGTTTAGAGTTGACCCTACTTTCTTTGTTGCTTTTATATAAATACTTGTCTTAACTAATTTAAACCCTAAGTTTTATTTTTCTTAGAGTTGGGTTGATATCCAACCAAACTCTCTTATGGTTGATTTGGATTGATCTTTATTTTATATGCCATACTAGTAAAGATTTCTTTATATCTTTCTATGTAAATCCATCATTATGTATTTTTCTTTTATCTTTTATTCATTTAGGTTGTTAATCTTTTGTTGGATCATGGTTATGCTAGATTAGGATGAACTTATGGTTAGATATTAATTTTTAGGTTGATTATTCTTATATCTTTCATTAAGTTTGTTCTTAAGGGTAGATTAGCCAAGAATTTGGTAGTTTAGAGCTTAGGCATTTTCACACACACAAGGTGTTCAATGAAAATTTTGAACCAAATCTTTTGAGTTTATCTTCCCTAGCCAATGAGAATTGATGTTAGGGTGATAAGTAAACTTAATTGTTAGAATTGATTATTAATGCTCATTGACTATGGGATTGCTAACAAGAGTTATGTTAATACTTAATTAGTAAAGTAAATAGTGTCACGAGAGTGAATTAGTCATAATTATGAATTCCATGTTCTAGGATGGTGCTTAATGGAATCTGTTAAATGTTCATTTGATTGTTTGTTCATTCCCTTGATTGTATAACACATGATTCAACATTTTCCTTCTGGTTTCCTTTGATTTTCATTCATTTGTTTTCTATTCTTTTTTCTTAAAACCAAATCTTTATTTGCTCTTGCTTAGTTTAGAATCCCGCATCTATAATGTTGCATCCTTAGTATCCGGGGATTCAATACCCTTTGTAGTACAACATACATCGGATTATTTGATAGACCCGATGAGTTAAAACCTCATTATCACTATTCAAATTCTTGGAATCTAAAAGGTAGCAATATATTATTAGGCTTGACTTCATCTTATGTTTGAATTGATGAAATCGAGATTTTGATGGAGCTTAGTGATATTAAAATTTTTCAACCTTGGTTATCAATTACCCTAAATGTGTTGTAGCATAGAAGGGAATCAATTCAACTTGTAATCTAGTTTTAACATATGAAAAGTATAAATCATGTCTTAACTAAGTGAATATGATTTGAGGTTTTTGAAAACAGAATTTAAAATGCAAGTAAACAAGAAAATATGTAAAAACAGTTTTTGAAATCAAATTAATAAAGAAGGATCCTTGGGAATGATATAGATGATCTAGACTAATCAATGCTAAGTTATTGGAGTCTTGTTCTACTTCTTAGAGCTAATCCAATGGTTCCAAAACACTAAAATTGACTAATCCATTCTTATGGTACTAATCACTCTACTAATCACCTTAAATGTTCATATCTCTCGTTAAACACTAATTGACTAATAAGTGTTAATCACAAGTTTTTTTAATTTCTAATCATCCTAAACATCAATTCTCATTGGCTAGGATTGAAAAGAGCTTGAAAAGTTTGGATCAAACATTTCATACCTTGTGGGCATGAGAAATGCTTAAGATCTAAACTAACAATCTCTTTCTAATCTAGCATTAAACACAATCTAACAAGCATGGATCTAAAGATTATAAGCCTAAACTCCACTAACCTAGTACTAATCAACCTAGACATAACATCCCAAGGAACCTATTAAACGACTACTCACTAATAGACATGAAAACACAAAGCAAAATGGTTGATCTTTGCATAAACATCAATATTAAAAGAACAGAATTAAATAGAAAAGAAATTAAACTTTATAAACTCAGAAAACCCTAGAAATCTCCAATCCAAAAAATCTCTCAAACAAGTTTTTCTTAAGATAAGATAAGATAAGATAAGATAAGATTAAAGTATTTATAGTCTCAGCTAAGGGACAACATAATCCCTAATTAACCAAAATGAAATTGAAAGAAACACTAAAGTTGACTCCGTAAACCAAAGTTGACTTGGTTTAGCTTTATTGAAGGAATGAGTAGATCAGGTGCCATCGGTGGGGCTAGGCCGGTGGGAGAGGCCGATGGGAAACTCAGGAGCATTTCTTGGCTCCCCATCGATGGAGCTTGGCCGGAGGGAGTGGCCGATGGGGACCATGATCTTAAAGCTGTGCTTCCTCTTGGTTCATCCTCTTGAGATTGATACTCCCAATATCACCTAATGAAGACTTAATGCTTATATAATGTGCGTGAATGCGACTACATGATCTAAATGGTGAGACTATGTGCAAATGAGTAATAAATGCAAATTAACCCATAATGTGATGCAAAACAGGGAGATAAAGATAGTAAAAAGTTGATGAATGTAATGTAAAATGCAAGGATATCTCTTAGATGGCTTTCCTAGCGGTTATGTTGGTTGTACGAGTTAGACATGTTGCCTTCGGTTCCTTTCATGCCAGAAAAAGTTGCACCAAAAGTCATTTGAAGCTAAAATTTCATTGCCTAGATTCTCAATCGCTAGTCTTGAACAACATGGTCCATTATATCTTGGCCTAGAACAAGATAGTCGCATCAAAAGACATTGTCGCTATCCGCTATCTGTGAAGACGTGGAAATAGTAAAAGAGGTAACAGAGGACGTAATGTCACAAAGTAGTAGACTAAACTACCTAGTATTTGTATTCATATTTGATTGATCTTGTGCTTCTCCTCCAAGTTATATATATATATATATATATATATATATATATATATCCTTGCGACAGAGATCCTTGAGTAATATATGTTAGAAACTTCTCAACTCTTCTTATGTATTGATGAACTTGTATCGCGTGTCTTCAGTCATCTTTTACATTAACTTTTGAGTTTACTATTTATAGGTGAGTGATCATTAGTTTTCAATCTGGGTAAAGTTTTATCCAAAATCTTGACATTGAGATTAGAAAAGATGTAGAAATACCAGGATTAGTTATTTTTCTTTATTTTATTTTTTTACTTGAAAACTCGATTTTAGTTGGTCGTCACCTAAGAAGGCTAAATCGTCTGTAAATCCAGAACAAGAAACCGTCTCTTCTAGTTGTCGATTATCACATGTGTTTCCCCACCATTAAGTGTTCTCCTAATATCAAAGTCTTTGGCTTGGTCTGTATAAATAAATATGGCTCATGCATGGATGACTACACTAGCATTTTGAAAAATTATTATATTTTTAGTTCCAAAGAATCATGAACACTCTTGTAAAAATTTCATGTAGATGAAAATGAGGCCAAGAAAGAAATATTTAGGAGCGATGGAATGATTAAGAGAAATCCTCGACGGCATATATCTTTCTCAGCCCCTCTATTTTAAGTATTAATCAAAACATGGAAGTCGAGAACAATTTATTTTGTTGGGGATTCTTCTTCACTACTCCATTGCTAGTCAGAATTCTTTTCCTCGATCTTAGCATCATCAATATTCAATTTCTCAAGATTGTTCATGATTTTTTTGGCTCTAAAGAAATAAAAGGATGTTTGAAATCTAATGATATTGAATTAGTGTTTTATATTGTATTTCTTTTGCATTATTTTATGCTGCTCCAATTCTTGATTAATATTAGCATATACTATTATGATAAATAAAACCACTTTTAATGTACAACAGAAGATATCATAGCATATAACATGGTATCCTTAAAAGAACAATGTTTTATGCTCATAAATGACCATTTACTATCAGAAAATATATAAACAAACACCCAAACATATATCAATAAAAAAAAAGCTTACCTGCAAATAAACGAAGATCTTCGACCAATCGGGCTGTAATTGAATTTCCTATAATTAAATACAAACTAAAACTAAATTAAACAGAAACATCAATATGTAAAAGTGCTAGATAGAAAATGAAACAACTAATACATGATCATTCAATGATAACAAAATAACAACAGTAACCACTATCAGAGAATTCATTTGCAGTAGAGATAACTTACAACAACCTTCAGATTGACTATTTTCAATTAATAATAAAAAACTAATACAAATAATCCAGCATATACATGTATCATGTCAATATAGATAGATTTTAAAAATATCAAAATTGCCATGTCCCATTGACCTATGTAACTATGATAAACAAATACAATAGCTGACATATGAGTAACAAAAAATGAGTTAAGCAGAGGATGAAAAAATATTAAAAAATAGTGTACAATTAAGTTTATAGTTATAAATAAATAAATTAACGATGTGTGTTTGAATTTAAAGTGATTATATTTACCACCATTAGCTTTCTCATCGCAGCTGCATATCCAAAGAGCCGTACAAAATGAAAAAAAGAAGAAGAGGAAGAAAAGAATCCGCAGCAAGATCTTAAAACAAACTCGATATATATATATATATAACAAATAAACCTCAACATTAGTCTACAATATAAATGATTTTGTTTCAGAATCAAAATTAAAACCTAAAAACCTGTAGGCTAGACGAAAAAATTAATAATGAAATAATTATAAGGTTCAACTCAATATATATATGAGGGAGACACCTATAACCTAGGTTTAAAAGACGATATGATAATACTAGGCCTAAATGAAATATAACCAAATAATATTTTGGGCTTATATCTGAACATAATCTTAAGAAATAATACAAGTATTAGTAGGTACTAATTTAAAACATACACAATGACATTCTCGTTAATAAGCGATTTCTTTAAGGGCATTTTGGTACTCTATGCACAACTTTCAATTTATTGCAGTCTTACTTGTACTTTAATACTTAGTATAGATAAAATAAAACATTTTCTACACACAGATTATCCATTAGTCGTTTACTAAATAAAAAGGTAAAACTTGAGTCTCGTTTCCATGGTTGGTTTGTTAAATCTCTCTCTCAAGGTGGTAAGTAAGTTCTCCTCAAGTCAGTCACTGTGTCAGATCCCGTGTATACAATGTCTGTCTTCTTTCAAGCTTCCTCAAGGTATTTGCAAAAGAATTACTTCCATGTGTCTCTTGTATGAGTAGTGGGGATAACTGTTAATAAAACTCCTTGGGTATCTCTTGGAAGAAATTATGTCGTAAAAAGGAGAAAGGAGGTTTAGAATTCAAGGATAGTGGATATTAAACCAATAATTACTTTGTTAATACTTCAGTATGTATTGGGTCCTTCTGAGAGTGTGTGTTGAGATTGGTCTCTTTGGCTGATCCTGCAAAGAAAGAAAATAACATCAGCAAGGATGAATCAAACAGAAAAGTGTTGAGAAGAAATTAGAAGAGAAGCATTGATATGCTAAGGAAGAAGGAAGAGAATATATCGTGAAGTCAAAGTCTGCAATTAAAGTAGTTGGGTAATATGTCAAATTGGGCCATCGGATTTACATTAAGGTCCTAAAGGTTGTCTGTAACCTGGTCTAAGAATAGTTATTAGAGTAGCTGCATAATCATGAATATCTAGTGTGTAGAAGCATGTCTAAATAGTGTATGGTTAGTGAGAAACCATCTTTATAAGTTCTATTATGTATGTTGTATGAAAAAATATATGCATATGGGAGTTTAAAATTGAGTTTATCAAAAGAGAGAATGAAACATACCTGAAATCTAGTTGAAAAACAACATGGTATCAGAGCTACACTTATTCTTGGAGCCTGTTTGAAACAAGAAGATAAAGAAGATCTCTGAAGGAAGAACAAACCTTCAAACCAAGTCATTTTAGAAGAAATCTCTGATGGCGTTAAATCTGCAGTCTTCTCAGCTTGTTGCAGTCTTTGATGGCCAGAACTATGAATTCTGGGCTGCCAGAATGAAGACAACTCTCTTGAATAAGGATCTATGGGAAATTGTGAAAGATGGAATTCCTGAAACAGAAGCAACAGTAGAAGACAAGAGCAAGGAATATGTTACCTTGAAAGCGTTAAAAGCAAAAGATATAGCTGCACTTCAAATCCTTCAACATGCAGTAGCTGATGTGGTCTTTGATAAGATTCTCTCTGCAACTTCAGCACATCAAGCATGGAAACTCCTGAAACATTCTTATCAAGGTAATGAGAAAGTTAAAACTGTTAGACTTCAGTTTTTAAGAAGGGAATTTGAAAACTTAAAGATGAAAGAAGAAGAAAAGGTTAAGACTTACTCTGATAGGATTCAAGCTGTAGCAAATCAAATGAGAGCTTTAGGAGAAAGTAAATCTGAATTTGATTTAGTAGTTAAGATGTTAGCCTCTATGCCAAGAAGCTATGCAAGTTTATCATCTTTAATGGAAGAAACAAAGATCTAAAAACAGTTACCTATGCTGAGCTACTTGGATCTCTTGAAGCCCATGAAAAGAAATTCTTCCCGGAAAATGAAGAAGAAGCAGAGGGAGCTTTTCATGCAAGATTCAGAAACCTAACTGTGGAAGACAAAAACAAAGAAGGCTCGAGTCATTCAAATTACAGAGAAAGAAGGTGGTGTGGTTACTGCAAAAGAGATAATCACAATGAAGATGTATGTTGGATCAAGAGTGGAAAGATCAGACCTGATTTCAACAGGAACAGAGACACTAGAACATGTTTCAACTGTGGGAAAGCTGGTCATTTCTCAAGGGAATGCAGGATCAAGAAAACAGAGCAAGCCGAAATGAATCAAGAGGATAACAAGGAAGATGAAGAAGCATATCATATGTTTACAGCTAGACAAGAGGATCAAGAGTCACCTGAAGAAAATGCTTGGCTTATTGATAGTGGATGCACAAATCACATGACTTCATGTGAGCATCTCTTTATAACTTTGAACACCAGCTTCAATGTGCCTATACGTGTAGGGAATGGAGAGGTTCTAACAACAAAAGGGAAAGGAGATATCCATATTATGACAAAACGAGGAAGAAGAGTTATAAGAGATGTTCTACTTGTTCCAAAGATTGCCAAGAATCTATTGAGTGTTACTCAAATGATTGAAAATAATTATGAAGTTACCTTTGATCACAGAGGTTGCACCATTCATGATTCAGCTGGAAGGAAGATAGCCGAGGTACCTATGATCAAGAAGAGTTTTCATCTTAAAATGTCAGAAAACAATGAAGCAACTATGGTTGCTACAAAGGAAACTACTTGTTGTTCAGAAGTTAAAGACATCAATGATGGAACTCGAAAGCAGTTGATATCAAAAGAAAACCAAGCTGAAGCAGTAAAAGAAAAGGAAGTGAGTGAAGGTACAATGCAAAAAGATGGTGAAAGTAAGAAAGCTAAAGTCAAGAAAATTGATGAGACTACTCAAAGAAAATTCTCAGCTGTTACCAAGACCAAAACCATCAGCTCAAATAAAGACGAAAGCTCTTCTAAGATTGAGAAGGAACAGAAGAAATATAGAGGAGAAACCAAAAAGAAAATCGCTGAAACTATATCCAAAGGAAACTACACGGAGAAAATCAAAAACTCACCTAATATTGAGATGAAGCAAAAGAAGATTAAAGAAGAAACCTGCAAAAAGAGTGATGAGAAGAATCAAAGAAAAAAAGAGGAAAAGCACAAAGGATTTGGGTTTCAAATATTGGAAACTATTGCCAAAAAAGAACTCAATGATCAAAGGCAAATCTTTCAAAAGAAAGACGTAAGAGATTTACAGGCACCTGAAAGTGCCAATACTTTCAAGTTTGGAGATGTAGATTTTGGCTCAGGATTTCTACTAAGGCCGAGCAAACCTACCTCGGTGGAAACTGAAGCAAAGAAGAAGCAGATTAAGGTAAGTACCGCTGTAACAAAAGATGTGAATCCATATCAAAGGAATGAATTGGGAAAAACTGATGAGAAATTCGAGAGCATGAACGATGAACATTCAGAGGAAGCATCAAATTTTGCTGAAGCAAATCAAAAGAAAATTTCAGGTGAAAGGGAGAACTTAAAATTGAGTGTACCTATGAGTTATGCTGATGTATTGAAAAGAGAATATCCGATGCCACAAGCATCGATTCAGAAGAAGCCAAAGGTACCAAATTTTACTATCTTAAAATTAAATTCGGACATCAATCAAAGAGCCCAAGAGGGAGTGTTGAGATTGTTCTCTTTGGCTGATCCTGCAAAGAAAGAAAATAACATCAGCAAGGATGAATCAAACAGAAAAGTGTTGAGAAGAAATTAGAAGAGAAGCATTGACATGCTAAGGAAGAAGGAAGAGAATATATCGTGAAGTCAAAGTCTGCAATTAAAGTAGTTGGGTAATATGTCAAATTGGGCCATCGGATTTACATTAAAGTCCAGTTAAGAAAATAGTTAACTAAGTTAGTTTCTATCTAAGTCTCAGTTAGAGGTTGTACTAAACCAGTCAGAGTTGTTAGGTCCTAAAGGTTGTATGTAACCTTGTCTAAGAATAGTTATTAGAGTAGCTGCATAATCATGAAATCTAGTGTGTAGAAGCATGTCTAAATAGTGTATGGTTAGTGAGAAACCATCTTTATAAGTTCTATTATGTATGTTGTATAAAAAAATATATGCATATGGGAGTTTAAAATTGAGTTTATCAAAAGAGAGAATGAAACATACCTGAAATCTAGTTGAAAAACAACAGTGTGGAATGTGATCTAGACTTTAATATGCTCAGAGAAATATCATGTTTGCGAGAGAGCTGCAGGAGAAAGGTCTCATTAAATCTATTGGTAATGGGCTCAATACCAGGGTCTAGAATGATAGACAGATTCTATATATTGATCCTAGACCTCCAAACTGTCTCGATCTTATCATCTCGGATCTGATTTATGAAATCTTTGGCCGATGGAAGACAACAACAGTGATCTAACAATTGTTTTCTGCCCAAGATGCATAGTTCATTTTTAACGTGAAGATTGCATCAGCTGGTGATGATATAATTTTTTTGGGGCTTGACTAAATAGGGGAGATAATCTACTCAGGGTCGCTATATACTTGAGAAAATATTGGTTACAGAACTGTTCGGTCAAGAGGAGATAGCACCGCCTTTGGAGAAGAAGCTTTGGGCTAAAATTTAGAAAGTGAAAACCTCTCCTACGATTAGACAATTTATGTGGCGGAT
Source organism: Nasturtium officinale (assembly GCA_963854855.1). NCBI lineage: Eukaryota > Viridiplantae > Streptophyta > Magnoliopsida > Brassicales > Brassicaceae > Nasturtium > Nasturtium officinale. The sequence goes on from OY978500.1 coordinate 13,067,838, forward strand.
GATAACTTGTGCTCTTGTAGTGAACGATTACCTTAACTTGAGAGGTATTCACACTGCTAGTTTATGTCCAGGATGAGGTCTTATGCCTGAGTCCATTTGTCACTTGTTATTCCACTGTTCTCCAGCCTCTCAGGCCTGATTTTTTTTCAAAATTCCTGCTTCTCGATCAGGTTTATCCAGTAACAATTTTTCTAAAACTTCTCCATTTAATAGCTGTTTCTGAGAATAAGCATGTCCCAGAAAAGAGGAGACAGGCCATTCCTTTGTTTTCCACAATGCCTGTTTGAACCCTGAGAGTCTATGTTAAAATCAAGGTATTACTAATATTTGCAATGCATGGGGAATTGGTTTTACCTAATTTGGCATTGTTTAGACACTAATGACTTGTTTTTCAAGCCTGATTTGGACTTACGATGGTTAATTAAAAAAATTATATAGATGAACATGAAGATACTTATTGTTTTTATGTGGCTCCTCGAGATTCGGACTCTAAGAAAAAAATGTCTCTACATAAATTTTGATGGAGATCCAATAACATTTTGATAAGACATATGGCTCATACGTGGATGTGACTACTTCACTAGCATTTTGAAACATCATTTATATTTTTTATGCCAATGAATCTTGAGAAATCTTGAAAACTTGGATGTTTATGATACTGAGGCCGATAAAGTTTTTTGCGCAATGAAGCTCTGAATAAAATTTCCCAATGAGAAAAATCGTTACCAGCATCCCTATTTCAAGTAATAATCAAAACAGGGAACTCGAGAACGATTTCTTTCATTGTGGATTCTTCTTCACTACTCCATTTCTCGTTCAAATTCTTTATCTCTGCCGAAGTATTATCAACATTCAATTTCTCAAGATATTTCATGATTTTTTGGCTCTAAAGAAATAAAAATCATTTTAATATCTAGTGATATATAAGTTGTGTTTTGACACGATCTCGGTCACGCCCAAGACTCAAATTTCTCGTTGGTAGATTGGAATGATAGACAGAAGGATAGAAGAAGACATAAGGCCGAGTTGATGATGAAATGGACCGTTTGAAGGGTCTTTTTTGAAGCGGCCAAATGGTTCTTTGGATAGATATGGGATAGATCCTTGTTTTAGTGAATCAACGACTCAAACTGGACAAGGTGATGGATTGATGCGGGACACAAGAAGTTGAGGAAGGCTCCTTGATATTCCTTGAGGTTTATTTCGGATATTACACACCTAATAAACACTCAACAATGTCTCTCCAAGAAATGACACACTCGGGGAAGACAAAGGTTGATTTTCTGGATATGACACACCAGAGAACCGAGGTTGATTGTTGGATATGACACACCAAACAATCGGAAATGTTCTAAAAGAACTTAGAGAATTTTCTCTGAAAAGAAGTTGATTAAAAACTTGGATGATTGCCGAGTGAGGCATACAATCGACTTATAAAGAGAGATGACTTGAACAGACTCAAGTGCCTCACGATTACTACTTCTTGGGACTCTAAACAATCACCTAAGACTTTGAACAAAGACTAGAAGTCGACTAGACAAGAAAATAAAAGAGTTTGCGAAATAGAAAAGATGAAATAAAACCATAATCTAAGTTATATCATAAAGTTGATGCTTGAGTCGGTCCATAGCTTCATGAAATCGTCCAAGGCATCAAAGAAGCTCCTAAGCTAATCATCTAAGAGATATAAGTGAACTTGAGGCCTCATTAAAAACCTTAGCCAAAAAACCCATTGGGATAAAACCGAGCCTAAGGGAAAAAGAGCACACTCAAGTCACTTTGAAGATGATTTAACTTAGAGCGACTTGAATGGAAGTGAGCATGTCTTGGTGTTGTTTTTCCTTAGCTTCTTCATGCTTCTATGTGATCCTTAAGATGTTTCCTACAGCTTCTTGAAGTTCTCTTGATCTTGCCCGGGTCATAGGACCTTTGGGAATGGCCATGGTTCCTTCTTCTTTTCCTCCAAGTATTGGCGTTTCCATGCTCATATCATCCCCTCCCTCTTGAAAAAGACTTGTCCTCAAATCTGGATGATCTGCAATGAAAGGAACCAAGTCAGTAATATTAAAACTGTTGCTTATATCATACTTACCTTGCAAGTCCAACTGGTAGGCATTGTTGTTGATATTTTTGATGATCTTGAAAGGTCCATCGATTCTTGGCATTAGTTTGGACTTTCTTCCTTCCGGGAACCTTTCTTTTCTTAAGTAAATCCACACTTGGTCACCTTCTTCAAAGACTTTTTCTTGTCTTCCCTTGTTCACACAATATCCATTTTTCTCAAATGCGGATCCCTCTTCCTTCCCTCTCATATGGCAAAGGACATATTTATCCATCACCGGTGACCTACCAAGAGGAATGGTCTCCTTTAATCTTGATGAATAGGTCAAAGACTGAAGCTTGACTGGTCGATGGAAAGCGAACTCTTTCTTTTTGTCAAGGGGTTTGGGCATCTCATAGGTGTTTTGTTCCATATTCTCGGTTGCATAGTTCCATTCAAAGTTCATTTTTGGTACAACAAAGGATGGCTCCGCAAGCATATCTCCACAAGAATTAAGCAACTTCTGGAACCTGTTTTCAAGAAAAAAATTATAGAAATGGAGTCGAAAACTTATAAGTCCATACTCTTCAAAGATTGATGTCGCCGTGTTTTTGTAGCAACTCGGAAGTGATCTTTCTCCTAGCTCACAAAGGTTGATCTCCCCAGCAGCTTCAATATCATCAAAGTCTAACAGTAATCTATTTGGTTTTTGAAGCTCCCTAGTCTCCACAAGATTGGTTCTGTACGCTGGACGGTTCGGAAGTGAAGCTCTAGGCACAAAATCAATTTGATGTTCAATCCCACAGATAGGTGGTAATCCCTTGGGATTCTCCTCCGGAAAGACATCCTCAAACTCCTGAAAAAGAAAAGAAATGTTGCTCGGAACTTCCGACACTGAGTTAGTAAGGTTTACCAAAACCTCTTTGTAAACAAACAAGAAAATGGTTTGCTTAGAGAACATGGCTCTCTTAACAACTCTAGATCTCACAAGGAAGTTTGATTGTCTCTTGGGTTTGCTCTCAAAGGTCTTTTTCTTGGTTTTTCTCAAACTCTCTTCTTTGTTTGGTGGTGAAGTGTTTAGGGATTCTCTCTCTTTGTATTTTTGTTTTAGCCATAGTTGATCTTGATAAACATCTGGTGGCGTCAATGGAGCAAGAATGGTCTTCCGGCCATTGTGTACAAAGGAATACCGATTGGTAAACCCATCATGGATAACCTTCTTATCAAACTGCCACGGTCTTCCAAGTAGAATGTGACTGGCCTCCATTGGTAGAACGTCACACAATATCTTGTCCTGATACTTGCCTATGGTTAAAGGAACCAATACTTGGCTATGCACGATCATCTCTCCTTCATCATTCAGCCATTGAAGCTTGTAGGGCTTCGGATGTTTCTTCTCTTCTAAACTCAACTTCTTTACCATGCTTTCACTTGCCACATTGGTACAGCTTCCTCCATCGATGATAAGGCTGCAAACTTTGCCTTGTACCAGACATCTAGTGTGAAACAAGTTTTCTCGTTGCTCCTGATCCGTATCCTTGGCTTGAATGTTTAGTGATCGCCTTGTGACTAATAGCTCTCCAGTTGCTGGTAACTCAATCTCTTCAGCATCAGAGCTCTCTTCTCTTTCAAGTTCTTCTTCTTCATCGGTTTCTATATCACCATTATCCAAAAGGATCATGGTTCTCTTGTTGATACATTCGTTGGCATAGTGTCCTCTCCCTTGACACTTGAAGCATCTAACATCACGGTTTTTAGAAGAAGTAGCTACAGCTTTTACCTTGGCGTCTTGAGTTGTGGTGTAAGGTTTGGAATCAGTCTTTGGCTTGACAATGGTCTTGTCCTCCGGTTTGTAGCTTGATCTAGAATAGTTTGTTCCGGCTCCATAGGAATTCTTAGAAGGGCTCTTTCTTTTGATCTGCTGTTCCACAAGGATAGCCTTGTGAAGCATCTCTTCTAAGTCTCCATAAGTTTGAAGCTCCATCCTGTCTTGAATATCTCTCGCTAAACCACTTAGAAATCTTGCCATTGTTGCCTCATGATCCTCATCTATGTTGGCTTTGATCATGAGAGATTCCATCTCTTGGTAATAATCCTCCACACTCTTACTGCCTTGGCTTAACCTCCTAAGCCTCTGGTGCAACTCCCGGTGATAGTGACTTGGAATAAACCGCTTTCTCATTAGGTTCTTCATTATCTCCCAAGTCTCCACATGCAGTTCTTGGTTGCGTCTCCTATTGGTAACAAGTCGATCCCACCAATTGATTGCATACTCATAGAACTCGGTTGCTGCCACTTGAACCTTCTTCCGTTCAGTGTAAGGCTGGCAATCGAAGACAAGTTCTATCTTCTTCTCCCACTCCAAGTAGGCATCTGGATCATTCTTTCCATAGAATGGTGGTATTTTTAACTTAAGACCATTAAAATTATCTTCATGGCGTTCCCTTACTTCTCTTGCACATCTTGGACGTCCATTAGAAGCTTGGCTTCCACGGCTGTCATAATCTGGCCCTTCATCTTCATCTATTGGCATTTGCGCCCTTCTTCTCCTTTCAGCAGGACGTTGGGGAAGTCCTTGGTTCACCGATTGCTGAATGGTGTCCATTCTCTCATGGACAGGGTCCAGTTCCTGCCTTAAGAGCCGCCTCATCTCTTCCATGAGGGTTTGTACGTCCATGTTTGGTTGTCTGGCTCTTCTTGGGCGGTTGGTATTTTCACTCCTAGCTTCACTATGAGACATCTTCCCTGAAAACTTAACAAACAGTTAGAAGAATAAGCTCTCACTAGTGTTTCTCTCAAGTGTTTTCCTCTCAAGTGTTTCCTCTCAAGTGTTTCTCTCAAGTGTTTCTCTCAAATACTTCTCTCAAAGATTTTCTCACAGAGTTCTTATCAAACAAATCAAATCAAATTTGATGAGAAATATAACAACAACCCCGAATCCAATGATATGTAATATGTTTCTTGGTGACTTTTTCTTTTGTTTTTGTTTTTCTTTTTGCTTTGTTTTGTTTTTTTTTTTGAATGAGATCCAACGGATCTTTAGAAGAAATAGAATATAAAGAATAGAAGAACAGAATTGGCGAGATGAGAATCTCGGCCAAGAAATTGAGGAGTTGGAAATAAAAAGACAGAAGATGAAAGATCAAGAAGATGAAAGGACAAGAAGATGAACAACTTACTACCAAATCGAAAAAGCTTGCTCTGATACCAAATGACACGATCTCGGTCATGCCCAAGACTCAACTTTCTCGTTGGTAGATTGGAATGATATACAGAAGGATAGAAGAAGACAAAAGACCGAGTTGATGATGAAATGGACCGTTTGAAGGGTCTTCTTTGAAGCGGCCGAATGGTTCTTTGGATAGATATGGGATAGATCCTTGCCTTAGTGAATCAACGACTCAAACTGGACACGGTGATGGATTGATGCAGGACACAAGAAGTTGCGGAAGGCTCCTTGATACTCCTTGAGGTTTATTTCGGATATTACACACCTAATAAACACTCAACAATGTCTCTCCAAGATATGACACACTCGGGGAAGACAAAGGTTGATTTTCTGGATATGACACACCAGAGAACCGAGGTTGATTGTTGGATATGACACACCAAACAATCAGAAATGTTCTAAAAGAACTTAGAGAATTTTCTCTGAAAAGAAGTTGATTAAAAACTTGGATGATTGCCGAGTGAGGCATACAATCGACTTATAAAGAGAGATGACTTGAACAGACTCAAGTGCCTCACGATTACTACTTCTTGGGACTCTAAACAATCACCTAAGACTTTGAACAAAGACTAGAAGTCGACTAGACAAGAAAATAAAAGAGTTTGCGAAATAGAAAAGATGAAATAAAACCATAATCTAAGTTATATCATAAAGTTGATGCTTGAGTCGGTCCATAGCTTCATGAAATCGTCCAAGGCATCAAAGAAGCTCCTAAGCTAATCATCTAAGAGATATAAGTGAACTTGAGGCCTCATTAAAAACCTTAGCCGGAAAACCCATTGGGATAAAACCGAGCCTAAGGGAAAAAGAGCACACTCAAGTCACTTTGAAGATGATGTAACTTATAGCGACTTGAATGGAAGTGAGCATGTCTTGGTGTTGTTTTTCCTTAGCTTCTTCATGCTTCCTGTTGAAATATGTGATCTCAAGAAGAAGAATAATTCAAACTTAAGAGAAGGAGGGAAGGAAAAGAGAACTAGTTGTGAAGAAACTAGAAGGAGAACTAGTTGAGAAGGAACTAGAAGAAAAGGAAGCTGTTGGATCTCAACTAGACAATCTAACAAAACTAAGTGAGGAAGCAAAGAGAGGTATGGGCACAAGCATGGGCGCATCAGAGCAGGGCATGGTGCGCGTCAGAGCAGGGCATGGTGCAACAAGACTATTGGAGCAGCTCACCCATCTCTCTTCCCTTCTTCACGCCCCTCCTCTCCTCTTCCTTGATTCTTCTTCATTTCAATGTAAAAAGTCTATAAATACATGTAATCTCTTGTAAAGAAGTGTGTGTGAATAAGAAGAAATATTCAGCAATCTTTCTCTTCCTTATTACACCAATTCTCTCATCTCCATCCTTATCTCTTTCTAAACCTCTAAAATCAACATGGTATCAGAGCGGGTTTATCCTTCAACCGCTTAAATCTCACCTTATAACTCTTCTAGCACTCTACAAATCTTCTAATCTATAACAATACATCCTCCTAGTTCTATTCACTCTGAGATTAATATCCTTGGGATCATAGGATCTTCAAGTTGTGAAAAAACTAGAATTGTGTATTGTCACTAGAAAATGGAGACAAATAGAGTAGCAATCTCAGTCATGCTCAAAGGAAACAACTATCTCCTTTGGGCAAAAACCACTAAGACCATCCTTAGAGGAAGAGGACTTTGGCGATATGTTGAGCCAAAAGAGGTAGCGGAAGCTGTAGTGAGAAATGAAAAAGAAGAAGCTAAGGAAGAACAAGAGGAACAATACACGCTCTCTCTTCTTCAAAGCTCACTAGAGTCATCCATCTTGGCAGCCTACTCATATGCCGATTCCGCCAAAGAACTATGGGATATACTCAAGGGAGTATATGGAAATGTCTCAAATATATCAAGAATATTTGAGGTGAAGAGGGCGCTGAATGAGCTTCAACAAGAGGAGAAGCCATTCAAGGAAATGTTTGGGGAGTATAGAAGCTTGTGGGCCGAGTTAGAGATTTTGAGGCCACACACAATCGACCCCAAGGAGTTAGGAGAAAGACGTGACCAAGAACAAGTGTTTGGACTTCTCTTGGCACTCAATGCATCCTACAAAGATCTTATCAAGCACATACTCAGATTTGAGAAGCTACCAAGTCTAGCTGAAGTATGTGGCATGATACAAAGGGAGGAAGGGTCAAGAGACCTATTCCGTGCACCAAGTGAGGCCGCACATCTTGCAAAGAGGAATCTCACATTCGACAAGAGGGTTTTGGAATGTGAGCATTGTAAGATGAAGGGGCACACTAAGGAGAAGTGTTGGACTCTTTACCCACACTTAAGGCCTAAGCGGCTAAAGGAGAATGGAGGTGGACCTAGAGCCTTCATGGGAGTCACGCAACCTGTTGAAGAGATGGTCAGAAGATCCGAGTTTGAGGCTCTCATCAAGAGTCTATCCAAGCTCACAGAATCCGGTAAGAGCCAATTTAGCTCTAAAAGCTCCATTAAGAAGAATATGATCATTGTGGATTCGGGGGCTTCTCATCACATGATTAAGGATCAAGACATGCTGAAAAATCTTGAGCCTTATCATGGAAATGTACAAATAGCCAATGGAAGCTCTGTTCCGATTGAAGGGATAGGAGAGTTAGAGCTTTTCACAAAAGAAACTAAAGCATTATACATGCCTAGCTTCTCATCCAACCTTTTATCAGTTCATAAAGCAACAAAAGATTTGGATTGTGTGGCAATGTTTGGGACTGACTTTGTGAAGTTTCAGGACCCTAAAACAAATCATGTACTCGGAGAAGGGAAGGTGGAGGATGGAGTGTATCTGTTGGAAACAAATAAACAAGAAAAGCTAAAAGCTCTTGGAGTGAAGGCGGATAAGGAAGTTTTTAACAAGAAGGAGATTGGAGATAGCTCATTATGGCATGGAAGGCTAGGACATCCAAGTTCAGCTATCCTCAAGATGGTCTTACCCAATCTCGTTCAAGAAGAAGAAGTTTGTGAAGCATGTGTACTAGGGAAACATTGTAGACAGTTTTTCCCCTCTTCATCTACAACTTGTGATGAAGCTTTTGGCATTGTACACTCGGATGTATGGACCGCCCCATGTAACTCAAGAGATCAATATAAATATTTTGTTTCATTCATTGATGACTACTCAAGATACACATGGATCACACTCTTACATTCAAAGGATCAAGTATATGAAGCGTTTACTAACTTCACCAAATATATCTCTACCCAATTCAAGACCAAAATCAAGATCTTAAGAAGTGATAATGGAGGGGAGTATGTGAGCAAACGATTCAAGGAGTTACTCAATAATCTTGGTATCATACACCAAACATCGTGTGCATACACTCCACAACAAAATGGGGTAGCAGAAAGAAAGAATAGGCATCTCATGGAAGTTGCAAGAACCCTCATGATTGCCAAAGGAGTACCTAAGTTTCATTGGGGAGATGCAGTAATGACTTCAAGTTACTTGATCAACCGGCTTCCAACGAAAAATATGGATAATAAATCACCATTTGAAGTGCTACACAAAAGCAAGCCAAGCGTGAACCATATGAAGACCTTTGGATGTTCTTGTTATATGTTTCTACCGGAGGGACAAAGAAGCAAGCTTGAACCTCGAAGTATGAAGTGTGTGTTCATTGGCTACTCACCAACACAAAAAGGATACAAGGTCTACAATCCGGAGACAAGGAGGGTCTATGTATCTAGAGAGGTGAGATTCAATGAAGAAGAAGGATTTTATGGAAACAAGAACCATGAAGCTCCGGAGGATGTGACTTCATTACCTATGGATTGGATGCGGGTTAATGACGCTCTAATAAATGAAGTACAAGGAGAGAGCGAATCATCTGAAACCAGAGTAGAAGATGAGGCACATGCGGAGCAAGATCAGAATTCTGTTGAAGAAGAAGCGAATGATGGTGAGGGAGAACTTGAGCCAACCGTACCCCTAAGAAGAAGTACAAGACAAAGGCGACAACGTGTTTACTATGGCTACAACAACTCTGCCATGCTCCAAGGGGAGTCTAGTGCGAGTAATCTTCCTTGTGTGATAAGAGAATGTCCCGTGCGTACGGCGAGCTTAGATCTCGATCCTATTGGCGACAGCATTCTCTTATCACAAGGGGGAGATAACACTCAAACTAGCACTATCACATATCCCATTGAGCATTTTTGCTCGTTGGCATCCTTACCTATGGAGCATGAAGCTTTTCTTGGAAGAATCAGCAAGGAATCCATACCTAACTCATATGAAGAAGCGTGTGAGAATGGAGTATGGGTAGAAGCCATGGAAGAGGAAATGAAGTCCATGGAAAAGAACCACACTTGGTACTTGACCGAATTACCAAAGGATAAGAAATCAGTTGGGTGTAGATGGGTTTACACAATCAAGTATACAAGTGATGGGAAAATAGAGAGGTACAAAGCAAGGCTGGTGGCAAAAGGATACACTCAAATCTATGGGGAGGATTATACCGAGACATTTGCTCCGGTTGCTAAGCTCCACTCCATAAGAATCCTAATCTCAGTGGCAGTGAACTTGAAGTGGGATCTATGGCAGATGGATGTCAAGAACGCCTTCTTGCAACGAGATTTGGAAGAAGAGGTATATATGGATCCACCCCAAGGATATCATAAGGAAGGCAACAAAGTTTGCAGATTGAAGAAAGCAATCTATGGGCTAAAGCAATCTCCAAGAGCATGGTACCAAAGGCTAAGCGCTTGTCTATTGGATAAGGAGTTCATAAGATCTGAAGCTGATCATACCCTCTTCACAAGGCAAAGTGAAGGAGGAGTAGTGGTGGTCTTGATCTATGTTGATGATCTAATCATCACAGGAAGTGATAAAGATGGAGTAGATCAAATCAAGAAACTCTTGAAGATCGCTTTTGATATAAAGGATCTGGGAGAGCTTAAATACTTCCTAGGGATTGAGATGACACGGTTTGAAGATGGGATGTTCATCTCTCAAAGGAAATATGTGCTGGATCTCTTGGAAGAAACTGGCAAGTTAGGATCCAAGCCGGCTAAAACTCCAATAGAAGAAGGCTACCAAGATAATCCTGAGGGGGAGCCATTGGAAGATATTAAGAGGTATCAAAGGATGGTGGGCAAGCTCATCTACCTCACTATCACAAGGCCGGACATTTGCTTTGCAGTGAACCGTGTGAGTCAACATATGCAAAAACCAACTATGCAGCATTGGAACATGATTGAGAGGCTGCTAAGGTACTTAAAAAACAGCCCTGGAAAAGGCATATGGATGAAGGCTAATGGAAACACAAAGGTTCAAGGATATTGTGATGCGGATTGGGCTGGAGATAAGCAAGATAGAAAGTCCACATCCGGTTTTTGTACCTTTGTGGGAGGTAATCTAGTCACTTGGAGAAGTAAGAAGCAGAAAGTTATAGCCTTATCAAGTGTTGAAGCCGAGTATAGGGCTATGAAGGAGGTGACAAAAGAATTGATATGGGTGAAGGCATTCCTAGAAGATCTTGGAATACATGAGGCTGAGGAGATGCTGTTGTATTGTGATAATCAAGCTGCAATACATATAGCATCCAATCCGGTATTCCATGAAAGGACCAAGCATATAGAAGTGGATTGTCACTTTGTGAGGGGAAAGATTCAAGAAGGAATCATCAAACCCGCATTTGTAGCAAGTGGGGAACAGCTAGCGGATATCTTCACTAAGGCAACATCCTCTATCATTGGGGATCACATACATGGCAAGATCGGTCTAAAGGATCTTCACCGACCAATCTTGAGGGGGAGTGTTGAAATATGTGATCTCAAGAAGAAGAATAATTCAAACTTAAGAGAAGGAGGGAAGGAAAAGAGAACTAGTTGTGAAGAAACTAGAAGGAGAACTAGTTGAGAAGGAACTAGAAGAAAAGGAAGCTGTTGGATCTCAACTAGACAATCTAACAAAACTAAGTGAGGAAGCAAAGAGAGGTATGGGCACAAGCATGGGCGCATCAGAGCAGGGCATGGTGCGCGTCAGAGCAGGGCATGGTGCAACAAGACTATTGGAGCAGCTCACCCATCTCTCTTCCCTTCTTCACGCCCCTCCTCTCCTCTTCCTTGATTCTTCTTCATTTCAATGTAAAAAGTCTATAAATACATGTAATCTCTTGTAAAGAAGTGTGTGTGAATAAGAAGAAATATTCAGCAATCTTTCTCTTCCTTATTACGCCAATTCTCTCATCTCCATCCTTATCTCTTTCTAAACCTCTAAAATCAACACTTCCATGTGATCCTTAAGATGTTTACTACAGCTTTTTGAAGTTCTCTTGATCTTGCCCGGGTCATAGGACCTTTGGGAATGGCCATGGTTCATTTTTCTTTTCCTCCAAGTGTTGGCGTTTCCATGCTCATATCATGTTTTATATTGTATTTCTTTTGCATTATTTTATGCTACTTCAATTCTTGATTAATATTAGCATATACTATTAAGAAAGAGAAAACACTTTTCACACTTAAGAGAAGGTATAAAAATATATAAAACAGTATTCTTCAAAAACAATGTTTATGTTTATAAATCAACGGCATATGTGTTTTACTGAGTGGTAATAATGTTAAGTAACAGCATATATGTTATAAATTTTTTTCAAAAACCAAATAAAAATGTTTTGCTTGAGAAATGAGAGTTGTACACAAAATGTATGGATGTTGAAAAATTTAGTTTTAAAGTGCCGATTGACTTTCAAAACTTTATGTCAGTTTTATAATTGACTTATCAAAACCTCAAACAAAAATCTATACTATGAATTGAGAGAGGGGTAGACATAATTACGAGCTATTTAAGCCGTTTAGACTTATTTACAGAAAATGCCACTATCTTTTATTTATGAAAAAGCAAAGAAAAAAACAAAACTTTTTGGCAGTATTCAAGCCAACCCAAGCCGATATCATTTTACCAACCAGTTTACAGGGACACGGATCCTTAGTTGGTGCAATTTCAACCCAATTGAAATCAAAATCACCCCTGACAAACAAAACGCCCATCAAGTTGTTCGGGCCCATATCAAATTAAAGTAGTGATGTAAGTGTTATTATATTTTTGGCCCATACAATTTAAACAATCCTACTAATCCAGGAGAACATTAATTAATCTCAATCTTTAAATTTATATGATTCAAACTACTAACAACCTACTATTATTTCGAAACATCTATTACATTTTTCTAATCCTAATATCTCGCAAAATATTTAAGCAAAAAGTTTAACTAATCAACAATCTAACAAGAATTCCATAATTACCCCATCAACCTGCAATTTCAAAATATATCACCTAAAAACTTCAAATCTCGAAATTTGTTTTACATAACTAATACCATTCGAATATTCAATCATAGCTACTCAATTCAATTAAAGATATTAGAAAAGATTTCGTAGCATACACCATAAAAATATTATAACCAGTATATAAATATATGAAACCAACATTTGGTTCTTCTCTATTCACAGAAACCATTTTCTCAAAGCAAAATAATAAAAAAAACACAAAGGCAATGGCTAACAAACTAACAACCTTTAACCATCATGCGGAAATTTATACGCAGCGGAGATAACTCACACCACTTTTGAATTAGATATTGTCAATAAAAAAGTTTTTTTCTTAAAACGTAATAATCACACAATCATAAACAAACTTATTGATAAATAAAACAACACATAGATAGTAGACACCCAAAACAAAAACACACGTACCCCATCATATATGTACATCTCTAATTTGGAGATTTTTAAAAATACACCATTATATATGTATATATATAGAACAGTAATACACATATATAATGCATAACATATAATGAAGCAAATTGTGAGTTAATCAGAATAAAAAAAAATATACAATTAATATATGACATACTCATGATGGACCAACTCTCCTCGCAACACATGAGACCACTATATCTATGGTTTCTACATGATTAAATCATTTTCTTATTTTTTCTCATAACATTGCATGTTGTAGGTTCATTTTCATACCTTTTAGTTAGACTTTTACATTTAACATGCATTCTAGAGTCCTAAGTCACAATTGTCCAATATCTCATAGTTTTGAGTGTTTTAATCTATTTAAAGACTCAAGGTGAGTTGGGCCTTGAAGATGGAAGCTAAGGGAGAGAAACAAGCTAAGAAGAGCCATCCCCAGCAGTCATTACCACCACTACCAAACACTAGGACTGACAAAAGTCTACTGAAGTTTCAGCAGGGTTGGGTGATGACTTTAATGGTCAGTTAGCCGTCAAAATTCACCATCAAAATCGACACTTTATGTTACTTTTTGGGATCCAACCCATCCTGTAATACATTTCCTTAGTACTTAAACCTTTCTAACCCTAATTTAATGTTCTAAATGAATTTTAAGGATTATTAAGCAAATACTTGTATGAATCCTTCTATTTTAATTTGTAAAATATATTTTCCTCTTGAAATCTCTTATCTAGTTATCTTGTAATCATGATTAGCCAAAAATAAGACATGTTGCTTTGTGTTATAACAAAAGTTATTGTTGATTATTAGATGATTATGGTCATGGAAGTGGGTCAGTTGACATTCGTAATCTCAGAGCTACAGATTAGTTGTATTAAGTAGACTTAAATCTACTAGTTAGCAAATCTTCACCAAAGTCACCTACCTCTATCCTGAGAGTTTTTTTTCCTTTATTTGATTTCAAAATTGATTTAGGTATTTCTCTTTGTTTATATTTGAATTTTCTTGCTAACACACAAGACATTTTTTATTTCTTAGATTTAGTAGAGACTTGTATTCCTAGTGTGTTATTCTTATTTCATTGAGGTTTGATACTGTGAGTGCTATACGCACAATTAAAATAGCAGTGTAGCAAAACATTATTATGAACCACAACGGATAATTCTATATTAATTACTCTGTATTTTGGCAGAGTTGTATCGCTGAAACTTGATTCTTTCCCTAATAATCTGATTACCTTCTTATATAAAATTATCCCCTTATTGGTTTAGGCGATCAGTTGCCCTAATCTTCACTTATTAATGGGTTTGGAAGGCGTTTTCACTCCCTCGGGTGGGCTTATGCATATTTGGTTGAGTTTGGGTTTTTCTTGGACTACATCTTACAAATATGCAAGATTTTAGCCCACCTCACAAGCATTACCCATTAGAACAAAACTGGATTCAAACTGCATATATAATATTTATTTTAGTTGTTTATTTGTTCAAGTATTGAGGCCAATGGGCTACACGATTTCGACTCATTAAGAGTGCTCCCATCATTTTCTCTTTGATCTACCTAATATATGTTTACTGTCTTTAAATATATGTACAATTCCAAATATCATTGCACATAATTGTGTATTTTTGTTTTCGTTATTGATTGATCTTGTGCTTCTCTTGCAAGGTAGAGATTTATATATGTCCTTTAAACAGAGATCCTTGAGTAATATCATAATGTCTCAACTCCATGACCCTCTTCTTCTGAACCATTTGTCTCAAATACAAACTTTTCCACATTCTTCAGCTATCTTTTTCATTAGCGTTCTTTTGAGTTAACAATTTATAGGTGAGTGATCATGATGAATATGAGATTATTTTTATCCAAAATCTTAACATTGAGATTTCCAAAAATATGTAGAAAAACGTGAGTTATTTTTAAACTTCCTTTTCCAAAAGTTTGCATTACTTGACAATTAGGTTTTGTTATGGATAAACCAAAAACTATATATCTCGATTTTAGGTTGTTATCTAAAAATAATTTAATAATATCTCTAAATCCAGACCAGAACTCATCTCCTTTAGTTGTCTATTATCACATTTGCTTCCCCACCATTAAGTGTTCTCCTCATTGATATATTGTGTTTTTAGTGTTTTTAGCAATGTTCTTTTCATCATTATCTTGCATTTTCATTACATTTTTAGGGTCTAGATGCAAGTTTGCATGTGTTTCACTCTTATATAGGTCTTGGAGCTGTAGAAAACAACAAGGAGAGGAAATGGTGTGAGAAAACATAAATGATGATCTAGAACCAATCCTAAGTGTCTCAAAGATCGACTCGTTTGGAGACATGATGTTGTGATATTGCTCTAAAGTGCTTCATTATAGTTCTAGAAAATTGAGTTGGAGTTCCAGTGAAGGTGATTTCAAGAGATTTGGATATTGGTTAGAGAGATAAGTGAAGTTTACCTCCACCGGTTAACCTCCAGCGGCCAGAGGTGGCCGATAAGACTTGAAGAATTTCGTCTGGGGAGACCATCCATTCTCATCGACCAAGGGTGTCCCATGGATCCCATCGACCAGAGGTGTCCGATGGACAGAAAAATCTGAAAAATTTGACTCCTAAACCAATTGTGAACCAGTCCGATTTTAGGATTGAACTAAACTTCTTTATTCACTATAAATACTTCTCCACCCTAATTTTCAGGGGGATATATCTTATCTTTTGTTAAACATGTTTAAGCTTTTGGATTGTAGAGTTTGGGATTTCTAAGTTTATAAAGTTGGATTTTCTTTTAATATTTACATATATTCTTCTAATACATATGATTATGCAAAGATCAATCCATTTACTTTATGTTTTATGGCTATTAGTGAGTAGTCTTTTGATAGGATCCTTGGGATGTTAGATCTAGGTTGATTAGTACTAAGTTAGTGGAGTTTAGGCTTGTAGTCTTTAGATCTATGCTTGTTAGGTTGTGTTTAATGCTAGATTACAAAGAGATTATTAGTTTAGATCTTAAGCATATCTCATGCCCATAAGGTGTTTGATGAAATGCTTGATCCAAACTTTTCAAGCTCTTTTCAGTCCTAGCCTATGAGAATTGATGTTTAGGTGATGAGAACCAAGCTCCGGAAACAACTCCAAATTGACCTTGAATGCAAAGAGGAGCTTCTAGAAGATGTTTGGACTGCTATATGCACTGGGAAGCAATTTTTCAGTGTCTTCACCATCACACAAGTGTGAAGACACCCCTAAGTCATTAGAAGAAGCTGTACTCTTTTTCCTACTTCGGTTTATCCCATTGGGTTTACCGGAGGGGTTTTAACGAAGCAGCAATGTCTAGTGCATCTCCACTTCTTCCCACTTGCTCTCCAGCTTAGAAATAATCCATGACAAGTATGGAAGACAAGGAAGTGAAGATTCTATCCCAAGAAATCATTTTCATTTAACAAGGCTTTCTTTTCTTTATTTTTTTCTTATTTTGCTAAATATTCTTGGTGTGTTTGTGGGTAATGTAAGCATATTTTAGGCCCATTGTTTAGGGCTTCCTTTTCTTTATTTTGTAGTCTATATAAAAGCTGAAACTGCATTGTAACAAGATTGGACATTTTTAGTAAGAAAGTTTAGAGATATTTTCTCTCGTTTGCTCTCTATGGAGTGTGAAAACCTAGAACCATATTTTCTCTTGAATCCTTGAGCTGGGATCGGTTCTTGAGCTTCCTGTATCTCAGATCTGTCATAATCTGAGTGGTGCCATCGATCCATTCATCTCTATTCTTCAAGATCTAAATTGAGTATCTCCTTGCATCTTGAATCTGCTTCTACATCCATCTCTATTTGAAGATCTAGATTGAGTTTCTCTTTGGATCTTCAACCATCCATCAACAACAACCTTGAAGGTGAAGACTTGAAGGCTAGGACGTGTATCATTTCTGGTATCAGAGCTGAAGATCTACACACAAGGTTGTGTCTATTTTATCTTTAGTTTCCAAGCATTTCTAGCTTTTGTGTTTTGTGTCTTTGCATTTCATCTTGGTTTTTTATCACGTCTTGTCCATCTGCTGAATCTTATCATCATATAAAAATCATAAAAATTTCATCTTTTGCATAGTTTATGCATCTGGTTTCACTTACATTTCATTTCATCCATAAAGTTTTCATCTTTGTCACTTAAGTTGCATCTAGCGTTCATCCATGTCTTCAATCTGTCTTTTTATTTTCCATTTAAAGAAAACCCATAAAATGAAGTCTTTTTGTTAGGTTGATATTTTGTTTCTTCTTTGTTTTGAATTTCATCTTTAAAAATCCATAAAAATGTCTTTTTGTGCTCTGTTTTTGTAAAATCGTTTTCATCATAGTTTCTTTCTGTTTTGGTCCGTTTTAAATTTTTAAAAACTCTAAAAATTCATGTTAAAGCATCTAGAGTTGGTCGCTTGTGCATATCTCATCGCATTGAGTTTTAAAAATCCAAAAAGAAATTTCTGTGTTTTTGTGGTTTTGGTGTTCTTGAAGTTTTGATTAAGTTCTGGGTTTGAGTAGTGTTTCAATTCGTGTATTGCCTTTTTCATTGTTTCATTGTTCTAGGTTGTTGATTTGTCTCCTTTAGTTGTCATTTGATCATCGTTCATCATCTGCTTGTGAAAGTCTTGTTTCAGCTTTGATTGAATCTGGTTGTGTGTTCTTGTGTTCTTACTTGATTTCTTGTTTACAGTCTTCTAAGATCGAGTCTGTCTTGCTTCTAGTATAAGTTTCATGTTTTAGGCTGAAGATGAGTCTTAGTCTTAGTCAAAAAAGCATTATTTGAATTTTGTGGTTACATGTAATTGTGCAGGTGGTATTATTTATGTGTCTTAGGTTTAATGATCCATCATGTGGTTCCTAGGTTAGATGAATTATTGGGTTGTGTGGTTCAGATCTTTTTGAGCATGTGCTTGTTGTGGTCCTAAAACAAAATCCAGCTGGTTCATATTTGAATTGTGGTCCAACCTAGTCTTTGCTTTATTGGTCCTTGTCTTTTAGTGAAAATATGCTTTTTGCTTTCCTCTTTAAATGAGCTGTCATCTTAGCTGATTTTTGTAGGTTGCATTTTATTTTATCTAAAGACTGATACTTAATCATTTTATTTACTTCTTTGACAAGGTACCATCTGGGTTTACCAAATTGCATTGAGATCACTAAAGCATGGACTACAACGAGGATATTTCCGAGGAAGATTCATGGACTGAATGTGAAGGGGATGATCTACTTGAGATGGATTCTTATGAATCTGGTAATGAAGAAGAAGCAAGTGAGATCAGCACATCTGAAATTGATTGGGGAGAGGAACACCAATTAGAGTGCAGTGAGGATAACTGTAGAAGTGAGTACTTAAGTTATGGTCTTGAAGATGAAGCTGATGTGGGAGAAATAGACTCTGCGGACAACTATGGAAGATATTACTCAGGTTCTGGTTTTGAAGAAGAGGATAATATAGGAGAGATAGATTCAGAGGACAGCTATGGAAGCAAATACACAGATTATGGTTCTGAAAAAGAGGTTGACATAGAAGAGATATATCCTGAGGATAGCTATGAGAATGAAGTTCCTGAAGTTAAATCATGGGAAGAAGGATGTTATCCAACAAAACGTTTTAAGGGGGACTCAGAAGATGAAGAGTGTTATTTTGGTGAATACTTAGAGTTTGAAGAAGAGGAACCAGTATACCCAGATCAAGTGTTCAACAATTCTACTATCCAAGAACCAGGGGATCACTCAGCTAGTAATGGTGATTTTTATCCACAGTTCATCTCTTTTGCAGGTTATGATCAAGGATCAGAGGTATATTTGAAGTGGGTGAGAGACATAGAAGAGTGGTTCCAGTCCAATCGAATCTCAGAAGAAGAAAAGACCACTTATGCTGAAGAAACTCTAATGGAAGATGCTTATAGCTTTTGGGATCGAGAAGACTCTCTTAGGCTCCAGTTTGGTCTACCAGAATTCTCTTGGGAAGATATGAAGCAAATCATGTATGAAGAGTTTGTGATAAGTGCTGTAGATGATCTAGGCCTAGATATGAAGAGGAGACAAGGAGAAGAGCCAGCTCTAGTCTCAAACCAAGAGGAGTATACAAACAATATGGTCACAAACCAGATCAGTTAGAGTGTGGTTACAATGAGGATAAGCCACGTGGATTTTTTGCCTATTATTCAGCATTAGAGATGATTCTTGATACTGGAACAAATTTAATACCTCAAGCCAAGCCTCCCAATGAAGAAGCACAATGACTTGGAGGAGAGAAGTTGTCCAGATTAGAAATTGCTTACTCTTTCAGCCCCAGTTTAGTTCTTCATTGTCAAAGTGCATATAACAGAGTATTTGATCGAGGAAAAATCTGTTCATACCATCCTCACTCTCTAGGAGAATCCCCAGCTGCATCACTTCTTTCCAATAACCCAAATCCAAAGATAGAAGAGTTTGATCTATCTAGGGAAGTACTTGTCTTTTCCCTCAAACTCTTACTCTTTCCTTTTGATCCAGGTGAATTGATTGCTTATTCCACTATGGATGCTGCTGATTTTTTCCCTTTTGACCCAGGTATTGAACAAGTTTTGAGGTCAAAACTTCTATAAGAGAGAGGGAATGATGAGAACCAAGCTCCGGAAACAACTCCAAATTGACCTTGAATGCAAAGAGGAGCTTCTAGAAGATGTTTGGACTGCTATATGCACTGGGAAGCAATTTTTCAGTGTCTTCACCATCACACAAGTGTGAAGACACCCCTAAGTTATTAGAAGAAGCTGTACTCTTTTTCCTACTTCGGGTTTATCCCATTGGGTTTACCGGAGGGGTTTTAACGAGGCAGCAATGTCTAGTGCATCTCCACTTCTTCCCACTTGCTCTCCAGCTTGGAAATAATCCATGACAAGTATGGAAGACAAGGAAGTGAAGATTCTATCCCAAGAAATCATTTTCATTTAACAAGGCTTTCTTTTCTTTATTTTTTTCTTATTTTGCTAAATATTCTTGGTGTGTTTGTGGGTAATGTAAGCATATTTTAGTCCCATTGTTTAGGGCTTCCTTTTCTTTATTTTTTAGCCTATATAAAAGCTGAAACTGCAATGTAACAAGGTTGGACATTTTTAGTAAGAAAGTTTAGAGATATTTTTCTCTCGTTTGCTCTCTATGGAGTGTGAAACCCTAGAACCATATTTTCTCTTGAATCCTTGAGCTGGGATCGGTTCTTGAGCTTCCCGTATCTCAGATCTGTCATAATCTGAGTGGTGCCATCGATCCATTCATCTCTATTCTTCAAGATCTAAATTGGGTATCTCCTTGCATCTTGAATCTGCTTCTACATCCATCTCTATTTGAAGATCTAGATTGAGTTTCTCTTTGGATCTTCAACCATCCATCAACAACAACCTTGAAGGTGAAGACTTGAAGGCTAGGACGTGTATCATTAGGATGATTAGAGGTTAAGAAAACCTTTGATTAATGCTCATTAGTCAATTAGTGTTTAATGAGAGTTATGAACATTTAAGGTAATTAGTGGAGTAATTAGTACCAAGAGAATGGATTAGTCAAGTTTAGTGTTTTTGAACTATTGGATTAGCTTTAAGAGGTAGAACAAGATTATACTGGCTTAGTATTGATTAGTCTAGATCATCTATATCATTTCCAAGGATCCTTCTTAATTAATCTTATTTCAAAAACCGTTTTTACTTATTTTTCTGTTTATTTGCATTTCAAATTCTCTTTACAAAAACCAAAAACCATATTTTCTTAGACTTAAACATAATTTGCACTCTAAATGTGTTAAGGCTAGATTCCAAGTTGGATTGATCCCATCTAAACTACAATGTATTTGGGTAACTGATAACCTAGATTGAAAAATATTAATATCAATTTGGCGCCGTTACCACTTGGAACTTGTTAAAACCATTAGGAGTTAATTGTGTTTTGACACTAAGTTTTCTTTCTTGCCTTAACTACTAACATCTCTTATCTCCACTTTGATCTCTCTTGTAGGTGCATGAACCTTAGAAGCCACAGTCCACAAAACTTGGTTGATTCTGTTGAAGATATTCGCCGGATAGAAAGAGATGGTAGAATAGCTGCAAGAGAGCGGTTATAACACTTACTGCATTTAGGACTGAATAACAAAGAATTCCCCCAGGATTTTTGTGGGTTCCTCAGCCAGGACAACCTGTCCTTAGACCTATTGGAGCATTCGATGACCCCAACATTAGAGTTCAATCCACTGGAATTCCAACACCTTCCATTTCTGCCAACAACTTTGAGATAAAGTCAAACTTGATCAACATGGTTCAGAACCAGAGGTACAATGGATTGTCCTTGGAAGACCCTCTAGATCACTTAGATCAGTTTGAGCGATTATGTAGAACAGTGAAGATGAATGGAATCCTCGAAGAATCTATCAAGATGATACTTTCCCTTTCTAAGTAGGGAACAAGGCCTCCCAATGGGAGAAGAACATTGGATCAGGTTTGGTATCCACTTGGGATATGTGTAAGAAGGAATTTCTCAATAAGTTCTTTCCAAAGCAGAAGATAGCAAAGCGTCAAAATGACATTGCTAGTTTCAAACAAGGCTACCAAGAGAATCTATATGAAGCATGGGAAAGATTAAAGGGTTACACTAGGAGTTGCCCTCATCATGGTATCTCTAGGGAAAATTTGCTTAGCATCTTTTAGAGAGGAACACATGAGAACTATCATCGTGCCTTAGACACAGCAAGTTATGGAAGTTTTGACAATTTGAATGTGGAACAGGGAGAGTTATTGGTTGAAAATCTTGGTCAAAGTGATGCTTGTTATGGAGGTGACTATGACAGAGAGTTGAGAGACACTAGTGGACCGGATCAGAGCATTAAAGATGGCTTCAAGGAAATCAATGATAGACTTGACAAGATGAGCAAAGCTTTCTTTCTCACTCAAAGCTGGTAAACTATGTGTCAGAGTTTGATAATGGTCAACCAGGATATCAACAAGGATATAATGAGATGAGAGTTTATGTTGAGGATAATGGAGAGAAACTGGAGGAAGTTAATTATGTGGGCAACCAAGAAGGATTTTAAAACAAAGGGTTCAACCAAAACTACCGCAACCATCCAAACCTCTCATACCGTAACCCCAATGTTGAAAACCCAAAGGACCAAACCTATTCCAAACTACCAAACCAAGCTTTCGAACCAAACAAAATCTTCCAACCCAATTAAAACTTTCAACACAAACCACAATACTCAAACCAAAACCAAACTTTCCAACCAAATAAAAACGTCCAACCAAACCCAAACTTTCATACCAAACAATACCCAACCCCTTAAACTTTCCTAAAACTTCAAAGAAGATCCCAATACTCTGCTCCTCAAATAACTCTTAGAAGGGCAAACCAAAGGCAGTTTTGAGATTAACAAGAGAATGGATGGGATGCAAGAAGCTCACAGTGAATTGAATAATAAGTTCGAACACTTGGCTTCCCATGTAAAGAGCCTTGAAAATCGAGTTGCTCAAGTTTCATCATCATCCAAGAGGCCAACAGACTCACTTCGCAGTAAAAGTAAAACAAATCCAAGGAATTTTGCAATGCTATCCTCACAAGTGATGAGAATGATCATAAATGGGATGTTGAGGATATCATTAGACTCCTATATGGAGTGGATGATGCTGGTGTAGTTAGTCAAAGTGATGTAAAGATAGAGGTGATTAGTAGGGAAGAAGTTAAGGTTCCCATGAGAGTTGGAAAGGAAGATGATATGAGCATGGAAACGCCAACACTCGGAGAAGAAGAAGAAGATGCATTGACCATTCCCAAAGGTCCTATGACCCGTGCAAGAACAAAAAAACTCCAAGAAGCTGTTAGAACAACTCTACAGTTGTCTTGGAAGCAAGAAGAAGTTTGTCCAAGACCAATCAACCACAAGCTGCTTATGTCCATTCAAGCCATTCCGAGTTAATCATCATCAAGTGGCTTGAGTGTGCTCTTTTTCCCTTAGCTTGGTTTTGTCCCAATGAGTTTTCCAACTAAAGTTTTTAATGAGGCCTCAATTCCACTTACCCCACTTTGATGATTAAATTGGGCGATTACATGAAGCCATGGACCAACTAAAGCATTTACTTTATGTTATAATCTAGACTATGGCTTTTATTTCATGTTCTTTAGTTCGCAATCTCCTTTAAATTCTAGTCAAACTCGCCTAGTCTTCTAGTCCAAGTCTTCAGTCTTTGTTTCTAAGTTTTAGGATGAATTTTAGAATTCCCAAGAGTCATTCTCGAAGGAGCTTGAGTCTGTTCAAGTCTCCTTCTTCTATTTAAACTCGTGTAAGCCTCATTCTAAGGCAACCAACTTTTGATAAACTATTTTGAGATTAATCTCTTTTGTTCCTTGAGAACATTTTCTTATTGTTTGGTGAGTCATATCCAACAATCTTTCGATCCTTTGGTGTGTCATATCCGAAGAATCAAACTTTGTTACCACCAAGTGTGTAATATCTTGGCATGGAATTTAGAAATATCAGTGGACTTCCGCATCCATTGTGTGATCATTCAATCCATCAACAAGGAGCCATTCCGAAGCTACTTGTTTTGGTATCATCGAACCATAAGCCTTGATAAACTTGAGTCTTTTTGATTCGTTTATGCAAGGATCTATCCAACCTCTTCATCCATCTTCTTTGTCTTCCACCTTCTTGTGTTCTACCATCGAAACTGCCGAGTCTTGGGGTTGATCTTCCATCATTTGGTATCAGAGCAAGCAATTTCGAGTTTGGTAGTAAGTTTTCATATCTTTTCAAATTCTGATCTTTCATTTCTAATCTTTCATCTTCTGAACTTTCATTTCTAACCCCTCACCTTCTTGGTCGTGAGTCTTCGACTCGCCTTCACTCTGTTCTATCTTTCATTTCCATCTTTTCTTTCTATCTTGTTATTCAAAGATCCGTTGGATCATCTTTTCAAAAAAAAGAAGGAACAAAACCAAACATGTTCCCACTCCTTTCCTTCTACCATAATAAAAAAAAAAGAGAAACAAAACCAAACGTGTTCCAACACTTATTTTTCTTTCTATCTTTTATTTTTTCGGAACAAAACCAAACGTGTTCCCACATCCTTTTTTCTATCCTTTGATCATTCAGATTGTGGAAAATTCTCATTGAATTTGATTGGGATTTGTTTGATAAGAACAATTGAAAAATCTCTGAGTGAGGACATATTGAGAGTTGAGTGAAACACCTGAGTGAAACACTTGAGAGGAAAAATAATAGTGAGGTTTATTACTAACAGTTTGTTGATTTTTGCAGGAAAAATTCAAGACATCTTTTAACCTCTTCCCACATTTCATTGAGATATCTCATAGTGAAGCTGGAAGTGATAACACAACCCGTCCAAGGAGAGTCAGACCAAACAACATGGACGTGCAAAATCTCATGGAGGAAATGAGGCTCCTATTGAGGCAGGAGCTAGATCCTGTTCATGAAAGAATGAACACCATACAAGAGTTGGTGAATTAAGGACTTTCCCAACGTCATGCTGAAGGGAGAAAAAGGGCACCAAGGCCAGTAAACAATGAGGAAGGATCAGACTACTACAGCCGTGGAAGTCAAGCTTCTAATGAGGAACCAGGACATCCAAGACGTGTAAGAGAAGCCAGGGAACGCAATGAAGACAACCTCAGTAGTCTTAAGTTGAAGATACCACCATTCTATGAGAAGAATAATCCGGACGCCTATCTAGAGTGGGAGAAGAAGATAGAACTCATCTTTGATTTTCAGCAATACTCAGAACGGAAGAAGGTTCAAGTTGCTGCAACAGAGTTCTATGACTATGCCATCAACTGGTGGGATCAAATTGTTACAAGTAGGAGACGCAACCAGGAGCCACGTGTGGAAACTTGGGGAGTGATGAAAAACCTAATGAGGAAGAGGTTTGTTCAAGGTCATTACCACCGGGAGTTGCATCAAAGGCTTAGGAGATTAAACCAAGGTAGTAAAAGTGTGGAAGATTACTTTCAAGAGATGGAATCTCTCATGATCAAGGCCGACATAGATGAAGATCATGAAACAACCATGGCAAGGTTCTTGAGTGGCTTGGCTCGAGAAATTCAAGATATGATGGAGCTGCAAACTTATGGAGATTTGGAGGAGATGCTTCACAAGGCTGTTCTAGTAGAACAACAAGTCAAGAGGAGGAGTAGTTCTAAAACAATCTATGGGACTGGAGCATCTCATGCTAGGTCAAACTACAAACAAAAGGACAAGACTGTTATCAAACCAAAGCTGGATTCCAAAACCTACACCCTACTCAAGACGACAAAGGGAAAGCATTGTCAACTTCTTCTAGGAACAGGGATATTAGATGCTTCAAGTTTCAAGGAAGAGGACACTACGCCAATGAGTGCATCAACAAAAGAACCATGATCCTTTTGGATTATGGTGAGATAGAAACCGACGAAGAAGAAGAACTTTATGAAGAAGAAGAACTTTATGAAGAGGAGATAGAGTTACCAGCAACAGGAGAGCTATTAGTCACAAGGCGATCATTGAGCGTTCAAACCAAAGATGCTGACCAAGCACAACGGGAGAACCTGTTTCACACCAGATGCCTAGTACAAGGTAAGGTTTGCAGCCTTATTATTGATGGAGGAAGCTGTACTAATGTGGCAAATGAAGTTATGGTTAAAAAGCTAGGTCTAGAAGTAAAGAAGCATCTGAAGCCTTACAAGATTCAATGGTTGAATGATAATGGAGAAATGATCGTTAGCAGCCAAGTATTGGTTCCTTTAACCATAGGCAAATACAAGAATGAAATCTTGTGTGACATCTTACCAATGGAGGCCGGTCACATCTTGCTAGGGAGACCATGGCAGTTTGATAGAAGGGTCATCCATGATGGGTTTACAAATCGGTATTCTTTTGAATACAATGGCCGGAAGACCACCCTTGCTCGATTGACTCCACAAGAAGTTCATCATGATCAAACATGGCTGAAACAACAAGGTAAAACCAATGAGAGTGACCCCCTAAACACACCACCTACAAACAAAAATGAGAGTTTGAGAAAAACCAAGAAAAGGGCCTTTGAGAGTAACACTGTAAGGCAATCAAACTTTCTTGTGAGGTTTAATGTGGTTAAGAGAGCTATGTTCTCTAATCAACCCATTATTTTGTTTGTTTATAAAGAAGTGTTAGTAAACCTTACTAACCCAATGCCAGAAGTTCCTAGCAGTATTTCCTTTCTTCTGCAGGAGTTTGAGGATGTCTTTTCGGAGGAGAATCCCAAAGGACTACCACCTATCCGTGGGATTGAGCATCAGATTAATTTCTTGCCTGGAGCTTCACTTCCTAACCGTCCAGCATATAGAACTAACCCTGTGGAGTCTAAGGAACTTCAAAGGCAAGTGGAAGAGCTAATGGCTAAAGGCCATATCCGAGAGAGTATGAGCCCTTGTGTCATGCCAGTGCTACTTGTTCCAAAGAAAGATGGAACTTGGAGGATGTGTGTGGATTGCCGAGCCATCAACAATATCACTGTAAAGTATCGCCATCCTATTCCTCGTTTAGGTGACATGTTAGATGAATTGTATGGTTCTTGCATTTTTCTAAGATAGATTTGAAACGTGGATATCATCAAATTAGGATGAAAGAAGGAGATGAGTGGAAAACTACATTTAAAACTAAGCATGGATTGTATGAGTGGTTAATCATGCCTTTTGGATTAACCAATGCACCTAGTACCTTCATGAGGTTAATGAATCATGTCTTTAGATATTTCATTGGCATCTTTGTGGTTGTGTACTTTGATGACATCCTAGTGTACAGCAAGAGCTTTGAGGAACATATAGAACATCTTAAGGTTGTTCTTTATTTGTTAAGGAGAGAAACGCTTTATGCCAATCTTAAAAAGTGTACTTTTGGAATAGATATTTTGGTCTTTTTAGGCTTTGTTGTGAGTGCAGATGGTGTAAAGGTGGATCCGTAGAAGATTAAAGCAATCATGGAGTGGCCGAGTCCAACAACCATTAGTGAAGTGAGAAGTTTCCATGGACTTGCTGGGTTCTACCGGCGCTTTGTCAAGAACTTTAGCACCATTGCTGCCCCATTGACTGAAGTGATCAAGAAAGATGTTGGATTCAAGTGGGAAGAGGCACAAGAAACTGCATTTCAATGCCTTAAAGAGAAGTTTACTCACTCTCCTCTCCTTACCCTTCCTGATTTTAATAAAACATTTGAGATTGAATGTTATGCCTCAGTGATTGGTATTGGTGCTGTGTTAATGTAGGAGAAAAGACCAATAGCATACTTCGGTGAGAAGCTTGGAGGAGGAACTCTCAACTATGCTACTTATGACAAGGCGTTGTATGCTTTGGTGAGGGCTTTACGAACTTGGGAACATTATCTTTGGCCTAAGGATTTGTAATACACACAGACTATGAATCTCTCAAGTACCTAAAGGGGCAGAACAAGATGAGCAAAAGACATGCCAGATGGGTTGAATTCATAGAGACTTTTCCTTATGTGATCAAGTACAAACAAGGTAAGGAAAACATTGTGGCTGATGCACTATCTCGGAGGTATGTTCTTTTAAACACTCTTGATGCTAAGCTTTAGGTTTTGAGCAAATCAAAGGTATGTATGAAACCGATTATGACTTGGGTTATGCATACAAGTTGTGTGAAAAATTTGCTTCTGGCCATTACTTTAGGCAGGATGGTTTCTTTTTCTATGATAACCGTTTGTGTGTGCCTAACTGTTCTTTAAGAGACTTGTTTGCTAGGGAAGCACATGTAGGAAGTCTTATGGGCCATTTTGGCATTGCCAAGACACTAAAAGTTTTACAGGACCATTTCTTTTGGCCACACATGAGAAGAGATGTGGAGCGGATTTGTGAAAGATGTGCAACATGTAAACAAGCTAAGTCTAAGGTTCAAAGCCACGGTTTGTATACTCCTTTACCCATTCCTTATCATCCTTGGAATGATATCTCTATGGACTTTATTGTTGGATTGCCTAGGACTAGAACCGGAAAAGATTATATCTTTGTTGTGGTGGATAAGTTTTCTAAGATGGAACATTTCATAACTTGCCACAAAACTGATGATGCATTGCATGTTTCTAACATGTTCTTTAAGGAGGTTGTACGCCTACATGGCATGCCTAGGACTATAGTCTCTGATAGAGATACTAAGTTTCTTAGTTACTTCTGGAAGACTCTTTGGTCTAAGCTAGGTACTAAGTTGATGTTTTCTTACTACTTGTCATCCCTAAACTGATGGGCAGACTGAGGTAGTGAATAAAACATTAGGAACTCTCTTGCATGCATTCATAAGGAAAAGCTTGAAAACATGGGAAGACTACTTGCCTCATTGTGAATTTGCATATAATCATGCTGTGCATTCTACTTCTAAGTTTTCTCCTTTTGAAATTGTTTATGGGTTTAATCCTACTTCTCCTTTGGATCTAATGTTGATTTTAGAGGTTTAGAAAGAGATAAGGATGGAGATGAGAGAATTGGCGTAATAAGGAAGAGAAAGATTGCTGAATATTTCTTCTTATTCACACACTCTTCTTTACAAGAGATTACATGTATTTATAGACTTTTTACATTGAAATGAAGAAGAATCAAGGAAGAGGAGAGGAGGGGCGTGAAGAAGGGAAGAGAGATGGGTGAGCTGCTCCAATAGTCTTGTTGCACCATGCCCTGCTCTGACGCGCACCATGCGCTGCTCTGATGCGCCCATGCTTGTGCCCATACCTCTCTTTGCTTCCTCACTTAGTTTAGTTAGATTGTCTAGTTGAGATCCAACAACTTCCTTTTCTTCTAGTTCCTTCTCAACTAGTTCTCCTTCTAGTTCCTTCACAACTAGTTCTCTTTTTCCTTCCCTCCTTCTCTTAAGTTTGAATTATTCTTCTTCTTGAGATCACATATTTCAACACTCCCCCTCAAGATTGGTCGGTGAAGATCCTTTAGACCGATCTTGCCATGTATGTGATCCCCAATGATAGAGGATGTTGCCTTGGTGAAGATATCCGCTAGCTGTTCCCCACTTGCTACAAATGCGGGTTTGATGATTCCTTCTTGAATCTTTCCCCTCACAAAGTGACAATCCACTTCTATATGCTTGGTCCTTTCATGGAATACCGGATTGGATGCTATATGTATTGCAGCTTGATTATCACAATACAACAGCATCTCCTCAGCCTCATGTATTCCAAGATCTTCTAGGAATGCCTTCACCCATATCAATTCTTTTGTCACCTCCTTCATAGCCCTATACTCGGCTTCAGCACTTGATAAGGCTATAACTTTCTGCTTCTTACTTCTCCAAGTGACTAGATTACCTCCCACAAAGGTACAAAAACCGGATGTGGACTTTCTATCTTGCTTATCTCCAGCCCAATCCGCATCACAATATCCTTGAACCTTTGTGTTTCCATTAGCCTTCATCCATATGCCTTTTCCAGGGCTGTTTTTTAAGTACCTTAGCAGCCTCTCAATCATGTTCCAATGCTGCATAGTTGGTTTTTGCATATGTTGACTCACACGGTTCACTGCAAAGCAAATGTCCGGCCTTGTGATAGTGAGGTAGATGAGCTTGCCCACCATCCTTTGATACCTCTTAATATCTTCCAATGGCTCCCTCTCAGGATTATCTTGGTAGCCTTCTTCTATTGGAGTTTTAGCCGGCTTGGATCCTAACTTGCCAGTTTCTTCCAAGAGATCCAGCACATATTTCCTTTGAGAGATGAACATCCCATCTTCAAACCGTGTCATCTCAATCCCTAGGAAGTATTTAAGCTCTCCCAGATCCTTTATATCAAAAGCGATCTTCAAGAGTTTCTTGATTTGATCTACTCCATCTTTATCACTTCCTGTGATGATTAGATCATCAACATAGATCAAGACCACCACTACTCCTCCTTCACTTTGCCTTGTGAAGAGGGTATGATCAGCTTCAGATCTTATGAACTCCTTATCCAATAGACAAGCGCTTAGCCTTTGGTACCATGCTCTTGGAGATTGCTTTAGCCCATAGATTGCTTTCTTCAATCTGCAAACCTTGTTGCCTTCCTTATGATATCCTTGGGGTGGATCCATATATACCTCTTCTTCCAAATCTCCTTGCAAGAAGGCGTTCTTGACATCCATCTGCCATAGATCCCACTTCAAGTTCACTGCCACTGAGATTAGGATTCTTATGGAGTGGAGCTTAGCAACCGGAGCAAATGTCTCGGTATAATCCTCCCCATAGATTTGAGTGTATCCTTTTGCCACCAGCCTTGCTTTGTACCTC
Source organism: Nasturtium officinale (assembly GCA_963854855.1). Taxonomy (NCBI): domain Eukaryota; kingdom Viridiplantae; phylum Streptophyta; class Magnoliopsida; order Brassicales; family Brassicaceae; genus Nasturtium; species Nasturtium officinale. The sequence continues at coordinate 13,098,084 of OY978500.1, forward strand.
TCTATTTTCCCATCACTTGTATACTTGATTGTGTAAACCCATCTACACCCAACTGATTTCTTATCCTTTGGTAATTCGGTCAAGTACCAAGTGTGGTTCTTTTCCATGGACTTCATTTCCTCTTCCATGGCTTTTACCCATACTCCATTCTCACACGCTTCTTCATATGAGTTAGGTATGGATTCCTTGCTGATTCTTCCAAGAAAAGCTTCATGCTCCATAGGTAAGGATGCCAACAGGCAAAAATGCTCAATGGGATATGTGATAGTGCTAGTTTGAGTGTTATCTCCCCCTTGTGATAAGAGAATGCTGTCGCCAATAGGATCGAGATCTAAGCTCGCCGTACGCACAGGACATTCTCTTATCACACAAGGAAGATTACTCGCACTAGACTCCCCTTGGAGCATGGCAGAGTTGTTGTAGCCATAGTAAACACGTTGTCGCCTTTGTCTTGTACTTCTTCTTAGGGGTACGGTTGGCTCAAGTTCTCCCTCACCATCATTCGCTTCTTCTTCAACAGAATTCTGATCTTGCTCCGCATGTGCCTCATCTTCTACTCTGGTTTCAGATGATTCGCTCTTTCCTTGTACTTCATTTATTAGAGCGTCATTAACCCGCATCCAATCCATAGGTAATGAAGTCACATCCTCCGGAGCTTCATGGTTCTTGTTTCCATAAAATCCTTCTTCTTCATTGAATCTCACCTCTCTAGATACATAGACCCTCCTTGTCTTCGGATTGTAGACCTTGTATCCTTTTTGTGTTGGTGAGTAGCCAATGAACACACACTTCATACTTCGAGGTTCAAGCTTGCTTCTTTGTCCCTCCGGTAGAAACATATAACAAGAACATCCAAAGGTCTTCATATGGTTCACGCTTGGCTTGCTTTTGTGTAGCACTTCAAATGGTGATTTATTATCCATATTTTTCGTTGGAAGCCGGTTGATCAAGTAACTTGAAGTCATTACTGCATCTCCCCAATGAAACTTAGGTACTCCTTTGGCAATCATGAGGGTTCTTGCAACTTCCATGAGATGCCTATTCTTTCTTTCTGCTACCCCATTTTGTTGTGGAGTGTATGCACACGATGTTTGGTGTATGATACCAAGATTATTGAGTAACTCCTTGAATCGTTTGCTCACATACTCCCCTCCATTATCACTTCTTAAGATCTTGATTTTGGTCTTGAATTGGGTAGAGATATATTTGGTGAAGTTAGTAAACGCTTCATATACTTGATCCTTTGAATGTAAGAGTGTGATCCATGTGTATCTTGAGTAGTCATCAATGAATGAAACAAAATATTTATATTGATCTCTTGAGTTACATGGGGCGGTCCATACATCCGAGTGTACAATGCCAAAAGCTTCATCACAAGTTGTAGATGAAGAGGGGAAAAACTGTCTACAATGTTTCCCTAGTACACATGCTTCACAAACTTCTTCTTCTTGAACGAGATTGGGTAAGACCATCTTGAGGATAGCTGAACTTGGATGTCCTAGCCTTCCATGCCATAATGAGCTATCTCCAATCTCCTTCTTGTTAAAAACTTCCTTATCCGCCTTCACTCCAAGAGCTTTTAGCTTTTCTTGTTTATTTGTTTCCAACAGATACACTCCATCCTCCACCTTCCCTTCTCCGAGTACATGATTTGTTTTAGGGTCCTGAAACTTCACAAAGTCAGTCCCAAACATTGCCACACAATCCAAATCTTTTGTTGCTTTATGAACTGATAAAAGGTTGGATGAGAAGCTAGGCATGTATAATGCTTTAGTTTCTTTTGTGAAAAGCTCTAACTCTCCTATCCCTTCAATCGGAACTGAGCTTCCATTGGCTATTTGTACATTTCCATGATAAGGCTCAAGATTTTCAGCATGTCTTGATCCTTAATCATGTGATGAGAAGCCCCCGAATCCACAATGATCATATTCTTCTTAATGGAGCTTTTAGAGCTAAATAGGCTCTTACCGGATTCTGTGAGCTTGGATAGACTCTTGATGAGAGCCTCAAACTCGGATCTTCTGACCATCTCTTCAACAGGTTGCGTGACTCCCATGAAGGCTCTAGGTCCACCTCCATTCTCCTTTAGCCGCTTAGGCCTTAAGTGTGGGTAAAGAGTCCAACACTTCTCCTTAGTGTGCCCCTTCATCTTACAATGCTCACATTCCAAAACCCTCTTGTCGAATGTGAGATTCCTCTTTGCAAGATGTGCGGCCTCAGTTGGTGTACAGAATAGGTCTCTTGACCCTTCCTCCCTTTGTATCATGCCACATACTTCAGCTAGACTTGGCAGCTTCTCAAATCTGAGTATGTGCTTGATAAGATCTTTGTAGGATGCATTGAGTGCCAAGAGAAGTCCAAACACTTGGTCTTGGTCAGGCCTTTCTCCTAACTCCTTGGGGTCGATTGTGTGTGGCCTCAAAATCTCTAACTCGGCCCACAAGCTTCTATACTCCCCAAACATTTCCTTGAATGGCTTCTCCTCTTGTTGAAGCTCATTCAGCGCCCTCTTCACCTCAAATATTCTTGATATATTTGAGACATTTCCATATACTCCCTTGAGTATATCCCATAGTTCTTTGGCGGAATCGGCATATGAGTAGGCCGCCAAGATGGATGACTCTAGTGAGCTTTGAAGAAGAGAGAGCGTGTATTGTTCCTCTTGTTCTTCCTTAGCTTCTTCTTTTTCATTTCTCACTACAGCTTCCGCTACCTCTTTTGGCTCAACATATCGCCAAAGTCCTCTTCCTCTAAGGATGGTCTTAGTGGTTTTTGCCCAAAGGAGATAGTTGTTTCCTTTGAGCATGACTGAGATTGCTACTCTATTTGTCTCCATTTTCTAGTGACAATACACAATTCTAGTTCTTTCACAACTTGAAGATCCTATGATCCCAAGGATATTAATCTCAGAGTGAATAGAACTAGGAGGATGTATTGTTATAGATTAGAAGATTTGTAGAGTGCTAGAAGAGTTATAAGGTGAGATTTAAGCGGTTGAAGGATAAACCCGCTCTGATACCATGTTGATTTTAGAGGTTTAGAAAGAGATAAAGATGGAGATGAGAGAATTGGCGTAATAAGGAAGAGAAAGATTGCTGAATATTTCTTCTTATTCACACACTCTTCTTTACAAGAGATTACATGTATTTATAGACTTTTTACATTGAAATGAAGAAGAATCAAGGAAGAGGAGAGGAGGGGCGTGAAGAAGGGAAGAGAGATGGGTGAGCTGCTCCAATAGTCTTGTTGCACCATGCCCTGCTCTGACGCGCACCATGCCCTGCTCTGATGCGCCCATGCTTGTGCCCATACCTCTCTTTGCTTCCTCACTTAGTTTAGTTAGATTGTCTAGTTGAGATCCAACAGCTTCCTTTTCTTCTAGTTCCTTCTCAACTAGTTCTCCTTCTAGTTCCTTCACAACTAGTTCTCTTTTTCCTTCCCTCCTTCTCTTAAGTTTGAATTATTCTTCTTCTTGAGATCACATATTTCAACATCTAATACCTTTGACTGAGTGTGAAAGAGTTAGCTTTGATGGAAAGAAGAAGGCCGAGCTGATACAGCAATTACATAAGCAAGCAAGGAAAAATATTGAAGAGAAGACCAAGCAATATGTCAAGCATGCTAACAAAGGAAGGCGTGAGAAGGTGTTTGAAGAAGGTGACAAAGTTTGGGTTCACCTAAGGAAAGAGAGGTTCCCGGATGAAAGGAAGTCCAAACTTATGCCAAGGATCGATGGGCCTTTTGAGATCATAAAGAAGATCAGCAACAATGCCTACAAGCTAGATTTGCAAGGTAAATATGATATAAGCAACAGTTTTAATGTTATTTACTTGATCCCTTTTGTTGCAGATGATCCAGATTTGAAGAAAACTCCCTTTCAAGAGGGAGGGGATAATATGAGCATGGAAACGCCAACACTTGGAGAAGAAGACGTCTTAACCATTCCCAAAGGTCCTATGACCCGGGCAAGAACAAGAAAACTACAAGAAGCTGTTGGAACAACTATAAAGTTGTCTTGGAAGCAAGAAGAAGTTTGTCCAAGACCAATCAACCAGGAGCTGCTTATGTCCATTCAAGGCATTCCGAGTTAATCATCATCAAGTGGCTTGAGTGTGCTCTTTTTCTCTTAGCTTGGTTTTATCCCAATGGGTTTTCTAACTAAGGTTTTTAATGAGGCCTCAAGTCCACTTACCCCACTTTGATGATTAACTTGGGCGATTACATGAAGCCATGGACTAACTCAAGCATTTACTTTATGTTATATAATCTAGACTATGGTTTTTATTTCATGTTCTTTAGTCCGCAATCTCCTTTAAATTCTAGTCAAACTCACCTAGTCTTCTAGTCGAAGTCTTCAGTCTTTGTTTCTAAGTTTTAGGATGAATTTTAGAATACCCAAGAGTCATTCTCGAAGGAGCTTGAGTCTGTTCAAGTGTCATTCTTCTATTTAAACTCGTGTAAGCCTCATTCTAAGCCAACCAGCATTTTATCAACTATTTTGAGATTAATCTCTTTTGTTCCTTGAAAACATTTTCTGATTGTTTGGTGAGTCATATCCAACCTCTTCATCCATCTTCTTTGTCTTCCACCTTCTTGTGTTCTACCATCGAAACTGCCGAGTCTTGGGGTTGATCTTCTATCAGAAGATGCACCAAAAGATGAGCTTTCTCCTAATGAACCTTCAATCCCATTCCCAGGAAGAATACTCACAAAAACTAAAAAGAAGGTCTTCTAAATCTTGAAAGCTAAAATTAGCACAATTGGAGTCCCTTTGCCTCACATGAGAAGTTTGATTCAAGTTCCTTTTCTTGTAAAGTTTATTGAAGCTATCTTAGCCAACAGGGCAAAAGTAGAAGAAATTATGGAAATGTTCAAGCCTTAACCTTCCAAATTGGTTGAGCCCAAGTGTCTTCTGAAGCTTGAGAATCCTGGTACATTTCTCATATCTTTCTCCCTTGGAAATATGAAATTTGAGAATGCCTTGCATGATTCGGGTGCTAGTGTGAATGTCATGTCACTTGAGATGATGAAGAGTGTATGTATCAAGGAAATGAAAGAGTACTCCTCTTTGATTACTTATGATGATGCCTCTTCGAAGCCTCCACTTGGTTTGATTGAAGACTATCCACTTAAAGTTGGAGATTGTTTAATCCCAACAGACTTCATGGTAATAGATAGAGGGAAACCGGATAAGCTTCCACTCATTCTTGGAACTCCCTTTCTCTACACCGCAGGAGCAAGCATCAACTGCTCAACCAAGTGTGTGACTCTAATCAATGTGAATCCTACAGTTTCTTATACAATCAAGCCTTCCTCTACCAAGTTTTGTGGAACAATCACCAATGAAGAGTTAGAATGGAAGAATGAGATTAAGGTTGTGAATGAGAATCTAGTGCTTGATGAGAAAATTTTGGATGGAGAGTGTTTATTCTCCTTGTTTGATGGTTGTGATGAAAGTGGTAAAGTCAAGAAGTTGAAGGACACAATTAAGAATCTTGAGAAGAACAAGATGGTAATGAACAAATACCACCATCCCACCCTTGTTCACTCTCCATTGGTTCCATCAATGACCTTGCACCCTTGGAAATGTATTGATGGAGATCTACAGTACAAAGTAAAGTGTATGGGAATGTCAAATCCCTTTTCTATGGTTCAAGTAATCCTCACACCGGAGCTTAAGGCAACTGGTTCAAAGGGCTTTGAAGATGTTATGAAGGAGATACTTACTGTCACACTCAAAGGTGGAACACGCTTCTCTAATGCTCATTCCACCACCTCAACCGCTCCTAGGAGTTCTCAAACTCCACTCACTCCATACCCTAAGATTCTCAACTAGGGCCAATGTATGGTCCATTCCCTTTCAATGTATATACCATTTTAGTTTTGCTTTTTGTTTTAACCTTCTCTCTCAATTCTGTTACACTGAGACGGTGTAGTTCAAGTTTGGGGAGGGTTTTATGTCATTTAATCTTGTGTTTTGTTTTCTTATTTTTCTTTTTGCATATTTGAGTCTCATGCATACATCTATTGCATAGAAAAATCAAACAAATTGAAAAATTTGTAAAACACAAAAAGATTTTGTAGTTTCATTTGCATAGTAAGATTGAGTCCATAAACATTTTTATTTTCATTTGTATATGGGATGTTTGGCTTGTAGAAGTTCATGCTTAGGATTAAGATCATTTCCCTTAGTCATAGTTATTTATTGATTGAACATCTTTGAAATAATAAAAAATCCATGCTTGGACCTTTGTAGCTTTCGAAATGCACCTTCTAGTTTGGTAAAGCTCACTTGATTTCTTGAAGCATCTCTGTGAACTTGAACTTAAATTGAATTTAGTTTTCTTGCTTATGGGGATTTGAATGCATTCTCATGGTTGCCTAAGGTCACATTCGGGTTTTCTTATCCATTCTACCACCCTTTGCTAACCCTAATGGCCATTCTTATCTTTAGAATGGTTCCCCTGCCTTTAACCTTGACAATTTCTTTCAAACACTTTTATATATCCTGAGTGAGGTCTTTTGTTGATAAATCTATGATTTTGCAAAAACCTGAGAGTATTGGGAACGAAAAAGGTTAGCTCTCATTTTAGGCTAGCAATGGTAAGCCTAGCTTTAGGTGGAGAATGAAAGACTTGAATGTTTAGAATAGGTATTGATTTGGGTGTTGGAAAAAAATAAAGTCTTGATCATTGATATCAAAAGAGTCCCTAGTTAAACTTAGTGATTGACTAAAAAGCTCTAAATTCTAAGTAAATATAAGAAGAAGGGAAATATAGCAACAATAAGTTAAAACAAAGAAAAATAAAACTATAAGTATATGGAGCAAAGAAAAAACGTTTAAAGGGATAGAAAAGAGCTGAGAGTTGAACTAAAATGTTTTCCTAGGAGACTAAGAAAAAGAGATTAATCATGAGGTTGAGGAATTAAAAAGAACAAAGAGTCAATTGATATGGGGGTTGCAAAGAGAAGGACAATAAACATGAAAGGATAGAAAATAGGATGCATTTCATGGGATAGGCTAGAATAATGAGAGTTGAATTTTGTATGCATCAATTTTTCCCTTTCTTTGATGGAATTTGCATTTGTCTAGCACTCCTATTTTTGAGAGCAACCACCTAAAGAAAAACTCTTTTGAAGTCATATAAAAAAAACTTTTAACCCATAAACCGATTGAAGAGTGATTTGATTTCAATAAGCAAGACCTTATTATAAGAACCTTAATGAATGTTAAGGAGATGTTTTATATTTGATTGTGAGTTTTTGCTTAAGCTTAGAGGTTGCATTAGAGTTTTGCATTGAAATGAGCATGGAGAAGTACTAGAGAGTAAGATGATTGTTCTTGCACCATTAACTATCTATGAGGACAATGTGTTTCCTCCTTCGTTTGATACTTTTTTGTTTGAATCTCAATTTTCACACATCTTTCCCAACTAGTTTCTTATTATTTGCTTGTGATGCGAAAATCAACCCCAAGACTCGGCAGTTTCGATGGTAGATCACACGAAGATGGAAGACAAAGAAGATAGATGAAGATGTTGGATAAATCCTTGCATAAACGAATCAAAAGACTCAAGTTTATCAAGGCTTGTGGATCGAATGATAACTACACAAGTAGCTGCGGAATGGCTCCTTGTTGATGGATTGAATGGTCACAAAATGGATGCGGAAGTCCACTGATATTCCTTAATGCCACGCCAAGATATTACACACTTGGTGGTGACAAGGTTTGATGCTTCGGATATGACACACCGAAGGATCGAAAGATTGTTGGATATGACTCACCAAACAATCGGAAAATGTTCACAAAGAACAAAAGAGATTAATCTCAAGATATTTGAATAAAAAGTTGGGTGTCTTAGAATGAGGCTTACACGAGGTTAAATAGGAGAAGGAGACTTGAACAGACTCAAGCTCCTTCGAGAATGACTCTTGGGAACTCTAAAATTCATCCTAAAACTTAGAAACAAAGACTCATGACTTGGACTAGAATTTGAAAGAGTTTGCGGACTGAAGAATGAAATAAAAACCATAGTCTAGATTCTAACATAAAGTAAATGCTTGAGTTGGTCCATTGCATAATGATGTCAGTCCATGGCTTCATGAAATCGTCCAAGTTTATCATCAAATTGGGGTAAGTGGACTTGAGGCCTCATTAAAAACCTTAGATGGAAAACCCATTGGGATAAAACCAACCTAAGGGAAAAAGAGCACACTCAAGCCACTTGATGATGATTAACTCGGAATGGCTTGAATGGACGTGATCAGCTCGTGGTTGATTGGTCTTGGACAAACTTCTTCTTGCTTCCAAGACAACTTTAGAGTTGTTCCAACAGCTTCTTGGAGTTTTCTTGTTCTTGTCCGGGTCATAGGACCTTTGGGAATGGTCAAGGTCTCTTCTTCTTCTTCTCCAAGTGTTGGCGTTTCCATGCTCATATCATCCCCTCCCTCTTGAAAAGGATTTGTCCTCAAATCTGGATCATCTGCAACAAAAGGGATCAAGTCAGTAACATTAAAACTGTTGCTTATATCATACTTACCTTGGAAATCTAGCTTATAGGCATTGTTGCTGATCTTCTTTATGATCTCAAAAGGCCCATTGATCCTTGGAATCAGTTTGGACTTGCTTCCATCCGGGAACCTCTCTTTCCTTAGGTGAACCCAAACTTTGTCACCTTTTTCAAAGACCTTCTCACGCCTTCCTTTGTTGGCATGCTTGACATATTGTCTTGTCTTCTCTTCAATGTTCCGTCTTGCTTGCTTATGTATCTGCTGTATCAGTCCGGCCTTCTTCTTTCCATCAATGCTAACTCTTTCACACTCAGGCAAAGGTATTAGATCCAAAGGAGAAGTAGGATTAAACCCATAAACAATTTCAAAAGGAGAAAACTTAGAAATAGAATGCACAGCATAATTATATGCAAATTTACAATGAGGCAAGTAGTCTTCCCATGTTTTCATGTTTTTCCTTATGAATGCACGCAAGAGATTTCCTAATGTTCTATTCACTACCTCAGTCTGCCCATCAGTTTGGGGATGACAAGTAGTAGAAAACATCAACTTAGTACCTAGCTTAGACCAAAGAGTCTTCCAGAAGTAACTAAGAAACTTAGTATCTCTATCAGAGACTATAGTTTTAGGCATGCCATGTAGGCGTACAACCTCTTTAAAGAACAAGTTAGAAACATGCAATACATCATCAGTTTTGTGGCAAGCTATGAAATGTACCATCTTAGAAAACCTATCCACCACAATAAAGATAGAATCTTTTCCGGTTCTAGTCCTAGGTAATCCAACAATAAAGTCCATAGAGATGTCATTCCAAGGGTGATAAGGAATGGGTAAAGGAGTATACAAACTGTGGCTTTGAACCTTGGACTTAGCTTGTTTACATGTTGCACATCTTTCACATATCCGCTCCACATCTCTTCTCATGTGTGGCCAAAAGAAATGGTCCGCAAAACTTTTATTGTCTTGGCAATGGCAAAATGTCCCATAAGACTTCCTCCACGTGCTTCCCTAACAAACAAGTCTCTTAAAGAACAGTTAGGCACACACAAACGGTTATCATAGAAAAGGAAACCATCCTGCCTAAAGTAATGGTCAGAAGCAAATTTCTCACACAACTTGTATGCATCACCAGTCAGAATCGGTTTCATACATACCTTTGATTTGCTCAAAAACCAAAAGCTTAGCATCAAGAGTGTTTAAAAGAACATACCTCCGAGATAGTGCATCGGCCACTATGTTTTCCTTACCTTGCTTGTACTTGATCACATAAAGAAAATTTTCTATGAATTCTACCCATCTGGCATGTCTTTTCCTCAGTTTGTTCTGCCCCTTTAGGTACTTGAGAGATTCATGGTCTGTGTGTATTACAAACTCCTTAGGCCAGAGATAATGTTGCCAAGTTCGTAAGGCCCTCACCAAAGCATACAACTCCTTTTCGTAAGTTGCATAGTTGAGAGTTGATCCTCCAAGCTTCTCACTGAAGTATGCTATTGGTCTTTTCTTCTGCATTAATACAGCACCAATACCAATCCCTGAGACATCACATTCAATCTCAAATGTTTTATTAAAATCAGGAAGGGTAAGGAGAGGAGAATGAGTAAGCTTCTCTTTAAGGCATTGAAATGCGGCTTCTTGTGCTTCTTCCCACTTGAACCCACATCTTTCTTGATTACTTCAGTCAATGGGGCAGCAATGGTGCTAAAGTTCTTGACAAAGCGCCTGTAGAAGCCAGCAAGTCCATGGAAACTTCTTACTTCACTAACATTGGTTGGACTGGGCCACTCCATGATAGCTTTGATCTTCTCCGGATCTACCTTTACACCATCTGCACTCACAACAAAGCCTAAAAAGACCAAGTTATCTGTTCCAAAAGTACATTTCTTAAGATTGACATAAAGTTTTTCCTTCCTAAGTACATTCAGAACCGCCTCTAGGTGTTTAACATGCTCATCCAAACTTTTGCTGTGAACAAGGATGTCATCAAAGTATACAACCACACAAATGCCTATAAGGGACCTAAGGATATGGTTCATCAACCTCATGAATGTACTAGGTGCATTTGTCAGTCCAAAAGGCATTACCAACCACTCATACAACCCATGTTTAGTTTTAAAAGCGGTTTTCCATTCATCCCCTTCTTTTATCATAATCTGATGGTATCCACTTTTAAGATCTATCTTAGAGAATATGCAAGAACTATGCAATTCATCCAACATGTCATCTAAATGAGGAATAGGATGGTGATACTTTACAGTGATATTGTTGATGGCTCTGTAATCCACGCACATCCTCCAGGTGCCATCTTTCTTTGGAACAAGTAGCACCGGCACGGCACAGGGGCTCATGCTCTCTCGGATATGGCCTTTAGCCATTAGCTCTTCCAGTTGCCTTTGAAATTCCTTAGTCTCCACAGGGTTAGTTATATATGCTGGACGGTTAGGAAGTGAATCTCCAGGCACGAAATCAATCTGATGCTCAATCCCATGGATAGGTGGTAGTCCATTGGGATTCTCCTCCAGAAAGACATCCTCAAACTCCTGCAAAAGAAAGGAAATTCTGCTTGTAACTTCCGGCATTGGATTAGTAAGGTTGAATAACACCTCTTTAAAAACAAACAAAAGAATGGGTTGTTTAGAGAACAGAGCTCTCTTAACCATATTAAACCTCACAAGAAAGTTTGATTGCCTCACAGGGTTACTCTCAAAGGCCTTTTTCTTGGTTTTCTCAAACTCTCATTTTTTTTGTTGGTGGTGTGTTTAAGGGGTCACTCTCACTGGTTTTACCTTGTTGTTTCAGCCATAGTTGATCCTGATGAACTTCTTGTGGCGTCAATGGAGCAGGGTGGTCTTCCGACCATTGTATTCAAAGGAATACCGATTTGTAAACCCATCATGGTTTACCCTTCTATCGAACTGCCATGGTCTCCCTAGAAAGATGTGACCAGCCTCCATTGGTAAGATGTCACACAAGATTTCATCCTTGTATTCGCCTATGGTTAAAGGAACCAATACTTGGCTATGCACGGTCATCTCTCCTTCATTATTTAGCCATTAAATCTTGTAAGACCTCGGATGCTTCTTCACTTCTAGACATAACTTCTACACCATGGTTTCATTTGCAACATTGGTACAGCTTCCTCCGTCAATGATAAGGCTGCAAACCTTGCCTTTTACCAAGCATCTGGTGTGAAACAGGTTTTCCCGTTGCTTCTGATCCGTATCTTTGGCTTGAATGTTTAGTGATCGCCTTGTGACTAATAATTCTCCTGCTGCTGGTAACTCAATCTTCTCAGCATCAGAGCTGTCTTCTTCCTCAGACTCTTCCTCCTCCATTTCAATCTCACCATTATCCAAGAGGATCATGGTTCTTTGGTTGATTTATTCATTGGCTTAGTGTCCTCTCCCTTGACACTTGAAGCATCTAACATCCCTGTTTCTAGAAGAAGTTGCCGCAGCTTTTCTTTTGGCGTCTTGAGTAGGGGTGTATGTTTTGGAATCTGTCTTTGGCTTGATAATAGTCTTTTCCTCCGGTTTGTAGCTTGATTTAGGATAGGTTGCTCCGGCTCCATTGGAATTCCTGGTAGAACTCCTTCTCTTGATCTGCTTTTCCACAAGGATAGCCTTGTGAAGCATCTCTTCCAAGTCTCCATAAGTTTGAAGCTCCATCCTGTCTTGAATATCTCGAGCTAAACCACTTAGAAACCTCGCCATAGTTGCTTCATGATCTTCATCTATGTCGGCCTTGATCATGAGAGATTCCATCTCTTGAAAGTAATCCTCCACACTTTTACTACCTTGGCTTAATCTCCTAAGCTTTTGATGTAACTCCCGGTGGTAATGACTTGGAAAAAATCTCTTCCTCATTAGGTTTTTCATCACTCCCCAAGTTTCCACATGTGGCCCCTGGTTGCATCTCCTACTTGTAACAATCTGATCCCACCAGTTGATGGCATAGTCATAGAACTCTGTTGCAGCAACTTGAACCTTCTTCCATTATGAGTATGGCTGAAAATCAAAGATGAGTTCTATCTTCTTCTCCCACTCTAGATAGGCGTCCGGATCATTATTCCCATAGAATGGTGGTATTTTCAACTTAAGACTACCGAGGTTGTCTTCATTGCGTTCCCTGACGTCTCTTACACATCTTGGATGTCCTGGTTCCTCATTGGAAGCTTGACTTGCATGGCTGTAGTAGTCGGATCCTTCCTCATTGTTTACTGGCCTTTGTGCCCTTCTTCTCCCTTCAGCATGACATTGGGGAAGTCATTGATTCACCGACTCTTGTATGATGTTCATTCTTTCATGAACGGGATCTAGCTCCTGCCTCAAGAGGCACCTCATTTCCTCCATGAAATTTTGCACGTCCATGTTGTTATTTCTGGCTCTCCTTGGACGGTTGGTGTTATCACTTCCAGCTTCACTATGAGACATCTCGATGATATGTGGGAACAAGTTAAAAGATGTCTTGAATTTTTCCAGCAAAACTCAATAAACTGTTAGTAATAAAACCTTACTATTATTTTTCCTCTCAAGTGTTTCACTCAGATGTTTAACTCAACTCTCAAGATGTTCTCACTCAACTCTCAAGATGTCCTCACTCAGAGATTTCTCAATTGTTCTTATCAAACAAAACCCAATCAAATTCAATGAGAATTTTCCACAATCCAAATTATCAGAGGATAGAAAAAAGGATGTCGGAACACGTTTGGTTTTGTTCCGAAAGAATAAAAGATAGAAAGAAAAGAGTATTGGAATACGTTTGGTTTTGTTTCTCTTTTTTTGGATTAAGGTAGAAGGAAAGGAGTGGGAACACGTTTGGTTTTGTTCCTTCTTTTTTTTTTTGAATAGATGATCCAACGGATCTTTGGATAGAAAAATAGAAAGAAAAGATAACAGAGTGATGGCGAGTCAAAGACTCATGACCAATGAAGGTGAGGGGTTAGAAATGAAAGGTCAGAAGATGAAGGATTAGAAATAAAAGATCAGAATTTGAAAAAATATGAAAACTCACTACCAAACTCGAAATTGCTTGCTCTGATACCAAATAATGCGAAAATAAACCCCAAGACTCGGCAGTTTCGTTGATAGATCACACGAAGATGGAAGACAAAGAAGATAGATGAAGATGTTGGATAAATCCTTGCATAAACAAATCAAAAGACTCAAGTTTATCAAGGCTTGTGGATCGAATGATAACAACACAAGTAGCTGCAGAATGGCTCCTTGTTGATGGATTGAATGGTCACACAATGGATATGGAAGTCCACTGATATTCTTCAATGCCACGCCAAGTTATTACACACTTGGTGGTGACAAGGTTTGATTCTTCGGATATGACACACCAAAGGATCGAAAGATTGTTGGATATGACTCACCAAACAATCGGAAAATGTTCACAAAGAACCAAAGAGATTAATCTCACGATATTCGAATAAGAAGTTGGGTGCCTTAGAATGAGGCTTACACGAATTTAAATAGGAGAATGAGACTTGAACAGACTCAAGCTCCTTCGAGAATGACTCTTGGGAGCTCTAAAATTCATCCTAAAACTTAGAACTAAAGAGTCATGACTTGGACTAGAATTTGAAAGAGTTTGCAGACTGAAGAATGAAATAAAAACCATAGTCTAGATTATAACATAAAGTAAATGCTTGAGTTGGTCCATTGCATAATGATGTCGGTCCATGGCTTCATAAAATCGTCCAAGTTTATCATCAAATTGGGGTAAGTGAACTTGAGGCCTCATTAAAAACCTTAGATGGAAAACCCATTGGGATAAAACCAACCTAAGGGAAAAAGAGCACACTCAAGCCACTTGATGATAATTCTCGGAATGGCTTGAATGGACGTGATCAGCTCGTGGTTGATTGGTCTTGGACAAACTTCTTCTTGCTTCCAAGACAAATTTAGAGTTGTTCCAACAGCTTCTTGGAGTTTTCTTTTTCTTGCCCGGGTCATAGGACCTTTGGGAATGGTCAAGGCGTCTTCTTCTTCTTCTTCTCCAAGTGTTGGCGTTTCCATGCTCATGTCAGCTTGAGGACAAGCAAGAGATAAGTTTGGGAGAGTTGATATATTGTGTTTTAGTGTTTTTACCAATGTTCTTTTCATCATTATCTTGAATTTTCATTACATGTTTAGGGTCTAGAAGCATGTTTGCATGTGTTTCACTCATATAGATCTATGAGCTGAAGAAAACAATAAGGAGAAGAAATGATGTGAAAAACTATAAATGATGATCTAGAACCAATCCTAAGTGTCTCAAAGATCGACTAGTTTGGAGACATTACGTTTTGATATAGCTCCAGAGTGCTTCGTCCGAGTTCTAGAAAATTGAGTTGGAGTTCCAATGAAGGTGATTTCAAGAGATTTGGGTATTTGGCTAGAGAGATAAGTAAAGTTTACCTCCACCGGTTAACCTCCAGCGGCCAGAGGTGGCCGAAAATACTTGAAGAATTTCGTTCGGGGAGACCATCGGCCATTCTCATCGACCAAGGGTGTCCCATGGAGCCCATCGACCAGAGATGTCCGATGGACCGAAAAATCTGAAAAAATTGACTCCTAAACCAATTGTGAACCAGTCCGATTTTAGAATTGAACCAAGCTTCTTTATTTACTATAAATACTCACTACAAGAAAACAACGTTTTACCGACTACATGTGGTGACTAATTTTTTAGTCGCCAAATATGGTGACTATGTAGCCACTAATCAGCAACTATATTGTGACTACTAACATGTAGTATCAAGCAGTCGCTATATAGCGACTAATGATTGTAATCCGTAAATTAGTCATACTTTGGTAACTAATTTATGACTATAATGCCAACGGGAAAGGTTAGTCACCATTTAGTCACAAAGATTGTGATTAATATGCGACTCTCTGCCGGAGTGGCATAATAGTCGCCGATAAGTCATAATATACCGGTGGGTAAAAAACACGTGTTATACATTGTTAGGTAGGTGTACCGTTTTTGCGACTACAAAGAATAGTCGCTACTCAATCGCCAAAAATGTATATATAACCAAAATTCACCCATTTCGTCCCCTCATTCATCAAAACACCAAATCAAAGTTCTTTATGAAAATTTTAGTTTTATAATGTTGGGAAATCACAATTATACTCATTTTGGGAGTGGATGTATAAGAGGATCGATGATGAGATGGGAAATTTCTTGGTAGAGTTCAGAATGGAGGTGGATCAATTCATGACTTTTGCAAATAGCCAGCCTCTAGCACAGAGTAATGGCGGTAAGTTTTTATGTCCTTGTAGTGTTTGCAAGAACGATAAATTTATTCCGGGGAGAAGAATTTGGAATCATCTTTATAGTAGAGGATTTATGCCGGATTATTATGTTTGGTATAAGCATGGAGAAGAAATCAACATGAATTTAGGAACAAGTTATGTTGATATGACGTATATAAGTGGGAATGAAGACGTGGGTAATGTAGTAGAAGATAGATATGTGGATATGGTGAATGATGCATTTCGTTATAACATGAGTTTTGATGATAACTATCATCAGGACGATAGTAATTATCAGAATGTAGAAGAACCGGTTCTTAACCATTCAAAGAAATTCTACAACTTATTAGAAGGTGCAAAAAATCCATTATACGATGGTTGTCTTGAAGGTCAGTCGCAGTTATCATTAGCTGCTCGAGTCATGGAAAATAAGGCAGATCATAATATGAGTGAAAAGTTAGTGGATTCGGTTTGCGAAATCTTGTCTGAGTATTTACCAGAGGGAAATCAGGCGACCGGTTCACATTACGAGACAGAAAAATTGATGCGCTATTTAGGTCTTCCATATCATACAATTGATGTTTGTATTAACAATTGTATGATTTTCTTGAAATATAATGAAAAAGAAGAAAAATTTCTGTTTTGTGGTGCAAAAAGATGGAAGCCTAAGGACGACCGGCATAGAACAAAAGTATCATATAGTCGTATGTGGTATCTACCTATTGGTGATAGATTGAAGAGAATGTATCAGATCGAGAAGACTGCAGCGGTAATGAGATGGCAGGCCAAGCACCAATCAAAGGAGGGAGAAATGGACATCCTTCTGATGCAGCAGAGTGGAGATATTTTCAAGATTTAAATCCCCAGTTTGCCGAAGAGACCCGTAATGTTTATCTTGGATTATGTACCGTTGGGTTCAATCCATTTGGCATGTCTAATAATCCTTCGCTTTGGCCTGTGATCTTGACTCCATATAATTTACCCCCTCATATGTGCATGAATACAGAGTACTTGTTTCTTACAATTCTCAATTCTGGGCCAAATCATCCGTGAGCTACTCTTGATATCTTCCTGCAACCTCTTATTGAAGAGTTAAAAGAGTTGTGGTCTATTGGATTCGATGCATACGAAGTGTTCTCGAATCAAAATTTTAATTTAAAAGCAGTGTTGATGTGGATGATAAGTGACTCTCCGGCATATAGCATGTTACCAGGATGGATAACCCATGGTAAATTATCTTGTCCAGTTTGCATGGAAGATACAAAGTCTTTTTATCTACCCAATGGAAGAAAGACTTGTTGGTTTGATTGTCACCGAAGATTTCTTCCTTATGGTCATCCACTTAGGAGGAATAAAAAAGACTTTTTGAAGGGAAAAGATGCTTTGAGAGAGTATCCACCTGAGTCTTTAACTGGTGAGCAAGTTTATTGCGAGCAGGTGAATGGTGTCAATCCACCAAAAACAAAAGACGTTGGCGGAATTGGTCACGACAAGAAGAAACCTGGTTATGGGAAGCAACATAACTGGCACAAGGAAAGCAAATTCTGGGAGCTGCCGTACTGGAAAGACCTTAATCTCTGACATAATCTTAATGTGATGCATATAGAGAAGAATTTGTTTGATAACATCATGAATACTCTTTGTCATGTGAAGGGTAAATCAAAAGACAACATCATGTCAAGATTGGATATAGAACAATTCTGTTCGCGGCCACACTTAAATATTGATAGTGAGGGTAAAGCGGCTTTCCCAGACTTCATATTGACAGAAGAGGCCAGAAAGTTTACTGGAATGTGTGAAACATGCGGTTAAATTCCCAGATGGTTATTCTTCAGACTTAGCTGGTTGTGTTGATATGGAGAATAGAAAGTTTTCAGGCATGAAGAGTCATGACTGCCATGTTTTTATGGAGCGGCTACTTCCATTTATCCTTTCTGAACTCCTAGACCGAAACGTCCACCTTGCGTTATCACGTACTAATTACTTATTGATTTTTTCGGTTATGGTATATATGAATATAGTAACCTAATACTATTTAATTAATTTGAATATCTTGTAGGGGTTGGAGCATTTTTCCTGGACTTATGTTCGAGAACTTTGCATTAAAGTCGCATTCAAATTCTAAAACAGAACATAGTTTTAATCCTATGTAATTTGGAGAAGATCTTCCCACCATCATTTTTCGATGTGATAAAGCACCTGCCTATACATCTCCCCTATGAAGCTGAATTAGGAAATCAAGGTAAATGCTAAATTAATCAAAGTAAGGTAGACAACTACTATCTAGCTATTTTAATGTAAATTACTTTTGATTGGTCAGGTTAACAAAATTCTATGAAGGTGAAGCTCCCATATATCATGTCCCCAGAGTTCCTTATATATTTACTCACATCGGCTGTCCAAGTGGAGAGATTAATGAAATATGGCTTTCAGAGAAGGACTATCAATGTGCACATGCACATGCATATATTTACTCACTTCATCGTTTGTGGCAATCCAAGAACAACTGAAGGAAGCTCAACGTAAAATCAAAGAGCAGGCAGCTTATAATGAATGCCTTGAATCAGAGCACTCTCGAGCTGCTGCTGAGCACTCCCGAGCTGTGGCAGAGCAAAAGGACAAGATCGAGAACTTGTCAATGGTGGAAAAATATCTCTGACAAACTGATCCGCAATACCTCGACTTCGCGGCAACTCAATCAGCGGCACCCCAAGGAACTCCACCTCCAGCTGCTTCTTAGGTTACTTATGTTCTTTTTAAAAATCTATCTTACTTTTCTCTCTTTAGGAAATTCTTGGTGTTGGACTTAGCATTTGTAACAAAACTCATGAATTTTTTTCACTTAAATGTTATTTCAAATTTCGTATGAAAATCTAATATTATTTGAATCAAATTCGTTATTTTCAATAACAAAACGAGTTGATTTAATATCATACCATAATCTTGTTTTCACTTCAAACATAGTCACTAAATAGTAGCAAATTAGTTGCCAAACATTCACATAGTAATCGCCAAAAAGTCGCAACATCTTAACATGTTTGTATCTCCATATTTCAAATAATAGCTAAATTGTAGTCAATGAGACATAGAATAGTCGCTATATTGTCACAACCATTAGCGACTATTTAGTGACTACTGTTACGCAACTGTATATACAGCGGCCAAAAGTCACTACATAGTCGCCAAATCAGTCGCAAAGTAGCCACAAAATTTAGCGACTACACAACGACTTTTATGTGACTACCAACTTTACAAAATGTTTAGTCGTTAGGTAGTCGCCAAATAGTCATCACTTGGCGACTAATTAACGACAAAACATATTAGCGACTAATTATTACTGACTACAACAATTAGTCGCTTTGTAGTAGTAACCAACCTTTTAGCGACTACTATGCGATTGTTTCTGCAGTCGCTAAATCGCTGTTTTTTGTAGTGACTTCTCCACCCTAATTTTCAGGGGGATATATCTTATCTTTTTAAAGTTGTTTAAGCTTTTGGATTGTAGAGTTTTGTATTTCTAAAATTATAAAGTTGGATTTTCTTTTAATCTTTACATTTATTCTTCTAACACTTATGATTATGCAAAGATCAATCCATTTACTTTGTGTTTTCATGGCTATTAGTGAGTAGTCTTTTGATAGGATCCTTGGGATGTTAGATTTAGGTTGATTAGTACTAGGTTAGTGGAGTTTATGCTTGTAATCTTTAGATCTATGCTTATTAGGTTGTATTTAATGCTAGATTAGCAAGAGATTGTTAGTTTAGATCTTAAGCATTTCTCATGCCCACAAGGTATTTATGAAATGCTTGATCCAAACTTTTTAATCTCTTTTCAGTCCTAGCAAATGAGAATTGATGTTTAGGATGATTAGAGAGTAAAAAACTTGTGATAAATGGTCATTAGTCAATTAGTGTTTAACGAGCGTTATGAACATTTAAGGTAATTAGTGGAGTGATTTGTACCATGAGAATGGATTAGTCAAGTTTAGTGTTTTGGAACCATTGGATTAGCTCTAAGATGTAGAACAAGATTCCACTAGCTTAGCATTAATTAATCTAGATCATCTATATCATTCCCAAGGATCTTTCTTTATTAATCTGATTTCAAAAACCATTTTTACTTATTTTCCTGTTTATTAGCATTTCAAATTCCATTTACAAAAACAAAAACCATATTTTCTTAAATTGAAACATGATTTGCACTCTTAATGTGTTAAGGCTAGATTCCAAGTTGGATTGATCCCATCTAAACTACAATGTATTTGGGTAATTGATAACCTATATTGAAATATCTTAATATCACTTATATGCACACCCTGTGTTTGGCTTGGTCTGTACTAAAATTATATGGCTCAAAAGTGGATGTAACTACTTCACTAGTATTTTGAAACATCATTTATATGTCTTTAGTGCCAAAGAATCATGATCAATCTTGAGAAATGGAATGTTGATTATACGGAGACTGATAAAACAATTCATACGAGAAATGGAAGAAATTGTTCTCTGCCCCTCTACTTTGATTATTATATCAAAATTTTGGTGTTGCTCAAAGCATGATGGCCAAGAGCAATAATTTTATTTGAACATTGTTCTTTATCCATTAAATATATTAAAATGTTATTTGAATGGTTTTGGAGAAGTTGTCATTTATGCTATCAGTTACGTATAGGTTGACTTTAAAAACTTTATGTCAGTTTCATAACTGTTAGTGTCATTTATTTATGATTGACATAATTTTTGAAATTTTAACATCAATTACTGTAATGATGTTAAACAATCTTCTTAATTTCTAATATTGAGTCATTTTGTAAATTATGTTAAATAAATTAAACCAAAACAAAATTTCTAGTAAAATAAAAAATGTAAGACGCTTAATTCTTAGTTATCTCTTCTTTATATCATACTCAAAATGCTATAAAAGGAGCAAAACAATAAAAATTCACCAATTAAGACTTATGCTACGTATTTGAAACGATAGATATGTGACAAATGACAAAAAAATGTAGCATAAGTTATTGGTCAGAATTGGCGTCCATCAGTGTTTAGAGATTTTGGGAAAGAAAGTTTTACAAACTAATGTTTAAAATCTAGTATCAAAACCAAAGCATAAGGATATCATCATAGCTTTTATCACCCTTTGAGCACAACAAGCTGAGTCGTTTTCTTGCATTTTTGCCAATGAATTTACGTAGCATTAGTTGGTGAAAAACATCTCTAAATCCAGAGCAGAACTCATCTCCTTTAGTTAAAGATTATCACATTTGCTTCCCCACCTTTAAGTGCTCTGCTCATATGCATACCCTGTCTTTGGATTGGTCTGTACTGTATGACTCAAACATGGATGTGAATACTTCACTATATTTTGAAACATCATTTATATATCTTTAGTGCCAAAGAATCATGAGCAATCTTGACAAACTGAATGTTGATGATACCGAGACTGATAAAGAAATTCATACGAGAAATGGACTGATGAAGAAGAATCCCAGAAGTTTTAGATATTTATCTTATAACTCCAGCTCATGTTTTAGGCTATAAATTAGGTTTTATGTATTTATCTCTCATCTGTCCCTCTTTCTACGCCACTTCATAGAGTTTAAGGAGTTTGGAGGCTGGTTTTACTTTGCACTTTGAGAGAAGATTTCGAACCCTTGTTTCTTTTACTCTGTTTAATTTATTTTATGAATTATATTCTTATAATGTCTCTGTTATCAATTATCATGTCTTTGTATATTCATTATTAGATTTAGGGATTCTCATAAGGGATTTCTTAGAATGAATTGTGAATTGATTGGTTAGGATTCAAACTTGTTAGTTTTTCACCTAGGTTGCAACCATAGAGCTCTAGACTTATCACCTGGAACCTAGATCCTAGGTTATTAAATTGGAGCAAAAATATGATTTAAAACCGGATAGAACCTAGAGTGAACAAATTAGATTATTGCAAAGAAATTTGGATTAGATAATTTGTGAACAAAACACTTAAGGATTCACAAAGCAATTTAGTTTCTTAATTTTAACTCATAGTTGATTCTCACAGCTGGCTTATTTATCATTTTGTATGAGTTTAAGAATTGGTCCTTCATTCGATTATATTCAATTAATTTACATTTATTACTTGATTTACTAAGCATTTCTTTAAGTCTAACGCTTTTCCTGTTTGATAACAACCATGGTTTATTTATTTTGCACTGTTATTTAAATTATTAATTATTTGCTTAGCTGATTTTGAAACTGAAAATTCTATCATGATGCTGTGAATCCTTGTGGATTTGATCCTTATGTACTACCGTGATCTCTGAATTTGAGAGAGTATCTCTAAAGGTAAATTTGGTCATATCCGTTATTCATGTTTGAACTTAAAGAATATAGCCTTGCATTCATTCTCCTGGAGACAGCCTTATTTCACACTCACTAGGTGATTGCCACAAGTCTTTGTTCTTAGAAGTATCATGTAATACTCCATGAATATTTCAAATCTATGGAATCGAATCATTAAATATCTAACATTTATCCTTATTTACATATATGTAGCATTGTGCATCATCTTGGCAACTGAGTAGTGACTTACAGTCTATCAGTGCTTTTATTAGATTTGAATTGGTTTAGTTTTCCCATTGAACATACATCTTGGGATCACCAGTCACGTAGGTTATTGGCAATAAATTCATTTTCTTTGATGATTTTAAAACTTAATATCTAGCTAAACCTTTGGTAAACTAATCCGCTATGTTTTTGGTTGATTTGATATAATTGATTGTTATTACACCACTTGACATCAAGTGTATAATGGTTTTATGTCATATTCTGATGTGACGAGATTTTACCATTATTTAGATTATTTAGTGCTCTAGGGATAACAAATTTACTACAACAGTGTACATATATTTTCGGGACTAACTTCTCTTACAATGAAATATAATTCAATAGTTTTGGTCCAATTGTGACCAGTTTAGAAGGTGGTAATGCAGCTTTTGCCACACCCTCACATTTTTAGGTTTTTGTACCATGCACGTTACCCTCCAATGTTTATATATCATTTTGCCAATGCATTTATGTGGTAAGAAAAGGTTCACCCACATTTCTTGAAATAACTCAAGTTCTGTTTTTACTTATGAGCATTATAAGCCTTTACAAAGTTTTATAAATTTTATTAACTTTTAGAAGCTATAATTTATAAAGGTTTTTGTAAGCTTTTAAATCGCTTACAAATAATTATAACTTTTTCTAAATCGCATTTTAAAGTGTTTTATCTTTTTTGGAAAGAACGTTTTTTTGACTCGCTAATTAAAGCCCCTACAATTTTTGTTTCCTTGAACATAACATTTGTTCGTATAGCTAATAAAAACATTGACATAAATAATGTTTATAGAATTTACAACGACAAATGATTATTTTATTTTATTTATATTTTTCTCAGATTCTTAAGACCGTATTTTGAGAATTTGTTTTGTCAAACAATCCACATAAACTGTTTTGTCAAAATATATAAGAGCGTGTATGATTTAAAATATTCCGCCAATTTGCTTAATAGCAACCTTAGAAGCATTATGATCGATTCACATGTGGTAGACCACTCCCAAAATTAATTTTGATGTCGATTCAAAGATCCTATTTATGAAACCTCCAAAAATTCCATTAATGATTTGAATACCATTAACTTCTGGATATTGATCAAAATCAATTTTTTGTTAGTCATACTTGATGAATAATATGCCCAGGAGAAACAAAATGATATTAGTACACTAACTAAAATCCATAAACTGAAGTTCATTATATTGTGCAATAATAAATAGATGAAAATGCATAAACAGATAAAATATTAAAATTTCCAGAGTTAAAAAAATCTAGAAACTTTCAATTTAATCACAGACAAACAAAACTCCAATTTAGTAAATTGATCAATACTAATGATTTTCCAGCATTATTAAATATATTCTTCCAAAATAAAACAAAAATGGAAACACGAAGCCACTCAAAAAGAGACACATGGACCAACTTTCAATGACGGAATAAATATGAAACATGCATCAATAGATAATATCATAGCAAGGACCAAGCAAGATTGATAATAAGCCTGATAGTAACCATTTGTTAATTAAACCAGGTTGAGATTCGACTTTCGCTAAATCATCAGTAAAAATAAGAACCAAACCGATGTTGTAAAAGGTTACCACACCTAATAATTTGACTTGCTTCATTAGAATCAATTATAAAAAATCATCTTTCTATTTCCCTGAATGAAACTGAAACAAAACCTGGAACCAACTTGAATCACATGTAGTTATCGATGGTAACATGCCACATAATAAACAAAATTAAACAAACATAACTGGAGCTTATAAACCAGTAACGCAAGACCGATAGTTAACAAGCTGGTGAGGGTAAACTGATCGGCAAGAAACAATCTCTATGATCAACATTTTTCTTATAATAAACCTTTTACGATTTTAAAAACGTATTATAATTATTTGACAATAACCAAGCAATCCCTGCATATTAGAAAAATATGCACAGAGAAAAATGAGTTTGTTTTAATAACAAACAGAACTCTCCAATCACCACATGTTTTTATCAAAATCTTTGAAAATAATAAGTATTTCATTAATATAATAGCAACAAATTAAAAAATTAAGAATGTATGACGTTGATTTCTACAATATGGCAAAACGAATAATCTCAATTTAATAATATATAAAACAGAATGAAAATATAACAAATAATACTAACACTTTGAAGACAGAACACTTTGTGCAGAATCGAGATGAATATCTCTTTCCTTAATTCTATAATTGCATGTAGTGTGACAGTTTTACGCAGTCAAAATCACAGGATACAATCACATGTTCTTTTAAATTGCAGCACTCAAAACCGAATACCTAAAAAATGTTATTTCTATGTGAACTCTCAAGGCTCAAACAAATAATTAGAGAGACATAAGAATGACTAATTGTTGTAGTATTTTTATTCCATGTATCCTCTAAATAATATTTTTATTTTCTGCTTCTGTGGTTTACCTTTCTTTTTTCCTTTACCACTTTCCCAGGTTGCCCAAGAAGGCATTCAAGAAGGCTTACAATTCTTATCTTCAATTGAAAACCACAATGGAAAGTTTTCACCTTACAAGGGAGCATCAGAAACAACAAAGATGATTTAGTTGCCATTAAGCCTGAGTGGATAACTGTTGAATGAATCACTGCCTCCCGATAAATAGATAGGTATTCTTTTTTTGTTAAAAGGAAGCAATAATCCGGTCAACGGTTTTCCACTCAAGTTGAACGAAACCATCTTCATCGTTTCTGATAGATACTCCCTTATTTGGTGGAAATTGTCCATGTTGGTTTTGAATTGAGGATAGGAGATATAACCCTTCTTGAATATCTTCTTGGGAAACCTGTAAAATTGGTTCAGGAAAAAGGAATTTTTTTTAATGAGATAAGCAGACAAGAGACACCACAAAACCACTATGATCATACTAATAATAAGCATGTTCAAATATAACATTTTATTATTGAATACAAGAATTACCAAGACAGTGTAGATACGATAACCCATTCCACTTCCCCAGATATTGTTTAACAAATATTTCATTTGGTGTCCCATTGGATGTCAAGAATTTCTACTTAACAGTTATTAAGAACCAATAAAAAACTTTAGTGTTACTCAACGTCGGTAGGCCGAGAAAAATTTCTCTTGTTGGGGATTCTTTTTTTTCACTACATTCATTACTCGTCATAATAATTCTTGGCTTCAGTATCATAAACATTTGATTTCCCAAGATTGCTCAAGATTCTTTGGCACTAAAAAAATACAAATGACATTTCAAAATTCTATTGAAGTAGTTTTATGTTATATTTCTTTTTGTGTTATTTTCTGATACTTTATTTCTAGAAAATCTAGTTAAAATTTATAAATAACAGTCGCTAAATTAATAAACAGAATAAAATAATAAAGTTCTCTGATCCCGAGTTTGATAAAATACTAAGATAATACTTTAAGAAAATCTTTATGTAAATATATGGTCTTATTTAAAACACTCCAACCTATTTTTGATAATAATATTCCCATAAATATTAAGATCCTCTAGCATAGATAGAATTAAAAAATTCTCAAAAACCACATTAAATTAATTAACTCAATAAAGTCACAAAAACATTTCAACATAATTATCAACTAACAACCTATAAGTGTATGACAAATCATCATCTTAAAAAAATAACAATAATAAAATAAAATAATAACAACCCCGATATATCATCTCCTTTCCGTAGTCTTGGTCACATGAGCTCTATCAAGCTAAAACTTACTGCATCATTATGAAGAGATGCATTAGTATTTAATAAATATTGAGTGTGGTAATTAATTCGTCTCACAGTTATACACACATGCCAACAAATAGTTTTATAGCATAATAAATATGCTAACAGAATTCAACAAACAACACAACAATAACTTCATCAATCAATTAATTATCAGTAAATAATTAATTAATTAAAATCAACAAAATAATATTCAGAAATAACGTCATATATTTAATTTCAACAATTTTCATAAATTGATTTCAACATAAATAATTTTAACATTTTTGGAAATTTAATTCCTAATAACTACTTTAGCATAAACATCAAATCAACAAACTCATCAATCACTCAATAAACATACAACACAAAAATCAAATAAAATATATTATACTATAAACTATTCATAAAACCTAAATAGGCTATGATACTGCACTCACCTTAGCATTTTCGCAGTTTTTTGACAAGACACCTTTCAATCTCACAAAATCTAGGCTCTCTGGAACTATTAGGGTTTCCACACCAACATTATCAGAACCTCATTTTCTCACCTTTCAACTAATCACATTCAGAAAACAACATTATATCTAAATTAAGAAAATCTGGAAAATAACAGAAAGAATCATCCTCTAAGATCATCCTATTGGTTTATGGGTTTTCTTTCCTAAAATTATAATTAAGTCCCTCAGCTTATGAAAAGTAATACAACACAAAAAAACCCAAAACACTCTTCGAGTCTCCATTTTAATACCTCCGAACTTTATTTGAATTAAATAAGATCCATAAAACTTGACTAGTTATTCTAAAACAAATAAATTCTTTCCGTTTTCGGCACACAGATGTTACAATTCTCCCCCACTAAAATAGATCTACCTTAAATATTCATGGCTTATGATTCGTATCCTCACTCTTAAAACTAGCTATCCTTTGTGATATGAGCATGGAAATGCCAACACTTGGACAAGAAGAGGAAGACGCCTTGACCATTCCCAAATGTTTTATGACCCGGGCAAGAACAAGAAAACTCCAAGAAGCTGTTCGAACAACTCTAAAGTTGTCTTGGAAGCAAGAAAAAGTTTGTCCAAGACCAATCAACCACGAGCTGATCACGTCCATTCAAGCCATTCCGAGTTAATCATCATCAAGTGGCTTGAGTGTGCTCTTTTTCCCTTAGGTTAGTTTGATCCCAATGGGTTTTCCATCTAAGGTTTTTAATGAGGCCTCAAGTCCACTTATCCCACTTTGATGATTAACTTGGACGATTTCATAAAGCTGTGGACCGACTTCCTTATGCCATGGACCGACTCAAGCACCACCTTATGATATATTTTAGATTATGGTTTTTATTTCATGTTCTTTAGTCCACAATCTTTTTTAAATTCTAGTCAAACTCGCCCAAGTCTTCTAGTCCAAGTCTTCAGTCTTTGTTTCTAAGTTTTAGGATGAATTTTAGAGTTCCCAAGAGTCATTTTCGAAGGAGCTTGAGTCTGTTCAAGTCTTTTTCTCCTATTTAAACTCGTGTAAACCTCATTCTAAGGCACCCAACTTTTATTCAAATATCTTGAGATTAATCTCTTTTGTTCTTTGTGAACATTTTCCGATTGTTTGGTCAGTCATATCCAACAATCTTTCGATCCTTCGGTGTGTCATATCCGAAGAATCAAACCTTGTCACCACCAAGTGTGTAATATCTTGGCATGGCATTGAGGAATATCAGTAGACTTCCGCATCCATTGTGTGACCATTCAATCCATCAACAAGGAGCCATTCCGCAGCTACTTGTGTTGTTATCATTCGATCCACAAGCCTTGATAAACTTGAGTCTTTTGATTCGTTTATGCAAGGATTTATCCAACATCTTCATCCATCTTCTTTGTCTTCCATCTTCGTGTGATCTACCATCGAATCTGCCGAGTCTTGGTGTTTAATTTTCGCATCATTTGGTATCAGAGCAACCAATTTCGAGTTTGGAAGTGAGTTTTCATATCTTTTCAAATTCTGATCTTTCATTTCTAATCCTTCATCTTCTGACCTTTCATTTCTAACCCCTCATCTTCATTGGTCGTGAGTCTTCGACTCGCCATCACTCTGTTCTATCCTTCATTCATATCTTTTCTTTCTATTTTTCTATCCAAAGATCCGTTGGATCATCTATTAAAAACAAAAAAGAGAAACAAAACCAAACGTGTTTCAGCACTCTTTTCTTTCTATCTTTTATTCTTTCGGAACAAAACCAAACGTGTTCCCACATCCTTTGATCATTCGGATTGTGGAAAGTTCTCATTGAATTTGATTGGGATTTGTTTGATAAGAACAATTGAGAAATCTCTGAGTGAGGACATCTTGAGAGTTGAGTGAAACATCTGAGTGAAACACTTGAGAGAAAAAAATAATAGTGAGGCTTTTATTACTAACAGTTTGTTGGGTTTCGCAGGAAAAATTCAAGACATCTTTTAACTTGTTCCCACATATCATCGAGATGTCTCATAGTGAAGCTGGAAGTGACAACACCAACCATCCAAGGAGAGCCAGAAACAACAACATGGACCTGGAGAATCTCATGGAGGAAATGAGGTGTCTCTTGAGGCAGGAGCTAGATCCCGTTCATGAAAGGATGAACACCATACAAGAATCGGTGAATCAAGGATTTCCCAACGTCCTGCTGAAGGAAGAAGAAGGGCACAAAGGCCAGTAAACAATAAAGAAGGATCCGACTACTACAGCTGTGGAAGTCAAGCTTCTAATGAGGAACAAAGATGTCCAAGACGTGTAAGAGAAGCCAGGGAACGCAATGAAGACAACCCCGGTAGTCTTAAGTTGAAGATACCACCATTCTATGGGAAGAATGATCCGGACGCCTAACTAGAATGTGAGAAGAAGATAGAACTCGTCTTCGATTGTCAGCCATACTCAGAATGGAAGAAGGTTCAAGTTGGTGCAACAGAGTTCTATGATTATGCCATCAACTGGTGGGATCAAATTGTTATAAGTAGGAGACGCAACCAGGAGCCACGTGTGAAAACTTGGGGAGTGATGAAAAACCTAATGAGGAAGAGGTTTGTTCCAAGTCATTACCACCGGGAGTTGCATCAAAAGCTTAGGAGATTAAGCCAAGGTAGTAAAAGTGTGGAGGAATACTTTAAAGAGATGGAATCTCTCATGATCAAGGCCGACATAGATGAAGATCATGAGGCAACTATGGCGAGGTTTCTAAGTGGTTTAGCTCGAGATATTCAAGACAGGATGGAGCTTCAAACTTATGGTGATTTGGAGGAGATGCTTCACAAGGTTATCCTTGTGGAACAGCAGATCAAGAGAAAGAGTTCTACCAGGAATTCCTATAAAGCCAGAGAAACCTATCCTAAATCAAGCTACAAACCGGAGGACATGACCATTGTCAAGCCAAAGACCGATTCCAAACCGTACACCCCAACTCAAGATGCCAAAGGAAAAGCTGTGGCAACTTCTTCTAGAAACAGGGATGTTAGATGCTTCAAGTGTCAAGGGAGAGGACACTACGCTAATGAGTGCATCAACCAAAGAACCATGATCCTTTTGCATAATGGTGAGATAGAAACCGATGAAGAAGAAGAACTTGAAGAAGACAGCTCTGATGCTGAGGAGCTTGAGTTACCAGCAACAGGAAAATTATTAGTCACAAGGCGATCACTAAACATTCAAGCCAAAGATACGGATCAGGAGCAACGGAAAAACCTGTTTCACACCAGATGCTTGGTACAAGGCAAGGTTTGCAGCCTTATCATTGACGGAGGAAGCTGTACCAATGTGGCAAGTGAAACCATGGTGAAGAAGTTAAGTCTAGAAGTGAAGAAGCATCAGAGGTCTTACAAGATTCAATGGCTGAATGATGAAGGAGAGATGATCGTGCATAGCCAAGTATTGGTTCCTTTAACCATAGGCAAATACAAGGATGAAATCTTGTGTGACATCTTACCAATGGAGGCTGGTCACATCTTGCTAGGGAGAGCATGGCAGTTCGATAGAAGGGTAACCCATGATGGGTTTACAAATCGGTATTCCTTTGAATACAATGGCCGGAAGAAGTTCATCAGGATCAACTATGGCTGAAACAACAAGGTAAAACCAATGAGAGTGACCCCTCAACACACCACCAACAAACAAAAATGAGAGTTTGAAAAAAACAAAAGAAAAACATCTTTGAGAGCAAACCTGAGAGACAATCAAACTTCCTTGAGAGATCTAGTGTTGTTAGGAGAACCATGTTTTCTACGCCAACCAATCTTTTGTTTGTCTACAAAGAGGTTTTGATAAACCTTACTATTCCAATACCTGAAGTTCCGAGCAGTATTTTCTTTCTTTTGCAGGAACTTGAAGATAAGCCCAAGGGATTCCCACCTATCCGTGGGATTGAACAGCAAATCGATTTTGTGCCTGAAACATCACTTCTGAACCGACCGGAGTACATAACCAACTCATTGAAAATTAAGGAGTTTCAGAAATGAGTGAGAGCACTGATGGACTTTGATGATATTGAAGCTGCTGGGGAGATCAATCTTTGTGAGCTAGGAAAAAGACTCCTACCGAGTTTCTACAAAAACATGGCGACATCAGTCTTTCAAGAGTATGGACTTATAAGTTTTCAATTCAATTCAATTCCTATAACTCTTTCATTGAACACAGGTTCCAGAAGTCGCTTAATACTTTTGGTGAGATGCTTGTGGAGCCATCCTTTAATGCACCAAAGAACAAGGACTCTGAATGGAGCTATACAACTGTGAAGATGAAACAAACCACCTTTGAGATGCTCAAACCTCTTATCAACAAGAAAGAGTTTGCTTTCCTTCCGCCTGCCAGGCTTCAGACCGTGACCTATTCATCAAGAATAAAGAAGAGTATTCTGTTGAAATATGTGATCCCATAGTCAAGAAGAAGAATTCAAACTTAAGAGAAGGAGGGAAAAAAGGAGAACTAGTTGTGAAGAAACTAGAAGGAGAACTAGTTGAGAAGGAACTAGAAGAAAAGGAAGCTGTTGGATCTCAACTAGACAATCTAACTAAACCAAGTGAGGAAGCAAAGAGAGGTATGGGAGCAAGAATGGGCGCGTAAGAGCAGGGCATGGTACACCAAGACTATTGGAGCAGCCAAATCATTTCTCTCCTCCTCTTCATGCCATTCTCCTTCTCTCTTTTGCCTCTTCTTCTTCTTCTATGTAAAACTCTATAAATACATGTAATCTCTTGTAAAGAAAAGTGTGAATAAGAGGAAATATTCAGCAATCTCTCTCTTTCTTATTACGCCAATTCTCTCATCTCCATCCTTATCTCTTTTTAAACCTCTAAAATCAACATGGTATCAGAGCAGGTTTATCCTTCAACCGCTTAAATCTCACCTTATAACTCTTTTACCACTCTACAAATCTTCTAATCTATAACAATACATCCTCCTAGTTCTATTCACTCTGAGATTAATATCCTTGGGATCATAGGAACTTCAAGTTATGAAAGAACTAGAATTGTGTATTGTCACTAGAAAATGGAGACAAATAAAGTAGCAATCCCAGTCATGCTCAAAGGAAACAACTATCTTCTTTGGGCAAAAATCACTAAGACCATCCTTAGAGGAAGAGGACTTTGGCGATATGTTGAGCCAAAGGAGGTAGCGGAAGCTGTAGTGAGAAATGAAAAAGAAGAAGCTTGTGGGCCGAGTTATCTAGAGTCATCCATCTTGGCGGCCTACTCATGTGCTGATTCCGCCAAAGAACTATGGGATATACTCAAGGGAGTATATGGAAATGTCTCAAATATATCAAGAATATTTGAGGTGAAGAGGGCGCTGAATGAGCTTCAACAAGAGGAGAAGCCATTTAAGGAAATGATTGGGGAGTATAGAAGCTTGTGGGCCGAGTTAGAGATTTTGAGGCCACACAAGTTCAACCCCAAGGAGTTAGGAGAAAGACGTGACCAAGACCAAGTGTTTGGACTTCTCTTGGCACTCAATGCATCCTACAAAGATCTTATAAAGCACATACTCAGATTTGAGAAGCCGCCAAGTCTAGCTGAAGTATGTGGCATGATACAAAGGGAGGAAGGAACAAGAGACCTATTCCGTGCACCAAGTGAGGCCGCACATCTTGCAAAGAGGAATCTCACATTAGACAAGAGGGTATTGGAATGTGAGCATTGTAAGATGAAGGGGCACACTAAGGAGAAGTGTTGGACTCTTTATCCACACTTAAGGCCTAAGCGGCTAAAGGAGAATGGAGGTGGACCTAGAGCCTTCATGGGAGTCACGCAACCTGTTGAAGAAATGGTCAGAAGATCCGAGTTTGAGACTCTCATCAAGAGTTTAGCCAAACTCACAGAATCCGGTAAGAGACTATTTAGCTCTAAAAGCTCCATTAAGAAGAATACGATCATTGTGGATTCGGGGGCTTCTCATCACATGATTAAGGATCAAGACATGCTGAAAAATCTTGAGCCATATCATGGAAATGTACAAATAGCCAATAGAAGCTCTGTTCCGATTGAAGAGATATGAGAGTTAGAGCTTTTCACAAAAGAAACTAAAGCATTATACATGCCTAGCTTCTCATCCAACCTTTTATCAGTTCATAGAGCAACAAAAGATTTGGATTGTGTGGCAATATTTGGGACTGACTTTGTGAAGTTTCAGGACCCTAAAATAAATCATGTACTCGGAGAAGGGAAGGTGGAGGATGGAGTGTACCTGTTGGAAACAAATAAACAAGAAAAGCTAAAAGCTCTTGGAGTAAAGGCGGATAAGGAAGTTTTTAACAAGAAGGAGATTGGAGATAGCTCATTATGAAATGGAAGGCTAGGACATCCAAGTTCAGCTGTCCTTAAGATGGTCTTACCCAATCTCGTTCAAGAAGAAGAAGTTTGTGAAGCATGTGTACTAGGGAAACATTGTAGACAGTTTTTTCCCTCTTCATCTACAACTTGTGATGAAGTTTTTGGCTTTGTACACTCGGATGTATGGACCACCCCATGTAACTCAAGAGATCAATATAAATATTTTGTTTCATTCATTGATGACTACGCAAGATACACATGGATCACACTCTTACACTCAAAGGATCAAGTATATGAAGCGTTTACTAACTTCACCAAATATATCTCTACCCAATTCAAGACCAAAATCAAGATCTTAAGAAGTGATAATGGAGGGGAGTATGTGAGCAAACGATTCAAGGAGTTACTCAATAAATTTGGTATCATACACCAAACATCGTGTGCATACACTCCACAACAGAATGGGGTAGCAGAAAGAAAGAATAGGCATCTCATGGAAGTAGCAAGAACCCTCATGATTGCCAAAGGAGTACCTAAGTTTCATTGGGGAGATGCAGTAATGACTTCAAGTTACTTGATCAACCGGCTTCCAACCAAAAATCTGGATAATAAATCACCATTTGAAGTGCTACACAAAAACAAGCCAAGCGTGAATCATATGAAGACCTTTGGATGTTCTTGTTATATGTTTCTACCGGAGGGACAAAGAAGCATACTTGAACCTCGAAGTATGAAGTATGTGTTCATTGGCTACTGACCAACACAAAAAGGATACAAGGTCTACAATCCGGAGACAAGGAGGACTATGTATCTAGAGAGGTGAGATTCAATGAAGAAGAAGGATTTTATGGAAACAAGAACCATAAAGCTCCGGAGGATGTGACTTCATTACCTATGGATTGGATGCGGGTTAATGACACTCTAATAAATGAAGTACAAGGAGAGAGCGAATCGTCTGAAACCAGAGTAGAAGATGAGACACATGTGGAGCAAGATCAGAATTCTGTTGGAGAAGAAGTGAATGATGGTGAGGGAGAACCTGAGCCAACAGTACCCTTAAGAAGAGGTACAAGACAAAGGCGACAACGTGTTTACTATGGCTACAACAACTCTGCCATGCTCCAATGGGAGTCTTGTGCGAGTAATCTTCCTTGTGTGATAAGAGAATGTCCTGAGCGTACGGCGAGCTTAGATCTCGATCCTATTGGCGACATCACTCTCTTATCACAAGGGGGAGATAACACTCAAACTACCACTATCACATATCCTATTGAGCATTTTTGCTCGTTGGCATCCTTACCTATAGAGTATGAAGCGTTTCTTGGAAGAATCAGCAAGGAATCCATACCTAACTCATATGAAGAAGCGTGTGAGAATTGAGTATGGGTAAAAGCCATGGAAAAGGAAATGAAGTCCATGGAAAAGAACCACACTTGGTACTTGACCAAATTACCAAAGGATAAGAAATCAGTTGGGTGTAGATGGATTTACACAATCAAGTATACAAGTGATGGGAAAATAGAGAGGTACAAAGCAAGGCTGGTGGAAAAAGGATACATTCAAATCTATGGGGAGGATTATACTGAGACATTTGCTCCGGTTGCTAAGCTCCACTCCATAAGAATCCTAATATCGGTGGCAGTGAACTTGAAGTGGGATCTGTGGCAGATAGATGTCAAGAACGCCTTCTTGCAAGGATATTTGGAAGACGAGGTATATATGGATCCACCCCAAGGATATCATAAGGAAGGCAACAAGGTTTGCAGATTGAAGAAAGCAATCTATGGGCTAAAGCAATCTCCAACAGCATGGTACCAAAGGCTAAGCGCTTGTCTTTTGGAGAAGGAGTTCATAAGATCTGAAGCTGATCATACTCTCTTCACAAGGCAAAGTGAAGGAGGAGTAGTGGTAGTCTTGATCTATGTTAATGATCTAATCATCACAGGAAGTGACAAAGATAGAATAGATCAAATCAAGAAACTCATGAAGATCGCTTTTGATATAAAGGATCTGGGAGAGCTTAAATACTTCCTAGGGATTGAGATGACACGGTTTGAAGATGGGATGTTCATCTCCCAAAGGAAATATGTGCTGGATCTCTTGGAAGAAACTGGGAAGTTAGGATCCAAGCCGGCTAAAACTCCAATAGAAGAAGGCTACCAAGATAATCCTGAGGGGGAGCCATTGGAAGATATTAAGAGGTATCAAAGGATGGTGGGCAAGCTCATTTACCTCACTATCACAAGGCCGGACATTTGCTTTGCAGTGAACCATGTGAGTCAACATATGCAAAAACCAACTATGCAGCATTGGAACATGATTGAGAGGCTGCTAAGGTACTTAAAAAACAGCCCTGGAAAAGGCATATGGATGAAGGCTAATGGAAACACAAAGGTTCAAGGATATTGTGATGCGGATTGGGCTGGAGATAAGCAAGATAGAAAGTCCACATCCGGTTTTTGTACCTTTGTGGGAGGTAATCTAGTCACTTGGAGAAGTAAGAAGCAGAAAGTTATAGCCTTATCAAGTGCTGAAGCCGAGTATAGGGCTATGAAGGAGGTGACAAAAGAATTGATATGGGTGAAGGAATTCCTAGAAGATCTTGGAATACATGAGGCTGAGGAGATGCTGTTGTATTGTGTTAATCAAGCTGCAATACATATAGCATCCAATCCGGTACTCCATGAAAGGACCAAGCATATAGAAGTGGATTGTCACTTTGTGAGGGGAAAGATTCAAGAAGGAATCATCAAACCCGCATTTGTAGCAAGTGGGGAACAGCTAGCAGATATCTTCACCAAGGCAACATCCTCTATCATTGGGGATCACATACATGGTAAGATCGGTCTAAAGGATCTTCACCGACCAATCTTGAGGGGGAGTGTTGAAATATGTGATCCCATAGTCAAGAAGAAGAATTCAAACTTAAGAGAAGGAGGGAAAAAAGGAGAACTAGTTGTGAAGAAACTAGAAGGAGAACTAGTTGAGAAGGAACTAGAAGAAAAGGAAGCTGTTGGATCTCAACTAGACAATCTAACTAAACCAAGTGAGGAAGCAAAGAGAGGTATGGGCACAAGCATGGGTGCGTAAGAGTGGTGCACCAAGACTATTGGAGCAGCCAAATCATTTCTCTTCTCCTCTTCACGCCATTCTCCTTCTCTCCTTTGCCTCTTCTTCTTCTTCTATGTAAAACTCTATAAATACATGTAATCTCTTGTAAAGAAAAGTGTGAATAAGAGGAAATATTCAGCAATCTCTCTCTCTTTCTTATTACGCCAATTCTCTCATATCCATCCTTATCTCTTTTTAAACCTCTAAAATCAACATGGTATCAGAGCAGGTTTATCCTTCAACCGCTTAAATCTCACCTTATAACTCTTCTACCACTCTACAATTCTTCTAATCTATAACAATACATCCTCCTAGTTCTATTCACTCTGAGATTAATATCCTTGGGATCATAGGAACTTCAAGTTATGAAAAAACTAGAATTGTGTATTGTCACTAGAAAATGGAGACAAATAAAGTAGCAATCCCAGTCATGCTCAAAGGAAACAACTATCTTCTTTGGGCAAAAATCACTAAGACCATCCTTAGAGGAAGAGGACTTTGGCGATATGTTGAGCCAAAGGAGGTAGCGGAAGCTGTAGTGAGAAATGAAAAAGAAGAAGCTAAGGAGGAACAAGAGGAACAATACACGCTCTCTCTTCTTCAAAGCTCACTAGAGTCATCCATCTTGGCGGCCTACTCATGTGCTGATTCCGCCAAAAAACTATGGGATATACTCAAGGGAGTATATGGAAATGTCTCAAATATATCAAGAATATTTGAGGTGAAGAGAGCGCTGAATGAGCTTCAACAAGAGGAGAAGCCAGTTAAGGAAATGTTTGGGGAGTATAGAAGCTTGTGGGCCGAGTTAGAGATTTTGAGGCCACACAAGTTCAACCCCAAGGAGTTAGGAGAAAGACGTGACCAAGACCAAGTGTTTGGACTTCTCTTGGCACTCAATGCATCCTACAAAGATCTTATAAAGCACATACTCAGATTTGAGAAGCCGCCAAGTCTAGCTGAAGTATGTGGCATGATACAAAGGGAGGAAGGATCAAGAGACCTATTCCGTGTACCAAGTGAGGCCGCACATCTTGCAAAGAGGAATCTCACATTAGACAAGAGGGTATTGGAATGTGAGCATTGTAAGATGAAGGGGCACACTAAGGAGAAGTGTTGGACTCTTTATCCACACTTAAGGCCTAAGCGGCTAAAGGAGAATGGAGGTGGACCAAGAGCCTTCATGGGAGTCACGCAACCTGTTGAAGAAATGGTCAGAAGATCCGAGTTTGAGACTCTCATCAAGAGTTTAGCCAAACTCACAGAATCCGGTAAGAGACTATTTAGCTCTAAAAGCTCCATTAAGAAGAATATGATCATTGTGGATTCGGGGGCTTCTCATCACATGATTAAGGATCAAGACATGCTGAAAAATCTTGAGCCATATCATGGAAATGTACAAATAGCCAATAGAAGCTCAGTTCCGATTGAAGGGATATGAGAGTTAGAGCTTTTCACAAAAGAAACTAAAGCATTATACATGCCTAGCTTCTCATCCAACCTTTGAGCCAGGTGGATATCTTGTGATAAAGGAGAGACGAGAGAAAGTCTTTGAAGAATATGACAAAGTTCGGATTTAAGTAAAGAAAGAAGGGTTCTCGGAAGGAAGACAGTCCAATCTTATGCCAAGGATCGATGGACCTTTCAAGATCATCAAAAGAGATCAACAACAACGCCTACCAGTTGGACTTGCAAGGTAAGTATGATATAAGCAACAGTTTTAATGTTACTTACTTGATCTCTTTTGTTGCAGATGATCCAGATTTGAGGACAAATCCTTTTCAAGAGGGAGGGGATGATATGAACATGGAAACGCCAACACTTAGAGAAGAAGAGGAAGATGCCTTGACCATTCCCAAAGGTCCTATGACCCGGGCAAGAACAAGAAAACATCAAGAAGCTGTTGGAACAACTCTAAAGCTGTTGGAACAACCACGAGCTGATCACGTCCATTCAAGCCATTCCGAGTTAATTATCATCAAGTGGCTTGAGTGTGCTCTTTTTCTCTTAGGTTGGTTTTATCCCAATGGATTTTCCATTTAAGGTTTTTAATGAGGCCTCAAGTCCATTTACCCCACTTTGATGATTAACTTGGACGATTTCATGAAGCTGTGAACCGAGTTCCTTATGCCATGGACCGACTCAAGCATCACCTTATGATATATTTTAGATTATGTTTTTTATTTCATGGTCTTTAGTTCACAATCTTCTTTAAATTCTAGTCAAACTCGCCTAAGTCTTCTAGTCCAAGTCTTCGGTCTTTGTTTCTAAGTTTTAGGATGAATTTTAGAGTTCCCAAGAGTCATTCTCAAAGGAGCTTGAGTCTTTTCAAGTATCCTTCTCCTGTTTAAACTTGTGTAAGCCTCATTCAAAGGCATCCAACGTTTTCTTCAAATATCTTGAGATTAATCTCTTTTGTTCTTTGTGAACATTTTCCGATTGTTTGGTGAGTCATATCCAACAATTTTTTGATCCTTCGGTGTGTCATATCCAAAGAATCAAACCTTATCACCACCAAGTGTGTAATATCTTGGCGTGGCATTGAGGAATATCAGTGGACTTCCGCATCCATTGTGTGACCATTCAATCCATCAACAAAGAGCCATTCTGCAGCTACTTGTGTTGTTATCATTCGATGCACAAGCCTTGATAAACTTGAATCTTTTGATTCGTTTATGCAAGGATTTATCCAACATCTTCATCCATCTTTGTGTGATCTACATCGAAACTGCCGAGTCTTGGGGTTAGATTTTCGCATCACTTTGAGTGATGGATAATCCACCCTTCAATAAAAATTTATATTCTCTTTCATGAAACCAAAAACTATTTCAGCCCTCAAATTCCCCACCACCCAGAATATTAGTTATAACCAACAAAATCTTGAATAAGTCGATCTGATTAGGATCGATCGTTCCCCTCTGCTCAACATGATCTCGGCGGCTACCCCCAATCAACAGCTTATCACACTGCAGAAGCAGTTCAGCTCTGTATACCTCCACAACCAGAACACAGCTTAGCATACTTTACCACCCATAAAATGACTTATTTGTAACTCCACGATTAATGGCACAACTCAGCATAGTTTTCATGGCTAACAGAAAAAACAAACATAGCCTTTCTAATATCTACACAACACAGCATAGCCTTTCGGCTATCAACACAACACAACATAGCATTTCGCCTATCAGCACAACACAACAAAAATTCTTTCTGCTATCAGCACAGTACATCATAGTCTTTTTGCTATCAGCACAGTACATCATAGTCTTTCTGCTATCAGAACAACACATCATTGTCTATACTTGGTTCATATACTCCCAAAATTGGACACCATAAGACCCCACTTCGTTTGAATGAATATGCGCCTACCGGATCTCCGGAACAGCTCAGCACAATAAGAATGACAAAGAATCTCAGAGTCCAGCATGACCCGATCAGCTAAGTCCAGCAAGATCGTAAGATCTCAAATGGCTTACCGAAACAGCATCAGGAATCACACAGAAATTTGACGGGTACACACCACACAACAATGAGATTCCACAACGTAAATCCCATCAACCAGCATTAGGACAATGTCCTAACCAGCCAAACCAAGTATAGGATCAACACAATATGAGCCCTACAGCCAAAACAAGTATAAACAATAACATCATGTTCAATAAAATATCTACCATGTTATTGGATATTAATGGAAAAGTATTTTATTTAGTAACACCGGCAATTACTTGAATACAACGGCTTAAACAGCAAGAATATGAACACCAACACTGCTAAACATCAACACTTGTGACTTCAGATAAGTCATCAGCGTGTTAAACAACTTCAAAATTTTGTGTTTCATCTTAGTTTCAGGTTCTCAAGTTTCCCTTTCAATCTCATTGCAGTCCCATAAGACATTCATCTCCGGAAATTTCTTCCTCTTGATCATTCAGACTCTGTAAACTAGCACCTCCAAATGCCTCGCCTTTACAACCATACTCGGCAAGATGTCAGATGGAATCTCATCCATCACCTGATCATCTCAATGTAGTCATTTATTCAGCATCCACCCATAGAATACTTTATGAAATGTCCGCCTCACATCCAATAACTCCATCTTTTAAGAAATTGGCCCAACCCGCTCCAAAATACTAACAAGATCTATATACCGAGGACTCAACTTAGTCTCAGAAATACACATGTTCGGTCTTGTCAGCATGACCATCTTCAGTTAGACCATATCCCCAACTGCAAACTCCAACTTTTTACTCTTATCAGTGTAGTTTTTCTATCTTTTTGAGTTTCTTACATTTTCAGCTTGACCACACAGATCTCTTTTAAAGTCTCATGTACAAAATAAGATCACGAAAAACTCATGTTCCCACTTGAGTTCTCTACCATGGTATCTTACATGGCTTAGCATAGAGAATCTTAATAGCACGGTACCAATACTAGCATGGTATATAGTTTTGTAAGCAAACTCTACTAAACTCGAGTGATCAAACTAATGGCCACTCCGAAACAGCACACAAAAGCTCAACAAAAATTCCTATGAAACTATCATGCAACTCTCATTCCCATAATCACATAGCACGACCCATGCTTATGAGGATCTCAGTACCCTCTTCTAAATCTTCAACTGCATGCATTCCTCATACCAAAACAACCCACCAACTCAACAGCCCCAAATTCAGCTCGGTTTAAGTTTCAAGAACACAGCTTGTTCCTTAATTTTAACAACCTAGATCACTCATGATCTTTTCCTTGGAGTACTTAGAACACAGCTAGCTCACACCACACTGCTTACTCCCAGCAACAACTTTGATTATACTCAATAAAAACTTTTCCCGATTATTGAATACCTTTCTTTC
Source organism: Nasturtium officinale (assembly GCA_963854855.1). Classification (NCBI taxonomy): domain Eukaryota; kingdom Viridiplantae; phylum Streptophyta; class Magnoliopsida; order Brassicales; family Brassicaceae; genus Nasturtium; species Nasturtium officinale. Next base: position 13,138,886 of record OY978500.1, read on the forward strand.
AAAACTTTCCTTTTCAAGGAACTTTTATTTATTTTTTACATTTCGTTTTAAGAAACCTTCCTTTTTAGGAACTCATAACACGCTCCTCTTAACCCTTACGCATCTAGAAGTACTCTACGCTCCTAAATATCTAACACCTTTGGCAAAACTTCCGCTTGACACACAAGCCCACAATCAAAACCCTTTCTAGTGGGATTGATCTCAAAACTACCGTGAAAACCTTAATAGATCAAATAAGTCAAGGCGAGTCTCAATACATCCATCTTTTGTCATGGATTCTGATTCTTGAAAAGAATAGATCCTTCTTGATTTAACAGCTTTACTACTTATCTCACTCTGTTAGATTTTAGAGACGAGATAACTTACAAATATTTGTTCGCTACTTAACCCGGTGCACTACACCAACTTTTCTTACCATCTTTAATCTTTATCAAAATCAACTCGTCCAGTTTGCAACCCCAAACCAACCCACTTATGGTCCAGACTCCCAAAGTTTTCTTTGAACCTCTTTAGAATACTCTAGAACATTCAAGAACTGTTTCAAAAGCTTCCAAAACATTTCTTGGCTACCCATCAGCTCTTTGTGGTTCTATAGAAGCTGAATTCGGTACCATAGTAGATAACCGCTCCAGCAATTAAGTCAATAAACTCAGCATCACCCTTAATTGGTTTTAATCTCTTTGTTATACCACTCATGGCACATAACTAATATTTTCTGGTGAAGCTCCACCAACAAATCTCGCGTTAACACAAACACTACACATACCACTATGCTCAGATCTTAACCAATGGGTTCTTAAGTTCCACTTGCTCAACCATCCTACTCCCGCCTACACTCTTCATTGGTTCTCCAGTGACACAAATAATTTTTATCGGCGCACTTCTAAACATAAATTATTCTGTTACACCAAACACCTTGCGAGTATTGATTGATCAGACTAAAACTAAACAGAAAAGCTTATGTTTTAGCCAAGATCGTACCATCTAGGTGGGATCGTACGATTTAGGTTGGATCCAACGATTCCTTCAACTCCTACCTGTTTTCCACCACAGTCACACACTGCGCCACACTCATTGTGGTAATTTTTCTTCAACTCTGCCACTCTGCTTGTTTTGCACATTCAATGAACAACACCACCCTTTATGGGGTGTAATAATAACTCTTCCTAACCATCGGTAAATCAGCGAACTACTAATCTTTCAAACAATAAATAAAACTACAATGGAAAGAGTCTTACCGTGGAACCTTTTACCGGCAGGAAAGGATGACATACCCCAAAACAAAAGAAAATAAATGTTATACAACTAGCAACAAACGATACTCGATTCACTGCAGAAAAAAACTATATAGCACAGCTGGAAATCTAGCAGTCCTAGAAACAATCTGCTCTGATACCAAATTGAAACACCCCAATCCATTTCTCGATAATAATATTCCCATAAATATTAAGATCCTCTAGCACAGACAGAATTAAAAAATTCTCAAAAACCACATTAAATTAATTAACTCAATAAACTCACAAAAACATATCAACATAATTATCAACTAACAACCTACAAGTGTAGGACAAATCATCATCATAAAAATAACAATAATAAAATAAAATAATAAAACCCCCGATATGTCATCTCTTTCCGCAGCCTTGGTCACACGAGCTCCATCAAGCTAAAATTTACTGCATCATTATGAAGAAATGCATCAGTATTTAATAAATACTGAGTGGGGCGATTAACCCGTCTCACAGCTATACACACAGGCCAACAAATAGTTTTCTAGCATAATTCATATGCTAACAGAATTCAGCAAACAACACAACAACAACTTCATCAATCGATTAATTATCAGCAAATAATTAAAAATAACATTCAGAAATAACGTCATATATTTAATTTCTCTAAGAAGGGTTCACTAATCAAAATCTAACCATTCATTTCTTAATCTCATCGTTGAAAAGCAACTCTTAGATGTACTGAACCTATCCCAAAAGTTTCATGAAGATCCGACCAGCGATAAACTCGCGATCTCTCCTTGACTGCATGTTGGTCTAAATCACGTGTGAAACAGAACACTTCACTAAAACGCACATAATGTTTCAAATACAACCTCAAATCCAAATCCGCAAAGTGAAAAATCTAATAGTAAGGCTTATCTACAACTACATAAAATTTCGTTACCTTTGAAAATGATTTACTTGGTTGAATCCCTTTTCTATCATGGCTTAGTAGTTATGTCTTCATCTCCTACTCAGCTTCCTCCTTTTTCACAAACAACAATATTCAATCTCTCTTTTCTACCTAGGTGGCCACGAAGCATTTAGAGGAAAATATAGGTTTTCAGCTTATATATTAATTTAGGGGTTTTTTTTCCTAAAATTAAAATTAAGTCCCTCAACTTTCTGATATATATAAATCATCTTCAAAATTTATGATTGCATCAAACTAACCCATCATAATTTTTGTTTCAACACAAAAAACCCAAAACAAAACACTCTTCGAAATTCCATTTTAACACCTCCCAACTTTATTTGAATTAAATAAGATCCATAAACCTTGACTCGTTATTCAAAAAAAAATAAATTCTTTCCCTTTTTGGCACACAGATGTTACACTATTAATATCATATTAATTATATATATATATATATATATATATATATAATAGGTATATGTATATAGAGGATAATATGCTAGTGTTATGAATTGAATGTGTGTATTTTAAGCTGAATATCATTAGAGTTTATCTCTAATCTTTTCATGTATCAAACAATGGTCAACTGGTGTTTATTCAATAAATTCCTTATCGGGTATCCAAATTTTTGAAAGCTTTTTTATTTTGTCGTCAGTAAGCTTTTCAATTCTAAATATGCATAATTTTATTATTTTACTCTTATTGGTTGTTATAATGAGACATGTAAGATATTAATCAGAAACTTAAATTTATATAAATCATTTGTATGAATGAATTCATTAGTTTTTTTTAATATTTGTCATAAACTTATTTTATTTCTTCTAAATATTAAATACTTCTATACCATCAAAATATTAATTTAAAAAAAATAAAACTATCTCAATTAATAATTTTTATAAAATTTTAAAATAAAAATAAAATGATAAAATATAGAAAGCTAATAATTGTATAAATTAATAAATATTAATTTATATATAAACTAATATCACTATAAATTAATAAATGTTGGAGTTCCAAAAATATTAATTTGTAGAGGTTTTAGTATTTTATTTCTAGATAAATATTATCGTATTCTATTAAGAAAAATAAACCACTCTTCATATTTGTAAAATCAACAATGGTATATATATTTATATATAAAGTTTTCCACGATTTGGTGGTACGCAATTGCACAATTTATCTTGAAATTTTTTTTAATTGAAATGATTTTGGTGGAGAATAGATCATACACAAAAGATAAAGGTGTTTCCATCGTTTAATTTTAAAGTTACATTTAGGCCTAAAAACAAATATCCGTATCCGGTGTATATCCAGATACGCATCCTAATTCGGATCCAAATTTGGATCTAAAAAGGGATATCTGGGAAAAACAGATATGGATACATATATCAAATTTCTGGATCCCCCGGATATATATATATATTTAGCTCCGGATATTTAGCTCATACTTCTTCATTTAAAATTATACCCTATTTTTATATTTTGAAAATTTGCAATTTCATACTTATTTTAAAATATGCTCAATATATATATATATATATAAAGACTAGATGTCCGATTTTCTTACTGATACTAGGATCCGGGTATCTAGGGTTTACGAATATAAGTAGTATAACAACAGATTCCAACGATAAAGATACAGATACATATAATATCCTAAAATCTGGATATTTTTATCTGTAACAGACCTAGTTATATCGGTTACCATTTGACATTAAAAACTTTACACCAGTTTTATAACTGACATGTCAAGGCAACAAAAATAAATTATCTTCATTTTAATTATGGACTTTTTTTAAGCTTCACTTTTAGTTTTATTTTTTCTAGCATCGATTAATGCTGAATTTGTGTTTGGACTCAGATTAATAGCTGGTTTAAAATTACTAATTCAACTGACACTAATTCAAAGCTGTTTTGATTTTATATTATAATAGAAATTTAATTGCAATTAACTAAAACATTATAAAAAGCAAATAATCTTTTACATTTTACTGAGCATTATGGGAAAGATTGGGGAATAGTTTTTTCTATGTGTAATGTTTTGAGCATAAATGACCATTTACAGATATAAAAATATTTAAACAAACATCTAAACATATATCAATGAAAAAATACTTATAGCAAATTAACGAAGATCTTCACCAATCTGGTTGTAATTGATTTTCCTATAATAAAATACAGACTAAAATAAAATCAAACAGAAACATCATTATATAAAAATCTATAGAAACTAAACAACTAATACATATTAATTCAATGATATCAAAATAAAAACTGACAACAACCTTCCAATTATCAGAAAATTCATTTGAACTAGAAATAACTAACAACAACCTTCGGATTAGCTATTTTCAATTAACAATAAAAATTAATAAATATAATCTCAAAATCATAAGGATAAATATAAAACAAATAAAATAACATGCTCCAGCATACACCTGCATCATCTCTACTTTAGATAGATTTGAAACATATCAAACTCATCATGTCCCGTTCACCAATATAATGATAATAAATATATATAATACATGACATATAATGTAACAAAAATTGAGTTAATCAGGGGAAGAACACTAAAAATATAATACAATTAATTGAATAGTTAGAAATCAATAAATTAAAGATATATTATTAAAAACAAATTGATTATCTTTACCACAATCAGCTTCGCCAGCTCAACATCATATCAAAAGAGTCATAAGCCTAGACAGAAACTCAACTACGTGAACTATGTCTGCAAAATAAAATGAAGAATCCGCAGCTAGCCAGATCTGAAAATAAAGGCAACAAAAAATAACAAAACAAACCTCAAAAATTATCTTACAGTACGAAGGATTTTGTTTTAGAACAAACAGAATCATCAAAATCATAATTAAAATTTAAATCAGATATGGAAACATTGATAAAGAATTAACTATGAGGATTAAATTGATATTTATATGGGAAAGGCACCTAAAAACCTTGGTTTAACTAACAAGATATTATTATTAAGCCTAAATTAAATATAACAAATATTTTATTTTGGGATTATATTAGGCCTTAATCAATATAAATAATATGAATGTATTAATTAATAATTTAAAATATAAACAACCACATTAATATATGATTTATTGAAGTAGATTTTGCCCAAATTGACCCAAATTAAATTATGTTTACTAGAATGACATATCATTTAGAAATATCTTAATATATGGATAAAAAACTTAAAACTTCAAAATTCAATTTTTTTACGAAAATACCATTAGTAATTAAAATATATATATATATATATAACTAATTAAAATTAAAAATAATATTAAAAAACTTTATATATAAAATAATTTTTGAAAAACATTCTACATTCTCTCTCTATAAACTCTCTTTTTCTCTAAACATACTCTCTCTAGACATAACATCTATAAACTCTATCTCTCCGAACTCTCTCTCTAAATATCTCACTAATCTCTCTCTCTCTATAATCATGATAACTTTTCATCATCCGGCTCGAGTAAGAATTAACTAAACTAAATTAATATCTCTCTCACTAAACTCTCTCTCTTTCTCTCTAAACTCTCTTTTAACTCTCTCTCTAAATTTTCTTTCCCTCTCTTAATACTCTCTCTCTAAACTCTCTTTTAACTTTTTCTCTCTAAAATTTCTCTCTGTACATTCTCTTTCTCTCCCTTAACTCTCTCTCTAAGCTTTCTCTTTCGCTCTCTAAATTTTTCTTTCTCTCTATAAAAAATTTACTCTCTCACTAAACTATCTCTCTTTAACCTCTTTCTCACTCTAAACTCTCTCTCCATATTTTTCTCTCTCTAAACTCTCTCTCTAAATTTTCTCTCTTAAATCTCTCACTTGACTCTCTCTTTCTCTAAAAATAAGTCTGCGGTAACGTTTTTGAAAAACATTTGTGACAACTATACTGAAACAATTTTGCGACAACTACAAAATATACAATACTTTGCGGTGAAAGGAAATAACTATCCGGCTCAAAATAATTCTGCCAATATGTTAATTAGTTTGCGGTATTGAGCTAATTCACATAACATTGCAGTGAAAGGAAATTCTTTTGTGGCAGAAAAAACTCTGACATCACGTTAACAAGTTTGCGATAAAAGACTAATTTACATAACTTTGTGGTGAAAGAAAGTAACTCGGCAAATTGGAAATAACTCTGTCATCATGTTAACAAGTTTGCAGTAATGAGCAAATTTATGTAACTTTGCGGTAAAAGAAAATAACTCGATGAATTGGAAGTAACTCTGCCATCACATTAACAACTTGGGATAACGAATTCATTCAAATAATTTTGTAGTAAAAGGAAATAACTCTGATTGGAAATAACTCTGTCATCACGTTAACAGCTCTACGGTAACAAGATAAATAAAAAACTTGGCGGTAACTGAAAATAACTCTGTCAAGAAAAATATCTCTACAACCACTATAATAACTATGCGGTTACGAGGTAAATAAAAAAACTCGGCGGCAATTAAAAATAAATATTCATCTAATAACTATGCGGTAATGATTTAAATCCAAAAACTTAGCGGCAATTGAAAAAGCTATGTAACCAAAAATAATTCTGCAGTCACTTAAACAACTATGATATAACGAGTAAATTCAAAAAACTCAGTGGTGGCAGAAAATAACTATACAAAATAATAACTATACGATAACATAGGATGAAGTGACATTTTTGTAAATATCAGATACGCGGAAATTAATTAGTGATGCCAGTTTCGTAATATTGTCTTTCCTTATAAAGCTTTTCAGGGCTACTTTTTGGTTTTAAATTTTCAAAAAAAAACAAACAAGTATTAAAGATAAATTATATTCATATAACAATATACGTATAAAGTTGTATCATATTGTAATCCTCCCTTTATTTAATCATATTTGATCATCAGTGCCCAAATTTCATTTTATTGCATTTTTAATTTTACTATTGGTAATGGGCTCAATACAAGAGTTTGCAAATCAAAGGAATGGGCTTCCATTCTCCACTGCGATGATTTACCTGATCTGTTTCTGACAATCTCTTCTTCTCGTCCTCCACTTCTTTTCAGTCTCATAACAAATGGTTATTAGTTCTTCTTCTTAACATCTCAACCTCTAAACCGAGACTGGAATTTGTCTCCTTTAGTTGTTGGTTATCGTATGTCTTTCCCCACCTTAACGTATTCTCCTTCTATCCACGCCCCTGTTTGTGGTGTGGGCTGTTCTAAATAAGTTAGAGGCAATAAGATATAATCCTAGACCAGGAGAGTTCACACCATTACCCATAATGATGAGCATGATTTGTTCCGGAACCTATTTAGGGTATTATCCAATCAACAACCAATATAAGGTCATTTGCATATTAGATCCTATAAACTATCTTAATTCTGCCTATGAGATGTTGACATGTGGACATATAGTATCTAGAGGTATTCTCATGAGTTCTTCAATGAGAACCAATTCTCTTCTTTCTCTTCTACTTTTTATTGTTAAGAACCCCATTGAGAGTTTCCTAATTTTGATGCTCTTAGATCGGATTAATTTAAATTTATTAAATCCTCGGACAAAAATTTAATGTGGCCATCAGTTTTGAGCAACTACAGAGGTAAATTAATTAGGTGTACTTCATTATCATTTTATGGGTTTTTTCAGTATAGATATTTCAAGCCCAAGTCGTAAGTTATTGATGATGTTGAGAAATATAATGGTTGCATTATATGTATCACCGTCTATTTAGGAGAATCTCGTATGGTGGATACAAAATTAAAAATGGTTGGAACAAGTCCTAATGGTGAAATTTTGTTCTCTATATGTTCACCATTTGACCTTTCTACATTTTCTTCTACCATTTGGCGAAGAATACTACTATTATAATTAAGATTCAAGGAATCAAAACAACTAAGGGTCAATACATTCATACTAATGTAAACAACATAGAGGATGTACAGTGTATGTGAGTTTTTAATATTTTTACTTCTAAGTTCTCATTTGCCAAGGAAGAAAAAATAAGGTAATGTCCCTCTTTAAATTATTATATTAAAACTGATATATGAACATGTCATAGTTACAAACTATTGTTAACACTAATCTTTGGTTATAAGCAATATTTATTAACTCTTGGATTGTGTTATGCTCCTTATAACTTGTCACCTAAAGAGGTAGCCATGGAAGAGAGTGAGGATAGCTTGATATTTCACTTGTTTAACTAGGTTTTGATGGTATTTTTTTTTTAGAGTTTGGTCGAATTCAAATTTACGAGTTTAGAAACTAGAACCATGAAATCTTGTAAGTCATCTATCTTATATAATCTATCATTCTGGGAACATAGAAAAAATCTATCTGATATCCATGTAATTTACATGTTTCACGTATTCATTTTTATCAGACTTTGTCTCATTTATCATTATTTTAGAAGAATAAATATGCATTTGGGATTTGCTTTGCATAATCTATCATCTTCAAGTTTTAGGCTCCATTTCTTACATGCACGTTGCATAAATGTTTGTCTTTTTAGGTACTTATGGAACTTTGAGAATTTGTAATGGAAGAAAGATGCCAACAAGAGAGATGATCATGTAGAGACAGTCCTAAAGGTATGAAAGATTGAATCAAATGAAAATCTTCCCTCGAAAGTTTAATCGTAAATTTCAAGTCAAGATAGGAAATTGAGTTACCTTTCCAATGGAAATGGCCTTGACTCATGTGGGTATATATTCAACGAGTTATGTTATATTACTTGACAGATATCATCTCTGTCGCGATGTTGAAAAAAAATAATTAGGGTTGACCCGACTTTCCTAGTTGCTTTTATATAAGTACTTGTCTTAACTAGTGTAAACCCTAAATTTTATTTCGCTTAGAGTGGGTTGATATCCAACCAAACTCTCTTATGGTTGATTTGGATTGATCTTTATTTTATATGCCATACAAGTAAATATTTTTATATTTTTCTATGTAAATCAATCATTTTATATTTTTCTTTTATCTTTTATTCATTTAGGTTGTTCTTAAGGGTAGATTAGCCAAGAGTTTGGTAGTTTAGAGCTTAGGCATTTTCTCACACACATGGTGTTCGATGAAATGTTTGAACCAAATCTTTTATGAGCTTATCTTTCCTAGCCAATGAGAATTGATGTTAGGATGATTATTGAACTTAATTGTTGGAATTGATAATTAATTCTCATTGATTCTGGGATTGCTAACGAGAGTTATGTTAATACTTAATTAGTAAAGTGTTTAGTGTCACGAGAGTGAATTAGTCATAATTATGAACTCCATATTCTAGAATGGTGCTTAATGCAATCTATTAAATCTTCATTTGATTGTGTTCATTCTCTTGATAGTATAACTCATGATTCAACACTTTCCTTTTGTTTTCCTTTGATTTTCATTCATTTCTTTTCCATTATTTTTTTTCTTAAAACCAAAATTTTTATATTCTCTTGTTTAGTTTAGAAACCTGCATCTCTAATGTTGCATCCTTATTATCCGAGGATTCAATACCCTTTGTAGTACAACATACATCAGATTTATTTGATAGACCTGATGAGCTAAAACCTCTTGATCACTATTCAAATTCTTGGAATCTAAAAGGTAGCACTACATTATTAAGCTTAACTTCATCTTACGTTTGAATTGATGAAATCAAGATTTTGATGGAACTTAGATGGTTTTGTTAACGGTTATGTTGGTTGTAGGAGTTAGATATGTTGCCTTTGGTTCCTTTCATGCCAGAAATAGTTGCACCAAAAGTAATTTGAAGCTAAAAGTTCATTGCTTAGATTATTGATCGCTAGTCTTGAACAACATGATCCATTATATCTTAAACAAGATAGTCGCATCAAAAGACGTTGTCACTATCCGCTATCTGTGAAGACATGGAAATAGTAAATAAGGTAACAGATGATGCAATGTCACAAAAGTAGTAGACTTAACTAACTAGTATTTGTATTCATATTTGATTGGTCTTGTGCTTCTCCTCCAAGGTAGATATATATATATATATATGTGTGACAGAGATCCTTGAGTAATATATGTTAGAAACTTCTCAACTCTTCATATGTATTGATGAACTTGTATCACATGTCTTCAGTCATATTTTACATTAAAATTTGATTTTACGATTTATAGGTGAGTGAACATGAGTTTTGAATATGGGCAAAATTTTATCCAAAATCTCGACATTGAGATTACAAAAAGATGTAGAAAGACCAGGATTAGTTATCCATCTTTCTTTTTAGTTTTTTAGTACTTAAAAACTTGTTTTTTTATCAACCCAAAAATATATAGCTCGATTTTAGTTGGTCGTCGCATAAGAAGGCTAAAACCATATGTAAATCCAGACCAGAAACCGTCACATATAGTTGTCAATTATCCCATGTGTTTTCCCACCATTAAGTGTTCTCCTAATATCAATGTCTTTGGCTCGGTCTGTATAAAACTATATGGTTCAGGCATGGATGTGACTAGCCTTTTGAAACATAATTATATTTTTAGTGCCAAAGAATCATGAGCACTCTTGTAAAATTTCATGTAGATGAAAATGAGAACGAAAAAAAAAATCTTAACGAGCGATGGAATGATAAATAGAAATCCCCAACGACATATATCTTTCTCAGCCTCTCTATTTTAAGTATTAATCAAAACATGGAAGTCGTGAACGATTTATTTTGTTGGGGATTCTTCTTCACTACTCCATTGCTAGTCAGAATTCTTTTCCTCGGTCTTAGTATCATCAATATTCCATTTCTAAAGATTGTTCATGATTATTTTGGCTCTAAGGAAATAAAAAGATGTTTGAAATCTAATGATATTGAATACATCTTTTATATTGTATTTCTTTTGCATTATTTTATGCTGCTCCAATTCTTGATTGATAATAGCATATACTATTATGATAAATAAAACAACTTTTAATGTTTAAGAGAAGATATCATAGCATATAACATGGTATCCTTAAAAGAACAATGTTTTATGTTCATAAAACAACAACGGCATATGTTTTATAAACTTTATTTTTTTAAATAAATTGGAATGTTTTGCTTGATAATGAGAATCATGCACAAAATTATGGATGTTGACACAATTAATTTTAATGTTAACATCAAGATCCTAGCTTAAGCATAATTTGAAGTTCACATCGACTAAGATTTGGATTATGACTGGCTTTAAATGGCTTTGCTAGTGGTTTATGTTGTTCATAAGAGTTGGCTATGATGGCTTTGGTTCCTTTAAGGTCAGATAGATTTGAACAGAAAGCAAGCAGAAGCCAGAGGTTCATTGCCGGAACATACAATTGATCTATTTACATTTTAATGAGCACTATGGGAAAGATTGGGGAATAGTTATTTTACTAAGGCATTTTATTAAATACAAATGATCATTTGCTATCAGAAAATATTTAAACAAACACCAAACATATATCAATAAAAAAGCTTACTTACAATTCAACGAAGATCTTCGACCAATCTGGCTGTAATTGACTTTCCTATAATGAAATACAAACTAAAATAAAATTAAACAGATACATCAATATATAAAAGTGCTAGATAGAAAACAAAACAACTAATATATAATCATTCAATGGTAACAAAACAACAACCAGTAACCATTATCAGAGCATTCATTTCCAGTAGAGATAACTTCAGATTCACTATTTTCAATTAATAATAAAAACATTAATACACATACTCCAGCATATACATGTATCATTTCAATTTAGAAAGATTTCAAAAATATCAAAATCGCCATGTCCCATTAACCTATGTAACTATGATAAACATATACAATAGATGACATATGAGTAAGAAAAATGAGTTAATCAGAGGACGAACTAATATTAAAAATTAGTATACAATTAAATTTATATTATAAATCAATAAATTAATGATGTCTGATTAAATTGAAAGTGTTTATATTTACCAACATCAGCTTCCTCATCGCAACTGCATATCCAGAGAGCCTCCAGCCTAGACTGAAACTTAATCTCACTAACTACACGTACAAATTGGAAAAAGAAGAATCTGCAGCCAGATCTTAAAACAAACTCGATATATATATAACAAATAGACCTCAACATTAGTCTATAACACGAATGATTTTGTTTCAGAATCAACAGAATCATAATTAAAACTTAAAACCTATAGGTTAGACGGAAAAAACTAATAATAAAATAACTATAAGGCTCAATTCAATATATATATATGAGAGACACACCTATAACCTAGGTTTAAATGACGATATGATATGACTAGGCCCAAATAAAATATAATCAAATAATATTTTGGCTTATATTTGGCCATAATCTTAAGAAATAATACAAAAAAATTTTAGGTACTAATTTAAAACATAAACAATGACATTCTCATTAACAAGCGATTTCTTTAAGGGTATTTTGGTAATATGTGCATAACTTTCAATTTAGTGTAGTTATACTTCTACTTTAATACTTAGTATAGATAAAATAAAACATTGTTTACACACAGACTATCCATTTATCTTTTACTAAATAAAATAGGTAAAACATGAGTCTCGTTTCCATGGTTGGTTTGTTAAATCTCTCTCTCAAGGTGGTAAGGAAGTTCTCTTCAAATCAGTCACTGTGTCCGATCCCGTGTAAGCAATGTCTGTCTTGTTTCAAACTTCCTCAAGGTATTTGCAAAAGAATTACTTTCATGGGTCTCTTGTATGAGTAGTGGGGATAACTGTAAATAAAATTCCTTGGTATCTCTTGGAAGAAATTATGTCGTAAAAAGGAGAAAGGAGGTGTAGAATTCTAGAATTTTGGATATTCAACCAATCATTACTTTGTTGATACTTCAGTATGTAATGGGTCCTTCTGAGAGTGTGGAATGTGATCTAGACCTTCATATGCTTAGAGAAGTATCATGTTTGCGAGAGAGCTGCAGGAGAAAGGTCTCATTAGATTTATTGGTAATGGGCTCAATACCAGGGTCTGGAAGCTAAGGGAGATAAACAAGCTAGGACGAAGCCATCCCCAGCAGTCATGACCAACACTACCAATCACTAGGACTGGAAAAAGTCGACGAAAGTTTTAGCTGGGTTGGGTGATGATCTTGATGGTCAGTTGGCCGTCCAAATTCATCTTCAGAATCGACACTTTGTTACTTTTTGGTATCCAACCCATCCTGTTTCAACCTCTAATGCATTTTCCTTAGTACATATACCTTTCTAAACCCTAATTTTATGTTCTAAATGAAATTTAAGGATTATTAAGCAAATACTTGTATGAATCCTTCTATTTTAATGTGTAAATATCTTATTCTCTTGAAATCTTGATATGAGCATGGAAACGCCAACACTTGGAGGAAAAGAAGAAGGAACCATGGCCATTCCCAAAGGTCCTATGACCCGGGCAAGATCAAGAGAACTTCAAGAAGCTGTAGGAAACATCTTAAGGACCACATGGAAGCATGAAGAAGCTAAGGAAAAACAACACCAAGACATGCTCACTTCCATTCAAGTCGCTCTAAGTTAAATCATCTTCAAAGTGACTTGAGTGTGCTCTTTTTCCCTTAGGCTCGGTTTTATCCCAATGGGTTTTCCGGCTAAGGTTTTTAATGAGGCCTCAGGTTCACTTATATCTCTTAGATGATTAGCTTAGGAGCATCTTTGATACCTTGGACGATTTCATGAAGCTATGGACCGACTCAAGCATCAACTTTATGATATAACTTAGATTATGGTTTTATTTTATCTTTTCTATTTCGCAAACTCTTTTATTTTCTTGTAGGTGATTGTTTAGAGTCCCAAGAAGTAGTAATCACAAGGCACTTGAGTCTGTTCAAGTCATCTCTCTTTATAAGTCGATTGTATGCCTCACTCGGCAATCATCCAACTTTTTAATTAACTTCTTTTCAGAGAAAATTGTCTAAGTTCTTTTAGAACATTTCCGATTGTTTGGTGTGTCATATCCAACAATCAACCTCGGTTCTCTGGTGTGTCATATCCAGAAAATCAACCTTTGTCTTCCCCGAGTGTGTCATATCTTGGAGAGACATTGTTGAGTGTTTATTAGGTGTGTAATATCCGAAATAAACCTCAGAATCAGTATACATAACCATGAAAGGCTAGAGAACCGTTGAATCTTGAAGAAGTTTTCGGGGCTGAAGATAGAAGTACAATCAAGATGAGTTAGTTCAAAGCTTAAACAATACCTATGGGTTCTTATATGATGAAGCAATGCTTTGAGTTACAACCTCTATGGATGTTTAGTAGGCATAAGTTACTGTTGCATTGTGCTTTGGACTTGGTCTAAACGAATGAATAGTGACAAAGCTTGGGCATAAGCCACTTCAGACACTTTTTTAAGAGAGGATGCATGCTATATTAAGGTGAAGAAGCAATCCAACGTAGCTAAGAAGCAATATCCATAACCATGAATGGCTAGAGCACCATTGAATCTTGAAGAAGTTTTTGGGGCTGAAGATAGGAGTACCACCAAGAAGAGTTTGGTCAAGGCTTAAACAACACCTATGGATGCTTATCTAATGAAGCAATGCTTTGACTTATAACCTCTATGGATGTTTAGTAGACATAAGTTACTGTCGCATTGTGCTTTGGACTTGGTCTAAACGAATGAATAGTGACAATGCTTGCGCTTAAGCCACTTTGGACACTTTCTTAAGAGAGGATGCATGGTAGATTAAGGTGGAGAAGCAATCCATTGTAACTGAGAAGCTGTATCCATAACCATGAAAGGCTAGAAAACCATTGAATCTTGAAGAAGTTTTCAGGGCTGAAGATAGAAGTACAACCAAGATGAGTTAGTTTAAAGCTTAAACAATACCTATGGTTGCTTATATGATAAACATATGCTTTGAGTTACAACCTCTATGGATGTTTAGTAGGCATAAGTTACTGTCGCATTGTGCTTTGGACTTGGTCTAAACGAATGAATAGTGACAAAGCTTGGGCTTAAGCCACTTCGGACACTTTTTAAGAGAGGATGCATGCGATATTAAGGTGAAGAAGCAATCCAACGTAACTAAGAAGCAATATCCATAACCATGAATGGCTAGACAACCATTGAATCTTGAAGAAGTTCTCATGGCTGAAGATAGGAGTACCACCAAGAAGAGTTTGTTCAAGGCTTAAACAACACCTATGGATGCTTATATAATGAAGCAATGCTTTGACTTATAACCTCTATGGATATTTAGTAGACATAAGTTACTGTCGCATTGTGCTTTGGACTTGGTCTAAACGAATGAATAGTGACAAAGCTTGCTCTTAAGCCACTTTGGACACTTTCTTAAGAGAGGATGCAAGGTATATTAAGATGGAGAAGCAATCCAACGTAACTAAGAAGCAGTATCCATAACCATGAAAGGCTAGAGTACCATTGAATCTTGAAGAAGTTTTCGGGGCTGAAGATAGAAGTACAACCAGGACGAGTTCGTTTAAAGCTTAAACAATACCTATGGTTGCTTATATGATGAAGCAATGCTTTGAGTTACAACCTCTATGGATGTTTAGTAGGCATAAGTCACTGTTGCATTGTGCTTTGGACTTGGTCTAAACGAATGAATAGTGACAAAGCTTGGGCTTAAGCCACTATTGACACTTTCTTAATAGCGGATGCAGGCTATATTAACGTGGAGAAGTTATTCAATGTAAGTAAGAAGCAGTATCTATAACCATGAAAGGCTAGAGAACCGTTGAATCTTGAAGAAGTTTTTGGGGCTGAAGATAGAAGTACTACCAAGATTAGTTAGTTCAAAGCTTAAACAATACCTATGGTTGCTTATATGATGAAGCAATGCTTTGAGTTACAACCTCTATGGATGTTTAGTAGGCATAACTTACTGTCGCATTGTGATTTGGACTTGGTCTAAACGAATGAATAGTGACAAAGCTTGGGCTTAAGCCACTTTAGGCACTTTGTTCAGAAAGGATGCATGCTATATTAAGGTGGAGAAGCAGTTCAACGTAAATAAGAAGCAGTATCCAAAACCATGAAAGACTCATGAACCATTGAATTTTGAAGAATTTTTCGGGGCTGAAGATAGGAGTACCACCAAGAAGAGTTAGTTCAAGGCTTAAACAACACCAATGGATGCTTATATAATGAAGCAATGTTTTGAGTTACAACATCTATGGATGTTTAGTTGGCATAAGTTAGTGTCGCATTGTGCTTTGGACTTGGTCTAAACAAATGAATAGTGACAAAGCTGGGGCTTAAGCTACTTTGGACACTTTGTTAAGAGAGGATGCATGCTATATTAAGGTGAAGAAGCAATCCAACGTAATAAGAAGGAATATCCATAACCATGAATAGCTAAAGAACCATTGAATCTTGAAGAAGTTTTTGGGGCTGAAGATAGGAGTACTATCAAGATGAATTTGTTTAAAGCTTAAACAATACCTATAGTTGCTTATATAAAGAAGCAATGCTTTGAGGTACAATCTCTATGGATGTATAGTAGGCATAAGTTATTGTCACATTGTGCTTTGGACTTGGTCTAACCGAATGAATAGTGACAAAGCTTGGGCTTAAGCCACTTTGGACACTTTGTTAAGAGAGGATGCATGCTATATTAAGGTGAAGAAGCAATCCAACGCAACTAAGAAGCAATATCCATAACCATGAAGGGCTAGAGAACCATTGAATCTTGAAGAAGTTTTTGGGGCAGAAGATAGGAGTACCACCAAGAAGAGTTAGTTCAAGGCTTAAACAACACCTATGGATGCTTATATAATGAAACAATGCTTTGACTTATAACCTCTATGGATATTTAGTAGGCATAAGTTACTGTCGCTTTGTGCTTTGGACTTGGTCTAAACGAATGAATAGTGACAATGCTTGCGCTGAAGCCACTTTGGACACTTTTTTAAGAGAGGATGCATGGTAGATTAAGGTGGAGAAGCAATCCATTGTAACTGAGAAGCTGTATCCATAACCATGAAAGGCTAGAAAACCATTGAATCTTGAAGAAGTTTTCGGGGCTGCAGATAGAAGTACAACCAAGATGAGTTAGCTTAAAGCTTAAACGATACCTATGGTTGCTTATATGATAAACAAATGCTTTGAGTTACAACCTCTATGGATGTTTAGTAGGCATAAGTTACTGTCGCATTGTGCTTTGGACTAGGTCTAAACGAATCAATAGTGACAAAGCTTGGGCTTAAGCCACTTCGGACACTTTTTTAAGAGAGGATATGTGCGATATTAAGGTGAAGAAGCAATCCAACGTAATTAAGAAGCAATATCCATAACCATGAATGGCTAGAGAACCATTGAATCTTGATGAAGTTCTCAGGGCTGAAGATAGGAGTACCACCAAGAAGATTTTGTTCAAGGCTTAAACAACACCTATGGATGCTTATATAATGAAGCAATGCTTTGACTTATAACCTCTATGGATGTTTAGTAGACATAAGTTACTGTCGCATTGTGCTTTGGACTTGGTCTAAACGAATGAATAGCGACAAAGCTTGCGCTTAAGCCACTTTGGACACTTTCTTAAGAGAGGATGCATGGTATATTAAGATGGAGAAGCAATCCAACGTAACTAAGAAGCAGTATCCATAACCATGAAAGGCTAGAGTACCATTGAATCTTGAAGAAGTTTTCGGGGCTGAAGATAGAAGTACAACCAAGACGAGTTCGTTTAAACCTTAAACAATACCTATGGTTGCTTATATGATGAAGCAATGCTTTGAGTTACAACTTCTATGGATGTTTAGTAGCCATAAGTCACTGTCGCATTGTGCTTTGGACTTGGTCTAAACGAACGAATAGTGACAAAGCTTGGGCTTAAGCCACTATTGACACTTTCTTAATAGCGGACCCAGGCTATATTAAGGTGGAGAAGTTATTCATTGTAAGTAAGAAGCAGTATCTATAACCATCAAAGGCTAGAGAACCGTTGAATCTTGAAGAAGTTTTTAGGGCTGAAGATAGAAGTACTACCAAGATTAGTTAGTTCAAAGCTTAAACAATACCTATGGTTGCTTATATGATGAAGCAATGCTTTGAGTTACAACCTCTATGGATATTTAGTAGGCATAAGTTACTGTCGCATTGTGATTTGGACTTGGTCTAAACGAATGAATAGTGACAAAGCTTGGGCTTAAGCCACTTTAGGCACTTTGTTCAGAAAGGATGCATGCTATATTAAGGTGGAGAAGCAGTTCAACGTAAATAAGAAGCAGTATCCAAAACCATGAAAGACTCATGAACCATTGAATTTTGAAGAATTTTTCGGGGCTGAAGATAGGAGTACCACCAAGAAGAGTTAGTTCAAGGCTTAAACAACACCAATGGATGCTTATATAATGAAGCAATGTTTTGAGTTACAACATCTATGGATGTTTAGTTGGCATAAGTTAGTGTCGCATTCTGCTTTGGACTTGGTCTAAACAAATGAATAGTGACAAAGCTTGGGCTTAAGCTACTTTGGATACTTTGTTAAGAGAGGAGGCATGCTATATTAAGGTGAAGAAGCAATCCAACGTAATAAGAAGGAATATCCATAACCATGAATAGCTAAAGAACCATTGAATCTTGAAAAAGTTTTTGGGGCTGAAGATAGGAGTACTATCAAGATGAATTTGTTTAAAGCTTAAACAATACCTATAGTTGCTTATATAAAGAAGCAATGCTTTGAGGTACAATCTCTATGGATGTATAGTAGGCATAAGTTATTGTCACATTGTGCTTTGGACTTGGTCTAACCGAATGAATAGTGACAAAGCTTGGGCTTAAGCCACTTTGGACACTTTGTTAAGAGAGGATGCATGCTATATTAAGGTGAAGAAGCAATCCAACGCAACTAAGAAGCAATATCCATAACCATGAAGGGCTAGAGAACCATTGAATCTTGAAGAAGTTTTTGGGGCAGAAGATAGGAGTACCACCAAGAAGAGTTAGTTCAAGGCTTAAACAACACCTATGGATGCTTATATAATGAAACAATGCTTTGACTTATAACCTCTATGGATATTTAGTAGGCATAAGTTACTGTCGCTTTGTGCTTTGGACTTGGTCTAAACGAATGAATAGTGACAATGCTTGCGCTGAAGCCACTTTGGACACTTTTTTAAGAGAGGATGCATGGTAGATTAAGGTGGAGAAGCAATCCATTGTAACTGAGAAGCTGTATCCATAACCATGAAAGGCTAGAAAACCATTGAATCTTGAAGAAGTTTTCGGGGCTGCAGATAGAAGTACAACCAAGATGAGTTAGTTTAAAGCTTAAACGATACCTATGGTTGCTTATATGATAAACAAATGCTTTGAGTTACAACCTCTATGGATGTTTAGTAGGCATAAGTTACTGTCGCATTGTGCTTTGGACTAGGTCTAAACGAATCAATAGTGACAAAGCTTGGGCTTAAGCCACTTCGGACACTTTTTTAAGAGAGGATATGTGCGATATTAAGGTGAAGAAGCAATCCAACGTAATTAAGAAGCAATATCCATAACCATGAATGGCTAGAGAACCATTGAATCTTGATGAAGTTCTCAGGGCTGAAGATAGGAGTACCACCAAGAAGATTTTGTTCAAGGCTTAAACAACACCTATGGATGCTTATATAATGAAGCAATGCTTTGACTTATAACCTCTATGGATGTTTAGTAGACATAAGTTACTGTCGCATTGTGCTTTGGACTTGGTCTAAACGAATGAATAGCGACAAAGCTTGCGCTTAAGCCACTTTGGACACTTTCTTAAGAGAGGATGCATGGTATATTAAGATGGAGAAGCAATCCAACGTAACTAAGAAGCAGTATCCATAACCATGAAAGGCTAGAGTACCATTGAATCTTGAAGAAATTTTCGGGGCTGAAGATAGAAGTACAACCAAGACGAGTTCGTTTAAACCTTAAACAATACCTATGGTTGCTTATATGATGAAGCAATGCTTTGAGTTACAACCTCTATGGATGTTTAGTAGCCATAAGTCACTGTCGCATTGTGCTTTGGACTTGGTCTAAACGAACGAATAGTGACAAAGCTTGGGCTTAAGCCACTATTGACACTTTCTTAATAGCAGATGCAGGCTATATTAAGGTGGAGAAGTTATTCAATGTAAGTAAGAAGCAGTATCTATAACCATCAAAGGCTAGAGAACCGTTGAATCTTGAAGAAGTTTTTAGGGCTGAAGATAGAAGTACTACCAAGATTAGTTAGTTCAAAGCTTAAACAATACCTATGGTTGCTTATATGATGAAGCAATGCTTTGAGTTACAACTTCTATGGATGTTTAGTAGGCATAAGTTACTGTCGCATTGTGATTTGGACTTGGTCTAAACGAATGAATAGTGACAAAGCTTGGGCTTAAGCCACTTTAGGCACTTTGTTCAGAAAGGATGCATGCTATATTAAGGTGGAGAAGCAGTTCAACGTAAATAAGAAGCAGTATCCAAAACCATGAAAGACTCATGAACCATTGAATTTTGAAGAATTTTTCGGGGCTGAAGATAGGAGTACCACCAAGAAGAGTTAGTTCAAGGCTTAAACAACACCAATGGATGCTTATATAATGAAGCAATGTTTTGAGTTACAACATCTATGGATGTTTAGTTGGCATAAGTTAGTGTCGCATTCTGCTTTGGACTTGGTCTAAACAAATGAATAGTGACAAAGCTTGGGCTTAAGCTACTTTGGATACTTTGTTAAGAGAGGAGGCATGCTATATTAAGGTGAAGAAGCAATCCAACGTAATAAGAAGGAATATCCATAACCATGAATAGCTAAAGAACCATTGAATCTTGAAGAAGTTTTTGGGGCTGAAGATAGGAGTACTATCAAGATGAATTTGTTTAAAGCTTAAACAATACCTATAGTTGCTTATATAAAGAAGCAATGCTTTGAGGTACAATCTCTATGGATGTATGGTAGGCATAAGTTATTGTCACATTGTGCTTTGGACTTGGTCTAACCGAATGAATAGTGACAAAGCTTGGGCTTAAGCCACTTTGGACACTTTGTTAAGAGAGGATACATGCTATATTAAGGTGAAGAAGCAATCCAACGCAACTAAGAAGCAATATCCATAACCATGAAGGGCTAGAGAACCATTGAATCTTGAAGAAGTTTTTGGGGCAGAAGATAGGAGTACCACCAAGAAGAGTTAGTTCAAGGCTTAAACAACACCTATGGATGCTTATATAATGAAACAATGCTTTGACTTATAACCTCTATGGATATTTAGTAGGCATAAGTTACTGTAGCTTTGTGCTTTGGACTTGGTCTAAACGAATGAATAGTGACAATGCTTGCGCTGAAGCCACTTTGGACACTTTTTTAAGAGAGGATGCATGGTAGATTAAGGTGGAGAAGCAATACATTGTAACTGAGAAGCTGTATCCATAACCATGAAAGGCTAGAAAACCATTGAATCTTGAAGAAGTTTTCGGGGCTGCAGATAGAAGTACAACCAAGATGAGTTAGTTTAAAGCTTAAACGATACCTATGGTTGCTTATATGATAAACAAATGCTTTGAGTTACAACCTCTATGGATGTTTAGTAGGCATAAGTTACTGTCGCATTGTGCTTTGGACTAGGTCTAAACGAATCAATAGTGACAAAGCTTGGGCTTAAGCCACTTCGGACACTTTTTTAAGAGAGGATATGTGCGATATTAAGGTGAAGAAGCAATCCAACGTAATTAAGAAGCAATATCCATAACCATGAATGGCTAGAGAACCATTGAATCTTGATGAAGTTCTCAGGGCTGAAGATAGGAGTACCACCAAGAAGATTTTGTTCAAGGCTTAAACAACACCTATGGATGCTTATATAATGAAGCAATGCTTTGACTTATAACCTCTATGGATGTTTAGTAGACATAAGTTACTGTCGTATTGTGCTTTGGACTTGGTCTAAACGAATGAATAGCGACAAAGCTTGCGCTTAAGCCACTTTGGACACTTTCTTAAGAGAGGATGCATGGTATATTAAGATGGAGAAGCAATCCAACGTAACTAAGAAGCAGTATCCATAACCATGAAAGGCTAGAGTACCATTGAATCTTGAAGAAGTTTTCGGGGCTGAAGATAGAAGTACAACCAAGACGAGTTCGTTTAAACCTTAAACAATACCTATGGTTGCTTATATGATGAAGCAATGCTTTGAGTTACAACCTCTATGGATGTTTAGTAGCCATAAGTCACTGTCGCATTGTGCTTTGGACTTGGTCTAAACGAACGAATAGTGACAAAGCTTGGGCTTAAGCCACTATTGACACTTTCTTAATAGCAGATGCAGGCTATATTAAGGTGGAGAAGTTATTCAATGTAAGTAAGAAGCAGTATCTATAACCATCAAAGGCTAGAGAACCGTTGAATCTTGAAGAAGTTTTTAGGGCTGAAGATAGAAGTACTACCAAGATTAGTTAGTTCAAAGCTTAAACAATACCTATGGTTGCTTATATGATGAAGCAATGCTTTGAGTTACAACCTCTATGGATGTTTAGTAGGCATAAGTTACTGTCGCATTGTGATTTGGACTTGGTCTAAACGAATGAATAGTGACAAAGCTTGGGCTTAAGCCACTTTAGGCACTTTGTTCAGAAAGGATGCATGCTATATTAAGGTGGAGAAGCAGTTCAACGTAAATAAGAAGCAGTATCCAAAACCATGAAAGACTCATGAACCATTGAATTTTGAAGAATTTTTCGGGGCTGAAGATAGGAGTACCACCAAGAAGAGTTAGTTCAAGGCTTAAACAACACCAATGGATGCTTATATAATGAAGCAATGTTTTGAGTTACAACATCTATGGATGTTTAGTTGGCATAAGTTAGTGTCGCATTCTGCTTTGGACTTGGTCTAAACAAATGAATAGTGACAAAGCTTGGGCTTAAGCTACTTTGGATACTTTGTTAAGAGAGGAGGCATGCTATATTAAGGTGAAGAAGCAATCCAACGTAGTAAGAAGGAATATCCATAACCATGAATAGCTAAAGAACCATTGAATCTTGAAGAAGTTTTTGGGGCTGAAGATAGGAGTACTATCAAGATGAATTTGTTTAAAGCTTAAACAATACCTATAGTTGCTTATATAAAGAAGCAATGCTTTGAGGTACAATCTCTATGGATGTATAGTAGGCATAAGTTATTGTCACATTGTGCTTTGGACTTGGTCTAACCGAATGAATAGTGACAAAGCTTGGGCTTAAGCCACTTTGGACACTTTGTTAAGAGAGGATGCATGCTATATTAAGGTGAAGAAGCAATCCAACGCAACTAAGAAGCAATATCCATAACCATGAAGGGCTAGAGAACCATTGAATCTTGAAGAAGTTTTTGGGGCAGAAGATAGGAGTACCACCAAGAAGAGTTAGTTCAAGGCTTAAACAACACCTATGGATGCTTATATAATGAATCAATGCTTTGACTTATAACCTCTATGGATATTTAGTAGGCATAAGTTACTGTCGCTTTGTGCTTTGGACTTGGTCTAAACGAATGAATAGTGACAATGCTTGCGCTGAAGCCACTTTGGACACTTTTTTAAGAGAGGATGCATGGTAGATTAAGGTGGAGAAGCAATCCATTGTAACTGAGAAGCTGTATCCATAACCATGAAAGGCTAGAAAACCATTGAATCTTGAAGAAGTTTTCGGGGCTGCAGATAGAAGTACAACCAAGATGAGTTAGTTTAAAGCTTAAACGATACCTATGGTTGCTTATATGATAAACAAATGCTTTGAGTTACAACCTCTATGGATGTTTAGTAGGCATAAGTTACTGTCGCATTGTGCTTTGGACTAGGTCTAAACGAATCAATAGTGACAAAGCTTGGGCTTAAGCCACTTCGGACACTTTTTTAAGAGAGGATATGTGCGATATTAAGGTGAAGAAGCAATCCAACGTAATTAAGAAGCAATATCCATAACCATGAATGGCTAGAGAACCATTGAATCTTGATGAAGTTCTCAGGGCTGAAGATAGGAGTACCACCAAGAAGATTTTGTTCAAGGCTTAAACAACACCTATGGATGCTTATATAATGAAGCAATGCTTTGACTTATAACCTCTATGGATGTTTAGTAGACATAAGTTACTGTCGCATTGTGCTTTGGACTTGGTCTAAACGAATGAATAGCGACAAAGCTTGCGCTTAAGCCACTTTGGACACTTTCTTAAGAGAGGATGCATGGTATATTAAGATGGAGAAGCAATCCAACGTAACTAAGAAGCAGTATCCATAACCATGAAAGGCTAGAGTACCATTGAATCTTGAAGAAGTTTTCGGGGCTGAAGATAGAAGTACAACCAAGACGAGTTCGTTTAAACCTTAAACAATACCTATGGTTGCTTATATGATGAAGCAATGCTTTGAGTTACAACCTCTATGGATGTTTAGTAGCCATAAGTCACTGTCGCATTGTGCTTTGGACTTGGTCTAAACGAACGAATAGTGACAAAGCTTGGGCTTAAGCCACTATTGACACTTTCTTAATAGCAGATGCAGGCTATATTAAGGTGGAGAAGTTATTCAATGTAAGTAAGAAGCAGTATCTATAACCATCAAAGGCTAGAGAACCGTTGAATCTTGAAGAAGTTTTTAGGGCTGAAGATAGAAGTACTACCAAGATTAGTTAGTTCAAAGCTTAAACAATACCTATGGTTGCTTATATGATGAAGCAATGCTTTGAGTTACAACCTCTATGGATGTTTAGTAGGCATAAGTTACTGTCGCATTGTGATTTGGACTTGGTCTAAACGAATGAATAGTGACAAAGCTTGGGCTTAAGACACTTTAGGCACTTTGTTCAGAAAGGATGCATGCTATATTAAGGTGGAGAAGCAGTTCAACGTAAATAAGAAGCAGTATCCAAAACCATGAAAGACTCATGAACCATTGAATTTTGAAGAATTTTTCGGGGCTGAAGATAGGAGTACCACCAAGAAGAGTTAGTTCAAGGCTTAAACAACACCAATGGATGCTTATATAATGAAGCAATGTTTTGAGTTACAACATCTATGGATGTTTAGTTGGCATAAGTTAGTGTCGCATTGTGCTTTGGACTTGGTCTAAACAAATGAATACTGACAAAGCTTGGGCTTAAGCTACTTTGGACACTTTGTTAAGAGAGGATGCATGCTATATTAAGGTGAAGAAGCAATCCAACGTAATAAGAAGGAATATCCATAACCATGAATAGCTAAAGAACCATTGAATCTTGAAGAAGTTTTTGGGGCTGAAGATAGGAGTACTATCAAGATGAATTTGCTTAAAGCTTAAACAATACCTATAGTTGCTTATATAAAGAAGCAATGCTTTGAGGTACAATCTCTATGGATGTTTAGTAGGCATAAGTTATTTTCGCATTGTGCTTTGGACTTGGTCTAACCGAATGAATAGTGACAAAGCTTGGGCTTAAGCCACTTTGGACACTTTGTTAAGAGAGGATGCATGCTATATTAAGTTGATGAAGCAATCCAACGCAACTAAGAAGCAATATCCATAACCATGAAGGGCTAGAGAACCATTGAATCTTGAAGAAGTTTTTGGGGCAGAAGATAGGAGTACCACCAAGAAGAGTTAGTTCATGGCTTAAACAACATCTATGGATGCTTATATAATGAAGCAATGCTTTGAGTTATAACCTCTATGGATATTTAGTAGTCATAAGTTACTGTCGCATTGTGCTTTGGACTTGGTCTAAACGAATGAATAGTAACAAAGCTTGGGCTTAAGCCACTTTGAACACTTTCTTAAGAGAGGATGCATGCTATATTAAGGTGGAGAAGTAATCCAACTTAACTAAGAATCAGTACACATAACCATGAAAGGCTAGAGAACCGTTGAATCTTGAAGAAGTTTTCGGGGCTGAAGATAGAAGTACAACCAAGATGAGTTAGTTCAAAGCTTAAACAATACCTATGGTTGCTTATATGACGAAGCAATGCTTTGAGTTACAACCTCTATGGATGTTTAGTAGGAATAAGTTACTGTTGCATTGTGCTTTGGACTTGGTTTAAACGAATGAATAGTGACAAAGCTTGGGCTTAAGCCACTTCGGACACTTTTTAAGAGAGGATGCATGCTATATTAAGGTGAAGAAGCAATCGAACGTAACTAAGAAGCAATATCCATAACCATGAATGGCTAGAGAACCATTGAATCTTGAAGAAGTTTTTGGGGCTGAAGATAGGAGTACCACCAAGAAGAGTTTGTTTAAGGCTTAAACAACACCTATGGATGCTTATATAATGAAGCAATGCTTTGACTTATAACCTCTATGGATGTTTAGTAGACATAAGTTACTGTCGCATTGTGCTTTGGACTTGGTCTAAACGAATGAATAGTGACAATGCTTGCGCTTAAGCCACTTTGGACACTTTCTTAAGAGACTATGCATGGTAGATTAAGGTGGAGAAGCAATCCAACGTAAATGAGAAGCATTATCCATAACCATGAAAGGCTAGAAAACCATTGAATCATGAAGAAGTTTTCGGGGCTGAAGATAGAAGTACAACCAAGACGAGTTTGTTTAAAGCTTAAACAATACCTATAGATGCTTATATAACGAAGAAATGCTTTGAGGTACAATCTCTATGGATGTTTAGTAGGCATAAGTTATTGTCGCATTGTGCTTTGGACTTGGTCTAAACGAATGAATAGTGACAAAGCTTGGGCTTAAGCCACTTTGGACACTTTGTTAAAAGAGGATGCATGCTATATTAAGGTGAAGAAGCAATCCAACGCAACTAAGAAGCAATATCCATCACCATGAAGGGTTAGAGAACCATTGAATCTTGAAGAAGTTTTTGGGGCAGAAGATAGGAGTACCACCAAGAAGAGTTAGTTCAAGGCTTAATCAACACCTATGGATGCTTATATAATGAAGCAATGCTTTGAGTTATAACCTCTATGTATATTTAGTAGGCAAAAGTTACTGTCGCATTGTGCTTAGGACTTGGTCTAAACGAATGAATAGTAACAAAGCTTGGGCTTAAGCCACTTTGGACACTTTCTTAAGAGAGGATGCATGCTATATTAAGGTGGAGAAGTAATCCAACTTAACTAAGAATCAGTATACATAACCATGAAAGGCTACAGTACCATTGAATCTTGAAGAAGTTTTCGGCGCTGAAGATTGAAGTATAATCAAGATGAGTTAGTTCAAAGCTTAAATAATAGCTATGGTTGCTTATATGATTAAGCAATGCTTTGAGTTACAACCTCTATGGATGTTTAGTAGCCATAAGTCACTGTCGCATTGTGCTTTGGACTTGGTCTAAACGAACGAATAGTGACAAAGCTTGGGCTTAAGCCACTATTGACACTTTCTTAATAGCGGATGCAGGCTATATTAAGGTGGAGAAGTTATTCAATGTAAGTAAGAAGCAGTATCCATAACCATGAATGGCTAGAGAACCATTGAATCTTGATGAAGTTCTCAGGGCTGAAGATAGGAGTACCACCAAGAAGATTTAGTTCAAGGCTTAAACAACACCTATGGATGCTTATATAATGAAGCAATGCTTTGACTTATAACCTCTATGGATGTTTAGTAGACATAAGTTACTGTCGCATTGTGCTTTGGACTTGGTCTAAACGAATTAATAGCGACAAAGCTTGCGCTTAAGCCACTTTGGACACTTTCTTAAGAGAGGATGCATGGTATATTAAGATGGAGAAGCAATCCAACGTAACTAAGAAGCAGTATCCATAACCATGAAAGGCTAGAGTACCATTGAATCTTGAAGAAGTTTTCGGGGCTGAAGATAGAAGTACAACCAAGACGAGTTCGTTTAAACCTTAAACAATACCTATGGTTGCTTATATGATGAAGCAATGCTTTGAGTTACAACCTCTATGGATGTTTAGTAGCCATAAGTCACTGTCGCATTGTGCTTTGGACTTGGTCTAAACGAACGAATAGTGACAAAGCTTGGGCTTAAGCCACTATTGACACTTTCTTAATAGCGGATGCAGGCTATATTAAGGTGGAGAAGTTATTCAATGTAAGTAAGAAGCAGTATCTATAACCATCAAAGGCTAGAGAACCGTTGAATCTTGAAGAAGTTTTTAGGGCTGAAGATAGAAGTACTACCAAGATTAGTTAGTTCAAAGCGTAAACAATACCTATGGTTGCTTATATGATGAAGCAATGCTTTGAGTTACAACCTCTATGGATGTTTAGTAGGCATAAGTTACTGTCGCATTGTGATTTGGACTTGGTCTAAACGAATGAATAGTGACAAAGCTTGGGCTTAAGCCACTTTAGGCACTTTGTTCAGAAAGGATGCATGCTATATTAAGGTGGAGAAGCAGTTCAACGTAAATAAGAAGCAGTATCCAAAACCATGAAAGACTCATGAACCATTGAATTTTGAAGAATTTTTCGGAGCTGAAGATAGGAGTACCACCAAGAAGAGTTAGTTCAAGGCTTAAACAACACCAATGGATGCTTATAAAATGAAGCAATGTTTTGAGTTACAACATCTATGGATGTTTAGTTGGCATAAGTTAGTGTCGCATTGTGCTTTGGACTTGGTCTAAACAAATGAATAGTGGCAAAGCTTGGGCTTAAGCTACTTTGGACACTTTGTTAAGAGAGGATGCATGCTATATTATGGTGAAGAAGCAATCCAACGTAATAAGAAGGAATATCCATAACCATGAATAGCTAAAGAACCATTGAATCTTGAAGAAGTTTTTGGGGCTGAAGATAGGAGTACTATCAAGAAGAATTTGCTTAAAGCTTAAACAATACCTATAGTTGCTTATATAAAGAAGCAATGCTTTGAGGTACAATCTCTATGGATGTTTAGTAGGCATAAGTTATTGTTGCATTGTGCTTTGGACTTGGTCTAAACGAATGAATAGTAAAAAAGCTTGGGCTTAAGCCACTTCGGACACTTTGTTAAGAGAGGATGCATGCTATATTAAGGTGAAGAAGCAATCCAATGTAACTAAGAAGCAATATTCATAACCATGAATGGCTAGAGAACCGTTGAATCTTGAAGAATTTTTTGGGGCTGAAGATAGGAGTACCACCAAGAAGAGTTTGTTCAAGGCTTAAACAACACCTATGGATGCTTATATAATGAAGCAATGCTTTGACTTATAACCTCTATGGATGTTTAGTAGACATACGTTTCTGTCGCATTGTGCTTTGGACTTGGTCTAAACGAATGAATAGTGACAATGCTTGCGCTTAATCCACTTTGGACACTTTCTTAAGATAGGATGCATGGTAGATTAAGGTGGAGAAGCAATCCATTGTAACTGAGAAGCAGTATCCATAACCATGAAAGGCTAGAAAACCAATGAATCTTGAAGAATTTTCGGGGCTGAAGATAGAAGTACAACCAAGATTAGTTAGTTTAAAGCTTAAACAATACCTATGGTTGCTTATATGATAAACAATGCTTTGAGTTACAACCTCTATGGATGTTTAGTAGGTATATGTCACTGTCGCATTGTGCTTTGGACTTGGTCTAAATGAATGAATAGTGACAAAGCTTAGGCTAAAACCACTTTGGACACTTTCTTAAAAGAGGATGCATGCTATATTAAGGTGGAGAAGCAATCCAATGTAACTAAGAAGAAGTATCTACAACCGTTAAAGGGTAGAGAACCATTGAATCTTGATGAAGTTTTTGGGGCTGAAGATAGAATTACTACCAAGATGAGTTAGTTCAAAGCTTAAACAATACCTATGGTTGCTTATAAGATGAAGCAATGATTTGAGTTACAACTTCTATGGATGTTTAGTAGGCATAAGTTACTGTCACATTGTGCTTTGGACTTGGTCTAAACGAATGAATAATGACAAAGCTTGAGCTTAAGCCACTATTGAAACTTTCTTAATAGCGGATGCATGCTATGTTAAGGTGGAGAAGTTTTTCAATGTAAGTAAGAAGCAGTATTTAAAACCATGAAAGGCTAGAGAACCGTTGAATCTTGAAGAAGTTTTTGGGGCTGAAGATAGAAGTACTACCAAGATTAGTTAGTTCAAAGCTTAAACAATACCTATGGTTGCTTATATGATGAAGCAATGCTTTGAGTTACAACCTCTATGGATGTTTAGTAGGCATAAGTTACTGTCGCATTGTGATTTGGACTTGGTCTAAAGGAATGAATAGTGACAAAGCTTGGGGTTAAGCCACTTTAGGCACTTTGTTCAGAAAGGATGCATGCTATATTAAGGTGTAGAAGCAATTCAACGTAAATAAGAAGCAGTATCCAAAACCATGAAAGACTCATGAACCATTGAATTTTGAAGAATTTTTCGGGGCTGAAGATAGGAGTACCACCAAGAAGAGTTAGTTCAAGGCTTAAACAACACCAATGGATGCTTATATAATGAAGCAATGTTTTGAGTTACAACATCTATGGATGTTTAGTTGGCATAAGTTACTGTCGCATCGTGCTTTGGACTTGGTCTAAACGAATGAATAGTGACAAACACTCACAACACCAAGAAGAGTTAGTTCAAGGCTTAAACAACACCAATGGATGCTTATATAATGAAGCAATGTTTTGAGTTACAACATCTATGGATGTTTAGTTGGCATAAGTTACTGTCGCATTGTGCTTTGGACTTGGTCTAAACGAATGAATAGTGACAAAGCTTGGGCTTAAGCTACTTTAAACACTTTGTTAAGAGAGGATGCATGCTATATTAAGGTGAAGAAGCAATCCAACGTAATAAGAAGGAATATCCATAACCATGAATAGCTAAAGAACCATTGAATCTTGAAGAAGTTTTTGGGGCTGAAGATAGAAGTACTATCAAGATGTGTTAGTTCAAAACTTAAACAATACCTATGGTTGCTTATATGATGAAGCAATGCTTTGAGGTACAATCTCTATGGATGTTTAGTAGGCATAAGTTACTGTTGCATTATGCTTTGGACTTGTCTAAACGAATGAATAGTGAAATAGCTTGGGCTTAAGCCACTTCGGACACTTTTTTAAGAGAGGATGCATGCTATATTAAGGTGAAGAAGCAATCCAACGTAACTAAGAAGCAATATTCATAACCATGAATGGCTAGAGAACCGTTGAATCTTGAAGAAGTTTTTGGGGCTGAAGATAGGAGTACCACCAAGAAGAGTTTGTTCAAGGCTTAAACAACACCTATGGATGTTTATATAATGAAGCAATGCTTTGACTTATAACCTCTATGGATATTTAGTAGGCATAAGTTACTGTCGCATTGTACTTTGTACTTGGTCTAAACGAATGAATAGTGACAATGCTTGCGCTTTAGCCACTTTGGACACCTTCTTAAGAGAGGATGCATGGTAGATTAAGGTGGAGAAGCAATCCAATGTAACTGAGAAGCATTATCCATAACCATGAAAGGCTTGAAAACCATTGAATCTTGAAGAAGTTTTTGGGCTGAAGATAGAAGTACAACCAAGACAAGTTAGTTTAAAGCTTAACCAATACCTATGGTTGCTTATAGGATGAAGCAATGCTTTGAGTTACAACCTCTATGGATGTTTAGTAGGCATAAGTTACTGTCGCATTATGCTTTGAACTTGGTCTAAACGAATGAATAGTGACAAAGCTTGGGCTTAAGCCACTTCGGACACTTTTTTAAGAGAGGATGCATGCGATATTAAGGTGTAGAATTAATCCAACGTAACTAAGAAGCAATATCCATAACCATGAAAGGCTAGAGGACCATTGAATCTTGAAGAAGTTATCAGGGCTGAAGATAGGAGTACCACCAAGCAGAGTTTGTTCAAGGCTTAAACAACACCTATGGATGCTTATATAATTTAGCAATGCGTTGACTTATAACCTCTATGGATGTTTAGTAGACACAAATTACTGTCGCATTGTGCTTTGCACTTGGTCTAAACGAATGAATAGTGACAAAGCTTGGGCTTAAGCTACTTTGGACACTTTGTTAAGAGAGGATGCATGCTATATTAAGCTGAAGAAGCAATCCAACATAACTAAGAAGCAATATCCATAACCATGAATGGCTAGAGAACCATTGAATCTTGAAGAAGTTTTTGGGGCTGAAGATAGGAGTACCACCAAGAAGAGTTTGTTTAAGGCTTAAACAACACCTATGGATGTTTATATAATGAAGCAATGCTTTGACTTATAACCTCTATGGATATTTAGTAGGCATAAGTTACTGTCGCATTGTACTTTGTACTTGGTCTAAACGAATGAATAGTGACAGTGCTTGCGCTTTAGCCACTTTGGACACCTTCTTAAGAGAGGATGAATGGTAGATTAAGGTGGAGAAGTAATCCAACGTAACTGAGAAGCAGTATCCATAACCATGAAAGGCTAGAAAACCATTGAATCTTGAAGAAGTTTTTGGGGCTGAAGATAGAAGTACAACCAAGACCAGTTAGTTTAAAGCTTAAACAATACCTATGGTTGCTTATATGATGAAGCAATGCTTTGAGTTACAACCTCTATGGATGCTTAGTAGGCATAAGTTACTGTCGCATTGTACTTTGTACTTGGTCTAAACGAATGAATAGTGACAGTGCTTGCGCTTTAGCCACTTTGGACACCTTCTTAAGAGAGGATGAATGGTAGATTAAGGTGGAGAAGTAATCCAACGTAACTGAGAAGCAGTATCCATAACCATGAAAGGCTAAAAAACCATTGAATCTTGAAGAAGTTTTTGGGGCTGAAGATAGAAGTACAACCAAGACGAGTTAGTTTAAAGCTTAAACAATACCTATGGTTGCTTATATGATGAAGCAATGGTTTGAGTTACAACCTCTATGGATGCTTAGTAGGCATAAGTTACTGTCACATTGTGCTTTGGACTTGGTCTAAACGAATGAATAGTGACAAAGCTTGGGCTTAAGCCACTTCGGACACTTTTTTAAGAGAGGATGCATGCGATATTAAGGTGAAGAAGCAATCCAACGTAACTAAGAAGCAATATCCATAACCATGAAAGGCTAGAGAACCATTGAATCTTGAAGAAGTTATCAGGGCTGAAGATAGGAGTACCACCAAGAAGAGTTTGTTCAAGGCTTAAACAACATCTATGGATGCTTATATAATGAAGCAATGCTTTGACTTATAACCTCTATGGATGTTTAGTAGACACAAATTACTATCGCATTGTGCTTTGGACTTGTTCTAACCGAATGAATAGTGACAAAGCTTGCGCTTAAGCCACTTTGGACACTTTTTTAAGAGAGGATGCATGGTATATTAAGATGGAGAAGCAATCCAACGTAACTAAGAAGCAGTATCCATAACCATGAAAGGCTAGAGTACCATTGAATCTTGAAGAAGTTTTCGGGGCTGAAGATAGAAGTACAACCAAGACGAGTTAGTTTAAAGCTTAAACAATACCTATGGTTGCTTATATAATGAAGCAATGCTTTAAGTTACAACCTCTATGGATGTTTAGTAGGTATAAGTCACTGTCGCATTGTGCTTTGGACTTGGTCTAAATGAATGAATAGTGACAAAGCTTGGGCTAAAACCACTTTGGACACTTTCTTAAAAGAGGATGCATGTTATATTAAGGTGGAGAAGCAATCCAATGTAACTAAGAAGAAGTATCCACAACCATGAAAGGGTAGAGAACCATTGAATCTTGATGAAGTTTTTGGGGCTGAAGATAGAATTACTACCAAGATGAGTTAGATCAAAGCTTAAACAATACCTATGGTTGCTTATAAGATGAAGCAATGATTTGAGTTACAACCTCTATGGATGTTTAGTAGGCATAAGTTACTGTCACATTCTGCTTTGGACTTGGTCTAAACGAATGAATTGTGACAAAGCTTGAGCTTAAGCCACTATTGAAACTTTCTTAATAGCGGATGCACGCTATGTTAAGGTGGAGAAGTTTTTCAATGTAAGTAAGAAGCAGTATTTAAAACCATGAAAGGCTAGAGAACCGTTGAATCTTGAAGAAGTTTTTGGGGCTGAAGATAGAAGTACTACCAAGTTTAGTTAGTTCAAAGCTTAAACAATACCTATGGTTGCTTATATGATGAAGCAATGCTTTGAGTTACAACCTCTATGGATGTTTAGTAGGCATAAGTTACTGTCGCATTGTGATTTGGACTTGATCTAAACGAATGAATAGTGACAAAGCTTGGGGTTAAGCCACTTTAGGCACTTTGTTTAGAAAGGATGCATGCTATATTAAGGTGGAGAAGCAATTCAACGTAAATAAGAAGCAGTATCCAAAACCATGAAAGACTCACAAACCATTGAATTTTGAAGAATTTTTCGGGGCTGAAGATAGGAGTACCACCAAGAAGAGTTAGTTCAAGGCTTAAACAACACCAATGGATGCTTATATAATGAAGCAATATTTTGAGTTCCAACATCTATGGATGTTTAGTTGGCATAAGTTACTGTCGCATTGTGCTTTGGACTAGGTCTAAACGAATGAATAGTGACAAAGCTTAGGCTTAAGCTACTTTGGACACTTTGTTAAGAGAGGATGCATGCTATATTAAGGTGAAGAAGCAATCCAACGTAATAAGAAGGAATATCCATAACCATGAATAGCTAAAGAACCATTGAATCTTGAAGAAGTTTTTGGGGCTGAAGATAGGAGTACTATCAAGATGAGTTTGTTTAAAGCTTAAACAATACCTATAGTTGCTTATATAACGAAGCAATGTTTTGAGGTACAATCTCTATGGATGTTTAGTAGGCATAAGTTATTGTCGCATAGTGCTTTGGACTT
The DNA here is from genome assembly GCA_963854855.1 of Nasturtium officinale. Taxonomy (NCBI): domain Eukaryota; kingdom Viridiplantae; phylum Streptophyta; class Magnoliopsida; order Brassicales; family Brassicaceae; genus Nasturtium; species Nasturtium officinale. The sequence continues at coordinate 13,173,699 of OY978500.1, forward strand.
GGTCTAAACGAATGAATAGTGACAAAGCTTGGGCTTAAGCCACTTTGGACACTTTGTTAAGAGAGGATGCATGCAATATTAAGGTGAAGAAGCAATCCAACGCAACTAAGAAGCAATATCCATAACCATGAAGGGCTAGAGAACCATTGAATCTTGAAGAAGTTTTTGGGGCAGAAGATAGGAGTACCACCAAGAAGAGTTAGTTCAACGCTTAAACAACACCTATGGATGCTTATATAATGAAGCAATGCTTTGACTTATAACCTCTATGGATATTTAGTAGGCATAAGTTACTGTCCCATTGTGCTTTGTACTTGGTCTAAACGAATGAATAGTGACAATGCTTGCGCTTAAGCCACTTTGGACACTTTCTTAAGAGAGGATGCATGGTATATTAAGAGAAGCAATCCAACGTAACTAAGAAGCAGTATCCATAACAATGAAAGGCTAGAGTACCATTGAATCTTGAAGAAGTTTTGGGGCTGAAGATAGAAGTACAACCAAGACGAGTTAGTTTAAAGCTTAAACAATACCTATGGTTGCTTATATGATGAAGCAATGCTTTGAGTTACAACCTCTATGGATGTTTAGCAGGCATAAGTCACTGTCGCATTGTGCTTTGGACTTGGTCTAAATGAATGAATAGTGACAAAGCTTGGGGTTAAACCACTTTGGACACTTTCTTAAAAGAGGATGCATGCTATATTAAGGTGGAGAAGCAATCCAATGTAACTAAGAAGAAGTATCCATAACCATGAAAGGGTAGAGAGCCATTGTATCTTGATGAAGTTTTCGGGGCTGAAGATAGAATTACTACCAAGATGAGTTAGTTCAAAGCTTAAACAATACCTGTGGTTGCTTATAAGAGGAAGCAATGATTTGAGTTACAACCTCTATGGATGTTTAGTAGGCATAAGTTACTGTCACATTGTGCTTTGGACTTGGTCTAAACGAATGAATAGTGACAAAGCTTGGGCTTAAGCCACTATTGACACTTTCTTAATAGCGGATACATGCTATATTAAGGTGGAGAAGTTATTCAATGTAAGTAAGAAGCAGTATCTATAACCATGAAAGGCTAGAGAACCGTTGAATCTTGAAGAAGTTTTTGGGGCTAAAGATAGAAGTACTACCAAGATTAGTTAGTTCAAAGCTTAAACAATACCTATGGTTGTTTATATGATGAATCAATGCTTTGAGTTACAACCTCTATGGATGTTTAGTAGGCATAAGTGTTGTTTTTAGAGGTTTAGAAAGAGATAAGGATGGAGATGAGAGAATTGGCGTAATAAAGAAGAGAAAGATTGCTGAATATTTCTTCTTATTCACACACACTTCTTTACAAGAGATTACATGTATTTATAGACTTTTTACATTGAAATGAAGAAGAATCAAGGAAGAGGAGAGGAGGGGCGTGAAGAAGGGAAGAGAGATGGGTGAGCTGCTCCAATAGTCTTGTTGCACCATGCCCTGCTCTGACGCGCACCATGCCCTGCTCTGATGCGCCCATGCTTGTGCCCATACCTCTCTTTGCTTCCTCACTTAGTTTAGTTAGATTGTCTAGTTGAGATCCAACAGCTTCCTTTTCTTCTAGTTCCTTCTCAACTAGTTCTCCTTCTAGTTTCTTCACAACTAGTTCTCTTTTTCCTTCCCTCCTTCTCTTAAGTTTGAATTATTCTTCTTCTTGAGATCACATATTTCAACACTCCCCCTCAAGATTGGTCGGTGAAGATCCTTTAGACCGATCTTGCCATGTATGTGATCCCCAATGATAGAGGATGTTGCCTTGGTGAAGATATCCGCTAGCTGTTCCCCACTTGCTACAAATGCGGGTTTGATGATTCCTTCTTGAATCTTTCCCCTCACAAAGTGACAATCCACTTCTATATGCTTGGTCCTTTCATGGAATACCGGATTGGATGCTATATGTATTGCAGCTTGATTATCACAATACAACAGCATCTCCTCAGCCTCATGTATTCCAAGATCTTCTAGGAATGCCTTCACCCATATCAATTCTTTTGTCACCTCCTTCATAGCCCTATACTCGGCTTCAGCACTTGATAAGGCTATAACTTTCTGCTTCTTACTTCTCCAAGTGACTAGATTACCTCCCACAAAGGTACAAAAACCGGATGTGGACTTTCTATCTTGCCTATCTCCAGCCCAATCCGCATCACAATATCCTTGAACCTTTGTGTTTCCATTAGCCTTCATCCATATGCCTTTTCCAGGGCTGTTTTTTAAGTACCTTAGCAGCCTCTCAATCATGTTCCAATGCTGCATAGTTGGTTTTTGCATATGTTGACTCACATGGTTCACTGCAAAGCAAATGTCCGGCCTTGTGATAGTGAGGTAGATGAGCTTGCCCACCATCCTTTGATACCTCTTAATATCTTCCAATGGCTCCCCCTCAGGATTATCTTGGTAGCCTTCTTCTATTGGAGTTTTAGCCGGCTTGGATCCTAACTTGCCAGTTTCTTCCAAGAGATCCAGCACATATTTCCTTTGAGAGATGAACATCCCATCTTCAAACCGTGTCATCTCAATCCCTAGGAAGTATTTAAGCTCTCCCAGATCCTTTATATCAAAAGCGATCTTCAAGAGTTTCTTGATTTGATCTACTCCATCTTTATCACTTCCTGTGATGATTAGATCATCAACATAGATCAAGACCACCACTACTCCTCCTTCACTTTGCCTTGTGAAGAGGGTATGATCAGCTTCAGATCTTATGAACTCCTTATCCAATAGACAAGCGCTTAGCCTTTGGTACCATGCTCTTGGAGATTGCTTTAGCCCATAGATTGCTTTCTTCAATCTGCAAACCTTGTTGCCTTCCTTATGATATCCTTGGGGTGGATCCATATATACCTCTTCTTCCAAATCTCCTTGCAAGAAGGCGTTCTTGACATCCATCTGCCATAGATCCCACTTCAAGTTCACTGCCACTGAGATTAGGATTCTTATGGAGTGGAGCTTAGCAACCGGAGCAAATGTCTCGGTATAATCCTCCCCATAGATTTGAGTGTATCCTTTTGCCACCAGCCTTGCTTTGTACCTCTCTATTTTCCCATCACTTGTATACTTGATTGTGTAAACCCATCTACACCCAACTGATTTCTTATCCTTTGGTAATTCGGTCAAGTACCAAGTGTGGTTCTTTTCCATGGACTTCATTTCCTCTTCCCTGGCTTTTACCCATACTCCATTCTCACACGCTTCTTCATATGAGTTAGGTATGGATTCCTTGCTGATTCTTCCAAGAAAAGCTTCATGCTCCATAGGTAAGGATGCCAACGAGCAAAAATGCTCAATGGGATATGTGATAGTGCTAGTTTGAGTGTTATCTCCCCCTTGTGATAAGAGAATGCTGTCGCCAATAGGATCGAGATCTAAGCTCGCCGTACGCACAGGACATTCTCTTATCACACAAGGAAGATTACTCGCACTAGACTCCCCTTGGAGCATGGCAGAGTTGTTGTAGCCATAGTAAACACGTTGTCGCCTTTGTCTTGTACTTCTTCTTAGGGGTACGGTTGGCTCAAGTTCTCCCTCACCATCATTCGCTTCTTCTTCAACAGAATTCTGATCTTGCTCCGCATGTGCCTCATCTTCTACTCTGGTTTCAGATGATTCGCTCTCTCCTTGTACTTCATTTATTAGAGCGTCATTAACCCGCATCCAATCCATAGGTAATGAAGTCACATCCTCCGGAGCTTCATGGTTCTTGTTTCCATAAAATCCTTCTTCTTCATTGAATCTCACCTCTCTAGATACATAGACCCTCCTTGTCTCCGGATTGTAGACCTTGTATCCTTTTTGTGTTGGTGAGTAGCCAATGAACACACACTTCATACTTCGAGGTTCAAGCTTGCTTCTTTGTCCCTCCGGTAGAAACATATAACAAGAACATCCAAAGGTCTTCATATGGTTCACGCTTGGCTTGCTTTTGTGTAGCACTTCAAATGGTGATTTATTATCCATATTTTTCGTTGGAAGCCGGTTGATCAAGTAACTTGAAGTCATTACTGCATCTCCCCAATGAAACTTAGGTACTCCTTTGGCAATCATGAGGGTTCTTGCAACTTCCATGAGATGCCTATTCTTTCTTTCTGCTACCCCATTTTGTTGTGGAGTGTATGCACACGATGTTTGGTGTATGATACCAAGATTATTGAGTAACTCCTTGAATCGTTTGCTCACATACTCCCCTCCATTATCACTTCTTAAGATCTTGATTTTGGTCTTGAATTGGGTAGAGATATATTTGGTGAAGTTAGTAAACGCTTCATATACTTGATCCTTTGAATGTAAGAGTGTGATCCATGTGTATCTTGAGTAGTCATCAATGAATGAAACAAAATATTTATATTGATCTCTTGAGTTACATGGGGCGGTCCATACATCCGAGTGTACAATGCCAAAAGCTTCATCACAAGTTGTAGATGAAGAGGGGAAAAACTGTCTACAATGTTTCCCTAGTACACATGCTTCACAAACTTCTTCTTCTTGAACGAGATTGGGTAAGACCATCTTGAGGATAGCTGAACTTGGATGTCCTAGCCTTCCATGCCATAATGAGCTATCTCCAATCTCCTTCTTGTTAAAAACTTCCTTATCCGCCTTCACTCCAAGAGCTTTTAGCTTTTCTTGTTTATTTGTTTCCAACAGATACACTCCATCCTCCACCTTCCCTTCTCCGAGTACATGATTTGTTTTAGGGTCCTGAAACTTCACAAAGTCAGTCCCAAACATTGCCACACAATCCAAATCTTTTGTTGCTTTATGAACTGATAAAAGGTTGGATGAGAAGCTAGGCATGTATAATGCTTTAGTTTCTTTTGTGAAAAGCTCTAACTCTCCTATCCCTTCAATCGGAACTGAGCTTCCATTGGCTATTTGTACATTTCCATGATAAGGCTCAAGATTTTTCAGCATGTCTTGATCCTTAATCATGTGATGAGAAGCCCCCGAATCCACAATGATCATATTCTTCTTAATGGAGCTTTTAGAGCTAAATAGGCTCTTACCGGATTCTGTGAGCTTGGATAGACTCTTGATGAGAGCCTCAAACTCGGATCTTCTGACCATCTCTTCAACAGGTTGCGTGACTCCCATGTGTGCCCCTTCATCTTACAATGCTCACATTCCAAAACCCTCTTGTCGAATGTGAGATTCCTCTTTGCAAGATGTGCGGCCTCACTTGGTGCACGGAATATGTCTCTTGACCCTTCCTCCCTTTGTATCATGCCACATACTTCAGCTAGACTTGGCAGCTTCTCAAATCTGAGTATGTGCTTGATAAGATCTTTGTAGGATGCATTGAGTGCCAAGAGAAGTCCAAACACTTGGTCTTGGTCACGTCTTTCTCCTAACTCCTTGGGGTCGATTGTGTGTGGCCTCAAAATCTCTAACTCGGCCCACAAGCTTCTATACTCCCCAAACATTTCCTTGAATGGCTTCTCCTCTTGTTGAAGCTCATTCAGCGCCCTCTTCACCTCAAATATTCTTGATATATTTGAGACATTTCCATATACTCCCTTGAGTATATCCCATAGTTCTTTGGCGGAATCAGCATATGAGTAGGCCGCCAAGATGGATGACTCTAGTGAGCTTTGAAGAAGAGAGAGCGTGTATTGTTCCTCTTGTTCTTCCTTAGCTTCTTCTTTTTCATTTCTCACTACAGCTTCTGCTACCTCTTTTGGCTCAACATATCGCCAAAGTCCTCTTCCTCTAAGGATGGTCTTAGTGGTTTTTGCCCAAAGGAGATAGTTGTTTCCTTTGAGCATGACTGAGATTGCTACTCTATTTGTCTCCATTTTCTAGTGACAATACACAATTCTAGTTCTTTCACAACTTGAAGATCCTATGATCCCAAGGATATTAATCTCAGAGTGAATAGAACTAGGAGGATGTATTGTTATAGATTAGAAGATTTATAGAGTGCTAGAAGAGTTATAAGGTGAGATTTAAGCGGTTGAAGGATAAACCCGCTCTGATACCATGTTGTTTTTAGAGGTTTAGAAAGAGATAAGGATGGAGATGAGAGAATTGGCGTAATAAGGAAGAGAAAGATTGCTGAATATTTCTTCTTATTCACACACACTTCTTTACAAGAGATTACATGTATTTATAGATTTTTTACATTGAAATGAAGAAGAATCAAGGAAGAGGAGAGGAGGGGCGTGAAGAAGGGAAGAGAGATGGGTGAGCTGCTCCAATAGTCTTGTTGCACCATGCCCTGCTCTGACGCGCACCATGCCCTGCTCTGATGCGCCCATGCTTGTGCCCAAACCTCTCTTTGCTTCCTCACTTAGTTTAGTTAGATTGTCTAGTTGAGATCCAACAGCTTCCTTTTCTTCTAGTTCCTTCTCAACTAGTTCTCCTTCTAGTTTCTTCACAACTAGTTCTCTTTTTCCTTCCCTCCTTCTCTTAAGTTTGAATTATTCTTCTTCTTGAGATCACATATTTCAACAATAAGTTACTTGTCGCATTGTGATTTGGACTTGGTCTAAACGAATGAATAGTGACAAAGCTTGGGCTTAAGCCACTTTAGGCACTTTGTTCAGAAAGGATGCATGCTATATTAAGGTGGAGAAGCAATTCAACGTAAATAAGAAGCAGTATCCAAAACCATGAAAGACTCATGAACCATTGAATTTTGAAGAATTTTTCGGGGCTGAAGATAGGAGTACCACCAAGAAGAGTTAGTTCAAGCTTAAACAACATCTATGGATGCTTATATAATGAAGCAATGCTTTGACTTATAACCTCTATGGATGTTTAGTAGACACAAATTACTATCGTATTGTGCTTTGGACTTGGTCTAAACGAATGAATAGTGACAAAGCTTGCGCTTAAGCCACTTTGGACACTTTCTTAAGAGAGGATGCATGGTATATTAAGATGGAGAAGCAATCCAACGTAACTAAGAAGCAGTATCCATAACCATGAAAGGCTAGAGTACCATTGAATCTTGAAGAAGTTTTCGGGGCTGAAGATAGAAGTTCAAGCAAAATGAGTTAGTTTAAAGCTTAAACAATACCTATGATTGCTTATATGATGAAGCAATGCTTTGAGTTACAACCTCTATGGATGTTTAGTAGGTATATGTCACTGTCGCATTGTGCTTTGGACTTGGTCTAATTGAATGAATAGTGACAAAGCTTAGGCTAAAACCACTTTGGACACTTTCTTTAAAGAGGATGCATGCTATATTAAGGTGGAGAAGCAATCCAATGTAACTAAGAAGAAGTATCTACAACCATTAAAGGGTAGAGAACCATTGAATCTTGATGAAGTTTTTGGGGCTGAAGATAGAATTACTACCAAGATGAGTTAGTTCAATGCTTAAACAATACCTATGGTTGCTTATAAGATGAAGCAATGATTTGAGTTACAACCTCTATGGATGTTTAGTAGGCATAAGTTACTGTCACATTGTGCTTTGGACTTGGTCTAAACGAATGAATAATGACAAAGCTTGAGCTTAAGCCACTATTGAAACTTTCTTAATAGCGGATGCATGCTATGTTAAGGTGGAGAAGTTTTTCAATGTAAGTAAGAAGCAGTATTTAAAACCATGAAAGGCTAGAGAACCGTTGAATATTGAAGAAGTTTTTGGGGATGAAGATAGAAGTACTACCAAGATTAGTTAGTTCAAAGCTTAAACAATACCTATGGTTGCTTATATGATGAAGCAATGCTTTGAGTTACAACCTCTATGGATGTTTAGTAGGCATAAGTTACTGTCGCATTGTGATTTGGACTTGGTCTAAAGGAATGAATAGTGACAAAGCTTGGGGTTAAGCCACTTTAGGCACTTTGTTCAGAAAGGATGCATGCTATATTAAGGTGTAGAAGCAATTCAACGTAAATAAGAAGCAGTATCCAAAACCATGAAAGACTCTTGAACCATTGAATTTTGAAGAATTTTTCGGGGCTGAAGATAGGAGTACCACCAAGAAGAGTTAGTTCAAGGCTTAAACAACACCAATGGATGCTTATATAATGAAGCAATGTTTTGAGTTACAACATCTATGGATGTTTAGTTGGCATAAGTTACTGTCGCATTGTGCTTTGGACTTGGTCTAAACGAATGAATAGTGACAAAGCTTGGGCTTAAGCTACTTTGGACACTTTGTTAAGAGAGGATGCATGCTATATTAAGGTGAAGAAGCAATCCAACATAATAAGAAGGAATATCCATAACCATGAATAGCTAAAGAACCATTGAATCTTGAAGATGTTTTCGGGGCTGAAGATAGAAGTACAACCAAGATGAGTTAGTTCAAAGCTTAGACAATACCTATGGTTGCTTATATGATGAAGCAATGCTTTGAGTTACAACCTCTATGGATGTTTAGTAGGCATAAGATACTGTTGCATTATGCTTTGGACTTGTCTAAACGAATGAATAGTGACAAAGCATGGGCTTAAGCCACTTCGGACACTTTTTTAAGAGAGGATGCATGCTATATTAAGGTGAAGAAGCAATCCAACGTAACTAAGAAGCAATATCCATAACCATGAATGGCTAGAGAACCATTGAATCTTGAAGAAGTTTTTGGGGCTGAAGATAGGAGTACCACCAAGAAGAGTTTGTTCAAGGCTTAAACAACACCTATGGATGTTTATATAATGAAGCAATGCTTTGACTTATAACCTCTATGGATATTTAGTAGGCATAAGTTACTGTCGCATTGTACTTTGTACTTGGTCTAAACGAATGAATAGTGACAATGCTTGCGCTTTAGCCACTTTGGACACCTTCTTAAGAGAGGATGCATGGTAGATTAAGGTGGAGAAGCAATGCAACGTAACTGAGAAGCAGTATCCATAACCATGAAAGGCTAGAAAACCATTGAATCTTGAAGAAGTTTTTGGGCTGAAGATAGAAGTACAACCAAGACGAGTTAGTTTAAAGCTTAACCAATACCTATGGTTGCTTATATGATGAAGCAATGCTTTGAGTTACAACCTCTATAGATGCTTAGTAGGCATAAGTTACTGTCGCATTGTACTTTGTACTTGGTCTAAACGAATGAATAGTGACAGTGCTTGCGCTTTAGCCACTTTGGACACCTTGTTAAGAGAGGATGAATGGTAGATTAAGGTGGAGAAGTAATCCAACGTAACTGAGAAGCAGTATCCATAACCATGAAAGGCTAGAAAACCATTGAATCTTGAAGAAGTTTTTGGGGCTGAAGATAGAAGTACAACCAAGACGAGTTAGTTTAAAGCTTAAACAATACCTATGGTTGCTTATATGATGAAGCAATGCTTTGAGTTACAACCTCTATGGATGCTTAGTAGGCATAAGTTACTGTCACATTGTGCTTTGGACTTGGTCTAAACGAATGAATAGTGACAAAGCTTGGGCTTAAGCCACTTCGGACACTTTTTTAAGAGAGGATGCATGCGATATTAAGGTGAAGAAGCAATCCAACGTAACTTGAAGCAATATCCATAACCATGAAAGGCTAGAGAACCATTGAATCTTGAAGAAGTTATCAGGGCTGAAGATAGGAGTACCACCAAGAAGAGTTTGTTCAAGGCTTAAACAACATCTATGGATGCTTATATAATGAAGCAATGCTTTGACTTATAACCTCTATGGATATTTAGTAGGCATAAGTTACTGTCGCATTGTACTTTGTACTTGGTCTAAACGAATGAATAGTGACAGTGCTTGCGCTTTAGCCACTTTGGACACCTTCTTAAGAGAGGATGAATGGTAGATTAAGGTGGAGAAGTAATCCAACGTAACTGAGAAACAGTATCCATAACCATGAAAGGCTAGAAAACCATTGAATCTTGAAGAAGTTTTTGGGGCTGAAGATAGAAGTACAACCAAGACGAGTTAGTTTAAAGCTTAAACAATACCTATGGTTGCTTATATGATGAAGCAATGCTTTGAGTTACAACCTCTATGGATGCTTAGTAGGCATAAGTTACTGTCGCATTGTACTTTGTACTTGGTCTAAACGAATGAATAGTGACAGTGCTTGCGCTTTAGCCACTTTGGATACCTTCTTAAGAGAGGATGAATGGTAGATTAAGGTGGAGAAGTAATCCAACGTAACTGAGAAGCAGTATCCATAACCATGAAAGGCTAGAAAACCATTGAATCTTGAAGAAGTTTTTGGGGCTGAAGATAGAAGTACAACCAAGATGAGTTAGTTCAAAGCTTAGACAATACCTATGGTTGCTTATATGATGAAGCAATGCTTTGAGTTACAACCTCTATGGATGTTTAGTAGGCATAAGTTACTGTTGCATTATGCTTTGGACTTGTCTAAACGAATGAATAGTGACAAAGCTTGGGCTTAAGCCACTTCGGGCACTTTTTTAAGAGAGGATGCATGCTATATTAAGGTGAAGAAGCAATCCAACGTAACTAAGAAGCAATATCCATAACCATGAATGGCTAGAGAACCATTGAATCTTGAAGAAGTTTTTGTGGCTGAAGATAGGAGTACCACCAAGAAGAGTTTGTTCAAGGCTTAAACAACACCTATCGATGTTTATATAATGAAGCAATGCTTTGACTTATAACCTCTATGGATATTTAGTAGGCATAAGTTACTGTCGCATTGTACTTTGTACTTGGTCTAAACGAATGAATAGTGACAATGCTTGCGCTTTAGCCACTTTGGACACCTTCTTAAGAGAGGATGCATGATAGATTAAGGTGGAGAAGCAATCCAACGTAACTGAGAAGCAGTATCCATAACCATGAAAGGCTAGAAAACCATTGAATCTTGAAGAAGTTTTTGGGCTGAAGATAGAAGTACAACCAAGACGAGTTAGTTTAAAGCTTAACCAATACCTATGGTTGCTTATAGGATGAAGCAATGCTTTGAGTTACAACCTCTATGGATGTTTAGTAGGCATAAGTTACTGTCGCATTGTGCTTTGGGCTTGGTCTAAACGAATGAATAGTGACAAAGCTTGGGCTTAAGCCACTTCGGACACTTTTTTAAGAGAGGATGCATGCAATATTAAGGTGTAGAGCAATCCAATGTAACTAAGAAGCAATATCCATAACCATGAAAGGCTAGAGGACCATTGAATCTTGAAGAAGTTATCAGGGCTGAAGATAGGAGTACCACCAAGAAGAGTTTGTTCAAGGCTTAAACAACACCTATGGATGCTTATATAATTTAGCAATGCTTTGACTTATAACCTCTATGGATGTTTAGTAGACACAAATTCCTGTCGCATTGTGCTTTGGACTTGGTCTAAACGAATGAATAGTGACAAAGCTTGGGCTTAAGCTACTTTGGACACTTTGTTAAGAGAGGATGCATGCTATATTAAGGTGAAGAAGCAATCCAACATAATAAGAAGGAATATCCATAACCATGAAAGGCTAGAAAACCATTGAATCTTGAAGAAGTTTTTGGGGCTGAAGATAGAAGTACAACCAAGATGAGTTAGTTCAAAGCTTAGACAATACCTATGGTTGCTTATATGATGAAGCAATGCTTTGAGTTACAACCTCTATGGATGTTTAGTAGGCATATGTTACTGTTGCATTATGCTTTGGACTTGTCTAAACGAATGAATAGTGACAAAGCTTGGGCTTAAGCCACTTCGGACACTTTTTTAAGAGAGGATGCATGCTATATTAAGGTGAAGAAGCAATCCAACGTAACTAAGAAGCAATATCCATAACCATGAATGGCTAGAGAACCATTGAATCTTGAAGAAGTTTTTGGGGCTGAAGATAGGAGTACCACCAAGAAGAGTTTGTTCAAGGCTTAAACAACACCTATGGATGTTTATATAATGAAGCAATGCTTTGACTTATAACCTCTATGGATATTTAGTAGGCATAAGTTACTGTCGCATTGTACTTTGTACTTGGTCTAAACGAATGAATAGTGACAGTGCTTGCGCTTTAGCCACTTTGGACACCTTCTTAAGAGAGGATGAATGGTAGATTAAGGTGGAGAAGTAATCCAACGTAACTGAGAAGCAGTATCCATAACCATGAAAGGCTAGAAAACCATTGAATCTTGATGAAGTTTTTGGGGCTGAAGATAGAAGTACAACCAAGACGAGTTAGTTTAAAGCTTAAACAATACCTATGGTTGCTTATATGATGAAGCAATGCTTTGAGTTACAACCTCTATGGATGCTTAGTAGGCATAAGTTACTGTCGCATTGTACTTTGTACTTGGTCTAAACGAATGAATAGTGACAGTGCTTGCGCTTTAGCCACTTTGGACACCTTCTTAAGAGAGGATGAATGGTAGATTAAGGTGGAGAAGTAATCCAACGTAACTGAGAAGCAGTATCCATAACCATGAAAGGCTAGAAAACCATTGAATCTTGAAGAAGTTTTCGGGGCTGAAGATAGAAGTACAACCAAGATGAGTTAGTTCAAAGCTTAGCCAATACCTATGGTTGTTATAGGATGAAGCAATGCTTTGAGTTACAACCTCTATGGATGTTTAGTAAGCATAAGTTACTGTCGCATTGTGCTTTGGACTTGGTCTAAACGAATGAATAGTGACAAAGCTTGGGCTTAAGCCACTTCGGACACTTTTTTAAGAGAGGATGCATGCGATATTAAGGTGTAGAGCAATCCAATGTAACTAAGAAGCAATATCCATAACCATGAAAGGCTAGAGGACCATTGAATCTTGAAGAAGTTATCAGGGCTGAAGATAGGAGTACCACCAAGAAGAGTTTGTTCAAGGCTTAAACAACACCTATGGATGCTTATATAATTTAGCAATGCTTTGACTTATAACCTCTATGGATGTTTAGTAGACACAAATTACTGTCGCATTGTGCTTTGGACTTGGTCTAAACGAATGAATAGTGACAAAGCTTGGGCTTAAGCTACTTTGGACACTTTGTTAAGAGAGGATGCATGCTATATTAAGGTGAAGAAGCAATCCAACATAATAAGAAGGAATATCCATAACCATGAATAGCTAAAGAACCATTGAATCTTGTAGATGTTTTCGGGGCTGAAGATAGAAGTAGAACCAAGATGAGTTAGTTCAAAGCTTAGCCAATACCTATGGTTGCTTATATGATGAAGCAATGCTTTGAGTTACAACCTCTATGGATGTTTAGTAGGCATAAGTTACTGTTGCATTAGGCTTTGGACTTGTCTAAACGAATGAATAGTGACAAAGCTTGGGCTTAAGCCACTTCGGACACTTTTTTAAGAGAGGATGCATGCTATGTTAAGGTGAAGAAGCAATCCAACATAACTAAGAAGCAATATCCATAACCATGAATGGCTAGAGAACCATTGAATCTTGAAGAAGTTTTTGGGGCTGAAGATAGGAGTACCACCAAGAAGAGTTTGTTCAAGGCTTAAACAACACCTATGGATGTTTATATAATGAAGCAATGCTTTGACTTATAACCTCTATGGATATTTAGTAGGCATAAGTTACTGTCGCATTGTACTTTGTACTTCGTCTAAACGAATGAATAGTGACAGTGCTTGCGCTTTAGCCACTTTGGACACCTTCTTAAGAGAGGATGAATGGTAGATTAAGGTGGAGAAGTAATCCAACGTAACTGAGAAGCAGTATCCATAACCATGAAAGGCTAGAAAACCATTGAATCTTGAAGAAGTTTTTGGGGCTGAAGATAGAAGTACAACCAAGATGAGTTAGTTCAAAGCTTAGACAATACCTATGGTTGCTTATATGATGAAGCAATGCTTTGAGTTACAACCTCTATGGATGTTTAGTAGGCATATGTTACTGTTGCATTATGCTTTGGACTTGTCTAAACGAATGAATAGTGACAAAGCTTGGGCTTAAGCCACTTCGGACACTTTTTTAAGAGAGGATGCATGCTATATTAAGGTGAAGAAGCAATCCAACGTAACTAAGAAGCAATATCCATAACCATGAATGGCTAGAGAACCATTGAATCTTGAAGAAGTTTTTGGGGCTGAAGATAGGAGTACCACCAAGAAGAGTTTGTTCAAGGCTTAAACAACACCTATGGATGTTTATATAATGAAGCAATGCTTTGACTTATAACCTCTATGGATATTTAGTAGGCAGAAGTTACTCTCGCATTGTACTTTGTACTTGGTCTAAACGAATGAATAGTGACAGTGCTTGCGCTTTAGCCACTTTGGACACCTTCTTAAGAGAGGATGAATGGTAGATTAAGGTGGAGAAGTAATCCAACGTAACTGAGAAGCAGTATCCATAACCATGAAAGGCTAGAAAACCATTGAATCTTGAAGAAGTTTTCGGGGCTGAAGATAGAAGTACAACCAAGATGAGTTAGTTCAAAGCTTAGCCAATATCTATGGTTGTTATAGGATGAAGCAATGCTTTGAGTTACAACCTCTATGGATGTTTAGTAGGCATAAGTTACTGTCGCATTGTGCTTTGGACTTGGTCTAAACGAATGAATAGTGACAAAGCTTGGGCTTAAGCCACTTCGGACACTTTTTTAAGAGAGGATGCATGCGATATTAAGGTGTAGAGCAATCCAATGTAACTAAGAAGCAATATCCATAACCATGAAAGGCTAGAGGACCATTGAATCTTGAAGAAGTTATCAGGGCTGAAGATAGGAGTACCACCAAGAAGAGTTTGTTCAAGGCTTAAACAACACCTATGGATGCTTATATAATTTAGCAATGCTTTGACTTATAACCTCTATGGATGTTTAGTAGACACAAATTACTGTCGCATTGTGCTTTGGACTTGGTCTAAACGAATGAATAGTGACAAAGCTTGGGCTTAAGCTACTTTGGACACTTTGTTAAGAGAGGATGCATGCTATATTAAGGTGAAGAAGCAATCCAACATAATAAGAAGGAATATCCATAACCATGAATAGCTAAAGAACCATTGAATCTTGTAGATGTTTTCGGGGCTGAAGATAGAAGTACAACCAAGATGAGTTAGTTCAAAGCTTAGCCAATACCTATGGTTGCTTATATGATGAAGCAATGCTTTGAGTTACAACCTCTATGGATGTTTAGTAGGCATAAGTTACTGTTGCATTATGCTTTGGACTTGTCTAAACGAATGAATAGTGACAAAGCTTGGGCTTAAGCCACTTCGGACACTTTTTTAAGAGAGGATGCATGCTATATTAAGGTGAAGAAGCAATCCAACATAACTAAGAAACAATATCCATAACCATGAAAGGCTAGAGAAACATTGAATCTTGAAGAAGTTATCAGGGCTGAAGATAGGAGTACCACCAAGAAGAGTTTGTTCAAGGCTTAAACAACATCTATGGATGCTTATATAATGAAGCAATGCTTTGACTTATAACCTCTATGGATATTTAGTAGGCATAAGTTACTGTCGCATTGTACTTTGTACTTGGTCTAAACGAATGAATAGTGACAGTGCTTGCGCTTTAGCCACTTTGGACACCTTCTTAAGAGAGGATGAATGGTAGATTAAGGTGGAGAAGTAATCCAACGTAACTGAGAAGCAGTATCCATAACCATGAAAGGCTAGAAAACCATTGAATCTTGAAGAAGTTTTTGGGGCTGAAGATAGAAGTACAACCAAGACGAGTTAGTTTAAAGCTTAAACAATACCTATGGTTGCTTATATGATGAAGCAATGCTGTGAGTTACAACCTCTATGGATGCTTAGTAGGCATAAGTTACTGTCGCATTGTACTTTGTACTTGGTCTAAACGAATGAATAGTGACAGTGCTTGCGCTTTAGCCACTTTGGACACCTTCTTAAGAGAGGATGAACGGTAGATTAAGGTGGAGAAGTAATCCAACGTAACTGAGAAGCAGTATCCATAACCATGAAAGGCTAGAAAACCATTGAATCTTGAAGAAGTTTTTGGGGCTGAAGATAGAAGTACAACCAAGACGAGTTAGTTTAAAGCTTAAACAATACCTATGGTTGCTTATATGATGAAGCAATGCTTTGAGTTACAACCTCTATGGATGCTTAGTAGGCATAAGTTACTGTCACATTGTGCTTTGGACTTGGTCTAAACGAATGAATAGTGACAAAGCTTGGGCTTAAGCAACTTCGGACACTTTTTTAAGAGAGGATGCATGCGATATTAAGGTGAAGAAGCAATGCAACGTAACTTGAAGCAATATCCATAACCATGAAAGGCTAGAGAACCATTGAATCTTGAAGAAGTTATCAGGGCTGAAGATAGGAGTACCACCAAGAAGAGTTTGTTCAAGGCTTAAACAACATCTATGGATGCTTATATAATGAAGCAATGCTTTGACTTATAACCTCTATGGATATTTAGTAGGCATAAGTTACTGTCGCATTGTACTTTGTACTTGGTCTAAACGAATGAATAGTGACAGTGCTTGCGCTTTAGCCACTTTGGACACCTTCTTAAGAGAGGATGAATGGTAGATTAAGGTGGAGAAGTAATCCAACGTAACTGAGAAACAGTATCCATAACCATGAAAGGCTAGAAAACCATTGAATCTTGAAGAAGTTTTTGGGGCTGAAGATAGAAGTACAACCAAGACGAGTTAGTTTAAAGCTTAAACAATACCTATGGTTGCTTATATGATGAAGCAATGCTTTGAGTTACAACCTCTATGGATGCTTAGTAGGCATAAGTTACTGTCGCATTGTACTTTGTACTTGGTCTAAACGAATGAATAGTGACAGTGCTTGCGCTTTAGCCACTTTGGACACCTTCTTAAGAGAGGATGAATGGTAGATTAAGGTGGAGAAGTAATCCAACGTAACTGAGAAGCAGTATCCATAACCATGA
Source organism: Nasturtium officinale (assembly GCA_963854855.1). Classification (NCBI taxonomy): domain Eukaryota; kingdom Viridiplantae; phylum Streptophyta; class Magnoliopsida; order Brassicales; family Brassicaceae; genus Nasturtium; species Nasturtium officinale. The sequence goes on from OY978500.1 coordinate 13,190,433, forward strand.
AAGGCTAGAAAACCATTGAATCTTGAAGAAGTTTTTGGGGCTGAAGATAGAAGTACAACCAAGATGAGTTAGTTCAAAGCTTAGACAATACCTATGGTTGCTTATATGATGAAGCAATGCTTTGAGTTACAACCTCTATGGATGTTTAGTAGGCATAAGTTACTGTTGCATTATGCTTTGGACTTGTCTAAACGAATGAATAGTGACAAAGCTTGGGCTTAAGCCACTTCGGACACTTTTTTAAGAGAGGATGCATGCTATATTAAGGTGAAGAAGCAATCCAACGTAACTAAGAAGCAATATCCATAACCATGAATGGCTAGAGAACCATTGAATCTTGAAGAAGTTTTTGGGGCTGAAGATAGGAGTACCACCAAGAAGAGTTTGTTCAAGGCTTAAACAACACCTATGGATGTTTATATAATGAAGCAATGCTTTGACTTATAACCTCTATGGATATTTAGTAGGCATAAGTTACTGTCGCATTGTACTTTGTACTTGGTCTAAACGAATGAATAGTGACAATGCTTGCGCTTTAGCCACTTTGGACACCTTCTTAAGAGAGGATGCATGATAGATTAAGGTGGAGAAGCAATCCAACGTAACTGAGAAGCAGTATCCATAACCATGAAAGGCTAGAAAACCATTGAATCTTGATGAAGTTTTTGGGGCTGAAGATAGAAGTACAACCAAGACGAGTTAGTTTAAAGCTTAAACAATACCTATGGTTGCTTATATGATGAAGCAATGCTTTGAGTTACAACCTCTATGGATGCTTAGTAGGCATAAGTTACTGTCGCATTGTACTTTGTACTTGGTCTAAACGAATGAATAGTGACAGTGCTTGCGCTTTAGCCACTTTGGACACCTTCTTAAGAGAGGATGAATGGTAGATTAAGGTGGAGAAGTAATCCAACGTAACTGAGAAGCAGTATCCATAACCATGAAAGGCTAGAAAACCATTGAATCTTGAAGAAGTTTTCGGGGCTGAAGATAGAAGTACAACCAAGATGAGTTAGTTCAAAGCTTAGCCAATACCTATGGTTGCTTATAGGATGAAGCAATGCTTTGAGTTACAACCTCTATGGATGTTTAGTAGGCATAAGTTACTGTCGCATTGTGCTTTGGACTTGGTCTAAACGAATGAATAGTGACAAAGCTTGGGCTTAAGCCACTTCGGACACTTTTTTAAGAGAGGATGCATGCGATATTAAGGTGTAGAGCAATCCAATGTAACTAAGAAGCAATATCCATAACCATGAAAGGCTAGAGGACCATTGAATCTTGAAGAAGTTATCAGGGCTGAAGATAGGAGTACCACCAAGAAGAGTTTGTTCAAGGCTTAAACAACACCTATGGATGCTTATATAATTTAGCAATGCTTTGACTTATAACCTCTATGGATGTTTAGTAGACACAAATTACTGTCGCATTGTGCTTTGGACTTGGTCTAAACGAATGAATAGTGACAAAGCTTGGGCTTAAGCTACTTTGGACACTTTGTTAAGAGAGGATGCATGCTATATTAAGGTGAAGAAGCAATCCAACATAATAAGAAGGAATATCCATAACCATGAAAGGCTAGAAAACCATTGAATCTTGAAGAAGTTTTTGGGGCTGAAGATAGAAGTACAACCAAGATGAGTTAGTTCAAAGCTTAGACAATACCTATGGTTGCTTATATGATGAAGCAATGCTTTGAGTTACAACCTCTATGGATGTTTAGTAGGCATATGTTACTGTTGCATTATGCTTTGGACTTGTCTAAACGAATGAATAGTGACAAAGCTTGGGCTTAAGCCACTTCGGACACTTTTTTAGGAGAGGATGCATGCTATATTAAGGTGAAGAAGCAATCCAACGTAACTAAGAAGCAATATCCATAACCATGAATGGCTAGAGAACCATTGAATCTTGAAGAAGTTTTTGGGGCTGAAGATAGGAGTACCACCAAGAAGAGTTTGTTCAAGGCTTAAACAACACCTATGGATGTTTATATAATGAAGCAATGCTTTGACTTATAACCTCTATGGATATTTAGTAGGCATAAGTTACTGTCGCATTGTACTTTGTACTTGGTCTAAACGAATGAATAGTGACAGTGCTTGCGCTTTAGCCACTTTGGACACCTTCTTAAGAGAGGATGAATGGTAGATTAAGGTGGAGAAGTAATCCAACGTAACTGAGAAGCAGTATCCATAACCATGAAAGGCTAGAAAACCATTGAATCTTGATGAAGTTTTTGGGGCTGAAGATAGAAGTACAACCAAGACGAGTTAGTTTAAAGCTTAAACAATACCTATGGTTGCTTATATGATGAAGCAATGCTTTGAGTTACAACCTCTATGGATGCTTAGTAGGCATAAGTTACTGTCGCATTGTACTTTGTACTTGGTCTAAACGAATGAATAGTGACAGTGCTTGCGCTTTAGCCACTTTGGACACCTTCTTAAGAGAGGATGAATGGTAGATTAAGGTGGAGAAGTAATCCAACGTAACTGAGAAGCAGTATCCATAACCATGAAAGGCTAGAAAACCATTGAATCTTGAAGAAGTTTTCGGGGCTGAAGATAGAAGTACAACCAAGATGAGTTAGTTCAAAGCTTAGCCAATACCTATGGTTGTTATAGGATGAAGCAATGCTTTGAGTTACAACCTCTATGGATGTTTAGTAGGCATAAGTTACTGTCGCATTGTGCTTTGGACTTGGTCTAAACGAATGAATAGTGACAAAGCTTGGGCTTAAGCCACTTCGGACACTTTTTTAAGAGAGGATGCATGCGATATTAAGGTGTAGAGCAATCCAATGTAACTAAGAAGCAATATCCATAACCATGAAAGGCTAGAGGACCATTGAATCTTGAAGAAGTTATCAGGGCTGAAGATAGGAGTACCACCAAGAAGAGTTTGTTCAAGGCTTAAACAACACCTATGGATGCTTATATAATTTAGCAATGCTTTGACTTATAACCTCTATGGATGTTTAGTAGACACAAATTACTGTCGCATTGTGCTTTGGACTTGGTCTAAACGAATGAATAGTGACAAAGCTTGGGCTTAAGCTACTTTGGACACTTTGTTAAGAGAGGATGCATGCTATATTAAGGTGAAGAAGCAATCCAACATAATAAGAAGGAATATCCATAACCATGAATAGCTAAAGAACCATTGAATCTTGTAGATGTTTTCGGGGCTGAAGATAGAAGTAGAACCAAGATGAGTTAGTTCAAAGCTTAGCCAATACCTATGGTTGCTTATATGATGAAGCAATGCTTTGAGTTACAACCTCTATGGATGTTTAGTAGGCATAAGTTACTGTTGCATTATGCTTTGGACTTGTCTAAACGAATGAATAGTGACAAAGCTTGGGCTTAAGCCACTTCGGACACTTTTTTAAGAGAGGATGCATGCTATATTAAGGTGAAGAAGCAATCCAACATAACTAAGAAGCAATATCCATAACCATGAATGGCTAGAGAACCATTGAATCTTGAAGAAGTTTTTGGGGCTGAAGATAGGAGTACCACCAAGAAGAGTTTGTTCAAGGCTTAAACAACACCTATGGATGTTTATATAATGAAGCAATGCTTTGACTTATAACCTCTATGGATATTTAGTAGGCATAAGTTACTGTCGCATTGTACTTTGTACTTGGTCTAAACGAATGAATAGTGACAGTGCTTGCGCTTTAGCCACTTTGGACACCTTCTTAAGAGAGGATGAATGGTAGATTAAGGTGGAGAAGTAATCTAACGTAACTGAGAAGCAGTATCCATAACCATGAAAGGCTAGAAAACCATTGAATCTTGAAGAAGTTTTTGGGGCTGAAGATAGAAGTACAACCAAGATGAGTTAGTTCAAAGCTTAGACAATACCTATGGTTGCTTATATGATGAAGCAATGCTTTGAGTTACAACCTCTATGGATGTTTAGTAGGCATATGTTACTGTTGCATTATGCTTTGGACTTGTCTAAACGAATGAATAGTGACAAAGCTTGGGCTTAAGCCACTTCGGACACTTTTTTAAGAGAGGATGCATGCTATATTAAGGTGAAGAAGCAATCCAACGTAACTAAGAAGCAATATCCATAACCATGAATGGCTAGAGAACCATTGAATCTTGAAGAAGTTTTTGGGGCTGAAGATAGGAGTACCACCAAGAAGAGTTTGTTCAAGGCTTAAACAACACCTATGGATGTTTATATAATGAAGCAATGCTTTGACTTATAACCTCTATGGATATTTAGTAGGCATAAGTTACTGTCGCATTGTACTTTGTACTTGGTCTAAACGAATGAATAGTGACAGTGCTTGCGCTTTAGCCACTTTGGACACCTTCTTAAGAGAGGATGAATGGTAGATTAAGGTGGAGAAGTAATCCAACGTAACTGAGAAGCAGTATCCATAACCATGAAAGGCTAGAAAACCATTGAATCTTGAAGAAGTTTTCGGGGCTGAAGATAGAAGTACAACCAAGATGAGTTAGTTCAAAGCTTAGCCAATACCTATGGTTGTTATAGGATGAAGCAATGCTTTGAGTTACAACCTCTATGGATGTTTAGTAGGCATAAGTTACTGTCGCATTGTGCTTTGGACTTGGTCTAAACGAATGAATAGTGACAAAGCTTGGGCTTAAGCCACTTCGGACACTTTTTTAAGAGAGGATGCATGCGATATTAAGGTGTAGAGCAATCCAATGTAACTAAGAAGCAATATCCATAACCATGAAAGGCTAGAGGACCATTGAATCTTGAAGAAGTTATCAGGGCTGAAGATAGGAGTACCACCAAGAAGAGTTTGTTCAAGGCTTAAACAACACCTATGGATGCTTATATAATTTAGCAATGCTTTGACTTATAACCTCTATGGATGTTTAGAAGACACAAATTACTGTCGCATTGTGTTTTGGACTTGGTCTAAACGAATGAATAGTGACAAAGCTTGGGCTTAAGCTACTTTGGACACTTTGTTAAGAGAGGATGCATGCTACATTAAGGTGAAGAAGCAATCCAACATAATAAGAAGGAATATCCATAACCATGAATAGCTAAAGAACCATTGAATCTTGTAGATGTTTTCGGGGCTGAAGATAGAAGTACAACCAAGATGAGTTAGTTCAAAGCTTAGCCAATACCTATGGTTGCTTATATGATGAAGCAATGCTTTGAGTTACAACCTCTATGGATGTTTAGTAGGCATAAGTTACTGTTGCATTATGCTTTGGACTTGTCTAAACGAATGAATAGTGACAAAGCTTGGGCTTAAGCCACTTCGAACACTTTTTTAAGAGAGGATGCATGCTATATTAAGGTGAAGAAGCAATCCAACATAACTAAGAAGCAATATCCATAACCATGAATGGCTAGAGAACCATTGAATCTTGAAGAAGTTTTTGGGGCTGAAGATAGGAGTACCACCAAGAAGAGTTTGTTCAAGGCTTAAACAACACCTATGGATGTTTATATAATGAAGCAATGCTTTGACTTATAACCTCTATGGATATTTAGTAGGCATAAGTTACTGTCGCATTGTACTTTGTACTTGGTCTAAACGAATGAATAGTGACAGTGCTTGCTCTTTAGCCACTTTGGACACCTTCTTAAGAGAGGATGAATGGTAGATTAAGGTGGAGAAGTAATCCAACGTAACTGAGAAGCAGTATCCATAACCATGAAAGGCTAGAAAACCATTGAATCTTGAAGAAGTTTTTGGGGCTGAAGATAGAAGTACAACCAAGACGAGTTAGTTTAAAGCTTAAACAATACCTATGGTTGCTTATATGATGAAGCAATGCTTTGAGTTACAACCTCTATGGATGCTTAGTAGGCATAAGTTACTGTCGCATTGTACTTTGTACTTGGTCTAAACGAATGAATAATGACAGTGCTTGCGCTTTAGCCACTTTGGACACCTTCTTAAGAGAGGATGAATGGTAGATTAAGGTGGAGAAGTAATCCAACGTAACTGAGAAGCAGTATCCATAACCATGAAAGGCTAGAAAACCATTGAATCTTGAAGAAGTTTTTGGGGCTGAAGATAGAAGTACAACCAAGACGAGTTAGTTTAAAGCTTAAACAATACCTATGGTTGCTTATATGATGAAGCAATGCTTTGAGTTACAACCTCTATGGATGCTTAGTAGGCATAAGTTACTGTCGCATTGTACTTTGTACTTGGTCTAAATGAATGAATAGTGACAGTGCTTGCGGTTTAGCCACTTTGGACACCTTCTTAAGAGAGGATGAATGGTAGATTAAGGTGGAGAAGTAATCCAACGTAACTGAGAAGCAGTATCCATAACCATGAAAGGCTAGAAAACCATTGAATCTTGAAGAAGTTTTTGGGGCTGAAGATAGAAGTACAACCAAGATGAGTTAGTTCAAAGCTTAGACAATACCTATGGTTGCTTATATGATGAAGCAATGCTTTGAGTTACAACCTCTATGGATGTTTAGTAGGCATATGTTACTGTTGCATTATGCTTTGGACTTGTCTAAACGAATGAATAGTGACAAAGCTTGGGCTTAAGCCACTTCGGACACTTTTTTAAGAGAGGATGCATGCTATATTAAGGTGAAGAAGCAATCCAACGTAACTAAGAAGCAATATCCATAACCATGAATGGCTAGAGAACCATTGAATCTTGAAGAAGTTTTTGGGGCTGAAGATAGGAGTACCACCAAGAAGAGTTTGTTCAAGGCTTAAACAACACCTATGGATGTTTATATAATGAAGCAATGCTTTGACTTATAACCTCTATGGATATTTAGTAGGCATAAGTTACTGTCGCATTGTACTTTGTACTTGGTCTAAACGAATGAATAGTGACAATGCTTGCGCTTTAGCCACTTTGGACACCTTCTTAAGAGAGGATGCATGGTAGATTAAGGTGGAGAAGCAATCCAACGTAACTGAGAAGCAGTATCCATAACCATGAAAGGCTAGAAAACCATTGAATCTTGAAGAAGTTTTTGGGCTGAAGATAGAAGTACAACCAAGACGAGTTAGTTTAAAGCTTAACCAATACCTATGGTTTCTTATAGGATGAAGCAATGCTTTGAGTTACAACCTCTATGGATGTTTAGTAGGAATAAGTTACTGTCGCATTGTGCTTTGGGCTTGGTCTAAACGAATGAATAGTGACAAAGCTTAGGCTTAAGCCACTTCGGACACTTTTTTAAGAGAGGATGCATGCGATATTAAGGTGTAGAGCAATCCAATGTAACTAAGAAGCAATATCCATAACCATGAAAGGCTAGAGGACCATTGAATCTTGAAGAAGTTATCAGGGCTGAAGATAGGAGTACCACCAAGAAGAGTTTGTTCAAGGCTTAAACAACACCTATGAATGCTTATATAATTTAGCAATGCTTTGACTTATAACCTCTATGAATGTTTAGTAGACACAAATTACTGTCGCATTGTGCTTTGGACTTGGTCTAAACGAATGAATAGTGACAAAGCTTGGGCTTAAGCTACTTTGGACACTTTGTTAAGAGAGGATGCATGCTATATTAAGGTGAAGAAGCAATCCAACATAATAAGAAGGAATATCCATAACCATGAATAGCTAAAGAACCATTGAATCTTGTAGATGTTTTCGGGGCTGAAGATAGAAGTACAACCAAGATGAGTTAGTTCAAAGCTTAGCCAATACCTATGGTTGCTTATATGATGAAGCAATGCTTTGAGTTACAACCTCTATGGATGTTTAGTAGGCATAAGTTACTGTTGCATTATGCTTTGGACTTGTCTAAACGAATGAATAGTGACAAAGCTTGGTCTTAAGCCACTTCGGACACTTTTTTAAGAGAGGATGCATGCTATATTAAGGTGAAGAAGCAATCCAACATAACTAAGAAGCAATATCCATAACCATGAATGGCTAGAGAACCATTGAATCTTGAAGAAGTTTTTGGGGCTGAAGATAGGAGTACCACCAAGAAGAGTTTGTTCAAGGCTTAAACAACACCTATGGATGTTTATATAATGAAGCAATGCTTTGACTTATAACCTCTATGGATATTTAGTAGGCATAAGTTACTGTCGCATTGTACTTTGTACTTGGTCTAAACGAATGAATAGTGACAGTGCTTGCGCTTTAGCCACTTTGGACACCTTCTTAAGAGAGGATGAATGGTAGATTAAGGTGGAGAAGTAATCCAACGTAACTGAGAAACAGTATCCATAACCATGAAAGGCTAGAAAACCATTGAATCTTGAAGAAGTTTTTGGGGCTGAAGATAGAAGTACAACCAAGACGAGTTAGTTTAAAGCTTAAACAATACCTATGGTTGCTTATATGATGAAGCAATGCTTTGAGTTACAACCTCTATGGATGCTTAGTAGGCATAAGTTACTGTCGCATTGTACTTTGTACTTGGTCTAAACGAATGAATAGTGACAGTGCTTGCGCTTTAGCCACTTTGGACACCTTCTTAAGAGAGGATGAATGGTAGATTAAGGTGGAGAAGTAATCCAACGTAACTGAGAAGCAGTATCCATATCCATGAAAGGCTAGAAAACCATTGAATCTTGAAGAAGTTTTTGGGGCTGAAGATAGAAGTACAACCAAGATGAGTTAGTTTAAAGCTTAAACAATACCTATGGTTGCTTATATGATGAAGCAATGCTTTGAGTTACAACCTCTATGGATGCTTAGTAGGCATAAGTTACTGTAACATTGTGCTTTGGACTTGGTCTAAACGAATGAATAGTGACAAAGCTTGGGCTTAAGCCACTTCGGACACTTTTTTAAGAGAGGATGCATGCGATATTAAGGTGAAGAAGCAATCCAACGTAACTAAGAAGCAATATCCATAACCATGAAAGGCTAGAGAACCATTGAATCTTGAAGAAGTTATCAGGGCTGAAGATAGGAGTACCACCAAGAAGAGTTTGTTCAAGGCTTAAACAACATCTATGGATGCTTATATAATGAAGCAATGCTTTGACTTATAACCTCTATGGATGTTTAGTAGACACAAATTACTATCGCATTGTGCTTTGGACTTGGTCTAACCGAATGAATAGTGACAAAGCTTGTGCTTAAGCCACTTTGGACACTTTCTTTAGAGAGGATGCATGGTATATTAAGATGGAGAAGCAATCCAACGTAACTAAGAAGCAATATCCATAACCATGAAAGGCTAGAGTACCATTGAATCTTGAAGAAGTTTTCGGGGCTGAAGATAGAAGTACAACCAAGACGAGTTAGTTTAAAGCTTAAACAATACCTATGGTTGCTTATATGATGAAGCAATGCTTTAAGTTACAACCTCTATGGATGTTTAGTAGGTATAAGTCACTGTCGCATTGTGCTTTGGACTTGGTCTAAATGAATGAATAGTGACAAAGCTTGGGCTAAAACCACTTTGGACACTTTCTTAAAAGAGGATGCATGTTATATTAAGGTGGAGAAGCAATCCAATGTAACTAAGAAGAAGTATCCACAACCATGAAAGGGTAGAGAACCATTGAATCTTGATGAAGTTTTTGGGGCTGAAGATAGAATTACTACCAAGATGAGTTAGTTCAAAGCTTAAACAATACCTATGGTTGCTTATAAGATGAAGCAATGATTTGAGTTACAACCTCTATGGATGTTTAGTAGGCATAAGTTACTGTCACATTGTGCTTTGGACTTGGTCTAAACGAATGAATAGTGACAAAGCTTGAGCTTAAGCCACTATTGACACTTTCTTAATAGCGGATGCATGCTATGTTAAGGTGGAGGAGTTATTCAATGTAAGTAAGAAGCAGTATTTAAAACCATGAAAGGCTAGAGAACCGTTGAATCTTGAAGAAGTTTTTGGGGCTGAAGATAGAAGTACTACCAAGTTTAGTTAGTTCAAAGCTTAAACAATACCTATTGTTGCTTATATGATGAAGCAATGCTTTGAGTTACAACCTCTATGGATGTTTAGTAAGCATAAGTTACTGTCGCATTGTGATTTGGACTTGGTCTAAACGAATGAATAGTGACAAAGCTTGGGGTTAAGCCACTTTAGGCACTTTGTTTAGAAAGGATGCATGCTATATTAAGGTGGAGAAGCAATTCAACGTAAATAAGAAGCAGTATCCAAAACCATGAAAGACTCATGAACCATTGAATTTTGAAGAATTTTTCGGGGCTGAAGATAGGAGTACCACCAAGAAGAGTTAGTTCAAGGCTTAAACAACACCAGTGGATGCTTATATAATGAAGCAATGTTTTGAGTTACAACATCTATGGATGTTTAGTTGGCATAAGTTACTGTCGCATTGTGCTTTGGACTTGGTCTAAACGAATGAATAGTGACAAAGCTTGGGCTTAAGCTACTTTTAACACTTTGTTAAGAGAGGATGCATGCTATATTAAGGTGAATAAGCAATCCAACGTAATAAGAAGGAATATCCATAACCATGAATAGCTAAAGAACTATTGAATCTTGAAGAATTTTTTGGGGCTGAAGATAGGAGTACTATCAAGATGAGTTTGTTTAAAGCTTAAACAATACCTATAGTTGCTTATATAACGAAGCAATGCTTTGAGGTACAATCTCTATGGATGTTTAGTAGGCATAAGTTATTGTCGCATTGTGCTTTGGACTTGGTCTAAACGAATGAATAGTGACAAAGTTTGGGCTTAATCCACTTTGGACACTTTGTTAAGAGAGGATGCATGCTATATTAAGGTGAAGAAGCAACCCAACGCAACTAAGAAGCAATATCTATAACCATGAAGGGCTAGAGAACCATTGAATCTTGAAGAAGTTTTTGGGGCAGAAGATAGGAGTACCACCAAGAAGAGTTAGTTCAAGGCTTAAACAACACCTATGGATGCTTATAATGAAGCAATGCTTTGACTTATAACCTCTATGGATATTTAGTAGGCATAAGTTATTGTCGCATTGTGCTTTGTACTTGGTCTAAACGAATGAATAGTGATAATGCTTGCGCTTAAGCCACTTTGGACACTTTCTTAAGAGAGGATGCATCGTAGATTAAGGTGGAGAAGCAATCCAAAACTGAGAAGCAGTATCCATAATCATGAAAGGCTAGAAAACCATTGAATCTTGAAGAAGTTTTCTGGGCTGAAGATAGAAGTACAACCAAGACGAGTTAGTTTAAAGCTTAACCAATACCTATGGTTGCTTATATGATGAAGCAATGCTTTGAGTTACAACCTCTATGGATGTTTAGTAGGCATAAGTTACTGTCGCATTGTGCTTTGGACTTGGTCTAAACGAATGAATAGTGACAAAGCTTGGGCTTAAGCCACTTCGGACACTTTTTTAAGAGAGGATGCATGCGATATTAGGTGAAGAAGGAATCCAACGTAACTAAGAAGCAATATCCATAACCATGAAAGGCTAGAGAACCATTGAATCTTGAAGAAGTTATCTGGGCTGAAGATAGGAGTACCACCAAGAAGAGTTTGTTCAAGGCTTAAACAACACCTATGGATGCTTATATAATGAAGCAATGCTTTGACTTATAACCTCTATGGATGTTTAGTAGACACAAGTTACTGTCGCATTGTGTTTTGGACTTGGTCTAAACGAATGAATAGTGACAAAGCTTGCGCTTAAGCCACTTTGGACACTTTCTTAAGAGAGGATGCATGGTATATTAAGATGGAGAAGCAATCTAACGTAACTAAGAAGCAGTATCCATAACAATGAAAGGCTAGAGTACCATTCAATCTTGAAGAAGTTTTCGGGGCTGAAGATAGAAGTACAACCAAGACGAGTTAGTTTAAAGCTTAAACAATACCTATGGTTGCTTATATGATGAAGCAATGCTTTGAGTACTTAATGAAACTACTCTCCTCTTCACCTTGGCCGCCAATGGCTCTCTCTTTCTCTCTTACACTCTTGATTCTTCATCTCCTAAATCTCTTAATCTCTTATGGTATCAGAGCATGGTTTATGATTCTCTCATTCTTACATCTTGAATCTCTTTCTCTTCAGTTCTTGGCGGTCTGAATCTTTACATAGCAACTTGAATCTCTCTTATTCTCATTCTTCCATTTGGCGGTTTAAATCTTTGTCTCCTTGATATTGTTCTTGGCTGTTCTCTCTGAATCTGTCTTGGTTTCTTCTATTTAAGTGTTAAATCTTGATTTTTGTTAGCTGAAATCTTTGGTGGTTTGATTCATATGTTGGTAGAGCTAGTTGGCGGTTTGTTTCAGCTAGTTGGTGCTGTTCTTGGCAGTTTGTTCCAGCAGGTTGTTCTTGTTATTCTTGGTGTTGTTCTTGGCGGTTTGATTCATCCTTTTGTAGGGTGTTCTTGGTTGTTGTTCTTGGCGGTTTGTTTCAGCTAATTGGTGCTGTTCTTGGTAGTTTGTTCCAGCTGGTTGTTCTTGTGATTCTTGGTGTTGTTCTTGGCGGTTTGATTCATCCTTTTGTAGGGTGTTCTTGGTTATTGTTCTTGGCGGTTTGTTTCAACTAGTTGGTGCTATTCTTGGTACACTATGGACAGCTCTAAACCCATTGTGATTCCAGTGACTCTTAAAGGGGTTAACTACTTGCTGTGGGCCAGAACTACCAGGATAGCTCTTTGTGGTCTTGGCCTTTAGAGCCATGTAGAAGGCTATCAAGTGAACAAGGAAACCATAAAGGAAGGTGTGATGGAAGGTAGTGAAGATCTAAGCTCTGAAGATAGCAAATGGTTCCAAGAGGATCAATGTGTTCTTGGGCTCCTTCAAAACTCCCTAGAAGTGCCAATACTTGAAGCTTATTCCTATTGTGAAACAGCTAAGGAACTATGGGACACTCTCAAGAATGTTTATGGAAATGTTTCTAACATCTCCCTGTGTTTGAAGTGAAGAAAGCTATCAACAATCTCAGCCAAGAAGACTTGGAGTTCACTGCACACTTTGGAAAGTTTAGATCCCTTTGGGCAGAATTGGAAATGCTTAGACCTCACTCTATGGATCCGGCAACAATAAGGGAAAGGAGTGAACAAGACAAGGTCTTTGGCCTCCTACTCACCTTGAATCCTGCCTACAACGACCTGATCAAGCATATCCTTAGGGCAGAGAAGCTACCATGCTTGGAGGAAGTGTGTTCCCAAGTGCAAAGAGAGCAAGGATCGGTTGGGCTCTTTGGTGGAAAAGGAGGAGATATGGTCATGGCTCATAAAGCGGCTTTCAAGCATGAGGATAGGAAGCTCTTGGTGTGTGACCATTGTAAGAAGAAGGGCCATACCAAAGACAAGTGTTGGATCCTTCACCCACATCTCAAGCCGGCTAAATTCAAGACACAAGCTCAAGCACACCTTGCTGAGGAGAAAAGCGATCAAGCACAAGCTGGATCATCCAAGCAAGGAGAGGAGCTTGCTATGGTCGCCTATACCAATGATATTGTGAGGAAGTCAGACTTGGAGGCCCTTATCAAGTCCATTGCCGCTCTTACCAATAAGGAATCCGGTATCACTCATTTAGCTTCTTTGCCAAATTCACCTAGTAAAACATTGATAATTGATTCAGGTGTCTCACATCACATGATTAGCAATCCTAGGCTCATTAACAATGTTAAACCAGCTGGTGGAAATATGATAATTGCAAATGGTGATACGATTCCCGTAAGAGGAATAGGTGATTTAAAACTGTGTGATAAGAACTCTAAGGCCTTCTTTATGCCTGAATTTACTTCTAATCTTGTATCAGTAAAAAGGGCAACAAATGATCTTAATTGCCATGCTATCTTTGGTCCTAACAGTTTTTATTTTCAGGATATTAAGAGTGGAAAGGTTATTGGGAAAGGAAAGACTAAGGGGGACCTATATGTTCTTGAAGACACCTCATCTATAAGAGATTTAGAGATTTAGAGATTTAGAGATTTAGAGTATGTAGAATCAAGATTGTAAGAGAGAAAAAGATGAGGCCATTGGCGGCCAAGAAGAAGAAGAGAGAAAGATGTTGCATTCATTAGGTTTAAAATGTGAAGGCTCTCCCTTTTATAAGCTTAAGGGAGAAGCCCTAGATTAACTACAAGACAAGATAAGGATTAAAACAAAATACATGTGCTTAATATGAAATATCTAGAACCTTCTATTTTTAATACAGATTTTGCACGAACCTCAATCTTCAAACTTTTCTCCCGGGTCCTCCTAGAACTCAAAATCTGGATTTCCGGATTTTGCACACCCGGACTTTGCATGGATAAGTACGGTCCGTACATCCCGGATTATGCACGGACCTGTACAAATAGAAACTCCTCCAATGATGCCTTTGATGATATTTCCCTATGTCAATACTCCCCCTCAAGCTTAGCCGTCGGTGAGCAAAGGCAAAGCTTGGATACCCCATAGCCTTTACCTCGGTAAAAACCTCAGCATAGAAAAAACCACTTGGGAAAAAATCTATGATGAGGAAAAGAGCATAACCTCTATGGGTGTAGGGGATATGATCAAGGGTGAGTTGGATCCACAAGACCCAGTTTGCCATATATGTGATTGCAAACCTTGAGACTTGCGGCTTTGGTGAAGATATCGGCTAGTTGATCTTCACTTCTTGTATAACACGGTAGAGTCACTCCTTCAATCTTCTCTTGAACTTTGTGGCAGTCGACCTCTATGTGTTTTGTCCTCTCATGAAACACTGAGTTACTAGCTATATTGATGGCCGCTTGGTTATCACAATGCATCATGATGGGGCTTGTGGTTTCAATGCCTAGATCTTTGAGTAGCGCCTTGAGCCAAACCAGTTCATTTGTGAGCTTTCTCATTGCCCTATATTCTGATTCAGCACTTGAACATGACACTACTTTCTGCTTCTTAGACTTCCATGTAACCAAGTTCCCACCAATGAATGTGCAATACCCTGTAGTTGACTTCCTATCTCTTGTGTCACCAGCATAGTCAGCATCACAATAGCCAACAATCTCAGCATTTCCATTCTTTCCCATCCATATGCCTTGTCCTGGACTCCCTTTAAGGTACCTCAAGATCCGTTCCACCATCTTCCAATGATATATAGTGGGTGTTTACATGTGTTGACTCACCTGGTTCACAGCAAAACACAAATCAGGTCTGGTGATAGTTAAGTAAATGAGCTTACCTACTAATCGCCTATATTGAAGAGGATCATCATAGGGCTCATTTGATGGATCCTTTTCTTCTCCTGCCGTGTTCTCCCCCTTTTGCTTGACCTTGTAGCCATCTTCAAGTGGAGTTTTAGCTGGCTTCACTCCAAGCTTTCCTGTCTCACTCCATCCGTTGAATGACATATTTCAATCCCGAGGAAATACTTTAGTTCTCCAAGATCTTTAATGTCAAAGATAGTTTTAAGGAAAGCTTTAGTGTGCTGAATACCATCCTTATCATTGCCGGAAATGATAAGATCATCCACATATATTAAGACCACAATGATCCCTTTGGCGCTTTGCAGGGTGAAGAGAGTATGGTCTGATTCTGATCTTTTGAAGCCTCTTCCTTTGAGAGTAGAGCTCAGTTTGTGGTACCATGCCCTTGGAGATTGGTTCAGCCCATAAATCGCCTTCCTAAGTCTTAGAACTTTCCCTGGAGTAACTGAATTGTCAAGACCTGGTGGTGGTCTCATGTACACTTCTTCTGCAAGTTCTCCTTGTAGGAAAGCATTCTTCACATCCATTTGTCATAGCTCCCAATCTAGATTTGTTGCTAATGAAAGAACCACCCTAACCGTGTGGAGTTTGGCAACTGGGGCAAAAGTGTCCGTGTAGTCATCTCCATATGTTTGTGTGAATCCCCTTGCTACTAGTCTAGCCTTGTACCTCTCAATATCTCCATTGCTCAGGTATTTGATAGTGAAAACCCATTTGGAACTGACCGCTTTCTTCCCTTTTGGAAGATCAACTTCATCCCATGTATGATTTCTCTCCATTGCCCCAACTTCATCTTTTACCGCTTCTAACCACTGTTTGTTGTCTTTTGCTTCCTCATAGCTTTGAGGTATCCATTGCGCTTCAATCTTGCCTAAGAAGGCTTGATGAGTGATTGGCAAAAGGTCAAGTGAACATATGGCTTGAATAGGATGTGCCACAACTTGATTATTGAAGTAGACTCTTGTTTGATTCCATTGTTCCGGACCAAACTTTTGTCTTGTGCTTCTCCTAAGAGGAGGCGCCTCCTCTTGCTCCTCTGCTTGAGTAGCCTCTTCTTCTCTTTCTGACCCATGCTCTTGGGTTTCCAGAACCGTTTCCCCAGTACCAACTTCCTCCTCTTGATCTAGGTGTTGTTCCTTGTCAAGCGAATCTGGTTCTGGTGGAGTGTTTTCGGTTGCTTCCCTGGTATTACTAGTTTCATGATTGTTCCCAAGGTGACTTAGAAGGTACCTGAGGCTTGCAGCTCTATCATTTGGTGAACTTGCCAAATCTTTCAAGCTCTCCCAGTCCTTCTTCTCATAGTATCCTTGGTTTTCAATAAACTTGACCTCCCTTGAGACAACGGTTCTGTTCTTTGAGAAGTCATAGCATTTGTACCCCTTTTGAGTAGTGGAGTATCCTAGGAACATCCCTCTTGTGCTGTTAGCCTCAAGTTTGTCCCTCAGTTCACCTGGTCTTAAGATAAAACAAACACACCCAAAGACCCGTAAGTGATCAAGGGAAGGTTTAGTTTTATTTAGTACTTCAAATGGTGATATGTCATTGAGGATCCTTGTTGGTATCCTATTGATAAGGTAGCATGCTGCCATGACTGCATCACCCCAGAATCTCCTTGGAACATTCGTGTAGAACATCATAGATCTTGCTACCTCCATGAGATGTCGATTCTTCCTTTCGGCCACTCAATTTTGTTGTGGTGTGTAAGGACAGCTGGTTTGATGTAAGATCCCATGCTTCTTCAAGTGATCTTTGAACTTGTGACTTGTGTATTCCCCACCATTTTCAGACCTAAGTACCTTAATCTTTGCATTAAACTGATTAGTCACATAAGATTGAAATTGAGAAATGCATCAAATACTTTGTCCTTAGATGGTAATAATGTGATCCAAGTATGCTTTGATTTCTCATCAATGAATGTGACATAATACTTGTTATTATCCCTAGATAAGCAAGGTGAGGTCCATACATCAGAGTGCACTAAGTCAAAACATTGTTCATAGATAGTAGAAGACTTAGGAAATACGGTTTTACAATGTTTTCCTAAAATGCAAGCTTCACAACTAGAATTATCAAAGACAACATGGGGTAACATTATTTCAAGAGCTCTAGAGTGTGGATGTCCTAATCTAGCATGCCACAATGTGTTGGAACTGGATGCAAAACATGATATTAAAGTGGATGTAGAAGAGCGGCTGGATGAGGTGTCTTCAAGAACATATAGGTCCCCCTTAGTCTTTCCTTCCCCAATAACCTTTCCACTCTTAATATCCTGAAAATGAAAACTGTTAGGACCAAAGATAGAATGACAATTAAGATCATTTGTTGCCCTTTTTACTGATACAAGATTAGAAGTAAATTCAGGCATAAAGAAGGCTTTAGAATTCTTATCACACAGTTTTAAATCACCTATTCCTCTTACGGAAATCCTATCACCATTTGCAATTATCACATTTCCACCAGCTGGTTTAACATTGTTAATGAGTCTAGGATTGCTAATCATGTGATGTGAGGCACCTGAATCAACTATCAATGTTTTACTAGGTGAATTTGGCAAAGAAGCTAAATGAGTGATACCGGATTCCTTATTGGTAAGAGCGGCAATGGACTTGATAAGCGCCTCCAAGTCTGACTTCCTCACAATATCATTGGTATAGGCGACCATAGCAAGCTCCTCTCCTTGCTTGGATGATCCAGCTTGTGCTTGATTGCTTCTCTCCTCAGCAAGGTGTACTTGAGCTTGTGTCTTGAACTTAGCCGGCTTAAGATGTGGGTGAAGGATCCAACACTTGTCTTTGGTATGGCCCTTCTTCTTACAATGGTCACACACCAAGATCTTCCTATCCTCATGTTTGAAAGCCGCTTTATGAGCCATGACCATATCTCCTCCTTTTCCACCAAAGAGCCCAACCGATCCTTGCTCTCTTTGCACTTGAGAGCACACTTTCTCCAAGCATGGTAGCTTCTCTGCCCTAAGGATATGCTTGATCAGGTCGTTGTAGGCAGGATTCAAGGTGAGTAAGAGGCCAAAGACCTTGTCTTGTTCACTCCTTTCCCTTATTGTTGCCGGATCCATAGAGTGAGGTCTAAGCATTTCCAACTCTGCCCAAAGGGATCTAAACTTTCCAAAGTGTGCAGTGAACTCCAAGTCTTCTTGGCTGAGATTGTTGATAGCTTTCTTCACTTCAAATACACGGGCGATGTTAGAAACGTTCCCATAAACATTCTTGAGAGTGTCCCATAGTTCCTTAGCTGTTTCACAATAGGAATAGGCTTCAAGTATTAGCGCTTCTAGGGAGTTTTGAAGGAGTCCAAGAACACATTGATCCTCTTGGAACCATTTGCTATCTTCAGAGCTTAGACCTTTACTACCTTCCATCACACCTTCCTTTATGGTTTCCTTGTTCACTTGATAGCCTTCTACATGGCTCCAAAGGCCACGACCACAAAGAGCTATCCTGGTGGTTCTGGCCCACAGCAAGTAGTTAACTCCTTTGAGAGTCACTGGAATCACAATGGGTTTAGAGCTATCCATAGTGTACCAAGAACAGCACCAACAAGTTGAAACAAACCGCCAGCTAGTTCTACAACCAGATGGACGAAACCGCCAAGAGCTACAACCAAGAACAACCTACAACCAGATGAGCTAATCCCTTAAAGATTTCAGCCACCAAAAACAGCCACCTAGCTCTACAACCAGATGAATCAAACCGCCAAGAACTACAACCAAAACAACCTACAACCAGATGAACTAAACCCCTAAAGATTTCAGCCACCAGAACCACAGATTTAGCACCTAAATAGATGAAACTAAGACAGATTCAAAGAGAACAACCAAGAGAGATTTCAAGAAGAAAGATATTTGAGCCGCCAAAGAAGAATAAGAACAAGAGAGATTATAGGAGATTTGAGCCGCCAAAGGAGAGTAAGAACAAGAGAGATTTAGGGAGATTTAAGAACTAGAGAGTGAAAGAATCATAAACTTGCTCTGATACCATAAGAGATTTAGAGATTTAGAGTATGTAGAATCAAGATTGTAAGAGAGAAAAAGATGAGGCCATTGGTGGCCAAGAAGAATAAGAGAGAAAGATGTTGCATTCATTAGGTTTACAAAATGTGAAGGCTCTCCCTTTTATAAGCTTAAGGGAGAAGCCCTAGATTAACTACAAGACAAGATAGGGATTAAAACAAAATACATGTGCTTAATATGAAATAGCTAGAACCTTCTAGAACCTTCTATTTTTAACATGGATTTTGCACGAACCTCAATCTTCAAACTTTTCTCCCGGGTCATCCTAGAACTCAAAATCTGGATTCCCGGATTTTGCACACCCGGACTTTTCACGGATAAGTATGGTCCGTACATCCCGGATTATGCACGGACCTGTACAAATAGAAACTCCTCCAATGATGCCTTTGATGATATTTCCCTATGTCAATAATCCAGCCGCTCTCCACCATCTACTTTAATATCATGTTTTGCATCCAGTTCCAATACATTGTGGTATGCTAGATTAGGACATCCACACTCTAGAGCTCTTGAAATAATGTTACCCCATGTTGTCTTTGATAATTCTAGTTGTGAAGCTTGCATTTTAGGCAAACATTGTAAAACCGTATTTCCTAAGTGTTCTACTTCTCTATGAACAATGTTTTGACTTAGTGCACTCTGATGTATGGACCTCACCTTGCTTATCAAGGGATAATAACAAGTATTATGTCACATTCATTGATGAGAAATCAAAGTATACTTGGATCACATTATTATCATCTAAGGACAAAGTATTTGATGCATTTCTCAATTTCCAATCTTATGTGACTAATCAGTTTAATACAAAGATTAAGGTACTTAGGTCTGACAATGGTGGGGAATACACAAGTCACAAGTTCAAAGATCACTTGAAGAAGCATGGGATCTTACATCAAACCAGTTGTCCTTACACACCACAACAAAATGGAGTGCCCGAAAGGAAGAATCGACATCTTATGGAGGTAGCAAGATCTATGATGTTCTACACCAATGTTCCAAGGAGATTCTGGGGTGATGCAGTCATGGCAGCGTGCTACCTCATCAATAGGATACCAACAAGGATCCTCAATGACATATCACAATTTGAGGTACTAAATAAAACTAAACCTTCCCTTGATCATTTACGGGTCTTTGGGTGTGTTTGTTTTATCTTGAGACCAGGTGAGCTAAGGGACAAACTTGAGGCTAAGAGCACAAGAGGGATGTTCCTAGGATACTCCACTACTCAAAAGGGGTACAAATGTTATGACTTCTCAAAGAACAGAACTGTTGTTTCAAGGGAAGTCAAGTTTATTGAACACCAAGGGTACTATGAGAAGAAGGACTGGGAGAGCTTGAAGGATTTGGCAAATTCACCAAATGATAGAGCTGCAAGCCTCAGATATCTCCTAAGTCACCTTGGGAACAATCATGAAACTAGTGACACAAGGGAAGAAACCGAAGAAGAGGCTACTCACGCAGGGGAACAAGAAGTGGAGGTGCCTCCTCTTTGGAGAAGCACAAGGCAAAAGTTTGGTCGTGAACATTGGAAGAAAACAAGGGTTTACTTCAATAATCAAGCTGTGGCACATCCTATTCAAGCCGTATGTTCACTTGCCCTTTTGCAAATCACTCATCAAGCCTTCTTAGGTAATATTGAAGCCCAATGGATTCCCCAGAGTTATGAGGAAGCAAAAGACCACAAGGGAAGAAAGCGAAGAGGTATAAGGCAAGCGGTCAGTTCCAAGTGGGTTTTCACTATCAAATACCTAAGCAATGGAGATATTGAGAGGTATAAGGCAAGACTAGTTGCAAGGGGATTCACACAAACATATGGAGATGACTACACGGACACATTTGCTCCAGTTGCTAAACTCCACACGGTTAGGGTGGTTCTTTCCTTAGCAACAAATCTAGATATGGAGCTATGGCAAATGGATGTGAAGAATGCTTTCCTACAAGGAGAACTTGCAATCTCCTAGAAGAGTTCTCAGACTTAGGAAAGCGATTTATGGGCTGAAACAATCTCCTAGAGCATGGTACCACAAGCTGAGCTCTACTCTCAAAGGAAGAGGCTTCAAAAGATCAGAATCAGACCATACACTCTTCACTCTTCAAAGCTCAAAAGGGATCATTGTGGTCTTAATCTATGTGGATGACCTTATCATTTCTGGCAATGATAAGGAAGGTATTCAAAACACTAAAACTTTCCTTAAGACTATCTTTGACATTAAAGATCTTGGAGAACTAAAGTATTTCCTAGGTATTGAAATATGTCGTTCAAAGGATGGCCTATTTCTTTCACAAAGAAAATATACTCTTGATTTGTTAAGTGAGACAGGAAAGCTTGGAGTGAAGCCAGCTAAAACTCCACTTGAGGATGGCTACAAGGTCAAGCGAAAGGGGGAGAACATGGAAGGAGAAGAAAAGGATCCATCAAACGAGCCCTATGCTGTGATCCTCTTCAATATAGGCGATTAGTAGGTAAGCTCATTTACTTAACTATCACTAGACCTGATTTGTGTTTTGCTGTGAACCAGGTGAGTCAACACATGCAAACACCCACTATATATCATTGGAAGATGATGGAACGGATCTTGAGGTACCTTAAAGGGAGTCCAGGACAAGGCATATGGATGGGAAAGAATGGAAATGCTGAGATTGTTGGCTACTGTGATGCTCACAAGAGATAGGAAGTCAACCACAGGGTATTGCACATTCATTGGTGGGAACTTGGTTACATGGAAGTCTAAGAAGCAGAAAGTAGTGTCATGTTCAAGTGCTGAATCAGAATATAGGGCGATGAGGAAGCTCACAAATGATCTGGTTTGGCTCAAGGCGCTACTTAAAGATCTAGGCATTGAAACCACAAGCCCCATCATGATGTATTGTGATAATCAAGCGGCCATCCATATAGCTAGCAACTCAGTGTTTCATGAGAGGACAAAACACATAGAGGTCGACTGCCACAAAGTTCGAGAGAAGATTGAAGAAGGAGTGACTCTACCATGTTATACAAGAAGTGAAGATCAACTAGCCGATATCTTCACCAAAGCCGCAAGTCTCAAGGTTTGCAACCATATATATGGAAAACTGGGTCTTGTGGATCCAACTCACCCTTGATCATATCCCCTACACCCATAAACGTTATGCTCTTTTCCTCATCATAGATTTTTTCCCAAGTGGTTTTTTCTATGATGAGGTTTTTACCGAGGTAACGCCTATGGGGTATCCAAGCTTAGCCTTTGCTCACCGACGGCTAAGCTTGAGGGGGAGTATTGACATAGGGAAATATCATCAAAGGCATCATTGGAGGAGTTTCTATTTGTACAGGTCCGTGCAAAGTTCGGGTGTGCAAAATCCGGGAATCCAGATTTTGAGTTCTAGATGACCCGGGAGAAAAGTTTGAAGATTGAGGTTCGTGCAAAATCCGTGTTAAAATAGAAGGTTCTAGAAGGTTCTAGATATTTTATACTAAGCACATGTATTTTGTTTTAATCTCTATCTTGTCTTGTAGTTAATCTAGGGCTTCTCCCTTAAGCATATAAAAGGGAGAGCCTTCACATTTTTGTTAACTTAATGAAACTACTCTCTTCTTCACCTTGGCTGCCAATGGCTCTCTCTCTTTCTCTCTTACACTCTTGATTCTTCATCTCCTAAACCTCTTAATCTCTTAACAACCTCTATGGATGTTTAGTAGGCATAAGTTACTGTCGCATTGTGATTTGGACTTGGTCTAAACGAATGAATAGTAACAAAGCTTGGGCTTAAGCCACTTTAGGCACTTTGTTCAGAAAGGATGCATGTTATATTAAGGTGGAGAAGCAATTCAACGTAAATAAGAAGCAGTATCCAAAACCATGAAAGACTCATGAACCATTGAATTTTGAAGAATTTTTCGGGGCTGAAGATAGGAGTACCACCAAGAAGAGTTAGTTCAAGGCTTAAACAACACCAATGGATGCTTATATAATGAAGCAATGTTTTGAGTTACAACATCTATGGATGTTTAGTTGGCATAAGTTACTGTCGCATTGTGCTTTGGACTTGGTCTAAACGAATGAATAGTGACAAAGCTTGGGCTTAAGCTACTTTGGACACTTTGTTAAGAGAGGATGCATGCTATATTAAGGTGCAGAAGCAATCCAACGTAATAAGAAGGAATATCCATAACCATGAATAGCTAAAGAACCATTGAATCTTGAAGAAGTTTTTGGGGCAGAAGATAGGAGTACCACCAAGAAGAGTTAGTTCAAGGCTTAAACAACACCTATGGATGCTTATATAATGAAACAATGCTTTGACTTATTACCTCTATGGATATTTAGTAGGCATAAGTTACTGTCGCTTTGTGCTTTGGACTTGGTCTAAACGAATGAATAGTGACAATGCTTGCGCTTAAGCCACTTTGGACACTTTCTTAAGAGAGGATGCTTGGTAGATTAAGGTGGAGAAGCAATCCAATGTAACTGAGAAGCAGTATCCATAACCATGAAAGGCTAGAAAACCATTGAATCTTGAAGAAGTTTTCGGGGCTGAAGATAGAAGTACAACCAAGACGAGTTAGTTTAAAGCTTAAACAATACCTATGGTTGCTTATATAATGAAGCAATGCTTTGAGTTACAACCTCTATGGATGTTTAGTAGGCATAAGTTACTGTCGCATTGTGCTTTGGACTTGGTCTATACGAATGAATAGTGACAAAGCTTGGGCTTAAGCCACTTCGGACACTTTTTTAAGAGAGGATGCATGCGATATTAAGGTGAAGAAGCAATCCAACGTAACTAAGAAGCAATATCCATAACCATGAATGGCTAGAGAACCATTGAATCTTGAAGAAGTTCTCAGGGCTGAAGATAGGAGTACCACCAAGAAGAGTTTGTTCAATGCTTAAACAACACCTATGGATGCTTATATAATGAAGCAATGTTTTGAGTTACAACATCTATGGATGTTTAGTTGGCATAAGTTACTGTCGCATTGTGCTTTGGACTTGGTCTAAACGAATGAATAGTGACAAAGCTTGGGCTTAAGCTACTTTGGACACTTTGTTAAGAGAGGATGCATGCTATATTAAGGTGCAGAAGCAATCCAACGTAATAAGAAGGAATATCCATAACCATGAATAGCTAAAGAACCATTGAATCTTGAAGAAGTTTTTGGGGCAGAAGATAGGAGTACCACCAAGAAGAGTTAGTTCAAGGCTTAAACAACACCTATGGATGCTTATATAATGAAACAATGCTTTGACTTATTACCTCTATGGATATTTAGTAGGCATAAGTTACTGTCGCTTTGTGCTTTGGACTTGGTCTAAACGAATGAATAGTGACAATGCTTGCGCTTAAGCCACTTTGGACACTTTCTTAAGAGAGGATGCTTGGTAGATTAAGGTGGAGAAGCAATCCAATGTAACTGAGAAGCAGTATCCATAACCATGAAAGGCTAGAAAACCATTGAATCTTGAAGAAGTTTTCGGGGCTGAAGATAGAAGTACAACCAAGACGAGTTAGTTTAAAGCTTAAACAATACCTATGGTTGCTTATATAATGAAGCAATGCTTTGAGTTACAACCTCTATGGATGTTTAGTAGGCATAAGTTACTGTCGCATTGTGCTTTGGACTTGGTCTATACGAATGAATAGTGACAAAGCTTGGGCTTAAGCCACTTCGGACACTTTTTTAAGAGAGGATGCATGCGATATTAAGGTGAAGAAGCAATCCAACGTAACTAAGAAGCAATATCCATAACCATGAATGGCTAGAGAACCATTGAATCTTGAAGAAGTTCTCAGGGCTGAAGATAGGAGTACCACCAAGAAGAGTTTGTTCAATGCTTAAACAACACCTATGGATGCTTATATAATGAAGCAATGCTTTGAGTTACAACCTCTATGGATGTTTACTAGGCATAAGTCACTGTCGCATTGTGCTTTGGACTTGGCCTAAATGAATGAATAGTGACAAAGCTTGGGCTTAAGCCACTTTGGAGACTTTCTTAAGAGAGGATGCATGGTATATTAAGATGGAGAAGCAATCCAACGTAACTAAGAAGCAGTATCCATAACCATGAAAGGCTAGAGAACCATTGAATCTTGAAGAAGTTTTTGGGGCTGAAGATAGAATTACTACCAAAATGTGTTAGTTCAAAGCTTAAACAATACCTATGGTTGCTTATAAGATGAAGCAATGCTTTGAGTTACAACCTCTATGGATGTTTAGTAGGCATAAGTTACTGTCGCATTGTGCTTTGGACTTGGTCTATACGAATGAATAGTGACAAAGCTTGGGCTTAAGCCACTTCGGATACTTTTTTAAGAGAGGATGCATGCGATATTAAGGTGAAGAAGCAATCCAACGCAACTAAGAACCAATATCCATAACCATGAAGGGCTAGATAACCATTGAATTTTGAAGAATTTTTCGGGGCTCAAGATAGGAGTACCACCAAGAAGAGTTAGTTCAAGGCTTAAACAACACCCCTGGATGCTTATATAATGAAGCAATGCTTTGGCTTATAACCTGTATGGATATTTAGTAGGCATAAGTTACCGTCGCACTATGCTTTGGACTTGGTCTAAATGAATGAATAGTGACAATGCTTGCGCTTAAGCCACTTTGGACACTTTCTTAAAAGAGGATGCATGCTATATTAAGGTGGAGAAGCAATCCAACGTAACTAAGAAGAAGTATCCATAACCATGAAAGGGTAGAGAACCATTGAATCTTGATGAAGTTTTCGGGGCTGAAGATAGAATTACTACCAAGATGAGTTAGTTCAACGCTTAAACAATACCTATGGTTGCTTATATGATGAAGCAATGCTTTTAGTTACAACCTCTATGGATGTTTAGTAGTCAAAAGTTACAGTCGCCTTGTGCTTTTAACTTGCTCTAAACGAATGAATAGTGACAAAGCTTGGGCTTAAGCCACTATGGACACTTTCTTAAGAGAGGATGCATGCTATATTAAGGTGGAGAAGTTATCCAACGTAACTAAGAACCAGTATCCATAACCATGAAAGGCTAGAGAACCATTGAATCTTGAAGAAGTTTTCTGGGCTGAAGATAGAAGTACTACCAAGATGAGTTAGTTCAAAACTTAAACAATACCTATGGTTGCTTATATGATAAAGCAATGCTTCGAGTTACAACCTCTATGGATGTTTAGTAGCCAAAAGTTACTGTCGCATTGTGCTTTGGACTTGCTCTAAACGAATGAATAGTGACAAAGCTTGGGCTTAAGCCACTTTGGACACTTTCTTAAGAGAGGATTCATGGTATATTTAGGTGGAGAACCAATCCAATGTAACTGAGAAGCAGTATCCATAACCATGAAAGGCTAGAGAACCATTGAATCTCAAAGAAGTTTTCGGGGCTGAAGATAGGAGTACTACCAAGATGAGTTAGTTCAAAGCTTAAACAACACCTACGGATGCCTATATGATGAAGCAATGCTTTGAGTTAAAACCTCTGTGGATGTTTAGTAGGCATAAGTTACTGTCACATTGTGCTTTGGACTTGGTCTAAATGAATGAATAGTGACAAAGCTTGGACTTAAGCCACTTTGGACATTTTCTTAAGAGAGGATGCATGCTATATTAAGTTGGAGAAGCAATCAAACGTAACTAAGAAGCAGTATACATAACCATGAAAGGCTAGAGAACCGTTGAATCTTGAAGAAGTTTTTGGGGCTGAAGATAGAAGTACTACCAAGATGAGTTAGTTCAAAGCTTAACCAATACCTATGGTTGCTTATATGACGAAGCAATACTTTGAGTTACAACCTCTATGGATGTTTAGTAGCCAAAAGTTACTGTCGCATTGTGCTTTGGACTTGCTCTAAACGAATGAATAGTGACAAAGCTTGGGCTTAAGCCACTTTGGACAGTTTGTTAAGAGAGGATACATGCTATATTAAGGTGGAGAAGCAATCCAACGTAACTAAGAAGCAGTATCCATAACCATGAAAGGCTAGAGAACCATTGAATCTTGAAAAAGTTTTCGGGGCTAAAGATTGGAGTACTACTAAGATTAAGAGATTAAGAGATTTAGGAGATTTAGGAGATGAAGAATCAAGAGTGTAAGAGAGAAAGAGAGAGAGCCATTGGCGGCCAAGGTGAAGAAGAGAGTAGTTTCATTAGGTTAACAAAATACATGTGCTTAATATAAAATATCTAGAACCTTCTAGAAACTTCTATTTTAACACGGATTTTGCACGAACCTCAATCTTCAAACTTTTCTCCCGGGTCATCTAGAACTCAAAATCCGGATTCCCGGATTTTGCACACCCGAACTTTGCACGGATAAGTACGGTCCGTACAACCCGGATTATCCAAGGACCTGTACAAATAGAAACTCCTCCAATGATGCCTTTGATGATATTTCCCTATGTCAATACTCCCCCTCAAGCTTAGCCGTTGGTGAGCAAAGGCAAAGCTTGGATACCCCATAGGCGTTACCTCGGTAAAAACCTCATCATAGAAAAAACCACTTGGGAAAAAATCTATGATGAGGAAAAGAGCATAACATCTATGGGTGTAGGGGATATGATCAAGGGTGAGTTGGATCAACCAGACCCAGTTTGCCATATATGTGGTTGTAAACCTTGAGACTTGCGGCTTTGGTGAAGATATCGGCTAGTTGATCTTCACTTCTTATATAACACGGTAGAGTCAGTCCTTCTTCAATCTTCTCTCGAACTTTGTGGCAGTCGACCTCTATGTATTTTGTCCTCTCATGAAACACTGAGTTGCTAGCTATATGGATGGCCGCTTGATTATCACAATGCATCATGATGGGGCTTGTGGTTTCAATGCCTAGATCTTTGAGTAGCGCCTTGAGCCAAACCAGTTAATTTGTGAGCTTCCTCATCGCCCTATATTCTGATTCAGCACTTGAACATGACACTACTTTCTATTGACATAGGGAAATATCATCAAAGGCATCATTGGAGGAGTTTCTATTTGTACAGGGCCGTGCATAATCCGGGATGTACGGACCGTACTTATCCGTGCAAAGTTTGGTGTGCAAAATCCGGATTCCGGATTTTGAGTTCTAGATGACCCGGGAGAAAAGTTTGAAGATTGAGGTTCGTGCAAAATCCGTGTTAAAATAGAAGGTTCTAGAAGGTTCTAGATATTTTTTTATATTAAGCACATGTATTTTGTTTTAATCCCTATCTTGTCTTGTAGTTAATCTAGGGCTTCTCCCTTAAGCATATAAAAGGGAGAGCCTTCACATTTTTGTTAACCTAATGAAACTACTCTCTTCTTCACCTTGGCCGCCAATGGCTCTCTCTCTTTCTCTCTTACACTCTTGATTCTTCATCTCCTAAATCTCTTAATCTCTTATGGTATCAGAGCATGGTTTATGATTCTCTCATTCTTACATCTTGAATATCTTTCTCTTCAGTTCTTGGCGGTCTGAATCTTTACATAGCAACTTGAATCTCTCTTATTCTCATTCTCCCTTTAGGCGTTTTTAAATCTTTGTCTCCTTGAGATTGTTCTTGGCTGTTCTCTCTGAATCTGTCTTGGTTTCTTCTATTTAAGAGTTAAATCTTGATTTTTGGTTGGCTGAAATCTTTGGTGGTTTGATTCATCTGTTTGTAGAGCTAGTAGGCGGTTTGTTTCAGCTAGTTAGTGCTGTTCTTGGCAGTTTGTTCCAGCAGCTTGTTCTAGTTATTCTTGGTGTTGTTTTTGGCGATTTGATTCATCCTTTTGTAGGGTGTTCTTGGTTGTTGTTCTTGGCGATTTGTTTCAGCTAGTTGGTGCTGTTCTTGGCACTTTGTTCCAGCAGGTTGTTCTTGTTATTCTTGGTGGTGTTCTTGGCGATTTGATTCATCCTTTTGTAGGGTGTTCTTGGTTGTTGTTCTTGGCGGTTTGTTTCAACTTGTTAGTGCTGTTCTTGGTACACTATGGATAGCTCTAAACCCATTGTGATTCCAGTGACTCTCAAAGGAGTTAACTACTTGCTGTGGGCCAGAACTACTAGGATAGCTCTTTGTGGTCGTGGCCTTTGGAGCCATGTAGAAGGCTATCAAGTGAACAAGGAAACCATAAAGGAAGGTGTGATGGAAGGTAGTGAAGATCTAAGCTCTGAAGATAGCAAATGGTTCCAAGAGGATCAATGTGTTCTTGGGCTCCTTGAAAACTCCCTAGAAGCGCCAATACTTGAAGCTTATTCCTATTGTGAAACAGCTAAGGAACTATGGGACACTCTCAAGAATGTTTATTGAAACGTTTGAACATCTCCCGTGTGTTTGAAGTGAAGAAAGCTATCAACAATCTCAGCCAAGAAGACTTGGAGTTCACAGCACACTTTGGAAAGTTTAGATCCCTTTGGGCAGAATTGGAAATGCTTAGACCTCACTCTATGGATCCGACAACAATAAGGGAAAGGAGTGAACAAGACAAGGTCTTTGGCCTCCTACTCACCTTGAATCCTGCCTACAATGACCTGATCAAGCATATCCTTAGGGCAGAGAAGCTACCATGCTTGGAGGAAGTGTGTTCCCAAGTGCAAAGAGAGCAAGGATCGGTTGGGCTCTTTGGTGGAAAAGGAGGAGATATGGTCATGGCTCATAAAGCGGCTTTCAAGCATGAGGATAGGAAGCTCTTGGTAAGTGACCATTGTAAGAAGAAGGGCCATACCAAGGACAAGTGTTGGATCCTTCACCCACATCTCAAGCCGGCTAAATTCAAGACATAAGCTCAAGCACACCTTGCTGAGGAGAGAAGCGATCAAGCACAAGCTGGATCATCCAAACAAGGAGAGGAGCTTGCTATGGTCGCCTATACCAATGATATTGTGAGGAAGTCAGACTTGGAGGCCCATATCAAGTCCATTGCCGCTCTTACCAATAAGGAATCCGGTATCACTCATTTAGCTTCTTTGCCAAATTCACCTAGTAAAACATTGATAATTGATTCAGGTGCCTCACATCACATGATTAGCAATCCTAGGCTCATTAACAATGTTAAACCAGCTGGTGGAAATGTGATAATTGCAAATGGTGATAGGATTCCCGTAAGAGGAATAGGTGATTTAAAACTGTGTGATAAGAACTCTAAGGCCTTCTTTATGCCTGAATTTACTTCTAATCTTGTATCAGTAAAAAGGGCAACAAATGATCTTAATTGCCATGCTATCTTTGGTCCTAACAGTTTTCATTTTCAAGATATTAAGAGTGGAAAGGTTATTGGAGAAGGAAAGACAAAGGGGGACCTATATGTTCTTGAAGACACCTCATCCAGCTGCTCTCCACCATCTACTTTAATATCATGTTTTGCATCCAGTTCCAATACATTGTGGCATGCTAGATTAGGACATCCACACTCTAGAGCTCTTGAAATAATGTTACCCCATGTTGTCTTTGATAATTCTAGTTGTGAAGCTTGCATTTTAGGTAAACATTGTAAAACCGTATTTCCTAAGTCTTCTACAATCTATGAACAATGTTTTGACTTAGTGCACTATGATGTATGGACCTCACCTTTCTTATCTAGGGATAATAACAAGTATTTTGTCACATTCATTGATGAGAAATAAAAGTATACTTGGATCACATTATTATCATCTAAGGACAAAGTATTTGATGCATTTCTCAATTTCCAATCTTATGTGACTAATCAGTTTAATGCAAAGATTAAGGTACTTAGGTCTGACAATGGTGGGGAATACACAAGTCACAAGTTCAAAGATCACTTGAAGAAGCATGGGATCTTACATCAAACCAGTTGTCCTTACACACCACAACAAAATGGAGTGGCCGAAAGGAAGAATCGACATCTCATGGAGGTAGCAAGATCTATGATGTTCTACACCAATGTTCCAAGGAGATTCTGGGGTGATGCAGTCATGGCAGCATGCTACCTCATCAATAGGATACCAACAAGGATCCTCAATGATATATCACCATTTGAGGTACTAAATAAAACTAAACCTTCCCTTGATCACTTACGGGTCTTTGGGTGTGTTTGTTTTATCTTGATACCAGGTGAGCTAAGGGACACACTTGAGGCTAAGAGCACAAGAGGAATGTTCCTAGGATACTCCACTACTCAAAAGGGGTACAAATGTTATGACTTCTCAAAGAACAGAACTGTTGTTTCAAGGGAAGTCAAGTTTATTGAACACCAAGGGTACTATGAGAAGAAGGACTGGGAGAGCTTGAAGGATTTGGCAAATTCACCAAATGATAGAGCGGCAAGCCTCAGATATCTCCTAAGTCACCTTGGGAACAATCATGAAACCAGTGACACAAGGGAAGAAACCGAAAATATTCAACCTGAACTAGCACCAGATTCTCTTGGAGAGGAACAACACCTAGATCAAGAGGAGGAAGCAGATTCTGGGTAAATGATTCGGGAAACCCAAGGGCATGGGTCAGAACAAGAAGAAGAGGCTAATCACGCAGGGGAACAAGAAGTGGAGGCGCCTCCTCTTAGGAGAAGCACAAGGAAAAAGTTTGGTCCTGAAGATTGGAAGAAAACAAGGGTTTACTTCAATAATCAAGCTGTGGCACATCCTATTCAAGCCGTATGTTCACTTGCTCTTTTGCCAATCACTCATCAAGCCTTCTTTGGTAAGATTGAAGCCCAATGGATTCCCCAGAGTTATGAAGAAACAAAAGACCACAAACAGTGGTTAGAAGCGATAAAAGATGAAGTTGGGGCAATGGAGAGAAACCACACATGGGATGAGGTTGATCTTCCTCAAGGGAAGAAAGCGGTCAGTTCCAAGTGGGTTTTCACTATCAAATACCTGAGCAATGGAGATATTGAGAGGTATAAGGCAAGATTAGTTGCAAGGGGATTCACACAAACATATGGAGATGACTACACGGACACATTTGTTCCAGTTGCTAAGCTCCACATGGTTAGGGTGGTTCTTTCGTTAGCAACAAATCTAGATTGGGAGCTATGGCAAATGGATGTGAAGAATGCTTTCCTACAAGGAGAAGTTGCAGAAGAAGTGTACATGATGCCACCACCAGGCCTTGACACTTCCATTACTCCTAGAAGAGTTCTCAGACTTAGGAAAGCGATTTATGGACTGAAGCAATCTCCTAGAGCATGGTACCACAAGCTGAGCTCTACTCTCAAAGGAAGAGGCTTCAAAAGATCAGAATCAGACCATACACTCTTCACTCTTCAAAGCTCAAAAGGGATCATTGTGGTCTTACTCTATGTGGATGACCTTATCATTTCCGGCAATGATAAGGAAGGTATTCAAAACACTAAAACTTTCCTTAAGACTATCTTTGACATTAAAGATCTTGGAGAACTAAAGTATTTCCTAGGTATTGAAATATGTCGTTCAAAGGATAGCTACAAGGTCAAGCGAAAGGGGGAGAACATGGAAGGAGAAGAAAAGGATCCATCAAATGAGCCCTATGCTGTCCTCTTCAATATAGGCGATTAGTAGGTAAGCTCATTTACTTAACTATCACCAGACCTGATTTGTGTTTTGCTGTGAACCAGGTGAGTCAACACATGCAAACACCCACTATATATCATTGGAAGATGGTGGAACGGATCTTGAGGTACCTTAAAGGGAGTCCAGGACAAGGCATATGGATGGGAAAGAATGGAAATGCTGAGATTGTTGGCTATTGTGACGCTGACTATGCTAGTGACACAAGAGATAGGAAGTCAACCACAGGGTATTGCACATTCATTGGTGGGAACTTGGTTACATGGAAGTCTAAGAAGCAGAAACTAAGAGATTAAGAGATTTAGGAGATGAAGAATCAAGAGTGTAAGAGAGAAAGAGAGAGAGCCATTGGCGGCCAAGGTGAAGAAGAGAGTAGTTTCATTAGGTTAACAAAAATGTGAAGGCTCTCCCTTTTATATGCTTAAGGGAGAAGCCCTAGATTAACTACAAGACAAGATAGGGATTAAAACAAAATACATGTGCTTAATATAAAATATCTAGAACCTTCTATTTTAACACGGATTTTGCACGAACCTCAATCTTCAAACTTTTCTCCCAGGTCATCTAGAACTCAAAATCTGGATTTCCGGATTTTGCACACCCGAACTTTGCACGGATAAGTACGGTCCGTACATCCCAGATTATGCACGGACCTGTACAAATAGAAACTCCTCCAATGATGCCTTTGATGATATTTCCCTATGTCAATACTCCCCCTCAAGCTTAGCCGTCGGTGAGCAAAGGCTAAGCTTGGATACCCCATAGGCGTTACCTCGGTAAAAACCTCATCATAGAAAAATCCACTTGGGAAAAAATCTATGATGAGGAAAAGAGCATAACGTCTATGGGTGTAGGGGATATGATCAAGGGTGTGTTGGATCCACAAGACCCAGTTTGCCATATATGTGGTTGCAAACCTTGAGACTTGCGACTTTGGTGAAGATATCGGCTAGTTGATCTTTACTTCTTGTATAACATGGTAGAGTCACTCCTTCTTCAATCTTCTCTCGAACTTTGTGGCAGTCATCCTCTATGTGTTTTGTCCTCTCATGAAACACTGAGTTGCTAGCTATATGGATGGCCGCTTGATTATCACAATGCATCATGATGGGGCTTGTGGTTTCAATGCCTAGATCTTTGAGTAGCGCCTTGAGCCAAACCAGTTCATTTGTGAGCTTCCTCATCGCCCTATATTCTGATTCAGCACTTGAACATAACACTACTTTCTGCTTCTTAGACTTCCATGTAACCAAGTTCCCACCAATGAATGTGCAATACCCTGTGGTTGACTTCCTATCTCTTGTGTCACCAGCATAGTCAGCGTCACAATAGCCAACAATCTCAGCAGTTCCATTCTTTCCCATCCATATGCCTTGTCCTGGACTCCCTTTAAGGTACCTCAAGATCCATTCCACCATTTCCCATGACATATAGTGGGTGTTTGCATGTGTTGACTCACCTGGTTCACAACAAAACACAAATCAGGTCTGGTGATAGTTAAGTAAATGAGCTTACCTACTAATCGCCTATATTGAAGAGGATCAGCATAGGGCTCGTTTGATGGATCCTTTTCTTCTCCTTCCATGTTCTCCCCCTTTCGCTTGACCTTGTAGCCATCCTCAAGTGGAGGTTTAGCTGGCTTCACTCCAAGCTTTCATGTCTCACTTAACAAATCAAGAGTATATTTCCCGAATCATTTACCCAGAATCTGCTTCCTCCTCTTGATCTAGGTGTTGTTCCTCTCCAAGAGAATCTGGTGCTAGTTCAGGTTGAATATTTTCGGTTTCTTCCCTTGTGTCACTGGTTTCATGATTGTTCCCAAGGTGACTTAGGAGATATCTGAGGCTTGCCGCTCTATCATTTGGTGAATTTGCCAAATCCTTCAAGCTCTCCCAGTCCTTCTTCTCATAGTACCCTTGGTGTTCAATAAACTTGACTTCCCTTGAAACAACAGTTCTGTTCTTTGAGAAGTCATAACATTTGTACCCCTTTTGAGTAGTGGAGTATCCTAGGAACATTCCTCTTGTGCTCTTAGCCTCAAGTGTGTCCCTTAGCTCACCTGGTATCAAGATAAAACAAACACACCCAAAGACCCGTAAGTGATCAAGGGAAGGTTTAGTTTTATTTAGTACCTCAAATGGTGATATATCATTGAGGATCCTTGTTGGTATCCTATTGATGAGGTAGCATGCTGCCATGACTGCATCACCCCAGAATCTCCTTGGAACATTGGTGTAGAACATCATAGATCTTGCTACCTCCATGAGATGTCGATTCTTCCTTTCGGCCACTCCATTTTGTTGTGGTGTGTAAGGACAACTGGTTTGATGTAAGATCCCATGCTTCTTCAAGTGATCTTTGAACTTGTGACTTGTGTATTCCCCACCATTGTCAGACCTAAGTACCTTAATCTTTGCATTAAACTGATTAGTCACATAAGATTGGAAATTGAGAAATGCATCAAATACTTTGTCCTTAGATGATAATAATGTGATCCAAGTATACTTTTATTTCTCATCAATGAATGTGACATAATACTTGTTATTATCCCTAGATAAGCAAGGTGAGGTCCATACATCAGAGTGCACTAAGTCAAAACATTGTTCATAGATAGTAGAAGATTTAGGAAATACGGTTTTACAATGTTTGCCTAAAATGCAAGCTTCACAACTAGAATTATCAAAGACAACATGGGGTAACATTATTTCAAGAGCTCTAGAGTGTGGATGTCCTAATCTAGCATGCCACAATGTATTGGAACTGGATGCAAAACATGATATTAAAGTAGATGGTGGAGAGCGGCTGGATGAGGTGTCTTCAAGAACATATAGGTCCCCCTTAGTCTTTCCTTCCCCAATAACCTTTCCACTCTTAATATCCTGAAAATGAAAACTGTTAGGACCAAAGATAGCATGGTAATTAAGATCATTTGTTGCCCTTTTTACTGATACAAGATTAGAAGTAAATTCAGGCATAAAGAAGGCCTTAGAGTTCTTATCACAGTTTTAAATCACCTATTCCTCTTACGGGAATCCTATCACCATTTGCAATTATCACATTTCCACCAGATGGTTTAACATTGTTAATGAGCCTAGGATTGCTAATCATGTGATGTGAGGCACTTGAATCAATTATCAATGTTTTACTAGGTGAATTTGGCAAAGAAGCTAAATGAGTGATACCGGATTCCTTATTGGCCTGACTTCCTCACAATATCATTGGTATAGGCGACCATAGCAATCTCCTCTCCTTGCTTGGATGATCCAGCTTGTGCTTGATCGCTTCTCTCCTCAGCAAGGTGTGCTTGAGATTGTGTCTTGAATTTAGCCGGCTTGAGATGTGGGTGAAGGATCCAACACTTGTCCTTGGTATGGCTCTTCTTCTTACAATGGTCACACACCAAGAGCTTCCTATCCTCATGCTTGAAAGCCGCTTTATTAGCCATGACCATATCTCCTCCTTTTCCACCAAAGAGCCCAACCGATCCTTGCTCTCTTTGCACTTGGGAACACACTTCCTCCAAGCATGGTAGCTTCTCTGCCCTAAGGATATGCTTGATCAGGTCATTGTAGGCAGGATTCAAGGTGAGTAGGAGGCCAAAGACCTTGTCTTGTTCACTCCTTTCCCTTATTGTTGCCGGATCCATAGAGTGAGGTCTAAGCATTTCCAATTCTGCCCAAAGGGATCTAAACTTTCCAAAGTGTGCTGTGAACTCCAAGTCTTCTTGGCTGAGATTGTTGATAGCTTTCTTCACTTCAAACACACGGGAGATGTTCAA
This sequence comes from Nasturtium officinale, assembly GCA_963854855.1. Lineage (NCBI taxonomy): Eukaryota > Viridiplantae > Streptophyta > Magnoliopsida > Brassicales > Brassicaceae > Nasturtium > Nasturtium officinale. The sequence goes on from OY978500.1 coordinate 13,226,729, forward strand.
ACGTTTCCATAAACATTCTTGAGAGTGTCCCATAGTTCCTTAGCTGTTTCACAATAGGAATAAGCTTCAAGTATTGGCGCTTCTAGGGAGTTTTGAAGGAGCCCAAGAACACATTGATCCTCTTGGAAACATTTGCTATCTTCAGAGCTTAGATCTTCACTACCTTCCATCACACCTTCCTCTATGGTTTCCTTGTTCACTTGATAGCCTTCTACATGGCTCCAAAGGCCACGACCACAAAGAGCTATCCTGGTAGTTCTGGCCCACAGCAAGTAGTTAACCCCTTTAAGAGTCACGGGAATCACAATGGGTTTAGAGCTGTCCATAGTGTACCAAGAACAGCACCAACTAGTTGAAACAAACCGCCAAGAACAACAACCAAGAGCACCCTACAAAAGGATGAATCAAACCGCCAAGAACAACACCAAGAATCACAAGAACAACCTGCTGGAACAAACTGCCAAGAACAGCACCAACTAGCTGAAACAAACCGCCAAGAACAACAACCAAGAAAACCCTACAAAAGGATGAATCAAACCGCCAAGAACAACACCAAGAATAACAAGAACAACCTGCTGGAACAAACTTCCAAGAACAGCACCAACTAGCTGAAACAAACCGCCAACTAGCTCTACAAACAGATGAATCAAACCACCAAAGATTTCAGCTAATAAAAAATCAAGATTTAACACTTAAATAGAAGAAACCAAGACAGATTCAGAGAGATAAGCCAAGAACAATCTCAAGGAGACAAAGATTTAAACCGCCAAAAGGAAGAATGAGAATAAGAGAGATTCAAGTTGCTATGTAAAGATTCAGACCGCCAAGAACTGAAGGGAAAGAGATTCAAGATGTAAGAATGAGAGAATCATAAACCATGCTCTGATACCATAAGAGATTAAGAGATTTAGGAGATTTAGGAGATGAAGAATCAAGAGTGTAAGAGAGAAAGAGAGAGAGCCATTGGCGGCCAAGGTAAAGAAGAGTAGTTTCATTAGGTTAACAAAAAATGTGAAGGCTCTCCCTTTAATATGCTTAAGGGAGAAGCCCTAGATTAACTACAAGACAAGATAGGGATTAAAACAAAATACATGTGCTTAATATAAAATATCTAAAACCTTCTAGAACCTTCTATTTTAACACGGATTTTGCACGAACTTTAATCTTCAAACTTTTCTCCCGGGTCATCTAGAACTCAAAATCTGGATTCCCGGATTTTGCACACCCGAACTTTGCACGGATAAGTACGGTCCGTACATCCCGGATTATGCACGGACCTGTACAAATAGAAACTCCTACAATGAAGCAAAGTTAAAACCTCTATGGATAATTTGTAAGCATAAGTTACTGTCGCATTGTGCTTTGGACTTGGTCTAAACGAATGAATAGTGACAAACCTTGGGTTTAAGCCACTTTGGACACTTTCTTAAAAGAGGATGCATGCTATATTAAGGTGGAGAAGCAATCCAACGTAACTAAGAAGAAGTATCCATAACCATGAAAGAGTAGAGAACTATTGAATCTTGATGAAGTTTTCGGGGCTGAAGATAGAACTACTACCAAGATCAGTTAGTTTAAAGCTTAAACAATACCTATGGTTGCTTATATGATGAAGCAATGCTTTGAGTTATAACCTATATGGATGTTTAGTAGGCATAAGTTAGTGTCACATTGTGCTTTGGACTTGGTCTAAACGAATGAAGAGTGACAAAGCTTGGGCTTGAGCCACTATGGACACTTTATTAAGAGAGGATGCATGTTATATTAAGGTGGAGAAGTTATCCAGTGTAAGTAAGAAGCAATATCCATAACCATGAAAGGCTAGAGAACCGTTGAATCTTGAAGCAGTTTTCAGGGCTGAAGATAGAAGTACTACCAAGATGAGTTAGTTGAAAGGTTAAACCATACCTATGGTTGCTTATATGATGAATCAATGCTTTGAGTTACAACCTCTATGGATGTTTAGTAGGCAAAAGTTACTGTCGCATTGTGCTTTGAACTTGCTCTAAACGAATGAATAGTGACAAAGCTTGGGCTTAAGCCACTTTGGACATTTTGTTAAGAGAGGATGCATGCTATATTAAGGTGAAGAAGCAATCCAACGTAATAAGAAGGAATATCCATAACCATGAATAGCTAAAGAACCATTGAATCTTGAAGAAGTTTTTGGGGCTGAAGATAGGAGTACTATCAAGATGAGTTTCTTTAAAGCATAAACAATACCTATAGTTGCTTATATAACGAAGCAATGCTTTGAGGTACAATCTCTATGGATGTTTAGTAGGCATAAGTTATTGTAGTATTGTGTTTTAGACTTGGTCTAAACGAATGAATAGTGACAAAGCTTGGGCTTAAGCCACTTTGGACACTTTGTTAAGAGAGGATGCATGCTATATTAAGGTGAAGAAGCAATCCAACGCAACTAAGAAGCAATATCCATAACCATGAAGGGTTAGAGAACCATTGAATCTTGAAAACGTTTTTGGGGCAGAAGATTAGAGTACCACCAAGAAGAGTTAGTTCAAGGCTTAAACAACACCTATGGATGCTTATATAATGAAGCAATGCTTTGACTTATAACCTCTATGGATATTTAGTAGGCATAAGTTACTGTCACACTGTGCTTTGGACTTGGTCTAAACGAATGAATAGTGACTATGCTTGGGCTTAAGCCACTTTGGACACTTTTTTAAGAGAGGATTCATGGTATATTAAGGTGGAGAACCAATCCAACGTAACTGAGAAGCAGTATCCATAACCATGAAAGGCTACAAAACCATTGAATCTTGAAGAAGTTTTCGGTGCTGAAGATAGAAGTACAACCAAGACGAGTTAGTTTAAAGCTTAAACAATACCTATGGTTGCTTATATGATGAAGCAATGCTTTGAGTTACAACCTCTTGTTGATTTTAGAAGTTTAGGGAGAGATAAGGATGAAGATAAGAGAATTGGCGTAATAAGAGAGAGAGAGATTGCTGAATTTTTCTTCTTATTCACACTCTTCAACCAATACAATGCACAAGTATATATAGACTTTACAAGCATAAGCTAAGGAAAAAATATCTAAGGAAGAGGGAGAGAAGAGGTGTGATGATGGAGTGGTTGAGCTGCTCCAACAGTGCAGCTGCGCCCATGCTGTTCCCATGCTGTGCCCATACCTTCTCCCTGCAGCGCCCATGCCTCCTTTGCTTCCTCACTTGGTTTAGTTAGCTTGTCTAGTTGATATCCAACAGCTTCCTTTTCTTCTAGTTCCTTATAAACTAGCTCTCCTTCTAGTTCCTTCACAACTAGTTCTTTCCTTTTCCCTCCTTTTCTTGAGTTTGAATTCTTCTTCTTGAGATCACATATTTCAACACTCCCCCTCAAGATTGGTCGGTGAATATCCTTTACACCGATCTTGCCATATATGTGATCCCCAATGATCGAGGATGTTGCCTTGGTGAAGATATCTGCTAGCTGTTCCCCACTTGCTACGAATGCGGGTTTGATGATTCCTTCTTGAATCTTTCCCCTCACAAAGTGACAATCCACTTCTATATGCTTGGTCCTTTCATGGAATACCGGATTGGATGCTATATGTATTGCAGCTTGATTATCACAATACAACAGCATCTCCTCAGCCTCAAGTATCCCAAGATCTTCTAGGAATGCCCTCACCCATATCAATTCTTTTGTCACCTCCTTCATAGCCCTATACTCGGCTTCAGCACTTGATAAGGCTATAACTTTCTGCTTCTTACTTCTCCAAGTTGTTGTTTTTAGAGGTTTAGAAAGAGATAAGGATGGAGATGAGAGAATTGGCGTAATAAGGAAGAGAAAGATTGCTGAATATTTCTTCTTATTCACACACACTTCTTTACAAGAGATTACATGTATTTATAGACTTTTTACATTGAAATGAAGAAGAATCAAGGAAGAGGAGAGGAGGGGCGTGAAGAAGGGAAGAGAGATGGGTGAGCTGCTCCAATAGTCTTGTTGCACCATGCCCTGCTCTGACGCGCACCATGCCCTGCTCTGATGCGCCCATGCTTGTGCCCATACCTCTCTTTGCTTCCTCACTTAGTTTAGTTAGATTGTCTAGTTGTGATCCAACAGCTTCCTTTTCTTCTAGTTCCTTCTCAACTAGTTCTCCTTATAGTTTCTTCACAACTAGTTCTCTTTTTCCTTCCCTCCTTCTCTTAAGTTTGAATTATTCTTCTTCTTGAGATCACATATTTCAACACTCCCCCTCAAGATTGGTCGGTGAAGATCCTTTAGACCGATCTTGCCATGTATGTGATCCCCAATGATAGAGGATGTTGCCTTGGTGAAGATATCCGCTAGCTGTTCCCCACTTGCTACAAATGCGGGTTTGATGATTCCTTCTTGAATCTTTCCCCTCACAAAGTGACAATCCACTTCTATATGCTTGGTCCTTTCATGGAATACCGGATTGGATGCTATATGTATTGCAGCTTGATTATCACAATACAACAGCATCTCCTCAGCCTCATGTATTCCAAGATCTTCTAGGAATGCCTTCACCCATATCAATTCTTTTGTCACCTCCTTCATAGCCCTATACTCGGCTTCAGCACTTGATAAGGCTATAACTTTCTGCTTCTTACTTCTCCAAGTGACTAGATTACCTCCCACAAAGGTACAAAAACCGGATGTGGACTTTCTATCTTGCCTATCTCCAGCCCAATCCGCATCACAATATCCTTGAACCTTTGTGTTTCCATTAGCCTTCATCCATATGCCTTTTCCAGGGCTGTTTTTTAAGTACCTTAGCAGCCTCTCAATCATGTTCCAATGCTGCATAGTTGGTTTTTGCATATGTTGACTCACACGGTTCACTGCAAAGCAAATGTCCGGCCTTGTGATAGTGAGGTAGATGAGCTTGCCCACCATCCTTTGATACCTCTTAATATCTTCCAATGGCTCCCCCTCAGGATTATCTTGGTAGCCTTCTTCTATTGGAGTTTTAGCCGGCTTGGATCCTAACTTGCCAGTTTCTTCCAAGAGATCCAGCACATATTTCCTTTGAGAGATGAACATCCCATCTTCAAACCGTGTCATCTCAATCCCTAGGAAGTATTTAAGCTCTCCCAGATCCTTTATATCAAAAGCGATCTTCAAGAGTTTCTTGATTTGATCTACTCCATCTTTATCACTTCCTGTGATGATTAGATCATCAACATAGATCAAGACCACCACTACTCCTCCTTCACTTTGCCTTGTGAAGAGGGTATGATCAGCTTCAGATCTTATGAACTCCTTATCCAATAGACAAGCGCTTAGCCTTTGGTACCATGCTCTTGGAGATTGCTTTAGCCCATAGATTGCTTTCTTCAATCTGCAAACCTTGTTGCCTTCCTTATGATATCCTTGGGGTGGATCCATATATACCTCTTCTTCCAAATCTCCTTGCAAGAAGGCGTTCTTGACATCCATCTGCCATAGATCCCACTTCAAGTTCACTGCCACTGAGATTAGGATTCTTATGGAGTGGAGCTTAGCAACCGGAGCAAATGTCTCGGTATAATCCTCCCCATAGATTTGAGTGTATCCTTTTGCCACCAGCCTTGCTTTGTACCTCTCTATTTTCCCATCACTTGTATACTTGATTGTGTAAACCCATCTACACCCAACTGATTTCTTATCCTTTGGTAATTCGGTCAAGTACCAAGTGTGGTTCCTTTCCATGGACTTCATTTCCTCTTCCATGGCTTTTACCCATACTCCATTCTCACACGCTTCTTCATATGAGTTAGGTATGGATTCCTTGCTGATTCTTCCAAGAAAAGCTTCATGCTCCATAGGTAAGGATGCCAACGAGCAAAAATGCTCAATGGGATATGTGATAGTGCTAGTTTGAGTGTTATCTCCCCCTTGTGATAAGAGAATGCTGTCGCCAATAGGATCGAGATCTAAGCTCGCCGTACGCACAGGACATTCTCTTATCACACAAGGAAGATTACTCGCACTAGACTCCCCTTGGAGCATGGCAGAGTTGTTGTAGCCATAGTAAACACGTTGTCGCCTTTGTCTTGTACTTCTTCTTAGGGGTACGGTTGGCTCAAGTTCTCCCTCACCATCATTCGCTTCTTCTTCAACAGAATTCTGATCTTGCTCCGCATGTGCCTCATCTTCTACTCTGGTTTCAGATGATTCGCTCTCTCCTTGTACTTCATTTATTAGAGCGTCATTAACCCGCATCCAATCCATAGGTAATGAAGTCACATCCTCCGGAGCTTCATGGTTCTTGTTTCCATAAAATCCTTCTTCTTCATTGAATCTCACCTCTCTAGATACATAGACCCTCCTTGTCTCCGGATTGTAGACCTTGTATCCTTTTTGTGTTGGTGAGTAGCCAATGAACACACACTTCATACTTCGAGGTTCAAGCTTGCTTCTTTGTCCCTCCGGTAGAAACATATAACAAGAACATCCAAAGGTCTTCATATGGTTCACGCTTGGCTTGCTTTTGTGTAGCACTTCAAATGGTGATTTATTATCCATATTTTTCGTTGGAAGCCGGTTGATCAAGTAACTTGAAGTCATTACTGCATCTCCCCAATGAAACTTAGGTACTCCTTTGGCAATCATGAGGGTTCTTGCAACTTCCATGAGATGCCTATTCTTTCTTTCTGCTACCCCATTTTGTTGTGGAGTGTATGCACACGATGTTTGGTGTATGATACCAAGATTATTGAGTAACTCCTTGAATCGTTTGCTCACATACTCCCCTCCATTATCACTTCTTAAGATCTTGATTTTGGTCTTGAATTGGGTAGAGATATATTTGGTGAAGTTAGTAAACGCTTCATATACTTGATCCTTTGAATGTAAGAGTGTGATCCATGTGTATCTTGAGTAGTCATCAATGAATGAAACAAAATATTTATATTGATCTCTTGAGTTACATGGGGCGGTCCATACATCCGAGTGTACAATGCCAAAAGCTTCATCACAAGTTGTAGATGAAGAGGGGAAAAACTGTCTACAATGTTTCCCTAGTACACATGCTTCACAAACTTCTTCTTCTTGAACGAGATTGGGTAAGACCATCTTGAGGATAGCTGAACTTGGATGTCCTAGCCTTCCATGCCATAATGAGCTATCTCCAATCTCCTTCTTGTTAAAAACTTCCTTATCCGCCTTCACTCCAAGAGCTTTTAGCTTTTCTTGTTTATTTGTTTCCAACAGATACACTCCATCCTCCACCTTCCCTTCTCCGAGTACATGATTTGTTTTAGGGTCCTGAAACTTCACAAAGTCAGTCCCAAACATTGCCACACAATCCAAATCTTTTGTTGCTTTATGAACTGATAAAAGGTTGGATGAGAAGCTAGGCATGTATAATGCTTTAGTTTCTTTTGTGAAAAGCTCTAACTCTCCTATCCCTTCAATCGGAACTGAGCTTCCATTGGCTATTTGTACATTTCCATGATAAGGCTCAAGATTTTTCAGCATGTCTTGATCCTTAATCATGTGATGAGAAGCCCCCGAATCCACAATGATCATATTCTTCTTAATGGAGCTTTTAGAGCTAAATAGGCTCTTACCGGATTCTGTGAGTTTGGATAGACTCTTGATGAGAGCCTCAAACTCGGATCTTCTGACCATCTCTTCAACAGGTTGCGTGACTCCCATGTGTGCCCCTTCATCTTACAATGCTCACATTCCAAAACCCTCTTGTCGAATGTGAGATTCCTCTTTGCAAGATGTGCGGCCTCACTTGGTGCACGGAATAGGTCTCTTGACCCTTCCTCCCTTTGTATCATGCCACATACTTCAGCTAGACTTGGCAGCTTCTCAAATCTGAGTATGTGCTTGATAAGATCTTTGTAGGATGCATTGAGTGCCAAGAGAAGTCCAAACACTTGGTCTTGGTCACGTCTTTCTCCTAACTCCTTGGGGTCGATTGTGTGTGGCCTCAAAATCTCTAACTCGGCCCACAAGCTTCTATACTCCCCAAACATTTCCTTGAATGGCTTCTCCTCTTGTTGAAGCTCATTCAGCGCCCTCTTCACCTCAAATATTCTTGATATATTTGAGACATTTCCATATACTCCCTTGAGTATATCCCATAGTTCTTTGGCGGAATCAGCATATGAGTAGGCCGCCAAGATGGATGACTCTAGTGAGCTTTGAAGAAGAGAGAGCGTGTATTGTTCCTCTTGTTCTTCCTTAGCTTCTTCTTTTTCATTTCTCACTACAGCTTCTGCTACCTCTTTTGGCTCAACATATCGCCAAAGTCCTCTTCCTCTAAGGATGGTCTTAGTGGTTTTTGCCCAAAGGAGATAGTTGTTTCCTTTGAGCATGACTGAGATTGCTACTCTATTTGTCTCCATTTTCTAGTGACAATACACAATTCTAGTTCTTTCACAACTTGAAGATCCTATGATCCCAAGGATATTAATCTCAGAGTGAATAGAACTAGGAGGATGTATTGTTATAGATTAGAAGATTTGTAGAGTGCTAGAAGAGTTATAAGGTGAGATTTAAGCGGTTGAAGGATAAACCCGCTCTGATACCATGTTGTTTTTAGAGGTTTAGAAAGAGATAAGGATGGAGATGAGAGAATTGGCGTAATAAGGAAGAGAAAGATTGCTGAATATTTCTTCTTATTCACACACACTTCTTTACAAGAGATTACATGTATTTATAGACTTTTTACATTGAAATGAAGAAGAATCAAGGAAGAGGAGAGGAGGGGCGTGAAGAAGGGAAGAGAGATGGGTGAGCTGCTCCAATAGTCTTGTTGCACCATGCCCTGCTCTGACGCGCACCATGCCCTGCTCTGATGCGCCCATGCTTGTGCCCATACCTCTCTTTGCTTCCTCACTTAGTTTAGTTAGATTGTCTAGTTGAGATCCAACAGCTTCCTTTTCTTCTAGTTCCTTCTCAACTAGTTCTCCTTCTAGTTTCTTCACAACTAGTTCTCTTTTTCCTTCCCTCCTTCTCTTAAGTTTGAATTATTCTTCTTCTTGAGATCACATATTTCAACACAAGTGACTAGATTACCTCCCACAAAGGTACAAAAACCGGATGTGGACTTTCTATCTTGCTTATCTCCAGCCCAATCCGCATCACAATATCCTTGAACCTTTGTGTTTCCATTAGCCTTCATTCATATGCCTTTTCCAGAGCTGTTTTTTAAGTACCTTAGCAGCCTCTCAATCATGTTCCAATGCTGCATAGTTGGTTTTTGCATATGTTGACTCACACGGTTCACTGCAAAGCAAATATCCGGCCTTGTAATAGTAAGATAGATGAGCTTGCCCACCATCCTCTGGTATCTTTTAATATTCTCCAATGGCTCCCCCTCAGGACTATCTTGGTAGCCTTCTTCTATTGGAGTTTTGGCCGGTTTGGATCCTAACTTCCCGGTTTCTTCCAAGAGATCCAGCACATATTTCCTTTGGGAGATGAACATCCCATCTTCAAACCGTGTCATTTCAATCCCTAGGAAGTATTTAAGCTCTCCTAGATCCTTTATATCAAAAGCAACCTTCAAGAGTTCCTTGATTCGATCTACTCCATCTTTGTCACTTCCTGTGATGATTATATCATCAACATAGATCAAGACCACCACTACTCCTCCTTTACTTTTCCTTGTGAAAAGTGTATGATCAGCTTCCGATCTTATGAACTCCTTCTCCAATAGACAAGCACTTAGCCTTTGGTACCATGCCCTTGGAGATTGCTTTAGCCCATAGATTGCTTTCTTCAATCTACAAACTTTGTTGCCTTCCTTATGATATCCTTGGGGTGGATCCATATACACTTCCTCTTCCAAATCCCCTTGCAAGAAGGCGTTCTTGACATCCATCTGCCATAGATCCCACTTCAAGTTCACTGCCACCGAGATTAGGATTCTGATGGAATGGAGCTTAGCAACCGGAGAAAATGTCTCGGTATAATCCTCCCCATAGATTTGAGTATACCCTTTTGCTACCAACCTTGCCTTGTATCTTTCTATCCTCCCATCACTTGTGTATTTGATTGTATACACCCATCTACACCCAACTGGCTTCTTATCCCTTGGTAAATCGGTTAAGTACCAAGTATGATTCCTTTCCATGGACTTCATTTCCTCTTCCATGGCTTTTACCCATACTCCACTCTCACACGATTCTTCATATGAGTTAGGTATGGATTCCTAGCTGATTTTTCCAAGAAAAGCTTCATGCTCCATAGGTAAGGATGCCAACGAGCAAAAATGCTCAATGGGATATGTAACAGTGCTAGTTTGAGTGTTATCTCCCCCTTGTGATAAGAGAATGTTGTCGCCAATAGGATCGAGATCTAAGCTCGCCGTACGCTCAGGGCATTCTCTTATCACACAAGGAAGATTACTCGCACTAGACTCTCCTTGGAGCATGGCAGAGTTGTTGTAGCCATAGTGAACACGTTGTCGCCTCTGTCTTGTACTTCTTCTTAGAGGTACTGTTGGCTCAGGTTCTTCTTTGACAATGTCAATGCTTTCTACACCTGGATTAGGTTCACTTTCCTCATCCGTGGCTTCATGATCTGAGGTTGGGTCATTCTCCTCATGTACATCATCCCTTGTTCTTGAATCTTCAAAGAACGGTATCCACTCCATAAATGGTGAGCTCATACCTTGAGGGGTATCATGATTCTTAGCTCCATAGAAGCTCTCCTTTTCATTGAACCTCACCTCTCTTGATACATAGACTCGTCTTGTCTCCGAGTTGTAGACCTTGTATCCTTTTTGTGTTGGTGAATATCCAATGAATACACACTTCATGCTTCTAGGTTCAAGCTTGTTTCTTTGACCTTCTGGTGTGAACATAAAGCAGCTACATCCAAAGGTTTTGAGATGATGTAGGCTTGGTTTCTTGTTGTACAATGCCTCAAATGGTGACTTATTATCCAGGTTTTTGGTTGGAAGACGGTTGATCAAGTAGTTTGAAGTCATCACGGCATCTCCCCAATGAAGTTTAGGTACTCCCTTGGCAATCATGATGGTCCTTGCTACCTCCATTAGGTGTCTATTTTTTCTTTCAGCTACTCCGTTTTGTTGTGGAGTATAGGCGCAAGATGTTTGATGGATGGTGCCAAGGTTGTTGAGTAATTCCTTGAACCGCTTGCTTATATACTCTCCTCCATTATCACTTCTTAAGATCTTGATTGTTGTTTTGAATTGTGTAGACACATAGTTGATGAAGTTGGTGAATGCTTCATAAACTTGATCTTTGGTATGTAGAAGAGTAATCCATGTGTATTTTGAGTAGTCATCTATGAATGAAACAAAATACTTATATTGATCTCTTGAATTACAAGGAGCGGTCCATACATCCGAGTGTACAATGCCAAAAGCTTCATCACAAAATGTAGATGAAGTAGGAAACACTTGTCTACAATGTTTCCCTAGTACACATGCTTCACATACTACTTCTTCTTGAATGAGATTGGGTAAGGCCACTTTGAGAACTGCAGAGCTTGGATGTCCCAACCTTTCATGCCATAGTGGCCTATCTCCAATCTCCTTCCTACTAGATACTTCTACATCCGCCTTCATTCCAAGCGCTTTCACATCCGCTTGTTTATTTGTGTGCAAAAGATATACTCCATCCTCTACCTTCCCTTCTCCGAGCACTTTGTTTGTTTTAGGGTCCTGAAACTTAACAAAGTCAGTCCCAAACAATGCCACACAATCCAAATACTTGGTAGCTTTATGAACTGATAGAAGATTAGATGAGAAACTAGGCATGTATAAGGCTTTTGTTCCTTTTTTGAAAAGTTCTAATTCCCCTATCCCTTCAATCGGAACTGAACTCCCATTTGCCACTTGCACATTCCCATGATAAGGCTCAAGATTTTTAAGCATGTCTTGATCCTTAATCATGTGATGAGAAGCCCCTGAATCCACAATCACTTTGTCCTTTTTTTATGGAGCTTTTAGAACCGAGGAAGCCCTTACCAGATTCAGTGAGCTTGGCTAGGCTCTTGATGAGGGCTTCGAATTCGGACCTCTTGACCGTATCCTCAACTGGTTGTGCCACACCCATGAAGGCTCTAGGTCCACTTCCATTCTCCTTTAGCCTCTTAGGCCTCAAGTGTGGATGAAGGGTCCAACACTTCTCCTTAGTGTGTCCCTTCATTTTACAATGCTCACATTCCAACACCCTCTTGTCTGTTGAAATTAAGAGTATGGAGGCTTAGGGATAGTTGAGAGAGTGATAGTTGTGGCGTGAGAATGATAAGGAGTTTGAGGTTTGGATACTTGGAGAATGTTTAGGATAAAGATGGTGGCGTGAGTATTGATGTAATGAGGGATTATTGTTTGAGAATGATGATAAGAATGATGATGAGAATGAGAATGATAATGGTTGATGAAATAAGATGAACTAAGGAGAAGCATGGCGCCGGAGAGCTAAAGCTCCACCGGCGCCTTTAGGAAGATAAACAAAGCTTCCTTTACTCTTTTAATCTTCTTATTCTCTTATTCACAACACTCTTTACATCACATTACATGTATATTTATAGAGTTTTTACATAGAGAAGAAGAGAAGAGGCGTGAAGAAGGAAGGAGAGAAGAGAGGAGTTTGCATGAAGAAGAGAGGAGGGAAGGGAGCAGCTCACTGTTTGACTCCTGTTCAAGCTGCGCCCATACCCTGCTGCTGACGCCTCCATGCTTGTGCCCATGCCCTGGTTCTGGCGCCCCATGCTCTCCTTTGCTTCCTCTTTTCCACTTAGTTAGTCTTCTAGTTAGTATGTAACAGCTTCCTTTCTTCTAGTTACATCCTAACCAAGACTTCTTCTAGTTCCTTGTGAACTAGGTTTCCTTTCCCTCCTTCTCTTAGATTTGAATTCTTCTATCATAGAGATCACATATTTCAACACTCCCCCTCAAGATTGGTCGGTAGGTGTCCTTAAGGCCAATCTTGCCATGTACGTGATCCTCATTGATAGAAGATGATGCCATGATAAGGATATCCGCTAGCTGATCCTTGCTTGCTCCAAAGACGGTTTTGATGACTCCTAACCTCAATGAGACCACGGCTTCCTCTCCTATGGCCTGTACTCTTTCTTGCGGATTAGGCTTTGTCTTCTCTAAGCTTCACTCGGATCATGTCTCCTCGGGCTTCTTGTCTCAAACTTAATCTTGACTTCAAGCTCCTCGTATGACATCTTCTAGCTCACGGAATACTCACATTGTCATTGGCTTCCTCTTGATCACTCTTGGGAGTATACTCTATCCGTTGGACGCCACTTCCCGCTGCTTCTCGGATCACCACACCTAATAAGGTCTGCAAGGTGGTTTCTCCTTCGGTTTTCTTACAACCTCATCCATAGCTACTCGTATGTGTCTCCCGGCTTTCTCTCGCCATTGTCTCCTCATACGGTGCTTGGAGTTTCTTGTTGCCTTATTTACCGTTCCACAGCCTCCTAGGTGAACGCCTCTTGGTCTGAGCTTCACACTCCATCTATCAAGATCAATCTTGGCTTGAACCCTTCATAGATTTGATCTTGATTCTTCAAAGAGCCATCCGCTCTTATCCTACTTATCATAAGACTCTCCTGGCTTCCTCTCGGAATGCCACACCTATCCATGGTACAATGTGATAGTCCTCTTCTTCTTGGACCATCACCTAACTTGGTGCTTCAACGGTCTTCTACAACACTCCCCCTCAAGCTTGGTACGAGTATGGGAAGAACCAAACTTGACAAGGAAGACCGTTGCATAATTTGGAGCTCACCGCTTCTTCAACACTTCCCTTCAAGACTAGCCCATTGCCAAGGGACCACTCTTGCAAAGGAAAGAGCACTAAGCTTGATTATGCCAATGATGCCGCCTCCTCTTGGACTATCTATCCCACTTGCCAAATAGGACAAGCTTTCGTCTGCTAGCCATTTTGGATTAGGCCGCAAAGTGTTGAAATATGTTATCTCTATGATAGAAGAATTCAAACACAAGAGGAAGAGTGAAAAGAAACCTAGTTCACAAGGAACTAGAAGAAGTCTTGGTTAGGATGTAACTAGAAGAATGGAAGCTGTTACATACTAACTAGAAGACTAACTAAGTGGAAAAGAGGAAGCAAAGGAGAGCATGGGGCGCCAGAGAGGGGCATGGACACAAGCATGGAGGTGTCAGCAGCAGGGTATGGGCACAGCATGAACAGGAGGCAAACAGTGAGCTGCTCCCTTCTCTCCTCTTGGCGCCAATTTCTTTCTTCTCTCCTTTATCCTTCACACTTCTTCTTCCTTCTTCTGTTGTTGTTTGTAACCTCTTCTCTATAAATATCTATGTAAACTTAATGTAAAGATTGAGTTGTGAATAAGAGAATAAGAAGATTAAAAGAGTAAAAGGAAGCTTTGATTATCTCCCTAAAGGCGCCGGTGGAGCCTTAGCTCTCCGGCGCCATGCTTCTCCTTAGTTCATCTTATTTCATCAACCATTATCATTCTCATTCTCATCATCATTCTTATCATCATTCTCAAACAATAATCCCTCATTACATCAATACTCACGCCACCATCTTCATCCTAAACATTCTCCAAGTATCCTAACCTCAAACTCCTTATCATTCTCATGCCACAACTATCACTCTCTCAACAATCCCTAAAGCCTCCATTCTCTTAATTTCAACATGGTATCAGAGCAAGTTGAGTGATCTAGCGCCTAATCTCTTGTTATTCTTCAAGCTCTCTACAAAGTCTTCTAATCTATAACCATACACTTTCTTAGTTCTATTCACTCTGAGATTAATATCCTTGAGATCATAAGATCTTCAAGTTGTGAAAGGACTAAGGGTGTGTATTGTTACTAGAAAATGATGACAAATTGAGGGAGATTTCGTTGGGCTCTCCTTGGCTCCTTGCCTTGAGGAGCTCGATCTTTTTTGTTAAACACATGAGAGAAAACTTTTCTGGGGTAATTTGTTCCTCCCATGCGTTTTCTAATTAATGGGGTGTGTGTGAGAGAGTAAATATTTTTCTTTGTGGTTCTTGTGTGTGGAATCTAGATCCACATACAAAACTTTGAAAAGGGGTTGTATCAATATCAATTCCTTGGTGATCCTCTTTGGAAACAAGATCCAGAGGATTTTTTAAGAATCATTCATCCGTGAAGAAGCTTGTCATGGCATGTATGGCGTGGGAAATAAGGCATCTAGGAGATGAAGAATGTTTTTGGCGTGGTGGTTTAGAAGAGGAGAAGGCTGGGTGGTGACCTTAAGTGGTGATCCAAGCAAGCTCCAAGTGAAACCAAATCATTGAACAGGAAGTAAAGTGGCTGGTGATCAAATGAAGACATCCAGCAAGAAAGAAGAGGTGCTTGCCTCAGAATGAATGGAAGCATTAAACCGGCTGCACAAACAGCCAAAGAAAACTCTAGTTCACGTGAGACTTCAAGAAAAATATGAGACAGCTCATAGTAAAACTTGGAGTTGAAAAGGAGAAGCTTACCTAAGAGATAGGAAGCTGAAGAAGGTTGCATCCCGGAAGAGACTTGCGGAAGAGAAGTGACAAGAGGAGTTCACGTCTTCAACCCGGAAGAGACGTGACAAGAGGAGTTCACGTAGAAGACTTGCAGTAGACGGAGATGAAGCACAAGGCTTATGCTATAATTCTTTGGTGAGTCTTCCAATAAGCGGAAGATTCATATGGTCCAAGAAGTAGTTGCTCCAAGGTATTGATTAAATGGTGCTTATGGAGGGTCATATTCTTCCACATGGTCTTCATCCTCTCTTGAAGCCGAATCACTTGATCCAGGAGGTCTTTAGAGAGTGGTGATCATACTCAACCATGTGGCGATCCAAGCGGAGCAATCTACAAGAAGAAGTGTGTATAGGCTCAAGCAAGCTATTCATGGTGGTGTTATGTGGAGGTAGATGATGTCCTTTGCGGCCTAATCCAAAATGGCTAGCAGACGAAAGCTTGTCCTAATTGGCAAGTGGGATAGATAGTCCAAGAGGAGGCGGCATCATTGGCATAATTAAGCTTAGTGCTCTTTCCTTTGCAAGAGTGGTCCCTTGGCAACGGGCTAGTCTTGAAGGGAAGTGTTGAAGAAGTGGTGAGCTCCAAATTATGCAATGGTCTTCCTTGTCAAGTTTGGTTCTTCCCATACTCGAACCAAGCTTGAGGGGGAGTGTTGAAGAAGACCGTTGAAGCACCAAGTTAGGTGATGGTCCAAGAAGAAGAGGACTATCACATTGTACCATGGATAGGTGCGGCATTCCGAGAGGAAGCCGGGAGAGTCTTATGATAAGTGGCTTAGAGCGGATGGCTCTTTGAAGAATCAAGATCAAATCTATGAAGGGTTAAAGCCAAGATTCATCTTGATAGATGGAGAGTGAAGTTCAGACCAAGAGGCGTTCACCTAGGAAGCTGTGGAACGGTAAACAAGGCAACAAGGGAATCCAAGCACCATATGAGGAGACGATGGCGAGAGGAAGCCGGGAGACACATATGAGTAGCTATGGACGATGTTGTAAGGAAACCGAAGGAGAAACCACCTTGCAGACCTTATTAGGTGTGCTGATCCGAGAAGCAGCGGGAAGTGGCGTCCAACGGATAGAGTATACTCCGAAGAGTCAACAAGAGGAAGCCAATGACAATGTGAGTATTCTATGAGCTAGAAGATGTCATCTGAGGAGCTTGAAGTCAAGATTAAGTTTGAGACAAGAATCCCGAGGAGACATGATCCGAGTGAAGCTTAGAGAAGACAAAGCCTAATCCGCAAGAAAGAGTAAAGGCCATAGGAGAGGAAGCCGTGGTCTCATTGAGGTTAGGAGTCATCAAAACCGTCTTTGGAGCAAGCAAGGATGAGCTAGCGGATATCCTCATCATGGCATCATCTTCTATCAATGAGGATCACGTACATGGCAAGATTGGCCTTAAGGACACCTACCGACCAATCTTGAGGGGGAGTGTTGAAATATGTTATCTCTATGATAGAAGAATTCAAACACAAGAGGAAGAGTGAAAAGAAACCTAGTTCACAAGGAACTAGAAGAAGTCTTGGTTAGGATGTAACTAGAAGAATGGAAGCTGTTACATACTAACTAGAAGACTAACTAAGTGGAAAAGAGGAAGCAAAGGAGAGCATGGGGCGCCAGAGAGGGGCATGGACACAAGCATGGAGGTGTCAGCAGCAGGGTATGGGCACAGCATGAACAGGAGGCAAACAGTGAGCTGCTCCCTTCTCTCCTCTTGGCGCCAATTTCTTTCTTCTCTCCTTTATCCTTCACACTTCTTCTTCCTTCTTCTGTTGTTGTTTGTAACCTCTTCTCTATAAATATCTATGTAAACTTAATGTAAAGATTGAGTTGTGAATAAGAGAATAAGAAGATTAAAAGAGTAAAAGGAAGCTTTGATTATCTCCCTAAAGGCGCCGGTGGAGCCTTAGCTCTCCGGCGCCATGCTTCTCCTTAGTTCATCTTATTTCATCAACCATTATCATTCTCATTCTCATCATCATTCTTATCATCATTCTCAAACAATAATCCCTCATTACATCAATACTCACGCCACCATCTTCATCCTAAACATTCTCCAAGTATCCTAACCTCAAACTCCTTATCATTCTCATGCCACAACTATCACTCTCTCAACAATCCCTAAAGCCTCCATTCTCTTAATTTCAACACAAAGGACATCATCTGCCTCCACATAACACCACCATGAATAGCTTGCTTGAGCCTATACAAGCTTCCTCTTGTAGATTGCTCCGCTTGGATCGCCACATGGTTGAGTATGATCACCACTCTCAAGACCTCCTGGATCAAGTGATCAAGTGATTCGGCCTCAAGAGAGGATGAATACCATGTGGAAGAATATGACCCTCCATAAGCACCATTTAATCAATACCTTGGAGCAACTACTTCTTGGACCATCTGAATCTTCCGCTTGTTGAAAGATTCACCAATGAAAGATAGCATAAGCCTATGAGACTGGTTTTGGAAGTCATGAACTTCTTGGAAATGAGTCTTGCAGAGTTTGATTCGCCTGTTACAGAGGCTGAGAATTCGCCAAGAGCTTCACTGAGTCGCTGTTGCTCTTCTTCTTCTCAGAGCAACAATCGCTCTTAACCTCTTCCTCTGAGGTTTCACCTCTCTCAGCAGCCTTACTCTTCTCCTCCTTAACGCTTGAAGTTACAAGCGAATGTGAGTTTCCAATCACCATAACTGGAATCAAACTCTCAAGAATCACAACACAAGCCCATCCAAAAACATTGCTTACTATCTCTTCACCGCCTCTTTTCCACAATTGATTTTCCTCTTATCAACTGTGTTTCTTTGATCAAAAAATTATTGACCACTTCCTTTTCTTTGCAGGAAACATCTCAGCCTTGTGCTTCATCTCTGTTTCATGCAAGCCTTCCACGTGAACTCCTCTTGTCAAGTCTCTTCCGCAAGTCTCTTCCGGGTTAAAGATGTGAACTCCTCTTGTCACTTCTCTTCCGCAAGTCTCTTCCAGGATTCAACCTTCTTCAGCTTCCTCTTTCTAAGGTAAGCTTCTCCTTTTCTCCAAGTTTTACTATGAGCTGTCTCATATTTTCCTTGAAGTCTTATGTGAACTAGATTCACACTTTCTTTGACTGTTTTTTGTACAGCCGGTTTAATGCTTCCTCTTCTTTCTTGCTGGATGTCTTCATTTGATCACCAGCCACTTTACTTCCTGTTCAATGATTTGTTTTCACTTAGAGCTTGCTTGGATCACCACTTAAGGTCACCACCCAGCCTTCTCCTCTTCTAAACCATCACGCCAAAAACACTCTTCATCTCCTAGATGCGTTATTTCCCACGCCATACATACCAAAGACCATCACGCCATGACAAGCTTCTTCATGGATGAATGATTCTAAAAATCCTCTGGATCTTGTTTCCAAAGAGGATCACCGAGGGATTGATGTTGATACAACCCCTTTTCAAAGTTTTGTATGTGGATCTAGACTCCACACACAAGAAACATAAAGAAAGATATTTACTCTCTCACACACACCCTATTAAAAACGCATGGGAGGAACAAATTACCCCAGAAAATCTCTCTCTCATGTGTTTAACAAAAGAAAAACGAGTTCCTCAAGGCAAGGAGCCAAGAAGAGCCCAACGAAATCTCCCTCAATTCGTCATCATTTTCTAGTAACAATACACACCCTTAGTCCTTTCACAACTTGAAGATCTTATGATCTCAAGGATATTAATCTCAGAGTGAATAGAACTAAGAAAGTGTATGGTTATAGATTAGAAGACTTTGTAGAGAGCTAGAAGAATAACAAGAGATTAGGCGCTAGATCACTCAACTTGCTCTGATACCATGTTGAAATTAAGAGTATGGAGGCTTAGGGATAGTTGAGAGAGTGATAGTTGTGGCGTGAGAATGATAAGGAGTTTGAGGTTTGGATACTTGGAGAATGTTTAGGATAAAGATGGTGGCGTGAGTATTGATGTAATGAGGGATTATTGTTTGAGAATGATGATAAGAATGATGATGAGAATGAGAATGATAATGGTTGATGAAATAAGATGAACTAAGGAGAAGCATGGCGCCGGAGAGCTAAAGCTCCACCGGCGCCTTTAGGAAGATAAACAAAGCTTCCTTTACTCTTTTAATCTTCTTATTCTCTTATTCACAACACTCTTTACATCACATTACATGTATATTTATAGAGTTTTTACATAGAGAAGAAGAGAAGAGGCGTGAAGAAGGAAGGAGAGAAGAGAGGAGTTTGCATGAAGAAGAGAGGAGGGAAGGGAGCAGCTCACTGTTTGACTCCTGTTCAAGCTGCGCCCATACCCTGCTGCTGACGCCTCCATGCTTGTGCCCATGCCCTGGTTCTGGCGCCCCATGCTCTCCTTTGCTTCCTCTTTTCCACTTAGTTAGTCTTCTAGTTAGTATGTAACAGCTTCCTTTCTTCTAGTTACATCCTAACCAAGACTTCTTCTAGTTCCTTGTGAACTAGGTTTCCTTTCCCTCCTTCTCTTAGATTTGAATTCTTCTATCATAGAGATCACATATTTCAACATTGTCGAATGTAAGATTCTTCCTTGCAAGATGTGCAGCCTCGCTTGGTGCACGAAATAGGTCTCTTGACCCTTCCTCTCTTTGAATCATGCTGCATACTTCCGCTAGACTTGGCAGCTTCTCAAATCTAAGTATGTGCTTGATAAGATCTTTGTAGGATGCGTTGAGCGCCAAGAGAAGCCCAAACACTTGATCTTGGTCACGCCTTTCTCCTAACTCCTTGGGGTCCATAGTTTGTGGCCTCAAGATCTCCAGTTCGGCCCACAAGCTTCTATACTCCCCAAACATTTCCTTGAATGGCTTCTCTCCTTGTTGAAACTCATTCAACGCCCTCTTCACCTCAAATATCCTTGATATATTTGAGATGTTTCCATATACACCCTTGAGTATATCCCACAACTCCTTGGCGGTATCCGCATATGAGTAGGCCGCCAGGATAGATGGCTCTAGTGAGCTTTGAAGAAGTGAAAGAGTGAACTGCTCTTCTTGCTCTTCCTTGTCATTGTATGGTTCAGCTTCTTCCTTAGGTTCAATGAACTTCCAAAGTCCTCTACCTCTTAGAACGGTCTTAGTAGTTTTTGCCCAAAGAAGGTAGTTATCTCCTTTAAGAACAACAGAAATCGCTACTCTATTCACCTCCATTCTCTTGTAGTAATACACAATCCCAGCTCTTTCACAACTTGAAGATCAACCGATCTCAAGGATTTTAATCTCAGAGTGAATAGAACTTGGTAAGATGTATTGCTATAGATTAGAAGGTTTTGAAGATAGCTTAAAGGGATTATGAAGAGAGTTTAAGCGGTTGGATAAAGAACCCGCTCTGATACCATGTTGATTTTAGAAGTTTAGGGAGAGATAAGGATGAAGATAAGAGAATTGGCGTAATAAGAGAGAGAGAGATTGCTGAATTTTTCTTCTTATTCACACTCTTCAACCAATACAATGCACAAGTATATATAGACTTTACAAGCATAAGCTAAGGAAAAAATATCTAAGGAAGAGGGAGAGAAGAGGTGTGATGATGGAGTGGTTGAGCTGCTCCAACAGTGCAGCTGCGCCCATGCTGTTCCCATGCTGTGCCCATACCTTCTCCCTGCAGCGCCCATGCCTCCTTTGCTTCCTCACTTGGTTTAGTTAGCTTGTCTAGTTGATATCCAACAGCTTCCTTTTCTTCTAGTTCCTTATAAACTAGCTCTCCTTCTAGTTCCTTCACAACTAGTTCTTTCCTTTTCCCTCCTTTTCTTGAGTTTGAATTCTTCTTCTTGAGATCACATATTTCAACACCTCTATGGATGTTTAGTAGGCATAAGTTACTGTCGCATTGTGCTTTGGACTTGGTCTAAACAAATGAATAGTGACAATGTTTGGGCTTAAGCCACTTTTGACACTTTCTTAAAAGAGGATGCATGCAATATTAAGGTGGAGAAGCAATCCAACGTAACTAAGAAGAAGTATCCATAACCATGAAAGGGTAGAGAACCATTGAATCTTGATGAAGTTTTCGGGGCTGAAGATAGAATTACTACCAAGATGAGTTAGTTCAAAGCTTAAAAAATACCTATGGTTGCTTATATGATGAAGCAATGCTTTTACTTACAACCTCTATGGATGTTTAGTAGGCAAAAGTTACTGTCGCATTGTGCTTTGAACTTGCTCTAAACGAATGAATAGTGACAAAGCTTTGGCTTAAGCCACTATGGACACTTTCTTAAGAGAGGATGCATGCTATATTAAGGTGGAGAAGTTATCCAACATAACTAAGAAGCAGTATCCATAACCACGAAAGGCTAGAGAACCGTTGAATCTTGAAGAAGTTTTCTGGGCTGAAGATAGAAGTTCTACCAAGATGAGTTAGTTCAAAACTTAAACAATACCTATGGTTGCTTATATGATAAAGCAATGCTTCGAGTTACAACCTCTATGGATGTTTAGTAGCCAAAAGTTACTGTCGCATTGTACTTTGGACTTGCTCTAAAAGAATGAATAGTGACAAAGCTTGGGCTTAAGCCACTTTGGACACTTTGTTAAGAAAGGATACATGCTATATTAAGGTGGAGAAGCAATCCAACGTAACTAAGAAGCAGTATCCATAAGCATGAAAGGCTAGAGAACCATTGAATCTTGAAGAAGTTTTCGGGGCTGAAGATAGGAGTACTACCAAGATGAGTTAGTTCAAAGCTTAAACAACAGCTACGGATGCCTATATGATGAAGCAATGCTTTGAGTTAAAACCTCTATGGATGTTTAGTAGGCATAAGTAAGAGATTAAGAGATTTAGGAGATGAAGAATCAAGTGTAAGAGAGAAAGAGAGAGAGCCATTGGCGGCCAAGGTGAAAAAGAAAGATGTTTTCATTAGGTTAACAAAAATGTGAAGGCTCTCCCTTTTATAAGCTTATGGGAGAAGCCCTAGATTAACTACAAGACAAGATAGGGATTAAAACAAAATACATGTGCTTAATATAAAAAAAATATCTAGAACCTTCTAGAACCTTCTATTTTAACACGGATTTTGCACGAACCTCAATCTTCAAACTTTTCTCCCGGGTCATCCTAGAACTCAAAATCCGGATTCCCGGATTTTGCACACGCAGACTTTGCACGGATAAGTACGGTCCGTACATCCCGGATTATGCACGGACCTGTACAAATAGAAACTCCTCCAATGATGCCTTTGATGATATTTCCCTATGTCAATAATAAGTTACTGTCGCATTGTGCTTTGGACTTGGTCTAAATGAATGAATAGTGACAATGCTTGGACTTAAGCCACTTTGGACATTTTCTTAAGAGAGGATGCATGCTATATTAAGTTGGAGAAGTAATCAAATGTAACTAAGAAGCAGTATACATAACCATGAAAGGCTAGATAACCATTGAATCTTGAAGAAGTTTTTGGGGCTGAAGATAGAAGTACTACCAAGATGAGTTAGTTCAAAGCTTAACCAATACCTATGGTTGCTTATATGACGAAGCAATGCTTTGAGTTACAAC
This sequence comes from Nasturtium officinale, assembly GCA_963854855.1. NCBI lineage: Eukaryota > Viridiplantae > Streptophyta > Magnoliopsida > Brassicales > Brassicaceae > Nasturtium > Nasturtium officinale. The sequence continues at coordinate 13,249,704 of OY978500.1, forward strand.
CTCTATGGATGTTTAGTAGGCAAAAGTTACTGTCGCATTGTGCTTTGGACTTGCTCTAAACGAATGAATAGTAACAAAGCTTGGGCTTAAGCCACTTTGGACAGTTTGTTAAGAGAGGATACATACTATATTAAGGTGGAGAAGCAATCCAACGTAACTAAGAAGCAGTATCCATAACCATGAAAGGCTAGAGAACCATTGAATCTTGAAAAAGTTTTCTGGGCTGAAGATTGGAGTACTACCAAGATGAGTTAGTTCAAGGCTTAAAAAACACTTACGGATGCCTATATTATGAAGCAATGCTTTGAGTTAAAACCTCTATGGATAATTTGTAAGCATAAGTTACTGTCGCATTGTGCTTTGGACTTGGTCTAAACGAATGAATAGTGACAAACCTTGGGTTTAAGCCACTTGAGACACTTTCTTAAAAGAGGATGCATGCTATATTAAGGTGGAGAAGCAATCCAACGTAACTAAGAAGAAGTATCCATAACCATGAAAGAGTAGAGAACCATTGAATCTTGATGAAGTTTTCGGGGCTGAAGATAGAACTACTACCAAGATCAGTTAGTTTAAAGTTTAAACAATACCTATTGTTGCTTATATGAAGAAACAATGCTTTGAGTTATAACCTATATGGATGTTTAGTAGGCATAAGTTAGTGTCACATTGTGCTTTGGACTTGGTCTAAACGAATGAAGAGTGACAAAGCTTGGACTTAAGCCACTATGGACACTTTCTTAAGAGAGGATGCATGCTATATTAAGGTGGAGAAGTTATCCAGTGTAACTAAAAAGCAATATCCATAACCATGAAAGGCTAGAGAACCGTTAAATCTTGAAGCAGTTTTCGGGGCTGAAGATAGGAGTACTACCAAGATGAGTTAGTTCAAAGCTTAAAAAACACCTACGGATGCCTATATGATGAAGAATTGCTTTGAGTTAAAACCTCTATGGATGTTTAGTAGGCATAAGCTACTGTCGCATTGTGCTTTGGACTTGGACTAAATGAATGAATAGTGACAAAGTTTGGACTTAAGGCACTTTGGACATTTTCTTAAGAGAGGATGCATGCTATATTTAGGTGGAGAAGTTATCCAGTGTAACTAAGAAGCAATATCCATAACCATGAAAGGCTAGAGAACCGTTAAATCTTGAAGCAGTTTTCGGGGCTGAAGATAGGAGTACTACCAACATGAGTTAGTTGAAAGCTTAAACCATACCTATGGTGGCTTATATGATGAAGCAATGCTTTGAGTTACAACCTCTATGGATGTATAGTAGGCAAAAGCTATTGTCACATTGTGCTTTGAACTTGCTCTAAACGAATGAGTAGTGACAAAGCTTGGGCTTAAGCAACTTTGGACACTTTTTTAAGAAAGGATGCATGCTATATTAAGGTGGAGAAGCAATCCAACGTAACTAAGAAGGAATATCCATAACCATGAAAGGCTAGAGAACCATTGAATCTTGAAGAAGTTTTTGGGGCTGAAGATAGGAGTACTACCAAGATGAGTTAGTTCAAAGCTTAAACAATCCCTACGGATGCCTATATGATGAAGAATTGCTTTGAGTGAAAACCTATATGGATATCTAGTAGGCATAAGTAAGAGATTAAGAGATTTAGGAGATGAAGAATCAAGAGTGTAAGAGAGAAAGAGAGAGAGCCATTGGCGGCCAAGGTGAAAAAGAAAGATGTTTTCATTAGGTTAACAAAAATGTGAAGGCTCTCCCTTTTATAAGCTTAAGGGAGAAGCCCTAGATTAACTACAAGACAAGATAGGGATTAAAACAAAATACATGTGCTTAATATAAAAAAAATATCTAGAACCTTCTAGAACCTTCTATTTTAACACGGATTTTGCACGAACCTCAATCTTCAAACTTTTCTCCCGGGTCATCCTAGAACTCAAAATCCGGATTCCCGGATTTTGCACACGCAGACTTTGCACGGATAAGTACGGTCCGTACATCCCGGATTATGCACGGACCTGTACAAATAGAAACTCCTCCAATGATGCCTTTGATGATATTTCCCTATGTCAATAATAAGTTACTGTCGCATTGTGCTTTGGACTTGGTCTAAATGAATGAATAGTGACAATGCTTGGACTTAAGCCACTTTGGACATTTTCTTAAGAGAGGATGCATGCTATATTAAGTTGGAGAAGTAATCAAATGTAACTAAGAAGCAGTATACATAACCATGAAAGGCTAGATAACCATTGAATCTTGAAGAAGTTTTTGGGGCTGAAGATAGAAGTACTACCAAGATGAGTTAGTTCAAAGCTTAACCAATACCTATGGTTGCTTATATGACGAAGCAATGCTTTGAGTTACAACCTCTATGGATGTTTAGTAGGCAAAAGTTACTGTCGCATTGTGCTTTGGACTTGCTCTAAACGAATGAATAGTAACAAAGCTTGGGCTTAAGCCACTTTGGACAGTTTGTTAAGAGAGGATACATACTATATTAAGGTGGAGAAGCAATCCAACGTAACTAAGAAGCAGTATCCATAACCATGAAAGGCTAGAGAACCATTGAATCTTGAAAAAGTTTTCTGGGCTGAAGATTGGAGTACTACCAAGATGAGTTAGTTCAAGGCTTAAAAAACACTTACGGATGCCTATATTATGAAGCAATGCTTTGAGTTAAAACCTCTATGGATAATTTGTAAGCATAAGTTACTGTCGCATTGTGCTTTGGACTTGGTCTAAACGAATGAATAGTGACAAACCTTGGGTTTAAGCCACTTGAGACACTTTCTTAAAAGAGGATGCATGCTATATTAAGGTGGAGAAGCAATCCAACGTAACTAAGAAGAAGTATCCATAACCATGAAAGAGTAGAGAACCATTGAATCTTGATGAAGTTTTCGGGGCTGAAGATAGAACTACTACCAAGATCAGTTAGTTTAAAGTTTAAACAATACCTATTGTTGCTTATATGAAGAAACAATGCTTTGAGTTATAACCTATATGGATGTTTAGTAGGCATAAGTTAGTGTCACATTGTGCTTTGGACTTGGTCTTAACGAATGAAGAGTGACAAAGCTTGGACTTAAGCCACTATGGACACTTTCTTAAGAGAGGATGCATGCTATATTAAGGTGGAGAAGTTATCCAGTGTAACTAAAAAGCAATATCCATAACCATGAAAGGCTAGAGAACCGTTAAATCTTGAAGCAGTTTTCGGGGCTGAAGATAGGAGTACTACCAAGATGAGTTAGTTCAAAGCTTAAAAAACACCTACGGATGCCTATATGATGAAGAATTGCTTTGAGTTAAAACCTCTATGGATGTTTAGTAGGCATAAGCTACTGTCGCATTGTGCTTTGGACTTGGACTAAATGATTGAATAGTGACAAAGTTTGGACTTAAGGCACTTTGGAAATTTTCTTAAGAGAGGATGCATGCTATATTTAGGTGGAGAAGTTATCCAGTGTAACTAAGAAGCAATATCCATAACCATGAAAGGCTAGAGAACCGTTAAATCTTGAAGCAGTTTTCGGGGCTGAAGATAGGAGTACTACCAACATGAGTTAGTTGAAAGCTTAAACCATACCTATGGTGGCTTATATGATGAAGCAATGCTTTGAGTTACAACCTCTATGGATGTATAGTAGGCAAAAGCTATTGTCACATTGTGCTTTGAACTTGCTCTAAACGAATGAGTAGTGACAAAGCTTGGGCTTAAGCAACTTTGGACACTTTTTTAAGAAAGGATGCATGCTATATTAAGGTGGAGAAGCAATCCAACGTAACTAAGAAGGAATATCCATAACCATGAAAGGCTAGAGAACCATTGAATCTTGAAGAAGTTTTTGGGGCTGAAGATAGGAGTACTACCAAGATGAGTTAGTTCAAAGCTTAAACAATCCCTACGGATGCCTATATGATGAAGAATTGCTTTGAGTGAAAACCTATATGGATATCTAGTAGGCATAAGTAAGAGATTAAGAGATTTAGGAGATGAAGAATCAAGAGTGTAAGAGAGAAAGAGAGAGAGCCATTGGCGGCCAAGGTGAAAAAGAAAGATGTTTTCATTAGGTTAACAAAAATGTGAAGGCTCTCCCTTTTATAAGCTTAAGGGAGAAGCCCTAGATTAACTACAAGACAAGATAGGGATTAAAACAAAATACATGTGCTTAATATAAAAAAAATATCTAGAACCTTCTAGAACCTTCTATTTTAACACGGATTTTGCACGAACCTCAATCTTCAAACTTTTCTCCCGGGTCATCCTAGAACTCAAAATCCGGATTCCCGGATTTTGCACACCAGACTTTGCACGGATAAGTACGGTCCGTACATCCCGGGTTATGCACGGACCTGTACAAATAGAAACTCCTCCAATGATGCCTTTGATGATATTTCCCTATGTCAATAATAAGTTACTGTCGCATTGTGCTTTGGACTTGGTCTAAATGAATGAATAGTGACAATGCTTGGACTTAAGCCACTTTGGACATTTTCTTAAGAGAGGATGCATGCTATATTAAGTTGGAGAAGTAATCAAATGTAACTAAGAAGCAGTATACATAACCATGAAAGGCTAGATAACCATTGAATCTTGAAGAAGTTTTTGGGGCTGAAGATAGAAGTACTACCAAGATGAGTTAGTTCAAAGCTTAACCAATACCTATGGTTGCTTATATGACGAAGCAATGCTTTGAGTTACAACCTCTATGGATGTTTAGTAGGCAAAAGTTACTGTCGCATTGTGCTTTGGACTTGCTCTAAACGAATGAATAGTAACAAAGCTTGGGCTTAAGCCACTTTGGACAGTTTGTTAAGAGAGGATACATACTATATTAAGGTGGAGAAGCAATCCAACGTAACTAAGAAGCAGTATCCATAACCATGAAAGGCTAGAGAACCATTGAATCTTGAAAAAGTTTTCTGGGCTGAAGATTGGAGTACTACCAAGATGAGTTAGTTCAAGGCTTAAAAAACACTTACGGATGCCTATATTATGAAGCAATGCTTTGAGTTAAAACCTCTATGGATAATTTGTAAGCATAAGTTACTGTCGCATTGTGCTTTGGACTTGGTCTAAACGAATGAATAGTGACAAACCTTGGGTTTAAGCCACTTGAGACACTTTCTTAAAAGAGGATGCATGCTATATTAAGGTGGAGAAGCAATCCAACGTAACTAAGAAGAAGTATCCATAACCATGAAAGAGTAGAGAACCATTGAATCTTGATGAAGTTTTCGGGGCTGAAGATAGAACTACTACCAAGATCAGTTAGTTTAAAGTTTAAACAATACCTATTGTTGCTTATATGAAGAAACAATGCTTTGAGTTATAACCTATATGGATGTTTAGTAGGCATAAGTTAGTGTCACATTGTGCTTTGGACTTGGTCTTAACGAATGAAGAGTGACAAAGCTTGGACTTAAGCCACTATGGACACTTTCTTAAGAGAGGATGCATGCTATATTAAGGTGGAGAAGTTATCCAGTGTAACTAAAAAGCAATATCCATAACCATGAAAGGCTAGAGAACCGTTAAATCTTGAAGCAGTTTTCGGGGCTGAAGATAGGAGTACTACCAAGATGAGTTAGTTCAAAGCTTAAAAAACACCTACGGATGCCTATATGATGAAGAATTGCTTTGAGTTAAAACCTCTATGGATGTTTAGTAGGCATAAGCTACTGTCGCATTGTGCTTTGGACTTGGACTAAATGAATGAATAGTGACAAAGTTTGGACTTAAGGCACTTTGGACATTTTCTTAAGAGAGGATGCATGCTATATTTAGGTGGAGAAGTTATCCAGTGTAACTAAGAAGCAATATCCATAACCATGAAAGGCTAGAGAACCGTTAAATCTTGAAGCAGTTTTCGGGGCTGAAGATAGGAGTACTACCAACATGAGTTAGTTGAAAGCTTAAACCATACCTATGGTGGCTTATATGATGAAGCAATGCTTTGAGTTACAACCTCTATGGATGTATAGTAGGCAAAAGCTATTGTCACATTGTGCTTTGAACTTGCTCTAAACGAATGAGTAGTGACAAAGCTTGGGCTTAAGCAACTTTGGACACTTTTTTAAGAAAGGATGCATGCTATATTAAGGTGGAGAAGCAATCCAACGTAACTAAGAAGGAATATCCATAACCATGAAAGGCTAGAGAACCATTGAATCTTGAAGAAGTTTTTGGGGCTGAAGATAGGAGTACTACCAAGATGAGTTAGTTCAAAGCTTAAACAATCCCTACGGATGCCTATATGATGAAGAATTGCTTTGAGTGAAAACCTATATGGATATCTAGTAGGCAAAAGCTACTGTCGCATTGTGCTTTGTGTTGATAAATGAGAATTTTAGTAGAAGTATGAGAAGTTTAGAATCGATCAAGAGGAGCTTAATGGCTACTCAAGGATCGTGTGAATAAAAGAAAGATTTCTGGAAAATGCTTAGTGATTATTATTTCTCTCTTATATTTTCTTACACCAGATTACTACACATATATAATGTTCAAGACATATACAAGGAAGAGAGAGGGAAGAGAGTTAGGCGCATGGCCTGACTTGGGGTAGGTGACTAGAGGAGAGAGGCCGAACTATCCTCCTGTGCATCTATTGTTGCTGCGGCGCCCATACCTTTGCCCATACCTTGAATTGTTGCACCCCATTCTATCTAGTTTTCTCCTAACTTGTTAGTTCCTTTCTGGTCCATTTGCAACAGCTTCTCCTTTGCATCTCAACTATCTCTTTACTTGTTCCCTCCTTCTTCTCATTTAAGTTTTCCTTCTCTTGCAAGTGATGATTCGTTTCACCATTCTCAATACTCCCCCACAAGGTTGGCCGGTAAGGATTCCATAGGCCAATCTTGTCATGAATGTACTTGCATATGCTTAAAGAAGTAGCCTTTGTGAAAATATCAGCCATCTGATCCTTACTTTTCACGAACTTAGGAGTGATCAGCCCATCTTGGATCTTTCCTCGAATAAAGTGGCAGTCTACTTCAATGTGTTTCTTCCTCTCATGGAAGACTGGATTTAAGGCTATATGTATTGCAGCTTAGTTGTAACAACAGAGACTCATTGGTTTGGTCTCGTGAATTCCAAGATCCTTGAGGAGAGCTCTCAGCCATATCATTTCCTTTGTTACTTCCTTCATTTCCCTATACTCAGCCTCAGCGCTTGACAAGGCAATCACCTTCTGTTTTTTACTCCTCCAAGTTACCAGGTTGCCTCCTACAAAGGTGCAATAACCAGTTGTTGACTTCCTATCTTGTTTATCTCCTGCCCAATCCGCATCACAGTAGGCTTCCAACTCAGTATGCCCATTGCATTCTAGCCATATTCCATTTCCAGGTTCCCTTGAGATATCTTAGTATTCTCTCCACCATGCCCCAATGGTGTGTTTTAGGCGTTTGCATATACTGGCTTACTCTATTTACTGCAAAACAAATATCAGGCTGTGTTATTGTTAAGTATATCAGTTTCCCCACTAACCTCTGATACTGCTTAACATCCGGCCACATTTCTTCCTTACTATCATCTTGGTAGCCTTCTTCAATAGGCGTCTTTGCTGGTTTTGACCCCAACTTTCCAGTTTCTTTTAACAAGTCCATCACATACTTCCGTTGTGATATGAACATCCCATTTGGCTCCCGAGTCATCTCAATGCCTAGAAAGTACTTTAGTTCTCCCAAATCCTTGATGTCAAATGAGGATCTCAAACCTTCCTTAGTCCTCCTAATCCCTTCAACATCATCTCCGGTGATGATTATATCATCTACATAGATTAGAACCGCTGCTAGTCCTTCTCTGTTCTTTTGGGTGAATAATGTATGATCAGCCTCTGATTTTACAAAACCTTTCTCCAATAAGCAGTTGCTTAATTTTTGGTACCAAGCCCTTGGAGATTGTTTCAACCCATAGATGGCTTTTTTAACTTACACACCTCATTTGTACTTGCACCATATCCCTCTGGTGGAGCCATAAACACTTCTTCTTCTAGATCTCCTTGTAAAAATGCATTCTTTACATCCATCTGCCATAATCCCCATGACAAGTTCACAGCAATAGATAATAGAACCCTTACCGAGTGTAGTTTAGCCACAGGTACAAACGTCTCAGTGTAGTCTTCTCCATAGACTTGTGTGTACCCCTTTGCCACAAGTCTAGCTTTGTACCGTTCAACCTCACATGTGCTCTTATACTTGATGGTGTACACCCATCTACACCCTATAAGTTTCTTCCCTTTTGGTAGTTCAGTCCTACTCCGTGTATTATTTCTTTCCATAGAGTTGATTTCTTCCTCCATAGCCTGAACCCATCTCTTATCCTAGCACGCTTCTTCATAGGATGTTGGGACTTGTTCTTCATCTATCTTGCTCAGATAGTCTTGGCTATCATTAGGAAAACAAGCTAACGAACAATATGCCTCAATAGGGTACCTTATAGCTGTTTTGGCTGAATTTTCTTCTTGATTGAAGCATTGTCTACTTGGTAAGCGAGAGATGCTGTCGCCTATAGGATCAGGATCACAGCCTGACGTACGCCCAGGACATCTCTCACTCACAGTAGATAACGCCTCAGATCCTTTATCTTTTTGTTGAGCCTTAGCCATGCCATTACAGTATACCCTTGTGTTTTTCCAGTTTTCAGGACCATACTTTACTCTTGTGCTTCTTCTTAGAGTAGGTTCGGGATCTTGGATTGCTTCAACCTCTTCATGCTCAGATTCCTCCCCATCTCTTGATGACTCAATATCATGTGCTTCATTACTTTCACCTTCATTCCCGCCTTCTTGTTCATCTTGAACTCCTTCTTGCCTATCAGCGCTTGTATCCACCATGATGTCATGAGCCAAGATACTCTTCTGAATTTGCACTCTATCCATATTTGAGCATACGATATCCTCCAACTCTTCCCATTTCTTATCCATGAAGTACCCATCATACTCATCAAACCGTACTTCTCTTGACACGTACATTCTTTTGGTTTCTGGATGAAAGCACTTGTATCCCTTTTGAGATGTCGAGTATCCTACAAACATACACTTAACACTCTTTGGCTCCAGTTTATTCCTTTGTGCTTCCAGGATGAACACATAACATTTACACCCAAAAACTCTTAGGTGATTGATGCTTGGTTTTATCCCATTCAACAACTCAAATGGAGACTTGTTGCCTAAGTTTTTAGTTGGTAAACGATTGATCACATAGCATGCTGTCATCACAGCATCTCCCCAAAGACTCTTCGGAACTCCTCTATCAAACATCATACTCCTGGCTACTTCCAGCAGATGCCTGTTTTTCCTTTCCGAAACCCCATTCTGTTGCAGAGTATATGCACAAGAAGTCTGGTGTATTATTCCATTGTCATCCAATAATTTCTTGAATTGGTTGCTCATATACTCCCCACTATTATCACTTCTGAGAGTCTTGATCTTTGTCCCAAACTGATTAAGCACATAGTTGAAGAATTTCTGAAATGATTCAAACACTTGACTTTTAGAACTCATTAGTGTTACCCATGTATATTTTGATTTTGATCAATAAAAGACACAAAATATTTGTATTGATCCTTAGAGATACAGGGAGCTGTCCACACATCAGAATGAACCAAATCAAAACACTTCTCATATGAAGTTGTAGATTCTGAAAACACTTTCCTATACTGTTTTCCTAATACACACACTTCAAATTCTTTATTTGGTAGGGTGAGGTTGGGCAAGACCATGATCAGCACCTTGTTACTTGGATGACCAAGCCGTGAGTGCCATAAAGGGCTTGTACCAACCAAACTGACCGCAAATGACTTTACTCCATTGTTTTCTTCTTTATTTAGTAGATAGAGACCATCTTCCACTCCTCATGTTCCGACCACTTCCTTAGTTTCATTAACCTGAAACTCAACCAAGTTAGGCCCAAAAATAACCTTGCAATTCAAGTCTTTAGTTGTCTTGTGGACTGACAGCAAGTTAGAGGTAAACTCCGGAACATATAGTGCTTTAGTACTTTTCTTAAACACTTCTAGGTCTCCAATTCCCTCAATTGGAACCTCCTTTCCATTCGCTACTCTAACATTTCCCTTACATGGTTCCACATTAATTAACAGCTTGCTATTACTAATCATGTGATAACTAGCTCCAGAATCCACAATCACTTTGTCACTTGTTTTAGGGACAGAGAAATTCTTACCAGATTCGGCTAGCTTGGAGATACCTTTGATGAGAGCTTCCAGATCCGACTTCTTCACCAAGGCATCATTTTCAACACTCGCTGCTCCAGCAAAGTTCCTCGGCCCTTGATCACCTCTTCTTAGTCTCATTGGTTTTAAGTGCGGGTGAAGGGTCCAGCACTTGTCTTTTGTATGCCCCTTCATCTTGCAGTGTTCACACTCAAGACCCCTCCTGTCTCCATATGACTTGTTTCTTTGAGCTATATGTGCCATCTCACTAGTAGGACTGAAAAGGCTCCTAGAACCTTCCTCATTTTGGATTTGTTGACATACCTCAGTTAAGGTTGGTAACTTATCAAACCTTAATATATGTTGGATAAGTCCCTTCTAAGCGTCATTGAGCATGAGCAGCAATCCAAACACCTGGTCTTGCTCTCTCCTCTCACCCAGTTCCTTAGGATCGTTGGTTGGTGGCCTTGGCATTTCAAGTTCTGCCCACAACCCTCTATAGATCCCAAACAAATCCTTAAATGTCTTCCCTTCCTGTTGAAGATCATTTAGAGCTCTCTTCACTTCAAAAATCCTGGAAATATTGGACATATTCCCAAACACTCCCTTGAGTGTCTCCCACAGCTCCTTTGCCGTTTCAGAGTAGGAGTAGGCGGCAAGAATTGAGGGCTCAAGAGAGCTTTGGAGCACAGCCAACACCTGTTGGTCCTCCTGCTCCCATTTCTGCTTCCTTATACCTTCCCCACCCGGTCCAGTACCTTCATGAGCTGTTTTTTCTCCAACATAACTCCATAGTCCACGACTCTTCAAGGCCGTTTTTGTAGTCCTTGACCACAGCAAGTAGTTGTTCCCATTGAGAACTACCGGTAGAATGATTTGCTTTTGCATCTCCATTGATTTTACCCCGAGAATACAACACTAGGCTAGAATATAAGATTTTATAAAGAAGAAACAGCTTGAGTTTTTAAAAATAGAATCGGGATCTTTAAGCTTGCTCTGATACCATGTTGATAAATGAGAATTTTAGTAGAAGTATGAGAAGTTTAGAATCGATCAAGAGGAGCGTAATGGCTACTCAAGGATCGTGTGAATAAAAGAAAGATTTCTAGAAAATGCTTAGTGATTATTATTTCTCTCTTATATTTTCTTACACCAGATTACAACACATATATAATGTTCAAGACATATACAAGGAAGAGAGAGGGAAGAGAGTTAGGCGCATGGCCTGACTTGGGGTAGGTGACTAGAGGAGAGAGGCCGAGCTATCATCCTGTGCATCTACTGTTGCTGCGGCGCCCATACCTTTGCCCATACCTTGAATTGTTGCGCCCCATTCTATCTAGTTTTCTCATAACTTGTTAGTTCCTTTCTGGTCCATTTGCAACAGCTTCTCCTTTGCATCTCAACTATCTCTTTAAATGTTCCCTCCTTCTTCTCATTTAAGTTTTCCTTCTCTTGCAAGTGATCATTCGTTTCACCATTCTCAACACTTTGGACTTGGTCTAAATGAATGAATAGTGACAAAGTTTGGACTTAAGCCACTTTGGACATTTTCTTAAGAGAGGATGCATGCTATATTAAGTTGGAGAAGTAATCCAACGGAACTAAGAAGTAGTATACATAACTATGAAAGGCTAGAGAACCATTAAATCTTGAAGAAGTTTTCGGGGCTAAAGATAGAAGTACTACCAAGATGAGTTAGTTCAAAGCTGAAACAATACCTATGGTTGTTTATATGATGAAGCAATGCTTTGAGTTACAACCTCTATGGATGTTTAGTAGGCAAAAGTTACTGTCGCATTGTGCTTTGGACTTGCTCTAAACGAATGAATAGTAATAAAGTTTGGGCTTAAGCCACTTTAGACACTTTGTTAAGAGAGGATGCATGCAATATTAAGGTAGAGAAGCAATCCAACGTAACTAAGAAGAAGTATCCATAACCATGAAAGGGTAGAGAATCATTGAATCATGATGAAGTTTTCGTGGCTGAAGATAGAATTACTACCAAGATGAGTTTGTTCAAATCTTAAACAATAACTATGGTTGCTTATATGATAAAGTAATGCTTTGAGTTACAACCTCTATGGATGTTTAGTAGGCATAAGTTAGTGTCACATTGTGCTTTGGACTTGGTCTAAACGAATGAATAATGATAAAGCTTGGGCTTAAGCCACTTTGGACACTTTCTTAAGAGAGGAAGCATGCTATATTAAGGTGGAGAAGTAATCCAATGTAACTAAGAAGCAGTATCCACAACCATGAAAGGCTAGAGAACCGTTGAATCTTGAAGAAGTTTTTGGGGCTGAAGATAGAAGTACTACCAAGATTAGTTAGTTCAAAGCTTAACCAATACCTATGATTGCTTATAGCATGAAGCAATGCTTTGAGTTACAACCTCTATGGATGTTTAGTATGTAAAAGTTACTGTCGCATTGTGTTTTGGACTTGCTCTAAACAAATGAATAGTGACAAAGCTTGGGCTTAAACTACTTTGGACACTTTGTTAAGAAAGGATGCATGCTATATTAAGGTGGAGAAGTAATCCCATGTAACTAAGAAGCAATATCTATAACCATGAAAGGCTAGAGAACCATTGAACCTTGAAGAAGTTTTCAGGGGCTGAAGATAGGAGTACTACCAAGATGAGTTAGTTCAAAGCTTAAACAACACCTATGGATGCCTATATGATTAAGCAATGCTTTGAGTTAAAACCTCTATGGATGTTTAGTTGGCATAAGTTACTGTCGCATTGTGCTTTGGACTTGGTCTAAATGAATGAATAGTGACAAAGCTTGGACTTAAGCCACTTTGGACACTTTCTTAAGAGAGGATGCATGCTATATTAAGGTGGGAAAGTAATCCAACGTAACTAAGAAGCAGTATACATAACCATGAAAGGCTAAAGAACCGTTGAATCTTGAAGAAGTTTTTGGGGCTGAAGATAGAAGTACTACCAAGTAAGTTAGTTCAAAGCTTAAACAATACCTATGGTTGTTATATGATGAAGCAATGCTTTGAGTTAAAACCTTTATGCATGTTTAGTAGGCAAAAGTTACAGTCTCATTGTGTTTTGGACTTGCTCTAAACGAATGAATAGTGACAAAGCTTGGGCTTATGCCACTTTGGACACTATGTTAAGAGAGGATACATGCTATATTAAAGTGGAGAACCAATCCAATGTAATTAAGAATCAGTATCCATAACCATGAAACGCTAGAGAACCATTGAATCTTGAAAAAGTTTTCGGGGCTGAAGATAGGAGTACTACCAAGATGAGTTAGTTCAAGGCTTAAACAACACTTATGGATGCCTATATTATGAAGCAATGCTTTGAGTTAAAACCTCTATGGATAATTTGTAGGCATAAGTTACCGTCGCATTGTGCTTTGGACTTAGTCTAAACGAACGAATAGTGACAAACCTTGGGCTTAAGCCACTTTGGACACTTCCTTAGGAGAGGATGCATGCTATATTAAGGTGGAAAAGCAATCCAACATAACTAAGAAGAAGTATCCATAACCATGAAAGGCTAGAGAACCGTTGAATCTTGAAGAAGTTTTTGGGGCTGAAGATAAAAGTACTACCAAGATGAGTTAGTTCAAAGCTTAAACAATACGTATGGTTGCTTATATGATGACGCAATGCTTTGAGTTACAACCTCTATGGATGTTTAGTAGGCAAAAGTTATTGTCGCATTGTGCTTTGAACTTGCTCTACATGAATGAATAGTGACAAAGCTAGGGCTGAAGCCACTTTGGACACTTAGTTAAGAAAGGATGCAGGCTATATTAAGTTGGAGAAGCAATCCAACATAACTAAGAAGCAGTATCCATAACCATGAAAGGCGAGAGAACCATTGAATCTAGAAGAAGTTTTCGGGGATGAAGATAGGAGTACTACCAAGATGAGTTAGTTCAAGGCTTAAAAAACACTTACGGATGCCTATATTATGAAGCAATGCTTTGAGTTAAAACCTCTATGGATGTTTAGTAGGCATAAGTTACTGTCGCATTGTGCTCTGGACTTGGTGTAAACGAATGAATAGTGACAAACCTTAGGCTTAAGCCACTTTGGAAACTTTCTTAAGAGAGGATGCATGCTTTATTAAGGTGTAGAAGCAATCCAACGTAACTGAGAAGCAGTATGCATAACCACTAAAGGCTAGCGAACCATTGAATCTTGAAGAAGTTTTCCGGGCTGAAGATAGAAGTACAACCAATATGAGTTAGTTCAAAGCTTAAACAATACATATGGTTGCTTATATGATGGAGCAATGCTTTGAGTTACAACCTCTATGGATGTTTAGTAGGCATAAGTTACTGTCGCATTGTGCGTTGGACTTGGTATAAACGAATGAATAGTTACAAAGCTTGGGCTTAACCCACTTCGGACACTTTTTTAAGAGAGGTTGCATGCTATATTAAAGTGAAGAAGCAATCCAACATAACTAAGAAGCAATATCCATAACAATGAATGGCTAGAGAACCATTGAATCTTGGAAACATTTTCGGGGCTAAAGATAGGAGTACCACCAAGAAGAGTTAGTTGAAGGCTTAAACAACACCTATGGATGCTTATATTATGAAGCAATGCTTTGACTTATAACCTCTATGGATGTTTAGTAGACATAAGTTACTGTCGCATTGTGCATTGGACTTGGTCTAAATGAATGAATAGTGACAAAGTTTGGACTTAAGCCACTTTGGACATTTTCTTAAGAGAGGATGCATGCAATATTAAGTTGGAGAAGTAATCCAACGTAACTAAGAAGTAGTATACATAACCATGAAAGGCTAGAGATCCGTTAAATCTTGAAGAAGTTTTTGGGGCTGAAGATAGAAGTACTACCAAGATGAGTTAGTTCAAAGCTTAAACAATACGTATGGTTGCTTATATGATGATGCAATGCTTTGAGTTACAACCTCTATGGATGTTTAGTAGGCAAAAGTTATTGTCGCATTGTGCTTTGAACTTGCTCTACATGAATGAATAGTGACAAAGCTAGGGCTGAAGCCACTTTGGACACTTAGTTAAGAAAGGATGCAGGCTATATTAAGTTGGAGAAGCAATCCAACATAACTAAGAAGCAGTATCCATAACCATGAAAGGCGAGAGAACCATTGAATCTAGAAGAAGTTTTCGGGGATGAAGATAGGAGTACTACCAAGATGAGTTAGTTCAAGGCTTAAAAAACACTTACGGATGCCTATATTATGAAGCAATGCTTTGAGTTAAAACCTCTATGGATGTTTAGTAGGCATAAGTTACTGTCGCATTGTGCTCTGGACTTGGTGTAAACGAATGAATAGTGACAAACCTTAGGCTTAAGCCACTTTGGAAACTTTCTTAAGAGAGGATGCATGCTTTATTAAGGTGTAGAAGCAATCCAACGTAACTGAGAAGCAGTATGCATAACCACTAAAGGCTAGCGAACCATTGAATCTTGAAGAAGTTTTCCGGGCTGAAGATAGAAGTACAACCAATATGAGTTAGTTCAAAGCTTAAACAATACATATGGTTGCTTATATGATGGAGCAATGCTTTGAGTTACAACCTCTATGGATGTTTAGTAGGCATAAGTTACTGTCGCATTGTGCGTTGGACTTGGTATAAACGAATGAATAGTTACAAAGCTTGGGCTTAACCCACTTCGGACACTTTTTTAAGAGAGGTTGCATGCTATATTAAAGTGAAGAAGCAATCCAACATAACTAAGAAGCAATATCCATAACAATGAATGGCTAGA
Source organism: Nasturtium officinale (assembly GCA_963854855.1). Classification (NCBI taxonomy): domain Eukaryota; kingdom Viridiplantae; phylum Streptophyta; class Magnoliopsida; order Brassicales; family Brassicaceae; genus Nasturtium; species Nasturtium officinale. The sequence goes on from OY978500.1 coordinate 13,265,599, forward strand.
GAACCATTGAATCTTGGAAACATTTTCGGGGCTAAAGATAGGAGTACCACCAAGAAGAGTTAGTTGAAGGCTTAAACAACACCTATGGATGCTTATATTATGAAGCAATGCTTTGACTTATAACCTCTATGGATGTTTAGTAGACATAAGTTACTGTCGCATTGTGCATTGGACTTGGTCTAAATGAATGAATAGTGACAAAGTTTGGACTTAAGCCACTTTGGACATTTTCTTAAGAGAGGATGCATGCAATATTAAGTTGGAGAAGTAATCCAACGTAACTAAGAAGTAGTATACATAACCATGAAAGGGTAGAGATCCGTTAAATCTTGAAGAAGTTTTTGGGGCTGAAGATAGAAGTACTACCAAGATGAGTTAGTTCAAAGCTTAAACAATACCTATGGTCGTTTATATGATGAAGCAATGCTTTGAGTTACAACCTCTATGGATGTTTAGTAGGCAAAAGTTATTGTCACATTGTGCTTTGGACTTGCTCTAAACGAATGAATAGTGACAAACCTTGGGCTTAAACCACTTTGGACACTTTCTTAAAACAGGATGCATGCTATATTAAGGTGGAGAAGCAATCCAACGTAACTAAGAAGAAGTATCCATAACCATGAAAGGGTAGTGAACCATTGAATCTTGATGAAGTTTTCAGGGCTGAAGATAGAATTACTACCAAGATGAGTTGGTTCAAAGCTTAAACAATACCTATGGTTGCTTATATGATGAAGTAATGCTTTGAGTTACAACCTCTATGGTTGTTTAGTAGGCATAAGTTAGTGTCACATTGTGCTTTGGACTTGGTCTAAACGAATGAATAATGATAAAGCTTGGGCTTAAGCCACTATGGACACTTTCTTAAGTGAGGATGCATGTTATATTAAGGTGGAGAAGTTATCCAACGTAACTAAGAAGCAGTATTCATAACCATGAAAGGCTTGAGAACTGCTGAATCTTGAAGAAGTTTTCGGGGCTGAAAATAGAAATACTACTAAGATGAGTTAGGTCAACGCTTGAACAGTACCTATGGTTGCTTATATGATGAAGCAATGCTTTGAGTTACAACCTCTATGGATGTTTAGTAGGCAAAAGTTACTGTCGCATTGTGCTTTGAACTTGCTCTAAACGAATAAATAGTGACAAAGCTTGCGCTTAAGCCACTTTGGACACTTTCTTAAGTGAGGATGCAGGGTATATTCAAGTGGAGAAGCGATCCAACGTAACTGAGAAGCAGTATCCATAACCATGAAAGGCTATAGAGAACCATTGAATCTTGAAGAAGTTTTCGGGGCTGAAGATAGAAGTACAACCAAGATGAGTTAGTTCAAAGCTTAAACAATACCTATGGTTGCTTATATGACGAAGCAATGCTTTCAGTTACAACCTCAATGGATGTTTAGTAGGCAAAAGTTACTATCGCATTGCGCTTTGGCTTGCTCTAAATGAAGGAATAGTGACAAAGCTTGGGCTTAAGCCACTTTGGACACTTTGTTAAGAGAGGATACATGCTATATTAAGGTGGAGAAGCAATTCAACGTAACTAAGAAGCAGTATCCATAACCATGAAAGGCTAGAAAACCATTGAATCTTGAAAACATTTTCGGGCTGAAGATTGGAGTACTACCAATGCTTAAAAACACTTACGGATGCCTATATTATGAAGCAATGCTTTGAGTTTAAACCTCTATGGATAATTTGTAGGCATAAGTTACTGTTGCATTGTGCTTTGGACTTGGTCTAAACTAATGAATAGTGACAAATCTTGGGTTTAAGCCATTTTGGACACTTTCATAAAAGAGGATGCATGCTATATTAAGGTGGAGAAGCAATCCAACGTAACTAAGAAGAAGTATCCATAACCATGAAACGGTGGAGAACCATTGAATCTTGAAGAAGTTTTCGGGGCTGAAGATAGAATTACTACCAAGATGAGTTAGTTTAAAGCTTAACCAATACCTATGGTTGCTTATATGATGAAGCAATGTTTTGAGTTACAACCTCTATGGATGTTTAGTAGGCATAAGTTAGTGTCACATTGTGCTTTGGACTTGGTCTAAACGAATGAAGAGTGACAAAGCTTGGGCTTAAGCCACTATGGACACTTACTTAAGAGAGGATGCATGCTATATTAAGGTGGAGAAGTTATCCAGCATAACTAAGAAGCAGTATACATAACCATGAAAGGCTAGAGAACCGTATAATCTTAAAGCAGTTATCGGGGCTGAAGATAGAAGTACTACCAAGATGAGTTAGTTGAAAGCTTAAACCATACCAATGGTTGCTTATATGATGAAGCAATGCTTTGAGTTACAACCTCTATGGATGTTTAGTAGGCAAAAGTTACTGTCGAATTGTGCTTTGAACTTGCTCTAAACGAATGAATAGTGACAAAGCTTGGGCTTAAGCCACTTTGGACACTTTGTTAAGAAAGGATGCATGCTATATAAAGGTGGAGAAGCAATCCAACATAACTAAGAAGGAATATCCATAACCATGAAAGGCTAGAGAACCATTGAATCTTGAAGAAGTTTTCGGGGCTTAAGATTGGAGTACTACCAAGACGAGTTAGTTCAAAGCTTAAACAACACCTACGAATGCCTATATGATGAAGAAATGCTTTGAGTTAAAACCTCTATGGATGTTTAGTAGGCATAAGTTACTGTCGCATTGTGCTTTGGACTTGGTCTAAATGAATGAATAGTGACAAAGTTTGGACTTAAGCCACTTTGGACATTTTCTTAAGAGAGGATGCATGCAATATTAAGTTGGAGAAGTAATCCAATGTAACTAAGAAGTAGTACACATAACCATGAAAGGCTAGAGATCCGTTAAATCTTGAAGAAGTTTTCGGGGCTGAAGATAGAAGTACTACCAAGATGAGTTAGTTTAAAGCTTAAACAATACCTATGGTTGTTTATATGATGAAGCAGTGCTTTGAGTTACAACCTCTATGGATGTTTAGTAGGCAAAAGTTATTGTCACATTATGCTTTGGACTTGCTCTAAACGAATGAATAGTGACAAACCTTGGGCTTAATCCACTTTGGACACTTTCTTAAAACAGGATGCATGCTATATTAAGGTGGAGAAGCAATCCAACGTAACTAAGAAGAAGTATCCATAACCATGAAAGGGTAGAGAACCATTGAATCTTGATGAAGTTTTCGGGGCTGAAGATAGAATTACTACCAAGATGAGTTGGTTCAAAGCTTAAACAATATCTACGGTTGCTTATATGATGAAGTAATGTTTTGAGTTACAACCTCTTTGGATGTTTAGTAGGCATAAGTTAGTGTCACATTGTGCTTTGGACTTGGTCTAAACGAATGAATAATGATAAAGCTTGGGCTTAAGCCACTATGGACACTTTCTTAAGTGAGGATGCATGCTATATTAAGGTGGAGAAGTTATCCAACGTAACTAAGAAGCAGTATCCATAACCATGAAAGGCTTGAGAACCGTTGAATCTTGAAGAAGTTTTCGGGGCTGAAAATAGAAATACTACTAAGATGAGTTAGTTCAAAGCTTGAACAATACCTATGGTTGCTTATATGATGAAGCAATGCTTTGAGTTACAACCTCTATGGATGTTTAGTAGGCAAAAGTTACTGTCGCATTGTGCTTTGAACTTGCTTTAAACGAATGAATAGTGACAAAGCTTGGGCTTAAGCCACTTTGGATGCATGCTATATTAAGGTTGAGAAGTAATCCAACGTAACTAAGAAGCAGTATACATAACCATTTAAGGCTAGAGAACCGTTGAATCTTGAAGAAGTTTTTGGGGCTGAAGATAGAAGTACTACCAAGATGAGTTAGTTCAAAGCTTAAACAATACCAATGGTTGATTATATGATGAAGCAATGCTTTGAGTTACAACCTCTATGGATGGTTAGTAGTCAAAAGTTACTGTCGTATTGTGCTTTGGACTTGCTCTAAATGAATGAATAGTGGCAAAGCTTGGGCTTCAGCCATTTTGGACACTTTGTTAAGAGAGGATACATGCTATATTAAGGTGGAGAAGCAATCCAACGTAACTAAGAAGTAGTATCCATAACCATGAAAGGCTAGAGAACCATTGAATCTTGAAGAAGTTTTCGGGGCTGATGATGGCAGTACTACCAAGATGAGTTAGTTCAAGGCTTTAACAACACTTACGGATGCCTATATTATGAAGCAATTCTTTGAGTTACAACCTCTATGGATAATTTGTAGGCATAAGTTTCTGTCGCATTGTGCTTTGGACTTGGTCTAAACGAATGAATAGTGACAAAACTTAGGCTTAAGCCACTTTGGACACTTTCTTAAGAGAGGATGCATGCTACATTAAGGTGTAGAAGTTATCCAACATAACTGAGAAGCAGTATCCATAACCATGAAAGGTTAGAGAACCATTGAATCTTGAAGAAGTTTTCGGGGCTGAAGATAGAAATACAACCAAGATGAGTTAGTTTAAAGCTTAAACAATACATATGGTTGCTTATATGATGAAACAATGCTTTGAGTTACAACCTCTATGGATGTTTAGTGGGCATAAGTTATTGTCGCATTGTGCTTTGGACATGGTCTAAACGAATGAATAGTGACAAAGCTTGGGCGTAACCCACTGCGGACACTTTTTTAAGAGAGGATGCATGCTATATTAAGGTGAAGAAGCAATCCAACGTTACTAAGAAGCAATATCCATAACTATGAATGGCTAGAGAACCATTGAATCTTGAAGAAGTTTTCGGGGCTGAAGATAGGAGTACCACCAAGAAGAGTTAGTTCAAGGCTTAAACAACACCTATGGATGCTTATATAATGAAGCAATGCTTTGAGTTATAACCTCTATGATGTTTAGTAGACATAAGTTACTGTTGCATTGTGCTTTGGACATGGTCTAAACGAATGAATAGTGACAAAGCTTGCGCTTAAGCCACTTCGGACATTTTCTTAAGAGAGGATACAGGGTATATTCAGGTGGAGAAGCAATCCAACGTAACTGAGAAGCAGTATCCATAACCATGAAAGGCTATAGAGAACCATTGAATCTTGAAGAAGGTTTCGGGGCTGAAGATAGAAGTACAACCAAGATGAGTTAGTTCAAAGCTTAAACAATACATATGGTTGCTTATATGATGAAGCAATGCTTTGAGTTACAACCTCTATGGATGTTTAGTAGGCATAAGTTACTGTCGCATATTGCTTTGGACTTGGTCTAAACGAATGAATAGTGACAAAGCTTGGGCTTAAGCCACTTTGGACACTTTCTTAAGAGAGGATGCATGGTATATTAAGGTGGAGAAGCAATCCAACGTAACTAAGAAGAAGTATCCATAACCATGAAAGGGTAGAGAACCATTGAATCTTTATGAAGTTTTCGGGGCTGAAGATAGAATTACTACCAAGATGAGTTAGTTCAAAGCTTAAACAATACCTATGGTTGCTTATATGATGAAGCAATGCTTTGTGTTACAACTTCTATGGATGTTTAGTAGGCAAAAGTTACTGTCGCATTGTGCTTTGGACTTGCTCTAAACGAATGAATAGTGACAAAGCTTTGGTTTAAGCCACTTTGGACACTTTGGTTAAGAAAGGATGCATGCTATATTAAGGTGGAGAAGCAACTAAGAAGCTGATGAGGACATCGATACTAGTTCCTTTGAAGCTGACAGCGAGGCCAGAGTTCCAGTCATGAGACAGACCCCAGGGACAAGATCAGGAACCAGGAACTTGAGGGAAGAGTTTAACAAGTCAGTGGAGAGCTTATACACCCTCATAGAGCATGAAGAACTCAAGGGAAGTCTACTCACCGAAGAGATAACTCACGAGACTCCAACAGTACCTAGAGAAGATCCCCAAGTTACCAAGCTACAAGACTCGGGAAAAGGATCAAGCCACAACTCACCAGAGATTGGAGAGCATAAAAGCACCTCCTTACCATCCAAGAAACAAGACCTTTTCTTCTTGCCGGTTTAACAAGGTTATGCTACTACTACCCTATTTGTTATGTCAGCTAATGATATCTCCAAGGATGACATTGGGAAATCAGTATGGCATCCAGGAGACGTGTCTCCACCACCATAGGTCTGAGACACACAAAGACGTGCTAAGGAATTGTACTCTTTTTCCTTATCTCGGTTTTGTCCAAATGGGTTTTCCAAGAAAGGTTTTAACGAGGCAATACCCTTAGTGCGCATTTCTGAGCTTGTTATCAGCATCAACATCTTTCACAAGCCCTACAAATGCCTTAGTCCCTGGAGAACTGAAGAAGAATTCCTTTTCAGCCATACTTTCCTTTTTGTGGAAGTTTACCATTTTTATTTTACACTCCTTGTTGTTTTAGTTAAATTACCTGTTTCTTCTTGAAAACTTCTTGTTGTTTCCTTTAATTACGTGTAGCTTGACCTAGGGTTGTCTTATAAAACCCCAGGCCCGGGTTGTAAGAGAGACACGCTTGAATATCGAAATAAACCTAGTTTTTCTTCTTGTGCAAGAAGTAGCCGACATCTCTTTCACTTGGTGCGAGGCCTTGTGAATCCAGTGTCTCCAAACTTATCACGGATTAGACCATAAGTTTGTGTGGCGTCTATCACTCCCCCCCTGTTCGTGTTCCAAATCGCAGCCCCAGTTTCAACTAGAGAGAGCTGTACGGCCAGCTAGCTGTAACACTCTCAGTCCATCCAAGGAACAACTCCCTGTTTGTTCCCACTATCTTTTCTTTGTTTTATTTGTGTTTCTATCACCTTCCCTATCTTCTAGATCTTATTATTCCCCACCTTATCCACGGATCTACCTAGAAAGAGCCATACGGCCAGCTAGTTGTGTCCACCACCACCTTCAACTCGGAAAAACAACCTTGAACTTGTCCCTACGTTCTGCGTGAGAACAACCGCCCTTTGTTCCTAGATCATCTGGTATCAGAGCTTTAAAAGCTCCTTACTCTCAGGTCGTGTTCCTCCAATTCTTTCTATCTATTTCCATTGTTTTCTGTCTTATTGCTTAGTTCTTATTACAAAAAAAAAAAAAATCTATATATATTGTTCTACGGTTTTATACCTCTCTTAGATTCCCTTTAGCACTTGATCTGTTTGTTAGTGACTTACAGTTTGCAAGAGCTATGGGAGAAGAAGTACCACCCATCACCATGCATCAGTTACTAGAGGCTATAAGGACAGTTAGTGATTGGCTGACACGCTTGGAAGCCCAGCCACAGCCTTTGAGAGGTGAACCAGCACGCCAAGGTCCTATGCCTAGGCAGCCACGTGAAGAAGACAATGATGATGACATTTTTGGATGGGATGAAGATCCTCCACCAGTCCCTGACCTTAACCAACGACCTAGGAGGCCAGAAAGGGGTATAGTTCGTGACCTAGATGAGGATCAGCCAAGACATTGAGGGAAGGATGTGAAGCTCACAGCCCCTACATTCACTGGTCGTGTCAACCCTGAGGCTTATCTTGATTGGGAGAAACGAATGGAGTACATCTTTGAGTACTACAACTACTTAGAAGCCAGAAAAGTTTCTCTAGCTGCCGCTCAACTTACGGAGAATGCCCTAGCATGGTGGGATAGGGATGTTTCAGAAAGAAGAAGGCTTAGACATGACCAAGTTGACAACTGGGAAGATATGAGGTTTAGTTTGAGGAAGAGATATGTACCAGCGCATTTTCACCGTGAACTTCAGAAAAGGTTTAGAAAACTGACTCAAGGAGCAAAGTCAGTAGAAGAGTATTTTGAGGAATTCGAATCTCTTAGGAACAGATTGGAGACCGAAGACGCAGAGGAGACGTTGATGGCTCAGTTCCTTGATGGATTACATGATCGGATAGTAAGGAAAGTGGAGAGACAACCCTACCATGACTTCAATGAATTGTTACTCCTAGAAACAAAGCCGTCTGGACTCCACCAATAAGGGCCTTTGACAAGGGAAAACCTATTGCCGGAGACCTTAAACTTAGGAAAACCACTGCTGAAACTTCTAGGGGCACCAAGCCTGATCAAGTTAAGGCTAATACCCAACGAGCCCGAGAGATCACATGTTTTAAGTGTCAAGGAAAGGGACACTATGCCAGGGAGTGTCCGAATCAGAGAGTTATGATCCTTAAGCCAGATGGAGAGTACGAGTCACAAGATAAGGCTGAGGAGGATCCAGGGGAGTCTGAGGAAGATATTGTTGAATACCCAGAGACAGGTGAGTTGTTAGTTATCCGAAGAGCTCTTAGTACACTCCATGATCCCGAAACCATTCAGCGTGAGGACATCTTTCACACACGGTGCACTATCAACTCCAAGGTCTGTAGTCTGATTATTGATGGAGGGCCATGCACTAACGTGGCCAGCAAGTATCTAGTTGACAAATTAGGTCTTCCAAAGACAAAGCATTCCTGGCCTTATAGACTTCGATGGCTCGACAATGAGACTGAACTACGGATTTCCGAACAAGTTAGTATACCCTTCAGCATAGGGAAGTATGTGGATCAGGTAGTGTGTGATGTAGTTCCCATGCAAGCCGGCCATCTTTTGCTCAGAAAGCCTTGGCAATTTGACAAGGACGCTTTACACAATGGACGCACCAACTACTACACTTTTATACACAAGGCAAAGAAGCATAGTCTCGCCCCACTTACCCCACAAGAAGTGTTTGAAATGCAAAGAACCATGGACAAGGGGAACCAGGTAAGTAAGACTAATCTCTATATTACTCCTACTTCTGTTTTTAAGTCACTTGAGGCAAAAGAAACGGTGCTACTGATGATCTTTAAGGAGAGTTTAGTCTCAGGTCAAGGACAAGAAGACTATCCCAGGGCTGTTCAAGAACTTTTGAAGAAGTTTGTTGATGTGTTTCCAGAAGACATACCACCGGGTCTTCCACCAGTAAGGGGTATTGAGCATCAGATTGATTTGGTACCAGGTGTTGAAATTAAGAGTATAAAGGCTTAGAGATTGTTGAGAGAGTGATAGTTGTGGCGTGAGAATCATAAGGAGTTTGAGGTTTGGATACTTAGAGAATGTTTAGGATGATGATGGTGGCGTGAGTATTGATGTAATGAGAGATTATTGTTTGAGAATGATAATAAGAATGATAATAAGAATGAGAATGATAATGGTTGATGAAATAAGTTGAACTAAGAAGAAGCATGGCGCCGGAGAGCTAAAGCTCCACCGGCGCCTTTAGGGAGATAAGCAAAGCTTCCTTTTACTTTTTTAATCTTCTTATTCTCTTATTCACAACCTCTTTACATCACATTACATGTATATTTATAGAGTTTTTACATAGAGAAGAAGAGAAGAGGCGTGAAGAAGGAAGGAGAGAAGAGAGGAGTTTGCGTGAAGAAGAGAGAAGGGAAGGGAGCAGCTCACTGTTTGACTCCTGTTCAAGCTGCGCCCATACCCTGCTGCTGACGCCTCCATGCTTGTGCCCATGCCCTGGTTCTGGCGCCCCATGCTCTCCTTTGCTTCCTCTTTTCCACTTAGTTAGTCTTCTAGTTAGTATGTAACAGCTTCCTTTCTTCTAGTTACATCCTAACCAAGACTTCTTCTAGTTCCTTGTGAACTAGGTTTCCTTTCCCTCCTTCTCTTAGATTTGAATTCTTCTATCATAGAGATCACATATTTCAACAATCCCCCTGAAGATTGGTCGGTAGGTGTCCTTAAGGCCAATCTTGCCATGTACGTGATCCTCATTGATAGAAGATGATGCCATGATAAGGATATCCGCTAGCTGATCCTTGCTTGCTCCAAAGACGGTTTTGATGACTCCTAACCTCAATGAGACCACGGCTTTGTCTCCTATGGCCTTTACTCTTTCTTGCGGATTAGGCTTTGTCTTATCTAAGCTTCACTCGGATCATGTCTCCTCGGGCTTCTTGTCTCAAACTTAATCTTGACTTCAAGCTCCTCGAATGACATCTTCTAGCTCACAGAATACTCACATTGTCATTGGCTTCCTCTTGATGACTCTTGGGAGTATACTCTATCCGTTGGACGCCACTTCCCGCTGCTTCTCGTGTCACCACACCTAATAAGGTCTGCAAGGTGGTTTCTCCTTCGGTTTCCTTATAACATCATCCATAGCTACTCATATGTGTCTCCCGGCTTCCTCTCGCCATCGTCTCCTCATATGGTGCTTGGATTCCCTTGTTGCCTTGTTTACCGTTCCACAGCTTCCTAGGTGAACGCCTCTTGGTCTGAACTTCACTCTCCATCTATCAAGATCAATCTTGGCTTTAACCCTTCATAGATTTGATCTTGATTCTTCAAAGAGCCATCCGCTCTAAGCCACTTATCATAAGACTCTCCCGGTTTCCTCTCGGAATGCCGCACCTATCCATGGTACAATGTGATAGTTCTCTTCTTCTTGGACCATCACCTAACTTGGTGCTTCAACGGTCTTCTTCATCACTCCCCTCAAGCTTGGTTCGAGTATGGGAAGAACCAAACTTGACAAGGAAGACCGTTGCATAATTTGGAGCTCACCACTTCTTCAACACTTCCCTTCAAGACTAGCCCGTTGCCAAGGGACCACTCTTGCAAAGGAAAGAGCACTAAGCTTGATTATGCCAATGATGACGCCTGCTCTTGGACTATCTATCCCACTTGCCAATTAGGACAAGCTTTCGTCTGCTAGCCATTTTGGATTAGGCCGCAAAGGACATCATCTACCTCCACATAACACCACCATGAATAGGTTGCTTGAGCCTATACACACTTCTTCTTGTAGATTGCTCCGCTTGGATCGCCACATGGTTAAGTATGATCACCACTCTCTCAAGACCTCCTGGATCAAGTGATTCGGCCTCAAGAGAGGATGAAGACCATGTGGAAGAATATGACCCTCCATAAGCACCATTTAATCAATACCTTGGAGCAACTACTTCTTGGACCATATGAATCTTCCGCTTATTGGAAGACTCACCAAAGAATTATAGCATAAGCCTTGTGCTTCATCTCCGTCTACTGCAAGTCTTCTACGTGAACTCCTTTTGTCACGTCCCTTCCGCAAGTCTCTTCCGGGTTGAGGACGTGAACTCCTCTTTTCACTTCTCTTCCGGGATGCAACCTTCTTCAGCTTCCTATCTCTTAGGTAAGCTTCTCCTTTTCAACTCCAAGTTTTACTATGAGCTGTCTCATATTTTTCTTGAAGTCTCACGTGAACTAGATTTTTCTTTGGCTGTTTGTGCAGCCGGTTTAATGCTTCCATTCATTCTGAGGCAATCACCTCTTCTTTCTTGCTGAATGTCTTCATTTGATCACCAGCCACTTTACTTCCTGTTCAATGATTTGTTTTCACTTGGAGCTTGCTTGGATCACCACTTAGGGTCACCACCCAGCCTTCTCCTCTTCTAAACCATCACGCCAAAAACACTCTTCATCTCCTAGATGCCTTATTTCCCACGCCATACATGCCAAAGACCATCAAGCCATGACAAGCTTCTTCATGGATGAATGATTCTAAAAATCCTCTGGATCTTGTTTCCAAAGAGGATCACCGAGGGATTGATGTTGATACAACCCCTTTTCAAAGTTTTGTATGTGGATCTAGACTCCACACACAAGAAACACAAAGAAAGATATTTACTCTCTCACACACACCCTATTAAAAACGCATGGGAGGAACAAATTACCCCAGAAAATCTCTCTCTCATGTGTTTAACAAAAGAAAAACGAGTTCCTCAAGGCAAGGAGCCAAGGAGAGCCCAACGAAATCTCCCTCAATTTGTCATCATTTTCTAGTAACAATACACACCCTTAGTCCTTTCACAACTTGAAGATCTTATGATCTCAAGGATATTAATCTCAGAGTGAATAGAACTAAGAAAGTGTATGGTTATAGATTAGAAGACTTTGTAGAGAGCTAGAAGAATAACAAGAGATTAGGCGCTAGATCACTCAACTTGCTCTGATACCATGTTGAAATTAAGAGTATAAAGGCTTAGAGATTGTTGAGAGAGTGATAGTTGTGGCGTGAGAATCATAAGGAGTTTGAGGTCTGGATACTTAGAGAATGTTTAGGATGATGATGGTGGCGTGAGTATTGATGTAATGAGAGATTATTGTTTGAGAATGATAATAAGAATGATAATAAGAATGAGAATGATAATGGTTGATGAAATAAGTTGAACTAAGAAGAAGCATGGCGCCGGAGAGCTAAAGCTCCACCGGCGACTTTAGGGAGATAAGCAAAGCTTCCTTTTACTCTTTTAATCTTCTTATTCTCTTATTCACAACCTCTTTACATCACATTACATGTATATTTATAGAGTTTTTACATAGAGAAGAAGAGAAGAGGTGTGAAGAAGGAAGGAGAGAAAAGAGGAGTTTGCGTGAAGAAGAGAGAAGGGAAGGGAGCAGCTCACTGTTTGACTCCTGTTCAAGCTGCGCCCATACCCTGCTGCTGACGCCTCCATGCTTGTGCCCATGCCCTGGTTCTGGCACCCCATGCTCTCCTTTGCTTCCTCTTTTCCACTTAGTTAGTCTTCTAGTTAGTATGTAACAGCTTCCTTTCTTCTAGTTACATCCTAACCAAGACTTCTTCTAGTTCCTTGTGAACTAGGTTTCCTTTCCCTCCTTCTCTTAGATTTGAATTCTTCTATCATAGAGATCACATATTTCAACAATCCCCCTGAAGATTGGTCGGTAGGTGTCCTTAAGGCCAATCTTGCCATGTACGTGATCCTCATTGATAGAAGATGATGCCATGATAAGGATATCCGCTAGCTGATCCTTGCTTGCTCCAAAGACGGTTTTGATGACTCCTAACCTCAATGAGACCACGGCTTTGTCTCCTATGGCCTTTACTCTTTCTTGTGGATTAGGCTTTGTCTTATCTAAGCTTCACTCGGATCATGTCTCCTCGGGCTTCTTGTCTCAAACTTAATCTTGACTTCAAGCTCCTCGAATGACATCTTCTACCTCACAGAATACTCACATTGTCATTGGCTTCCTCTTGATGACTCTTGGGAGTATACTCTATCCGTTGGACGCCACTTCCCGCTGCTTCTCGGATCACCACACCTAATAAGGTCTGCAAGGTGGTTTCTCCTTCGGTTTCCTTATAACATCATCCATAGCTACTCATATGTGTCTCCCGGCTTCCTCTCGCCATCGTCTCCTTATATGGTGCTTGGATTCCCTTGTTGCCTTGTTTACCGTTCCACAGCTTCCTAGGTGAACGCCTCTTGGTCTGAACTTCACTCTCCATCTATCAAGATCAATCTTGGCTTTAACCCTTCATAGATTTGATCTTGATTCTTCAAAGAGCCATCCGCTCTAAGCCACTTATCATAAGACTCTCCCGGCTTCCTCTCGGAATGCCGCACCTATCCATGGTACAATGTGATAGTCCTCTTCTTCTTGGACCATCACCTAACTTGGTGCTTCAACGGTCTTTTTCAACACCAGGGGCACCCTTACCAAACAGAGCTGCATATAGAATTAGTCCGGAGGAAACTAAAGAACTCGAAAGGCAAGTGCAAGAATTGATGTCCAAAGGATACATAAGAGAAAGCCTAAGTCCTTGTGCAGTACCAGTGCTTCTAGTGCCTAAGAAGGACGGGTCATGGAGGATGTGTGTCGACTGTAGGGCTATCAATAACATTACTATCAAGTATAGGCATCCCATTCCTCGACTTGATGACATGCTAGATGAACTCAACGGTGCAACCATATTCTCCAAGATAGATTTGAGAAGTGGATACCATCAAGTAAGGATGAAGGAGAGAGATGAGTGGAAAACCGCTTTTAAGACTAAGAAGGGTTTGTATGAATGGTTATTGATGCCATTCGGACTTACCAATGCTCCGAGCACCTTTATGAGGCTGATGAATCATATTCTGAGGGCCTACATCTGTAAGTTCATTGTGGTATATTTTGATGATATTCTTGTCTAAAGTACTTGCCTTGCTGATCATTTGTTACATTTAGAGCAAGTGCTTGAGACCCTATGGTTGGAAAAACTATATGCAAGTCTAAAGAAATGCACCTTTTGCACTGATCAAGTTGTGTTCCTAGGATTTGTTGTTGTTGATTTTAGAGGTTTAGAAAGAGATAAGGATGGAGATGAGAGAATTGGCGTAATAAGGAAGAGAAAGATTGCTGAATATTTCTTCTTATTCACACACACTTCTTTACAAGAGATTACATGTATTTATAGACTTTTTACATTGAAATGAAGAAGAATCAAGGAAGAGGAGAGGAGGGGCGTGAAGAAGGGAAAAGAGATGGGTGAGCTGCTCCAATAGTCTTGTTGCACCATGCCCTGCTCTGACGCGCACCATGCCCTGCTCTGATGCGCCCATGCTTGTGCCCATACCTCTCTTTGCTTCCTCACTTAGTTTAGTTAGATTGTCTAGTTGAGATCCAACAGCTTCCTTTTCTTCTAGTTCCTTCTCAACTAGTTCTCCTTCTAGTTTCTTCACAACTAGTTCTCTTTTTCCTTCCCTCCTTCTCTTAAGTTTGAATTATTCTTCTTCTTGAGATCACATATTTCAACACTCCCCCTCAAGATTGGTCGGTGAAGATCCTTTAGACCGATCTTGCCATGTATGTGATCCCCAATGATAGAGGATGTTGCCTTGGTGAAGATATCCGCTAGCTGTTCCCCACTTGCTACAAATGCGGGTTTGATGATTCCTTCTTGAATCTTTCCCCTCACAAAGTGACAATCCACTTCTATATGCTTGGTCCTTTCATGGAATACCGGATTGGATGCTATATGTATTGCAGCTTGATTATCACAATACAACAGCATCTCCTCAGCCTCATGTATTCCAAGATCTTCTAGGAATGCCTTCACCCATATCAATTCTTTTGTCACCTCCTTCATAGCCCTATACTCGGCTTCAGCACTTGATAAGGCTATAACTTTCTGCTTCTTACTTCTCCAAGTGACTAGATTACCTCCCACAAAGGTACAAAAACCGGATGTGGACTTTCTATCTTGCTTATCTCCAGCCCAGTCCGCATCACAATATCCTTGAACCTTTGTGTTTCCATTAGCCTTCATCCATATGCCTTTTCCAGGGCTGTTTTTAAGTACCTTAGCAGCCTCTCAATCATGTTCCAATGCTGCATAGTTGGTTTTTGCATATGTTGACTCACACGGTTCACTGCAAAGCAAATGTCCGGCCTTGTGATAGTGAGGTAGATGAGCTTGCCCACCATCCTTTGATACCTCTTAATATCTTCCAATGGCTCCCCCTCAGGATTATCTTGGTAGCCTTCTCCTATTGGAGTTTTAGCCGGCTTGGATCCTAACTTGCCAGTTTCTTCCAAGAGATCCAGCACATATTTCCTTTGAGAGATGAACATCCCATCTTCAAACCGTGTCATCTCAATCCCTAGGAAGTATTTAAGCTCTCCCAGATCCTTTATATCAAAAGCGATCTTCAAGAGTTTCTTGATTTGATCTACTCCATCTTTATCACTTCCTGTGATGATTAGATCATCAACATAGATCAAGACCACCACTACTCCTCCTTCACTTTGCCTTGTGAAGAGGGTATGATCAGCTTCAGATCTTATGAACTCCTTATCCAATAGACAAGCGCTTAGCCTTTGGTACCATGCTCTTGGAGATTGCTTTAGCCCATAGATTGCTTTCTTCAATCTGCAAACCTTGTTGCCTTCCTTATGATATCCTTGGGGTGGATCCATATATACCTCTTCTTCCAAATCTCCTTGCAAGAAGGCGTTCTTGACATCCATCTGCCATAGATCCCACTTCAAGTTCACTGCCACTGAGATTAGGATTCTTATGGAGTGGAGCTTAGCAACCGGAGCAAATGTCTCGGTATAATCCTCCCCATAGATTTGAGTGTATCCTTTTGCCACCAGCCTTGCTTTGTACCTCTCTATTTTCCCATCACTTGTATACTTGATTGTGTAAACCCATCTACACCCAACTGATTTCTTATCCTTTGGTAATTCGGTCAAGTACCAAGTGTGGTTCTTTTCCATGGACTTCATTTCCTCTTCCATGGCTTTTACCCATACTCCATTCTCACACGCTTCTTCATATGAGTTAGGTATGGATTCCTTGCTGATTCTTCCAAGAAAAGCTTCATGCTCCATAGGTAAGGATGCCAACGAGCAAAAATGCTCAATGGGATATGTGATAGTGCTAGTTTGAGTGTTATCTCCCCCTTGTGATAAGAGAATGCTGTCGCCAATAGGATCGAGATCTAAGTTCGCCGTACGCACATGACATTCTCTTATCACACAAGGAAGATTACTCGCACTAGACTCCCCTTGGAGCATGGCAGAGTTGTTGTAGCCATAGTAAACACGTTGTCGCCTTTGTCTTGTACTTCTTCTTAGGGGTACGGTTGGCTCAAGTTCTCCCTCACCATCATTCGCTTCTTCTTCAACAGAATTCTGATCTTGCTCCACATGTGCCTCATCTTCTACTCTGGTTTCAGATGATTCGCTCTCTCCTTGTACTTCATTTATTAGAGCGTCATTAACCCGCATCCAATCCATAGGTAATGAAGTCACATCCTCCGGAGCTTCATAGTTCTTGTTTCCATAAAATCCTTCTTCTTCATTGAATCTCACCTCTCTAGATACATAGACCCTCCTTGTCTCCGGATTGTAGACCTTGTATCCTTTTTGTGTTGGTGAGTAGCCAATGAACACACACTTCATACTTCGAGGTTCAAGCTTGCTTCTTTGTCCCTCCGGTAGAAACATATAACAAGAACATCCAAAGGTCTTCATATGGTTCACGCTTGGCTTGCTTTTGTGTAGCACTTCAAATGGTGATTTATTATCCATATTTTTCGTTGGAAGCCGGTTGATCAAGTAACTTGAAGTCATTACTGCATCTCCCCAATGAAACTTAGGTACTCCTTTGGCAATCATGAGGGTTCTTGCAACTTCCATGAGATGCCTATTCTTTCTTTCTGCTACCCCATTTTGTTGTGGAGTGTATGCACACGATGTTTGGTGTATGATACCAAGATTATTGAGTAACTCCTTGAATCGTTTGCTCACATACTCCCCTCCATTATCACTTCTTAAGATCTTGATTTTGGTCTTGAATTGGGTAGAGATATATTTGGTGAAGTTAGTAAACGCTTCATATACTTGATCCTTTGAATGTAAGAGTGTGATCCATGTGTATCTTGAGTAGTCATCAATGAATGAAACAAAATATTTATATTGATCTCTTGAGTTACATGGGGCGGTCCATACATCCGAGTGTACAATGCCAAAAGCTTCATCACAAGTTGTAGATGAAGAGGGGAAAACTGTCTACAATGTTTCCCTAGTACACATGCTTCACAAACTTCTTCTTCTTGAACGAGATTGGGTAAGACCATCTTGAGGATAGCTGAACTCGGATGTCCTATCCTTCCATGCCATAATGAGCTATCTCCAATCTCCTTCTTGTTAAAAACTTCCTTATCCGCCTTCACTCCAAGAGCTTTTAGCTTTTCTTGTTTATTTGTTTCCAACAGATACACTCCATCCTCCACCTTCCCTTCTCCGAGTACATGATTTATTTTAGGGTCCTGAAACTTCACAAAGTCAGTCCCAAACATTGCCACACAATCCAAATCTTTTGTTGCTTTATGAACTGATAAAAGGTTGGATGAGAAGCTAGGCATGTATAATGCTTTAGTTTCTTTTGTGAAAAGCTCTAACTCTCCTATCCCTTCAATCGGAACTGAGCTTCCATTGGCTATTTGTACATTTCCATGATAAGGCTCAAGATTTTTCAGCATGTCTTGATCCTTAATCATGTGATGAGAAGACCCCGAATCCACAATGATCATATTCTTCTTAATGGAGCTTTTAGAGCTAAATAGGCTCTTACCGGATTCTGTGAGCTTGGATAGACTCTTTATGAGAGCCTCAAACTCGGATCTTCTGACCATCTCTTCAACAGGTTGCGTGACTCCCATGAAGGCTCTAGGTCCACCTCCATTCTCCTTTAGCCGCTTAGGCCTTAAGTGTGGGTAAAGAGTCCAACACTTCTCCTTAGTGTGCCCCTTCATCTTACAATGCTCACATTCCAAAACCCTCTTGTCGAATGTGAGATTCCTCTTTGCAAGATGTGCGGCCTCACTTGGTGCACGGAATAGGTCTCTTGACCCTTCCTCCCTTTGTATCATGCCACATACTTCAGCTAGACTTGGCAGCTTCTCAAATCTGAGTATGTGCTTGATAAGATCTTTGTAGGATGCATTGAGTGCCAAGAGAAGTCCAAACACTTGGTCTTGGTCACGTCTTTCTCCTAACTCCTTGGGGTCGATTGTGTGTGGCCTCAAAATCTCTAACTCGGCCCACAAGCTTCTATACTCCCCAAACATTTCCTTGAATGGCTTCTCCTCTTGTTGAAGCTCATTCAGCGCCCTCTTCACCTCAAATATTCTTGATATATTTGAGACATTTCCATATACTCCCTTGAGTATATCCCATAGTTCTTTGGCGGAATCAGCATATGAGTAGGCCGCCAAGATGGATGACTCTAGTGAGCTTTGAAGAAGAGAGAGCGTGTATTGTTCCTCTTGTTCTTCCTTAGCTTCTTCTTTTTCATTTCTCACTACAGCTTCCGCTACCTCTTTTGGCTCAACATATCGCCAAAGTCCTCTTCCTCTTAGGATGGTCTTAGTGGTTTTTGCCCAAAGGAGATAGTTGTTTCGTTTGAGCATGACTGAGATTGCTACTCTATTTGTCTCCATTTTCTAGTGACAATACACAATTCTAGTTCTTTCACAACTTGAAGATCCTATGATCCCAAGGATATTAATCTCAGAGTGAATAGAACTAGGAGGATGTATTGTTATAGATTAGAAGATTTGTAGAGTGCTAGAAGAGTTATAAGGTGAGATTTAAGCGGTTGAAGGATAAACCCGCTCTGATACCATGTTGATTTTAGAGGTTTAGAAAGAGATAAGGATGGAGATGAGAGAATTGGCGTAATAAGGAAGAGAAAGATTGCTGAATATTTCTTCTTCTTCACACACACTTCTTTACAAGAGATTACATGTATTTATAGACTTTTTACATTGAAATGAAGAAGAATCAAGGAAGAGGAGAGGAGGGGCGTGAAGAAGGGAAGAGAGATGGGTGAGCTGCTCCAATAGTCTTGTTGCACCATGCCCTGCTCTGACGCGCACCATGCCCTGCTCTGATGCGCCCATGCTTGTGCCCATACCTCTCTTTGCTTCCTCACTTAGTTTAGTTAGATTGTCTAGTTGAGATCCAACAGCTTCCTTTTCTTCTAGTTCCTTCTCAACTAGTTCTCCTTCTAGTTTCTTCACAACTAGTTCTCTTTTTCCTTCCCTCCTTCTCTTAAGTTTGAATTATTCTTCTTCTTGAGATCACATATTTCAACAGTTGTGAGCTCGCAGGGGTTACAGGTTGATGAGGAGAAGATCAAAGCCATACAAACGTGGCCAACACCAACCACTATCGGACATGTTAGAAGCTTTCACAGTCTGGCAAGCTTCTATAGGAGATTTGTTCGGAACTTCAGTACCGTAGCTGCACCTCTTACCTCGGTGATCAAGAAGGATGTCGCTTTCAAATTGGGGCCACCGCAAGAGGAAGCATTCAACAAGCTCAAAGACAGCTTAACCCATGCTCCGGTTCTGGTACTTCCAAATTTTAATAAGACGTTTGAGGTAGAATGTGTTGCGTTCGGAACAGGTATTGGAGCTGTTCTAACCCAAGAGGGCAAGCCAGTGGCGTACTTCAGTGAGAAACTTCATGGAGCATCCTTAAATTATCCCATTTATGATAAGGAGCTCTATGCTTTGGTGAGGTCTCTAGAAAATTGGCAACATTATCTATTGTACCGAGAGTTTGTTATTCATACAGATCATGAAACACTCAAACATCTGAGAGGACAAACCACACTTAAGAGGAGGCATGCCAAGTGGCTTGAGTTTGTGGAGACTTTTCCATATGTGATCAAATACAAGAAGGGCAAAGAGAACATTGTAGCTTATGCCTTATCAAGAAGATATGCTTTTTCACTACCATGGAAGCAAAGGTAATGGGATTTGAGCATATCAAGGAGTTATATGAGGCTGACCCAGAATTTCAAGAGACCTACAAAGGAGCAAGTAAAGCGGCTCTGGGTCCCTTTTATCAACAAGATGGGTTCCTGTTCCGGGATAAGAGATTGTGTATTCCTCAAGGATCCATGAGAGAACTGATACTTAGGGAAGCACATGGAGGAGGTCTCATGGGACACTTTGGCCGAGACAAGACCTTGAGTGTGATTATGGAACACTTCTTTTGGCCACACCTGAAGCGAGATGTGGAAAGGTTTTGCACCAAATGCATCACTTGTTTGAAAACCAAATCCAGGTCACATCCTTATGGCTTGTATATGCCTTTGCCTATTCCTCACCTACCATGGGTAGATATTTCTATGGATTTTGTCTTAGGGTTACCACGGGTCAACCACCAGGATTCCATCTTTGTGGTGGTAGATAGATTTTCCAAGATGGCCCATTTTATCCCATGCAACAAGACCATTGATGCTACTCAAACAGCTGATCTGTTTTTCAAGGAGGTAGTACGTCTGCATGGAAAACGCTATGGAAGAAGTTGGGAACTAAGCTCTTATTCTCAACCACATGCCACCCACAGACTGATGGTCAAACTGAGATAGTAAACCGTACACTCTCGACTTTACTGAGAGCCACGGTGGGTAAGAATTTACGAAATTGGGTTTCTTGTTTACCTTATATTGAGTTTGCTTATAACCATGCTAGACATTCTGCTACTAAGCAATCTCCATTTGAAATTGTGTATGGTTTCAACCCCTTGACTCCATTAGATCTCTCACCTTTGCCCCAAGCTATATATTCTAGTCCTACAGGTGAAACCATGGCCGATTTTGTGAAGAAACTTCACCAGCGTGTAAGGGACAAGCTTGCAAAGAAAACGGACCAATACAAATAACAAGCTGACAAGGGTCAAAAGGAGGTCACATTTGAACCAGAAGAATGGGTGTGGTTACATATGAGGCAAGAGAGGTTTCCCAGCCAAAGGAAATCAAAGTTATCTCCACGCGGAGATGGCCCCTTTCGAGTGATAGAACGAGTCAACAACAATGCTTACAAGCTGGAGCTGCCAGGTGAGTTAAACATTTCTACCACTTTCAATGTATCTGATCTATCTCCCTTTCATGCAGGATGGACAACTATGGGGTCGGAATCTTTTCAAGAAGGAAGGAATGATGAGGACATCGATACTAGTTCCTTTGAAGCTGACAGCGAGGCCAGAGTTCCAGTCATGAGACAGACCCCAAGGACAAGATCAGGAACCAGGAACTTGAGGGAAGAGTTTAACAAGTCAGTGGACTTGGTCTTGTGCTTTGGACTTGGTCTAAACGAATGAATAGTGACAAAGCTTGCGCTTAAGGCACTTTGGACACTTTCTAAAGAAAGGATGCATGCTATATTAAGGTGGAGAAGCAATCCAACGTAACTGAGAAGCAGTATCCATAACCAGAAAGGCTAGAGAACCATTGAATCTTGAAAACGTTTTTGGGACTAAAGGTAGAAGTACAACCAAGTACAACCAGACTGCTTTGAGTTACAACCTCTGTGGATGTTTAAGAGAGGATGCATACTATATTATGGTGGAGAAGCAATTCAACGTAAATAAGAAGCAGTATCCACCACCATGAAAGACTCTTGAAACATTAAATTTTGAAGAAGTTTTCGGGGCTGAAGATAGAAGTACCACCAAGAAGAGTTAGTTCAAGGCTTAAACAACACCAATTGATGCTTATATAATGAAGCAATGCTTTGAGTTACAATCTCTATGGATATTTAGTAGGCATAAGTTAATGTGGCATTGTGCTTTGGAATTGGTCTAAACGAATGAATAGTGACAAAGCTTGGGCTTAAGCCACTTTGGAAATTTTGTTAAGAGAGGATGCATGCTATATTAAGGTGAAGAAGCAATCCAACATAACTAAGAAGAAATATCCATCACCATGAATGGCTAGAGAACCATTGAATCTTGAAGAAGTTTTCGGGGCTGAAGATAGGAGTACCACCAAGAAGAGTTAGTTCATGGCTTAAACAACACCTATGGATTCTTATATAATGAAGCAATGCTTTGAGTTATAACCTCTATGGATATTTAGTAGACCTAAGTTACTATCGCATCGTGCTTTGGATTTGGTCTAAACGAATGAATAGTGACAAAGCTTGGGCTTAAGCCACTTTGGACACTTTTTAAGAGAGGTTGCATGCTATATATTAAGGTGAAGAAGCAATACAACGTAACTAAGAAGCAGTATCCATAACCATGAAGGGGTAGAGAACCATTGAATCTTGAAGAAGTTTTCGGGGCTGAAGATAGATGTACCACCAATAAGAGTTAGTTCAAGGCTTAAACAACACCAATGGATGCTTATATAATGAAGCAATGCTTTGAGTTACAATCTCTATGGATATTTAGTAGGCATAAGATAATGTCGCATTTTGCTTTGGTCTTGGTCTAAACAAATGATAAGTGACAAAGCTTGGGTTTAATCCACTTTGGACACTTTGTTAAGAGAGGATGCATGCTATATTAAGGTGAAGAAGCAATCCAACGTAACGAAGAAGCAATATCCATAACCATTAATGGCTAGAGAACCATTGAATCTTGAAGAAGTTTTCGGGGCTGAAGATAGGAGTACCACCAAGAAGAGTTAGTTCAAGGCTTAAACAACACCTATGGATGCTTATATAATGAAGCAATGCTTTGAGTTATAACCTCTATGGATATTTAGTAGGCCTAAGTTACTGTCGCATTTTGCTTTGGACTTGGTCTAAACGAATGAATAGTGACAAAGCTTGCGCTTAAGCCACTTTGGACACTTTCTTAAGAGAGGAGGCATGCTATAATTAAGGTGGAGAAGCAATCCAATAACTGAGAAGCAGTATCCATAACTATGAAAGGCAAGAGAACCATTGAATCTTGAAGAAGTTTTCGAGGCTGAAGATAGAAGTACAACCAAGATGAGTTAGTTAAAGCTTAAACAATACCTATTGTTGCTTATATGATGAAGCAATGCTTTGAGTTACAACGTCTATGGATGTTTAGTAGGCATAAGTTACTGTCGCATTGTGCTTTGGACTTGGTCTAAACGGATGAATAGTAACAAAGCTTGGGCTAAAGCCACTTTGGACACTTTGTTAAGAGAGGATGCATGCTATATTAAGGTGAAGAAGCAATCCAACGTAACTAAGAAGAAATATCCATCACCATGAATGGCTAGAGAACCATTGAATCTTGAAGAAGTTTTCGGGGCTGAAGATAGGAGTACCACCAAGAATAGTTAGTTCATGGCTTAAACAACACCTATGGATGCTTATATAATGAAGCAATGCTTTGAGTTACAACCTCTATGGATGTTTAGTAGGCATAAGTTACTGTAGCATTATGCTTTGGACTTGGTCTAAACGAATGACTAGTGACAAAGCTTGGGTTTAAGCCACTTTTGACACTTTCTTATGCGAGGATGCATGCTAAATTAAGGTGGAGAAGTTATCTAATGTAACTTAGAAGCAGTATCCATAACCATGAAAGGCTAGAGAACTGTTGAATCTTGAAGAAGTTTTCAGGGCTGAAGATAGAAGTACTACCAAGATGAGTTAGTTCAAAGCTTAAACAATACATATGGTTGTTTATATGATGAAGCAATGCTTTGAGTTGCAACCTCTATGGATGTTTAGTAGGCAAAAGTTAGTATCACATTGTGCTTTGGACTTGGTCTAAACGAATGAATAGTGACAAAGGTTGGACTTAAACCACTTTGGACACTTTCATAAGAGAGGATGCATGCTATATTAAGGTGGAGAAGCAATTTAACGTAAATAAGAAGCAGTATCCATAACCATGAAAGACTCTTGAACCATTGAATTTTAAAGAATTTTTTGGGGCTGAAGATAGGAGTACCACCAAGAAGAGTTAGTTCATGGCTTAACTAACACCTATGGATGCTTATATAATGAAGCAATGCTTTGAGTTACAACCTCTATGGATGTTTAAGAGAGGATGCATGCTATATTAAGGTGGAGAAGCAATTCAACGTAAATCAGAAGCAGTATCCACCACCATGAAAGACTCTTGAAACATTAAATTTTGAAGAAGTTTTCGGGGCTGAAGATAGAAGTACCACCAAGAAGATTTAGTTCAAGGCTTAAACAACACCAATGGATGCTTATATAATGAAGCAATGCTTTGAGTTACAAACTCTATGGATATTCAGTAGGCATTAGTTAATGTCGCATTGTGCTTTGGACTTGGTCTAAACGAATGAATAGTGACAAAGCTTGGGCTTAAGCCACTTTAGACACTTTCTTAAGAGAGGATGCATGCTATATTAAGGTGAAGAAGCAATCCAACGTAACTGAGAAGCAGTATCCATAACCATGAAAGGTTAGAGAACCATTGAATCTTGAAGAATTTTTTGGGGCTGAAGATAGAAGGACAACCAAGATGAGTTATTTCAAAGCTTAAACAATACCTATGGTTGCTTATATGATGAAGCAATGCTTCGGGTTACAACCTCAATGGATGTTTAGTAGGCATAAGTTACTGTCACATTGTGCTTTTGACTTGGTCTAAACGAATGAATAGTGACAAACCTTGGGCATAAGCCACTTTGGACACTTTTTTAAGAGAGGATGCATGCTATATTATGGTGAAGAAGCAATTCAACGTAACTAAGAATCAATATCCATAACCATGAATGGCTAGAGAAATATTAAATCTTGAAAAAGTTTTCGGAGCTGAAGATAGTACCACCAAGAAGAGTTAGTTCAAGGCTTAAACAACACCTATGGATGCTTAAATAATGAAGCAATGCTTTGAGTTATAACCTGTATGGATGTTTAGTAGGCATAAGTTACTGACGCATTGTGCTTTGGACTTGGTCTAAACGAATGAATAGTGACAAAGCTTGCGCTTAAGCCACTTTGGACACTTTCTAAAGAGAGGATGCATGCTATAATAAGGTGGAGACGCAATCCAACGTAATTGAGAAGCAGTATCCATAACCATGAAAGGCTAGAGAACCATTGAATCTTGAAGAAGTTTTCGGGGCTAAAGATAGAAGTACAACCAAGATTAGTTAGTTCAAAGCTTAAACAATACCTATGGTTGCTTAGATGATGAAGCAATTATTGACATAGGGAAATATCATCAAGGCATCATTGGAGGTCCGTGCATAATCCGGGATGTACGGACCGTAACTATCCTTGCAAAATCCGAGTGTGCAAAATCCAGGAATCCATGTTTGAGTTCTAGGATGGCTTGGGAGAAAAGTTTGAAGATTGAGGATCGTGCAAAATCCGTGTTAAAATAGAAGGTTCCAGATTTTTCTTATTAAGCACATGTATTTTGTTTTAATCCCTATCTTGGCTTGTAGTTAATTTAGGGCTTCCCCTTAGCATATAAAAGGGAAGCCATCATCTTTGTAAGGTTAACCTAATAAGAAACTCTTTCTCTTTTCTCTGTGGCCGCCAATGGCTCCTACTCTCTCATTCTCTTGATTTTTTCTCGTCCCTTAAATCTCTTGAATCTCTTATGGTCTCATAGCATGGTTTATGATTCTTTCACTCTTGTTGATGATTCTTTCACTCTTGTTGATGATTCTTTCACTCTTGGTGGTTTGAAAAATCTCTTTACTTTCTCTACTCTCTAGCAATATCTCTAGAAATCTCTAACCTAGCTTTTGGTGGCTGAAATCCTCTTGGCTACCATTATTCTCTTTGAATCTGTCTTGGTTTCCTCTGTTTAAGTGTTAAATCTCTATTTTTGTTGGCTGAAATCTCCAAAGAGCTACCCCCTTTGGCGGCTGAAATCTTTAGGGGTTTGGTTCATCTGTTTGTAGGTTGTTCTTGGTGCTGTTCTTGGCGGTTTGTAGAGCTAGTTGGCGGTTTGTTTCAGCTAGTTGGTGCTGTTCTTGGCAGTTTGTTTCAGCAGGTTATTCTTGGTTGTTCTTGGTCTTGCTCTTGGCGGTTTGTTTCATCTGTTTGTAGAGCTAGTTGGTGGTTTGTTTCAGCTAGTTGGTGCTGTTCTTGGTAAACTATGGATAGCTCTAAACCCATTGTGATTCCAGTGATTCTCAAAGGAGTGAACTACTTGTTGTGGGCTAGAACTACCAGAACAGCCCTTTGTGGCCGTGGTCTTTGGAGCCATGTAGTAGGCTATCAAGTGAAAAAGGGAACCATAAAGGAGGGTGTGATGGAAGGTAGTGAAGATCTAAGCCCTGAGGATAGCAAATGGTTCCAAGAGGATCAAAGTGTCCTTGGGCTACTTCAAAACTCCCTAGAAGCACCAATACTTGAAGCTTATTCCTATTGTGAAACAGTTAAGGAATTGTGGGATACTCTCAAGAATGTTTATGGGAATGTGTCTAACCTCACCCGTGTGTTTGAAGTGAAGAAAGCTATCAACAATCTCAACCAAGAAGACCTAGAGTTCACTGCACACTTTGGAAAGTTTAGATCACTTTGGGCAGAGTTGGAGATGCTTAGGCCTCTCTTGGTGGATCCGGTAGTTATCAGGGAAAGGAGTGAATAAGACAAGGTCTTTGGCCTTCTACTTACCTTGAATCATGCCTATAACGACCTGATCAAGCATATTCTTAGGGCTGAGAAGTTACCAAGCTTGGAGGAAGTGTGTTCTCAAGTGCAACGTGAGCAAGGTTCGGTTGGACTCTTTAGTGGGAAAGGAGGAGATATGGTCATGGCTCACAAGGTAGCATACAAACATGAAGATAGGAAGACCTTGGTGTGTGACCATTGCAAGAAGAAAGGCCATATCAAGGACAAGTGCTGGATCATCCACCCACATCTCAAGCCGGCCAAGTTCAAGACACAAGCTCAAGCACACCTTACTGAAGAGAGAAGCGATCAAGGACAAGCTGGATCATCCAAGCAAGGAGAGGAGATTGCTATGGTCGCCCATACCAATGATATTGTGAGGAAGTCAGACTTGGAGGCCCTTATCAAGTCCATTGCCGCTCTTACCAATAAGGAATCCGATATCACTCATTTAGCTTCTTTACCAAATTCACCTAGTAAAACATTGGTAATTGATTCAGGGGCTTCACATCACATGATTAGTAATCCTAGACTCATTAACAATGCTAAACCAGCTGGTGGAAATGTGATAATTGCAAATGGTGATAGAATTCCCGTAAAAGGGCAACAAGTGTTCTTAATTGCTATGCTATATTTGGTCCTAACAGCTGCCATTTTCAGGATATTAAGAGTGGAAAGGTTATTGGAGAAGGAAAGACTAAGGGAGACTTATACATTCTTGAAGATCCTTCATCCATCATCCTCTTTCACATCATGTTTTGCATCTAGTTCCAATGCATTGTGACATGCTAGACTAGGACATCCCCAGTCTAGGGCTCTTGAAATAATGTTACCTCATGTGGTATTTGATAATTCTAGTTGTGAAACATGCATTTTAGGAAAACATTGTAAAACCGTATTTCCTAAGTCTTCTACTATCTATGAACAATGTTTTGACTTAGTGCACTCTGATGTATGGACTTCACCTTGCTTATCTAGGGATAATAACAAGTATTATGTCACATTCATTGATGAGAAATCAAAGTATACTTGGATCACACTATTATCATCTAAGGACAAAGTATTTGATGCAATTCTCAATTTCCAATCTTATGTGACTAATCAGTTTAATGCAAGGATTAAGGTACTTAGGTCCGACAATGGTGGGGAATACACAAGTCACAAGTTCAAAGATCACTTGAAAAAACATGGAATTTTACATCAAAATAGTTTTCCCTACACACCACAACAAAATGGAGTAGCCGAAAGGAAGAATAGACATCTCATGCAGGTAGCAAGATCCATGATGTTTTACACCAATGTTCCAAGGAGATTCTGGGGTGATGCGGTCATGGAAGCATGCTATCTCATCAATAGGATACCAACACGGGTTCTTAATGACATATCACCATTTGAGGTACAAAATAAAACTAAACCTTCCCTTGATCACTTACGGGTCTTTGGGTGTGTTTGTTTTATCTTAAGGCCAGGTGAACTAAGGGACAAGCTCGAAGCTAAGAGCACAAGAGGGATGTTCCTAGGATACTCCACTACTCAAAAGGGGTACAAATGCTATGACTTCTCAAAGAACAGAACTGTTGTTTCAAGGGAAGTCAAGTTTATTGAACACCAAGGGTACTATGAGAAGAAGGACTGGGAGAGCTTGAAGGATTTGGCAAGTTAACCAAATGATAGAGCTGCAAGCCTCAGATACCTCCTAAGTCACCTTGGGGACAGTCATGAAACTAGTAACACCAGGGAAGAAACCGAAAACATTCAACCAGAACCAGACTCTCTTGGCAAGGAACAACACCAAGACCAAGAGGAAGAAGTTGTTACTGGGGAAATGGTTCGGGAAATCCAAGAGCATGGGTCAGAAAGAGAAGAAGAGGCTACTTAAGCAGAGGAACAAGAAGAGGAGGCGCCTCCTCTTAGGAGAAGCACAAGACAAAAGTTTGGTCCTGAACATTGGAAGAAAACAAGAGTTTACTTCAATAATCAAGCTGTGGCACATCCTATTCAAGCCGTATGTTCACTTGACCTTTTGCCAATCACTCATCAAGCCTTCTTAGGTAAGATTGAAGCCCAATGGATTCCCCAGAGTTATGAGGAAGCAAAAGACAACAAACAGTGGTTAGAAGTGGTAAAAGATGAAGTTGAGGCTATGGAGAGAAATCATACATGAGATGAGGTTGATCTCCCTCAAGGGAAGAAAGCTGTCAGCTCCAAATGGGTTTTCACTATCAAATACCTGAGCAATAGAGATATTGAGAGGTACAAGGCTAGACTAGTAGTAACGGGATTCACACAAACATATGGAGATGACTACACGGACACTTTTGCCCCAGTTTCCAAACTCCACATGGTTAGGGTGGTTCTTTCATTAGCAACAAATCTAGATTGGGAGCTATGGCAAATGGCTGTGAAGAATGCTTTCCTACAAGGAGAACTTGCAGAAGAAGTGTACATGAGACCACCACCAGGTCTTGACAATTCAATTACTCCAGGGAAAGTTCTAAGACTTAGGAAGGCGATTTATTGGCTGAAGCAATCTCTAAGGGCATGGTACCACAAACTGAGCTCTACTCTCAAAGGAAGAGGCTTCAAAAGATCAGAATCAGACCATACTCTCTTCACCCTCTATAGCGCCAAAGGGATCATTGTGGTCTTAATATATGTGGATGATCTTATCATTTCCAGCAATGATAAGGATGGTATTCAGCACACTAAAGCTTTCCTTAAAACTATCTTTGACATTAAAGATCTTGGAGAAATAAAGTATTTCCTAGGGATTGAAATATGTCATTCAACGGATGGCCTATTCCTTTCACAAAGGAAATATACTCTTGATTTGTTAAGTGAGACAGGAAAGCTTGGAGTGAAGCCAGCTAAAACTCCACTTGAAGATGGCTACAAGGTCAAGCGAAAGGGGGAGAACACGGCAGGAGAAGAAATGGATCCATCAAATGAGCCCTATGATGATCCTCTTCAATATAGCCGATTAGTAGATAAGCTCATTTACTTAACTATCACCAGACCTGATTTGTGTTTTGCTGTGAACCAGGTGAGTCAACACATGCAAACACCCACTATATATCATTGGAAGATGGTGGAACGTATCTTGAGGTACCTTAAAGGGAATCCAGAACAAGGCATATGGATGGGAAAGAATGGAAATGCTGAGATTGTTGGCTATTGTGATGCTGACTATGCTGGTGACACAAGAGATAGGAAGTCAACTACAGGGTATTGCACATTCATTGGTGGGAACTTGGTTACATGGAAGTCTAAGAAGCAGAAAGTAGTGTCATGTTCAAGTGCTGAATCAGAATATAGGGCAATGAGGAAGCTCACAAATGAACTGGTTTGGCTCAAGACGCTACTCAAAGATCTAGGCATTGAAACCACAAGCCCCATCATGATGCATTGTGATAACCAAGCGGCCATTCATGAGAGGACAAAACACATAGAGGTCGACTGCCACAAAGTTTGAGAGAAGATTGAAGAAGGAGTGACTCTACCGTGTTATACAAGAAGTGAAGATCAACTAGCCGATATCTTCACCAAAGCCGCAAGTCTCAAGGTTTGCAATCACATATATGGCAAACTGGGTCTTGTGGATCCAACTCACCCTTGATCATATCCCCTACACCCATAGACGTTATGCTCTTTTCCTCATCATAGATTTTTTCCCAAGTACAGGTCCGTGCATAATCCGGGATGTACGGACCGTACTTATCCATGCAAAGTCCGGGTGTGCAAAATCCAGGAATCCGGATTTTGAGTTCTAGGATGACCCGGGAGAAAAGTTTGAAGATTGAGGTTCGTGCAAAATCCATGTTAAAAATAGAAGGTTCTAGAAGGTTCTAGATATTTCATATTAAGCACATGTATTTTGTTTTAATCCCTATCTTGTCTTGTAGTTAATCTAGGGCTTCTCCCTTAAGCTTATAAAAGGGAGAGCCTTCACATTTTGTAAACCTAATGAATGCAACATCTTTCTCTCTTCTTCTTCTTGGCCGCCAATGGCCTCATCTTTTTCTCTCTTACAATCTTGATTCTACATACTCTAAATCTCTAAATCTCTAAATCTCTTAGCATGTTATATTAAAGTGGAAAAGCAATTTAACGTAAATAAGAAATAGTATCCATAACCATGAAAGACTCTTGAACCATTGAATTTTGAAGAAGTTTTCGGGGCTGAAGATAGAAGTACCACCAAGAAGAGTTAGTTCAAGGCTTAAACAACACTAATGGATGCTTATATAATGAAGCAATGCTTTGAGTTACAATCTCTATGGGTATTTAGTAGGCATAAGTTAATGTCGCATTGTGCTTTTGTCTTGGTCTAAACGAATGAATAGTGACAAAGCAGGGCTTAAGCCACTTTGGACACTTTATTAAGAGAGGATGCATGCTATATTAAGGTGAAGAAGCAATCCAACGTAACTAAGAAAAAATATCTATCACCATGAATGGCTAGAGAACCATTGAATCTTGAAGAAGTTTTTGGGGCTGAAGATAGGAGTACCACCAAGAAGAGTTAGTTCATGGCTTAAACAACACCTATGGATTCTTGTATAATGATGCAATGCTTTGTGTTATAACCTCTATGGATATTTAGTAGGCCTAGGTTACTGTCGCATTGTGCTTTGGACTTAGTCTAAACGAATGAAAAGTGACAAAGCTTGAGCTTAAGCCACTTTGGACACTTTCTTAAGAGAGGATGGATGCTATAGGAAGGTGAAGAAGCAATCCAACGTAACTGAGAAGCAGTATCCATAACCATGAAAGGCTAGAGAACCATTGAATCTTGAAGAAGTTTTCGGGGCTGAAGATAGAAGTACAACCAAAATGAGTTAGTCCAAAGCTTAATCAATACCTATGGTTGCTTTTATGATGAAGCAATGCTTTGGGTTACAACCTCTATGGATGTTTAGTAGGCATAAGTTTCTGTCACATTGTGCTTTGGACATGGTCTAAACGAATGAATAGTGACAAAGCTTGGGCTTAAGCCACTTTGGACACTTCTTTAAGAGAGGATGCATGCTATAATAAGGTGAAGAAGCATTCCAACGTAACTAAGAAGCAATATCCATAACCATGAATGGCTAGAGCACCATTGAATCATGAGGAAGTTTTTGGGGTTGAAGATAGGAGTAATACCAAGAAGAGTTAATTCATGGCTTACACAACACCTATGGATGCTTATATAATGAAGCAATGCTTTGAGTTATAACTTCTATGGATGTTTAGTAGGAATAAGTTACTGTAGCATTGTGCTTTGGACTTGGCCTAAATGAATGAATAGAGACAAAGCTTGGGCTTAAGCAACTTTGGACACTTTCTAAGAGAGGATGCATGCTATATCAAGGTGGAGAAGCAATCCAACGTAACTGAGAATCTGTATCCATAACCATGAAAGGCTAGAGAACCATTGAATCTTGAAGAAGTTTTCGGGGCTGAAGATAGAAGTACAACCAAGATTAGTTAGTTCAAAGCTTAAAAAATACCTATGGTTGCTTATATGATGAAGCAATGCTTTGAGTTACAACCTCTATGGATGTTTAGTAGGCATAAGTTACTGTCGCATTGTGCTTTGGACTTGGTCTAAATGAATGAATAGTGACAAAGCTTGGGCTTAAGCCACTTTGGAAACTTTGTTAAGAGAGGATGCATGCTATATTAAGGTGAAAAAGCAATCCAATGTAACTAAGAAGCAATATCCATAACCATGAATGGCTAGAGAACCATTGAATCTTGAAG
This sequence comes from Nasturtium officinale, assembly GCA_963854855.1. Classification (NCBI taxonomy): domain Eukaryota; kingdom Viridiplantae; phylum Streptophyta; class Magnoliopsida; order Brassicales; family Brassicaceae; genus Nasturtium; species Nasturtium officinale. The sequence goes on from OY978500.1 coordinate 13,297,904, forward strand.
AATTTTTTGGGGCTGATGATATGAGTACCACCAAGAAGAGTTAGTTCAAGGCTTAAACAACACCTATGGATGCTTATATAATGTAGCAATGTTTTGAGTTATAACCTCTATGGATGTTTAGTATGCATAAGTTACTGTCGCATTGTGCTTTGGACTTGGTCTAAACGAATGAATAGTGACAAAGCTTGGGCTTAAGCCACATTGGACACTTTTAAGAGAGGATGCATGCTATATTAAGGTGGAGAAGCAATCCAACATAACTGAGAAGCGGTATCCATAACCATGAAAGGCTAGAGAACCGTTGAATCTTGAAGAAGTTTTCGGGGCTGAAGATAGAAGTACAACCAAGATGAGTTAGTCCAAAGCTTAAACAATACCTATGGTTGCTTATATGATGAAGCAATGCTTTGGGTTACAACCTCTATGGATGTTTAGTAGGTATAAGTTACTGTCGCATTGTGCTTTGGACTTGGTCTAAACGAATGAATAGTGACAAAGCTTGGGCATAAGCCACTTCAGACACTTTTTAAGATAGGATGCATGCTATATTAAGGTGAAGAAGCAATCCAATCTAACTAAGAAGCAATATCCATAACCATGAATGGCTAGAGAAATATTGAATCTTGAAGAAGTTTTTGGTGCTGAAGATAGTACCACCTAGAAGAGTTAGTGTTGATTTTAAAGTATTTAGGTGTTTAAGAGAATGATAATACTGTTTAGGAGAATTGATGTAAGAGAGGAGATTGCGTGAAGAAGAGAGGAGGGAGCAGTTCACCTACTCCAACAGTATTGAGCTCCATGCCCTGATTCTGGCGCCCCCATGCTGTCCTTTGCTTCCATTTTTCAACTTAGTTAACTTCTAGTTCATTTGTGACAGCTTTCCTTCTTCTAGTCACTTATTAACTAGTTCATTCCCTTTTGGTTCCTTCTCAACTAGTTCTTCTTCTTTTCCTCCTTCTCTTAAGTTTGAATTATTCTTTCTCCTAAGTGATCACATATTTCAACACTCCCCCTCAATATTGGTTGATGGAGATCCTTAAGACCGATCTTGACATGGATGTAATCACAAGTGATGGCTAAGGTTGCTTTAGTAAAGATATTCGCTAGTTGTTCTTTGCTGACTACAAAAGCGGTTTTAATGATCCCTTCTTGAATATTCCCTCTCACAAAGTGGCAATCAACTTCTATGTGCTTGCTTCTTTCATGGAATACTGGATTAGATGCTATATGTATTGCTGCTTGATTATCACAATACAGTAGCATTTCTTTATCTTCATGTATTCCAAGATCACTTAGGAATGCTTTTATCCATATCAACTCCTTTGTCAATTCTTTCATAGCTCTATACTCAGTCTCAGCACTAGATAAGGCTATGACTTTCTGTTTTTTTGCTCCTCCAAGTCACTAGATTGCCTCCTACAAATGTACAAAAGCCAGATGTAGACTTTCTTTCATTCTTATCTCTAGCCCAATCCGCATCACAGTAACCTTGTTGGCTCACACGGTTCACTGCAAAACATATGACAATGGTGGGGAGTATATAAGCAATCAATTCAAGAAGATGTTGGATGACAATGGGATAATACACCAGACTTCTTGCGCATATACTCCACAACAAAATGGGGTGTCGGAGAGGAAGAATAGGCACCTACTGGAAGTGGCTAGAAGCATGATGTTTGATAGAGGCGTCCCTAAGAGGTTCTGGGGAGATGCAGTGATGACAGCATGCTATGTAATCAACCGCCTACCAACTGAAAGTCTAGGCAACAAGTCTCCATTTGAAGTTTTGAATGGGATAAAACCAAGCATCAATCACCTAAGAGTTTTTGGGTGTAAATGCTATGTGTTCATCCCAGAAATGCAAAGGAGCAAACTAGAGCCCAAGAGTGTCAAGTGTATCTTTGTGGGATACTCATCTTCTCAAAAGGGATACAAATGCTTTCATCCAGAGACCAGAAGGATATATGTTTCAAGAGAAGTACAGTTTGATGAGAAGAATGGGTACTTCGCAAAGGAAAAATGGGAAGAGTTAAAAGACATTGTGTGCTCTAGTATGGATCAAGTGCAAGTTCAGAAAACCATCTTGACCAATGATATTGGTGCGGACACAAGCACTGATATGCAGGAGGCAGCTCAAGATGACCAAGAGGGGATAAATGAGGATGGAAATAATGAATCACACTCATTAGCTGGAAGCTCATCTTCTAGGGAAGATGACATCTTAAATCCTCCAGTTGAAGATGGTGTTCCTTCAAGAATTGAGGGGGAGACTGAGCATGAAGAGGAGGAAGTATTACAAGATCCCGAACCCACTCTAAGAAGAAGTACAAGAGTAAAGTTTGGTCCTGAAAATTGGAAAAACACAAGGGTATATTATAATGGCATGGCTAAGGCTCAACAAGAAGAAACAAAAACTGAGGCGTTGTTTACCGTAAGTAAGTGATGTTCTGGGCATACGGCAGGCTCTGATCCTGAACCTATAGGCGACAGCATCCCTCTCTTACCAAGTAAACAATGCTTCAATCAAGAAGAAAACTTAGTAAAGGCAACTATAAGGTACCCTATTGATGAATATTGTTCATTAGTGTATTTTCCCAACAATAGCCAAGCCTACCTGACCAAGATCAATGAGGACCAAGTCCCAACATCTTATGAAGAAGCGTGTAAGGATAAGAGATGGGTTCAGGCTATGGAAGAAGAAATCAGCTCTATGGAGAGAAATAATACGTGGAGCAGGGCTGAACTACCAAGAGGAAAGAAACTTATAGGGTGTAGATGGGTGTATACCATCAAGTATAAGAGCTCAGAGGAGGTTGAGCGATACAAAGCTAGACTAGTGGCTAAGGGATACACACAAGTCTACGGAGAAGACTACACTGAGACCTTTGCCCCTGTAGCTAAGTTACATTCGGTAAGAGTCTTGTTATCTATTGCGGTTAATTTGTCATGGGGATTATGGCAAATGGATGTGAAAAATGCGTTTCTACAAGGAGACCTGGAAGAAGAAGTGTTTATGGCTCCTCCTCAGGGATATTACGAAGGTAAAAACAAGGTGTGCAAACTAAAAAAGGCCATCTATGGGTTGAAACAATCACCAAGGGCTTGGTATCAAAGGTTGAGCAGGTGCTTATTGGAGAAAGAATTTGTCAAATCTGAAGCTGATCATACGTTATTCACCAAGAAAAATACAGGAGGTGTAGTAGCAGTTCTGATTTATGTGGATGATATAATCATCACAGGAGATGACATTGAAGGAATTGAGAAAACTAAGGAGATTTTGAGGTCGTCTTTTGACATCAAAGATTTGGGGGAGCTGAAGTACTTTCTGGGCATTGAGATGACTCGGGAGCAAAATAGGATGTTTGTATCACAGCGGAAGTATGTGATGGATTTGCTAAAAGAAACTGGAAAGCTAGGATCGAAACCAGCAAAAACACCTATTGAAGAAGGATACCAAGATGCAAAGAGAGAAGAGGCATGGCCAGATGTTAAGCAATATCAAAGATTAGTAGGGAAGCTAATATACTTAACAATAACACGGCCTGATATCTGTTTTGCAGTAAACAGAGTAAGCCAGCATATGCAAGCGCCTAAAACACACCATTGGGGCATGGTGGAAAGAATATTAAGATACCTCAAGGGGACTCCTGGAAAGGGAATATGGTTGGAATGTAATGGGCACACTAAGGTTGAAACTTACTGTGATGTGGATTGGGCAGGAGATAAACAAGATAGAAAATCAACAACTGGGTATTGTACCTTTGTAGGAGGTAATCTTGTGACTTGGAGAAGTAAAAAACAGAAGGTGATCGCTCTGTCAAGCGCTGAGGCCGAGTATAGAGCAATGAAGGAAGTAACAAAGGAGATGATGTGGCTAAGAGCATTACTCAGGGATCTAGGAATTCATGAGACCAGATCAATGAGTCTTTATTGTGATAACCAAGCTGCGATACATATAGCTCTTAATCTAGTCTTCCATGAACGGACAAAACACATTGAAGTGGATTGTCATTTTGTCCGAGGAAAAATTTAAGAAGGATTGATCACTCCTAAGTTTGTAAAAAGTGGGGATCAAATGGCTGATATCTTCACCAAGGCTACTTCATTGGGCGTATGCGAGTATATTCATGACAAGATTGGCCTATGGAATCCTCACCGGCCAGTCTTGAGGGGGAGTGTTGAGAATGGCAAAATGAATAAGGAAGAACTAAGGAGTAATAAAGGAAAGCAAGTTAAGGAAGCTGTTGAGAACAAACTAGTTATGGTTGGAAGTGAACTAGAAGATCAACTAAGCTAAAGAGAACAAGCAAGTTGCAGCATGGGCAATGGCATGGGCGGTCAGACAGAAGAATGGGCGCCAGAATTAGGGTATGGGGCGTAGTACTGTTGGAGTAGGTGAACTGCTCTCTTCTTCCTCCTTCACGCCAATCTCCTCTCTTCTCTTCCTTCTTTCTCTCGCAACTTCTTCTCTCCTTCTACTACATTGTAAAATCTCTATAAATCACATTGTATACCTCTTGTAAAGATATGAGAAAAATATTCAGCTTGAAACTCTCTCTTAAACACATATTCTCTTAAATTCCAACATAAGCCACATTGGACACTTTTTTAGAGAGGATGCATGCTATATTAAGATGAAGAAGCAATCCAACGTAACTAAGACGCAATATCCATAACCATGAATGGCTAGAGAACCATTGAATCTTGAAGACGTTTTTGGGGCTGAAGATAGGAGTACCACCAAGAAGAGTTAGTTTAAGGCTTAAACAACATCTATGGATGCTTATATAATGAAGCAATGCTTTAAGTTATAACCTCTATGGATGTTTAGTAGACATAAGATACTGTCGCATTGTGCTTTGGAATTGGTCGAAAAGAATGAATACTGACAAAGCTTGGGCTTAAGCCACTTTGGACTCTTTCTAAGAGAGGATGCATGCTATATTAAGGTGGAGAAGCAATCCAACGTAACTGAGAAGCAGTATCCATAACCATGAAAGGCTAGAGAACCATTAAATCTTGAAGAGGTTTTCGGGGATGAAGAAAGAAGTACAACCAATATGAGTTAGTTCAAAGCTTAAACAACACCTATGGTTGCTTATATAATGAAGCAATGCTTTGAGTTATAACCTCTATAGATGTTTAGTAGGCATAAGTTACTGTCGTATTGTGCTTTGGACTTGGTCTAAACGAATGAATAGTGACAAAGCTTGGGCATAAGCCACTTCAGACACTTTTTTAAGAGAGGATGCATGCTATATTAAGGTGAAGAAGCAATCCAATGTAACTAAGAAGCAATATCCATAACCATGAATGGCTATAAGAGATTAAGAGATTTTGTAGAATAAGGATTACTAAAAGAAGGTGGCCTTGGCGGCCATAGAGAATGAATTACTATTAGGTTAAGTTGATTACATTGGCTGCGGGATTTCCCTTTTATAGGCTAGGGGAAACCCTTGAGGTGCACGCGTAAGATAAATGGAAATAGTACAAAGAGAATATGATGATACAAGAGAAAAGGAAAACTTAGTATATATGGAAAACTTCCATTTATCTTATGGACGTAACTCGGTTTGTTTGATCAATACTCCCCCTCAAGTTTAGCCATCGGTAACAAAGGCTAAACTTGGATACCCCATAGGCGTTACCTTGGTAAAAACCTCATCATAAGGGAAAACCACTTGGGAAAAAAACCTATGATGAGGAAAAGAGCATAACGTCCATGGGTGTAGAGGGTCTGATCAAGGATGAGAAGGATCCACAAGTCCTAGTTTGCCATGTATGTGGTTGCAGACCTTAAGACTTGCTGCTTTGGTGAAGATATCAGCTAGTTGATCTTCATTTCTTGTATAACAGGGTAGGATCACTCCTTCTTCGATCTTCTCCCTAACTTTGTGGCAGTCCACCTCTATGTGTTTTGTTCTCTCATGAAACACCGAGTTACTAGCTATGTGGATGGCGGCTTGTTGTCACAGTGCATCATGATAGGACTTGTAGTTTCAATGCCTAGGTGTTTAAGCAGTGCTTTAAGCCAAACCAGTTCATTTGTGAGCTTCTTCATTGCCCTATATTTTGATTCAGCACTAGAGCATGACACAACTTTCTGCTTCTTAGACTTCCATGTAACCAAGTTTCCACCAATAAAAGTGCAATAGCCTGTGGTTGATTTCCTATCCTTTGTATCACCAGCATAGTCCGCATCACAATAGCCAACAATCTCAGCATTTCCATTCTTTCCCACCCATATGCCTTGCCCTGGACTCCCTTTGAGATACCTCAAGATCCGTTCCACCATCTTCCAATGATATATGGTGGGTGTTTGCATGTGTTGACTCACCTGGTTCACAGCAAAACACAAATCAGGTCTGGTGATAGTCAAGTAGATGAGCTTACCTACTAATCGCCAATATTGAAGTGGATCAGCATAGGGCTTGTCTGATGGGTCATGATCTTCTCTTTCCATGTTCTCCCCCTTTCGCTTGACCTTGTAGCCATCTTCAAGTGGAGTTTTAGCTGGCTTTGCTCCAAGCTTTCTTGTCTTATTTAACAAATCAAGAGTATATTTTCTTTGTGAAAGAAATAAGCCATCCTCTGAACGATATATTTCAATCCCTAGGAAATACTTTAGTTCTCCAAGATCTTTAATATCAAAGATAGTCTTAAGGAAAGTTTTAATGTTTTGAATACCGTCCTTATCATTGCCAGAAATGATAAGATCATCCACATAGACTAAGACAACAATGATCCCTTTGGAGCTTTGAATCTTGAAGAAGGTTTTGGGTAGGAAGATAGTACCACCAAGAAGAGTTAGTTCAAGGCTTAAACAACACCTATAGATGCTTATATAATGAAGCAATGGTTTGAGTTATAACCTCTATGGATGTTTTGTAGACATAAGTTACTGTCGCAATGTGCTTTGGAATTGGTCGAAACGAATGAATACTGACAAAGCTTGGGCTTAAGCCATTTTGGACTCTTTCTAAGAGAGGATGCATGCTATATTAAGGTGGAGAAGCAATCAAACTAACTGAGAAGCAGTATCCATAACTATGAAAGGCTAGAGAACCATTAAATCTTGAAGAAGATTTTGGGGCTGAAGATAGAAGTACAACCAATATGAGTTAGTTCAAAGCATAAATAACACCTATTGTTGCTTATATAATGAAGCAATTCTTTGAGTTATAACCTCTATGGATGTTTAGTAGGCATTAGTTACCGTCGCATTGTGCTCTGGACTTGGTCTAAACGAATGAATAGTGACAAAGCTTGTGCTTAAGCCAGTTTGGACACTTTCTTAAGAGAAGATGCATGTTATATTAAGGTGGAGAAGCAATCTAACGTAACTAAAAAGAAGTATCCATAACCACGAAAGGGTAGAGAACCATTAAATATTGAAGAAGTTTTCGGGGCTGAAGATAGAAGTACTACCAAGATGAGTTAGTTCAAAGCTTAAAAAATACCAATGGTTGCTTGTATGATGAAGCAATGCTTTGAGTTACAACCTCTATGGATGTTTAGTAGGCATAAGTTACTGTCGCATTGTGCTTTGGACTTGGTCTAAACGAATTAATAGTGACAAAGCTTGGGCTGGCCACTTTGGACATTTTTAAGAGAGGATGCATGCTATATTAAGGTGGAGAAGAAATCCAACGTAACTAAGAAGCAATATCCATAACCATGAATGACTAGAGAACCATTGAATCTTGAAGAAGTTTTCGGGGCTGAAGATAGGAGTACCACCAAGAAGAGTTAGTTCATGGCTTAAACAACACCTATGGATGCTTATATAATGAAGCAATTCTTTGAGTTATAACCTCTATGGATGTTTAATAGGCATAAGTTACTGTCGCATTGTGCTTTGGAATTGGTCTAAACGAATGAATAGTGACAAAGCTTGGGCACAAACCTCTTCAGACACATTTTTAAGAGAGGATACATGCTATATTAAGGTGAAGCAGCAATCTAACATAACTAAGAAGCAATATCCATAACCATGAATGGCTAGAGAAATATTGGATCTTGAGGAAGTTTTCGGGGCTGAAGATAGAAGTACAACCAAGATGAGTTATTTCAAAGCTTAAACAATACCTATGGTTGCTTATATGATGAAGCAATGCTTTGAGTTACAATATCTATCGATGTTGAGTAGGCATAAGTTACTGTCGCATTGTGCTTTGGACTTGGTCTAAACGAATGAATAGTGACAAAGCTTGGGCTTCAGCCACTTTGGACACTTTCTTAAGAGAGGATGCATGCTATATTAAGGTGGAGAAACAATCCAACGTATCTAAGAAGAAGTATCCATAACCATGAAAGGGTAGAGAACCATTAAATCTTGAAGAAATTTTTGGGGCTGAAGATAGAATACTACCAAGATGAGTTAGTTCAAAGCTTAAACAATATCTATGGTTGCTTATATGATGAAGCAATGCTTTGAGTTACAACCTCTACGGATATTTAGTAGGCATAAGTTACTGATGCATTGTGCTTTGGACTTGGTCTAAATGAATGAATAGTGACAAAGCTTGGGCTTAGGCCACATTGGACACTTTTTTAGAGAGGATGCGTGCTATATTAAGGTGAAGAAGCATTCCAACGTAACTAAGAAGCAATATCCATAACCATGAATGGCTAGAGAACCATTGAATCTTGAAGAAGTTTTCGGGGCTGAAGATAGGAGTACCACCAAGAAGAGTTAGTTTAAGGCTTAAACAACATCTATGGATGCTTATATATTGACGCAATGCTTTAAGTTATAACCTCTATGGATGTTTAGTAGACATAAGTTACTGTCGCATTGTGCTTCGGAATTGGTCGAAACGAATGAATACTGACAAAGCTTGGGCTTATGCCACTTTGGACTCTTTCTAAGAGAGGATGCAAGCTATATTAAGGTGGAGAAGCAATCCAACGTAACTGAGAAGCAGTATCCATAACCATGAAAGGCTAGAGAACCATTAAATCTTGAAGAAGTTTTCGGGGCTGAAGATAGAAGTACAACCAATATGAGTTAGTTCAAAGCTTAAATAACACCTATGGTTGCTTATATAATGAAGCAATTCTTTGAGTTATAACCTCTATGGATGTTTAGTAGGCATAAGTTACTGTCGCATTGTGCTTTGGACTTGGTCTAAACGAATGAATAGTGATAAAGATTGCGCATAAGCCACTTCAGACACTTTTTTAAGAGAGGTTGCATGCTATATTAAGGTGAAGAAGCAATCCAACGTAACAAAGAAGCAATATCCATAACCATGAATGGCTTGAGAAATATTGAATCTTGAAGAAGTTTTCGGGACTGAAGATAGTACCACCAAGAGGAGTTAGTTCAAGGCATAAACAACACCTATAGATGCTTATATAATGAAGCAATGCTTTGAGTTATAACCTCTATGGATGTTTAGTAGGCATAAGTTACTGTCGCATTGTGCTTTGGACTTGATCTAAACGAATGAATAGTGACAAAGCTTGTGCTTAAGCCAGTTTGGACACTTTCTTAAGAGAGGATGCATGCTATATTAAGGTGGAGAAGCAATCTAACGTAACTAAAAAGAAGTATCCATAACCACGAAAGGGTAGAGAACCATTAAATATTGAAGAAGTTTTCGGGGCTGAAGATAGAAGTACTACCAAGATGAGTTAGTTCAAAGCTTAAAACATACCTATGGTTGCTTATATGATGAAGCAATGCTTTGAGTTACAACCTCTATGGATGTTTAGTAGGCATAAGTTACTGTCGCATTGTGCTTTGGACTTGGTCTAAACGAATTAATAGTGACAAAGCTTGGGCTGGCCACTTTGGACATTTTTAAGAGAGGATGCATGCTATATTAAGGTGAAGAAGCAATCCAACGTAACTAAGAAGCAATATCCATAACCATGAATGACTAGAGAACCATTGAATCTTGAAGAAGTTTTCGGGGCAGAAGATAGGAGTACCACCAAGAAGAGTTAGTTCATGGCTTAAACAACACCTATGGATGCTTATATAATGAAGCAATGCTTTGAGTTATAACCTCTATGGATGTTTAATAGGCATAAGTTACTGTCGCATTATGCTTTGGAATTGGTCTAAACGAATGAATAGTGACAAAGCTTGGGCACAAACCTCTTCAAACACTTTTTTTAAGAGAGGATACATGCTATATTAAGGTGAAGAAGCAATCTAACGTAACTAAGAAGCAATATCCATAACCATGAATGGCTAGAGAAATATTGGATCTTGAGGAAGTTTTCGGGGCTGAAGATAGAAGTACAACCAAGATGAGTTAGTTCAACGCATAAACAACACCTATGGATGCTTATATGATGAAGCAATGCTTTGAGTTACAACCTCTATGGATGTTTGGTAGGCATAAGTTACTGTCGCATGGTGCTTTGGACTTGGTCTAAATAAATGAATAGTAACAAAGCTTGGGCTTAAGCCACTTTGGACACTTTTTTAAGGGAGGATGCATGCTATATTAAGGTTGACAAGCTATCCAACGTAACTAAGAAGCAGTATCCATAACCATGAAAGGCTAGAGAACCATTGAATCTTGACAAAGTTTTGGGGCTGAAGATAAGAGTACTACCAAGATGAGTTAGTTCAAGGCTTAAAGAACACATATGGATGCTTATATGATGAAGCAATGCTTTTAGTTAAAACCTCTATGGATGTTTAGTAGGCATAAGTTACAGTCGCATTGTACTTTGACTTGGTCTAAACGAATGAATAGTGACAAAGCTTGGACTTAAGCCACATTGTACACTTTGTTAAGAGAGGATGCATGCTATATTAAGGTGAAGAAGCAATCTAATGTAACTAAGAAGCAGAATCCATAACCATGAAAGGCTAGAGAACCATTGAATCTTGATGAAGTTATTGGGGCTGAAGATAGGAGCACCACCAAGATGAGTTAGTTCTAGGCTTAAACAAAAACTATGGATTTTTATATGATGAAGAATGCTTTTCGTTACAACCTTTATGGATGATTAGTTGGCATAAAGGCTAAATAGTTGCATTGTGCTCTGGACTAGGTCAAAACGAGTAAATAGTGACAAAGCTTGGGCTTAAACCACTATGGACACTTTGTTAAGAGAGGATGCATGCTAAATTAAGGTGGAGAAGCAATCCAACTTAACTAAGAAGCAGTTTCCATAACCATGAAAGGCTAGAGAACCATTGAATCTTGAATATGTTTTCGGGGCTGAAGATAGGATTACTACCAAGATGAATTAGGTTAAGACATAAACAATACCTATAGTTGCTTATAGGATGAAGTTATGCTTTGAGTTACAATCTCTATGGATGTATAGTAGGCATAAATTACGTTTGCATTGTGCTTTGGACTTGGTCTAAATGAATGAATAGTGTTAAATCTTGAGCTAAGCCACTTTGGGCACTTTGTTAAGAGAGGATGCATGCTATATCAAGCGGAGAAGCAATCCAACGTAACTAAGAAGCAGTATCCATAACCATGAAAGGCTAAATAAACCATTCAATCTTGAAGAAGTTTTTGGGGCTGAAGATAGGAGTATCACCAAGATGAGTTAGTTCAAAGCTTATACAACACCTATGGATGCTTGTACGATGAAGCAATGCTTTGAGTTAAAACCTCTATGGATGTTTAGTAGGCATAAGTTACTATCACATTGTGCTTTGTACTTGGTTTAAACGATTGAATAGTGACAAAGTTTGGGATTAAGCCATTTTGTACATTTTGGTAAGAGAGGATGCATGTTATATTAATGTGGAGAAGCAATCCAACGTTACTAAGAAGCAATATCTATAACCATGAAAGACTAGAGAACCATTGAATCTTGAAGAAGTTTTTGGGGCTGAAGATAGAAGTACTACTAAGATGACATAGTTCAAGGCTTAAACAACACCTGTGGATGCTTATATGATGAAGCAATGCTTTGAGTTACAATCTCTATGGATGTTTAGTAGGCATAAATTACTATCGCATTGTGCTTTGGACTTGGCCTAAATGAATGAATAGTGACAAAGCTTGGGCTTCAGCCACTTTGGACACTTTGTTAAGAGAGGATGCATGCTATATTAAGGTGTAGAAGCAATCCAATGTAACTAAGAAGCAGTATACATAACCATGAAAGGCTAGAGAACCATTGAATCTTGATGAAGTTTTCGGGGCTGAAGATAGGAGTACCACCAAGATGAATTAGTTCAAGGCTTATACAACACCAATGGATGCTTATATGATGAAGCAATGCTTTGAGTTACAACCTCTATGGATGTTTTGTAGGCATAAGTTACTGTCGCATGGTGCTTTGGACTTGGTCTAAATAAATGAATAGTAACAAAGCTTGGGCTTAAGCCACTTTGGACACATTTTTAAGAGAGGATTCATGCTATATTAAGGTAGACTAGCAATCCGACGTAACTAAGAAGCAGTATCCATAACCATGAAAGGCTAGAGAACCATTGAATCTTGACGATGTTTTGGGGCTGAAGATAAGAGTACTACCAAGATGTGTTAGTTCAAGGCTTAAAGAACACCTACGGATGCTTATATGATGAAGCAATGCTTTTAGTTACAACCTCTATGGATGTTTAGTAGGCATAAGTTACTGTCGCATTGTACTTTGGACTTGGTCTAAAGGAATGAATAGTGACAATGCTTGGGCTTAAGTCACTTTGGTCACTTTGTTAAGAGAGGATGCATGCTATATTAAGGTGGAGAAGCAATCCAATGTAACTAAGAAGCAGTATCCATAACCATGACAGGCTAGAGAACCATTGGATCTTGATGAAGTTTTCGGGGCTGAAGATAGGAGTATTGACATAGGGAAATATCATCAAGGCATCATTGGAGGTCCGTGCATAATCTGGGATGTACGGACTGTACTTATCCGTGCAAAATTCGAGTGTGCAAAAACCAGGAATCCGGGTTTGAGTTCTAGGATGGCTTGGGAGAAAAGTTTGAAGATTAAGGATCGTGCAAAATCCGTGTTAAAATATAAGGTTGTAGAAGGTTCCAGATCTTTCTTATTAAACACATATATTTTGTTTTAATCCCTATCTTGTCTTGTAGTTAATTTAGGGCTTCCCCTTAGCATATAAAACGGGAGTCATCATCTTTGTAAGGTTAACCTAATAAGAAACTCTTTCTCTTCCCTCTGTGGCCGCCAATGGCTCCTACTCTCTCATTCTCTTGATTTTTTCTCATCTCCTAAATCTCTTGAATCTCTTAAATCTCTTATGGTATCAGAGCATGGTTTATGATTCTTTCATTCTTGTTGATGATTCTTTCACTCTTGGTGGTTTGAAAAGTCTCTTTACTTTCTCTACTCTCTAGCAATATCTCTAGAAATCTCTAACCTAGCTTTTGGTGGCTGAAATCCTCTTGGCTACCATTATTCTCTTTGAATCTGTTTTGGTTTCCTCTGTTTAAGTGTTAAATCTCTATTTTTCTTGGCTGAAATCTCCAAAGAGCTACCCCCTCAACCAAGAAGACCTAGAGTTCACTGCACACTTTGGAAAGTTTAAATCACTTTGGGCAGAGTTGGAGATGCTTAGGCCTCTCTCGGTGGATCCGGTAGTTATCAGGGAAAGGAGTGAACAAGACAAGGTCTCTGGCCTTCTACTTACCTTGAATCATGCCTACAATGACCTGATCAAGCATATTCTTAAGAGATTAAGAGATTTTGTAGAATAAGGATTACTAGAAGAAGGTGGCCTTGGCGGCAATAGAGAATGAATTACTATTAGGTTAAGTTGATTACATTGACTGCGGGATTTCCCTTTTATAGGCTAAGGGAAACCCTTGAGGTGCACGCCTAAGATAAATGGAAATAGTACAAAGAGAATATGCTGATACAAGAGAAAAGGAAAACTTAGTATAAATGGAAAACTTCCATTTATCTTATGGAGGTAACTCGGTTTGTTTGATCAATACTCCCCCTCAAGTTTAGCCGTTGGTAACAAAGGCTAAGCTTGGATACCCCATAGGCGTTACCTCGGTAAAAACCTCATCATAAGGGAAAACCACTTGGGAAAAAAACCTATGATGAGGAAAAGAGCATAACGTCCATGGGTGTAGAGGATCAGATCAAGGATGAGAAGGATCCACAAGTCCTAGTTTGCCATGTATGTGGTTGCAGACCTTAAGACTTGCCGCTTTGGTGAAGATATCAGCTAGTTGATCTTCACTTCTTGTATAACAGGGTAGGAGCACTCGTTCTTCGATCTTCTCCCTAATTTTGTGGCAGTCTACCTCTATGTGTTTTGTTCTCTCATGAAACACCGAGTTACTAGCTATGTGGAAGGCGGCTTGGTTGTCACAGTGCATCATTATAGAACTTGTAGTTTCAATGCCTAGGTCTTTGGGCAGTGCTTTAAGCCAAACCAGTTCATTTGTGAGCTTCCTCATTGCCCTATATTCTGATTCAGCACTAGAGCATGACACTACTTTCTGCTTCTTCGACTTCCATATAACCAAGTTTCCACCAATAAATGTGCAATAGCATGTGGTTGATTTCCTATCCTTTGTATCACCAGCATAGTCCGCATCACAGTAGCCAACAATCTCAGCATTTTCATTCTTTCCCATCCATATGCCTTGCCCTGGACTCCCTTTGAGATACCTCAAGATCCGTTCCACCATCTTCCAATGATATATGGTGGGTGTTTGCATGTGTTGACTCACCTGGTTCACAGCAAAACACAAATCAGGTCTGGTGATAGTCAAGTAGATGAGCTTACCTACTAATCGCCTATATTGAAGTGGATCCAGCATAGGGCTTGTCTGATGGGTCATGATCTTCTCTTTCCATGTTCTCCCCCTTTCGCTTGACCTTGTAGCCATCTTCAAGTGGAGTTTTAGCTGGCTTTGGTCCAAGTTTTCCTGTCTCATTTAACAAATCCAGAGTATATTTTCTTTGTGAAAGAAATAAGCCATCCTCTGAATGACATATTTCAATCCCTAGGAAATACTTTAGTTCTCCAAGATCTTTAATATCAAAGATAGTTTTAAGGAAAGTTTTAGTGTTTTGAATACCGTCCTTATCATTGCCTGAAATGATAAGATCATCCACATAGACTAAGACCACAATGATCCCTTTGGAGCTTTGAAGATTGAAGAGAGTATGGTCAGATTCTGATCTTTCGAAGCCCCTTCCTTTAAGAGTGGAGCTCAGTTTGTGGTACCATGCCCTTGGAGATTGCTTCAACCCATAAATTGCCTTCCTAAGTTTGAGGACTTTTCCTGGAGTAATGGAACTTTCAAGACCTGGTGGTGGTGTCATGTATACTTCTTCTGCAAGTTCTCCTTGTAAGAAAGCATTCTTCACGTCCATTTGCCATAGTTTCCAATCTAGATTTGTTGCTAAGGAAAGAACCACCCTAACCGTGTGGAGTTTGGCTACTGAAGCAAAGCTGTCCGTGTAGTCATCTCCATATGTTTCTGTGAATCCCCTTGCAACTAGTCTAGCTTTATACCTCTCAATATCTCTATTGCTTAGGTATTTGATAGTGAAGACCCATTTGGAGCTAACAGCTTTCTTTCCCTGAGGAAGATTAACCTCATCCCATGTATGGTTCCTCTCCATAGCCTCAACTTCATCTTTTACAGCTTCTAACCGTTGTTTGTTGTCCTTTGCTTCCTCATAACTCTGGGGAATCTATTGGGCTTCAATCTTTCCTAAGAAGGCTTGATGAGCGATTGGCAAAAGGTCAAGTGAACATACGGCTTGAATAGGGTGTGCCACAGCTTGATTATTAAAATACACTCTCGTTTTCTTCCAATGCTCAGGACCAAACTTTTGTCTTGTGCTTCTCCTAAGAGGAGGGGCCTCCTCTTCTTCCACCTCATGAATCAAAGTTTCCTCTTCTTGTTCCTCTTCTTGAGTAGCCTCTTCTTGAATCAAAGTTTCCTCTTCTTGAGTAGCCTCTTCTCTTTCTGACCCATGATCTTGGATTTCCCGACCTATTTCCCCAGTAACAGCCTCCTACTCTTGATTTTGGTCTTGTTCCTTATCAAGGGAATCTAGTTCTGGTTGAATGTTCTCGGTTTCTTCTCTGGTATTACTAGTTTCATGGTTGTTCCCAAGGTGACTTAGAAGGTATCTGAGGCTTGCGGCTCTATCATTTGGTGAGCTTGCCAAATCTTTCAAGCTTTCCCAGTCCTTCTTCTCATAGTACCCTTGGTGTTCAATAAATTTGACTTCCCTTGAAACAACAGTTATGTTCTTTGAGAAGTCATAGCATTTGTACCCCTTTTGAGTAGTGGAGTATCCTAGGAACATTGCTCTTGTACTCTTAGCCTCAAGCTTGTCCCTTAGCTCACCTGGTCTTAAGATAAAACATACACACCCAAAAACACGTAAGTGATCAAGTGAAGGTTTTGTTTTATTTAGTACCTCAAATGGTGATATATCATTAAGGACCCGTGTAGGTATCCTGTTAATGAGATAGCATGCTGCCATGACCGCATCCCCCCAGAATCTTCTTGGGACATTGGTGTAAAACATCATGGATCTTGCCACTTCCATGAGATGTCTATTCTTCCTCTCGGCCACTCCATTCTGTTGTGGTGTATAGGGACAGCTGGTTTGATGTAGAATCCTATGTTTTTCCAAGTGATCTTTGAACTTGTGACTTGTGTATTCTCCACCATTGTCCGACCTAAGTATCTTAATCTTTGCATTAAACTGGTTAGTCACATATGCTTGGAAGTTTAGAAATGCATCAAATACTTTGTCCTTATATGGTAATAGTGTGACC
The DNA here is from genome assembly GCA_963854855.1 of Nasturtium officinale. Lineage (NCBI taxonomy): Eukaryota > Viridiplantae > Streptophyta > Magnoliopsida > Brassicales > Brassicaceae > Nasturtium > Nasturtium officinale. The sequence continues at coordinate 13,314,630 of OY978500.1, forward strand.
AACGTATACTTAGATTTTTCATTAATGAATGTGACATAGTACTTATTATTATCCCTAGACAATGAAGGTGAAGTCCATACATCAGAATGCACTAGGTCAAAGCATTGTTCATATATTGTTGAAGACTTGGGAAAAACAGTTTTACAATGTTTGCCTAAAATGCAAGCTTCACAACTCGAATTATCAAAGACAACATTAGGTAACATTATTTTAAGGGCTCTAGAGTGAGGATGTCCTAATCTACCATGCCATAGTGTACTAGAACTCGAAGCAAAACAAGATTTAAAAGAAAGAGGTGAAGAGTTGTTAGATGAAGGATCTTCAAGAATGTATAAGTCTCCCTTAGTGTTTCCTTCTCCAATAACCTTTCCACTTTTAATATCCTGAAAATGAAAACTATTAGGACCAAAGATAGCATAACAATTGAGATCATTCGTTGCCCTTTTTACTGATACAAGGTTAGAAGTGAAATCAGGCATAAAGAAAGCTTTGGAGTTCTTATCACACAATTTCAAGTCACCTATTCCTTTTACGGGAATTCTATCACCACTTGCAATTATCACATTACCACTAGCTGGTTTAACATTACTAATGAGTCTAGGATTACTAATTATGTGATGTGAAGCCCCTGAATCAATTACTAATGTTTTACTAGGCGAATTAGGTAAAGCAGCTAAATGAGTGATACCAGATTCTTTTTGGGTAAGGGTGGCAATCGACTTGATAAGGGCTTCCAAGTTCGACTTCCTCACAACATCATTGCTATAGGTGACCATAGCAAGCTCCTCTCCTTGCTTAGATGATCCAGCTTGTCCTTGATCACTTACCTCCTCGGTAAAGTGTGCTTGAACTTTTGTTTGGAACTTGGCCGGCTTGAGATGTGGGTGAAGGATCCAGCACTTGTCCTTGATATGACCTCTCTTCTTGCAATGATCACACACCAGGACCTTCCGCTCATCATGTCTAAATGCTACCTTGTGAGCCATGACCATATCTCCTTTCCTACTGAAGAGTCCAGCCGATCCTTGCTCACGTTGAACTTGAGAATACACATCCTCTAAGCTTGGTAACTTCTCTGCTCTAAGGATATACTTGATCAGATCATTGTAGGATGGATTCAGGGTAAGTAGCAAGCCAAAGACCTTGTCTTGTTCACTCCTTTCCCTGATGACTGCCGGATCTATTGAGATAGGCCTAAGCATCTCCAATTCTTCCCAAAGTGATCTAAACCTTCCAAAGTGAGTCGTGAACTCTAGGTCTTCTTGGCTGAGATTGTTGATAGCCTTCTTTACTTCAAACACACGGGTGAGATTGGAAACATTACCATAGACATTCTTAAGAGTGTCCCACAGTTCCTTAGCCGTTTCACAATAAGAGTAGGCTTCAAGTATTGGCGCTTCTAGAGAGTTGTGGAGTAGCCCAAGAACACTTTGATCCTCTTGGAACCATTGGTTCTCTTCTGTGGTTTCCTTCTTCACTTGGATGTCTTTTATATGGCTCCAAAGTCCATGGCCACAAAGAGTTGTTCTGGTTGTTCTAGGCCACAACAAGTAGTTTACTCCTTTGAGAACTACAGGAGTGATAATGGGTTTAGAATTTTCCACGACTCACCAGATCTATCAACTCACTTGTACCAGTGTAACAAAGATAAGATTTCAAGAAGTATTGAGAGAATTTGGACGAAAGAATATCAAGGAAAAAAAAAGAGATGAAACTTTAACCCGCCAAAGACTAGGCCAAAGGTTTCTAGAAAATATTGAAACAAAAGAATTGAAATGCCAAGGCCACTAAGAATGAATTAAGAATAAATGATCAAGAACCATGCTCTGATACCATAAGAGATTAAGAGATTTTGTAGAATAAGGATTACTAGAAGAAGGTGGCCTTGGCGGCCATAGAGAATGAATTACTATTAGGTTAAGTTGATTACATTTGCTGCGGGATTTCCCTTTTATAGTCTAAGGGAAACCCTTGAGGTGCACGCCTAAGATAAATGGAAATAGTACAAAGAGAATATGCTGATACAAGAGAAAAAGAAAACTTAGTATAAATGGAAAACTTCCATTTATCTTATGGAGGTAACTCGGTTTGTTTGATCAATAATTCTTAGGGCTGAGAAGTTACCAAGCATGGAGGAAGTGTGTTCTCAAGTGCAACGTGAGCAAGGTTCGGTTGGACTCTTTAGTGGGAAAGGAGGAGATATGGTCATGGCTCACAAGGTAGCATACAAACATGAAGATAGGAAGACCTTGGTGTGTGACAATTGCAAGAAGAAAGGCCATATCAAGGACAAGTGCAGGATCCTCCACCCCCATCTCAAGCCGGCCAAGTTCAAGACACAAGCTCAAGCACATCTTGCTGAGGAGAGAAGCGATCAAGGACAGCTGGATCATCCAAGCAAGGAGAGGAGCTTGCTATGGTCACCTATACCAATGATATTGTGAGGAAGTCAGACTTGGAGGCCCTTATCAAGTCCATTGCCGCTCTTACCAATAAGGAATCCGGTATCACTCATTTAGCTTCTTTACCAAATTCACCTAGTAAAACATTGGTAATTGATTCAGGGGCTTCACATCACATGATTAGTAATCCTAGACTCATTAACAATGTTAAACCAGCTGGTGGAAATGTGATAATTGCAAATGGTGATAGAATTCCTTTAAGAGGAATAGGTGATTTAAAACTGTGATAAGAACTCTAAAGCCTTCTTTATGCCTGAATTCACTTATAATCTTGTATCAATTAAAAGGGCAACAAGTGATCTTAATTGCTATGTTATATTTGGTCCTAACAGCTGCCATTTTCAGGATATTAAGAGTGGAATGGTTATTGGAGAAGGAAAGACTAAGGAAGGCTTATACATTCTTAAAGATCCTTCATCCATCTGCCCTCCATCATACTCTTTCACATCATGTTTTGCATCTAGTTCCAATGCATTGTGGCATGTTAGACTAGGACATCCCCACTCTAGGGCTCTTGAAATAATGTTACCTCATGTGGTATTTGATAATTCTAGTTGTGAATCGTGCATTTTAGGAAAACATTGTAAAACCGTATTTCCCAAGTCCTCTACTATATATGAACAATGTTTTGACTTAGTGTTTATCTTGCTTATCTAGGGATAATAACAAGTATTATGTCACATTCATTGATGAGAAATCAAAGTATACTTGGATCACACTATTATCATCTAAGGACAAAGTATTTGATGCATTTCTCAATTTCCAATCTTATGTGACTAATCAGTTTAATGCAAGGATTAAGGTGTTGAAATATGTGATCTCTATGATAGAAGAATTCAAACACAAGAGGAAGAGGGAAAGGAAACCTAGTTCACAAAGAACTAGAAGAAGTCTTGGTTAGGATGTAACTAGAAGAATGGAAGCTGTTACATACTAACTAGAAGACTAACTAAGTGGAAAAGAGGAAGCAAAGGAGAGCATGGGGCGCCAGAGAGGGGCATGGACACAAGCATGGAGGTGTCAGAAGCAGGGTATGGGCGCAGCATGAACAGGAGGCAAACAGTGAGCTGCTCCCTTCTCTCGTCTTGGCGCCAATTTCTTTCTTCTCTCCTTTATCCTTCACGCTTCTTCTTCCTTCTTCTCTTGTTGTTTGTAACCTCTTCTCTATAAATATCTATGTAAACTTAATGTAAAGATTGAGTTGTGAATAAGAGAATAAGAAGATTAAAAGAGTAAAGGAAGCTTTGTTTATCTTCCTAAAGGCGCCGGTGGAGTTTTAGCTCTCCGGCGCCATGCTTCTCCTTAGTTCATCTTATTTCATCAACCATTATCATTCTCATTCTCATCATCATTCTTATCATCATTCTCAAACAATAATCCCTCATTACATCAATACTCATGCCACCATCTTCATCCTAAACATTCTCCAAGTATCCTAATCTCAAACTCCTTATCATTCTCACGCCACAACTATCACTCTCTCAACAATCCCTAAGCCTCCATACTCTTTAATTTCAACATGGTATCAGAGCAAGTTGAGTGATCTAGCGCCTAATCTCTTGTTATTCTTCTAGCTCTGTACATAGTCTTCTAATCTATAACCATACACTTTCTTAGTTCTATTCACTCTGAGATTAATATCCTTGAGATCATAAGATCTTCAAGTTGTGAAATGACTAAGGGTGTGTATTGTTACTAGAAAATGATGACAAATTGAGGGAGATTTCGTTGGGCTCTCCTTCGCTCCTTGCCTTGAGGAGCTCGGTTTTTTGTTAAACACATGAGAGAAAATTTTCTGGGGTAATTTGTTCCTCCCATGAGTTTTCTAATTAATGGGGTGTGTGTGAGAGAGAGTGAATATTTTTCTTTGTGGTTCTTGTGTGTGAAGTCTAGATCCACATACAAAACTTTGAAAAAGGGGTTGTATCAATATCAATTCCTTGGTGATCCTCTTTGGAAACAAGATCCAGAGGATTTTTTAAGAATCATTCATCCGCGAAGAAGCTTGTCATGGCATGATGGTTTTTGGCATGTATTGCGTGGGAAATAAGGCATCTAGGAGATGAAGAATGTTTTTGGCGTGATGGTTTAGAAGAGGAGAAGGCTGGGTGGTGATCTTAAGTGGTGATCCAAGCAAGCTCCAAGTGAAAACAAATCATTGAACAGGAAGTAAAGTGGCTGGTGATCAAATGAAGACATCCAGCAAGAAAGAAGAGGAAGCATTAAACCGGCTGTACAAAAAACAGTCAAAGAAAGTGTGAATCTAGTTCACATAAGACTTCAAGGAAAATATGAGACAGGTCATAGTAAAACTTGGAGAAAAGGAGAAGCTTACCTTAGAAAGAGGAAGCTGAAGAAGGTTGAATCCCGGAAGAGACTTGTGGAAGAGAAGTGACAAGAGGAGTTCACATCTTTAACCCGAAAGAGACTTGCGGAAGAGACGTGACAAGAGGAGTTCACGTAGAAGACTTGCATGAAACAGAGATGAAGCACAAGGCTGAGATGTTTCCTGCAAAAAAAAAGAAAGTGGTCAATAATTTTTGATCAAAGAAACAAGTTGATAAGAGAAAAATCATTTGTGGAAAAGAAGTGGTGAAGAGATAGTAAGCAATGTTTTTTGGATGGGCTTGTGTTGTGATTCTTGAGAGTTTGATTCCAGTTATGGTGATTGGAAACTCACATTCGCTTGTAACTTCAAGCATTAAGGAGGAGAAGAGTAAGGCTGCTGAGAGAGGTGAAACCTCAGAGGAAGAGGTTAAGAGCGATTGTTGCTCTGAGAAGAAGAAGAGCAACAGCGACTCAGTGAAGCTCTTGGCGAATTCTCAGCCTCAGTAACAGGCGAATCAAATTCTGCAAGACTCATTTCCAAGAAGTTCATGACTTCCAAAACCAATCTCATAGGCTAATGCTATCTTTCATTGATGAATCTTTCAACAAGCGGAAGATTCAGATGGTCCAAGAAGTAGTTGCTCCAAGGTATTGATTAAATGGTGCTTATGGAGGGTCATATTCTTCCACATGGTCTTCATCCTCTCTTGAGGCCGAATCACTTGATCCAGGAGGTCTTGAGAGAGTGGTGATCATACTCAACCATGTGGCGATCCAAGCGGAGCACTCTACAAGAAGAAGTGTGTATAGGCTCAAGCAAGCTATTCATGGTGGTGTTATGTGGAGGTAGATGATGTCCTTTGCGGCCTAATCCAAAATGGCTAGCAGACGAAAGCTTGTCCTAATTGGCAAGTGGGGATAGATAGTCCAAGAGGAGGCGGCATCATTGGCATAATCAAGCTTAGTGCTCTTTCCTTTGCAAGAGTGGTCCCTTGGCAACGGGCTAGTCTTGAAGGGAAGTGTTGAAGAAGCGGTGAAGCTCCAAATTATGCAACGGTCTTTCTTGTCAAGTTTGGTTCTTCGCATACTCGAACCAAGCTTGAGGGGGAGTGTTAAAGAAGACCGTTGAAGCACCAAGTTAGGTGATGGTCGAAGAAGAAGAGGACTATCACATTGCACCATGGATAGGCTCGGAATGCCGGGAGAGTCTTATGATAAGTGGGATTAGAGCGGATGGCTCTTTGAAGAATCAAGATCAAATCTATGAAGGGTTGAAGCCAAGATTGATCTTGATAGATGGAGTGTGAAGCTCAGACCAAGAGGCGTTAATCTAGGAGGCTGTGGAATGGTAAACAAGGCAACAAGGCACTCCAAGCACTGTATGAGGAGACGATGGCAAGAGAAAGCCGGGAGCCACATACGAGTAGCTATGGATAATGTTGTAAGAAAACCGAAGGAGAAACCACCTTTCAGACCTTATTAGGTGTGGTGATCCGAGAAGCAGCGGGAAGTGGCGTCTAACGGATAGAGTATACTCCCAAGAGTCATCAAGAGGAAGCCAATGACAATGTGAGTATTCCGTGAGCTAGAAGATGTCATCCGAGGAGCTTGAAGTCAAGATTAAGTTTGAGACAAGAAGCCCGAGGAGACATGATCCGAGTGAAGCTTAGAGAAAACAAAGCCTAATCCGCAAGGAAGAGTAAAGGCCATGGGATTCAGAATCCTAGGTCTCATTGAGGTTAGGAGTCATCAAAACCGTCTTTGGAGCAAGCAAGGATCAGCTAGCGGATATCCTCATCATGGCATCATCTTCTATCAATGAGAATCACATACATGGCAAGATTGGTCTTAAGGACATCCACTGACCAATCTTGAGGGGGAGTGTTGAAATATGTGATCTCTATGATAGAAGAATTCAAACACAAGAGGAAGAGGGAAAGGAAACCTAGTTCACAAGGAACTAGAAGAAGTCTTGGTTAGGATGTAACTAGAAGAATGGAAGCTGTTACATACTAAATAGAAGACTAACTAAGTGGAAAAGAGGAAGCAAAGGAGAGCATGGGGCGCCAGAGAGGGGCATGGACACAAGCATGGAGGTGTCAGCAGCAGGGTATGAGCGCAGCATGAACAGGAGGCAAACAGTGAGCTGCTCCCTTCTCTCCTCTTGGTGCCAATTTCTTTCTTCTCTCCTTTGTCCTTCACGCTTCTTCTTCCTTCTTCTCTTGTTGTTTGTAACCTCTTCTCTATAAATATCTATTTAAACTTAATGTAAAGATTTAGCTCTCCGGCGCCATGCTTCTCCTTAGTTCATCTTATTTCATCAACCATTATCATTCTCATTCTCAACATCATTCTTATCATCATTCTCAAACAATAATCCCTCATTACATCAATACTCATGCCACCATCTTCATCCTAAACATTCTCCAAGTATCCTAAGCTCAAATTCCTTATCATTCTCACGCCACAACTATCACTCTCTCAACAATTCCTAAGCCTCCATACTCTTTAATTTCAACATAAGTACTTAGGTCCGACAATGGTGGGGAATACACAAGTCACAAGTTCAAAGATCACTTAAAGAAACATGGGATTTTACATCAAACTAGTTGTCCCTACACACCACAACAAAATGGAGTAGCCGAAAGGAAGAATAGACATCTCATGGAGGTAGCAAGATCCATGATGTTTTACACCAATGTTCCAAGGAGATTCTGGTGTGATGTGGTCATGGCAGCATGCTATCTCATCAATAGGATACCAACACGGGTTCTCAATGACATATCACCATTTGAGGTACTAAATAAAACTAAACCTTCCCTTGATCACTTACGGGTCTTTGGGTGTGTTTGTTTTATCTTAAGGCCAGGTGAACTAAGGGACAAGCTCGAAGCTAAGAGCACAAGAGGGATGTTCCTAGGATACTCCACTACTCAAAAGGGGTAAAAATGCTATGACTTCTCAAAGAACAGAACTGTTGTTTCAAGGGAAGTCAAGTTTATTGAACACCAAGGGTACTATGAGAAGAAGGACTGGGAGAGCTTGAAGGATTTGGCAAGTTCACCAAATGATAGAGCTGCAAGCCTCAGATACCTCCTAAGTCACCTTGGGAACAGTCATTAAACTAGTAACACCAGGGAAGAAACCGAAAACATTCAACCAGAACCAGACTCTCTTTGCAAGGAACAACACCAAGACTAAGAGGAGGAAGTTGTTACTGGGGAAATGGTTCGGGAAATCCAAGAGCATGGGTCAGAAAGAGAAGAACAGGCTACTCAAGCAGAGGAACAAGAAGAGGAGGCGCCTCCTCTTAGGAGAAGCACAAGACAAAAGTTTGGTCCGGAACATTGGAAGAAAACAAGAGTCTACTTCAATAATCAAGCTGTGGCCCATCCTATTCAAGCCGTATATTCACTTGACCTTTTGCCAATTACTCATCAAGCCTTCTTAGGCAAGATTGAAGCCCAATGGATTCCCCAGAGTTATGAGGAAGCAAAAGACAACAAACAGTGGTTAGAAGCAGTAAAAGATGAAGTTGAGGCTATGGAGAGAAATCATACATGGGATGAGGTTGATCTCCCTCAAGGGAAGAAAGCTGTCAGCTCCAAATGGGTTTTCACTATCAAATACCTAAGCAATGGAGATATTGAGAGGTAGAAGGCTAGATTAGTTGCAAGGGGATTCACACAAACATATGGAGATGACTACACGGACACCTTTGCTCCAGTTGCTAAACTCCACACGGTTAAGGTGGTTCTTTCCTTAGGAACAAATCTAGATTGGGAGCTATGGCAAATGGATGTGAAGAATGCTTTTCTACAAGGAGAACTTGCAGAAGAAGTGTACATGACGCCACCACCAGGTCTTGAAAGTTCAATTACTCCAGGGAGAGTCTTCAGACTTAGGAAGGCGATTTATGGGCTGAAGCAATCTCCAAGGGCATGGTACCACAAACTGAGCTCTACTCTCAAAGGAAAAGGCTTTAACAGATCAGAATCCGACCATACCCTCTTCACCCTTCAAAGCTCCAAAGGGATTATTGTGGTCTTAGTCTATGTGGATGATCTTATCATTACAGGCAATGATAAGGACGGTATTCAAAACACTAAAACTTTCCTTAAGACTATCTTTGACATTAAATATCTTGGAGAACTAAAGTATTTCCTAGGGATTGAAATATGTCGTTCAAATGATGGCCTATTTCTTTCACAAAGGAAATATACTCTTGATTTGTTAAGTGAGACAGTAAAGCTTGGAGCGAAGGCAGCTAAAACTCCACTTGAAGATGGCTACAAGGTCAAGTGAAAGGAGGAGAACATGGAAGGAGAAGACCAGGATCCATCAAACGAACCCTATGCTGATCCTCTTCAATATAGGCGATTAGTAGGTAAGCTCATTTATTTGACTATCACCAGACCTGATTTGTGTTTTGCTGTGAACCAGGTGAGTCAACACATGCAAACACCCACTATATATCATTGGAATCCGGTGTTTGCAAGTGTTGACTCACCTGGTTCACAGCAAAACACAAATCAGGTCTGGTGATAGTTAAGTAAATGAGCTTACCTACTTATCGTCTATATTGAAGAGGATCATCATAGGGCTCATTTGATGGATCCTTTTCTTCTCCTGCCGTGTTCTCCCCCTTTCGCTTGACCTTGTAGCCATCTTCAAGTGGAGTTTTAGCTAGCTTCACTCCAAGCTTTCCTGTCTCACTTAACAAATCAACATATCATTGGAAGATGGTGGAACGGATTTTGAGATATCTTAAAGGGAGTCCAAGACAAGGCATATGGATGGGAAAGAATGGAAATGCTGAGATTGTTGGCTATTATGATGCTGACTATGCTGGTGACACAAGGGATAGGAAGTCAACCACAGGGTATTGCACATTCATTGGTGGGAACCTGGTTACATGGAAGTCTAAGAAGCAGAAAGTAGTGTCATGCTCAAGTGCTGAATCAGAATATAGGGCAATGAGGAAGCTCACAAATGAACTGGTTTGGCTCAAGGCACTACTCAAAGATCTAGGAATTGAAACCACAAGCCCCATCATGATACATTGTGATAATCAAGCGGCCATCCACATAGGTAGTTACTCAGTGTTTGATGAGAGGACAAAACACATAGAGATCAACTGCCACAAAGTTCGGGAGAAGATCAAAGAAGGAGTGACCCTACCGTGTTATACAAGAAGTGAAGATCAACTAGCTGATATCTTTACCAAAGCCGCAAGTCTTAAGGTTTATAACCGCATATATAGCAAACTAGGACTTGTGGATACAACTCACCCTTTATCATATCCCCTACACCCATAGACGTTATGCTCTTTTCCTCATCATAGATTTTTTCCCAAGTGGTTTTTTCTATGATGAGGTTTTTACCGAGGTAACGCCTATGGGGTATCCAAGCTTAGCCTTTGCTCACCGACGGCTAAGCTTGAGGGGGAGTATTGACATAGGAAAATATCATCAAGGCATCATTGGAGGTCCGTGCATAATCCAGGATGTACGGACCGTACTTATCCGTGCAAAATCCGAGTGTGCAAAATCCGGGAATCCGGGTTTGAGTTCTAAGATGGCTTGGGAGAAAAGTTTGAAGATTGAGGATCGTGCAAAATCCGTGTTAAAATAGAAGGTTCCAGATATTTCTTATTAAGCACATGTATTTTGTTTTAATCCCTATCTTGTCTTGTAGTTAATTTAGGGCTTCCCCTTAGCATATAAAAGGGGAACCATCATCTTTGTAAGGTTAACCTAATAAGAAACTCTTTCTCTTCCCTATGTGGCTGCCAATGGCTCCTACTCTCTCATACTCATGATTTTTTCTCATTCCTAAATCTCTTGAATCTCTTAAGGAGTACCACCAAGACGAATTAGTTCAAGGCTTATACAACACCTATGGATGCTTATATGATGAAGCAATGCTTTTAGTTATAACCTCTATGGATATTTAGTAGGCATAAGTTACTGTTGTATTGTCCTTTGGCGTTGGTCTAAATGAATAAAGAATGACAAAGCTTGGGCTTAAGTCACTTTGGACAGTTTGTTAAGAGAGGATGCATGCTATATTAAGGTGGAGAAGCAATCCAACGTAACTAAGAAGCAGTTTCCATAACCATAAAATGCTAGAGAACCATTGAATCTTGAAGATGTTTTCGGGGCTGAAGATAGGATTACTACCAAGATGAATTAGGTCAAGACTTAAACAATACCTATGGTTGCTTATAGGATGAAGTTATGCTTTGAGTTACAATCTCTATGGATGTTTAGTAGTCATATGTCGCATTGTACTTTGGAATTGGTCTAAACCAATGAATAGTGTTAAAGCTTTAGCTAAGCCACTTTGGGAACTTTGTTAAGAGAAGATGCATGCTATATTAAGGTGGAGAAGCAATCCAACGTAACTAAGAAGTAGTATCCATAAACATGAAAGGCTAAATAAACCATTGAATCTTGAAGAAGTTTTCGGGGCTGAAGATAGGAGTATCACCAAGATGAGTTAGTTGAAAGCTTATACAATACCTATGGATGCTTATATGATGAAGCAATGCTTTGAGTTACAACCTCTATGGATGTTTAGTAGGCATAAGTTACTGTCACATAGGGCTATGTACTTCGTTTAAACGAATGAATAGTGACAAAGTTTGGGATTAAGCCACTTTGGACACTTTGGTAAGAGAGGATGTTTGCTATATTAATGTGGAGAAAAAATCCAACGTAACTAAGAAGCAGTATCCATAACCATGGATGCTTATATGATGAAGCAATGTTTCGAGTTACAACCTCTATGGATGTTTAGTAGGCATAAGTTACAGTCGCATTGTGCTTTGGACTTGGTCTAAAAGAATGAATAGTGACAAAGCTTGGGCTTAAGCCATTTTGGACCCTTTTTTAAGAGAGTTTACATGCTATATTAAGGTGGAGAAGCAATCCAATGTTACTAAAAAGTAGTATCCATAACCATGAAAGGCTAGAGAACCATTAAAACTTGAAGAAGTTTTCGGGACTGAAGATTGGAGTACTACCTAGATGAGTTAGTTCTAGAATTAAACAATACTTATAGTTGCTTATATGATGAAGCAATGCTTTGCGTTACAGCCTCTGTGGATGTTTAGTGGGTATAAGTTACTATCCCATTGTGCTTTGGACTTGGTCTAAATGAATGAATAGTGAAGAAGCATGGGCTTAAGCCACTTTGGACACTATGTTAAGAGAGGTTACATCCTATATTAAGGTGGACAAGCAATCTAACTTAACTAAGAAGCAGTATACATAACCATGAAAGACTAGAGAACCATTGAATCATGAAGAAGTTTTCGGGGCTAACGATAGGAGTACTATTAAGATGGGTTAGTTCAAGGCCTATGGATGCTTATATGATGAAGCAATGCTTTGAGTTACAACCTCTATGGATGTTTAATAGGCATAAGTGACTGTCACATTGTGCTTTGGACTTAATCTAAATGAATGAATAGTGACAAAGCTTGGGCTTAAGCCACTTTGGGCACTTTGTTAAGAGAGGATGCATGCTATATTAAGGTGGAGAAGCAATCCAACGTAACTAAGAAGCAGTATCCATAACCATGAAAGACAAGAGAACCATTGAATCTTGAAGAAGTTTTCGGGGCTGAAGATAGGAGTACCACCAAGATAAGTTTGTTCATGGCTTAAACAAAACCTATGTATGCTTATATGGTGAAGCAATGCTTTGAGTTACAACCTCTATGGATCTTTAATAGGCATAAGTTACTGTTACATTGTGCTTTGGACTTGGTCTAAACGAATGATTAATGACAAAGCTTGGGCTTAAGCCACTTTGGACACTTTGTTAAGAGAGGATGCATGCTATATTAAGGTGGAGAAGCAATCGAACGTAACTAAGAAGCAGTATCCATAACCATGAAAGGCTAGAGAACCATTGAATCTTGATGAAGTTTTCAGGGCTGAAGATAGGAGTACTATTGACATAGGGAAATATCATCAAATGCATCATTGGATGAGTTTCTATTTGTACAGGTCTGTGCATAATCCGGGATGTACGGACCGTACTTATCCATGCAAAGTCCGGGTGTGCAAAATCCAGGAATCTGGATTTTGAGTTCTAGGATCATTCTGGAGAAAAGTTTGAAGATTGAGGTTCGTGCAAAATCCGTGTTAAAATAGAAGGTTCTAGAAGGTTCTAGATATTTCATATTAAGCACATGTATTTTGTTTTAATCCCTATCTTGTCTTATAGTTAATCTAGGGCTTCTCCCCTAAGCTTATAAAAGGGAGAGCCTTCACATTTTGTAAACCTAATGAATGCAACATCTTTCTCTCTTCTTCTTCTTGGCCGCCAATGACCTTATCTCTTTCTCTCTTACAATCTTGATTCTACATACTCTAAATCTCTATATCTCTTATGGTATCAGAGCAAGTTTATGATTCTTTCACTCTCTAGTTCTTAAATAGCTCAAAATCTCTCTTGTTCTTATTCTTCTTTGGCGGCTTAAATCTCTCAAAATCTCTCTTGTTCTTATTCTTCTTTGGCGGCTCAAATATCTTTCTTCTTGAGATCTCTCTTGGTTGTTCTCTTTGAATCTGTCTTAGTTTCATCTATTTAGGTGTTAAATCTGTGGTTCTGGTGGCTGAAATCTTTAGGGGTTTAGTTCATCTGGTTGTAGGTTTTTCTTGGTTGTAGTTCTTGGTGGTTTAGTTCATCTGGTTGTAGAGCTAGTTGGCGGTTTTTGGTGGCTGAAATCTTTAGGGGATTAGTTCATCTGGTTGTAGGTTGTTCTTGGTTGTAGCTCTTGGCGGTTTAGTTCATCTGGTTGTAGAACTAGCTGGTGGTTTGTTTCAACTTGTTGGTGCTGTTCTTGGTAAACTATGGATAGCTCTAAACCCATTGTGATTCCAGTGACTCTCAAAGGACTTAACTACTTGCTGTGGGCCAGAACTACCAGGATAGCTCTTTGTGGTCGTGGCCTTTGGAGCCATGTAGAAGGCTATCAAGTGAACAAGGAAACCATAAAGGAAGGTGTGATGGAAGGTAGTGAAGACCTAAGCCCTGAAGATAGCAAATGGTTCCAAGAGGATCAATGTGTTCTTCGGCTCCTTCAAAACTCCCTAGAAGCGCCAATACTTGAAGCTTATTCCTATTGTGAAACAGCTAAGGAACTATGGGACACTCTCAAGAATGTTTATGGGAACGTTTCTAACATCTCCCGTGTCTTTGAAGTGAAGAAAGCTATCAACAATCTCAGCCAAGAAGACTTGGAGTTCACTGCACACTTTGGAAAGTTTAGATCTCTTTGGGCAGAGTTGGAGATGCTTAGACCTCACTCTATGGATCTGGCAACAATAAGGGAAAGGAGTGAACAAGACAAGGTCTTTGGCCTCCTACTCACCTTGAATCCTGCCTACAACGACCTGATCAAGCATATCCTTAGGGCAGAGAAGCTACCATGCTTGGAGGAAGTGTGTTCTCAAGTGCAAAGAGAGCAAGGATCGGTTGGGCTCTTTGGTGGAAAAGGAGGAGATATGGTCATGGCTCATAAAGCGGCTTTCAAACATGAGGATAGGAAGATCTTGGTGTGTGACCATTGTAAGAAGAGGGGCCATACCAAAGACAAGTGTTGGATCCTTCACCCACATCTCAAGCCGGCTAAGTTCAAGACACAAGCTCAAGTACACCTTGCTAAGGAGAGAAGCGATCAAGCACAAGCTGGATCATCCAAGCAAGGAGAGGAGCTTTCTAGGGTCGCCTATACCAATGATATTGTGAGGAAGTCAGACTTGGAGGCGCTTATCAAGTCCATTGCCGCTCTTACCAATAAGGAATCCGGTATCACTCATTTAGCTTCTTTGCCAAATTCACCTAGTAAAACATTGATAATTGATTCAGGTGCCTCACATCACATGATTAGCAATCCTAGACTCATTAACAATGTTAAACCAGCTGGTGGAAATGTGATAATTGCAAATGGTGATAGGATTCCCGTAAGAGGAATAGGTGATTTAAAACTGTGTGATAAGAACTCTAAGGCCTTCTTTATGCCTGAATTTATTTATAATCTTGTATCAGTAAAAAGGGCAACAAATGATCTTGATTGCCATACTATCTTTGGTCCTAACAGTTTTCATTTTCAGGATATTAAGAGTGGAAAGGTTATTGGGGAAGGAAAGACTAAGGGGGACCTATATGTTCTTGAAGACACCTCATCCAGCCGCTCTCCTCCATCTACTTTAATATCATGTTTTGCATCCAGTTCCAATACATTGTGGTATGCTAGATTAGGACATCCACACTATAGAGCTCTTGAAATAATGTTACCCCATGTTGTCTTTGATAATTCTAGTTGTGAAGCTTGCATTTTAGGCAAGCATTGTAAAACCGTATTTCCTAAGTCTTCTACTATCTATGAACAATGTTTTGATTTAGTGCACTCTGATGTATGGACCTCACCTTGCTTATCTAGGGATAATAACAAGTATTATGTCACATTCATTGATGAGAAATCGAAGTATACTTGGATCACATTATTATCATCTAAGGACAAAGTATTTGATGCATTTCTCAATTTCCAATCTTATGTGACTAATCAGTTTAATGCAAAGATTAAGGTACTTAGGTCTGACAATGGTGGGGAATACACAAGTCACAAGTTCAAAGATAACTTGAAGAAACATGGAATCTTACACCAAACCAGTTGTCCTTACACACCACAACAAAATGGAGTGGCCGAAAGGAAGAATCGACATCACATGGAGGTAGCAAGATCTATGATGTTCTACACCAATGTTCCAAGGAGATTCTGGGGTGATGCAGTCATGGCAGCATGCTACCTTATCATTAGGATACAACCAAGGATCCTCAATGACCTATCTGTTGATTTTAGAAGTTTAGGGAGAGATAAGAATGAAGATAAGAGAATTGGCGTAATAAGAGAGAGAGAGATTGCTGAATTTTTCTTCATATTTTCTCTCATTCAACCAATACAATGCACAAGTATATATAGACTTTACAAGCATAAGCTAAGGAAAAAATATCTAAGGAAGAGGAAGAGAAGAGGTGTGATGATGGAGTGGTTGAGCAGCTCCAACAGTGCAGCTGCGCCCATGCTGTTCCCATGCTGTGCCCATACCTTCTCCCTGCAGCCCCCATGCCTCCTTTGCTTCCTCACTTTGTTTAGTTAGCTTGTCTAGTTGATATCCAACAGCTTCCTTTTCTTCTAGTTCCTTATAAACTAGCTCTCCTTCTAGTTCCTTCACAACTAGTTCTTTCCTTTTCCCTCCTTTTCTTGAGTTTGAATTCTTCTTCTTGAGATCACATATTTCAACACTCCCCCTCAAGATTGGTCGGTGAATATCCTTTAGACCGATCTTGCCATATATGTGATCCCCAATGATCGAGGATGTTGCCTTGGTGAAGATATCCGCTAGCTGTTCCCCACTTGCTACGAATGCGGGTTTGATGATTCCTTCTTGAATCTTTCCCCTCACAAAGTGACAAGCCACTTCTATATGCTTGGTCCTTTCATGGAATACCGGATTGGATGCTATATGTATTGCAGCTTGATTATCACAATACAACAGCATCTCCTCAGCCTCAAGTATCCCAAGATCTTCTAGGAATGCCCTCACCCATATCAATTCTTTTGTCACCTCCTTCATAGCCCTATACTCGGCTTCAGCACTTGATAAGGCTATAACTTTCTGCTTCTTACTTCTCCAAGTGACTAGATTACCTCCCACAAAGGTACAAAAACCGGATGTGGACTTTCTATCTTGCTTATCTCCAGCCCAATCCGCATCACAATATCCTTGAACCTTTGTGTTTCCATTAGCCTTCATCCATATGCCTTTTCCAGGGCTGTTTTTTAAGTACCTTAGCAGCCTCTCAATCATGTTCCAATGCTGCATAGTTGGTTTTTGCATATGTTGACTCACACGGTTCACTGCAAAGCAAATATCCGGCCTTGTAATAGTAAGATAGATGAGCTTGCCCACCATCCTCTGGTATCTTTTAATATTCTCCAATGGCTCCCCCTCAGGACTATCTCGGTAGCCTTCTTCTATTGGAGTTTTGGCCGGTTTGGATCCTAACTTCCCGGTTTCTTCCAAGAGATCCAGCACATATTTCCTTTGGGAGATGAACATCCCATCTTCAAACCGTGTCATTTCGATCCCTAGGAAGTATTTAAGCTCTCCTAGATCCTTTATATCAAAAGCAACCTTCAAGAGTTCCTTGATTCGATCTACTCCATCTTTGTCACTTCCTGTGATGATTAGATCATCAACATAGATCAAGACCACCACTACTCCTCCTTTACTTTTCCTTGTGAAAAGTGTATGATCAGCTTCCGATCTTATGAACTCCTTCTCCAAAAGACAAGCACTTAGCCTTTGGTACCATGCCCTTGGAGATTGCTTTAGCCCATAGATTGCTTTCTTCAATCTACAAACTTTGTTGCCTTCCTTATGATATCCTTGGGGTGGATCCATATACACTTCCTCTTCCAAATCCCCTTGCAAGAAGGCGTTCTTGACATCCATCTGCCATAGATCCCACTTCAAGTTCACTGCCACCGAGATTAGGATTCTGATGGAATGGAGCTTAGCAACCGGAGCAAATGTCTCGGTATAATCCTCCCCATAGATTTGAGTATACCCTTTTGCTACCAACCTTGCCTTGTATCTTTCTATCCTCCCATCACTTGTGTATTTGATTGTATACACCCATCTACACCCAACTGGCTTCTTATCCCTTGGTAAATCGGTTAAGTACCAAGTATGATTCCTTTTCATGGACTTCATTTCCTCTTCCATGGCTTTTACCCATACTCCACTCTCACACGCTTCTTCATATGAGTTAGGTATGGATTCCTTGCTGATTTTTCCAAGAAAAGCTTCATGCTCCATAGGTAAGGATGCCAACGAGCAAAAATGCTCAATGGGATATGTAACAGTGCTAGTTTGAGTGTTATCTCCCCCTTGTGATAAGAGAGTGCTGTCGCCAATAGGATCGAGATCTAAGCTCGCCGTACGCTCAGGGCATTCTCTTATCACACAAGGAAGATTACTCGCACTAGACTCTCCTTGGAGCATGGCAGAGTTGTTGTAGCCATAGTAAACACGTTGTCGCCTCTGTCTTGTACTTCTTCTTAGAGGTACTGTTGGCTCAGGTTCTTCTTTGACAATGTCAATGCTTTCTACACCTGGATTAGGTTCACTTTCCTCATCCGTGGCTTCATGATCTGAGGTTGGGTCATTCTCCTCATGTACATCATCCCTTGTTCTTGAATCTTCAAAGAACGGTATCCACTCCATAAATGGTGAGCTCATACCTTGAGGGGTATCATGATTCTTAGCTCCATAGAAGCTCTCCTTTTCATTGAACCTCACCTCTCTTGATACATAGACTCGTCTTGTCTCCGGGTTGTAGACCTTGTATCCTTTTTGTGTTGGTGAATATCCAATGAATACACACTTCATGCTTTTAGGTTCAAGCTTGTTTCTTTGACCTTCTGGTGTGAACATAAAGCAGCTACATCCAAAGGTTTTGAGATGATGTAGGCTTGGTTTCTTGTTGTACAATGCCTCAAATGGTGACTTATTATCCAGGTTCTTGGTTGGAAGACGGTTGATCAAGTAGTTTGAAGTCATCACGGCATCTCCCCAATGAAGTTTAGGTACTCCCTTGGCAATCATGATGGTCCTTGCTACCTCCATTAGGTGTCTATTTTTTCTTTCAGCTACTCCTATTTGTTGTGGAGTATAGGCGCAAGATGTTTGATGGATGGTGCCAAGGTTGTTGAGTAATTCCTTGAACCGCTTGCTTATATACTCTCCTCCATTATCACTTCTTAAGATCTTGATTGTTGTTTTGAATTGTGTAGACACATAGTTGATGAAGTTGGTGAATGCTTCATAAACTTGATCTTTGGTATGTAGAAGAGTAATCCATGTGTATTTTGAGTAGTCATCTATGAATGAAACAAAATACTTATATTAATCTCTTGAATTACAAGGAGCGGTCCATACATCCGAGTGTACAATGCCAAAAGCTTCATCACAAAATGTAGATGAAGTAGGAAACACTTGTCTACAATGTTTCCCTAGTACACATGCTTCACATACTACTTCTTCTTGAATGAGATTGGGTAAGGCCACTTTGAGAACTGCAGAGCTTGGATGTCCCAACCTTTCATGCCATAGTGGACTATCTCCAATCTCCTTCCTACTAGATACTTCTACATCCGCCTTCATTCCAAGCGCTTTCACATCCGCTTGTTTATTTGTGTGCAAAAGATATACTCCATCCTCTACCTTCCCTTCTCTGAGCACTTTGTTTGTTTTAGGGTCCTGAAACTTAACAAAGTCAGTCCCAAACAATGCCACACAATCCAAATCCTTGGTAGCTTTATGAACTGATAGAAGATTAGATGAGAAACTAGGCATATATAAGGCTTTTGTTCCCTTTTTGAAAAGTTCTAATTCCCCTATCCCTTCAATCGGAACTGAACTCCCATTTGCCACTTGCACATTCCCATGATAAGGCTCAAGATTTTTAAGCATGTCTTGATCCTTAATCATGTGATGAGAAGCCCCTGAATCCACAATCACTTTGTCCTTTTTATGGAGCTTTTAGAACCGAGGAAGCCCTTACCAGATTCAGTGAGCTTGGCTAGGCTCTTGATGAGGGCTTCGAATTCGGACCTCTTGACCGTATCCTCAACTGGTTGTGCCACACCCATGAAGGCTCTAGGTCCACTTCCATTCTCCTTTAGCCTTTTAGGCCTCAAGTGTGGATGAAGGGTCCAACACTTCTCCTTAGTGTGTCCCTTCATTTTACAATGCTCACATTCCAACACCCTCTTGTCGAATGTAAGATTCTTCCTTGCAAGATGTGCAGCCTCGCTTGGTGCACGAAATAGGTCTCTTGACCCTTCCTCTCTTTGAATCATGCCACATACTTCCGCTAGACTTGGCAGCTTCTCAAATCTAAGTATGTGCTTGATAAGATCTTTGTAGGATGCGTTGAGCGCCAAGAGAAGCCCAAACACTTGATCTTGGTCACGCCTTTCTCCTAACTCCTTGGGGTCCATAGTTTGTGGCCTCAAGATCTCCAGTTCGGCCCACAAGCTTCTATACTCCCCAAACATTTCCTTGAATGGCTTCTCTCCTTGTTGAAGCTCATTCAACGCCCTCTTCACCTCAAATATCCTTGATATATTTGAGATGTTTCCATATACTCCCTTGAGTATATCCCACAACTCCTTGGCGGTATCCGCATATGAGTAGGCCGCCAGGATAGATGGCTCTAGTGAGCTTTGAAGAAGTGAAAGAGTGAACTGCTCTTCTTGCTCTTCCTTGTCATTGTATGGTTCGGCTTCTTCCTTAGGTTCAATGAACTTCCAAAGTCCTCTACCTCTTAGAACGGTCTTAGTAGTTTTTGCCCAAAGAAGGTAGTTATCTCCTTTAAGAACAACAGAAATCGCTACTCTATTCACCTCCATTCTCTTGTAGTAATACACAATCCCAGCTCTTTCACAACTTGAAGATCAACCGATCTCAAGGATATTAATCTCAGAGTGAATAGAACTTGGTAAGATGTATTGCTATAGATTAGAAGGTTTTGAAGATAGCTTAAAGGGATTATGAAGAGAGTTTAAGCGGTTGGATAAAGAACCCGCTCTGATACCATGTTGATTTTAGAAGTTTAGGGAGAGATAAGAATGAAGATAAGAGAATTGGCGTAATAAGAGAGAGAGAGATTGCTGATTTTTTTTTCTTATTTTCTCTCATTCAACCAATACAATGCACAAGTATATATAGACTTTACAAGCATAAGCTAAGGAAAAAATATCTAAGGAAGAGGAAGAGAAGAGGTGTGATGATGGAGTGGTTGAGCAGCTCCAACAGTGCAGCTGCGCCCATGCTGTTCCCATGCTGTGCCCATACCTTCTCCCTGCAGCGCCCATGCCTCCTTTGCTTTCTCACTTGGTTTAGTTAGCTTGTCTAGTTGATATCCAACAGCTTCCTTTTCTTCTAGTTCCTTATAAACTAGCTCTCCTTCTAGTTCCTTCACAACTAGTTCTTTCCTTTTCCCTCCTTTTCTTGAGTTTGAATTCTTCTTCTTGAGATCACATATTTCAACACTATCACCATTTGAGGTACTAAATAAAACTAAACCTTCTCTTGATCACTTACGGGTCTTTGGGTGTGTTTGTTTTATCTTAAGACCAGGTGAGCTGAGGGACAAACTTGAGGCTAAGAGCACAAGAGGGATGTTCCTAGGATACTCCACTACTCAAAAGGGGTACAAATGCTATGACTTCTCAAAGAACAGAACCGTTGTCTCAAGGGAGGTCAAGTTTATTGAAAACCAAGGGTACTATGAGAAGAAGGACTGGGAGAGCCTGAAAGATTTGGCAAGTTCACCAAATGATAGAGCTGCAAGCCTCAGATACCTTCTAAGTCACCTTGGGAACAATCATGAAACTAGTAATACCAGGGAAGCAACCGAAAACACTCCACCAGAACCAGATTCTCTTGACAAGGAACAACACCTAGATCAAGAGGAGGAAGTTGTTACTGGGGAAACGGTTCTGGAAACCCAAGAGCATGGGTCAGAAACAGAAGAAGAGGCTACTCAAGCAGAGGAGCAAGAGGAGGTGCCTCCTCTTAGGAGAAGCACAAGACAAAAGTTTGGTCCGGAACATTGGAAGCAAACAAGAGTCTACTTCAATAATCAAGCTGTGGCACATCCTATTCAAGCCGTTTGTTCACTTGACCTTTTGCCAATCACTCATCAAGCCTTCTTAGGAAAAATTGAAGCCCAATGGATACCTCAAAGCTATGAGGAAGAAAAAGACAACAAACAGTGGTTAGAAGCGGTAAAGGATGAAGTTGGGGCAATGGAGAGAAATCATACATGGGATGAAGTTGATCTTTCTAAAGGGAAGAAAGCGGTCAGCTCCAAATAGGTTTTCACTATCAAATACCTGAGCAATGGAGATATTGAGAGGTACAAGGCTAGACTAGTTGCAAGGGGATTCACACAAACATATGGAGATGACTACACGGACACCTTTGCCCCAGTTGCCAAACTCCACACGGTTAGGGTGGTTCTTTCATTAGCAACAAATCTAGATTGGGAGCTATGGCAAATGGATATGAAGAATGCTTTCCTACAAGGAGAACTTGCAGAAGAAGTGTACATGAGACCACCACCAGGTCTTGACAATTCAATTACTCCAGGGAAAGTTCTAAGACTTAGGAAGGCGATTTATGGGCTGAAACAATTTCCAAGGGCATGGTACCACAAACTGAGCTTTACTCTCAAAGCAAGAGGCTTCAAAAGATCAGAATCAGACCATACTCTCTTCACCCTCCATAGCGCCAAAGGGATCATTGTGGTCTTAATCTATGTGGATGATCTTATCATTTCCGGCAATGATAAGGATGGTATTCAGCACACTAAGGCTTTCCTTAAAACTATCTTTGACATTAAAGATCTTGGAGAACTAAAGTATTTCCTAGGGATTGAAATATGTCGTTCAACGGATTGCCTATTCCTTTCACAAAGGAAATATACTCTTGATTTGTTAAGTGAGACAGGAAAGCTTGGAGTGAAGCTAGCTAAAACTCCACTTGAAGATGGCTACAAGGTCAAGCGAAAGGGGGAGAACACGGCAGGAGAAGAAAAGGATCCATCAAATGAGCCCTATGATGATCCTCTTCAATATAGACGATAAGTAGGTAAGCTCATTTACTTAACTATCACCAGACCTGATTTGTGTTTTGCTGTGAACCAGGTGAGTCAACACTTGCAAACACCGGATTCCAATGATATATAGTGGGTGTTTGCATGTGTTGACTCACCTGGTTCACAGCAAAACACAAATCAGGTCTGGTGATAGTTAAGTAAATGAGCTTACCTACTTATCGTCTATATTGAAGAGGATCATCATAGGGCTCATTTGATGGATACTTTTCTTCTCCTGCCGTGTTCTCCCCCTTTCGCTTGACCTTGTAGCCATCTTCAAGTGGAGTTTTAGCTGGCTTCAAGTGAGTAAACACATGCAAACACCCACTATATATCATTGGAATCCGGTGAGTCAAAAAACCACTTATGCTCTTTGCCTCATAATAGATTTTTTCCCAAGTGGTTTTTTCTATGATGAGGTTTTGACTGAGGTAACGCCTATGGGGTATCCAATCTTAGCCTTTGCTCACCGATGGCTAAGCTTGAGGGGGAGTATTGACATAGGGAAATATCATTAAAGGCATCATTGGAGGAGTTTCTATTTGTACAGGTCCGTGCATAATCCGGGATGTACGGACCGTACTTATCCGTGCAAAGTCCGGGTGTGCAAAATCCGGGAATCCGGATTTTGAGTTCTAGGATGACCCGGGAGAAAAGTTTGAAGATTGAGGTTCGTGCAAAATCCGTGTTAAAATAGAAGGTTCTAGATATTTCATATTAAGCACATTTATTTTGTTTTAATCCCTATCTTGTCTTGTAGTTAATCTAGGGCTTCTCCCTTAAGTTATAAAAGGGAGAGCCTTCACATTTTGTAAACCTAATGAATGCAACATCTTTCTCTCTTCTTCTTCTTGGCCGCAAATGGCCTTATCTCTTTCTCTCTTACAATCTTGATTCTACATACTCTAACTCTCTAAATCTCTTAAGTACCACCAAGATGAGTTAGTTCAAGGCTTATACAACACCTATGGATGCTTATATGATGAAGCAATGCTCTGAGTTACAACCTCAATGGATGTTTAGTAGGCATAAGTTACTGTCGCATTGTGCTTTGGACTTGGTCTAAACAAATGAATAGTAACAAAGCTTGGGCTTAAGCCTCTTTGGACACTTTGTTAAGAGAGGATGCATGCTATATTTAGGTTTAGAAGAAATCCAACTTAACTAAGAATTAGTATCCATAACCATGAAAGGCTAGAGAACCATTGAATCATGAAGAAGTTTTTGGGGCTGAAGATAGGAGTACTACCAAGATGAGTTAGTCAAGACTTAAACAACACCTATGGATGCTTATATGATGAAGTACTGCTTTGAGTTGCAACCTCTATGGATGTTTAGTAGGCATAAGTTACAGTCGCATTGTGCTTTGGACTTGGTCTAAAAGAATGAATAGTGAAAAAGCTTGGGGTTAAGCCACTTTGGACACTTTTTGAGAGTGGATGCATGCTATATTAGGGTGGAGAAGCAATCCAACATAACTAAGAAGGAGTATCCCTCACCATGAAAGACTAGAGAACCATTGAATCTTGAAAAAGATTTTGGGGCTTAAGATAGGAGTACAACCAAGATGACGTAGTTCAAGGTTTAAACAGCACCTATGGATGCTTATATGATGAAGAAATGCTTTGAGTTACTACCTATATGGATATTTAGTAGGCATAAATTACTATTGCATTGTGCTTTGGACTTGGCCTAAACAATGAATAGTGACAAAGCTTGGGCTTAAGCCACTTTGGACCCTTTGTTAAGAGAGGATGCATGCTATATTAAGGTGGAAAAGCAATCCAATGTAACTAAGAAGCAGTAACCATAACCATGAAAGGCTAGAGAACCATTGAATCTTGATGAAGTTTTCGGGGCTGAAGATAAAAGTACCACCAAGATGAATTAGTTTAAGGCTTATACAACACCTATGGATGCTTATATGATGAAGCAATGATTTAAGTTACAACCTCTATGGATGTTTAGTAGGCATAAGTTTCTGTCACATTGTGCTTTAGACTTGGTCTAAATGGATGAATAGTGACAAAGCTTGGGCTTAAGCCACTTTGGACACTTTGTTAAGAGAGGATGCATGCTATATTAAGGTGGACAAGCAATCCAACGTAACTAAGAAGCAGAATCCATAACCATGAAAGGCTACAGAACCATGAATCTTGAAGAAGTTTTTGGGGCTATAGATTTGAGTACTACCAAGATGAGTTAGTTCTAGGCTTAAACAATACCTATGGTTGCTTATATGATGAAGCAATGCTTTGCGTTACAACCTCTAAGGATGTTTAGTAGGCATAAGTGACTGTCGCATTGTGCTTTAGACTTGGTCAAAATGGATGAATAGTGACAAAGCTTGGGCTTAAGCCACTTTGGACACTATGTTAAGAGAGGATGCATGCTATATTAAGATGGAGAAGCAATCCAACGTAACTAAGAAGCAGTATCCATAACCATGAAAGGCTAGAGAACCATTGAATCTTGAAGATGTTTTTGAGGCTGAAGTTAGGAGTACCACCAAGATGAGTTAGTTCAAGGCTTATACAACATCTATGGATGCTTATATGATGAAGCAATGATTTGAGTTACAACCTCTATGGATGTTTAGTAGGCATAAGTTACTGTCGCATTGTGCTTTGGACTTGGTCTAAATGAATAAATAATGACAAAGCTTGGGCTTAAGCCACTTTGGACACTATGTTAAGAGAGGATGCATGCTATATTAAGATGGAGAAGCAATCCAATGTAACTAAGAAGCAATATCCATAACCATGAAAGGCTAGAGAACCATTGAATCTTGAAGATGTTTTTGAGGCTGAAGATAGGAGTACCACCAGGATGAGTTAATTCAAGGCTTATACAACACCTATGGATGCTTATACGATGAAGCAATGTTTTAAGTTACAACCTCTATGGATGTTTAGTAGGCATAAGTTACTGTCGCATTCTGCTTTGGACTTGGTCTAAATGAATAAATAATGACAAAGCTTGGGCTTAAGTCACTTTGGACACTTTGCTAAGAGTGGATGCATGCTAAATTAAGGTGGAGAAGCAATCAACCGTAACTAAGAAGCGGTTTCCATAACCATGAATGGCGAGAGAACCATTGAATCTTAAAGATGTTTTCGGGGCTGAATATAGGATTACTACCAAGATGAGTTAGGTCAAGACTTAAACAATACCTATGGTTGCTTATATGATGAAGTTATGCTTTGAGTTACAATCTCTATGGATGTTTAGTAGGCATAAGTTACTGTCGCATTGTGCTTTGAACTTGGTCTAAATGAATGAATAGTGATAAAGCTTTGGCTTAAGCCACTTTGGGAACATTGTTAAGAGAGGATGTTGGAATTTAAGAGAATATGTGTTTAAGAGAGAGTTTCAAGCTGAATATTTTTCTCATATCTTTACAAGAGGTATACAATGTGATTTATAGAGATTTTACAATGAAGTAGAAGGAGAGAAGAAGTTGCGAGAGAAAGAAGGAAGAGAAGAGAGGAGATTGGCGTGAAGGAGGAAGAAGAGAGCAGTTCAGCTACTCCAACAGTACTACGCCCCATACCTTGATTCTGGCGCCCATTCTTCTGTCTGACCACCCATGCCATTGCCCATGCTGCAACTTGCTTGTTCTCTTTAGCTTAGTTGATCTTCTAGTTCACTTCCAACCATAACTAGTTTGTTCTCAACAGCTTCCTTAACTTGCTTTCCTTTATTACTCCTTAGTTCTTCCTTATTCATTTCGCCATTCTCAACACTCCCCCTCAAGACTGGCCGGTGAGGATTCCATAGGCCAATCTTGTCATGAATATACTCGCATACGCCCAATGAAGTAGCCTTGGTGAAGATATCAGCCATTTGATCCCCACTTTTTACAAACTTAGGAGTGATCAATCCTTCTTGAAATTTTTCTCGGACAAAATGACAATCTACTTCAATGTGTTTTGTCGGTTCATGGAAGACTGGATTAAGAGCTATGTGTATCGCAGCTTGGTTATCACAATAAAGACTCATTGATCTGGTCTCATGAATTCCTAGATCCCTGAGTAATGCTCTTAGCCACATCATCTCCTTTGTTACTTCGTTCATTGCTCTATATTCGGCCTCAGCGCTTGACAGAGCAATCACCTTCTGTTTTTTACTTCTCCAAGTCACAAGATTACCTCCTACAAAGGTACAATACCCAGTTGTTGATTTTCTGTCTTGTTTATCTCCTGCCCAATCCGCATCACAGTAAG
Organism: Nasturtium officinale; assembly: GCA_963854855.1. Taxonomy (NCBI): domain Eukaryota; kingdom Viridiplantae; phylum Streptophyta; class Magnoliopsida; order Brassicales; family Brassicaceae; genus Nasturtium; species Nasturtium officinale. Next base: position 13,341,397 of record OY978500.1, read on the forward strand.
CTTCAACCATAGTGTGCCCATTACATTCCAACCATATTCCCTTTCCGTGAGTCCCCTTGAGGTATATTAATATTCTTTCCACCATGCCCCAATGGTGTGTTTTAGGCGCTTGCATATGCTGGCTTACTCTGTTTACTGCAAAACAGATATCAGGCCGTGTTATTGTTAAGTATATCAGCTTCCCTACTAATCTTTGATATTGCTTAACATCCGGCCATGCCTCTTCTCTCTTTGCATCTTGGTATCCTTCTTCAATAGGTGTTTTTGCTGGTTTCGATCCTAGCTTTCCAGTTTCTTTTAGCAAATCCATCACATACTTCTGCTGTGATACAAACATCCCATTTGGCTCCCGAGTCATCTCAATACCCAGAAAGTACTTCAGCTCCCCCAAATCTTTGATGTCAAAAGACGACCTCAAAATCTCCTTAGTTTTCTCAATTCCTTCAATGTCATCTCCTGTGATGATTATATCATCCACATAAATCAGAACTGCCACTACACCTCCTGTATTTTTCTTGGTGAATAACGTATGATCAGCTTCAGATTTGACAAATTCTTTCTCCAATAAGCAGCTGCTCAACCTTTGATACCAAGCCCTTGGTGATTGTTTCAACCCATAGATGGCCTTTTTTAGTTTGCACACCTTGTTTTTACCTTCGTAATATCCCTGAGGAGGAGCCATAAACACTTCTTCTTCCAGGTCTCCTTGTAGAAACGCATTTTTCACATCCATTTGCCATAATCCCCATGAAAAATTAACCGCAATAGATAACAAGACTCTTACTGAATGTAACTTAGCTACAGGGGCAAATGTCTCAGCGTAGTCTTCTCCGTAGACTTGTGTGTATCCCTTAGCCACTAGTCTAGCTTTGTATCGCTCAACCTCCCCTGAGCTCTTATACTTGATGGTATACACCCATCTACAACCTATAAGTTTCTTTCCTCTTGGTAGTTCAGCCCTGCTCCACGTATTATTTCTCTCCATAGAGCTGATTTCTTCTTCCATAGCCTGAACCCATCTCTTATCCTTACACGCTTCTTCATAAGATGTTAGGACTTGGTCCTCATCGATCTTGGTCAGGTAGGCTTGGCTATTGTTGGGAAAATACACTAATGAACAATATGTAGAAATATAGATTTGAAGTTAAGAGAGAATGAAGAATGATTGGAGAATGAGAGAAAGAATAGCAAGAATGGAGAGAGTTTATGCAAGTCTTAATAATCTTATTCACTTCTTTTTCTTTCTCATATCTTTTACAAGAGATTTACAAGGATATATATAGACTTTACAAGGAGAAGAAGAAAGGGGCGTGGAGAAGAGAGAAGAAGAGAAGGAGACTTGTGGCTGAGCTACTCCAACAGTTTCTCAACAGTAAATGGTGCCCATACCTCACCCATGCTGCGCCCATACCTTCTCCCATACCTCCTTGCTTCCTAGTTTGCTTATCTAGTTGATATCCAACCGCTTCCTTTCTTTTCTAGTTCCTTTTCAACTAGTTCATTCCTCTTGATTACTCTATCACTTAAATAAGCATCTATCTCAACACTCCCCCTCAAGATTGGTCGGTGAAGATCCTTTAGACCGATCTTGCTATGGATGCGATCACAAGTGACAGATGAGGTTGCTTTGGTGAAGATATCAGCTAGTTGGTTCTCACTTGTTACAAAGGCAGGTTTAATGATTCCTTCTTGAATCTTTCCCCTCACAAAGTGACAATCCACCTCTATATGTTTGGTCCTTTCATGGAATACCGGATTGGATGCTATATATATTGCAGCTTGATTATCACAATATAGCAACATTTCCTCAGTTTCATGTATTCCAAGATCCCCTAAGAATGCCTTTACCCAAATAAGTTCTTTCGTCACTTCCTTCATAGCTCTATACTCGGTTTCAGCACTAGACAAGGCTATAACCTTCTGCTTTTTACTCCTCCAAGTCACTAGATTGCCTCCTACATAGGTACAAAAACCGGATGTGGACTTTCTATCCTTCTTATCTCCAGCCCAATCTGCATCGCAATATCCTTGAACCTTTGTGTTTCCATTAGCCTTCATCCATATGCCTTTTCCGGGATTGTTTTTCAGATATCTTAGCAGCCTTTCAATCATGTTCCAATGCTGCGTGGTTGGCTTTTGCATATGTTGGCTCACACGGTTTACTGCAAAGCAAATGTCCGGCCTAGTGATAGTAAGATAGATGATCTTGCCCACCATCCTTTGATATCTCTTAATGTTCTCCAAAGGCTCCCCCTCAGGACTATCTTGATAGCCTTCTTCTATTGGAGTTTTAGCCGGTTTGGATCCTAGCTTCCCAGTTTCTTCTAAGAGATTAAGCACATATTTCCCTTGAGAGATGAACATTCCATCTTCAAACCGTGTCATCTCAATTCCTAGGAAGTACTTAAGTTCCCCCAAGTCCTTTATATCAAAATCGGCCTTCAAGATCTTCTTGGTTTGATCTACTCCATCTTTGTCACTTCCTGTGATGATTAGATCATCCACATATATTAATACTACAACCGTTCCTCCTTCACTTTGTCTTGTGAACAATGTGTGATCAGCTTTAGATCTTATGAACTCTCTCTCCAACAGACAAGCGCTTAGCCTTTGGTACCATACTCTTAGGGATTGCTTCAGCCCATAGATGGCTTTCTTCAATCTGCAAACTTTGTTGCCTTCCTTATGATATCCTTGGGGTGGATCCATATACACCTCTTCTTCCAAGTCTCCTTGCAAGAATGCGTTTTGACATCCATCTGCCATAGATCCCATTTTAAGTTTACTGCCACTGAGATTAGTATTCTTATTGAATGAAGCTTAGCAACCGGAGCAAATGTCTCGGTATAGTCTTCCCCATAAACTTGAGTATACCCTTTTGCTACCAACCTTGCCTTGTACCTTTCTATCTTCCCATCACTTGTGTATTTGATCGTATACACCCATCTACTCCCAACCGACTTCTTATCCTTTGGTAAGTCGGTTAAGTACCAAGTATTATTCCTTTCCATGGACTTCATTTCCTCTTCCATGGCTTTCACCCATACTTCACTCTCACATGCTTCTTCATATGAGCTTGGAATGTATTCCTTGCTGATTTTTGTGAGAAACACTTCATGCTCCATGGGTAATGTCGCCAAGGAACAGAAATGCTCAATGGGATATGTGATAATACTAGTTTGAGTGTGATCTCCTCCTTGTGATATGAGAGTGCTGTCGCCAATAGGATCGAGATCTAAGCTCGCTGTACGCTCAGGACACTCTCCTATCACACAAGGAAGATTACTCATACTAGACTCTCCTTGGAGCATAGCAGAATTGTTGTAGCCATAGAAATCACGTTGTCGCCTCTGTCTTGTACTTCTTCTTAGAGGTATGATTGGCTCAGATTCTCCTTCCTCAACATCCGCTTCTTCTTCAGCTGAATCCTGATCTGGTTCCATATGTGTATCATCTGCATCTCCATCTTCCATGATGCTCTCAGATGGTGCATTCTCTCCTTGTATTTCATCCCTTGTTATTGGCACTTCATTGAACAGCATCAAATCCATAGATGATGAGACTATACCTTCAAGAGTATCATGATTCTTGGCTCCATAAAAGCTTTCTTTTTCATTGAACTTTACCTCTCTAAACACATATACCCTTCTTGTCTCCGGATTGTAGACCTTGTAGCCCTTTTGAGTTGGTGAGTATCCAATGAAAACACACTTCATGCTTCTAGGTTCAAGCTTGTTTCTTTGTCCTTCTGGTAGAAACATGAAACACTTACATCCAAACGCCTTAAGGTGATGTAAGCTTGGTTTCTTTTTGTACAACACTTCAAACGGTGATCTATCTTCCAAGTTCTTTGTTGGAAGCCGGTTAATCAAATAGTTTGAAGTCATTACCGCATCTCCCCAATGAGATTTAGGTACTCCTTTGGCAATCATGATAGTCCTTGCGACTTCCATTAGATGCCTATTTTTCCTTTCTGCTACCCCATTTTGTTGTGGAGTGTATGCACAAGATGTTTGATGAATGATGCCAAAGTTGTTGAGTAGCTCCTTAAATCTCTTGCTTACATATTCTCCTCCATTATCACTTCTTAAGACCTTGATTGTTGTTTTGAATTGTGTAGAAACATAGTTAATGAAGTTGGTGAATGCTTCATAAACATGGTCCTTGGAGTTTAAGAGTGTGACCCATGTGTATCTTGAGTAATCATCAATGAAAGAAACAAAGTACTTATATTGATCCCTTGAATTACATGGTGCGGTCCATACATCCGAGTGTACAATGCCAAAAACTTCATCACAAGTTGTGGATGAGATAGGAAAAACTTGTCTACAATGTTTTCCTAGTACACATGCTTCACATACTACTTCTTCTTGAATGAGATTGGGTAAGACCATCTTGAGAACTGCGGAACTTGGGTGTCCTAGCCTTTCATGCCATAATGGGCTATCTCTAATCTCCTTCCTACCAGAAACTTCTACATTTGCCTTCATTCCAAGAGCCATTGGATCCTCTTATTTATTTGCTTCCAAAAGATACACACCATCCTCTACCTTCCCTTCTCCGAGTACATTGTTTGTTTTAGGGTCCTGAAACTTAACAAAGTCAGTCCCAAACAATGCTACACAATCCAAATCCTTTGTAGCTTTATGAACTGATAGAAGATTAGATGAGAAACTAGGCATGTATAAAGCTTTTGTTTCCTTCTTGAAAAGTTCTAACTTTCCTATCCCTTCAATCGGAACTGAGCTTCCATTAGCTACTTGTACATTTCCATGATAAGGCTCAAGATTTTTTAACAAGTCTTGATCCTTAATCATGTGATGAGAGGCTCCGGAATCTACAATCATTTTACCCTTCCTTATGGCGCTTTTAGAGCTGAGGAAACTCTTACCAGATTCTGTTAACTTAGCTAGGCTCTTGATAAGAGCCTCAAACTCTGATCTTTTGACAGTATCCTCAACTGGTTGTGCAACCCCCATGAAGGCCCTATGCCCACTTCCACTCTCCCTTAGCCGCTTAGGTCTCAAATGCGGATGGAGAGTCCAACACGTTTCCTTGGTATGCCCTTTCATCTTACAATGCTCACAGTCCAACACCCTTCTTTCAAACATGAGATTCCTTTTTGCAAGATGTGCAGCTTCACTTAGTGCTCGGAATAGGTCTCTTGAGCCCTTATCCCTTTGTATCAAGCCACATACTTCGGCTAGACTTGGCAGCTTCTCAAATCTAAGTATGTGCTTGATAAGATCCTTGTAAGATGCATTGAGTGCCAAGAGAAGTCCAAACACTTGGTCTTGGTCACGCCTTTCACCTAACTCCTTGGGGTCTATAGTTTGTGGCCTCAAGATCTCCAACTCGGCCCACAAGCTTCTATACTCCCCAAACATTTCCTTGAATGGCTTCTCCTCTTGTTGAAGCTCATTCAGCGCCCTCTTCACCTCAAATATCCATGATATGTTTGACACATTTCCATATACTCCCTTGAGTATATCCCACAGCTCCTTAGCGGTATCCGCATATGAGTAGGCCGCCAAGATGGATGGTTCTAGTGAGCTTTGAAGAAGAGAAAGAGTGTACTGTTCTTCTTGCTCTTCCTTAGCTTCCTCCTTCTCATTTCTCACCACCGCCTCCGCTTCCTCCTTTGGCTCAACATACCGCCAAAGTCCTCGGCCTCTAAGAATGGTTTTAGTGGTTTTTGCCCAAAGAAGGTAGTTGTTCCCTTTGAGCATTACTGAGATTGCTACTCTATTTGTCTCCATTTTCTAGTAATAATACACAATTCTAGTTCTTTCACAACTTGAAGATCCTATGATCTCAAGGATATTAATCTCAGAGTGAATAGAACTTAGAAAGGTGTATTGTTATAGATTAGAAGATTTGTAGAGTGCTAGAAGAATTATAAGAGAGTTAAGCGTTTGGAATGCTCAACCTTGCTCTGATACCATGTAGAAATATAGATTTGAAGTTAAGAGAGAATGAAGAATGATTGGAGAATGAGAGAAAGAATAGCAAGAATGGAGAGAGTTTATGCAAGTCTTAATAATCTTATTCACTTCTTTTTCTTTCTCATATCTTTTACAAGAGATTTACAAGGATATATATAGACTTTACAAGGAGAAGAAGAAAGGGGCGTGGAGAAGAGAGAAGAAGAGAAGGAGACTTGTGGCTGAGCTACTCCAACAGTTTCTCAACAGTAAATGGTGCCCATACCTCACCCATGCTGCGCCCATACCTTCTCTCATACCTCCTTGCTTCCTAGTTTGCTTATCTAGTTGATATCCAACCGCTTCCTTTCTTTTCTAGTTCCTTTTCAACTAGTTCATTCCTCTTGATTACTCTATCACTTAAATAAGCATCTATCTCAACACAATATTCATCAATAGGGTACCTTATAGTTGCCTTTACTAAGTTTTCTTCTTGATTGAAGCATTGTTTACTTGGTAAGAGAGGGATGCTGTCGCCTATAGGTTCAGGATCAGAGCCTGCCGTACGCCCAGAACATCCCTTACTTACGGTAAACAACGCCTCAGTTTTTGTTTCTTCTTGTTGAGCCTTAGCCATGCCATTATAATATACCCTTGTGTTTTTCCAATTTTCAAGACCAAACTTTACTCTTGTACTTCTTCTTAGAGTGGGTTCGGGATCTTGTAATACTTCCTCCTCTTCATGCTCAGTCTCCCCCTCAATTCTTGAAGGAACACCATCTTCAACTGGAGGATTTAAGTTGTCATCTTCCCTAGAAGATGAGCTTCCAGCTAATGAGTGTGATTCATTATTTCCATCCTCATTTATCCCCTCTTGGTCATCTTGAGCTCCCTCCTGCATATCACTGCTTGTGTCCGCACCAATATCATTGGTCAAGATGCTTTTCTGAACTTGCACTTGATCCATACTAGAGCACACGATGTCTTTTAGCTCTTCCCATTTTTCCTTTGCGAAGTACCCATTCTTCTCATCAAACTGTACTTCTCTTGAAACATATATCCTTCTGGTCTCTGGATGAAAGCATTTGTATCCCTTTTGAGAAGATGAGTATCCCACAAAGATACACTTGACACTCTTGGGCTCTAGTTTGCCCCTTTGCATTTCTGGGATGAACACATAGCATTTACACCCAAAAACTCTTAGGTGATTGATGCTTGGTTTTATCCCATTCAAAACTTCAAATGGAGACTTGTTGCCTAGACTTTCAGTTGGTAGGCGGTTGATTACATAGCATGCTGTCATCACTGCATCTCCCCAGAACCTCTTAGGGACGCCTCTATCAAACATCATGCTTCTAGCCACTTCCAGTAGGTGCCTATTCTTCCTCTCCGACACCCCATATTGTTGTGGAGTATATGCGCAAGAAGTCTGGTGTATTATCCCATTGTCAGCCAACATCTTCTTGAATTGATTGCTTATATACTCCCCACCATTGTCACTTCTAAGAGTCTTGATCTTTACCCCAAACTGATTAAGCACATAATTGAAGAATTTCTGAAAAGATTCAAACACTTGGCTTTTAGAACTCCTTAGTGTAACCCATGTATACTTTGATTTTTGATCAATAAAAGATACGAAATATTTATATTGATCCCTAGAGATACATGGGGCTGTCCAAACATCAGAATGAACCAAATCAAAACACTTCTCATATGAAGTTGTTGATTCTGAAAACGCCTTTCTACAATGTTTTCCTAATATGCAAGCTTCACACTCTTTGTCTGTTAGGGTGAGGTTGGGCAAGACCATGCTCAGCACCTTGTGGCTTGGATGACCAAGTCGTGAGTGCCATAAAGGGCTTGGACCAACCAAACTAACCACAAATGACTTTACTCCATAGTCTTCCTCTTTATTTAGTAAATAGAGACCATCTTTCACTCCTCCTGTTCCAACCACTTCCTTGGTCTTATTATCCTGAAACTCAACCAGGTCAGACCCAAAAATAACTTTGCAATCCAAGTCTTTAGTGGTTTTGTGAACTGACAATAGATTAGAGGTAAACTGTGGAACATATAAGGCTTTAGTGTTTTTTTTAAACATCTCTAGGTCTCCAATTCCTTCTATTGGAACCTCCTTCCCATTTGCAACTCTAACATTTCTCATATATGGTTTCACGTTAGTTAACAGTTTGCCATTACTAATCATGTGATGACTAGCTCCAGAGTCCACAATTACCTGGTCACTGGCTTTAGTGACAAAGAACTTCTTACCTGATTCGGCTAACTTCTTACCAAGGCATCATTCTCAGCGCTTGTTGCCCCAGCAAAGTTCCTTGGCCCTTGACCGCTCCTTCTCAGCCTCACTGGTTTCAAGTGTGGGTGAAGAGTCCAGCACCTGTCTCTTGTATGCCCTTTCATTCTGCAGTGTTCACACTCAAGAGCCCTCCTTTCTCCATAGATTTGGTTTCTTTGTGCTACATGTGCCATCTCACCGGGGGGAATGAAAAGATTTCTAGATCCTTCCTCCTTCTGGATTTGTTGACATACCTCATTTAAAGTTGGTAACTTGTCAAACCGCAGGATATGTTGAATAAGTCCTTTGTATGAGTAATTGAGCATGAATAGTAGTCAAAACACCTGGTCTTGTTCTCCCCTCTCACCTAATTCCTTAGGATCATTGGTTGGTGGCCTCAGCATCTCAAGTTCTGCCCACAACCCTCTATAGATCCCAAACAGATCCTTAAATGTCTTCTCTTCCTGTTGAAGATCATTTAAGGCTTTTTTCACTTCAAAAATCCTGGAAATATTGGACATATTCCCATACACTCCCTTTAGTGTCTCCCACAACTCCTTTGCTGTTTCAGAATAAGAGTATGCAGCAAGGATTGATGGCTCAAGAGAGCTTTGAAGCACCGCTAAGACCTGTTGGTCCTCTTGCTCCTTCTTTTGTTTCCTTATGCCGTCACCACCAGACCCAGCACCTTCATGCGCTGTTTCTTCTCCAACAGCTTCTTCTGGAGTTTGTACATAACTCCACAGTCCACGACTCTTCAAGGCCGTTCTTGTAGTCCTTGACCACAACAAGTAGTTGGTTCCATTGAGAACCACCGGTAGGATGATTTGCTTTTGCATCTCCATTTGATTCACCCAGAGGTTACAACAATAGAATAGAGTATGAAGGATAGATAGGTTTTTTTCTTTTCCTTTTTTTTTTATGAGACAGTAAACAGCTTGAATGTTTAAAGATATAGTTTGGATCTTTAGACTTGCTCTGATACCATGTTGGAATTTAAGAGAATATGTGTTTAAGAGAGAGTTTCAAGCTGAATATTTTTCTCATATCTTTACAAGAGGTATACAATGTGATTTATAGAGATTTTACAATGAAGTAGAAGGAGAGAAGAAGTTGCGAGAGAAAGAAGGAAGAGAAGAGAGGAGATTGGCGTGAAGGAGGAAGAAGAGAGCAGTTCACCTACTCCAATAGTACTACGCCCCATACCTTGATTCTGGCGCCCATTCTTCAGTCTGACCGCCCATGCCATTGCCCATGCTGCAACTTGCTTGTTCTATTTAGCTTAGTTGATCTTCTAGTTCACTTCCAACCATAACTAGTTTGTTCTCAACAGCTTCCTTAACTTGCTTTCCTTTATTACTCCTTAGTTCTTCCTTATTCATTTCGCCATTCTCAACAGAGGATGCATGCTATATTAAGGTGGAGAAGCAATCCAACGTTGCTAAGAAGCAGTATCCATAACCATGAAAGGCTAAATAAACCATTGAAACTTGAAGAAGTTTTCGCGGCTGAAGATAGGAGTACCACAAAGATGAGTTAGTTCAAGGCTTAAACAACACCTATGGATACATATATGATGAAGCAATGCTTTGAGTTACAACCTCTATGGATGTTTAGTAGGCATAAGTTAGTGTCGCATTGTGTTTTGGACTTGGTCTAAAAGAATGAATAGTGACAAAGCTTGGGCTTAAGCCACTTTAGACACTTTGTTAAGAGAGGATACATGCTATATTAAGGTGGAGAAGCAATCCAATGTAACTAAGAAGCAGAATCCATAACCATGAAAGGTTACAGAACCATTGAATCTTGAAGAAGTTTTTGGGGCTATAGATTGGAGTACTACCAAGATGAGTTAGTTCTAGGCTTAAACAATACCTATGGTTGCTTATATGATGAAGCAATGCTTTGCGTTACAATCTCTAAGGATGTTTAGTAGGCATAAGTGACTGTCGCATTGTGTTTTAGACTTGGTCTAAATGGATGAATAGTGACAAAGCTTGGGCTTAAGCCACTTTGGACACTATGTTAAGAGAGGATGCATGCTATATTAAGATGGAGAAGCAATCCAACGTAACTAAGAAGCAGTATCCATAACCATGAAAGGCTAGAGAACCATTGAATCTTGAAGATGTTTTTGAGGCTCAAGTTAGGAGTACCACCAAGATAAGTTAGTTCAAGGCTTATACCACACCTATGGATGCTTATATGATGAAGCAATGATTTGAGTTACAACCTCTATGGATGTTTAGTAGGCATAAGTTACTGTCGCATTGTGGTTTGAACTTGGTCTAAATGAATGAATAGTGATAAAGCTTAGGCTTAAGCCACTTTGGGAACTTTGTTAAGAGAGGATGCATGCTATATTAAGGTGGAGAAGTAATCCAACGTTGCTAAGAAGCAGTATCCATAACCATGAAAGGCTAAATAAACCATTGAAACTTGAAGAAGTTTTCGGGGCTGAGGATAGGAGTACCACCAAGATGATTTAGTTCAAGGCTTATACAACACCGATGGATGCTTATATGATGAAGCAATGCTTTTAGTTACAATGTCTATGGATGTTTAGTAGGTATAAGTTACTGTCACATTGTCCTTTATACTTGGTCTAAACGAATGAATAGTGACAAAGCTTGGGCTTAAGCCACTTTGGACACTTTGTTAAGAGAGGATGCATGCTATATTAAGGTGGATTAGCGATCCAACGTAACTAAGAAGCAGTATCAATAGCCATGAAAAGGCTAGAGAACCATTGAATCTTAACGAAGTTTTGGGGCTGAAGATAAGAGTACTACAAAGATGAGTTAGTTCAAGGCTTAAACAACACCTATAGATGCTTATTTGATGAAGCAATGCTTTTAGTTACAACGTCTATGGATGTTTAGTAGGCATAAGTTACTGTCGCATTGTCCTTAGGACTTGGTCTAAACGAATAATAGTGACAAAGCTTGGGCTTAAGCCACTTTGGACACTTTGTTATGAGAGGATGCATGCTATATTAAGGTGGAGAAGCAATCCAACGTAACTAAGTAGCAGATTCCATTACCATGAATGACTAGACACACATTGAATCTTGAAGACGTTTTCGGGGCTGAAGATAGGAGTACCACCAAGATGAGTTAGTTCAAGGCTTAAACAACACCTATGGATGCTTATATGATGAAACAATGCTTTGAGTTACAATATCTATGGATGTTTAGTAGGCATAAGTTAGTGTCACATTGTGCTTTGGACATGGTCCAAACGGATGAATTGTGACAAAGCTTGGGCTTAAGCCACTTTGGACACTATGTTAAAAGAAGATGCATGCTATATTAAGGTGGAGACGTAACTAAGAAGCAGTATCAAAAACCATGAAAGGCTAAAGAACCATAGAATCTTGAAGAAGTTTTTGGGGCTGAAGAAAGGAGTACCACCAAGATGAGTTAGTTCAAGGCTTAAGCAATACCTATGGATGCTTATATGATGAAGCAATTCTTTGAGTTACAACCTCTATGGATGTTTAGTAGGCATAAGTTATTGTCGCATTGTGCTTTGGACTTGGTCTAAACGAATGAATAGTGGCAAAGCTTGGGCTTAAGCCACCTTGGATACTTTGTTAAGAGAGGATGCATGCTTTATTAAGGTGGAGAAGCAATCCAATATAAGTAAGAAGCATGATCCATAACCATGAAAGGCTAGACAACCATTGAATCTAGAAGAAGTTTTCGACGCTGAAGATAGGAGTACTACCAAGATGAGTTAGTTCAAGGCTTATACTAAGAGATTAAGAGAATAAGAACAAGCTAGATGAAGGTGGCCTTGGCTGCCTTAGAGGAGAGAATTCTTATTAGGTTAAGTTGATTACATTGGCTGCGAGATTTCCCTTTTATAGGCTAAGGGAAACCCTTGAGGTGCACGCCTAAGATAAATGGAAATAGTACAAAGAGAATATGCTGATATAAGAGAAAAGGAAAACTTAGTATAAATGGAAAACTTGCATTTATCTTATGGAGGTAACTCTGTTTGTTTGATCAATACTCCCCCTCAAGTTTAGCCGTCGGTAACAAAGGCTAAGCTTGGATACCCCATAGGCGTTACCTCAGTAAAAACTTCATCATAAGGGAAAACCACTACGGAAAAAAACCTATGATGACGAAAAGAGCATAACGTCCATGGGTATAGAGGATCTGATCAAGGATGAGAAGGATCCACAAGTCCTAGTTTGCCATGTATGTGGTTGCAGACCTTAAGACTTGCCGCTGTTGAATTTAAGAGTTTAGAGTATTAGAGAGTGTTTAGTATGATTAGAAAAGAGAGAATAGATGTAATAAGACTTTTCTTGTATTCCTTTTTTTTATTGTTATTACAACAAGAGGTATACATTGGTATTTATAGAGGTTTTACAATGATGGAGAAGGAGAGAAGATGAAGTGCATGAGGAGTAGCTCTGGTTAGCTAACTCGAGGTGAGTAACCCGAGTTAGCACACAGAGTTACTCCATGTTCCTCTGTCGCGCCCATGCTTCTCCATGCTGCACCCATGCTTCTCCATGCTGCGCCCATGCCTCCCTTTGCTTCCTCACTTGGTTTAGTTAGTATGTCTAATTGAGTTATAACAGCTTCCCTTTCTTCTAGTTCCTTCTCAACTAAGACTCCTTCTAGTTCCTTGTCAACTAGTTTTCCTTTCCCTCCTTTTGTTGATTTTGAATTCCTCTCTTCTCCTAAGTGATCACATACTTCAACAGCCGCTTTGGTGAAGATATCAGCTAGTTGATCTTCACTTCTTGTATAACAGTGTAGGATCACTCCTTCTTCGATCTTCTCCCTAACTTTGTGGCAGTCCACCTCTATGTGTTTTGTTCTCTCATGAAACACCGAGTTACTAGCTATGTGGATGGCGGCTTGGTTGTCACAGTGCATCATGATAGGACTTGTAGTTTCAATGCCTAGGTCTTTGGGCAGTGCTTTAAGGCAAACCAGTTCATTTGTGAGCTTCCTCATTGCCCTATATTCTGATTCAGCACTAGAGCATGACACTACTTTCTGCTTCTTAGACTTCCATGTAACCAAGTTTCCACCAATAAATGTGCAATGGCCTGTGGTTGATTTCCTATCCTTTGTATCGCCAGCATAGTCCGCATCACAATAGCCAAAACTCTCAGCATTTCCATTCTTTCCCATCCATATACCTTGCCCTGGACTCCCTTTGAGATACCTCAAGATCCGTTCCACCATCTTCCAATTATATATTTTAGGTGTTTGCATGTGTTGACTCACCTGGTTCACAGCAAAACACAAATCAGGTCTGGTGATAGTCAAGTAGATGAGCTTACTAAGAGATTGAGAGATTTAGGAGATGAAGAATCAAGAGTATAAGAGAGAAAGAGAGAGAGAGCCATTGGCGGCCAAGGTGAAAAAGAAAGATGTTTCATTAGGTTTACAAAAATGTGACGGCTCTCCCTTTTATAAGCTTAAGGGAGAAGCTCTAGATTAACTACAAGACAAGATAGGGATTAAAACAAAATACATGTGCTTAATATAAAATATCTAGAACCTTCTATTTTAACACAGTTTTTGCACGAACCTCAATCTTCAAACTTTTCTCCCGGGTCATCCTAGAACTCAAAATCCAGATTCCCGGATTTTGCACACCCGGACTTTGCACGGATAAGTACGGTCCGTACATCCCGGATTATGCACGGACCTGTACAAATAGAAACTCCTCCAATGATGCCTTTGATGATATTTTCCTATGTCAATACTCCCCCTCAAGCTTAGCCATCGGTGAGCAAAGGCTAAGCTTGGATACCCCATAGGCATTACCTCGGTAAAAACCTCATCATAGAAAAAACCACTTGGGAAAAAATCTATGATGAGGAAAAGAGCATAACGTCTATGGGTGTAGGGGATATGATCAAGGGTGAGTTGGATCCACAAGATCCAGTTTGCCATATATGTGGTTCCAAACCTTGTGACTTACGGCTTTGGTGAAGATATCGGCTAGTTGATCTTCACTTCTTGTATAACACGGTAGAGTCACTCCTTCTTCAATCTTCTCTCGAACTTTGTGGTAGTCGACCTCTATGTGTTTTGTCCTCTCATGAAACACTGAGTTACTAGCTATATGGATGGCCACTTGATTATCACAATGCAACATGATGGGGCTTGTGGTTTCAATGCCTAGATCTTTGAGTGGCGCCTTGAGCCAAACCAGTTCATTTGTGAGCTTCCTCATTGCCCTATATTCTGATTCAGCACTTGAACATGACACTACTTTCTGCTTCTTAGACTTCCATGTAACCAAGTTCCCACCAATGAATGTGCAATACGCTGTGGTTGACTTCCTATCTCTTGTGTCACCAGCATAGTCAGCATCACAATAGCCAACAATCTCAACATTTCCAATCTTTCCCATCCATATGCCTTGTCCTGGACTCCCTTTAAGATACCTCAAGATCTGTTCCACCATCTTCCAATGATATATAGTGGGTGTTTGCATGTGTTGACTCACCTGGTTCACAGCAAAACACAAATCAGGTCTGGTGATAGTTAAGTAAATGAGCATACCTACTAATCGCCTATATTGAAGAGGATCAGCATAGGGCTCGTTTGATGGATCCTTTTCTTCTCCTTCCATGTTCTCCCCCTTTCGCTTGACCTTGTAGCCATCCTCAAGTGGAGTTTTAGCTGGCTTAACTACAAGCTTTCCTATCTCACTTAACAAATCAAGAGTATATTTCCTTTGTGAAAGAAATAGGCCATCCTTTGAATGACATATTTCAATACCTAGGAAATACTTTAGTTCTCCAAGATCTTTAATGTCAAAGATAGTCTTAAGGAAAGTTTTAGTGTTTTGAATACCTTCCTTATCATTGCCGAAATGATAAGGTCATCCACATAGATTAAGACCACAATGATCCCTTTTGAGCTTTGAAGAGTGAAGAGTGTATGGTCTGATTCTGATCTTTTAAAGCCTCTTCCTTTGAGAGTAGAGCTCAGCTTGTGGTACCATGCTCTAGGAGATTGCTTCAGCCCATAAATCACTTTCCTAAGTCTGAGAACTCTTCTAGGAGTAATGGAAGTGTCAAGGCCTGGTGGTGGCATCATGTACACTTCTTCTGCAAGTTCTCATTGTAGGAAAGCATTCTTCACATCCATTTGCCATAGCTCCCAATCTATATTTGTTGCTAAGGAAAGAACCACCCTAACCGTGTGGAGTTTAGCAACTGGAGCAAATGTGTCCATGTAGTCATCTCCATATGTTTATGTGAATCCCCTTGCAACTAGTCTTGCCTTATACCTCTCAATATCTCCATTGCTCAGGTATTTGATAGTGAAAACCCACTTGGAACTGACCGCTTTCTTCCCTTGAGGAAGATCAACCTCATCCCATGTATGGTTTCTCTCCATTGCCCCAACTTCATCTTTTACCGCTTCTAACCACTGTTTGTGGTCTTTTGCTTCCTCATAACTCTGGGGAATCCATTGGGCTTTAATCTTACCTAAGAAGGCTTGATGAGTGATTGGCAAAAGGGCAAGTGAACATACGGCTTGAATAGGATGTGTCACAGCTTGATTATTGAAGTAAACCCTTGTTTTCTTCCAATGTTCAGGACCAAACTTTTGTCTTGTGCTTCTCCTAAGAGGAGGCGCCTCCCCTTCTTGTTCCCCTGCGTGAGTAGCCTCATGTGTCACTAAGAGGAGGCGCCTCCCCTTCTTCTTCCCTTGTGTCACTAGTTTCATGATTGTTCCCAAGGTGACTTAGGAGATATCTAAGGCTTGAAGCTCTATTATTTGGTGAATTTGCCAAATCCTTCAAGCTCTCCCAGTCCTTCTTCTCATAGTACCCTTGGTGTTCAATAAACTTGACTTCCCTTTAAACAACAGTTCTGTTCTTTGAGAAGTCATAACATTTGTACCCCTTTTGAGTAGTGGAGTATCCTAGGAACATCCCTCTTGTGCTCTTAGCCTCAAGTTTGTCCCTTAGCCCACCTGGTCTCAAGATAAAACAAACACACCCAAAGACCCGTAAGTGATCAAGGGAAGGTTTAGTTTTATTTAGTACCTCAAATGGTGATATGTCATTTAGGATTCTTGTTGGTATCCTATTGCTAAGGTAGCATGTTGCCATGACTGCATCACCCCAGAATCTACTTGGAACATTGGTGTAGAACATCATAGATCTTGCTACCTCCATGAGATGTCGATTCTTCCTTTCGGCCACTCCATTTTGTTGTGGTGTGTAAGGACAACTAGTTTGATGTAAAATCCCATGCTTCTTCAAATGATCTTTGAACTTGTGACTTGTGTATTCCCCACCATTGTCAGACCTGAGTACCTTAATTTTTGCATTATACTGATTAGTCACATAAGATTGGAAATTGAGAAATGCATCAAATACTTTGTCCTTAGATGATAATAATGTGATCCAAGTATACTTTGATTTCTCATCAATGAATGTGACATAATACTTGTTATTATCCCTAGATAAGCAAGGGGAGGTCCATACATCAGAGTGCACTAAGTCAAAACATTGTTCATAGATGGTAGAAGACTTAGGAAATACGGTTTTACAATGTTTGCCTAAGATGCAAGCTTCACAACTAGAATTATCAAAAACCACATGGGGAAACATTATTTCAAGAGCTCTAGAGTGTGGATGTCCTAATCTAGCATGCCAAAATGTATTGGAATTGGATGCAAAACATGATGTTAAAGTAGATGATGGAGAGCGGCTGGATGGAGGATCTTCAAGAACATATAGGTCTCCCTTAGTCTTTCCTTCCCCAATAACCTTTCCACTCTTAATATCCTGAAAACAAAAACTGTTAGGACCAAAGATAGCATGGCAATTAAGATCATTTGTTGCCCATTTTACTGATAAAAGATTAGAAGTAAATTCAGGCATAAAGAAGGCCATAGAGTTCTTATCACACAGTTTTAAATCACCTATTCCTCTTACGGGAATCCTATCACCATTTGCAATTATCACATTTCCACCAGCTGGTTTAACATTGTTAATGAGTCTAGGATTGATAATCATGTGATGTGAGGCACCTGAATCAATTATCAATGTTTTACTAGGTGAATTTGGCAAAGAAGCTAAATGAGTGATACCGGATTCCTTATTGGTAAGAGCGGCAATGGACTTGATAAGGGCCTCCAAGTCTGACCTCCTCACAATATCAT
The DNA here is from genome assembly GCA_963854855.1 of Nasturtium officinale. Classification (NCBI taxonomy): domain Eukaryota; kingdom Viridiplantae; phylum Streptophyta; class Magnoliopsida; order Brassicales; family Brassicaceae; genus Nasturtium; species Nasturtium officinale. Next base: position 13,358,781 of record OY978500.1, read on the forward strand.
TGGTATAGGCGACCATAGCAAGCTCCTCTCCTTGCTTGGATGATCCAGCTTGTGCTTGATCGCTTCTCTCCTTAGCAAGGTGTACTTGAGCTTGTGTCTTGAACTTAGCCAGCTTGAGATTTGGGTGAAGTATCCAACACTTGTCCTTGGTATGGCCCTTCTTCTTGCAATGGTCACACACCAAGGTCTTCCTATCCTCATGTTTGAAAGCCGCTTTATGAGCCATGACCATATCTCCTCCTTTTCCACCAAAGAGTCCAACCGATCCTTGCTCTCTTTGCACTTGGGAACACACTTCCTCCAAGCTTGGTAGCTTCTCAGCCCTAAGGATATGCTTGATCAGGTCGTTGTAGGCAGGATTCAAGGTGAGTAGGAGACCAAAGACCTTGTATTGTTCACTCCTTTCCCTTATTGTTGCCGGATCCATAGAGTGAGGTCTAAGCATCTCCAACTCTGCCCAAAGAGATCTAAACTTTCCAAAGTGTGTAGTGAACTCCAAGTCTTCTTGGCTGAGATTGTTGATAGCTTTCTTCACTTCAAACACATGGGAGATGTTAGAAACATTCCCATAAACATTCTTGTGAGTGTCCCATAGTTCCTTAGCTGTTTCACAATAGGAATAAGCTTCAAGTATTGGTGCTTCTAGGGAGTTTTGAAGGAGCCCAAGAACACATTGATCCTCTTGGAACCATTTGCTATCTTCAGAGCTTAGATCTTCACTACCTTCCATCACACCTTCCTTTATGGTTTCCTTGTTCACTTGATAGCCTTCTACATGGCTCCAAAGGCCACGACCACAAAGAGCTATCCAGGTAGTTCTGGCCCACAGTAAGTAGTTTACTCCCTTAAGAGTCACCGGAATCATAATGGGCTTAGAACTCTCCATAGTTTACCAAGAACAGCACCAACTAGCTGAAACAAACCGCCAAGAACAACAACCAAGAACACCCTACAAAAGGATGAATCAAACCGCCAAGAACAACACCAAGAATAACAAGAACAACCTGCTGGAACAAACTGCCAAGAACAGCACCAACTAGCTGAAACAAACCGCCAAGAACAACAACCAAGAACACCCTACAAAAGGATGAATCAAACCGCCAAGAACAACACCAAGAATAACAAGAACAACCTGCTGGAACAAACTGCCAAGAACAGCACCAACTAGCTGAAACAAACCGCCAACTAGCTCTACAAGTAGATGAATCAAACCACCAAAGATTTCAGCCAACAAAAATAGAGATTTAACACTTAAATAGAAGAAACCAAGACAGATTCAGAGAGAACAGCCAAGAACAATCTCAAGGAGACAAAGATTTAAGCCGCCAAAAGGAAGAATGAGAATAAGAGAGATTCAAGTTGCTATGAAAGATTCAGACCGCCAAGAACTGAAGAGAAAGAGATTCAAGATGTAAGAATGAGAGAATCATAAACCATGCTCTGATACCATAAGAGATTGAGAGATTTAGGAGAGGAAGAATCAAGAGTGTAAGAGAGAAAGAGAGAGAGCCATTGGCGGCCAATGTGAAGAAGAAAGATGTTTCATTAGGTTTACAAAAATGTGAAGGCTCTCCCTTTTATGAGCTTAAGGGAGAAGCCCTAGATTAACTACAAGACAAGATAGGGATTAAAACAAAATACATGTGCTTAATATGAAATATCTAGAACCTTCTATTTTAACACAGATTTTGCACGAACCTCAATCTTCAAACTTTTCTCCCGGGTCATCCTAGAACTCAAAATCCAGAATCCCGAATTTTACACACCCGGACTTTGCACGGATAAGTAAGGTCCGTACATCCCGGATTATGCACGGACCTGTACAAATAGAAACTCCTCCAATGATGCCTTTGATGATATTTCCCTATGTCAATACTTACCTACTAATCGCCTATATTGAAGTGGATCAGCATAGGGCTTGTCTGATGGGTCATGATCTTCTCTTTCTATGTTCTCCCCGTTTCGCTTGACCTTGTAGCCATCTTCAAGTGGAGTTTTAGCTGGCTTTGCTCCAAGCTTTCCTGTCTCATTTAACAAATCAAGAGTATATTTTCTTTGTGAAAGAAATAAGCCATCCTCTGAATGACATATTTCAATCCCTAGGAAATACTTTAGTTCTCCAAGATCTTTAATATCAAAGATAGTCTTAAGGAAAGTTTTAGTGTTTTGAATACCGTCCTTATCATTGCCTGAAATGATAAGATCATCCACATAGACTAAGACAACAATGATCCCTTTGGAGCTTTGAAGAGTGAACAGAGTATGGTCGGATTCTGATCTTTTGAAGCCCTTTCCTTTAAGAGTGGAGCTCAGTTTGTGGTACCATGCCCTTGGAGATTGCTTCAGCCCATAAATTGCCTTCCTAAGTTTGAGGATTTTTCCTGGAGTAATGGAACTTTCAAGACCTGGTGGTGGTGTCATGTATACTTCTTCTGCAAGTTCTCCTTGTAAGAAAGCATTCTTCACGTCCATTTGCCATAGCTCCCAATCTAGATTTGTTGCTAAGGAAAGAACCACCCTAACCGTGTGGAGTTTGGCTACCGGAGCAAAGGTGTCCGTGTAGTCATCTCCATATGTTTGTGTGAATCCCCTTGCAACTAGTCTAGCCTTATACCTCTCAATATCTCCATTGCTTAGGTATTTGATAGTGAAGACCCATTTGGAGCTAATAGCTTTCTTTCCCTGAGGAAGATTAACCTCATCCCATGTATGGTTCCTCTCCATAGCCTCAACTTCATCTATTACAGCTTCTAACCATTGTTTGTTGTCCTTTGCTTCCTCATAACTCTGGGGAATCCATTGGGCTTCAATATTTCCTAAGAAGGCTTGATGAGCGATTGGCAAAAGGTCAAGTGAACATACGGCTTTAATAGGGTGTGTCACAGCTTGATTATTGAAATACACTCTTGTTTTCTTCCAATGCTCAGGACCAAACTTTTGTCTTGTGCTTCTCCTAAGAGGAGGGGCCTCCTCTTCTTCCACCTCATGAATCAAAGTTTCCTCTTCTTGTTCCTCTTCTTGAGTAGCCTCTTCTTGAATCAAAGTTTCCTCTTCTTGTTCCTCTTCTTGAGTAGCCTCTTCTCTTTCTGACCCATGATCTTGGATTTCCCTACCTATTTCCCCAGTAACAGCCTCCTCCTCTTGATTTTGGTCTTGTTCCGTATCAAGGGAATCTGGTTCTGGTTGAATGTTCTCGGTTTCTTCTCTGGTATTCCTAGTTTCATGGTTGTTCCCAAGGTGACTTACAAGGTATCTGAGGCTTGCGGCTCTATCATTTGGTGAGCATGCCAAATCTTTCAAGCTCTCCCAGTCCTTCTTCTCATAGTACCCTTGGTGTTCAATAAATTTGACTTCCCTTGAAATAACAGTTCTGTTCTTTGAGAAGTCATAGCATTTGTACCCCTTTTCAGTAGTGGAGTATCCTAGGAACATTCCTCTTGTACTCTTAGCCTCAAGCTTGTCCCTTAGCTCACCTGGTCTTAAGATAAAACATACACACCCAAAAACACGTAAGTGATCAAGTGAAGGTTTTGTTTTATTTAGTACCTCGAATGGTGATATATCATTAAGGACTCGTGTAGGTATCCTATTAATGAGATAGCATGCTGCCATGACCGCATCCCCCCCAGAATCTTCTTGGGACATTAGTGTAAAACATCATGGATCTTGCCACTTCCATGAGATGTCTATTCTTCCTCTCGGCCACTCCATTCTGTTGTGGTGTATAGAGACAGCTGGTTTGATGTAGAATCCCATGTTTTCCCAAGTGATCTTTGAACTTGTGACTTGTGTATTCTCCACCATTGTCCGACCTAAATATCTTAATCTTTGCATTAAACTGGTTAGTCACATATGCTTGGAAGTTTAGAAATGCATCAAATACTTTGTCCGTAGATGGTAATAGTGTGACCCACGTATACTTAGATTTTTCATCAATGAATGTGACATAGTACTTATTATTATCCCTAGACAATGAAGGTGAAGTCCATACATCAGAATGCACTAGGTCAACGCATTGTTCATATATTGTTGAAGACTTGGGAAAAACAGTTTTACAATGTTTGCCTAAGATGCAAGCTTCACAACTCGAATTATCAAAGACAACATTAGGTAACATTATTTCAAAGGCTCTAGAGTGAGGATGTCCTAATCTAGCATGCATAGTGTACTAGAACTCGAAGCAAAACAAGATTTAAAAGAAAGAGGTGAAGAGTTGTTAGATGAAGGATCTTCAAGAATGTATAAGTCTCCCTTAGTGTTTCCTTCTCCAATAACCTTTCCACTTTTAATATCCTGAAAATTAAAACTATTAGGACCAAAGATAGCATAACAATTGAGATCATTCGTTGCCCTTTTTACTGATACAAGGTTAGAAGTGAAATCAGGCATAAAGAAAGCTTTAGAGTTCTTATCACACAATTTCAAGTCACATATTCCTCTTACGTGAATTCTATCACCATTTGCAATTATCACATTACCACTAGCTGGTTTAACATTACTAATGAGTCTAGGATTACTAATAATGTGATGTGAAGCCCCTGAATCAATTACTAATGTTTTACTAGGTGAATTAGGTAAAGAAGCTAAATGAGTGATACCGGATTCCCTTTGAGTAAGGGTGGCAATCGACTTGATAAGGGCTTCCAAGTCCGACTTCCTCACAACATCATTGCTATAGGTGACCATAGCAAGCTCCTCTCCTTGCTTAGATGATCCAGCTTGTCCTTGATCACTTATCTCCTCGGCAAAGTGTGCTTGAGCTTTTGTTTGGAACTTGGCCGGCTTGAGATGTGGGTGAAGGATCCAGCACTTGTCCTTGATATGACCTCTCTTCTTGTAATGATCACACACCAGGGTCTTCCGCTCATCATGTCTAAATGCTACCTTTTGAGCCATGACCATATCTCCTTTCCTACTGAAAAGTCCAGCCGATCCTTGCTCACGTTGAACTTGAGAACACACATCCTCTAAGCTTGGTAACTTCTCTGCTCTAAGGATATGCATGATCAGATCATTGTAGGATGGATTCAGAGTAAGTAGCAAGCCAAAGACCTTGTCTAGTTCACTCCTTTCCCTGATGACTGCCGGATCTATTGAGATAGGCCTAAGCATCTCCAATTCTGCCCGAAGAGATCTAAACCTTCCAAAGTGACTCATGAACTCTAGATCTTCTTGGCTGAGATTGTTGATAGCCTTCTTTACTTCAAACACATGGGTGAGATTGGAAACATTACCATAGACATTCTTAAGAGTGTCCCACAGTTCCTTAGCCGTTTCACAATAGGAGTAGGCTTCAAGTATTGGCGCTTCTAGAGAGTTGTGGAGTAGCCCAAGAAAACTTTGATCCTATTGGAACCATGTTTCTCTTCTGTGATTTCCTTCTTCACTTGGATGCCTTCTATATGGCTCCAAAGTCCACGGCCACAAAGAGTTGTTCTGGTTGTTCTAGCCCACAACAAGTAGTTTACTCCTTTGAGAACTACCGGAGTGATAATGGGTTTAGAATTTTCCATGACTCACCAGATCTATCAACTCACTTGTACCAGTGTAACAAAGATAAGATTTCAAGAAGTATTGAGAGAATTTGGACGAAAGAATCAAGAAAGAAAACAAAACAGAGATGAAACTTTAACCCGCCAAAGACTAGGCTAAAGGTTTCTAGAAAATATTGAGACAAAAAGATTGAAACGCCAAGGCCACTAAGAATGAATTAAGAATAAAGGATTAAGACCATGCTCTGATACCATAAGAGATTAAGAGATTAAGAGAATAAGAACAAGCTAGATGAAGGTGGCCTTGGCGGCCTTAGAGAAGAGAATACTTATTAGGTTAAGTTGATTACATTGGCTGCGGGATTTGTTGATTTTAGAGGTTTAGAAAGAGATAAGGATGGAGATGAGAGAATTGGCGTAATAAGGAAGAGAAAGATTGCTGAATATTTCTTCTTCTTCACACACACTTCTTTACAAGAGATTACATGTATTTATAGACTTTTTACATTGAAATGAAGAAGAATCAAGGAAGAGGAGAGGAGGGGCGTGAAGAAGGGAAGAGAGATGGGTGAGCTGCTCCAATAGTCTTGTTGCACCATGCCCTGCTCTGACGCGCACCATGCCCTGCTCTGATGCACCCATGCTTGTGCCCATACCTCTCTTTGCTTCCTCACTTAGTTTAGTTAGATTGTCTAGTTGAGATCCAACAGCTTCCTTTTCTTCTAGTTCCTTCTCAACTAGTTCTCCTTCTAGTTTCTTCACAACTAGTTCTCTTTTTCCTTCCCTCCTTCTCTTAAGTTTGAATTATTCTTCTTCTTGAGATCACATATTTCAACACTCCCCCTCAAGATTGGTCAGTGAAGATCCTTTAGACCGATCTTGCCATGTATGTGATCCCCAATGATAGAGGATGTTGCCTTGGTGAAGATATCCGCTAGCTGTTCCCCACTTGCTACAAATGCGGGTTTGATGATTCCTTCTTGAATCTTTCCCCTCACAAAGTGACAATCCACTTCTATATGCTTGGTCCTTTCATGGAATACCGGATTGGATGCTATATGTATTGCAGCTTGATTATCACAATACAACAGCATCTCCTCAGCCTCATGTATTCCAAGATCTTCTAGGAATGCCTTCACCCATATCAATTCTTTTGTCACCTCCTTCATAGCCCTATACTCGGCTTCAGCACTTGATAAGGCTATAACTTTCTGCTTCTTACTTCTCCAAGTGACTAGATTACCTCCCACAAAGGTACAAAAACCGGATGTAGACTTTCTATCTTGCTTATCTCCAGCCCAATCCGCATCACAATATCCTTGAATATTTGTGTTTCCATTAGCCTTCATCCATATGCCTTTTCCAGTGCTGTTTTTTAAGTACCTTAGCAGCCTCTCAATCATGTTCCAATGCTGCATAGTTGGTTTTTGCATATGTTGACTCACACGGTTCACTGCAAAGCAAATGTCCGGCCTTGTGATAGTGAGGTAGATGAGCTTGCCCACCATCCTTTGATACCTCTTAATATCTTCCAATGGCTCCCCCTCAGGATTATCTTGGTAGCCTTCTTCTATTGGAGTTTTAGCCGGCTTGGATCCTAACTTGCCAGTTTCTTCCAAGAGATCCAGCACATATTTCCTTTGAGAGATGAACATCCCATCTTCAAACCGTGTCATCTCAATCCCTAGGAAGTATTTAAGCTCTCCCAGATCCTTTATATCAAAAGCGATCTTCAAGAGTTTCTTGATTTGATCTACTCCATCTTTATCACTTCCTGTGATGATTAGATCATCAACATAGATCAAGACCACCACTACTCCTCCTTCACTTTGCCTTGTGAAGAGGGTATGATCAGCTTCAGATCTTATGAACTCCTTATCCAATAGACAAGCGCTTAGCCTTTGGTACCATGCTCTTGGAGATTGCTTTAGCCCATAGATTGCTTTCTTCAATCTGCAAACCTTGTTGCCTTCCTTATGATATCCTTGGGGTGGATCCATATATACCTCTTCTTCCAAATCTCCTTGCAAGAAGGCGTTCTTGACATCCATCTGCCATAGATCCCACTTCAAGTTCACTGCCACTGAGATTAGGATTCTTATGGAGTGGAGCTTAGCAACCGGAGCAAATGTCTCGGTATAATCCTCCCCATAGATTTGAGTGTATCCTTTTGCCACCAGCCTTGCTTTGTACCTCTCTATTTTCCCATCACTTGTATACTTGATTGTGTAAACCCATCTACACCCAACTGATTTCTTATCCTTTGGTAATTCGGTCAAGTACCAAGTGTGGTTCTTTTCCATGGACTTCATTTCCTCTTCCATGGCTTTTACCCATACTCCATTCTCACACGCTTCTTCATATGAGTTAGGTATGGATTCCTTGCTGATTCTTCCAAGAAAAGCTTCATGCTCCATAGGTAAGGATGCCAACGAGCAAAAATGCTCAATGGGATATGTGATAGTGCTAGTTTGAGTGTTATCTCCCCCTTGTGATAAGAGAATGCTGTCGCCAATAGGATCGAGATCTAAGCTCACCGTACGCACAGGACATTCTCTTATCACACAAGGAAGATTACTCGCACTAGACTCCCCTTGGAGCATGGCAGAGTTGTTGTAGCCATAGTAAACACGTTGTCACCTTTGTCTTGTACTTCTTCTTAGGGGTACGGTTGGCTCAAGTTCTCCCTCACCATCATTCGCTTCTTCTTCAACAGAATTCTGATCTTGCTCCGCATGTGCCTCATCTTCTACTCTGGTTTCAGATGATTCGCTCTCTCCTTGTACTTCATTTATTAGAGCGTCATTAACCCGCATCCAATCCATAGGTAATGAAGTCACATCCTCCGGAGCTTCATGGTTCTTGTTTCCATAAAATCCTTCTTCTTCATTGAATCTCACCTCTCTAGATACATAGACCCTCCTTGTCTCCGGATTGTAGACCTTGTATCCTTTTTGTGTTGGTGAGTAGCCAATGAACACACACTTCATACTTCGAGGTTCAAGCTTGCTTCTTTGTCCCTCCGGTAGAAACATATAACAAGAACATCCAAAGGTCTTCATATGGTTCACGCTTGGCTTGCTTTTGTGTAGCACTTCAAATGGTGATTTATTATCCATATTTTTCGTTGGAAGCCGGTTGATCAAGTAACTTGAAGTCATTACTGCATCTCCCCAATGAAACTTAGGTACTCCTTTGGCAATCATGAGGGTTCTTGCAACTTCCATGAGATGCCTATTCTTTCTTTCTGCTACCCCATTTTGTTGTGGAGTGTATGCACACGATGTTTGGTGTATGATACCAAGATTATTGAGTAACTCCTTGAATCGTTTGCTCACATACTCCCCTCCATTATCACTTCTTAAGATCTTGATTTTGGTCTTGAATTGGGTAGAGATATATTTGGTGAAGTTAGTAAACGCTTCATATACTTGATCCTTTGAATGTAAGAGTGTGATCCATGTGTATCTTGAGTAGTCATCAATGAATGAAACAAAATATTTATATTGATCTCTTGAGTTACATGGGGCGGTCCATACATCCGAGTGTACAATGCCAAAAGCTTCATCACAAGTTGTAGATGAAGAGGGGAAAAACTGTCTACAATGTTTCCCTAGTACACATGCTTCACAAACTTCTTCTTCTTGAACGAGATTGGGTAAGACCATCTTGAGGATAGCTGAACTTGGATGTCCTAGCCTTCCATGCCATAATGAGCTATCTCCAATCTCCTTCTTGTTAAAAACTTCCTTATCCGCCTTCACTCCAAGAGCTTTTAGCTTTTCTTGTTTATTTGTTTCCAACAGATACACTCCATCCTCCACCTTCCCTTCTCCGAGTACATGATTTGTTTTAGGGTCCTGAAACTTCACAAAGTCAGTCCCAAACATTGCCACACAATCCAAATCTTTTGTTGCTTTATGAACTGATAAAAGGTTGGATGAGAAGCTAGGCATGTATAATGCTTTAGTTTCTTTTGTGAAAAGCTCTAACTCTCCTATCCCTTCAATCGGAACTGAGCTTCCATTGGCTATTTGTACATTTCCATGATAAGGCTCAAGATTTTTCAGCATGTCTTGATCCTTAATCATGTGATGAGAAGCCCCTGAATCCACAATGATCATATTCTTCTTAATGGAGCTTTTAGAGCTAAATAGGCTCTTACCTGATTCTGTGAGCTTGGATAGACTCTTGATGAGAGCCTCAAACTCGGATCTTCTGACCATCTCTTCAACATGTTGCGTGACTCCCATGAAGGCTCTAGGTCCACCTCCATTCTCCTTTAGCCGCTTAGGCCTTAAGTGTGGGTAAAGAGTCCAACACTTCTCCTTAGTGTGCCCCTTCATCTTACAATGCTCACATTCCAAAACCCTCTTGTCGAATGTGAGATTCCTCTTTGCAAGATGTGCGGCCTCACTTGGTGCACGGAATAGGTCTCTTGACCCTTCCTCCCTTTGTATCATGCCACATACTTCAGCTAGACTTGGCAGCTTCTCAAATCTGAGTATGTGCTTGATAAGATCTTTGTAGGATGCATTGAGTGCCAAGAGAAGTCCAAACACTTGGTCTTGGTCACGTCTTTCTCCTAACTCCTTGGGGTCGATTGTGTGTGGCCTCAAAATCTCTAACTCGGCCCACAAGCTTCTATACTCCCCAAACATTTCCTTGAATGGCTTCTCCTCTTGTTGAAGCTCATTCAGCGCCCTCTTCACCTCAAATATTCTTGATATATTTGAGACATTTCCATATACTCCCTTGAGTATATCCCATAGTTCTTTGGCGGAATCGGCATATGAGTAGGCCGCCAAGATGGATGACTCTAGTGAGCTTTGAAGAAGAGAGAGCGTGTATTGTTCCTCTTGTTCTTCCTTAGCTTCTTCTTTTTCATTTCTCACTACAGCTTCCGCTACCTCTTTTGGCTCAACATATCGCCAAAGTCCTCTTCCTCTAAGGATGGTCTTAGTGGTTTTTGCCCAAAGGAGATAGTTGTTTCCTTTGAGCATGACTGAGATTGCTACTCTATTTGTCTCCATTTTCTAGTGACAATACACAATTCTAGTTCTTTCACAACTTGAAGATCCTATGATCCCATGGATATTAATCTCAGAGTGAATAGAACTAGGAGGATGTATTGTTATAGATTAGAAGATTTGTAGAGTGCTAGAAGAGTTATAAGGTGAGATTTAAGCGGTTGAAGGATAAACCCGCTCTGATACCATGTTGATTTTAGAGGTTTAGAAAGAGATAAGGATGGAGATGAGAGAATTGGCGTAATAAGGAAGAGAAAGATTGCTGAATATTTCTTCTTCTTCACACACACTTCTTTACAAGAGATTACATGTATTTATAGACTTTTTACATTGAAATGAAGAAGAATCAAGGAAGAGGAGAGGAGGGGCGTGAAGAAGGGAAGAGAGATGGGTGAGCTGCTCCAATAGTCTTGTTGCACCATGCCCTGCTCTGACGCGCACCATGCCCTGCTCTGATGCGCCCATGCTTGTGCCCATACCTCTCTTTGCTTCCTCACTTAGTTTAGTTAGATTGTCTAGTTGAGATCCAACAGCTTCCTTTTCTTCTAGTTCCTTCTCAACTAGTTCTCCTTCTAGTTTCTTCACAACTAGTTCTCTTTTTCCTTCCCTCCTTCTCTTAAGTTTGAATTATTCTTCTTCTTGAGATCACATATTTCAACAGGATTTCCCTTTTATAGGCTCAGGGAAACCCTTGAGGTGCACGCCTAAGATAAATGGAAATAGTACAAAGAGAATGGAAAAGGAAAACTTAGTATAAATGGAAAACTTCCATTTATCTTATGGAGGTAACTCGGTTTGTTTGATCAGTATATACAACACCGATGGATGCTTATATGACAAAGCAATGCTTTTAGTTACAACGTCTATGGATGTTTAGTAGGTATAAGTTACTGTCACATTGTCCTTTGGACTTTGTCTTAACAAATGAATAGTGACAAAGCTTGGGCTTAAGCCACTTTGGACACTTTGTTAAGAGAGGATGCATGCTATATTAAGGTGGATTAGCAATCCAACGCAACTAAGAAGCAGTATCCATAACCATAAAAAGGCTAGAGAACCATTGAATCTTAACGAAGTTTTGGGGCTGAAGATAAGAGTACTACGAAGATGAGTTAGTTCAAGGCTTAAACAACACCTATAGATGCTTATATGATGAAGCAATACTTTTAGTTACAACGTCTATGGATGTTTAGTAGGCATAAGTTACTGTCGCATTGTCCTTAGGACTTGGTCTAAACGAATGAATAGTGACAAAGCTTGGGCTTAAGCCACTTTGGACACTTTGTTAAGAGAGGATGCATGCCATATTAAGGTGGAGAAGCAATCCAACCTAAGTAATAAGTAGCATCCATAACCATGAATGACTAGAGAACCATTGAATCTTAAAGAAGTTTTAGGGGCTGAAGATAGGAGTACTACCAAGATGAGTTAGTTCAAGCCTTAAACAATACCTATGGTTGCTTATATGATGAAGTTATGCTTTGAGTTACAATCTCTATGGATGTTTAGTAGACATAAGTTACTGTTGCATTGTGCTTTGGACTTGGTCTAAATGAATGAATAGTGACAAAGCTTGGGCTTAACCCACTTTGGACTCTTTATTAAGAGAGGATACATGTTATATTAGGGTGGAGAAGCAATCCAACATAACTAAGAAGCAGTATCCACAACCATGAAAGGATAGTGAACCATTGAATCTTGACAAAGTTTTGGGGCTGAAGATACGAGTACTACCAAGATGAGTTAGTTCAAGGCTTAAACAACACATATGGATGCTTATATGATAAAGCAATGCTTTGAGTTACAACCTCTATGGATGTTTAGTAGGCATAAGTTACTCTCGCATTGTGCTTTGGACTTGGTCTAAACGAATGAATAGTGACAAAGCTTGGGCTTAAGCCATTTTGGACACTTTGTTAAGAGAGGATGCATGCTATATTAAGGTGGAGAAGCAATCCAACGTAACTAAGTAGCAGATTCCATAACCATGAATGACTAGAGAGATATTGAATCTTGAAGACAATTTCGGGGCTTAAGATAGGAGTACCACCAAGATTAGTTAGTTCAAGGCTTAAACAATACCTATGGATGCTTATATGATGAAACAATGATGTGAGTTACAATCTCTATGGATGTTTAGTAGGCATAAGTTACTGTCACATTGTGCTTTGGACATGGTCCAAACGGATGAATAGTGACAAAGCTTGGGCTTAAGCCACTTTGGACACTATATTAAGAGAAGATGCATGCTATATTAAGGTGGAGACGTTACTAAGAAGCAGTATCAAAAACCATGAAAGGCTAAAGAACCATAGAATCTTGAAGAAGTTTTTGGGGCTGAAGAAAGGAGTACCACCAAGATGAGTTAGTTCAAGGCTTAAGCAATACCTATGGATGCTTATATGATGAAGCAATACTTTGAGTTACAACCTCTATGGATGTTTAGTAGGCATAAGTTATTGTCGCATTGGGCTTTAGACTTGGTCTATACGAATGAATAGTGGCAAAGCTTGGGTTTAAGCCACTTTGGACACTTTGTTAAGAGAGGATGCATGCTATATTAAGGTGGAGAAGCAATCCAATATAACTAAGAAGCAGGATACATAACCACGAAAGGCTAGACAACCATTGAATCTAGAAAAAGTTTTCGAGGCTGAAGATAGGAGTACAATCAAGGTGAGTTAGTTCAAGGCTTATACAACACGGATGGATGCTTATATGATGAAGCAATGCTTTTAGTTACAACGTCTAAGGATGTTTAGTAGGTATAAGTTACTGTCACATTGTCCTTTGGACTTTGTCTAAACGAATGAAAGGTGACAAAGCTTGGGCTTAAGCCACTTTGGACACTTTGTTAAGAGAGGATGCATGCTATATTAAGGTGGATTAGCAATCCAACGCAACTAAGAAGCAATATCCATAACCATAAAAAGGCTAGAGAACCATTGAATCTCGACGAAGTTTTGGGGCTGAAGGTAAGAGTACTACAAAGATGAGTTAGTTCAAGGCTTAAGCAACACCTATGGATGCTTATATGATGAAGCAATGCTTTTAGTTACAACGTCTATGGATGTTTAGTAGGCATAAGTTACTGTGGCATTATCCTTAGGACTTCGTCTAAACGAAAGAATAGTGACAACGCTTGGGCTTAAGCCACTTTGGATACTTTGTTAAAGGAGGATGCATGCTATATTAAGGTGGAGAAGCAATCCAACGTAACTAAGTAGCAGCATCCATAACCATGAATGACTAGAGAGACATTGAATCTTGAAGAAATTTTCGGGGCTGAAGATAAGAGTACTACCAAGATGAGTTAGTTCAAGGCTTAAACAACACCTATGGATGCTTATATAATGAAACAATGCTTTGAGTTACAACCTCTATGGATGTTTAGTAGGCATAAGTTACAGTCGCATTGTGCTTTGGACATGGTCTAAATGGATGAATAGTGATAAAGCTTGGGCTTAAGCCACTTTGAACACTATGTTAAGAGAAGATGCATGCTACATTAAGGTGGAGATGTAATTAAGAAGCAGTATCCAAAACCATGAAAGGCTAAAGAACCATTGAATCTTGAAGAAGTTTTCGGGGCTGAAGAAAGGAGTACCACCAAGATGAGTTAGTTCAAAGCTTAAACAATATGTATGGATGCTTATATGATAAAGCAATGCTTTGAGTTACAATCTCTATGGATGTTTAATAGGCATAAGTTACTGTCGCATTGTGCTTTGGACTTGGTCTAAACGAATGAGTAGTGACAAAGCTTGGACTTAAGCCACTTTGGACTCTTTGTTAAGAGAGGATGCATGCTATATGAAGGTGGAGAAGCAATCCAACGTAACTAAGAAGCAGAATCAATAACCATGAAAGGCTAGAGAACCATTGAATCTTGAAGAAGTTTTCGGGGCTGAAGATAGGAGTACCACCAAGATGAGTTGGTTCAAGGCTTAAACAACACTGATGGATACTTATATGATGAAGCAATGCTTTGAGTTACAACCTCTATGCATGTATAGTAGGCATAAGTTACTGTCACATTGTGCTTTGGACTTGGCCTAAACGAATGAATAGTGACAAAGCTTGGGTTTAAGCCACTTTGGACACTTTGTTAAGAGAGGATGCATGATAAATTAAGGTGGAGAAGCAATCCAACGTCACTAAGAAGCAGTATCCATAACCACAAAAGGCTAGAGAACCAATTAATCTTGATGAAATTTTCAGAGCTGAAGATAGGAGTACCACCAAGATGAGTTAGTTCAAGGCTTATACAACACCTTTGGATGCTTATATGATGAAGCAATGCTTTGAGTTACAAGCTCTATGGAAGTTTTGAAGGCATAAGTTACTGTCGTATGGTGCTTTGGACTTGGTCTAAATGAATGAATAGTAACAAAGCTTGGGCTTAAGCCACTTTGGACACTTTGTTAAGAGAGGATGCATGCTATATTAAGGTGGATTAGCAATCCAACGTAACTAAAAAGCAGTATCCATAACCAGAAAAAGCTACAGAACCATTGAATCTTGAAAGTTTTGGGGCTGAAGATAAGAGTACTACCAAGATGAGTTAGTTCAAGGCTTAAACAACACCTATGGATGCTTATATGATGAAGCAATGCTTTTAGTTACAATGTCTACAGATGTTTAGTAGGCATAAGTTACTGTCGCATTGTCCTTTGGACTTGGTCTAAATGAATGAATAGTGACAAAGCTTGGGCTTAAGCCACTTTCGACACTTTGTTAAGAGAGGATGCATGCTATATTAAGGTGGAGACGTAACTAAGAAGCAGTATCCATAACCATGAAAGGCTAGAGAACCATTGAATATTGAAGATATTTTTGGATCTGAAGATAGGAGTACCACCAAGATGAGTTAGTTCAAGGCTTAAACAATACCTATGGTTGCTTATATGATGAAGCAATGCTTTGAGTTACAACCTCTATGGATGTTTAGTAGGCATAAGTTACTGTCGCATTGTGCTTTGGACTAAATCTAAAAGAATGAATAGTGACAAAGCTAGGGCTTATGCCACTTTGGACACTTTGTTAAGAGAGGATGCATGCTATATTAAGGTGGAGAAGCAATCCAACGTAACTAAGAAGCAGTATCCATAACCATGAAAGGCTAGAGAACCATAGAATCTTAAAGAAGTTTTTGGAGCTGAAGATAGGTGTACTACCAAGATGAGTTAGTTCAAGGCTTAAACAATACATATGGTTGCTAATATGATGAAGTTATGCTTTGAGTTACAACCTCTATAGATGTTTAGTAGGCATAAGTTATAGTCGCATTGTGCTTTGGACTTGGTCTAAATGAATGAAAAGTGACAATGCTTGGGCTTAAGCCACTTTGGACATATTGTTAAGAGAGGATGCATGCTATATTAAGGTAGAGAAGCAAGCCAACATAACTAAGAAGCAGTATCCATAACCATGAAAGGCTAAAGAACCATTGAATCTTGAAGAAGTTTTCGGGACTGAAGATAGGAGTACCACCAAGATGAGTTAGTTCAAGGCTTAAACAATACTTATGGATGCTTATATGATGAAGCAATGCTTTGAGTTACAACCTTTATAAATGTTTAGTAGGCATAAGTTACTGTCGCATTGTACTTAAGACTTGGTCTAAACGGAGGAATAGTGACAAAGCTTGGGCTTAAGCCACTTTGTACACTTTGTTAAGAGAGGATGCATACTATATTAAGGTCGAGAAGCAATCCAACGTAACTAAGAAGCAGTATCCATAACTATGAAAGGCTAGAGAACCCTTGAATATTGAAGAGGTTTTTGGGGCTAAAGATAGGAGTACCACCAAGATGAGTTAGTTCAAGGATTATACAACACCTGTGGATGCTTATATGATGAAGTAATGCTTTTAGTTACAACCTCTGTGGATGTTTAGTAGGCATAAGTTATTGTCGCATTGTGCTTTGGACTTGGTCTAAACGAATGAATAGTGACAAAGCATGGGCTTAAGCCACTTTGGACTCTTTGTTAAGAGAGGATCCATGCTATATTAAGGTGGAGAAGCAATCAAACGTAACTAAGAAGCAGTATCCATAACCATGAAAGGCTAGAGAACCAATGAAAATTGAAGAAGTTTTCGGGGCTGAAGACAGGAGTACCACCAAGATGAGTTAGTTCAAGGGTTAAACAATACCTATGGTTGCTTATATGATGAAGCAATGCTTTGAGTTACAACCTATATGGATGTTTAGTAGACATAAGTTACTGTCGCATTGTGCTTTGGACTTGGTATAAACGAATGAATAGTGACAAAGCTTGGGCTTAAGCCACTTCTGACTCTTTGTTAAGAGAGGATGCATGCTATATTAAGATGAAGAAGCAAGCCAACGTAACTAAGAAGCAGTATCCATAGCCAAGAAAGGCTAAAGAACCATTGAATCTTAAGAAGTTTTCGAGACTGAAGATAGGAGTACCACAAAGATGAGTTAGTTCAAGGCTTAAACAATACCTATGGATGCTTATATGATGAAGCAATGCTTTGAGTTACAACCTCTATAAATGTTTAGTAGGCATAAGTTACTGTCACATTGTGCTTTGCACTAGGTCTAAAAGAATGAATAGTGACAAAGCTTGGGCTTAAGCCACTTTGGACACTTTGTTAAGAGAGGATGCATGCTATATTAAGGTGGAGAAGCAATCCAACGTAACAAAGATGCATTATCCATAACCATGAAAGGCTAGAGAACCATTGAATATTGAAGATGTTTTTGGATCTGAAGATAGGAGTACCACCAAGATGAGTTAGTTCAAGGCTTAAACAATACCTATGGTTGCTTATATGATGAAGCAATGCTTTGAGTTACAACCTCTATGGATGTTTAGTAGGCATAAGTTACTGTCGCATTGTGCTTTGGACTAAATCTAAAAGAATTAATAGTGACAAAGCTAGGGCTTATGCCACTTTGGACACTTTGTTAAGAGAGGATGCATGCTATATTAAGGTGGAGAAGCAATCCAACGTAACAAAGATGCATTATCCATAACCATGAAAGACTAGAGAACCAATGAATCTTGAAAAAGTTTTTGGGGCTTACGATAGGAGTATCACTAAGATGAGTTAGTTCAAGGCTTAAACAATACCTATGGATGCTTATATGATGAAGCAATGCTTTGAGTTACAACCTCTATGGATGTTTAGTGGGCATAAGTTATTGTCGCATTGTGCTTTGGACTTGGTCTAAACGAATGAATAGTGACAAAGCTTGGGCTTAAGCCACTTTAGACACTTTGTTAAGAGAGGATGCATGCTATATTAAGGTGGAGAAGCAATCAAATGTAACTAAGAAGCAATATCCATAACCATGAAAGGCTAGAGAACCATTTAATATTGAAGAAGTTTTCGGGGCTGAAGATAGGAGTACCACCAAGATGAGTTAGTTCAAGGCTAAAACAATATCTATGGTTGCTTATATGATGAAACAATGCTTTGAGTTACAAGCTCTATGGTTGTTTAGTAGGTATAAGTTACTGTCGCATTGTGCTTTGGACTTGGTCTAAACAAATGGATAGTGACAAAGCATGGGCTTAAGCCAGTTTGGACACTTTGTTAAGAGAGGATGCATGCTATATTAAGGTGGAGAAGCAAGCTAACATAAATTAGAAGCAGTAACCACAGCCAAGAAAGGCTAAAGAACCATTGAATCTTGAAGAAGTTTTCGGGACTAAAGATGGCAATACCTCCAAAATGAGTTAGGTCGAGGCTTAAACAATACCTATGGATGATTATATGATGAAGCAATGCTTTGAGTTACAACCTCTATGTATATTTAGTAGGCATAAGTTACTGTCGCATTGTGCTTTGCACTTGGTCCAATCTGATGAATAGTGACAAAGCTTGGGCTTAAGCCACTTCTGACTCTTTGTTAAGAGAGGATGCATGCTATATTAAGGTGAAGAAGCAAGCCAACTTAACTAAGAAGCAGTATCCATAGCCAAGAAAGGCTAAAGAACCATTGAATCTTGAAGAAGTTTTCGAGACTGAAGATAGGAGTACCAGCAAGATGAATTAGTTCAAGGCTTAAACAATACCTATGGATGCTTATATGATGAAGCAATGCTTTAAGTTACAACGTCTTTGGGTGTTTAGTAGGCTTAAATTACTGTCGCATTGTGCATTGCACTAGGTCTAATAGAATGAATAGTGACAAAGCTTGGGTTTAAGCCACTTTGGACACTTTGTTAAGAGAGGATGCATGCTATATTAAGGTGGAGAAGCAATCCAACGTAACAAAGAAGTAGAATCCATAACTGTGAAAAGTTAGAGAACCATTGAATCTTGAAGAGGTTTTTGAGAGTTAAAGTCAGGAGTACCACCAAGATGAGTTAGATTAAGGCTTATACAACACCTATGGATGCTTATATGATAACGACCTCTATGTATATTTAGTAGGCATAAGTTATTGTCGCATTGTGCTTTGGAATTGGTCTAAATAAATGAATAGTGACAAAGCTTGGGCATAAGCCACTTTGAACACTTTGTTAAAAGAGGATGTATGCTATATTAAGGTGGAGAAGCAATCCAACGTAACTAAAAGCTGTATCCATAACCATGAAAGGCTAAAGAACCATTGAATCTTGAAGAAGTTTTCGGGACTGAAGATAGGAGTACCACCAAGATGAGTTAGTTCAAGGCTTAAACAATACCTTTGGATGCTTATATGATAAAGCAATGCTTTGAGTTACAACCTCTATAAATGTTTAGTAGACATAAGTTACTGTCACATTGTGCTTAGGACTTGGTCTAAACGGATGAATAATGACAAAGCTTGGGCTTAAGCCACTTTCTACACTTTGTTAAGAGAGGATGCATGCTATATTAAGGTGGAGAAGAAATCCAACGTAACTAAGATGCATTATCCATAACCTTGAAAGACTAGAGAACCATTGAATCTTGAAAAAGGTTTTGGGGCTTACGATATGAGTATCACTAAGATAAGTTAGTTCAAGACTTAAACAATACCTATGGATGCTTATATGATAAAGCAATGCTTTGAGTTATAACCTCTATGGATGTTTAGTAGGCATAAGTTACTGTCGCATTGTGCTTTTTACTTGGTCTAAACGGATGAATAGTGACAAGGCTTGGGCTTAAGACACTTTTTACACTTTGTTAAGAGAGGATGCATACTATATTAAGGTGGAGAAGCAATCCAACGTAACTAAGATGCATTATCCATAACTATGATAGGCTAGAGAACCATTGACTCTTGACGAAGTTTTTGGGGCTGAAGATAGGAGTACCACCAAAATGATTTAGTTCAAAGCTTATACAACACCTATGGATGATTATATGATAAAGCAATGCTTTTAGTTACAACATCTATGGATGTTTAGTAAGCATAAGTTATTGTCGCATTGTGCTTTGGACTTGGTCTAAACGAATGAATAGTGACAAAGCTTGGGCTTAAGCCACTTTAGACACTTTGTTAAGAGAGGATGCATGCTATATTAAGGTGGAGAAGCAATCAAATGTAACTAAGAAGTAATATCCATAACCATGAAAGGCTAGAGAACCATTTAATATTGAAGAAGTTTTCGGGGCTGAAGATAGGAGTACCACCAAGATGAGTTAGTTCAAGGCTAAAACAATATCTATGGTTGCTTATATGATGAATCAATGTTTTGAGTTACAAGCTCTATGGTTGTTTAGTAGGTATAAGTTACTGTCGCATTGTGCTTTGGACTTGGTCTAAACAAATGGATAGTGACAAAGCATGGGCTTAAGCCAGTTTGGACACTTTGTTAAGAGAGGATGCATGCTATATTAAGGTGGAGAAGCAAGCCAACGTAAATTAGAAGCAGTATCCACAGACAAGAAAGGCTAAAGAACCATTGAATCTTGAAGAAGTTTTCGGGACTGAAGATAGCAGTACCTCCAAGATGAGTTAGATCAAGGCTTAAACAATACCTATGGATGCTTATATGATGAAGCAATGCTTTGAGTTACAACCTCTATGGATGTTTAGTAGGCATAAGTTACTGTCGCATTGTGCTTTGCACTTGGTCCAAACTGATGAATAGTGACAAAGCTTGGGCTTAAGCCACTTCTGACTCTTTGTTAAGAGAGGATGCATGCTATATTAAGGTGAAGAAGCAAGCCAACATAACTAAGAAGCAGTATCCATAGCCAAGAAAGGCTAAAGAACAATTGAATCTTTAAGAAGTTTTCGAGACTGAAGATAGGAGTACCACCAAGATGAGTTAGTTCAAGGCTTAAACAATACCTATGGATGCTTATATGATGAAGCAATGCTTTAAGTTTCAACCTCTTTGGGTGTTTCGTAGGCATAAGATACTGTCGCATTGTGCTTTGCACTAGGTCTAAAAGAATGAATAGTGACAAAGCTTGGGCTTAAGCCACTTTGGACACTTTGTTAAGAGAGGATGCATGCTATATTAAGGTGGAGAAGCAATCCAACGTAACAAAGAAGCAGAATCCATAACTATGAAAAGCTAGAGAACCATTGAATCTTGAAGAGGTTTTCGAGGGTTAAAGTCAGGAGTACCACCAAGATGAGTTAGATTAAGGCTTATACAACACCTATGGATGCTTATATGATAACGACCTCTATGTATATTTAGTAAGCATAAGTTATTTTCGCATTGTGCTTTGGAATTGGTCTAAATAAATGAATAGTGACAAAGCTTGGGCATGAGCCACTTTGAACACTTTGTTAAGAGAGGATGTATGCTATATTAAGGTGAAAAAGCAATCCAACGTAACTAAAAGTTGTATCCATAACCATGAAAGGCTAAAGAACCATTGAATCTTGAAGAAGTTTTTGGGACTGAAGATAGGAGTACCACCAAGATGAGTTAGTTCAAGGCTTAAACAATACCTTTGGATGCTTATATGATGAAGCAATGCTTTGAGTTACAACCTCTATAAATGTTTAGTAGGCATAAGTTACTGTCACATTATGCTTACGACTTGGTCTAAACGGATAAATAATGACAAAGCTTGGGCTTAAGCCATTTTCTACACTTTGTTAAGAGAGGATGCATGCTATATTAAGGTGGAGAAGCAATCCAACGTAACTAAAATGCATTATCCATAACCATGAAAGACTAGATAACCATTGAATCTTGAAAAAGTTTTTGGGGCTTACGATAGGAGTATCACTAAGATGAGTTAGTTCAAGGCTTAAACAATACCTATGGATGCTTATATGATGAAGCAATGCTTTGAGTTACAACCTCTATGGATGTTTAGTAGGCATAAGTTACTGTCGCATTGTGCTTTTCACTTGGTATAAACGGATGAATAGTGATAAAGCTTGGGCTTAAGACACTTTTTACACTTTGTTAAGAGAGGATGCATACTATATTAAGGTGGAGAAGCAATCCAACGTAACTAAGATGCATTATCCATAACTATGATAGGCTAGAGAACAATTGACTGTTGAAGAAGTTTTTGGGGCTGAAGATAGGAGTACCACCAAGATGATTTAGTTCAAAGCTTATACAACACTTATGGATGATTATATGATAAAGCAATGCTTTTTGTTACAACATCTATGGATGTTTAGTAAGCATAAGTTATTGTCGCATTGTGCTTTGGACTTGGTCTAAACGAATGAATAGTGACAAAGCTTGGGCTTAACCCACTTTAGACACTTTGTTAAGAGAGGATGCATGCTATATTAAGGTGGAGAAGCAATCAAACGTAACTAAGAAGCAATATCCATAACCATGAAAGGCTAGAGAACCATTTAATATTGAAGAAGTTTTCGGGGCTGAAGATAGGAGTACCACCAAGATGAGTTAGTTCAAGGCTAAAACAATATCTATGGTTGCTTATATGATGAATCAATGCCTTGAGTTACAAGCTCTATGGTTGTTTAGTAGGTATAAGTTACTGTCGCATTGTGCTTTGGACTTGGTCTAAACAAATGGATAGTGACAAAGCATGGGCTTAAGCCAGTTTGGATACTTTGTTAAGAGAGGATGCATGCTATATTAAGGTGGAGAAGTAAGCCAACGTAAATTAGAAGCAGTATCCACAGCCAAGAAAGGCTAAAGAACCATTGAATCTTGAAGAAGTTTTTGGGACTGAAGATTGCAGTACCTCCAAGATGAGTTAGGTCAAGGCTTAAACAATACCTATGGATGCTTATATGATGAAGCAACGCTTTGAGTTACAACCTCTATGGATGTTTAGTAGGCATAAGTTACTGTCGCATTGTGCTTTGCACTTGGTCCAAACTGATGAATAGTGACAAAGCTTGGGCTTAAGCCACTTCTGACTCTTTGTTAAGAGAGGATGCATGCTATATTAAGGTGAAGAAGCAAGCCAACATAACTAAGAAGCAGTATCCATAGCCAAGAAAGGCTAAAGAACCATTGAATCTTGAAGAAGTTTTCGAGACTGAAGATAGGAGTACCAGCAAGATGAATTAGTTCAAGGCTTAAACAATACCTATGGATGCTTATATGATGAAGCAATGCTTTAAGTTACAACCTCTTTGGGTGTTTAGTAGGCATAAGTTACTGTCGCATTGTGCTTTGCACTAGGTCTAAAAGAATGAATAGTGACAAAGCTTGGGCTTAAGCCACTTTGGACACTTTGTTAAGAGAGGATGCATGCTATATTAAGGTGGAGAAGCAATCCAACGTAACAAAGAAGCAGAATCCATAACTATGAAAAGCTAGAGAACCATTGAATCTTGAAGAGGTTTTCGAGGGTTAAAGTCAGGAGTACCACCAAGATGAGTTAGATTAAGGCTTATACAACACCTATGGATGCTTATATGATAATGACCTCTATGTATATTTAGTAGGCATAAGTTATTGTCGTATTGTTCTTTGGAATTGGTCTAAATAAATGAATAGTGACAAAGCTTGGGCAAAAGCCACTTTGAACACTTTGTTAAGAGAGGATGTATGCTATATTAAGGTGGAGAAGCAATCCAACGTAACTAAAAGTTGTATCCATAACCATGAAAGGCTAAAGAACCATTGAATCTTGAAGAAGTTTTTGGGACTGAAGATAGGAGTACCACCAAGATGAGTTAGTTCAAGGCTTAAACAATACCTTTGGATGCTTATATGATGAAGCAATGCTTTGAGTTATAACCTCTATAAATGTTTAGTAGGCATAAGTTACTGTCACATTGTGCTTAGGACTTGGTCTAAACGGATGAATAATGACAAAGCTTGGGCATAAGCCAATTTCTACACTTTGTTAAGAGAGGATGCATGCTATATTAAGGTGGAGAAGCAATCCAACGTAACTGAGATGCATTATCCATAACCATGAAAGACTAGAGAACCATTGAATCTTGAAAAAGTTTTTGGGGCTTACGATAGGAGTATCACTAAGATGAGTTAGTTCAAGGCTTAAACAATACCTATGGATGCTTATATGATGAAGCAATGCTTTGAGTTACAACCTCTATGGATGTTTAGTAGGCATAAGTTACTGTCGCATTGTGCTTTTTACTTGGTCTAAACGGATGAATAGTGACAAAGCTTGGGCTTAAGACACTTTTTACACTTTGTTAAGAGAGGATGCATTCTATATTAAGGTGGAGAAGCAATCCAACGTAACTAAGATGCATTATCCATAACTATGATACGCTAGAGAACCATTAACTCTTGAAGAAGTTTTTGGGGCTGAAGATAGGAGTACCACCAAGATGATTTAGTTCAAAGCTTATACAACACCTATGGATGATTATATGATAAAGCAATGCTTTTAAATACAACCTCTATGGATGTTTAGTAAGCATAAGTTATTGTCGCATTGTGCTTTGGACTTGGTCTAAACGAATAAATAGTGCAAAGCTTGGGCTTAAGCCACTTTAGACACTTTGTTAAGAGAGGATGCATGCTATATTAAGATGGAGAAGCAAGCCAATGTAACTAAGAAGCAGTATCCATAACCATGAAATGCTAAAGAACCATTGAATCTTGAAGAAGTTTTCGGGACTGAAGATAGGAGTACCACCAAGATGAGTTAGTTCAAGGCTTAAACAATACCTTTGGATGCTTATATGATGAAGCAATGCTTTGAGTTACAACCTCTATAAATGTTTAGTAGGCATAAGTTACTGTCACATTGTGCTTAAGACTTGGTCTAAACGGATGAATAATGACAAAGCTTGGGCTTAAGCCACTTTCTACACTTTGTTAAGAGAGGATGCATGCTATATTAAGGTGGAGAAGCAATCCAACGTAACTAAGATGCATTATCTATAACCATGAAAGACTAGAGAACCATTGAATCTTGAAAAAGTTTTGGGGCTTACGATAGGAGTATCACTAAGATGAGTTAGTTCAAGGCTTAAACAATACCTATGGATGCTTATATGATGAAGCAATGCTTTGAGTTACAACCTCTATGGATGTTTAGTAGGCATAAGTTACTGTCGCATTGTGCTTTTCACTTGGTCTAAACGGATGAATAGTGACAAAGCTTGGGCTTAAGACACTTTTTACACTTTGTTAAGAGAGGATGCATACTATATTATGGTGGAGAAGCAATCCAACGTAACTAATATGCATTATCCATAACTATGATAGGCTAGAGAACCATTAACTCTTGAAGAAGTTTTTGGGGCTGAAGATAGGAGTACCACCAAGATTATTTAGTTCAAAGCTTATACAACACCTATGGATGATTATATGATAAAGCAATGCTTTTAGTTACAACATCTATGGATGTTTAGTAAGCATAAGTTATTGTCGCATTGTGCTTTGGACTTGGTCTAAACGAATGAATAGTGACAAAGCTTGGGCTTAAGCCACTTTAGACACTTTGTTAAAAGAGGATGCATGCTATACTAAGGTGGAGAAGCAATCAAACGTAACTAAGAAGCAATATCGATAACCATGAAAGGCTAGAGAACCATTTAATATTGAAGAAGTTTTCGGGGCTGAAGATAGGAGTACCACCAAGATTAGTTAGTTCAAGGCTAAAACAATATCAATGGTTGCTTATATGATGAATCAATGCTTTGAGTTACAAGCTCTATGGTTGTTTAGTAGGTATAAGTTACTGTCGCATTGTGCTTTGGACTTGGTCTAAACAAATGGATAGTGACAAAGCATGTGCTTAAGCCAGTTTGGACACTTTGTTAAGAGAGGATGCATGCTATATTAAGGTGGAGAAGCAAGCCAACGTAAATTAGAAGCAGTATCCACAGCCAAGAAAGGCTAAAGAACCATTGAATCTTGAAGAAGTTTTCGGGACTGAAGATATGAGTACCTCCAAGATGAGTTAGTTCAAGGCTTAAACAATACCTATGGATGCTTATATGATGAAGCAATGCTTTGAGTTACAACCTCTATGGATGTTTAGTAGGCATAAGTTACTGTCGCATTGTGCTTTGGACTCTGTCCAAACTGATGAATAGTGACAAAGCTTGGGCTTAAGACACTTTGTACACTTTTTTAAGAGAGGATTCATACTATATTAAGGTTGAGAGGCAATCCAATGTAACCAAGATGAAATATCCATAACTATGAAAGGCTAGAAAACCATTGAATCTTGAAGAAGTTTTCGGGGCTGAATATAGGAGTACCACCAAGATGAGTTAGTTCAAGGCTTATGCAACACTATGGATGCTTATATGATGAAGCAATGCTTTGAGTTACAACCTCTATGGATACTTATATGATAACGCAATGGTTTTAGTTACAACCTTTATGGATGTTTAGTAGACATAAGTTATTGTCACATTATGCTTTGGACTTGCACTAAACGAATGAATAGTGACAAGGCTTGGGTTTAAGCCACTTTGGACACTTTGTTAAGAGAGGATGCAAGCTATATTAAGGTGGAGAAGCAGTATCCATTACCATTAAAGAATAGAGAACCATTGAATCTTAAAAAAGTTTTCGGGGCTGAAGATAGGAGTACTACCAAGATGAGTTAGATCAAGGCTTAAACAATACATATGGTTGCTTATATGATGAAGTTATGGTTTAAGTTACAACCTCTATGGATGTTTGGTAGGCATAAGTTACTATCGCATTGTGCTTTGGACTGGGTCTAAATGAATGAATAGTGACAAAGCTTGGGCTTAAGCCACTATGGAAACTTTGTTAAGAGAGGATTCATGCTATATTAAGGTGGAGAAGCAATCCAATGTAACTAAGAAGCAGTATCCATAACCTTGAAATGCTAGAGAACCATTAATATTGAAGAAGTTTTCGGGGCTGAAGATAGGAGTACCACCAAGATGAGTTAGTTCAAGGCTTATAGAACACCTATGTATATTTATATGATGAAGCAATGCTTTTAGTTACAACCTCTATGGATGTTTAGTAGGCATAAGTTATTGTCGCATTGTACTTTGGGCTTTGTCTAAACGAATAAATAGTGACAGAGCTTGGGCTTAAGCCACTTTGGACACTTTGTTAAGAGAGGATGCATGCTATATTAAGGTGGAGAAGCAATCAAATGTAACTAAGAAGCAGTATCCATAACTATAGAAGGGTAGAGAATCATTGAATATTGAAGAAGTTTTTGGGGCTGAAGATAGGAGTACCACCAAGATGAGTTAGTTCAAGGATTAAACAATACCTATGGTTTCTTATATAATGAAGCAATGCTTTGAGTTACACCTCTATGAATGTTTATTAGGCATAAGTTACTATCGTATTGTGCTTTGGACTAGGTCTAAACGACTGAATAGTGACAAAGCTTGGGCTTAAGCCACTTTGGACACTTTGTTAAGAGAGGATGCATGCTATATTAAGGTGGAGAAGCAATCCAACGTAACTAAGAAGCAGAATACATAACTATGAAAACTTAGAGAACCATGGAATCTTGAAGAGGTTTTCGAGGGTTAAAAGAAAGAGTACCACCAAGATGAGTTAGTTCAAGGCTTATACAACACCTATGGATGCTTATATGATAACTTAATGCTTTTAGTTACAACCTCTATTGATGTTTAGTAGGCATAAGTTATTGTCCCATTATGCTTTGGACTTGCTCTAAACGAATGAATAGCGACAAGGCTTGGGCTTAAGCCACTTTGGACACTTTGTTAAGAGAGGATGCATGCTATATTAAGGTGGAGAAGCAATCCAACATAACTAAGAAGCAGTATCCATAACCATGAAAGGCTAGAGAACCATTGAATCTTAAAGAAGTTTTCATTGTTGAAGATAGGAGTACTACCAAGATGAGTTACTTCAAGGCTTAAACAATACATATGGTTGCTTATATGATGAAGTTATGCTTTAATTTACAACTTCTAATGATGTATAGTAGGCATAAGTTACTGTCGCATTGTGCTTTGGACTTGGTCTAAGCGAATGAATAGTGACAAAGCTTGGGCTTAAGCCATATTGGACACTTTGTTAGGAGAGGATGCATGCTATATTAAGGTGGGGTAGCAAGCCAATGTAACTAAGAAGCAGTATCCATAACCATGAAAGGCTAAAGAACCATTGAATCTCGAAGAAGTTTTTGGGACTGAAGATAGGAGTACCACCAAGATGAGTTAGGTCAAGGCTTAAACAATACCTATGGATGCTTATATGTTGAAGTTATGCTTTGAGTTACAACCTCTACAGATGTTTAGTAGGCATAGGTTACTGTCGCATTGTGCCTAGGACTTGGTCTAAACGGATTAATAGTGACAAAGCTTGGGCTTAAGCCACTTAGTACACTTTGTTAAGAGAGGATGCATGCTATATTACGGTGGAGAAGCAATCCAACGTAACTAAGATGCATTATCCATAACCATGAAAGACTAGAGAAACATTGAAACTTGAATACGATTTTGGGGCTTACGATAGGAGTACCACCAAGATGAGTTTGTTTAAGGCTTAAACAATACCTATGGATGCTTATATGATGAAGAAATGGTTTGAGTTACAACCTCTATGAATGTTTAGTAGGTATAAGTTACTGTCGCATTATGCTTTTAACTTGGTCTAAACAGATGAATAGTGACAAAGCTTGGGCTTAAGCCACTTTTTGCACTTTGTTAAGAGAGGATGCATACTATATTAAGGTGGAGAAGCAATCCAACGTAACTAAGATGCATTATCCATATCTATGAAAGGCTAGAAAACCATTGAATATTAAAGACGTTTTCGGGGCTGAAGATAGGAGTACCACCAAGATGAGTTAGTTCAAGGCTTATACAACACCTATGGATGCTTATATGATAAGGCAATGCTTTTAGTTACAACCTCTATGGATGTTTAGTAGGCATAAGTTATTGTCGCATTGTGCTTTGGATTTGGTCTAAAGGAATGAATAGTGACAAAGCTTTGGCTTAAGCCACTTTGGACACTTTGTTAAGAGAGGATGCATGCTATATTAAGGTGGAGAAGCAATCCAACGTAACTAAGAAGCAGTATCCATAACCATGAAGGGCTAGAAAACCATTGAATATTAAAGACGTTTTCGAGGCTGAAGATAGGAGTACCACCAAGATGAGTTAGTTCAAGGCTTAAACAATACCTATGGTTGCTTATATGATGAAGCAATGCTTTGAGATACAACCTCTATGGATGTTTAGTAGGCATAAGTTAATGTCGCATTGTGTTTTGGACTAGGTCTAAAAGAATGAACAGTGACAAAGTTTGGGCTTAAGCCACTCTGGACACTTTGTTAAGAGAGGATACATGCAATATTAAGATGGAGAAGCGATCCAACATAACTAAGAAGCAGAATCCATAACTAAAAAAAGCTAAATAACCATTGAATCTTGATGAGGTTTTCGAGCGCTAAAGAAAGGTTTACCTCCAACATTAGTTAGTTCAAGGCTTATACAACACCTATGGATGCTTATATGATAACTCAATGCTTTTGGTTACAACCTTTATAGGTGTTTAGTAGGCATAAGTTATTGTTGCATTATGCTTTGGACTTGCACTAAACGAATGAATAGTGACAAAGCATGGGCATAAGCCACTTTGGACACTTTTTAAAGAGAGGGTGCATGCTATATTAAGGTGGAGAAGCAAGCCAACATAACTAAGAAGCAGTATCCATAACCATGAAAGGCTAAAGAACCATTGTATCTTGAAGGAGTTTTCCGGACTGAAGATAGGAGTACCAGCAAGATGAGTTAGGTCAAGGCTTAACCAATACCTATGGATGCTTATATGATGAAGCAATGCTTTGAGTTACAACTTCTATGGATGTTTAGTGGCAAATAAGTTATTGTCGCATTGTGCTTTGGACTTGGTCTAAACGGAAGAATAGTGACAAAGCTTGGGTTTAAGCAACTTTGTACACTTTGTTAAGAGAGGATGCATACTATATTAAGGTGGAGAAGCAATCCAACGTAACTAAGATGCATTATCCATAACTATAAAAGGCTAGAGAACCATTGAATCTTGAAGAAGTTCTCGATGCTGAAGATAGGAGTACCACCAAGACGAGTTAGTTCAAGGCTTATACAACACCTATGGATGCTTATATGATGAAACAATGCTCTATGGATGTTTAGTAGGCACAATGCTCTATGGATGTTTAGTAGGCATAGGTTATTGTCGCATTGTGCTTTGGACTTGGTCTAAACGAATGAATAGTGACAAAGCTTGAGCTTAAGCCACTTTGGACACTTTGTTAAGAGAGGATGCATGCTATATTAAGGTGGAGAAGCAAGCCAACGTAACTAAGAAGCAGTATCCATAACCATGAAAGGCTAAAGAACTATTGAATCTTGAAGAAGTTTTTGGGACTGAAGATAGGAGTACCACCAAGATGAGTTAGTTCAAGGCTTATACAACACCTATGGATGCTTATATGATGAAACAATGCTCTATGGATGTTTAGTAGGCATAGGTTATTGTCGCATTGTGCTTTGGACTTTGTCTAAACGAATGAATAGTGACAAAGCTTGGGCTTAAGCCACTTTGGACACTTTGTTAAGAGAGGATGCATGCTATATTAAGGTGGAGAAGCAAGCCAACGTAACTAAGAAGCAGTATCCATAACCACGAAAGGCTAAAGAACTATTGAATCTTGAAGAAGTTTTTTGGACTGACGATAGGAGTACCACCAAGATGAGTTAGTTCAAGGCTTATACAACACCTATGGATGCTTATATGATAAAGCAATGCTTTGAGTTACAACCTCTATGGATGTTTACTAGGCATATGTTATTGTCGCATTGTGCTTTGGACTTGGTCTTAACGAATAAA
The DNA here is from genome assembly GCA_963854855.1 of Nasturtium officinale. Lineage (NCBI taxonomy): Eukaryota > Viridiplantae > Streptophyta > Magnoliopsida > Brassicales > Brassicaceae > Nasturtium > Nasturtium officinale. Next base: position 13,389,442 of record OY978500.1, read on the forward strand.
TAGTGACAAGGCTTGGGCTTAAGCCAATTTGGACACTTTGTTAAGAGAGGATGCATGCTACATTAAGGTGGAGAAGCAATCCAATGTAACTAAGAAGCAGTATCCAAAACCATGAAATGCTAGAGAACCATTAATATTGAAGAAGTTTTTGGGGCTGAAGATAGGAGTTCCACCAAGATGAGTTAGTTCAAGGCTTAAACAATACCTATGGTTGCATATATGATGAAGCAATGCTTTGAGTTACAACCTCTATGGATGTTTAGTAGGCATAAGTTACTATCGTATTGTGCTTTGGACTAAATCTAAAAGAATTAACGGTGACAAAGCTTGGGCTTATGCAACTTCGAACACTTTGTTAAGAGAGGATACATGCTATATTAAGGTGGAGAAGCAATCCAACGTAACTAAGAAGTAGAATCCATAACTATGAAAAGCTAGAGAACCAATGAATCTTGAAGAGGTTTTCGAGGGTTAAAGACAGGAGTACCACCAAGATGAGTTAGTACAAGGCTTATACAACACCTATGGATGCTTATATGATAACACAATGCTTTTAGTTACAACCTCTATGGATGTTTAGTAGGCATAAGTTATTGTCGCATTATGCTTTGGACTTGCTCTAAACGAATGAATAGTGACAAGGATTGGGTTTAAGCAACTTTGGACACTTTGTTAAGAGAGGATGCATGCTATATTAAGGTGGAGAAGCAATCCAACGTAAATAAGAAGTAGAATCCATATCTGTGAAAAGCTAGAGAACCATTGAATCTTGAAGAGGTTTTCGAGGGTTAAAGACAGGAGTACCACCAAGATGAGATAGTTCAAGGCTTATACAACACCTATGGATGCGTATATGACTATGCAATGCTTTTAGTTACAACCTCTATCGATGTTTAGTAAGCATAAGTTATTGTCGCATTGTGCTTTGGACTTGGTCTAAGCGAATGATTAGTGACAAAGCTTGGGGTTAAGCCACATTGGACACTTTGATAAGAGAGGATGCATCCTATATTAAGGTGGAGAAGCAAGCCAACATAACTAAGAAGCAGTATCCATAACCATGAAAGGCTAAAGAACCATTGAATCTTGAAGAAGTTTTCGGGACTGAAGATAGGAGTACCACCAAGATGAGTTAGTTCAAGGCCTAAACAATACCTATGGATTCTTATATGATGAAGCAATGCTTTGAGTTACAACCTCTATGGATGTTTAGTAGGCATAAGTTACTGTCGTATTGTGCTTTGGACTTGGTCTAAACGGATGAATAGTGACAAAGCTTGGGGTTAAGCCACATTGGAAACTTTGATAAGAGAGGATGCTTGCTATATTAAGGTGGAGAAACAAGCCAACGTAACTAAGAAGCAGTATCCATAAATTTGAAAGGCTAAAGACCCATTGAATCTTGAAGAAGTTTTCGCGACAGAAGATAGGAGTACCACCAAGATGAGTTAGTTCAAGGCTTAAATAATACCTATGGTTGCTTATATGATGAAGCAATGCTATGAGTTACAACCTCTATGGATGTTTAGTAGGCATAAGTTACTGTCGCATTGTGCTTTGGACTAAATCTAAAAGAATTAATAGTGACAAAGCTTGGGCTTATGCCACTTTGGACACTTTATTAAGAGAGGATGCATGCTATATTAAGGTGGAGAAGCAATCCAACGTAACTAAGATGTAGAATCCATATCTATGAAAAGCTAGAGAACCATTGAATCTTGAAGAGGTTTTCGAGGGTTAAAGACAGGAGTACCACCAAGATGAGTTAGTTCAAGGCTTATACAACACCTATGGATGCTTATATGATTATGCAATGCTTTTAGTTACAATCTCTATCAATGTTTAGTAGGCATAAGTTATTGTCGCATTGTGCTTTGGACTTGGTCTAAGCGAATGAATAGTGACAAAGCTTGGGGTTAAGCCACATTGGACACTTTGATAAGAGAGGATTCATGCTATATTAAGGTGGAGAAGCAAGCCAACATAACTAAGAAGCAGTATGCATAACCATGAAAGGCTAAAGAACCATTGAATTTTGAAGAAGTTTTCGGGACTGAAGATAGGAGTACCACCAAGATGATTTAGTTCAAGGCTTAAACAATACCTATGGATGCTTATATGATGAAGCAATGCTTTGAGTTACAACCTCTATGGATGTTTAGTAGGCATAAGTTACTGTCGCATTGTGCTTTGGACTTGGTCTAAACGGATGAATAGTGACAAAGCTTGGGCTTAAGCCACTTTGTACACTTTGTTCAGAGAGGATGCATACTATATTAAGGTGGAGAAGCAATCCAACGTAACTAAGATGCATTATCCATAAATATGAAAGTCTTGAGAACCATTGAATCTTGAAGAAGTTCTTGGGGCGAAAGATAAGAGTACCACCAAGATGAGTTAGTTCAAGGCTTATACAACACATATGGCTTATATGATGAAGCAATTCTTTGAGTTACAACCTCTATGGATGTTTAGTAGGCATAAGTTATTGTCGCATTGTTCTTTGGACTTGGTCTAAACGAATGAATAGTGACAAAGCTTGTGCTTAAGCTACTTTGGACACTTTGTTAAGAGAGGATGCATGCTATATTAAGTTGGAGAAGCAATCCAATGTAACTAAGAAGCAGTATCCATAACCATGAAATGCTAGAGAACCATTAATATTGAAGAATTTTTGAGGGCTTAAGATAGGAGTACCACCAAGATGAGTTAGTTCAATGCTTTAACAATACCTACGGTTGCTTATATGATGAAGCAATGCTTTGAGTTACAACCTCTATGGATGTTTAGTAGGCATAAGTTACTGTCGCATTGTGCTTTGGACTAGGTCTAAAAGAATTAATATTGACAAAGCTTGGGCTTATGCCACTTTGGACACTTTGTTAAGAGAGGATGCATGCTATATTAAGGTGGAGAAGCAATCCAACGTAACTATGAAGTAGAATCCATAACTATGAAAAGCTAGAGAACCATTGAATCTTGAAGAGGTTTTTGAGGGTTAAAGACAGGAGTACCACCAACATGAGTTAGTTCAAGGCTTATACAACACCTATGGATGCTTATATGATAACGCAATACTTTTAATTACAACCTCTATGGATGTTTAGTAGGCATAAGTTATTGTCGCATTATGCTTTGGACTTGCTCTAAACGAATGAAAAGTGACAAGGCTTGGGGTTAAGCCACTTTGGACACTTTGTTAAGAGAAGATGCATGCTATATTAAGGTGGAGAAGCAATCCAACATAACTAAGAAGCAGTATCCATAACCATAAAAGGCTAGAAAACCATTGAATCTTACAGAAGTTTTTGCGGCTGAAAATAGGAGTACTACCAAGATGAGTTAGTTCAAGGCTTAACCAAGACATATGGTTGTTTATATGATGAAGTTATGGTTTTAGTTGTAACCTCTATGGATGTTTAGTAGGCATAAGTTATTGTCGCATTGTGCTTTGGACTTGGTCTAAACGAATGAATAGTGACAAAGCTTGGGCTTAAACCACTTTGGACACTTTGTTAAGAGAGGATGCATGCTATATTAAGGTGAAGAAGCAATCAAATGTAACTAAGAAGCAGTATCCATAACCATGAAAGGCTAGAGAACCATTGAATATTGAAGAAGTTTCTGGGGCTGAAGATTGGAGTACCAGCAAGATGAGTTAGTTCAAGGATTAAACAATACCTATGGTTGCTTATGTTGAAGAAGACCGTTGAAGCACCAAGAGATGTGACGGTCCGAGTAGAAGAAGACTATCACATTGTACCACAAGTTGGTGAAGCATTCCGAGGATTGTGGGGTGAGTCAAGATCAACCCTTAGTGTGGCGGCTTTGGTTGAAGTGGCAGCCCAACAAGATAGGATGAGTCTTACCATAAGCGGGATTATAACAAACCATCTTTGAAGGATCAAGGTCAAATCTATGGAGGGTTGAAGCCAAGATTTATCTTGATAGATGCAGTGTGAAGCTCAGACCAAGAAGCGTTCACCTAGGAAGCTGTGGAACGGTAAACAAGGCACTCAAAGCACCGTATGAGGAGACAATTGCGAGAGGACGCTGGGAGACACATACGAGTAGCTATGGAAGATGTTGTAGGGAAACCGAAGGTGAAACCACCTTGCAGACCTTATTAGGTGTGGTGATCTAAGAAGCAGCGGGAAGTGGCATCCAACGGATAGAGTATACTCCCAAGAGTGACCAAGAGGAAACCAATGACAATGTGAGTATTCGGTGAGGTAAAATATGTCATCCGAGGAGCTCGAAGTCGAGACTAAGCTTGAGACAAGAAGCCCGAGGAAACATGATCCAATTGAAGCTGAGATTGAAGATCACATACATGGCAAGATTGGTCTTAAGGACCTCCACCGACCAATCTTGAGGGGGAGTGTTGAAATATATGATCTCAAGAAGAAGAATTAAAACACAAGAGAAGGAGGGAAAAAGAGAAAGCTAGTTGATAAGAAACTAGAAAGAGAGAACTAGTTGTGAAGAAACTAGAAGAAGAACTAGTTGAGAAAGAACTAGAAGGGAAGGAACTGGTTGATAGGTAACTAGAAGAAAAGAAGCTGTCACAAATGAATTAGATAAGCTAACTAAGTGGAAAAGTGGAAGCAAAGGAGAGCATGGGGGCGTCAGAATCAGGGCATGGAGCTCAATACTGTTGGAGTAGGTGAGCTGCTCCCTCCTCTCTTCTTCACGCAAACTCCTCTCTTCTCTCTTTTATCCTCCACGCATCTTCCTTCTCATTTCTACATGCTTGTATTCTCTTCTGCGCCTCTTTATCTTCTTCTATGTAAAGTCTATAAATATATGTGTAATCTCTTGTAAAGAATTGTGTGAATAAGAGGATTAAAAGTTTAACATTCTCTCTACCTCTTATTTCGCCATTATACTCCTTATCAGTCTTATTATCCATTCTCAAAGCATATACTTCCACACTAAACTCTTAAATTCAACAATTCTCACGCCAATATCTCTAGCTATCTCCAATCTCTCAACTTGTTTTTTCAACATGGTATCAGAGCAGGTTAAGGCTTAAAAGGCTTAATAACCTCATATGATTCTCTCTTCTCTGCGCTTCTAATCTATTTCAATACACTCTTCTAAGTTCTATTCACTCTGAGATTAATATCCTTGAAATCAGTTAGGTTTCAAGTTGTGAAAGAACTAGAAATGTGTATTGTTACTAGAAAATGATGACAAATTGAGGGAGATTTCGTTGGGCTCTCCTTGGCTTCTTGCCTTGGGGAGCTCGGTTTTGTTGGGCACGTTGGTAGTTCATTAGAGAGAGTAGATCCTTTCCTTTGTTTTTCTTGTGTGTGGAGTCTAGATCCACATAAAAAAGTTTGAAAAGGGGTTGTATAAACATCAAACCCTTGGTGATCCTCTTTGGAATCAAGATCCAGAGGATTTTTAGAATCATTCATCCGTGAGTTCAAGAAGCTTGTCATGGCGTGGGAAATAAGGCATCTAGACTAGAAGGTTCTAGATATTTCATATTAAGCACATGTATTTTGTTTCAATCCCTATCTTGTCTTGTAGTTAATCTAGGGCTTCTCCCTTAAGCTTATAAAAGGGAGAGCCTTCACATTTTGTAAACCTAATGAATGCAACATCTTTCTCTCTTCTTCTTCTTGGCCGCCAATGGCCTTATCTCTTTCTCTCTTACAATCTTGATTCTACATACTCTAAATCTCTAAATATCTTATGGTATCAGAGCAAGTTTATGATTCTTTCACTCTCTAGTTCTTAAATCTCTCAAAATCTCTCTTGTTCTTATTCTCCTTTGGCAGCTCAAATATCTTTCTTCTTGAGATCTCTCTTGGTTGTTCTCTTTGAATCTGTCTTAGTTTCATCTATTTAGGTGTTAAATCTGTGGTTCTGGTGGCTGAAATCTTTAGGGGTTTAGTTCATCTGGTTGTAGGTTGTTCTTGGTTGTAGTTCTTGGCGGTTTGGTTCATCTGGTTGTAGAGCTAGTTGGCGGTTTTTTTGGTGGCTGAAATCTTTAGGGGATTAGTTCATCTGGTTGTAGGTTGTTCTTGGTTGTAGCTCTTGGCGGTTTAGTTCATCTGGTTGTAGAACTAGCTGGTGGTTTGTTTCAACTTGTTGGTGCTGTTCTTGGTAAACTATGGATAGCTCTAAACCCATTGTGATTCCAGTGACTCTCAAAGGAGTTAACTACTTGCTGTGGGCCAGAACATTGTGGCATGCTAGATTAGGACATCCACACTCTAGAGCTCTTGAAATAATGTTACCCCATGTTGTCTTTGATAATTCTAGTTTGTGAAGCTTGCATTTTAGGCAAACATTGTAAAACCATATTTCCTAAGTCTTCTACTATCTATGAACAATGTTTTGACTTAGTGCACTCTGATGTATGGACCTCACCTTGCTTATCTAGGGATAATAACAAGTATTATGTCATATTCATTGATGAGAAATCAAAGTATACTTCGATCACATTATTATCATCTAAGGACAAAGTATTTGATGCATTTCTCAATTTCCAATCTTATGTGACTAATCAGTTTAATGCAAACATTAAGGTACTTAGGTCTGACAATGGTGGGGAATACACAAGTCACAAGTTTAGAGATCACTTGAAGAAGCATGGGATCTTACACCAAACCAGTTGTCCTTACACACCACAACAAAATGGAGTGGCCGAAAGGAAGAATCGACATCTCATAGAGGTAGCAAGATCTATGATGTTCTACACCAATGTTCCAAGGAGATTCTGGGGTGATGCAGTCATGGCAGCATGCTACCTTATCAATAGGATACCAACAACGATCCTCAATGACATATCACCATTTGAGGTACTAAATAAAACTAAACCTTCCCTTGATCACTTACGGGTCTTTGGGTGTGTTTGTTTTATCTTAAGACCAGGTGAGCTGAGGGACAAACTTGAGGCTAAGAGCACAAGAGGGATGTTCCTAGGATACTCCACTACTCAAAAGGGGTACAAATGCTATGACTTCTCAAAGAACAGAACCGTTGTCTCAAGGGAGGTCAAGTTTATTGAAAACCAAGGGTACTATGAGAAAAAGGACTGGGAGAGCCTGAAATATTTGGCAAGTTCACCAAATGATAGAGCTGCAAGCCTCAAATACCTTCTAAGTCACCTTGGGAACAATCATGAAACTAGTAATACCAGGGAAGCAACCAATAACACTCCACCAGAACCAGATTCTCTTGACAAGGAACAACACCTAGATCAAGAGGAGGAAGTTGTTATTGGGGAAACGGTTCTGGAAACCCAAGAGCATGGGTCAGAAAGAGAAGAAGAGGCTGCTCAAGCAGAGGAGCAAGAGGAGGCGCCTCCTCTTAGGAGAAGCACAAGACAAAAATTTGGTCCGGAACATTGGAAGCAAACAAGAGTCTACTTTAATAATCAAGCTGTGGCACATCCTATTCAAGCCGTATGTTCACTTGACCTTTTGCCAATCACTCATCAAGCCTTCTTAGGAAAGATTGAAGCCCAATGGATACCTCAAAGCTATGAGGAAGCAAAAGACAACAAACAGTGGTTAGAAGCGGTAAAGGATGAAGTTGGGGCAATGGAGAGAAATCATACATGGGATGAAGTTGATCTTCCTAAAGGGAAGAAAGCGGTCAGCTCCAAATGGGTTTTCACTATCAAATACCTGAGCAATGGAGATATTGAGAGGTACAAGGCTAGACTAGTTGCATGGGGATTCACACAAACATATGGAGATGACTACACGGACACCTTTGCCCCAGTTGCCAAACTCCACACGGTTAGGGTGGTTCTTTCATTAGCAACAAATCTAGATTGGGAGCTATGGCAAATGGATGTGAAGAATGCTTTCCTACAAGGAGAACTTGCAGAAGAAGTGTACATGAGACCACCACCAGGTCTTGATAATTCAATTACTCCAGGGAAAGTTCTAAGACTTAGGAAGGCGATTTATGGGCTAAAGCAATCTCCAAGGGCATGGTACCACAAACTGAGCTCTACTCTCAAAGGAATAGGCTTCAAAAGATCAGAATCAGACCATACTCTCTTCACCCTCCATAGCGCCAAAGGGGTCATTGTGATCTTAATCTATGTGGATGATCTTGTCATTTCTGGCAATGATAAGGACGGTATTCAGCACACTAAAGCTTTCCTTAAAACTATCTTTGACATTAAAGATCTTGGAGAACTAAAGTATTTCCTAGGTATTGAAATATGTTGTTCAACGGATGGCCTATTCCTTTCACAAAGGAAATATACTCTTGATTTGTTAAGTGAGACAGGAAAGCTTGGAGTGAAGCCAGCTAAAACTCCACTTGAAGATGGCTACAAGGTCAAGCGAAAGGGGGAGAACACGGCAGGAGAAGAAAAGGATCCATCAAATGAGCCCTATGATGATCCTCTTCAATATAGGCGATTAGTAGGTAAGCTCATTTACTTAACTATCACCAGACCTGATTCGTGTTTGGCTGTGAACCAGGTGAGTCAACACATGCAAACACCCACTATATATCATTGGAAGATGGTGGAACAGATCTTAAGGTACCTTAAAGGGAGTCCAGGACAAGGCATATGGATGGGAAAGAATCGAAATGCTGAGATTGTTGGCTATTGTGATGCTGACTATGCTGGAGACACAAGAGATAGGAAGTCAACCACAGGGTATTGCACATTCATTGGTGGGAACTTGGTTACATGGAAGTCTAAGAAGAAGAAAGTAGTGTCATGTTCAAGTGCTGAATCAGAATATAGGGCAATGAGGAAGCTCACAAATGAACTAGTTTGGCTCAAGACGCTACTCAAAGATCTAGGCATTGAAACCACAAGCCCCATCATGATACATTGTGATAATCAAGCGGCCATCCATATAGCTAGTAACTCATTGTTTCATGAGAGGACAAAACACATAGAGGTCGACTGCCACAAAGTTCGAGAGAAGATTGAAGAAGGAGTGACTCTACCGTGTTATACAAGAAGTGAAGATCAACTAGCCGATATCTTCACCAAAGCCACAAGTCTCAAGGTTTGCAACCACATATATGGCAAACTGGGTCTTGTGGATCCAACTCACCCTTGATCATATCCCATATACCCATAGACGTTATGCTCTTTTCCTCATCATAGATTTTTTCCCAAGTGGTTTTTTCTATAATGAGGTTTTTACTAAGGTAACGCCGATGGGGTATCCAAGCTTAGCCTTTGCTCACCGACGGTTAAGCTTGAGGGGGAGTATTGACATAGGGAAATATCATCAAAGGCATCATTGGAGGAGTTTCTATTTGTACAGGTCCGTGCATAATCCGGGATGTACGGACCGTACTTATCCGTGCAAAGTCTGGGTGTGCAAAATTCGGGAATCCGGATTTTGAGTTCTAGGATGACCCGGGAGAAAAGTTTGAAGATTAAGGTTCGTGCGAAATCCGTGTTAAAATAGAAGGTTCTAAAAGGTTCTAGATATTTCATATTAAGCACATGTATTTTATTTTAATCCCTATCTTGTCTTGTAGTTAATCTAGGGCTTCTCCCTTAAGCTTATAAAAGGGAGAGCCTTCACATTTTGTAAACCTAATGAATGCAACATCTTTCTCTCTTCTTCTTCTTGGCCACCAATGGCCTTATCTCTTTCTCTCTTACAATCTTGATTCTACATACTCTAAATCTCTAAATCTCTTATCTAGGAGATGAAGAGTGTTTTTGGCGTGATGGTTTAGAAGAGGAGAAGGCTGGATGGTGACCTTAAATGGTGATCCAAGCAAGCTCCAAATGAAAACAAGTCATTGAACAGGATGTACAGTGGTTGGTGATCAAATGAAGACATCCAACAAGAAAGAAGAGGTGCTTGTCTCAAAGTGAATGGAAGCATTAAACCGGCTGTACAAACAGTCAAAGAAAATGTGAATCTAGTTCACATAAGGCTTCAAGAAACAAATATGAAGAGACCTTAGAGAGAGGAAGCTAAAGAAGGTTGCATCGACAACCAGAAGAGACGTGACAAGAGGAGTTCACATTGAAGACTTGCATGAAACAGAGATGAAGCACAAGGCCGAGATGTTTCCTGCAAAGAAAAGGAAGTGGTCAATAATTTTTGATCAAAGAGATACAGTTGATATAAGAGGAAAATCAATTGTGGAAAAGTTGATAAAAGAAGCGGTGAAGAGATAGTAAGCAATGTTTTTGGATGGGCTTGTGTTGTGATTCTTGAGAGTTTGATTCCAGTTATGGTGATTGGAAACTCATGTTCGCTTGGAACTTTAAGCGTGAAGGAGGAGAAGCTTAAGTCTGCTGAGATAGGTAAAACCTCAGAGAAAGAGGTTAAGAGCGATTCAAGCTCTGAGAAGAAGAAGAGCAACAGCGACTCAGTGAAGCACTTGACATATTCCCAGCCCCCAGTAACAGGCGAATCAAACTCGGCAAGACTCATTTCCAAGCAAAAGAAATTCATGACTTCCAAAATCAATCTCATAGGCTAATGCTATCTTTCATTGGTGAATCTTTCAACAAGCGGAAGATTCATATGGTCCAAGAAGTAGTTGCTCCAAGGTATTGATTGAATGGTGCTTATGGAGGGTCATATTCTTCCACATGGTCTTCATCCTCTCTTGAGGCCGAATCACTTGATCCAGGAGGTCTTGAGAGAGTGGTGATCATTCTCAACCATGTGGCAACCCAAGAGGAGTAATCTACAAGAAGACGTTCATATAGGCTCAAGCAAGCTATTTGTGGTGGAGTTATGTTGATGATGTTCTTCGTGGCTTAATCCAAACTGGCTAGCAGACGAAAGCTTGCCCTGACAGGCAAGTGGGATAGGTAGTCCAAGAGGAGGTGGTTTCATTGGCATAATCAAGCTCCGCGCTCTTTCTTTTGCGAGATTGGTCGCTTGGCAATGGGATAGTCTTAAGGGGGAGTGTTCGACAAAGGTCGTGGAGCTTATTAATATGATTGAGTTTCAAGTTTGGTTCTTTCCATATATGGCAAGATTGGTCTTAAGGATAAGTTATTGTTGCATTGTGCTTTGGACTAGGTTTAAAAGAATGAATAGTGACAAAGGTTGGGCTTAAGCCACTTTGGACACTTCGTTAAGAGAGGATGCATGCTATATTAAGGTGTAGAAGCAATCCAACGTAACTAAGAAGCAGAATCCATAACTATGAAAAGCTAGAGAACTATTGAATCTTGAAGAGGTTTTCGAGGGTTAAAGGCAGGAGTACCACCAAGATGAGTTAGTTCAAGGCTTATACAACACCTATGGATGCTTATATGATAATGCAATGCTTTTAGTTACAACATCTATGGATGTTTAGCAGGCATAAGTTATTGTCGCATTATGCTTTGGACTTGCTATAAACGAATGAATAGTGACAAGACTTGGGCTTAAACCACTTTGGACATTTTCTTAAGAGAGGATGCATGCTATATTAAGGTGGAGAAGCAATCCAATGTAACTAAGATGCATTATCCATAACTATGAAAGACAAGAGAACCATTGAATCTTAATGAAGTTTTTGAGGCTGAAGATAGGAGTACCACCAAGATGAGTTAGTTCATGGCTTATACAACACCTATGGATGCTTAAATGATGAAGCAATGCTTTGAGTTACAACCTCTATCGATGTTTAGTAGGCATAAGTTATTGTCTCATTGTGCTTTGGACTTGTCTAAACGAATGAATAGTGACAAAGCTTGGGCTTAAGCCTCTTTAGAAACTTTGTTAACAGAGGATGCAAGCTATATTAAGGTTGAGAAGCAATCCAATGTAACTAAGAAGCAGTATCCATAACCATGAAAGGCAAGAGAACCATTAATATTGAAGAAGTTTTAGTAGGCATAAGTTACTGTCGCATTGTGCTTTGGACTTGGTCTAAACGAATGAATAATGACAAAGCTTGGGAAAAGCCACTTTGGACACTTTGTTAACAGAGGATGCATGCTATATTAAGGTGGAGAAGCAATCCAACGTAACTAAGATGCATTATCCATAACTATGAAAGGCTAGAGAACCAATGAATCTTGAAGAAGTTTTTGGGGCTGAAGATAGGAGTACCACCAAGATGAATTAGTTCAAGGCTTATACAACACATATGGATGCTTATATGATGAAGTAATGGTTTTAATTACAACCTCTATGGATGTTTAATAGGCATAAGTTATTATCGCATTGTGCTTTGGACTTGGTCTAAACGAATGAATAGTGACAAAGCTTGGGCTTTGATGAGGGCTCGGAGACCAACAACATCGGAACTAAAGAAAAGGTGAACATTCCGATCATGAGGCATGCAATAAGGACCAGATCCAGAGCCAAGAGCTTAAGGGAGGAGTTTAACACATCACTAGAGAGTCCACATACACTCATTCAGCAAGATGAACTCAAAGAGAAGCTCTTCATTAAGGACATCACTCCAAAGACTTCTTTTGCTCCCCTAGAAGATACCAGCATCACCAAGCTCCAAGACATAGTGGAAGCACAAGATGATGACTTTGCTGATGATAGAAGATATCAAGGACTCTTCATCAACAACGAAGGAAATGAGAACATTCGCTTGCAACCCAAGAAAGAAGACATATTCCTCTTGCTGGTTCTACAAGGTTATGCCACTACTACCTTATTTGTTATGAATAGTAATGAGAGTTCCAAAGATGATATTGGAGAATCATTTTGGCATCCAGGAGACGTGTCTCCACCACCACCATAGGTCCAAGACACACAAAGACGTGCTAAGGAATTGTACTCTTTTTCCTTATCTCGCTTTTATCCCAATGGGTTTTCCAATAAAGGTTTTAACGAGGCAATACCCTTAGTGTGCATTTCCGAGCTTGTTATCAGCATCAACATCTTTCACAAACTCTACAAATGCCTTAGTCCCTGGAGCACTGAAGAAGAGCTCATTTTCGACCATACTTTTCTTTTTTGGAAGTTTACCTTTTTTTATTTTACACTCCTTGTTGTTTAAGACTAAATTACTTATTGTTTTCTAGGAAACTTCTTGTTGTTCCCAATATTTCGTGTAGTTTGACCTAGGGTTATCTTATAAAACCCCAGGCGCGAGTAAGAAGGATATAACATTTTTTATCAATAAAGAACCCTAGTTTTTTTCTTGGAGAAGAGAGCAGCCGACATCTTCTTTTTCCTTGTGCGTGAGGCCTTGTGGACTTGAGTATCACCAGACTTATCAGGATCAGATCATAGGTTCGTGTGACGTCTATCACCTCCCCCTGTTCGTATTTCAAATCGCATCCCCCTGTTCCAAGTAGAGAGAGCCGTATGGCCAGCTAGTTGCAACACCATCAATCCATCCAAGGAACAACTCCCTGTTTGTTCCTACTATCTTTTCATTGTTTTGTTTGTGTTTCTATCGCCTTTCTCATCTCCTAGATCCTTTTTTATTCCACCTTATCCACGGATCCACCTAGAGAGTGCCTTACGGCCAGCTAGTTAAATCCACCACCGCCTTCAACCCGGAGAGAACAACCTTGGACTTGTTCTCACATCCCGGTGAGAACAACCCGCCGCTTGTTCCTACATCATCTGGTGTCAGAGCCATAAAAGCTCCTGACTCTCATGTCGTGTTCCTCCTATCCTTTCTATCTATTTCCATTATTTTCTATCTTATTGCTTTATTTAATATTACAAAAAAGAATCTATATATTGTTTTAGGGTTTTGTACTCAGTTTGCTTTTGATACATCTTAGATTTCCTTAGCACTTGATCTGTTTGTTAGTAACTCACAGTTGCAAGAACTATGGGAGAAAAAGTACCACCTGTTACCATGCATCAGTTGCTTGATGCCATAAGGACAATTAGTGACCGGCTGACGTGCTTGGCAGCACAACCACAACCAATAAGAGGTGACCAGCATGCCAGGGTCCTATGCCTAGGCAGCCACGTGAAGGGGACAATGATAATGACATGTTAGGATGGGATGAGGATCCTCCACCAGCACCAGATCTTAACCCACGACCTAGAAGGCCAGAGAGAGCCAGGGTCCATGACCTAGATGAGGATCAGCCGAGACATGGATGAAAAGATGTGAAGCTTACAGCCCCTACATTTGCTGGACGTGTCAACCCTGAGGCTTATCTTGATTGGGAGAGACGAATGGAGTACATCTTTGAGTACTATAACTATTCAGAAGCAAGAAAAGTTTCTCTAGCTGCCGCTCCACTCACCGAGAATGTCTTAGCATGGTGGGATAGAGATGTTACCGAGAGGAGAAGACTTTGACATGGACAGGTTAGTACTTGGGAAGATATGAGGTTCAGCATGCGGAAGAGATATGTACCATCATACTATCACAGAGAGCTGCAAAAGAAGTTTAGGAAACTCTCTCACGGAAACAAGTCCGTGGAAGAGTATTTTGAATAGTTTGAGGCTCTCAAGAACATGTTAGAAACTGAAGATGCTGAGGAGACTTTGATGATACAGTTTCTTGATGGGCTACAGGATAGGATTGCCAGAAAGGTGGAGAGGCAAACCTATCATGACTTTGAGGAGCTCTTACATCTAGCAGTTCAGGCAGAACAGCATATCAAGAGAAAAACCACCTCTGTCCCTAGGAGCAAGCCGACATGGACACCTCTGCCGCCTAGGATGCTCGGCAAGGACAAGTCAATAGCAGAAGATCCAAGAGCCAAGAAGCCTACGACTGAAGCTTCTAAGGGAATGAGACCAGAGCAAGGTAGTTTCCAACTCAAAGATCTCGTGACATTGCATGCTTTAAATGTCAGGGCAAGGGACACTACACAAGAGAATGTCCAAATCAAAGGGTGATGATTCTCAAGCTGAATGGCGAGTATGAATCACAAGATGAGGCTGGAGAAGAGCATGTGGAGTCTGAAGATGAGATAGTAGACTATCCAGATGCATGAGAGTTGTTGGTCATAAGGTGGGCTCTTAGTGCACTCTATGACCCAGAGACCATACAAAGAGAAAACATATTCCACTCACGGTACACCATCAACTCCAAGGTATGTAACTTGATTATTGATGGAGGTTCATGCACTAACGCGGCTAGCAAGTATTTGGTTGATAAGTTAGGTCTTCAGAAGACAAAACACCCTCGACCATACAAGCTTAGATGGCTTAATGATGCGACTGAGCTCTAGATCTCCAAACAAGTCATTATCCCCTTCAGCATAGGTAAGTATGCCGATCAGGTAGTGTCTGATGTTGTGCCTATGCAGGCTGGACACTTGTTATTAGGGAGACCATGGCAGTTTGATAAAGAGGCTGTGCAAAATAGACGTACCAACTACTATAGTTTCACACACAACAACAAGAAGCACAACCTGGCGCCTCTAACTGCACAAGAAGTGTTTGAGATGCAAAAATCTATGAACAAGAACACTCAGGTAAGTAAGACTAATCTTTATATAACTTCTGCTAATGTTTCTAAGCCACTTGAGGAGAAAGAAACAATGCTACTCATGATCTTCAAGGAAGGTTTAGTTTCAGGTCAAGAGCAACAACAACCACCAGAAGCTGTTCTAGAGTTCTTAGAGAAGTCTACGGAATTTTATTCTGAAAAGATCCCAACAAGTGATACACGCCTAACCCTCCAAATATTCAGCTACAGGTTGCAGGTTGTTGGATGGTTGAGGATCCAAGAGAGAAACTCGATCTTGTTGTTCAAAGTATTGACATAGGGAAATATCATCAAAGGCATCATTGGAGGAGTTTCTATTTGTACAGGTCCGTGCATAATCCGGGATGTACGGACCGTACTTATCCTTGCAAAGTCCGGGTGTGCAAAATCCGGGAATCTGGATTTTGAGTTCTAGGATGATCCGGGAGAAAAGTTTGAAGATTGAGGTTCGTGCAAAATCCGTGTTAAAATAGAAGGTTCTAGAAGGTTCTAGATATTTCATATTAAGCACATGTATTTTGTTTTAATCCCTATCTTGTCTTGTAGTTAATCTAGGAATTCTCCCTTAAGCTTATAAAAGGGAGAGCCTTCACATTTTGTAAACCTAATGCAACATCTTTCTCTCTTCTTCTTCTTGGCCGCCAATGGCCCTATCTCTTTCTCTCTTACACTCTTGATTCTACATACTCTAAATCTCTAAATCTCTTATGGTATCAGAGCAAGTTTATGATTCCCTCACTCTCTAGTTCTTGAATCTCATTCTACAAGGTCTTGGCAGTTGAAATCTCTCAAAATCTCTCTTGTTCTTATTCTTCTTTGGCGGCCTAAATCTCTCAAAATCTCTCTTGTCCTTATTCTTCTTTGGCGGCTCAAATATCTTTCTTCTTGACATCTCTCTTGGTTGTTCTCTTTGAATCTGTCTTAGTTTCATCTATTTAGGTGTTAAATCTGTGGTTCTGGTGGCTGAAATCTTTAGGGGTTTAGTTCATCTGGTTGTAGGTTGTTCTTGGTTGTAGTTCTTGGCGGTTTGATTCATCTGGCTGTAGAAATAGTTGGCGGTTTTGGTGGCTGAAATCTTTAGGGGTTTAGTTCATCTGGTTGTAGATTGTTCTTGGTTGTAGCGCTTGGCGGTTTGATTCATCTGGTTGTAGAACTAGCTGATGGTTTGTTTCAACTTGTTGGTGCTGTTCTTGGTAAACTATGGATAGCTCTAAACCCATTGTGATTCCAGTGACTCTCAAAGGAGTTAACTACTTGCTGTGGGCCAGAATTACCAGGATAGCTCTTTGTGGTCGTGGCCTTTGGAGCCATGTAGAAGGCTATCAAGTGAACAAGGAAACCATAAAGGAAGGTGTGATGGAAGATAGTGAAGACCTAAGCTCTGAAGATAGCAAATGGTTCCAAGAGGATCAATGTGTTCTTGGACTCCTTCAAAACTCCCTAGAAGCGCAAATAATTGAAGCTTATTCCTATTGTGAAACAACTAAGGAACTATGGGACACTCTCAAGAATGTTTATGGGAACGTTTCTAACATTTCCCGTGTGTTTGAAGTGAAGAAAGCTATCAACAATCTCAGCCAAGAAGACTTGGAGTTCACTGCACACTTTGGAAAGTTTAGATCCCTTTAGGCAGAGTTGGAGATGCTTAGACCTCACTCTATGGATCCGGCAACAATAAGGGAAAGGAGTGAACAAGACAAGGTCTTTGGCCTCCTACTCACCTTGAATCCTGCCTACAACGACCTGATCAAGCATATTCTTAGGGCAGAGAAGCTACCATGCTTGGAGGAAGTGTGTTCCCAAGTGCAAAGAGAGCAAGGATCGGTTGGGCTCTTTGGTGGAAAAGGAGGAGATATGGTCATGGCTCATAAAGCGGCTTTCAAACATGAGGATAGGAAGATCTTGGTGTGTGACCATTGTAACAAGAAGGGCCATACCAAGGACAAGTGTTGGATCCTTCACCCACATCTCAAGCCGGCTAAGTTCAAGACACAAGCTCAAGTACACCTTGTTGAGGAGAGAAGCGATCAAGCACAAGCTGGATCATCCAAGCAAGGAGAGGAGCTTGCTATTGTCGCCTATACCAATGATATTGTGAGGAAGTCAGACTTGGAGGCCCTTATCAAGTCCATTACCGCTCTTACCAATAAGGAATCCGGTATCACTCATTTAGCTTCTTTGCCAAATTCACCTAGTAAAACATTGATAATTGATTCAGGTGCCTCACATCAGATGATTAGCAATCCTAGACTCATTAACAATGTTAAACCAGCTGGTGGAAATGTGATAATTGCAAATGGTGATAGGATTCCCGTAAGAGGAATAGGTGATTCAAAACTGTGTGATAATAACTCTAAGGCCTTCTTTATGCCTGAATTTACTTCTAATCTTGTATCAGTAAAAAGGGCAACAAATGATCTTAATTGTCATGCTATCTTTGGTCCTAACAGTTTTCATTTTCAGGATATTAAGAGTGGAAATGTTATTGGGGAAGGAAAGACTAAGGGGGACCTATATGTTCTTGAAGACACCTCATCCAGCCGCTCTCCACCATCTACTTTAATATCATGTTTTGCATCCAGTTCCAATACATTGTGGCATGCTAGATTAGGACATCCACACTCTAGAGCTCTTGAAATAATGTTACCCCATGTTGTCTTTGATAATTCTAGTTGTGAAGCTTGCATTTTAGGCAAACATTGTAAAACCATATTTCCTAAGTCTTCTACTATCTATGAACAATGTTTTGACTTAGTGCACTCTGATGTATGGACCTCACCTTGCTTATCTAGGGATAATAACAAGTATTATGTCACATTCATTGATGAGAAATCAAAGTATACTTGGATCACATTATTATCATCTAAGGACAAAGTATTTGATGCATTTCTCAATTTCCAATCTTATGTGACTAATCAGTTTAATGCAAAGATTAAGGTACTTTGGTCTGACAATGGTGGGGAATACACAAGTCACAAGTTCAAAGATCACTTGAAGAAGCATGGGATCTTACATCAAACCAGTTGTCCTTACACACCACAACAAAATGAAGTGGCCGAAAGGAAGAATCGACATCTCATGGAGGTAGCAAGATCTATGATGTTCTACACCAATGTTCCAAGGAGATTCTGGGTGATGCAGTCATGGCAGCATGCTACCTTATCAATAGGATACCAACAAGGATCCTCAATGACATATCACCATTTGAGGTACTAAATAAAACTAAACCTTCCCTTGATCACTTACGGGTCTTTGGGTGTGTTTGTTTTATCTTAAGACCAGGTGAGCTAAGGGACAAACTTGAGGCTAAGAGCACAAGGGGATGTTCCTAGGATACTCCACTACTCAAAAAGGGTACAAATGCTATGACTTCTCAAAGAACAGAACCGTTGTCTCAAGGGAGGTCAATTTTATTGAAAACCAAGGGTACGATGAGAAGAAGGACTGGGAGAGCCTGAAAGATTTGGCAAGTTCACCAAATAATAGAGCTGCAAGCCTCAGATACCTTCTAAGTCACCTTGGGAACAATCATGAAACTAGTAATACCAGGGAAGCAACCGAAAACACTCCACCAGAACCAGATTCTCTTGACAAGGAACAACACCTAGATCAAGAGGAGGAAGTTGTTACTGGGGAAACGGTTCTGGAAACCCAAGAGCATGGGTCAGAAAGAGAAGAAGAGGCTACTCAAGCAGAGGAGCAAGAGGAGGCGCCTCCTCTTAGGAGAAGCACAATACAAAAGTTTGGTCCGGAACATTGGAAGCAATCAAAAGTCTACTTCAATAATCAAGTTGTGGCACATCCTATTCAAGCCGTATGTTTACTTGACCTTTTGCCAATCACTCATCAAGCCTTCTTAGGCAAGATTGAAGCCCAATGGATACCTCAAAGCTATGAGGAAGCAAAAGACTGTAAAAATTTAAGTTAGGAGATGATAGAGAATGAAGGAGAATGGAGGAGAATGGCAAGATAAGAGAGAAAGAGAGTTTCCGAAATTTCTTGTGTTCTTATTCTCTTATTTTCTTTCTCTACATTTACAAGAGGTTTACATGAGTTTATATAGACTTTTTACATAAGAGAAGAAGAAAGGAGAAGCATATCACAAGAGAGGCGTGCAAGGAAGGAGAAGCATGGGAGATGAGAAGCCAAACTACTCCAACAGTGTCTCAACAGTCACCAGCGCCCATACTTCACCCATGCTGCGCCCATACCTTCACCCATACCTTCTTGCTTCCTAGTTAGCTTCCATACCTCCAACAGCTTCCTTTTCCTTCTAGTTCTTCTTTAACTAGTTTCCTTTTCCCTCCTTTCTTTGAGTTTGAATTCTTTTTGATTATTCTATCACTTGAAAGAGCATCTATCTCAACATTCTCCCTCAAGATTGGTCGGTGAAGGTCCTTTAGACCGATCTTGCTATGGATGCTATCACAAGTGACATATGAGGTTGCTTTAGTGAAGATATCAGCTAGTTGGTTCTCACTTGTTACAAAAGCAGGTTTAATGATTCCTTCTTGAATCTTTCCCCTCACAAAGTGACAATCCACCTCTATATGCTTAGTCCTTTCATGGAATACCGGATTGGTTGCTATATGTATTGCAGCTTGATTATCACAATACAACAACATTTCTTCAGCTTCATGTATTCCAAGATCATCTAGGAATGCCTTTACCCAAATAAGCTCTTTTGTTACTTCCTTCATAGCTCTATACTCGGCTTCAGCACTAGATAAGGCTATGACCTTCTGCTTTTTACTCCTCCAAGTCACTAGATTGCCTCCTACAAAGGTACAAAAGCCGGATGTGGACTTCCTATCTTTCTTATCTCCAGCCCAATCTGCATCGCAATATCCTTGAACCTTTGTGTTTCCATTAGCCTTCATCCATATGCCTTTTCCGGGGTTGTTTTTTAGATATCTTAGTAGCCTCTCAATCATGTTCCAATGCTGTGTGGTTGGCTTTTGCATATGTTGGCATACACGGTTTACTGCAAAGCAAATGTCCGACCTTGTGATAGTAAGATAGATTAGTTTGCCCACCATTCTTTGACATCTCTTAATGTTCTCCAAAGGCTCCCCCTCAGGACTATCTTGATAGCCTTCTTCTATTGGAGTTTTAGCTGGTTTGGATCCTAGCTTCCCGGTTTCTTCCAAGAGATCAAGCACATATTTCCTTTGAGAGATGAACATTCCATCTTCAAACCGTGTCATCTCAATTCCTAGGAAGTACTTAAGCTCCCCCAAGTCTTTTATATCAAAGGCGTCCTTCAAGATTTTCTTGGTTTGATCAACCCCTTCTTTGTCACTCCCTGTGATGATTAGATCATCAACATATATTAGGACTGCAATCATTCCTCCTTCACTCTGTTTTGTAAACAAAGTATGATCCGATTCAGATCTTATGAACCCCCTCTCCATAAGACAAGCGCTTAGCCTTTGGTACCATGCTCTTGCAGATTGTTTTAAACCATAGATCGCCTTCTTTAGTCTGCACACTTTGTTGCCTTCCTTATGATATCCCTGAGGTGGATCCATATATACCTCTTCGTCCAAATCTCCTTGCGAGAAGGCGTTCTTGACATCCATCTACCATAGATCCCACTTCAAGTTCACTGCCACCGAGATTAGAATTCTTATGGAATGGAGCTTAGCAACCGGAGCAAATGTCTCGGTATAATCCTCCCCATAGACTTGAGTATACCCTTTTGCTACCAACCTTGCTTTGTACTTTTCTATCTTCCCATCACTCATGTATTTGATTGTATACACCCATCTACATCCAACTGGCTTCTTATCCCTTGGTAAGTCGGTTAAGTACCAAGTATTATTCCTTTCCATGGACTTAATTTCCTCTTCCATGGCTTGTATCCATACTTCCTTCTCACACGCTTCTTCATATGAGTTAGGGATAGACTCCTTGCTGATTTTTCCAAGAAAAACTTCATGCTCCATAGGTAAGGATGCCAACGAGCAATAAAACTCTATAGGATATGTGATAGTGCTAGTTTGGTGTTATCTCCCCCTTGTGATATGAGAGTGCTGTCGCCAATAGGATCCAGATCTAAGCTCGCCGTACGCTCAGAACACTCTCTTATCATACAAGGAAGATTACTCTTACTAGACTCTCCTTGGAGCATGGCAGAATTGTTGTAGTAAACACGAGTGTGTTTCCAATGTTCTGGTCCAAATTTCTGTCTTGTACTCCTCCTTAAAGTTATGCTTGGCTCAGGTTCTTCTCCCTCAACATCCGCTTCTTCTTCAGCAGGATCATGATCTGGTTCAATATGTGCATCAACTGAATCTTCACCTTCCATTATGTTCTCGGATGATGCGCTTTCTCCTTGTATATCATCCCTTGTTATTGGCGCTTCATTGAACAGCATCCAATCCAAAGACGATGAGACCATACCTACAAGGGTATCCTGATTCTTAGTTCCATAGAAGCTTTCTTTTTCATTGAACTTCACCTCTCTAGACACATGGACCCTTCTTGTCTCCGAATTGTAGACCTTGTATCCTTTTTGAGTTGGTGAATATCCAATGAAAACACACTTCATGCTTCTAGGTTCAAGCTTGTTTCTTTGACCCTCTGGTAGAAACATAAAGCACTTACATCCAAACGCCTTGAGATGATGTAAGCTCGGCTTCTTCTTGTACAACACTTCAAACGGTGACCTATCTTCCAAGTTCTTGGTTGGAAGTTGGTTTATCAAGTAGTTTGAAGTCATCACCGCATCTCCCCAATGAAATTTGGGTACATCTTTGGCAATCATGATAGTCCTTGCTACTTCCATTAGATGCCTATTTTTCCTCTCAGCTACACCGTTTTGTTGTGGAGTGTATGCGCATGATGTTTGATGGACAATGCCATGTTGGTTGAGTAATGACTTGAATCGATTACTCACATACTCTCCTCCATTGTCACTTCTCAAGACTTTGATTGTTGCTTTGAATTGGGTAGTGACGTAGTGCATGAAGTTTGTGAATGCCTCATAGACTTGATCTTTGGAAGGTAGAAGAGTTATCCATGTATATCTTGACTTATCATCAATGAATTATACAAAATACTTGTATTGGTCACGAGAGTTGCATGGAGCAGTCCATACATCTGAGTGCACCATGCGAAAGACTTCATCACAAGTTGTAGATGAACTCGGAAAAACTTGTCTACAATGCTTCCCTAGCACACAAGCTTCACATACTACTTCTTCTTGAATAAGATTGGGTAAGGCCTTTTTTAGAACAGCTGAGCTTGGGTGTCCTAACCTCTCATGCCATAATGGGCTATCTCCAATCTTCTTTTTATCAAGAACTTCCATATTTGCTTTCATTCCGCGAGCCGACTCCTCTTGTTTATTGACATTCAAGAGGTAAATCCCATCTTCCACTTTTCCTTTCCCAAGTACATATTTTGACTTAGGATCTTGAAGTTCAACAAAGTCACTCCCAAACAATGCCACAACCCATATCTTTTGTAGCTTTATGGACTGATAGGAGGTTAGATGAGAAGCTAGGCATGTACAATGCTTTAGTCTCTTTGTTGAAAAGTTCTAGCTCTCCTACACCTTCAATCGGGACTGAGCATCCATTGGCTACTTGCACATTTCCATGATAAGGCTCAAGGTTTTTTAGCATGTCTTGATCCTTGATCATGTGATGAGAGGCTCCTGAATCCACAATAACTTCACCCTTCCTTATGGCGCCTTTAGAGCTAAGAAAACTTTTACCATATTCTCTCAATTTAACTAAGCTCTTGATGAGAATTTCAAACTCGGATCTTTTAACAGTATCCTCAACCTTTTGTACCACTCCCATGAAAGCTTTATGCCCATCTTCACTCTCCTTTAGTTGCTTAGGCCTCAAATGCGGATGGAGAATCCAACATTTCTCCTTTGCATGTCCTTTTATCTTGCAATACTCACATTCCAACATCCTCTTGCCTCTAAATGTGAGGTTCCTCTTTGCAAGCTGTGCAGCTTCGCTTGGCGCACGAAATAGGTCTCTTGACCCCTCCTCTCTTTGTATCATCCCACATACTACCGCTAGACTTGGCAGCTTCTCAAATCTTAGTATGTGTTTAATGAGGTCCGTGTAAGATGTATTGAGTGCCAAGAGAAGTCCAAACACTTGATCTTGGTCACACCTTTCATCTAATTCCTTGGAGTTTAGAGTTTGTGGCATCAAAATCTCTAACTCGGCCCACAAGCTTCTATATTCTCCAAACATTTCCTTGAATGGCTTCTCCCCTTGTTGAAGCTCATTCAATGCTACTTGCTGTGATCAAGGACTACAAAAACGGCCTTTAAGAGTCGTGGACTATGGAGTTATGTGGAAACTCTAGAAGGAGGTGTTAGAGAAGAAACAGCTCACGAAGGTACTGGACCGGGTGGGGAAGGTATAAGGAAGCAGAAGTGGGAGCAGGATGACCAACAGGTGTTGGCTGTGCTCCAAAGCTCTCTTGAGCCCTCAATTCTTGCCGCCTACTCCTACTCTGAAATGGCAAAGGAGCTGTGGGAGACACTCAAGGGAGTGTTTGGGAATATGTCCAATATTTCCAGGATTTTTGAAGTGAAGAGAGCCCTAAATGATCTTCAACAGGAAGGGAAGACATTTAAGGATTTGTTTGGGATCTATAGAGGGTTGTGAGAAGAATTTGAAATGCTAAGGCCACCAACCAACGATCCCAAGGAACTGGGTGAGAGGAGAGAGCAAGACCAGGTGTTTGGATTGTTGCTCACGCTCAATGACGCTTACAAGGGACTTATCCAACATATATTAAGGTTTGATAAGTTACCAACCCTGAATGAGGTATGTCAACAAATCCAAAAGGAGGAAGGTTCTAGGAGCCTTTTCAGTCTTACTAGTGAGATGGCACATATAGCTCAAAGAAACAAGTCATATGGAGACAGGAGGGGTCTTGAGTGTGAACACTGCAAGATGAAGGGGCATACAAAAGACAAGTGCTGAACCCTTCACCCGCACTTAAAACCAATGAGACTAAGAAGAGGTGATCAAGGGCCGAGGAACTTTTCTGGAGCAGCGAGTGTTGAAAATGATGCCTTGGTGAAGAAGTCGGATCTGGAAGCTCTCATCAAAGGTATCTCCAAGCTAGCCGAATCTGGTAAGAAATTCTCTGTCCCTAAAACAAATGACAAAGTGATTGTGGATTCTGGAGCTAGTCATCACATGATTAGTAATAGCAAGCTGTTAACTAATGTGGAACCATGTAAGAGAAATATTAGAGTAGCGAATGGAAAGGAGGTTCCAATTGAGGGAATTGGAGACCTAGAAGTGTTTCAGAAAAGTACTAAAGCACTATATGTTCCGGAGTTTACCTCTAACTTGCTGTCAGTCCACAAGACAACTAAAGACTTGAATTGCAAGGTTATTTTTGGGCCTAACTTGGTTGAGTTTCAGGATAATGAAACTAAGGAAGTGGTCGGAACAGGAGGAGTGGAAGATGGTCTCTATCTACTAAATAAAGAAGAAAACAATGGAGTAAAGTCGTTTGCGGTCAGTTTGGTTGGTACAAGCCCTTTATGGCACTCACGGCTTGGTCATCCAAGTAACAAGGTGCTGAGCATGGTCTTGCCCAACCTCACCCTACCAAATAAAGAATGTGAAGCGTGTGTATTAGGAAAACAGTGTAGGAAAGTGTTTTTAGAATCTACAACTTCACATGAGAAGTGTTTTGATTTGGTTCATTCTGATGTGTGGACAGCTCCCTGTATCTCTAAGGATCAATACAAATATTTTGTGTCTTTTATTGATCAAAAAGCAAAATGTACATGGGTAACACTAATGAGTTCTAAAAGTCAAGTGTTTGAATCATTTCAGAAATTCTTCAACTACGTGCTTAATCAGTTTGGGACAAAGATCAAGACTCTCAGAAGTGATAATGGTGGGGAGTATATGAGTAACCAATTCAAGAAATTATTGGATGACAATGGAATAATACACCAGACTTCTTGTGCATATACTCCGCAACAGAATGGGGTTTCGGAAAGGAAAAACAGGCATCTGCTGGAAGTAGCCAGGAGTATGATGTTTGATAGAGGAGTTCCGAAGAGTCTTTGGGGAGATGCTGTGATGACATCATGCTATGTGATCAATCGTTTACCAACTAAAAACTTAGGCAACAAGTCTCCATTTGAGGTGTTGAATGGGATAAAACCAAGCATCAATCACCTAAGAGTTTTTGGGTGTAAATGTTATGTGTTCATCCCGGAAGCACAAAGGAATAAACTGGAGCCAAAGAGTGTTAAGTGTATGTTTGTAGGATACTCGACATCTCAAAAGGGATACAAGTGCTTTCATCCAGAAACCAAAAGAATGTATGTGTCAAGAGAAGTACGGTTTGATGAGAATGATGGGTACTTCATGGATAAGAAATAGGAAGAGTTGGAGGATATCGTATGCTCAAATATGGATAGAGTGCAAATTCAGAAGAGTATCTTGGCTAATGACATCGTGGTGGATACAAGCGCTGATAGGCAAGAAGGAGTTCAAGATGAACAAGAAGGCGGGAATGAAGGTGAAAGTAATGAAGCACATGATATTGAGTCATCAAGAGATTGGGAGGAATCTGAGCATGAAGAGGTTGAAGCAATCCAAGATCCCGAACCTACACTAAGAAGAAGCACAAGAGTAAAGTATGGTCCTGAAAACTGGAAAAACACAAGGGTATACTATAATGGCATGGCTAAGGCTCAACAAAAAGATAAAGGATCTGAGGCGTTATCTACTGTGAGTAAGAGATGTCCTGGGCGTATGGCAGGCTGTGATCCTGATCCTATAGGCGACAACATCTCTCGCTTACCAAGTAGACAATGCTTCAATCAAGAAGAAAATTCAGCCACAACAGCTATAAGGTACCCTATTGAGGCATATTGTTCGTTAGCTTGTTTTCCTAATGATAGCCAAGACTATCTGAGCAAGATAGATGAAGAACAAGTCCCAACATCCTATGAAGAAGCGTGCAAGGATAAGAGATGGGTTCAGGCTATGGAGGAAGAAATCAACTCTATGGAAAGAAATAATACATGGAGTAGGACTGAACTACCAAAAGGGAAGAAACTTATAGGGTGTAGATGGGTGTACACCATCAAGTATAAGAGCACAGGTGAGGTTGAACGGTACAAAGCTAGACTTGTGGCAAAGGGGTACACACAAGTCTATGGAGAAGACTACACTGAGACGTTTGCACCTGTGGCTAAACTACACTCGGTAAGGGTTCTATTATCTATTGCTGTGAACTTATCATGGGGATTATGGCAGATGGATGTAAAGAATGCATTTTTACAAGGAGATCTAGAAGAAGAAGTGTTTATGGCTCCACCAGAGGGATATGGTGCAAGTACAAATGAGCTGTGTAAGTTAAGAAAAGCCATCTATGGGTTGAAACAATCTCCAAGGGCTTGGTACCAAAATTTAAGCAACTGCTTATTGGAGAAAGGTTTTGTAAAATCAGAGGCTGATCATACATTATTCACCCAAAAGAATAGAGAAGGACTAGTAGCGGTTCTAATCTATGTAGATGATATAATCATCACCGGAGATGATGTTGAAGGGATTAGGAGGACTAAGGAAGGTTTGAGATCCTCATTTGACATCAAGGATTTGGGAGAACTAAAGTACTTTCTGGGCATTGAGATGACTCGGGAGCCAAATGGGATGTTCATATCACAACGGAAGTATGTGATGGACTTGTTAAAAGAAACTGGAAAGTTGGGGTCAAAACCAGCAAAGACGCCTATTGAAGAAGGCTACCAAGATGATAGTAAGGAAGAAATGTGGCCAGATGTTAAGCAGTATCAGAGGTTAGTGGGGAAACTGATAGACTTAACAATAACACGGCCTGATATTTGTTTTGCAGTAAATAGAGTAAGCCAGTATATGCAAACGCCTAAAACACACCATTGGGGCATGGTGGAGAGAATACTAAGATATCTCAAAGGAACCCCTGGAAAGGGAATATGGCTAGAATGCAATGGGCATACTGAGTTGGAAGCCTACTGTGATGCGGATTGGGCAGGAGATAAACAAGATAGGATGTCAACAACTGGTTATTACACCTTTGTAAGAGGCAACCTGGTAACTTGGAGGAGTAAAAAACAGAAGGTGATTGCCTTGTCAAATGCTGAGGCTGAGTATAGGGCAATGAAGGAAGTAACAAAGGAAATGATATGGCTGAGAGCTCTCCTCAAGGATCTTGAAATTCACGAGACCAAACCAATGAGTCTCTATTGTGACAACCAAGCTGCAATACATATAGCCTTAAATCCAGTCTTCCATGAGAGGACGAAACACATTGAAGTAGACTGCCACTTTATTCGAGGAAAGATCCAAGATGGGCTGATCACTCCTAAGTTCGTGAAAAGTAAGGATCAGATGGCTGATATTTTCACAAAGGCTACTTCTTTAAGCATATGCAAGTACATTCATGACAAGATTGGCCTATGGAATCCTTACCGGCCAACCTTGTGGGGGAGTGTTGAGAATGGTGAAATGAATGATCACTTGCAAGAGAAGGAAAACTTAAATTAGAAGAAGGAGGGAACATGTAAAGATATAGTTGAGATACAAAGGAGAAGCTGTTGCAAATGGACCAGAAAGGAACTAACAAGTTAGGAGAAAACTAGATAGAATGGGGCGCAACAATTCAAGGTATGGGCAAAGGTATGGGCGCCGCAGCAACAGTAGATGCACAGGAGGATAGCTCGGCCTCTCTCCTCTAGTCAACTACCCCAAGTCAGGCCATGCGCCTAACTCTCTTCCCTCTCTCTTCCTTGTATATGTCTTGAACATTATATATGTGTAGTAATCTGGTGTAAGAAAATATAAGAGAGAAATAATAATCACTAAGCATTTTCCAGAAATCTTTTATTCACACGATCCTTGAGTAACCATTAAGCTCCTCTTGATCGATTCTATACTTCTCATACTTCTACTAAAATTCTCATTTATCAACAAGATCAACTAGCCGATATCTTCACCAAAGCCGCAAGTCTCAAGGTTTGCAACCACATATATGGCAAACTAGGTCTTATGGATCCAACTCACCCTTGATCATATCCCCTACACCCATAGACGTTATGCTCTTTTCCTCGTCATAGATTTTTTCCCAAGTGGTTTTTTCTATGATGAGGTTTTTACCGAAGTAACGCCTATGGGGTATCCAAGCTTAGCCTTTGCTCACCGACGGCTAAGCTTGAGGGGGAGTATTGACATAGGGAAATATCATGAAAGGAATCATTGGAGGAGTTTCTATTTGTACAGGTCCGTGCATAATCTGGGATGTACGGACCGTACTTATCCGTGCAAAGTCCGGGTGTGCAAAATCCAGGAATCCGGATTTTGAGTTCTAGGATGACCCGGGAGAAAAGTTTGAAGATTGAGGTTCGTGCAAAATCCGTGTTAAAATAGAAGGTTCTAGAAGATTCTAGATATTTCATATTAAGCATATGTATTTTGTTTTAATCCCTATCTTGTCTTGTAGTTAATCTAGGGCTTCTCCCTTAAGCTTATAAAAGGGAGAGCCTTCACATTTTGTAAACCTAATGCAACATCTTTCTCTCTTCTTCTTCTTGGCTGCCAATGGCCCTATCTCTTTCTCTCTTACACTCTTGATTCTACATACTCTAAATCTTTAAATCTCTTACAAAGTGGATGGAAAGATAGAAACGGTTTCAAGACCTAAGAGGAAATCGATTAGAACTTGAAAAGGGGAAATGATGGGTGGATCGAAACACAACACTCAAGAGGTGGAGATCTTGAGATACGGTGCAGTCTCACAAGGTTCAGAGCCGGTCTGATCTTGGAGAGGAAGAGGTAGTGAAACTAGAGAAGTGGTCTCAATAGTTTGCAAGGAAAAACATAAGTTTCATTATTAAACAAAAAGCCAACCTTAGTTCAGCTGAGTTCTGGCCTTTATATAGGCTTACAAGATTTGATAAAAACAGCCCTAACAAGTGGGCAAACACTCATGGGCCTAGTACTTGATTGAAAACATAAACCACAAAGACATAAAAATAACAAGATAAGAAAAAGGAGTTTATTGCAGCTGAAACTCCTAAAGATAGAGATCTCATCACTTGCCTAAATAATTCTATCATAGACATTTCTAGATTAGTTAGGCAATGGAAAAGTGATGAGATACACTAAACTTCATGCCTCATTAAAAACCCCCTCGGTAAAACCCTATGGGAAAAACCCGAGGTGGGGAAAAAGAGTGCACTTCCTTTAGCGACTTGGGCGTGTCTTCACCTAGATGAAATGGTGAAGACACTCAGCTCTAACCTTCCAAGGTTAGTGGATCCTTCCTGAATTTCCTTGATCCAACAGTCTTCTTGCTCCAAAGTTCCTTGCACATAAGTGTTGAACTTCTCCCTATATGCTCTTGCTGTCTTCCTCTTAATAGGACCTCTAGGCATGGCTGGTGCTGCAAGCTCCCCCTTGTCTTCGTGGACCTTGTGAGGTGCTACTGGAGTCATGTCCTCATCATCCCTTCTCTCCTCAAAAGGATTTGTCATCAAATCTTCTTGGCAACCTGGATCATAAGGAGCTAAATCAGCAACATTAAAGGCAGGTGATACATTATACTTACCTGGGAGATCTAGGCGATATGCATTGTCATTGATCTTCTCTACTATCTTGAAAGGGCCATCTCCTCTAGGTGCCAATTTGTTCTTCCTATGGTGAGGAAACCTCTCAGGTCTAAGGTGTAGCCACACCCGATCTCCTTGTTGGAAGTCCACTTGCTTTCATCCTTTTTTTGTGGAAATTATAAGTTTAAAGAGATTGAAGAATGTTTAGAGACTAAGAGTGAGAATAGCAAGAGATTATGGAAGTTTGTATGTATTTTATTCTCTTAGTCACAAAAATCTTTACAAGAGGTTGCACATATATTTATAGACTTTACATAGAGGAAGAAGAGGAGGCGCAGAAGAATAAAAGAATGGCGTGAAGAAGGAAGGAGAGAAGAGGGGTTTTGCGTGAAGAAGAGAGGAGGGAGCAGCTCACCTACTCCAACAGTATTGCGCTCCATGCCTCTCTCTGGCGCCCTATGCTTGTGCCCATACCTCTCCTTGCTTCCTTATTTAGTTTAGTTAGATCATCTAGTTGAGATCCAACAGCTTCCTTTTCTTCTAGTTCCTTCTCAACTTGTTCTCCTTCTAGTTCCTTTTCAACTAGTTTTCTCCTTTTCCCTCCTTCTCTTGTGTTTGAATTCTTCTTCTTAAGATCACATATTTCAACACTCCCCCTCAAGGTTGGTCGGTGGAGATCCTTAAGACCGATCTTGCCATGAATGTGATCACAAGTAATAGTTGAAGTTGCCTTAGTGAAGATATCAGCTAGTTGATCCTTGCTTGCTACAAAGGCGGTTTTGATAATTCCTTCTTGTATCTTCCCTCTCACAAAGTGGCAATCAACTTCTATGTGCTTGGTTCTTTCATGAAATACCGGATTTGATGCTATATGCATTGCAGCTTGATTATCACAATACAATAGTATTTCTTCATCTCCCTGGATTCCAAGGTCTTTTAGAAGCGCTTTTATCCATATCAACTCCTTTGTCAATTCTTTCATGGCTCTGTACTCTGCTTCAGCACTTGATAAGGCTATGACCTTCTGTTTTTTACTCCTCCAAGTCACTAGATTTCCTCCCACAAATGTGCAAAAATCAGATGTGGACTTTCTATCCTTTTTATCTCCAGCCCAATCCGCATCACAATAACCTTGGACCTTTGTGTTCCCATTATCATGCATCCATACACCTTTTCCAAGGCTATTCTTTAGGCACCTCAGCAACCTCTCAATCATGTTCCAATGTTGTGAGGTTGGTTTTTGCATATGCTGGCTCACATGGTTTACTGCAAAGCAGATGTCAGGTCTTGTAATGGTAAGATAGATAAGTTTGCCCACCATCCTTTGGTATCTTTTAATGTTCTCCAAAGGCTCCCCCTCAGGACTATCTTGGTAGCCTTCTTGTATTGGAGTTTTGGCCGGCTTGGATCCTAACTTCCCGGTTTCTTCCAAGAGATCCAGCACGTATTTCCTTTGAGATATGAACATTCCATCTCCAAATCGTGTCATCTCAATCTCTAGGAAGTACTTGAGCTCCCCTAGATCCTTTTTTATCAAAGTCGGCCTTCAAGAGTCCCTTGATTTGATCTACTCCATCTTTGTCACTTCCTGTGATGATTAGATCATCCACATAAATCAAGACTACCACTACTCCTCCTTCACTTTGTCTTGTGAATAGAGTATGATCCGCTTCAGATTTTATGAACTCCTTCTTCAAGAGGCAAGCGCTTAGCCTTTGGTACCATGCTCTTGGAGATTGCTTCAGCCCATAGATTGCTTTCTTCAATCTACACACTTTTTTGCCTCCATTATGATACCCTTGGGGTGGATCCATATATACTTCTTCTTCCAAATCCCCCTGCAAGAAGGCGTTCTTAACATCCATTTGCCATAAGTCCCATTCCATGTTTACTGCTACCGAGATTAGAATTCTTATGGAATGGAGCTTAGCCACTGGAGCAAATGTTTCAGTATAGTCCTCCCCATAGACTTGAGTATATCCTTTTGCTACCAGCCTTGCTTTGTACCTCTCTATTTCCCCATCACTTGTGTATTTAATTGTATACAACCATCTACACCCAACCGGCTTCTTCTCCCTTGGTAAGTCGGTTAAGTACCAAGTGTGATTACTTTCCATGGACTCCATTTCTTCTTCCATGGCTTTAACCCATACTCCACTCTCACACGCTTCTTCATATGAGCTGGGGATGTATTCCTTGCTGATTTTTGAAAGAAAACTCTCATGTTCCATAGGTAAGGTCACTAAGGAGCAGAAATGATCAATAGGATATATAGATTGGGTTGTATCTCTCCTTTGTGATATGAGAGTGCTGTTGCCAATAGGATCAGGATCTAAGCCCGCCGTACGCTCAGAACCTCTCTTATCACATTAGAATGGTTACCCATACTAGATCCTTCTTCAAGTATAGCTGAGTTGTTGTAGTAGACACGAGTGTCTTTCCAATGCTCCGGTCTAAACTTTTGTCTTGTACTTATTCTTAGAGGTATGATTGGTTCCGGTCCTTCTTCAGCATCCGCTCCCTCTACATCCAAATTCTGATCCGCTTCCTCATGTGCATTATCCACACTATCTTGCTCTATGAAGTTCTAAGATTTTCTTCTCATACTTCTTCACATAGGCTTGGTGTTTCATCAAACACCATCCAGTCCATGGATGAATAGACCATTCCTTTAGAAGCATCATGATCCTTAGCCCCATAGAAACTCTCTTGTTCATTAAACCTTACTTCTCTAGACACATACACTCTTCTTGTTTCCGGATTGTAGACCTTGTAGCCCTTTTGTGTTGGTGAATATCCAATGAACACACACCTCATGCTTCGAGGTTCAAGTTTGCTTCTTTTTCCTTCTGGTAAAAACATGAAGCATATGCATCCAAACGTTTTGATATGATTTAAGCTTGGTTTCTTCTTGTACAAGACTTTAAATGGGGACTTATCATCTAGATTTTTTGTTGGAAGTCGGTTGATTAAGTAGCTTGATGTCATTACGGCATCTCCCCAATGGAACTTTGGTACTCTTTTGGCAATCATGAGAGTCCTTGCTACTTCCATTAGGTGTCTATTCTTCCTTTCAGCTATCCCGTTCTGCTGAGGAGTGTATGCACACGATGTTTGATGAATGATGCCAAAGTTGTTGAGCAACTCTTTGAATCGTTTACCCACATATTCTCCTCCATTATCACTAAGCAATACTTTGATCTTTGTTTTGAATTGGGTAGAGATATAGTTAATGAAGTTGGTGAAGGCTTCATAAACTTGATCTTTAGTATGTAGAAGAGTGATCCATGTGTATCTTGAGTAGTCATCAATGAATGAAACAAAAATATTTATATTGATCTCTTGAATTACATGGTGAGGTCCATACATCCGAGTGTACAATGCCAAACGCTTCATCACAAGTTGTAGATGAAGTAGGAAAAGCTTATCTATAATGCTTCCCTAGTACACACGCCTATCACACTAGTTCTTCTTGGATGAGATTGGGTAAGACCATCTTGAGGACTGCTGAACTTGGATGTCCTAACCTTCCATGCCATAATGGGCTATCTTCAATCTCTTTCCTCATAAAAACTTTGCATCCGCCTTCATTCCAAGAGCCATTGGTTCCTCTTGTTTATTTGATTCCAAGATATACCCTTGATCATATCCCCTACACCCATAGACGTTATGCTTTTTTCCTCATCATAGATTTTTTCCCAAGTGGTTCTTTCTATGATGACGTTTTTACCGAGGTAACGCCTATGGGGTATCCAAGCTTAGCCTTTGCTCACCGACGGCTAAGCTTGAGGGGGAGTATTGACATAGGGAAATATCATCAAAGGCATCATTGGAGGAGTTTCTATTTGTACAGGTCCGTGCATAATCCGTGATGTACGGACCGTACTTATCCGTGCAAAGTCCGGGTGTGCAAAATCCGGGAATCTGGATTTTGAGTTCTAGGATGACCCGGGAGAAAGGTTTGAAGATTGAGGTTCATGCAAAATCCGTGTTAAAAATAGAAGGTTCTAGAAGGTTCTAGATATTTCATATTAAGCACATGTATTTTGTTTTAATCCCTAACTTGTCTTGTAGTTAATCTAGGGCTTCTCCCTTAAGCTTATAAAAGGGAGAGCCTTCACATTTTGTAAACCTAATGAATGCAACATCTTTCTCTCTTCTTCTTCTTGGCCGCCAATGGCCTCATCTTTTTCTCTCTTACAATCTTGATTCTACATACTCTAAATCTCTAAATCTCTTATGGTATCAGAGTAAGTTTATGATTCTTTCACTCTCTAGTTCTCAAATCTCCCTAAATCTCTCTTGTTCTTACTCTCCTTTGGCGGCCCAAATCTCCTATAATCTCTCTTGTTCTTATTCTTCTTTGGCGGCTCAAATATCTTTCTTCTTGAGATCTCTCTTGGTTGTTCTCTTTGAATCTGTCTTAGTTTCATCTATTTAGGTGCTAAATCTGTGGTTCTGGTGGCTGAAATCTTTAGGGGTTTAGTTCATCTGGTTGTAGGTTGTTTTGGTTGTAGTTCTTGGCGGTTTGATTCCTGGTTGTAGAGCTAGCTGGCGGTTTTTGGTGGCTGAAATCTTTTGGGGATTAGCTCATCTGGTTGTAGGTTGTTCTTGGTTGTAGCTCTTGGCGGTTTAGTCCATCAGGTGCCTCACATCACATGATTAGCAATCCTAGACTCATTAACAATGTTAAACCAGCTGGTGGAAATGTGATAATTGCAAATGGTGATAGGATTCCCGTAAGAGGAATAGGTGATTTAAAACTGTGTGATAAGAACTCTAAGGCCTTCTTTATGCCTGAATTTACTTCTAATCTTGTATCAGTAAAAAGGGCAACAAATGATCTTAATTGCCATGCTATCATTGGTCCTAACAGTTTTCATTTTCAGGATATTAAGAGTGGAAAGGTTATTGGGGAAGGAAAGACTAAGGGGGACCTATATGTTCTTGAAGACACCTCATCCAGCCGCTCTTCTCCATCCACTTTAATATCATGTTTTGCATCCAGTTCCAACACATTGTGGCATGCTAGATTAGGACATCCACACTCTTGAACTCTTGAAATAATGTTACCCCATGTTGTCTTTGATAATTCTAGTTGTGAAGCTTGCATTTTAGGCAAACATTGTAAAACCGTATTTCCTAAGTCTTCTACTATCTATGAACAATGTTTTGACTTAGTGCACTCTGATGTATGGACCTCACCTTGCTTATCTAGGGATAATAACAAGTATTATGTCACATTCATTGATGAGAAATCAAAGTATACTTGGATCACATTATTACCATCTAAGGACAAAGTATTTGATGCATTTCTCAATTTCCAATCTTATGTGACTAATCAGTTTAATGCAAAAATTAAGGTACTTAGGTCTGACAATGGTGGGGAATACACAAGTCACAAGTTCAAAGATCACTTGAAGAAGCATGGGATCTTACATCAAACCAGCTGTCCTTACACACCACAACAAAATGGAGTGGCCGAAAGGAAGAATCGACATCTCATGGAGGTAGCAAGATCTATGATGTTCTACACCAATGTTCCAAGGAGATTCTGGGGTGATGCAGTCATGGCAGCATGGTACCTTATCAATAGGATACCAACAAGGATCCTCAATGACATATCACCATTTGAGGTACTAAATAAAACTAAACCTTCCCTTGATCACTTACGGGTCTTTGGGTGTGTTTGTTTTATCTTAAGACCAGGTGGGCTGAGGGACAAACTTGAGGCTAAGAGCACAAGAGGGATGTTCCTAGGATACTCCACTACTCAAAAGGGGTACAAATGCTATGACTTCTCAAAGAACAGAACAGTTGTCTCAAGGGAGGTCAAGTTTATTGAAAACCAAGGGTACTATGAGAAGAAGCACTGGGAGAGCTTGAAAGATTTGGCAAGTTCACCAAATGATAGAGCTGCAAGCCTCAGATACCTTCTAAGTCACCTTGGGAACAATCATGAAACTAGTAATACCAGGGAAGCAACCGAAAACACTCCACCAGAACCAGATTCGCTTGACAAGGAACAACACCTAGATCAAGAGGAGGAAGTTGGTACTGGGGAAACGGTTCTGGAAACCAAAGAGCATGGGTCAGAAAGAGAAGAAGAGGCTACTCAAGCAGAGGAGCAAGAGGAGGCGCCTCCTCTTAGGAGAAGCACAAGACAAAAGTTTGGTCCGGAACATTGGAAGCAAACAAGAGTCTACTTCAATAATCCAGCTGTGGCACATCCTATTCAAGCCGTATGTTCACTTGACCTTTTGCCAATCACTCATCAAGCCTTCTTAGGCAAGGTTGAAGCACAATGGATACCTCAAAGCTATGAGGAAGCAAAAGACAACAAACAGTGGTTAGAAGCGGTAAAAGATAAAGTTGGGGCAATGGAGAGAAATCATACATGGGATAAAGTTGATCTTCCAAAAGAGAAGAAAGCGGTCAGTTCCAAATGGGTTTTCACTATCAAATACCTGAGCAATGGAGATATTGAGAGGTACAAGGCTAGACTAGTAGCAAGGGGATTCACACAAACATATGGAGATGACTACACGGACACCTTTGCCCCAGTTGCCAAACTCCACACGGTTAGGGTGGTTCTTTCATTAGCAACAAATCTAGATTGGGAGCTATGGCAAATGGATGTGAAGAATGCTTTCCTACAAGGAGAACTTGCAGAAGAAGTGTACATGAGACCACCACCAGGTCTTGACAATTCAATTACTCCAGGGAAAGTTCTAAGACTTAGGAAGGCGATTTATGGGCTAAAGCAATCTCCAAGGGCATGGTACCACAAACTGAGCTCTACTCTCAAAGGAAGAGGCTTCAAAAGATCAGAATCAGACCATACTCTTCTCACCCTCTATAGCGCCAAAGGGATCATTGTGGTCTTAATCTATGTGGATGATTTTATCATTTCCGGCAATGATAAGGATGGTATTCAGCACACTAAAGCTTTCCTTAAAACTATCTTTGACATTAAAGATCTTGGAGAACTAAAGTATTTCCTAGGGATTGAAATATGTCGTTCAACGGATGGCCTATTCCTTTCACAAAGGAAATATACTCTTGATTTGTTAAGTGAGACAGGAAAGCTTGGAGTGAAGCCAGCTAAAACTCCACTTGAAGATGGCTACAAGGTCAAGCGAAAGGGGGAGAACACGGCAGGAGAAGAAAAGGATCCATCAAATGAGCCCTATGATGATCCTCTTCAATATAGGCGATTAGTAGGTAAGCTCATTTACTTAACTATCACCAGACCTGATTTGTGTTTTGCTGTGAACCAGGTGAGTCAACACATGCAAACACCCACTATATATCATTGGAAGATGGTGGAACGGATCTTGAGGTACCTTAAAGGGAGTCCAGGACAAGGCATATGGATGGGAAAGATTGGAAATGCTGAGATTTTTGGCTATTGTGATGCTGACTATGCTGGTGACACAAGAGATAGGAAGTCAACTACAGGGTATTGCACATTCATTGGTGGGAACTTGGTTACATGGAAGTCTAAGAAGCAGAAAGTAGTGTCATGGTCAAGTGCTGAATCAGAATATAGGGCAATGAGGAAGCTCACAAATGAACTGGTTTGGCTCAAGGCGCTACTCAAAGATCTAGGCATTAAAACCACAAGCCCCATCATGATGCATTGTGATAATCAAGCGGCCATCCATATAGCTAGTAACTCAGTGTTTCATGAAAGGACAAAACACATAGAGGTCGACTGCCACAAAGTTCGAGAGATGATTGAAGAAGGAGTGACTCTACCGTGTTATACAAGAAGTGAAGATCAACTAGCCGATATCTTCACCAATGCCGCAAGTCTCAAGGTTTGCAATCACATATATGGCAAACTGGGTCTTGTGGATCCAACTTACCCTTGATCATATCCCCTACACCCATAGACGTTATGCTCTTTTCCTCATCATAGATTTTTTCCCAAGTGGTTTTTTCTATGATGAGGTTTTTACCGAGGTAACGCCTATGGGGTATCCAAGCTTAGCCTTTGCTCACCGAGGGCTATGCTTGAGGGGGAGTATTTGTACAGGTCCGTGCATAATCCGGGATGTACGGACCGTACTTATCCGTTCAAAGTCCGGGTGTGCAAAATCCGGGAATCTGGATTTTGAGTTCTAGGATGACCCGGGAGAAAAGTTTGAAGATTGAGGTTCGTGCAAAATCCGTGTTAAAAATAGAAGGTTCTATAAGGTTCTAGATATTTCATATTAAGCACATGTATTTTGTTTTAATCCCTATCTTGTCTTGTAGTTAATCTAGGGCTTCTCCCTTAAGCTTATAAAAGGGAGAGCCTTCACATTTTGTAAACCTAATGAATGCAACATCTTTCTCTCTTCTTCTTCTTGGCTGCCAATGGCCTCATCTTTTTCTCTCTTACAATCTTGATTCTACATACTCTAAATCTCTAAATCTCTAAATCTCTTACCACACACTCCAAATCCTTTGTAGCTTTATTAACGGATAAAAGATTAGATGAGAAGTTAGGCATGTATAATGCTTTTGTTTCCCTTTTAAAAAGCTCTAACTCTCCTATCCCTTTAACTGGAACTGAGCTTCCATTGGCTACTTGTACATTTCCATGGCACGGCTCAAGATTCTTTAACATATCTTGATCCTTGATCATGTGATGAGAAGTCCCTGAATCCACAATGATTCTAGTCTTCTTTATGGGTGTTTTAGAGCTGAAAAAACTCTTACCCGAATCTGTGAGTTTGCCTAGGCTCTTGATGAGAGTTTCAAACTCAGACCTTCTAACCAGTTCTTCAACAGGTTGTGAAATTCCCGTGAAGGCTCTAGGTCCACTCCCATTCTCCCTTAGCCGCTTAGGCCTTAAGTGTGGATGTAGAGTCCAAAACTTCTCCTTAGTGTGTCCTTTCATCTTGCAATGCTCACACTCCAACGTCCTCTTGTCTCCAAATGTGAGATTCTTTCTTGCAAGATGTGCAGCTTCACTTGGTGCACAAAACAGATCTCTAGACCCTTCTTCCCTTTGTATCATACCACATACTTCCGCTAGACTTGGCAGATTCTCAAATCGAAGTATATGCTTGATAAGATCCTTGTATGATGCATTGAGCGCCAAGAGAAGTCCAAACACTTGATCTTGGTCATGCCTTTCTCCTAACTCCTTGGGGTCTATAGTGTGTGGCCTCAAGATCTCCAACTCGGCCCATAAGCTTCTATACTCCCCAAACATTTCCTTGAATGACTTTTCCTCTTGTTGGAGCTCATTCAATGCCCTTTGCACCTCAAATATCCTTGACATGTTTGAGATATTTCCATATACCCCTTTGAGTATATCTCAAAGTTCCTTGGCGGTATCCGCATATGAGTAAGCCGCCAAGATAGTTGGTTCTAGTGAGCTTTGGAGAAGAGAAAGAGTGTATTGTTCTTCTTGCTCTTCCTTAGCTTCCTCCTTCTCATTTCTCACCGCCGCTTCTGTTCCTTCTTTTGGCTTAACATATTACCCTATTAGTCTCCATTTTCTAGTAATAATACACAATCTTAGTCCTTTCACAACTTGAAGATCCTATGATCTCAAGGATATTAATCTCAGAGTGAATAGAACTAAGGAAGGTGTATTGTTATAGATTAGAAGTCTTGTCGAGTATTAGAGGAATCAAGAAGAGGATAAGCGGTTTAGTAGATAACCCGCTCTGATACCATGTAGAGATTATAAGTTTAAAGAGATTGAAGAATGTTTAGAGACTAAGAGTGAGAATAGCAAGAGATTATGGAAGTTTGTATGTATTTTATTCTCTTAGTCACACAAATCTTTACAAGAGGTTACACATATATTTATAGACTTTACATAGAGGAAGAAGAGGAGGCGCAGAAGAAGAAAAGAATGCCGTGAAGAAGGAAGGAGAGAAGAGGGGTTTTGCGTGAAGAAGAGAGGAGGGAGCAGCTCACCTACTCCAACAGTATTGCGCTCCATGCCTCTCTCTGGCGCCCCATGCTTGTGCCCATACCTCTATTTGCTTCCTTACTTAGTTAGTTACATCATCTAGTTGAGATTCAACAGCTTCCTTTTCTTCTAGTTCCTTCTCAACTTGTTCTCCTTCTAGTTCCTTTTCAACTAGTTTTCTCCTTTTCCTTCCTTCTCTTCTGTTTGAATTCTTATTCTTGAGATCACATATTTCAACATTGTTAGTTTGTTTCAGATAGTACTCAGTCTTCTTTTCAATGTTGGCTCTCTCTTGTTTGTGTAACCTCTTCATATATTCTGCCTTAGTAATTCCATCTTGACACTCTTGCTGATCAGGTGGGAGTGGTAAAAGATCTAGGGGCGTAAGTGGCTTGAATCCATAAGTAATCTCAAAGGGTGACAGCTTGGTGGCTGAATGGATGGACTGTTGTAAGAAAACTCAACAAATAGTAAGCACTCCAGCCAGGTCTTCATATTTTTACCAATTGTAGCTCTAAGCAAAGTAGACAAAGTCCTGTTGACTACCTCAGTTTGCCCATAAGTTTGAGGATGACAAGTAGTGGAGTATAACAGCTTAGTACCCATTTTCTTCCAAAGCGTCCTCCAGAAGTGAATTAGGAATTTAGTGTCCCTATCAGACACAATACTTCTGGGTAAACCATGTAACCTTACTACCTCTCTAAAGAATAGAGATGCTGTTTGAGATGCATCATTGGCCTTAGCACATGGAATGAAATGCGCCATCTTGGAAAACCGGTTAACTACCACAAAGATGGAATCCTTATGTTGAATTTTGGGCAGTCCTAATACGAAGTCCATAGAAATATCAAGCCAAGGAGAGGTGGAGATGGGTAAAGGAAGATACAAACCATGAGGCTGTACTTTGGACTTGGTCCTCTTGCACGTCAAACACAAAGAGCAGAACCTCTCTACCATACTCTTCATCTTAGGCCAATAGAAATGTTCTCTAAGCACAGCTAAGGTTTTGTCAATACCAAAATATCCCATCAAACCTCCTCCATGTGCTTCACTCAGCAATAAGTCCCTAATAGAGCCTTGAGGTATGCACAGCCGCTTTTCCTTAAACAAGAACCCTTCATGAATATAGAATTTGTGATACATTCCCTTGCCATGCTCTCTGTAGCATTCTCCCAATCCCTGATCAGATTCATACAAACTCTTAATCCCTTCAAACCCAAGTATCTTGGCATCCATAGTAGTGATCAATACATGCCTCCTACACAAGGCGTCAGCTACTACATTATCTTTCCCTTTCTTATACTTGATGATATAAGGGAAAGATTCCACAAATTCCAACCACTTGGCGTGCCGCTTCTTGAGGTTAGTCTGTCCCCTTAGGTGTTTCAGCGTCTCATGGTCAGGTCGTATAACACATTCTCTAGCCATCAGATAATGCCGCCATGTCTCCATTGCTCTAACAAGCGCATACAATTCTTTGTCATACATAGGATAATTCAAAGATGCACCACTAAGCTTCTCACTAAAGTAAGCAACTGGTCTGCCCCCTTGTGTAAGTACCGCACCAATTCCAATGCATGATGCATCACATTCCACCTCAAAAGTCTTGATAAAGTCTGGTAGAACAAGTAAGGGAGCATGTGTCAATCTGAATTTCATTTCTTGGAAAGCTTTCTCCTGAGCTGGTCCCAAAACAAATTCCACACTTTTCTTGATCAATGCTGTAAGAGGTGAAGCAATAGTGCTGAAGTCTCTGACAAATCTCCTGTGAAAACTAGCTAACCCATGGAAACTCCTAACTTGACTAATGCTGATCGGTGTAGGCCACTCCTCTATCGCTCTAATTTTCTCCTCATCAACCTTAAGACCCTGAGCACTCACAACAAAACCAAGGAACAGATGTTCCTCTGAAGCAAACACACCTCCAGATTAGCATATAACTTTTCTTCCCTGAGCTTACCCAAAACCAAACCCAAATGCTCAAGGTGGTCCTCCAAACAGGTGCTATAAACCAGAATATCATCAAAATACACCACAACAAACTGATTGATGAAAAGCCTCAGCACATGATTCATAAGTCTCATAAACGTGGATGGCGCATTGGAGAGTCCAAATGGCATGACTAGCCACTCATATAAATGTTGAGAATGGTGAAACGAATGATCACTTGCAAGAGAAGGAAAACTTAAATGAGAAGAAGGAGGGAACATGTAAAGAGATAGTTGAGATGCAAAGGAGAAGCTGTTGCAAATGGACCAGAAAGGAACTAACAAGTTAGGAGAAAACTAGATAGAATTGGGTGGAACAATTCAAGGTATGGGCAAAGGTATGGGCGCCGCAGCAACAGTAGACGCACAGGAGGATAGCTCGGCCTCTCTCCTCTAGTCACCTACCCCAAGTCAGGCCATGCGCCTAACTATCTTCCCTCTCTCTTCCTTGTATATGTCTTGAACATTATATATGTGTAGTAATCTGGTGTAAGAAAATATAAGAGAGAAATAATAATCACTAAGCATTTTCCAAAAATCTTTCTTTTATTCACACAATCCTTGAGTAGCCATTAAGCTCCTCTTGATCGATTCTAAACTTCTCATACTTCTACTAAAATTCTCATTTATCAACATGGTATCAGAGCAAGCTTAAAGATCCCGATTCTATTTTTAAAAACTCAAGCTGTTTCTTCTTTATTAAATCTTATATTCTAGCCTAGTGTTGTATTCTCGGG
Organism: Nasturtium officinale; assembly: GCA_963854855.1. NCBI lineage: Eukaryota > Viridiplantae > Streptophyta > Magnoliopsida > Brassicales > Brassicaceae > Nasturtium > Nasturtium officinale. Next base: position 13,432,027 of record OY978500.1, read on the forward strand.
GTAAAATCAATGGAGATGCAAAAGCAAATCATTCTACCGGTAGTTCTCAATGGGAATAACTACTTGCTGTGGTCAAGGACTACAAAAACGGCCTTGAAGAATCGTGGACTATGGAGTTATGTGGAAACTCCAGAAGGAGGTGTTGGAGAAGAAACAGCTCATGAAGGTACTGGACCGGGTGGGGAAGGTATAAGGAAGCAGAAGTGGGAGCAGGAGGACCAACAGGTGTTGGCTGTGCTCCAAAGCTCTCTTGAGCCCTCAATTCTTGCCGCCTACTCCTACTCTGAAATGGCAAAGGAGCTGTGGGAGACACTCAAGGGAGTGTTTGGGAATATGTCCAATATTTCCAGGATTTTTGAAGTGAAGAGAGCCCTAAATGATCTTCAACAGGAAGGGAAGGCATTTAAGGATTTTTTTGGGATCAATAAAGGGTTGTGGGCAGAACTTGAAATGCTAAGGCCACCAACCAACGATCCTAAGGAACTGGGTGAGAGGAGAGAGCAAGACCAGGTGTTTGGATTGCTGCTCACGCTCAATGACGCTTACAAGGGACTTATCCAACATATATTAAGGTTTGATAAGTTACCAACCTTAAATGAGGTATGTCAACAAATCCAAAAGGAAGAAGGTTCTAGGAGCCTTTTCAGTCCTACTAGTGAGATGGCACATATATCTCAAAGAAACAAGTCATATGGAGACAGGAGGGGTCTTGAGTGTGAACACTGCAAGATGAAGGGGCATACAAAAGACAAGTGCTGGACCCTTCACCCGCACTTAAAACCAATGAGACTAAGAAGAGGTGATCAAGGGCCGAGGAACTTTGCTGGAGCAGCGAGTGTTGAAAATGATGCCTTGGTGAAGAAGTCGGATCTGGAAGCTCTCATCATAGGTATCTCCAAGCTAGCCGAATCTGGTAAGAAATTCTCTGTCCCTAAAACAAGTGACAAAGTGATTGTGGATTCTGGAGCTAATCATCACATGATTAGTAATAGCAAGCTGTTAACTAATGTGGAACCATGTAAGGGAAATGTTAGAGTAGCGAATGGAAAGGAGGTTCCAATTGAGGGAATTGGAGACTTAGAAGTGTTTAAGAAAAGTACTAAAGCACTATATGTTCTGGAGTTTACCTCTAACTTGCTGTCAGTCCACAAGACAACTAAAGACTTGAATTGCAAGGTTATTTTTGGGCCTAACTTGGTTGAGTTTCAGGATAATGAAACTAAGGAAGTGGTCGGAACAGGAGGAGCGGAAGACGGTCTCTATCTACTAAATAAAGAAGAAAACAATGGAGTAAAGTCGTTTGCGGTCAGTTTGGTTGGTACAAGCCCTTTATGGCACTCATGGCTTGGTCATCCAAGTAACAAGGTGCTGAGCATGGTCTTGCCCAACCTCACCCTACCAAATAAAGAATGTGAAGCGTGTGTATTAGGAAAACATATTAGGAAAGTGTTTTCAGAATCTACAACTTCATATGAGAAGTGTTTTGATTTGGTTCATTCTGATGTGTGGACAGCTCCCTGTATCTCTAAGGATCAATACAAATATTTTGTGTCTTTTATTGATCAAAAATCAAAATATACATGGGTAACACTAATGAGTTCTAAAAGTTAACTGTTTGAATCATTTCAAAAATTCTTCAACTATGTGCTTAATCAGTTTGGGACAAAGATCAAGACTCTCAGAAGTGATAATGGTGGGGAGTATGAGCAACCAATTCAAGAAATTATTGGATGACAATGGAATAGTACACCAGACTTCTTGTGCATATACTCCGCAACAGAATGGGGTTTCGGAAAGAAAAAACAGGCATCTGCTGGAAGTAGCCAGGAGTATGATGTTTGATAGAGGAGTTCCGAAGAGTCTTTGGGGAGATGCTGTGATGACAGCATGCTATGTGATCAATCGTTTACCAACTAAAAACTTAGGCAACAAGTCTCCATTTGAAGTGTTGAATGGGATAAAACCAAGCATCAATCACCTAAGAGTTTTTGGGTGTAAATGTTATGTGTTCATCCCGGAAGCACAAAGGAATAAACTGGAGCCAAAGAGTGTTATGTGTATGTTTGTAGGATACTCGACATCTCAAAAGGGATACAAGTGCTTTCATCCAGAAACCAAAAGAATGTATGTGTCAAGAGAAGTACGGTTTGATGAGAATGATGGGTACTTCATGGATAAGAAATGGGAAGAGTTGGAGGATATCGTATGCTCAAATATGGATATAGTGCAAATTCAGAAGAGTATCTTGGCTAATGACTTCGTGGTGGATACAAGCGCTGATATGCAAGAAGGAGTTCAAGATGAACAAGAAGGTGGGAATGAAGGTGAAAGTAATGAAGCACATGATATTGAGTCATCAAGAGATGGGGAGGAATCTGAGCATGAAGAGGTTGAAGCAATCCAAGATCCCAAACCTACTCTAAGAAGAAGCACAAGAGTAAAGTATGGTCCTGAAAACTGGAAAAACACAAGGGTATACTATAATGGCATGGCTAAAGCTCAACAAAAAGATATAGGATCTGAGGCGTTATCTACTGTGAGTGAGAGATGTCCTGGGCGTAGGGCAGGCTGTGATCCTGATCCTATAGGCGACAGCATCTCTCGCTTACCAAGTAGACAATGCTTCAATAAAGAAGAAAATTCAGCCAAAACAGCTATAAGGTACCCTATTGAGGCATATTGTTCGTTAGCTTGTTTTCCTAATGATAGCCAAGACTATCTGAGCAAGATAGATGAAGAACAAGTCCCAACATCCTATGAAGAAGCGTGCAAGGATAAGAGATGGGTTCAGGCTATGGAGGAAGAAATCAACTCTATGGAAAGAAATAATACATGGAGTAGGACTGAACTACCAAAAGGGAAGAAACTTATAGGGTGTAGATGGGTGTACACCATCAAGTATAAGAGCACAGGTGAGGTTGAACAGTACAAAGCTAGACTTGTGGCAAAGGGCTACACACAAGTCTATGGAGAAGACTACACTGAGACGTTTGCACCTGTGGCTAAACTACACTCGGTAAGGGTTCTATTATCTATTGCTGTGAACTTGTCATGGGCATTATGGCAGATGGATGTAAAGAATGCATTTTTACAAGGAGATCTAGAAGAAGAAGTGTTTATGGCTCCACCAGAGGGATATGGTGCAAGTACAAATGAGGTGTGTAAGTTAAGAAAAGCCATCTATGGGTTGAAACAATCTCCAAGGGCTTGGTACCAAAAATTAAGCAACTGCTTATTGGAGAAAGGTTTTGTAAAATCAGAGGCTGATCATACATTATTCACCCAAATGAACAGAGAAGGACTAGTAGTGGTTCTAATCTATGTAGATGATATAATCATCACCGGAGATGATGTTGAAGGGATTAGGAGGACTAAGGAAGGTTTGAGATCCTCATTTGACATCATGGATTTGGGAGAACTAAAGTACTTTCTAGGCATTGAGATGACTCGGGAGCCAAATGGGATGTTCATATCACAACGGAAGTATGTGATGGACTTGTTAAAAGAAACTGGAAAGTTGGGGTCAAAACCAGCAAAGACGCCTATTGAAGAAGGCTACCAAGATGATAGTAAGGAAGAAATGTGGCCGGATGTTAAGCAGTATCAGAGGTTAGTGGGGAAACTGATATACTTAACAATAACACGGCCTGATATTTGTTTTGCAGTAAATAGAGTAAGCCAGCATATGCAAACGCCTAAAACACACCATTGGGGCATGGTGGAGAGAATACCAAGATATCTCAAGGGAACCCCTGGAAAGGGAATATGGCTAGAATGCAATGGGCATACTGAGTTGGAAGCCTACTGTGATGCGGATTAGGCAGGAGATAAATAAGATAGGAAGTCAACAACTGGTTATTGCACCTTTGTAGGAGGCAACTTGGTAACTTGGAGGAGTAAAAAACAGAAGGTGATTGCCGTGTCAAGCGCTGAGGCTGAGTATAGGGCAATGAAGGAAGTAACAAAGGAAATGATATGGCTGAGAGCTCTCCTCAAGGATCTTGGAATTCATGAGACCAAACCAATGAGTCTCTATTGTGACAACCAAGCTGCAATACATATAGTCTTAAATCCAGTCTTCCATGAGAGGACGAAACACATTGAAGTAGACTGCCACTTTATTCGAGGAAAGATCCAAGATGGGCTGATCACTCCTAAGTTCGTGAAAAGTAAGGATCAGATGGCTGATATTTTCACAAAGGCTACTTCTTTAAGCATATGCAAGTACATTCATGACAAGATTGGCCTATGGAATCCTTACCGGCCAACCTTGTGGGGGAGTGTTGAGAATGGTGAAACGAATGATCACTTGCAAGAGAAGGAAAACTTAAATGAGAAGAAGGAGGGAACATGTAAAGAGATAGTTAAGATGCAAAGAAGAAGCTGTTGCAAATGGACCAGAAAGGAACTAACAAGTTAGGAGAAAACTAGATAGAATGGGGCGCAACAATTCAAGGTATGGGCAAAGGTATGGGCGCCGCAGAAACAGTAGATGCACATGAGGATAGCTCGGCCTCTCTCCTCTAGTCACATACCCCAAGTCAGGCCATGCACCTAACTCTCTTCCCTCTCTCTTCCTTGTATATGTCTTGAACATTGTATATGTGTAGTAATCTGGTGTAAGAAAATATAAGAGAGAAATAATAATCACTAAGTATTTTTCAGAAATCTTTCTTTTATTCACACGATCCTTGAGTAGCCATTAAGCTCCTCTTGATCGATTCTAAACTTCTCATACTTCTACTAAAATTCTCATTTATCAACAATAAACCTCTGCTAGTCTTGAAGGCAGTCTTCCACTCATCCCCTTCTTTCATCCGGACCTGGTGGTAACCACTGCGGAGATTTATCTTGGAGAAAACAACCGAACCACTTAACTCATCTAGTATATCATCAAGCCTTGGAATAGGATGCCTATACTTGATAGTAATATTGTTAACTGCCCTGCAATCAACACACATATGCCAAGTGCCATCCTTCTTGGGCACAAGCAAAACTGGCACTGCACAATGACTAAGCCTCTCCCTCACATAGCCTTTACCCATCAAATCTGTAACCTGCTTCTAAAGCTCTTTAGCCTCTTCTGGATTGACCCTATTTGCTGACCTGTTAGAAAGTTAGGCCCCTGGAACCAAATCAATTTGGTGCTCTATCCCGCGTAATGGTGGAAGTCCCCATGGAATCTTGTCAGGAAAAACATCACCAAACTTGGCTAATAGCTCCTCCATCTTCTTGGGCATGTTACTTTCCAAGGTACCTACACTCAGAACTTCTTTATAGATCATTAGCAACACATCACAAGATTGATCATGAAGAGATTTTCTAACAACACTTGAATTGATAAGGAAATTAGCCTTAGCACTAGTGTTCTTTGATAACCTAGCTTGCAATTCATTAACCTGAGATGGAGTGAGAGGTGCTAAACTAATTCTCTTTCCTAGATGCATGAACGAGTACTGATTAGTTCTACCATTATGTGTAGTCTCCTTATCAAACTGCCACGGACGTCCAAGGAGGACATGGCTAGCTTGCATGGGGACTACATCACACAATACCTCATCCTGATAGTGGCCTATGCTAAAAGGGATAAAAACCTGTTCATTAACATTTATAACCGTTTTATCATTCAACCATTTTAGCTTAGAAGGCTTAGTAGTGGAGAGAGAGAGTTTGGACACCATATAGGAGCTCGCTACGTTGGTACATGAACCTCCATCTATGATAAGTCCACAAACCTTTTCCTTTACCATATAGCGGGTGTAGAATATGTTGTCCCGTTGAGTGAGATCCTCTGGTAGCTGTGTGGTGCTTAGATTCCTCCTAATAACAAGGAGCTCACCCACATCTGGATACTCAACTTGTTCTTCTAACTCCTCTTCTTTCTCTAGGGCATCCTCTTCCTCTTGGGACTCATACTCACCCGTGGGAGTTATAATCATTGTTCTTTGGTTAGGGCACTCCCTAGCATAGTGACCATGTCCCTGACATTTGAAACACACTATATCTCTGCTCCTAGTAGGATAAGCCTCCTTCCTTGGCTCTGGCCTAGCCTCTTTAGGCTGGTCCTGTCTAGGTTTGAATCTTGATTCCACAACAGCAGCATTTCCCTTATCAAACACCCTCGGTGCTAGACTAGAAGAGGTAGCGTGGGGAGTCCAGCTGGAAGTAGCCTGAACTCTACCCCTACTCAGACTTGCAGACTTCCTTTTGACTTGCTGCTCTACTTGGATAGCAAGATGTAACAGCTCTTTAAATCCTCCATAAGACTGTCTCTCTACCTTGCTTACAATCCTGTCTTACAGCCCATCCAAAAATTGTGCCATAAGAGTCTCCTCAGCCTCATCTAACTGCAGCCTGTTCTTTAAATGCTCAAACTCCTCATAATATTCCTCAACAGATTTAGTACCTTGGTTCAGCTTTCTAAACTTCCTCTGAAGTTCCCTATGATATAGTGGTGGAACATATCTCCTCCTTATCATAAACTTCATAACTTCCCAAGTCTGAACTGGTCTCTCTCTGTTCCTTCTTCTCTCTGACATATCTCTATCACACCAAGTGAGGGCGTGGTCAGTGAAATGAGCAGCAGGATAAGCTATCTTCCTAGCCTCATTATACTCATAACAAGAAAATATGTGGTCCATCCTCCTCTCTCAATCCAAATAAGCTTCTGGATCAACTTTACCAGCAAATGTGGGAGCAGTAAGCTTGAGGTCCGGAACCGGTGGTCTTGGAGCTCTATCCTCAAGACCATCCTCAGGCAATCCAACTCTTCTCCTAGCTCTCAACCTCCTAGGTGGTGAGGGATCAAACTCTCCCTCAGATCTATCTTCCTCATCCGGATCATGGATTTGTCGTGAAGCTATAGGATCTAGAGGGTTGGGTTCACGAGGAAAAGTCTCAAGATGTGTCATTCCCCCCTAAGGTCTGAAGTTGAGTTTGGATGGTAGTGAGCAAAATGCCTAGGTTTGGAGGCCCTGGTGGCTCTGCCATCAAATTAGTGGTGGTGGCTGGACCTTGGCGGGGAAGTTGGTCAGAAGTTGGCCGCGGATTGGCGACCAACCTTGTTGGTGACGCTGATGACGCTGATGACGCTGATGACGCTGATGAATGATTACCTCACAAAACAACAAAGAAGAAGTAATTAAGTACAGAAAGAACAGGATCGGTAATTTCAACAGCTAAAAGAGAGGCGAAATGGTAACAAGTTCAAACAACCTACACGCGAATAAGATGCAACAACTGATAAGGTAATGAGATGGAAATGATTAGAGCTAAAGGACAAAAAGAATTTCGAACAAAAGCACTCAAGAACAGCAGTGCAAATTTAAACCTAGAACATTGACTATTGACTATGTGCCCTTATCTATTCTCCAGTTGGGACATTTTGAAAAGCAATAATAAGACAAGATAAAGCAAGAAAGGACACACGGTACCGCTAAACCCTTCTTCAACCTTTCCAAGCTCGAGCTTTAGAACAATGGTGGTTAATGGAGTTACAGACTCAACCTAGACTCTTAAGAGAACACAGACTAGACTGAAAACTCGAAGAAAAATCAGATTAAACGGATTAAAAGCAAGAAATCTTCAAGAACACTAAAACCAGTAAAAACCAGCTATAGTATTTGGATTTTCAAAAATCACAAAGATGCTAAACGGGCAAGCGGTCAACTCTGGATGCTTAAGCATGAGTTTTAGGAGGTTTTAAAAATAAAAACAGCCCAGAAATCGCATGCTAACAAAAGAAACCAATTTTTGCATTGAAAACATGACAAGGACGTTTTCTTGGGTTTTCTTATAATAAAAATCGAAACTAATGCAAACTGGGACTCTAGGACTCAAAACTAAACTCTTTTATGGTTTTTATGAAAAGAAATGCACAGAAAAACCAATTAGGAAAGAAGGAGATCAAAAATAACTAAGAAGCAGTATCCGTAACCATGAAAGGCTAGAGAACCAATGAATATTAAAGAAGTTTTAGGGGCTGAAGATAGGAGTACTACCAAGATGAGTTAGTTTAAGGCTTAAACAATACATATGGTTGCTTATATGATGAAGCAATAATTTGAGTTACAACCTCTATGGATGTTTAGTAGGTATAAGTTACTGTCGCAATGTGCTTTGGACTAGGTCTAAAAGAATGAATAGTGAAAAAATTGGGCTTAAGCCACTTTGGACACTTTGTTAAGAGAGTATCCATGTTATATTAAGGTGGAGAAGCAATCCAACGTAACTAAGAAGCAGAATCCATAATTGTGAAAAGCTAGAAAACCATTGAATCTTGAAGAGGTTTTCGAGGGCTAAAGGCAGGAGTACCACCAAGATGAGTTAGTTCAAGGCTTATACAACACCTATGGATGTTTATATGATAACACAATGCTTTTAGTTACTACCTCTATGGATGTTTAGTAGGCAAAAGTTATTGTCGCATTATTCTTTGGACTTGCTCTAAACGAATGAACAGTGACAAGGCTAAGGCTTAAGCCACTTTGGACACTTTGTTAAGTGAGGATGCATGCTATATTAAGGTGGAGAAGCAATCCAATGTAACTAAGATGCATTATCCATAACTATGAAAGGCTAGAGAACCATTGAATCTTAAAGAAGTTTTCGGGGCTGAAGATAAGAGTACCACCAAGATGAGTTAGTTCAAGGCTTATACAACACCTATGGATGCTTATTTGATGAAGCAATGCTTTGAGTTACAACCTTATACACGTCCTAGCCTTTAAGTCTTCAATCTTCAAGGTTGTTGTTGATGGATGGTTGAAGATCCAAAGAGAAACTCAATCTAGATCTTCAAATAGAGATGGATGTAGAAGCGGATTCAAGATGCAAGGAGAAACTCGACTTAGATCTTGAACAATAGAGATGAATGGATCAATGGCACCACTCAGATTGTGAAAGATCTGAGATACAACAAGCTCAAGAACCGAGCCCAGCTCAAGGATTCAAGAGAAAAGATGGTTCTAGAGTTTCACACTCCATAGAGACCAAAAGAGAGAAAAATATCTCTAAACTTTCTTACTAAAAATGTCCTGCTTTGGAGTTGGTCTAAATAAATGAATAGTAACAGAGCTTGGGCTTAAGCCACTTTGGACACTTTGTTAAGAGAGGATGCATGCTATATTAAGGTGGAGAAACTAGCCAACGTAACTAAGAAGCAGTATCCATAACCATGAAAGGCTAAAGAACCATTGAATCTTGAAGAAGTTTTCAGGACTGAAGATAGGAGTACCACCAAGATGAGTTAGTTCAAGGCTTTAACAATACCTATGGATGCTTATATGATGAAGCAATGCTTAGAGCTACAACCTCTATGGATGTTTAGTAGGCATAAGTTACTGTCGCATTGTGCTTTGGACTTGGTCTAAATGGATGAATAGTGACAAAGCTTGGGCTTAAGCCACTTTGTACACTTTGTTAAGAGAGGATGCATGCTATATTAAGCTGGAGAAGCAATCCAACGTAACTAAGATTCATTATCCATAACCATGAAAGACTAGAGAACCATTGAATCTTGAAGAAGTTTTCGGGGCTTACGATAGGAGTATTACCAAGATGAGTTAGTTCAATGCTTAAACAACACCTATGGATGCTTATATGATGAAGCAATGCTTTGAGTTACAACTATGGAAGTTTAGTAGGCATAAGTTACTGGTGCATTGTGCTTTGGACTTGGTCTAAAAGAATGAATAGTGACAAAGCTTGGGCTTAAGCCACTTTGGACACTTTGTTAAGAGAGAATGCATGCTATATTAAGGTGGAGAAGCAATCCAACGTAACTAAGAAGCAGAATCCATAATTTGGAAAAGCCAGAGAACCATTGAATCTTGAAGAGGTTTTCGAGGGCTAAAGGCAGGAGTACCACCAAGATGAGTTACTTCAAGGCTTATACAACACCTATGGATGCTTATATGATAACACAATGCTTTTAGTTACTGCCTCTATGGATGTTTAGTAGGCATAAGTTATTGTCGCATTATGCTTTGGACTTGCTCTAAACGAATGAATAGTGACAATATTGATCAAACAAACCGAGTTACCTCCATAAGATAAATGGAAGTTTTCCATTTATACTAAGTTTTCCTTTTCTCTTGTATCAGCATATTATCTTTGTACTATTTCCATTTATTTTAGGCGTGCACCTCAAGGGTTTCCCTTAGCCTATAAAAGGGAAATCCCGCAGCCAATGTAATCAACTTAACCTAATAGTAATTCATTCTCTATGGCCGCCAAGGCCACCTTCTTCTAGTAATCCTTATTCTACAAAATCTCTTAATCTCTTATGGTATCAGAGCGTGGTCCTTAATCCTTTATTCTTAATTCATTCTTAGTGGCCTTGGCGTTCCAATTCTTTTGTTTCAATATTTTCTAGAAACCTTTAGCCTAGTCTTTGGAGGGTTAAAGTTTCATCTCTGTTTTTTTTCTTGATAGTCTTTCGTCCAAATTCTCTCAATACTTCTTGAAATCTTATCTTTGTTACACCGGTACAAGTGAGTTGATAGATCTGGTGAGTCATGGAAAATTCTAAACCCATTATCACTCCGGTAGTTCTCAAAGGAGTAAACTACTGGTTGTGGGCTAGAACAACCAGAACAACTCTTTGTGGCCATGGACTTTGGAGCCATATAGAAGGCATCCAAGTGAAGAAGGAAACCACAGAAGAGAACCAATGGTTCCACGAGGATCAAAGTGTTCTTGGCCTACTCCACAACTCTCTAGAAGTGCCAATACTTGAAGCCTACTCCTATTGTGAAACGGCTAAGGAACTATGGGACACTCTTAAGAATGTCTATGGTAATGTTTCCAATCTCACCCATGTGTTTGAAGTAAAGAAGGCTATCAACAATCTCAGCCAAGAAGACCTAGAGTTCACGACTCACTTTGGAAGGTTTAGATCACTTTGGGCAGAATTGGAGATGCTTAGGCCTATCTCAATAGATCCGGCAGTCATCAGGGAAAGGAGTGAACAAGACAAGGTCTTTGGCTTGCTACTTACCCTGAATCCATCCTACAATGATCTGATCAAGCATATCCTTAGAGCAGAAAAGTTACCAAGCTTAGAGGATGTGTGTTCTCAAGTTCAACGTGAGCGAGGATCGGCTGGACTCTTCAGTAAGAAAGGAGATATGGTCATGGCTCACAAGGTAGCATTTAGACATGAAGAGCGGAAGACCCTGGTGTGTGATCATTGCAAGAAGAGAGGTCATATCAAGGACAAGTGCTGGATCCTTCACCCACATCTTAAGCCGGCCAAGTTCCAAACAAAAGCTCAAGCACACTTTGCCGAGGAGATAAGTGATCAAGGACAAGCTGGATCATCTAAGCAAGGAGAGGAGCTTGCTATGGTCACCTATAGCAATGATGTTGTGAGGAAGTCGGACTTGGAAGCCCTTATCAAGTCGATTGCCACCCTTACCCAAAGGGAATCTGGTATCACTCATTTAGCTTCTTTACCTAATTCACCTAGTAAAACATTAGTAATTGATTCAGGGGCTTCACATCACATGATTAGTAATCCTAGACTCATTAGTAATGTTAAATCAGCTAGTGGTAATGTGATAATTGCAAATGGTGATAGAATTCCCGTAAGAGGAATAGGTGACTTGAAATTGTGTGATAAGAACTCTAAAGCTTTCTTTATGCCTGATTTCACTTCTAACCTTGTATCAGTAAAAAGGACAACGAATGATCTCAATTGTTAGACTATCTTTGGTTCTAATAGTTTTCATTTTCAGGATATTAAAAGTGGAAAGGTTATTGGAGAAGGAAACACTAAGGGAGACTTATACATTCTTGAAGATCCTTCATCTAACAACTCTTCACCTCTTTCTTTTAAATCTTGTTTTGCTTCGAGTTCTAGTACACTATAGCATGCTAGATTAGGACATCCTCACTCTAGAGCCCTTGAAATAATGTTACCTAATGTTGTCTTTGATAGTTCGAGTTGTGAAGCTTGCATTTTAGGCAAACATTGTAAAATTGTTTTTCCCAAGTCTTCAACAATATATGAACAATGCTTTGACCTAATGCATTATGATGTATGGACTTCACCTTCATTGTCTAGGGATAATAATAAGTACTATGTCACATTCATTGATGAAAAATCTAAGTATACGTGGGTCACACTATTACCGTGTAAGGACAAAGTATTTGATGCTTTTCTAAACTTCCAAGCATATGTGACTAACCAGTTTAATGCAAAGATTAAGATACTTAGGTCGGACAATGGTGGAGAGTACACAAGTCACAAGTTCAAAAATCACTTGGACAAACATGGGATTCTACATCAAACCAGCTGTCCCTATACACCACAACAGAATGGAGTGGCCGAGAGGAAGAATAGAAATCTCATGGAAGTGGCAAGATCCATGATATTTTAAAACAATGTCCCAAGAAGATTCTGGGGGGATGTGGTCATGGCAGCATGCTATCTCATTAATAGGATACCTACATGGGTCCTTAATGATATATCACCATCCGAGGTACTAAATAAAACTAAACCTTCACTTGATCACTTACATGTTTTTGGGTGTGTATGTTTTATTTTAAGACCATGTGAGCTAAGGGACAAACTTGAGGCTAAGAGTACAAGAGGAACGTTCCTAGGATACTCCACTACTCAAAAGGGGTACAAATGCTATGACTTCTCAAAGAACAGAACTGTTGTTTCAAGGAAAGTCAAATTTATTGAACACCAAGGGTACTATGAGAAGAAGGACTGGGAGAGCTTGAAAGATTTGGCAAGCTCACCAAATGATAGAGCCGCAAGCTTCAGATACCTTCTAAGTCACCTTGGGAACAACCATGAAACTAGTAATACCAGAGAAGAAACCGAGAACATTCAACCAGAACCAGATTCCCTTGATAAGGAACAAGACCAAAATCAAGAGGAGGAGGCTGTTACTGGGGAAATAGGTTGGGAAATCCAAGATCATGGGTCAGAAAGAGAAGAGGCTACTCAAGAAGAGGAACAAGAAGAGGAAACTTTCATTCAAGAAGAGGAAACTTTGATTCATGAGGTGGAAGAAGAGGAGGCCCCTCCTCTTAGGAGAAGCACAAGACAAAAGTTTGGAACTGAGCATTGGAAGAAAACAAGAGTGTATTTCAATAATCAAGCTGTGGCACACCCTATTCAAGCCGTATGTTCACTTGACCTTTTACCAATCGCTCATCAAGCCTTCTTAGGAAAGATTGAAGCCCAATGGATTCCCCAGAGTTATGAGGAAGCAAAGGACAACAAACAATGGTTAGAAGCTGTAAAAGATGAAGTTGAGGCTATGGAGAGGAACCATACATGGGATGAGGTTAATCTTCCTCAGGGAAAGAAAGCTGTTAGCTCAAAATGGCTCTTCACTATCAAATACCTAAGCAATGGAGATATTAAGAGGTATAAGGCTAGACTAGTTGCAAGGGGTTTCACACAAACATATGGAGATGACTACACGGACACCTTTGCTCCGGTAGCCAAACTCCACACGGTTAGGGTGGTTCTTTCCTTAGCAACAAATCTAGATTGGGAGCTATGGCAAATGGACGTGAAGAATGCTTTCTTACAAGGAGAATTTGCAAAAGAAGTATACATGACACCACCACCAGGTCTTGGAAGTTCCATTACTCCAGGAAAAGTCCTCAAACTTAGGAAGGCAATTTATGGGCTGAAGCAATCTCCAAGGGCATGGTACCACAAACTGAGCTCCACTCTTAAAGGAAGGGGCTTCAAAAGATCAGAATCTGACCATACTCTCTTCACTCTTCAAAGCTCCAAAGGGATCATTGTGGTCTTAGTTTATGTGGATGATCTTATCATTTCAGGCAATGATAAGGACGGTATTCAAAATACTAAAACTTTCCTTAAGACTATCTTTGATATTAAAGATCTTGGAGAACTAAAGTATTTCCTAGGGATTGAAATATGTCGTTCAGAGGATGGCTTATTTCTTTCACAAAGAAAATATACTCTTGATTTGTTAAATGAGACAGGAAAGCTTGGAGCAAAGCCAGCTAAAACTCCACTTGAAGATGGCTACAAGGTCAAGCGAAAGGGGGAGAACATGGAAAGAGAAGATCATGACCCATCAGACAAGCCCTATGCTGATCCACTTCAATATAGGCGATTAGTAGGTAAGCTCATCTACTTGACTATCACCCGACCTGATTTATGTTTTGTTGTGAACCAGGTGAGTAAACACATGCAAACACCCACCATATATCATTGGAAGATGGTGGAACGGATCTTGAGGTATCTTAAAGGGAGTCCAGGGCAAGGAATATGGATGGGAAAGAATGGAAATGCTGAGATTGTTGGCTATTGTTATGCGGACTATGCTGGTGATACAAAGGATAGGAAATCAACCACAGGCTATTGCATTTTTATTGGTGGAAACTTGGTTACATGGAAGTCTAAGAAGCAGAAAGTAGTGTCATGCTCTAGTGCTGAATCAGAATATAGGGCAATGAGGAAGCTCACAAATGAACTGGTTTGGCTTAAAGCACTGCTCAAAGACCTAGGCATTGAAACTACAAGTCCTATCATGATGCACTGTGACAACCAAGCCGCCATCCACATAGCTAGTAACTCGGTGTTTCATGAGAGAACAAAACACATAGAGGTTGACTGCCACAATGTTAGGGAGAAGATCGAAGAAAGAGTGATCCTACCCTGTTATACAAGAAGTGAAGATCAACTAGCTGATATCTTCACCAAAGCGGCAAGTCTTAAGGTCTGCAACCACATACATGGCAAACTAGGACTTGTGAGTTAGTTCAAGGCTTATACAACACCTATGGATGCTTATATGATGAAGCAATGCTTTGAGTTACAACCTGATACACGTCCTAGCCTTCAAGTCTTCAATCTTCAAGGTTGTTGTTGATGGATGGTTGAAGATCCAAAGAGAAACTCAATCTAGATCTTCAAATAGAGATGGATGTAGAAGCGGATTCAAGATACAAGGAGAAACTCGACTTAGATCTTGAACAATAGAGATCAATGGATCGATGGCACCTGATATAAGCTTCAGCTCTTCAATCTTCAAGGAGGTTGAGAGGATGGAGTAAGGACCAGATGAGGTACTCGAATCTGGAACTCACAAAAGGATGATGAAGGAGATATGGAGTTAGGAACCAAAGAGATGCTCGATTTGGTTCAGAACAAAAGAGATGGATTAATGGATCGAATCAGCGACACTCAGGCTATGGAGAAGGCTTGAGATATGGCTGGAACCTAAGAGAACCGAGCCCAGCTCAAGGAAACTCAAAGGAGAAGAAGATCTAGAGCCAAATGCTCAATAGATTTCAAGTGAGACAATTTCTTAATTTCTTTTAATCCAAAAATGTCTAACCCTATTACAGCTGATGTCTCATGCCTTTTATACGCTGAAATACAAAGGGAGTTAGCCATAAAGTATGGGCCAAAAATGGGGCTTAGACAATAACCCAAAATACAAACAAGACCCTAGTAAAATAAAGGAAAAGAAAGAAAGGAATCCTTATTTATGAAATGATTATCCTTGGATAGAAATCTGCAGTTTCTTGTTTTCCTTGCTTATCATGGAGTGTTTCCAAGCTTAGAGAAGAAGTGTAGATGCACTAGAACTTGCTGCCTCGTTAAAACCCCTCCAGTAAACCCAATGGGACAAACCCGAAGTAGGAAAAAGAGTACAGCTCCTTCTAATGACTTAGGGGTGTCTTCACACTTGTGTGATGATGAAGACACTCAATCAGTGCTTCTCAAAGCATATAAATTTCCAAGCAATATCTGGAAGCTCCTCTTTGTTTCCAAGATCCAAATGTGTAGACTCCAGAGCTTGGTTCTCATCATTCCCTCTCTCTTATAGAAGTTTTGACCTCAAAACTTGTTCAATACCTGGGTCAAAAGGAAACAAATCAGTAGGTTCCATAATGGAATAAACAGTCAACTCACCTAGATCAAAAGGAAAGAGTAAGAGTTTGAGGGAAAAGACAAGTACTTCCCTAGATAGATCAAAATCTTTTATCTTTAGGTTTGTGTGATTGGAAAGAAGTGATGCAGCTGGGGATGCTCCTAGAGGGTGAGGACGGTATGACCAGATTTTTCCTCGATCAAATACCCCTTATAGGCACTTTGACAGTGAAGAACTAAACTGTTGCTAGAAGAGTAAGCAATTTCCAATCTGGATAACTTCTCTCCTCCAGGTAATTGTGCTTCTTCATTGGGAGGTTTTGCTTGAGGTATCAGATTTCTTCCAATATCAAGAGTGATCTCTGTTCTTGAGGAATAGGCACAGAACCCACGTGGAATATCTTCAATGAGATCACACTGAACATGATCCAATTCTGTGGCCTTATTGTTGGGAAACTCATCTTGATCCAAGATTGGAGCTGGTTCTTCTTCATGTTTTCTCTTCAGATCAAAACCTAGATCATCTGCAGCACTTAGCACAAACTGTTCATACATTATTTGCTTCATATCTTCCCAAGAGAATTCTGGTCCACCAAACTGGAGCCTAAGAGAGTCTTCTCGATCCCAAAAGCTATAAGCATCTTCCATTAGAGTTTCTTCAACATAAGTGGTCTTTTCTTCTTCTGAGATTCGATTGGACTGGAACCACTCTTCTATGTCCCTCACCCACTTCAAATATACCTCTGATCCTTGATCATAACCTGCAAAAGAGATGAACTGTGGAGAAAAATCACCATTACTAGCTGAGTGATCCCCTGGTTCTTGGATAGTAGAATTGTTGAACACTTGATCTGGGTATACAGGTTCCTCTTCTTCAAACTCTAAGTATTCACCAAAATAACACTCTTCATCTTCTGAGTCCCCTTTAAAACGTTTTGTTGGATAACACCCTTCTTCCCATGATTTAACTTCAAGAACTTCATTCTCATAGCTATCCTCAGGATATATCACTTCTATCTCAGCCTCTTTTTCAGAACCATAACTCGGTTCACTATCACACTCATATTCACTATCAGCCCATGAACCTTCTTTGGTAGTGTAGCCATAATAATCCATACTTAAGCCACGTTAGGCTTTGGTAAGCTTGTACCACATGGCCTGCATCCGAGTCGATGGTTTCCACTTCAACCTAGATTTTTCTGAAGAAAATGACGATTTCTCTCAATATCTCCTTGAGATGATACCTTCCTTACTGAGTGATTAATGTGCCTGAAAGGTTAAAATTTGAATTTTACTTAGTTACCATCATGGTTTAAGCTGATTTACCATTAACGGTCATAAGGGTAAGAGATAAGGTTAAAAGACACAAAAGTCAATCAAAGAACAGCTTGCAAATTCAAAACTCGACCATTGACAACGTGCCCTTATCTATTCTCCAGTTGGGACCATTTAAAAAGCAATAATAAGACAAGAAAAAAGCAAGAAAGGACGCGCGGTACAGCTTAACCCTTCTTCAACCTCTCCAAGCTCAAGCTTTGCAACAATGGTGGTTAATGGAGTTACAGACTTAACCTAGATTCTTAAGACAACACAGACTAGACTGAAATCTCGAAAAAATTCAGATTAAAAACGGATTAAAAGCAAGAAACTTCAAGAACACTAAAACCAGTAAAAACCAGCTAGAGTATTTGGATTTTCAAAAATCACAAAATACTAAACGGGCAAGCGGTCAACTCTGGATGCTTAAGCATGAATTTTAGGAGGTTTTAAAAATAAAAACAGACCAGAACTCGCATGCTAACAAAAGAAACCGATTTTAGAAAGAAACTCTTTTTATGGTTTTTATGAAAAGAAATGCACAGAAAATGGATTAGAAAAAGAAGGAGATGCAAAAACTAAAAGAGGCAAAAACCGGCAAAGATAGGAACAACACAATCTGGTGGAAATGGATCTTCAGCTCTGATACCAGAAATGATATAAGCTTCAGCTCTTCAATCTTCAAGGAGGTTGAGAGGATGGAGTAAGGACCAGATGAGGTACTCGAATCTGGAACTCACAAAAGGATGATGAAGGAGATATGGAGTTAGGAACCAAAGAGATGCTCGATTTGGTTCAGAACAAAAGAGATGGATTAATGGATCGAATCAGCGACACTCAGGCTATGGAGAAGGCTTAAGATACGGCTGGAACCTAAGAGAACCGAGCCCAGCTCAAGGAAACTCAAAGGAGAAGAAGATCTAGAGCCAAATGCTCAATAGATTTCAAGTGAGACAATTTCTTAATTTCTTTTAATCCAAAAATGTCTAACCCTATTACAGCTGATGTCTCATGCCTTTTATACGCTGAAATACAAAGGGAGTTAGCCATAAAGTATGGGCCAAAAATGGGGCTTAGACAATAACCCAAAATACAAACAAGACCCTAGTAAAATAAAGGAAAAGAAAGAAAGGAATCCTTATTTATGAAATGATTATCCTTAGGATAGAAATCTGCACTTTCTTGTTTTCTTTGCTTATCATGGAGTGTTTCCAAGCTTAGAGAAGAAGTGTAGATGCACTAGAACTTGCTGCCTCGTTAAAACCCCTCCGGTAAACCCAATGGGACAAACCCGAAGTAGGAAAAAGAGTACAGCTCCTTCTAATGACTTAGGGGTGTCTTCACACTTGTGTGATGATGAAGACACTCAATCAGTGCTTCTCAAAGCATATAAATTTCCAAGCAATATCTGGAAGCTGCTCTTTGTTTCCAAGATCCAAATGTGTAGACTCCAGAGCTTGGTTTTCATCAGCACCACTCAGATTGTGAAAGATCTGAGATACAGCAAGCTCAAGAACCGAGCCCAGCTCAAGGATTCAAGAGAAAAAATGGTTCTAGGGTTTCACACTCCGTAGAGACAAAAAGAGAGAAAAATATATCTAAACTTTCTTACTAAAAATATCTTGCTTTGGAGTTGGTCTAAATGAATGAATAGTAACAGAGCTTGGGCTTAAGCCACTTTGGACACTTTGTTAAGAGAGGATGCATGCTATATTAAGGTGGAGAAGCTAGCCAACGTAACTAAGAAGCAGTATCCATAACCATGAAAGGCTAAAGAACCATTGAATCTTGAAGAAGTTTTCAGGACTGAAGATAGGAGTACCACCAAGATGAGTTAGTTCAAGGCTTTAACAATACCTATGGATGCTTATATGGTGAAGCAATGCTTAGAGCTACAACCTCTATGGATGTTTAGTAGGCATAAGTTACTGTCGCATTGTGCTTTGGACTTGGTCTAAATGGATGAATAGTGACAAAGCTTGGGCTTAAGCCACTTTGTACACTTTGTTAAGAGAGGATGCATGCTATATTAAGCTGGAGAAGCAATCCAACATAACTAAGATGCATTATCCGTAACCATGAAAGACTAAAGAACCATTGAATCATGAAGAAGTTTTTGGGGCTTACTATAGGAGTATTACAAAGATGAGTTAGATCAATGCTTAAACAACACCTATGTATGCTTATATGATGAAGCAATGCTTTGAGTTACAACTATGGAAGTTTAGTAGGCATAAGTTACTGGTGCATTGTGCTTTGGGCTTGGTCTAAAAGAATGAATAGTGACAAAGCTTGGCCTTAAGCCACTTTGGACAGTTTGTTAATGTAGAGATTATAAGTTTAAAAAGATTGAAGAATGTTTAGAGACTAAGAATGAGAATAGCAAGAGATTATGGAAGTTTGTATGTATTTTATTCTCTTAGTCACTCTAATCTTTACAAGAGGTTATACACATATTTATAGACTTTAAATAGAGGAAGAAGAGGAGGTGCACAAGAAGAGAAGAATGGCGTGAAGAAGGAAGGAGAGAAGAGGGGTTTTGCGTGAAGAAGAGAGGAGGGAGCAGCTCACCTACTCCAACAGTATTGCGCTCCATGCCTCTCTCTGGCACCCTGCTTATGCCTATACTTCTCCTTGCTTCCTTACTTAGTTTAGTTAGATCATCTAGTTGAGATCCAACAGCTTCCTTTTCTTCTAGTTCCTTCTCAACTTGGTCTCCTTCTAGTTCCTTTTCAACTAGTTTTCTCCTTTTCCCTCCTTCTCTTGTGTTTAAATTCTTCTTCTTGAGATCACATATTTCAACACTCCCCCTCAAGATTGGTCGGTGGAGATCCTTAAGACCGATCTTGCCATGAATGTGATCACAAGTAATAGTTGAAGTTGCCTTAGTGAAGATATCAGCTAGTTGATCCTTGCTTGCTACAAAGGTGGTTTTGACAATTCCTTCTTGTATCTTCCCTCTCACAAAGTGGCAATCAACTTCTATGTGCTTGGTTCTTTCATGAAATACCGGATTTGATGCTATATGCATTGGAGCTTGATTATCACAATACAATAGCATTTCTTCATCTCCCTGGATTCCAAGATCTTTTAGAAGTGCTTTTATCCATATCAACTCATTTGTCAATTCTTTCATGGCTCTGTACTCTGTTTCAGCACTTGATAAGGCTATGACCTTCTGTTTTTTGCTCCTCCAAGTCACTAGATTTCCTCCCACAAATGTGCAAAAACCAGATGTGGACTTTATATCCTTTTTATCTCCAGCCCAATCCGCATCACAATAACCTTGGACCTTTGTGTTCCCATTAACATGCATCCATACACCTTTTCCAAGGCTATTCTTTAAGTACCTCAGCAACCTCTCAATCATGTTCCAATGTTGTGAGGTTGGCTTTTGCATATGCTGACTCACACGGTTTACTGCAAAGAAAATGTCAGGTCTTGTAATGGTAAGATAGATAAGTTTGCCCACCATCCTTTGGTATCTTTTAATGTTCTCCAAAGGCTCCCCTTCAGGACTATCTTGGTAGCCTTCTTCTATTGGAGTTTTGGCCGGGTTGGATCCTAACTTCCCGATTTCTTCCAAGAGATCCAGCACGTATTTCCTTTGAGATATGAACATTCCATCTCCAAATCGTGTCATCTCAATCCCTAGGAAGTACTTGAGCTCTCCTAGATTCTTTATATCAAAGTCGGCCTTCAAAAGTCCCTTGATTTGATCTACTCCATCTTTGTCACTTCCTATGATGATTAGATCATCAACATAAATCAAGACTACCACTACTCCTCCTTCACTTTGTCTTGTGAATAGAGTATGATCCGCTTCAGATTTTATGAACTCCTTCTTCAAGAGGCAAGCGCTTGGTACCATGCTCTTGGAGATTGCTTCAGCCCATAGATTGCTTTCTTCAATCTACACACTTTGTTGCCTCCATTATGATACCCTTGGGGTGGATCCATATATACTTCTTCTTCCAAATCCCCCTGCAAAAAGGCATTCTTAACATCCATTTGCCATAAGTCCCATTCCAAGTTTACAGCTACCGAGATTAGAATTCTTATGGAATGGAGCTTAGCCACTGGAGCAAATGTTTCAGTATAGTCCTCCCCATAGACTTGAGTATATCCTTTTGCTACCAGCCTTGCTTTGTACCTCTCTATTTCCCCATCACTTGTGTATTTAATTGTATACACCCATCTACACCCAACCGGCTTCTTCTCCCTTGGTAAGTCGGTTAAGTACCAAGTGTGATTCCTTTCCATGGACTCCATTTCTTCTTCCATGGCTTTAACCCATACTCCACTCTCACACGCTTCTTCATATGAGCTGGGGACGTATTCCTTGCTGATTTTTGAAAGAAAACTCTCATGTTCCATAGGTAAGGTCACTAAGGAGCAGAAATGATCAATAGGATATATAGATTGGGTTGTATCTCTCCTTTGTGATATGAGAGTGCTGTCGCCAATAGGATCGGGATCTAAGCCCGCCGTACGCTCAGAACACTCTCTTATCAATGATTACCCATACTAGATCCTTCTTCAAGTATAGCTGAGTTGTTGTAGTAGACACGAGTGTCTTTCCAATGCTCCGGCCCAAACTTTTGTCTTGTACTTCTTCTTAGAGGTATGATTGGTTCCGGTCCTCCTTCAGCATCCGCTCCCTCTTCATCCAAATTCTGATCCGCTTCCTCATGTGCATTATCCGCACTATCTTGCTCTATGAAGTTCTCAGATGTTTCTTCTTGTAATTCTTCACATAGGCTTGGCGTTTCATCAAACACCATCCAGTCCATGGATGAATAGACCATTCCTTTAGAAGCATCATGATCCTTAGCCCCATAGAAACTCTCTTGTTCATTAAACCTTACTTCTCTAGACACATACACTCTTCTTGTTTCCGGAATGTAGACCTTGTAGCCCTTTTATGTTGGTGAATATCCAATGAACACACACCTCATGCTTCGAGATTCAAGTTTGCTTCTTTGTCCTTCTGGTAAAAACATGAAGCATGTGCATCCAAACGTTTTGATATGATTTAAGCTTGGTTTCTTCTTGTACAACACTTCAAATGGAGACTTATCATCCAGATTTTTGGTTGGAAGTCGGTTGATTAAGTAGCTTGATGTCATTACGGCATCTCCCCAATGGAACTTTGGTACTCTTATGGCAATCATGAGAGTCCTTGCTACTTCCATTAGGTTTTTATTCTTCCTTTCAGCTATCTCGTTCTGCTGAGGAGTGTATGCACACGATGTTTGATGAATGATGCCAAAGTTGTTGAGCAACTCTTTGAATCATTTACTCACATATTCTCCTCCATTATCACTACGCAATACTTTGATCTTTGTTTTGAATTGGGTAGAGATATAGTTAATGAAGTTGGTGAAGGATTCATAAACTTGATCTTTGGTATGTAGAACAGTGATCCATGTGTATCTTGAGTAGTCATCAATGAATGAAACAAAATATTTATATTGATCTCTTGAATTACATGGTGAGGTCCATACATCCGAGTGTACAATGCCAAACGCTTCATCACAAGTTGTAGATGAAGTGGGAAAAGCTTGTCTACAATGCTTCCCTAGTACACACACCTCACACACTACTTCTTCTTGGATGAGATTGGGTAAGACCATCTTGAGGACTGCTGAACTTGGATGTTCTAACCTTCCATGCCATAATGGGCTATCTTCAATCTCTTTCCTCCCAAAAAACTTTGCATCCGCCTTCATTCCAAGAGCCATTGGTTCCTCTTGTTTATTTGATTCCAAGATATACACACCATCTTCTACCTTCCCTTCTCCGAGCACATGGTTTGTTTTAGGGTCCTGAAACTTAACAAAGTCAGTCCCAAACACAGCCACACACTCCAAATCCTTTGTAGCTTTATTAACAGATAAAAGATTAGATGAGAAGTTAGGCATGTATAATGCTTTTGTTTCCCTTTTAAAAAGCTCTAACTCTCCTATCCCTTTAATTGGAACTGAGCTTCCATTGGCTACTTGTACATTTCCATGGCACGGTTCAAGATTCTTTAACATATCTTGATCCTTGATCGTATGATGAGAAGCCCCTGAATCCACAATGATTCTAGTCTTCTTTATGGGTGTTTTAGAGCTGAAAAAACTCTTACCCGAATCTGTGAGTTTGGCTAGGCTCTTGATGAGAGCTTCAAACTCAGACCTTCTAACCAGTTCTTCAACATGTTGTGTAATTCCCGTGAAGGCTCTAGGTCCACTCCCATTATCCCTTAGCCGCTTAGGCCTCAAGTGTGGATGGAGAGTCCAACACTTCTCCTTAGTGTGTCCTTTCATCTTGCAATGCTCACACTCCAACGTCCTCTTGTCTCCAAATGTGAGATTCTTTCTTGCAAGATGTGCAGCTTCACTTGGTGCACGAAACAGGTCTGTAGACCCTTCTTCCCTTTGTATCATACCACATACTTCCGCTAGACTTGGCAGATTCTCAAATCGAAGTATATGCTTGATAAGATCCTTGTATGATGCATTGAGTGCCAAGAGAAGTCCAAACACTTGATCTTGGTCATGCCTTTCTCCAAACTCCTTGGGGTCTATAGTGTGTGGCCTCAAGATCTCCAACTCGGCCCATAAGCTTCTATACTCCCCAAACATTTCCTTGAATGACTTTTCTCTTGTTGGAGCTCATTCAATGCCCTTTTCACCTCAAATATCCTTGATATGTTTGAGATGTTTCCATATACCCCTTTGAGTATATCCCAAAGTTCCTTGGCGGTATCCGCATATGAGTAAGCCGCCAAGATAGTTGGTTCTAGTGAGCTTTGGAGAAGAGAAAGAGTGTATTGTTCTTCTTGCTCTTCCTTAGCTTCCTCCTTCTCATTTCTCACCGCCGCTTCTGTTCCTTTTTTTGGCTCAACATATTGCCAAAGTCCTCGGCCTCTAAGAGTAGTTTTGGTGGTTTTTGCCCAAATGAGGTAGTTGTTTCCCTTGAGCATAACCGAGATTGTTACCCTATTAGTCTCCATTTTCTAGTAATAATACACAATCTTAGTCCTTTCACAACTTGAAGATCCTATGATCTCAAGGATATTAATCTCAGAGTGAATAGAACTAAGGAAGGTGTATTGTTATAGATTAGAAGCCTTGTCGAGTATTAGAGGAATCAAGAAGAGGATAAGCGGTTTAGTAGATAACCCGCTCTGATACCATGTAGAGATTATAATTTTAAAGAGATTGAAGAATGTTTAGAGACTAAGAGTGAGAATAGCAAGAGATTATGGAATTTTGTATGTATTTTATTCTATTAGTCACTCTAATCTTTACAAGAGGTTACACACATATTTATAGACTTTACATAGAGGAAGAAGAGGAGGCGCAGAAGAAGAGAAGAATGGCGTGAAGAAGGAAGGAGAGAAGAGGGGTTTTGCGTGAAGAAGAGAGGAGGGAGCAGCTCACCTACTCCAACAGTATTGCGCTCCATGCCTCTCCCTGGTGCCTCATGCTTGTGCCCATACTTCTCCTTGCTTCCTTACTTAGTTTAGTTAGATCATCTAGTTGAGATCCAACAGCTTCCATTTCTTCTAGTTCCTTCTCAACTTGTTCTCCTTCTAGTTCCTTTTCAACTAGTTTTCTCCTTTTCCCTCCTTCTCTTGTGTTTGAATTCTTCTTCTTAAGATCACATATTTCAACAGTTAAGAGAGGATGCATGCTATATTAAGGTGGAGAAGCAATCTAACATAACTAAGAAGCAGAATCGATAATTGTGAAAAGCCAGAGAACCATTGAATCTTGAAGAGGTTTTCGAGGGCTAAAGGCAGGAGTACCACCAAGATGAGTTACTTCAAGGCTTATACAACACCTATGGATGCTTATATGATAACACAATGGTTTTAGTTACTACCTATATGGATGTTTAGTAGGCATAAGTTATTGTCGCATTATGCTTTGGACTTGCTCTAAACGAATGAATAGTGACAAGGCTTGGGCTTAAGCCACTTTGGACACTTTGTTAAGAGAGGATGCATGCTATATTAAGGTGGAGAAGCAATCCAATGTAACTAAGATGCATTATCCATATCTCTGAAAGGCTAGAGAACCATTGAATCTTAAAGAAGTTTTTGGGGCTGAAGATAAGAGTACCACCAAGATGAGTTAGTTCAAGGCTTATACAACACCTATGGATGCTTATATGATGAAGCAATGCTTTGAGTTACAACCTGATACACGTCCTAGCCTTCAAGTCTTCATACTTCAAGGTTGTTGTTGATGGATGGTTGAAGATCCAAAGAGAAACTCAATCTAGATCTTCAAATAGAGATGGATGTAGAAGCGGATTCAAGATGAAAGGAGAAACTCGACTTAGATCTTGAACTATAGAGATGAATGGATCAATGGCACCACTCAGATTGTGAAAGATCTGAGATACAACAAGCTCAAGAACCGAGCCCAGCTCAAGGATTCAAGAGAAAAGATGGTAAGAGATTAAGAGATTTAAGAGATGAAGAATCATGAGTGTAAGAGAGAAAGAGAGAGAGCCATTGGCGGCCAAGGTGAAGAAGAGAGTAGTTTCATTCATTAGGTTAACAAAAATGTGAAGGCTCTCCCTTTTATATGCTTAAGGGAGAAGCCCTAGATTAACTACAAGACAAGATAGAGATTAAAACAAAATACATGTGCTTAATATAAAATATCTAGAGCCTTCTAGAACCTTCTATTTTACCACTGATTTTGCACGAGCCTCAATCTTCAAACTTTTCTCCCGGGTCATCTAGAACTCAAAATCCGGATTCCCGGATTTTGCACACCCGAACTTTGCACAGATAAGTACGGTCCGTACATCCCGGATTATGCACGGACCTGTACAAATAGACACTCCTCCAATGATGCCTTTGATGATATTTCCATATGTCAATACTCCCCCTCAAGCTTAGCCGTCAGTGAGCAAAGGCTAAGCTTGGATACCCCATAGGCGTTACCTCGGTAAAAACCTCATCATAGAAAAAACCACTTGGGAAAAAATCTATGATGAGGAAAAGAGCATAACGTCTATGGGTGTAGGGGATATGATCAAGGGTGAGTTGGATCCACAAGACCCAGTTTGCCATATATGTGGTTGCAAACCTTGAGGCTTGCGGCTTTGGTGAAGATATCGGCTAGTTGATCTTCACTTCTTGTATAACATGGTAGAGTCACTCCTTCTTCAATCTTCTCTCGAACGTTGTGGCAGTCAACCTCTATGTGTTTTGTCCTCTCATGAAACACTGAGTTGCTAGCTATATGGATGGCCGCTTGATTATCACAATGCATCATGATGGGGCTTGTGGTTTCAATGCCTAGATCTTTGAGTAGCGCCTTGAGCCAAACCAGTTCATTTGTGAGCTTCCTCATCACCCTATATTCTGATTCAGCACTTGAACATGACACTATTTTCTGCTTCTTAGACTTCCATGTAACCAAGTTCCCACCAATGAATGTGCAATACCCTGTGGTTGACTTCCTATCTCTTGTGTCACCAGCATAGTCAGCGTCACAATAGCCAACAATCTCAGCATTTCCATTCTTTCCCATTCATATGCCTTGTCCAGACTCCCTTTAAGGTACCTCAAGATCCGTTCCACCATCTTCCAATGATATATAGTGGGTGTTTGCATGTGTTGACTCACCTGGTTCACAGCAAAACACAAATCAGGTCTGGTGATAGTTAAGTAAATGAGCTTACCTACTAATCCCCTATATTGAAGAGGATCAGCATAGGGCTCATTTGATGGATTCTTTTCTTCTCCTTCCATGTTCTCCCCCTTTCGCTTGACCTTGTAGCCATCCTCAAGTGGAGTTTTAGCTGGCTTCACTCCAAGCTTTCCTGTCTCACTTAACAAATCAAGAGTATATTTCCTTTGTGAAAGAAATAGGCCATCCTTTGAACGACATATTTCAATACCTAGGAAATACTTTAGTTCTCCAAGATCTTTAATGTCAAAGATAGTCTTAAGGAATGTTTTAGTGTTTTGAATACCTTCCTTATCATTGCCGGAAATGATAAGGTCATCCACATAGATTAAGACCACAATGATCCCTTTTGAGCTTTGAAGAGTGAAGAGTGTATAGTCTGATTCTGATCTTTTGAAGCCTCTTCCTTTGAGAGTAGAGCTCAGCTTGTGGTACCATGCTCTAGGAGATTGCTTCAGCCCATAAATCGCTTTCCTAAGTCTGAGAACTCTTCTAGAAGTAATGGAAGTGTCAAGGCCTGGTGGTGGCATCATGTACACTTCTTCTGCAAGTTCTCCTTGTAGGAAAGCATTCTTCACATCCATTTGCCATAGCTCCCAATCTAGATTTGTTGCTAAGGAAAGAACCACCCTAACTGTGTGGAGTTTAGCAATTGGGGCAAATGTGTCTGTGTAGTCATCTCCATATGTTTGTGTGAATCCCCTTGCAACTAGTCTTGCCTTATACCTCTCAATATCTCCATTGCTCAGGTATTTGATAGTGAAAACCCACTTGGAACTGACCGCTTTCTTCCCTTGAGGAAGATCAACCTCATCCCATGTGTGGTTTCTCTCCATTGCCCCAACTTCATCTTTTATCGCTTCTAACCACTGTTTGTGGTCTTTTGCTTCCTCATAACTCTGAGGAATCCATTGGGCTTCAATCTTACCTAAGAAGGCTTGATGAGTGATTGGCTAGAGGGCAAGTGAACATACGGCTTGAATAGGATGTGCCACAGCTTGATTATTGAAGTAAACCCTTGTTTTCTTCCAATGTTCAGGACCAAACTTTTGCCTTGTGCTTCTCCTAAGAGGAGGCGCCTCCACTTCTTGTTCCCCTGCGTGAGTAGCCTCTTCTTCTTGTTCTGACCCATGCCCTTGGGTTTCCCGAATCATTTCCCCAGAAACTGCTTCCTCCTCTTGATCTAGGTGTTGTTCCTCTCCAAGAGAATCTGGTGCTAGTTCAGGTTGAATATTTTCGGTTTCTTCCCTTGTGTCACTAGTTTCATGATTGTTCCCAAGGTGACTTAGGAGATATCTGAGGCTTGCAGCTATATCATTTGGTGAATTTGCCAAATCCTTCAAGCTCTCCCAGTCCTTCTTCTCATAGTACCCTTGGTGTTCAATAAACTTGACTTCCCTTGAAACAACAGTTCTGTTCTTTGAGAAGTCATAACATTTGTACCCCTTTTGAGTAGTGGAGTATCCTAGGAACATCCCTCTTGTGCTCTTAGCCTCAAGTTTGTCCCTTAGCTCACCTGGTCTCAAGATAAAACAAACACACCCAAAGACCCGTAAGTCATCAAGGGAAGGTTTAGTTTTATTTAGTACCTCAAATGGTGATATATCATTGAGGATCCTTGTTGGTATCCTATTGATGAGGTAGCATGCTGCCATGACTGCATCACCCCAGAATCTCCTTGGAACATTGGTGTAGAACATCATAGATCTTGCTACCTCCATGAGATGTCGATTCTTCCTTTCGGCCACTCCATTTTGTTGTGGTGTGTAAGGACAACTGGTTTGATGTAAGATCCCATGCTTCTTCAAGTGATCTTTGAACTTGTGACTTGTGTATTCCCCACCATTGTCAGACCTAAGTACCTTAATCTTTGCATTAAACTGATTAGTCACATAAGATTGCAAATTGAGAAATGCATCAAATACTTTGTCCTTAGATGATAATAATGCGATCCAAGTATACTTTGATTTTTCATCAATGAATGTGACATAATACTTGTTATTATCCCTAGATAAGCAAGGTGAGGCCCATACATCAGAGTGCACTAAGTCAAAACATTGTTCATAGATTGTAGAAGACTTAGGAAATACGGTTTTACAATGTTTGCCTAAAATGCAAGCTTCACACCTAGAATTATCAAAGACAACATGGGGTAACATTATTTCAAGAGCTCTAGAGTGTGGATGTCCTAATCTAGCATGCCACAATGTATTGGAACTGGATGCAAAACATGATATTAAAGTAGATGGTGGGGAGCGGCTGGATGAGGTGTCTTCAAGAACATATAGGTCCCCCTTAGTCTTTCCTTCCCCAATAACCTTTCCACTCTTAATATCCTGAAAATGAAAACTGTTAGGACCAAAGATAGCATGGCAATTAAGATCATTTGTTGCCCTTTTTACTGATACAAGATTAGAAGTAAATTCAGGCACAAAGAAGGCCTTAGAGTTCTTATCACACAGTTTTAAATCACCTATTCCTCTTACGGGAATCCTATCACCATTTGCAATTATCACATTTCCACCAGCTGGTTTAACATTTTTAATGATCCTAGGATTGCTAATCATGTGATGTGAGGCACCTGAATCAATTATCAATGTTTTACTAGGTGAATTTGGCAAAGAGGCTAAATGAGTGATACCGGATTCCTAATTGGTAAGAGCAGCAATGGACTTGATAAGGGCCTCCAAGTCTGACTTCCTCACAATATCATTGGTATAGGCGACCATAGCAAGCTCCTCTCCTTGCTTGGATGATCCAGCTTGTGCTTGATCGCTTCTCTCCTCAGCAAGGTGTACTTGAGCTTCTGTCTTGAACTTAGCCGGCTTGAGATGTGGGTGAAGGATCCAACACTTGTCTTTGGTATGGCCTTTCTTCTTACAATGGTCACACACCAAGATCTTCCTATCCTCATGTTTGAAAGCCGCTTTATGAGCCATGACCATATCTCCTCCTTTTCCACCAAAGAGCCCAACCGATCCTTGCTCTCTTTGCACTTGAGAACACACTTCCTCCAAGCATGGTAGCTTCTCTGCCCTAAGGATATGCTTGATCAGGTCGTTGTAGGCAGGATTCAAGGTGAGAAGGAGGCCAAAGACCTTGTCTTGTTCACTCCTTTCCCTTATTGTTGCCGGATCCATAGAGTGAGGTCTAAGCATCTCCAACTCTGCCCAAAGGGATCTAAACTTTCCAAAGTGTGCAGTGAACTCCAAGTCTTCTTGGCTGAGATTGTTGATAGCTTTCTTCACTTCAAACACACGGGAGATGTTAGAGACAATCCCATAAACATTCTTGAGAGTGTCCCATAGTTCCTTAGCTGTTTCACAATAGAAATAAGCTTCAAGTATTGGCGCTTCTAGGGAGTTTTGAAGAAGCCCAAGAACACATTGATCCTCTTGGAACCATTTGCTATCTTCAGGGCTTAGGTCTTCACTACCTTCCATCACACCTTCCTTTATGGTTTCCTTGTTCACTTGACAGCCTTCTACATGGCTCCAAAGGCCACGACCACAAAGAGCTATCCTGGTAGTTCTGGCCCACAGCAAGTAGTTAACTCCTTTGAGAGTCACTGGAATCACAATGGGTTTAGAGCTATCCATAGTTTACCAAGAGAAGCACCAACAAGTTGAAACAAACCACCAGCTAGTTCTACAACCAGATGAACTAAACTGCCAAGAGCTACAACCAAGAACAACCTACAACCAGATGAACTAATCCCCTAAAGATTTCAGCCACCAAAGAACCGCCAACTAGCTCTACAACCAGATGAACCAAACCGCCAAGAACTACAACCAAGAACAACAACCAAGAACCAAACCGCCAAGAACTACAACCAGATGAACTAAACCCCTAAAGATTTCAGCCACCAAAACCACAGATTTAACACCTAAATAGATGAGACTAAGACAGATTCAAAGAAAACAACCAAGAGAGGTCTCAAGGAGAAAGATATTTAAGCCGCCAAAGGAGAATAAGAACAAGAGAGGTTTTGAGAGATTTAAGCCGCCAAAGAAGAATAAGAACAAGGGAGATTTTGAGAGATTTAAGAACTAGAGAGTGAAAGAATCATAAACTTGCTCTGATACCATAAGAGATTAAGAGATTTAAGAGATGAAGAATCAAGAGTGTAAGAGAGAAAGAGAGAGAGCCATTGGCGGCCAAGGTGAAGAAGAGAGTAGTTTCATTCATTAGGTTAACAAAAATGTGAAGGCTCTCCCTTTTATATGCTTAAGGGAGAAGCCCTAGATTAACTACAAGACAAGATAGGGATTAAAACAAAATACATGTGCTTAATATAAAATATATAGAGCCTTCTAGAACCTTCTATTTTAACACGGATTTTGCACGAACCTCAATCTTCAAACTTTTCTACCGGGTCATCTAGAACTCAAAATCCGGATCCCCGAATTTTGCACACCCGAACTTTGCACGGATAAGTACGGTCCGTACATCCCGGATTATGCACGGACCTGTACAAATAGAAACTCCTCCAATGATGCCTTTGATGATATTTCCCTATGTCAATAGATGGTTCTAGAGTTTCACACTCCATAGAGACCAAAAGAGAGATAAATATATCTAAACTTTCTTACTAAAAATGTCCTGCTTTGGAGTTGGTCTAAATGAATGAATAGTAACAGAGCTTGGGCTTAAGCCACTTTGGACATTTTGTTAAGAGAGGATGCATGCTATATTAAGGTGGAGAAGCTAGCCAACGTAACTAAGAAGCAGTATCCATAACCATGAAAGGCTAAAGAACCATTAAATCTTGAAGAAGTTTCCAGGACTGAAGATAGGAGTACCACCAAGATAAGTTAGTTCAAGGCTTTAACAATACCTATGGATGCTTATATGATAATACAATGCTTTTAGTTACTACCTCTATGAATGTTTAATAGGCATAAGTTATTGTCGCATTATGCTTTGGACTTGCTCTAAACGAATGAATAGTGACAAGGCTTGGGCTTAAGCCACTTTGGACACTTTGTTAAGAGAGGATGCATGCTATATTAAGGTGGAGAAGAAATCCAATGTAACTAAGATCCATTATCCATAACTATAAAAGGCTAGAGAACCATTGAATCTTAAAAAAGTTTTCGGGGCTGAAGATAAGAGTACCACCAAGATGAGTTAGTTCAAGGCTTATACAATACCTATGGATGCTTATATGATGAAGCAATGCTTTGAGTTACAACCTGATACATGTCCTAGTCTTCAAGTCTTCAATCTTCAAGGTTGTTGTTGATGGATGGTTGAAGATCTAAAGAGAAACTCAATCTAGATCTTCAAATAGAGACGGATGTAGAAGCGGATTCAAGATGCAAGGAGAAACTCGACTTAGATCTTGAACAATAGAGATGAATGGATTGATGGCACCACTCAGATTGTGAAGGATCTGAGATACAGCAAGCTCAAGAACTGAGCCCAGCTCAAGGATTCAAGAGAAAAGATGGTTCTAGGGTTTCACACTCCATAGAGACCAAAAGAGAGAAAAATATATCTAAACTTTCTTACTAAAAATGTCCTGCTTTGGAGTTGGTCTAAATGAATGAATAGTAACAGAGCTTGGGCTTAAGCCACTTTGGACACTTTGTTAAGAGAGGATGCATGCTATATTAAGGTGGAGAAGCTAGCCAACGTAACTAAGAAGCAGTATCCATAACCATGAAAGGCTAAAGAACCATTGAATCTTGAAGAAGTTTTCAGGACTGAAGATAGAAGTACCACCAAGATGAGTTAGTTCAAGGCTTTAACAATACCTATGGATGCTTATATGATGAAGCAATGCTTAGAGCTACAACCTCTATGGATGTTTAGTAGGCATAAGTTACTGTCGCATTGTCCTTTGGACTTGGTCTAAATGGATGAATAGTGACAAAGCTTGGGCTTAAGCCACTTTGTACACTTTGTTAAGAGAGGATGCATGCTATATTAAGCTGGAGAAGCAATCCAACGTAACTAAGATACATTATCCATAACCATGAAAGACTAGAGAGCCATTGAATCTTGAAGAAGTTTTCGGGGCTTACTATAGGAGTATTACCAAGATGAGTTAGTTCAATGCTTAAACAGCACCTATGTATGCTTATATGATGAAGCAATGGTTTGAGTTACAACTATGGAAGTTTAGTAGGCATAAGTTACTGGTGCATTGTGCTTTGGACTTGGTCTAAAAGAATGAATAGTGACAAAGCTTGGGCTTAAGCCACTTTGGACAGTTTGTTAAGAGAGGATGCATGCTATATTAAGGTGGAGAAGCAATCCAACATAACTAAGAAGCAGAATCCATAATTGTGAAAAGCCAGAGAACCAATGAATCTTGAAGAGGTTTTCGAGGGCTAAAGGCAGGAGTACCACCAAGATGAGTTACTTCATGGCTTATACAATACCTATGGATGCTTATATGATAACACAATGCTTTTAGTTACTACCTCTATGAATGTTTAATAGGTATAAGTTATTGTCGCATTATGCTTTGGACTTGCTCTAAACGAATGAATAGTGACAAGGCTTGGGCTTAAGCCACTTTGGACACTTTGTTAAGAGAGGATGCATGCTATATTAAGGTGGAGAAGAAATCCAATGTAACTAAGATCCATTATCCATAACTATAAAAGGCTAGAGAACCATTGAATCTTAAAGAAATTTTCTTTGCTGAAGATAAGAGTACCACCAAGATGAGTTAGTTCAAGGCTTATACAATACCTATGGATGCTTATATGATGAAGCAATGCTTTGAGTTACAACCCGATACACGTCCTAGCCTTCAAGTCTTCAATCTTCAAGGTTGTTGTTGATGGATGGTTGAAGATCTAAAGAGAAACTCAATCTAGATCTTCAAATAGAGACGGATGTAGAAGCGGATTCAAGATGCAAGGAGAAACTCGACTTAGATCTTGAACAATAGAGATGAATGGATTGATGGCACCACTCAGATTGTGAAGGATCTAACATACAGCAAGCTCAAGAATTGATCCCAGCTCAAGGATTCAAGAGAAAAGATGGTTCTAGGGTTTCACACTGCATAGAGACCAGAAGAGAGAAAAATATATCTAAACTTTCTTACTAAAAATGTCCTGCTTTGGAGTTGGTCTAAATGAATGAATAGTAACAGAGCTTGGGCTTAAGCCACTTTGGACACTTTGTTAAGAGAGGATGCATGCTATATTAAGGTGGAGAAGCTAGCCAACGTAACTAAGAAGCAGTATCCATAACCATGAAAGGCTAAAGAACCATTGAATCTTGAAGAAGTTTTAAGGACTGAAGATAGGAGTACCACCAAGATGAGTTAGTTCAAGGCTTTAACAATACCTATGGATGCTTATATGATGAAGCAATGCTTAGAGCTACAACCTCTATGGATGTTTAGTAGGCATAAGTTACTGTCGCATTGTCCTTTGGACTTGGTCTAAATGGATGAATAGTGACAAAGCTTGGGCTTAAGCCACTTTGTACACTTTGTTAAGAGAGGATGCATGTTATATTAAGCTGGAGAAGCAATCCAACGTAACTAAGATACATTATCCATAACCATGAAAGACTAGAGAGCCATTGAATCTTGAAGAAGTTTTCGGGGCTTACTATAGGAGTATTACCAAGATGAGTTAGTTCAATGCTTAAACAGCACCTATGTATGCTTATATGATGAAGCAATGGTTTGAGTTACAACTATGGAAGTTTAGTAGGCATAAGTTACTGGTGCATTGTGCTTTGGACTTGGTCTAAAAGAATGAATAGTGACAAAGCTTGGGCTTAAGCCACTTTGGACAGTTTGTTAAGAGAGGATGCATGCTATATTAAGGTGGAGAAGCAATCCAACATAACTAAGAAGCAGAATCCATAATTGTGAAAAGCCAGAGAACCAATGAATCTTGAAGAGGTTTTCGAGGGCTAAAGGCAGGAGTACCACCAAGATGAGTTACTTCATGGCTTATACAATACCTATGGATGCTTATATGATAACACAATGCTTTTAGTTACTACCTCTATGAATGTTTAATAGGTATAAGTTATTGTCGCATTATGCTTTGGACTTGCTCTAAACGAATGAATAGTGACAAGGCTTGGGCTTAAGCCACTTTGGACACTTTGTTAAGAGAGGATGCATGCTATATTAAGGTGGAGAAGAAATCCAATGTAACTAAGATCCATTATCCATAACTATAAAAGGCTAGAGAACCATTGAATCTTAAAGAAATTTTCTTGGCTGAAGATAAGAGTACCACCAAGATGAGTTAGTTCAAGGCTTATACAATACCTATGGATGCTTATATGATGAAGCAATGCTTTGAGTTACAACCCGATACACGTCCTAGCCTTCAAGTCTTCAATCTTCAAGGTTGTTGTTGATGGATGGTTGAAGATCTAAAGAGAAACTCAATCTAGATCTTCAAATAGAGACGGATGTAGAAGCGGATTCAAGATGCAAGGAGAAACTCGACTTAGATCTTGAACAATAGAGATGAATGGATTGATGGCACCACTCAGATTGTGAAGGATCTAAGATACAGCAAGCTCCAGAATTGATCCCAGCTCAAGGATTCAAGAGAAAAGATGGTTCTAGGGTTTCACAGTGCATAGAGACCAGAAGAGAGAAAACTATATCTAAACTTTCTTACTAAAAATGTCCTGCTTTGGAGTTGGTCTAAATGAATGAATAGTAACAGAGCTTGGGCTTAAGCCACTTTGGACACTTTGTTAAGAGAGGATGCATGCTATATTAAGGTGGAGAAGCTAGCCAACGTAACTAAGAAGCAGTATCCATAACCATGAAAGGCTAAAGAACCATTGAATCTTGAAGAAGTTTTAAGGACTGAAGATAGGAGTACCACCAAGATGAGTTAGTTCAAGGCTTTAACAATACCTATGGATGCTTATATGATGAAGCAATGCTTAGAGCTACAACCTCTATGGATGTTTAGTAGGCATAAGTTACTGTCGCATTGTCCTTTGGACTTGGTCTAAATGGATGAATAGTGACAAAGCTTGGGCTTAAGCCACTTTGTACACTTTGTTAAGAGAGGATGCATGCTATATTAAGCTGGAGAAGCAATCCAACGTAACTATGATACATTATCCATAACCATGAAAGACTAGAGAGCCATTGAATCTTGAAGAAGTTTTCGGGGCTTACTATAGGAGTATTACCAAGATGAGTTAGTTCAATGCTTAAACAGCACCTATGTATGCTTATATGATGAAGCAATGGTTTGAGTTACAACTATGGAAGTTTAGTAGGCATAAGTTACTGGTGCATTGTGCTTTGGACTTGGTCTAAAAGAATGAATAGTGACAAAGCTTGGGCTTAAGCCACTTTGGACAGTTTGTTAAGAGAGGATGCATGCTATATTAAGGTGGAGAAGCAATCCAACATAACTAAGAAGCAGAATCCATAATTGTGAAAAGCCAGAGAACCAATGAATCTTGAAGAGGTTTTCGAGGGCTAAAGGCAGGAGTACCACCAAGATGAGTTACTTCATGGCTTATACAATACCTATGGATGCTTATATGATAACACAATGCTTTTAGTTACTACCTCTATGAATGTTTAATAGGTATAAGTTATTGTCGCATTATGCTTTGGACTTGCTCTAAACGAATGAATAGTGACAAGGCTTGGGCTTAAGCCACTTTGGACACTTTGTTAAGAGAGGATGCATGCTATATTAAGGTGGAGAAGAAATCCAATGTAACTAAGATCCATTATCAATAACTATAAAAGGCTAGAGAACCATTGAATCTTAAAAGAAATTTTCTTGGCTGAAGATAAGAGTACCACCAAGATGAGTTAGTTCAAGGCTTATACAATACCTATGGATGCTTATATGATGAAGCAATGCTTTGAGTTACAACCCGATACACGTCCTAGCCTTCAAGTCTTCAATCTTCAAGGTTGTTGTTGATGGATGGTTGAAGATCTAAAGAGAAACTCAATCTAGATCTTCAAATAGAGACGGATGTAGAACCGGATTCAAGATGCAAGGAGAAACTCGACTTAGATCTTGAACAATAGAGATGAATGGATTGATGGCACCACTCAGATTGTGAAGGATCTAAGATACAGCAAGCTCAAGAATTGATCCCAGCTCAAGGATTCAAGAGAAAAGATGGTTCTAGGGTTTCACACTGCATAGAGACCTGAAGAGAGAAAAATATATCTAAACTTTCTTACTAAAAATGTCCTGCTTTGGAGTTGGTCTAAATGAATGAATAGTAACAGAGCTTGGGCTTAAGCCACTTTGGACAGTTTGTTAAGAGAGGATGCATGCTATATTAAGGTGGAGAAGCTAGCCAACGTAACTAAGAAGCAGTATCCATAACCATGAAAGGCTAAAGAACCATTAAATCTTGAAGAAGATTTCAGGACTGAAGATAGGAGTACCACCAAGATGAGTTAGTTCAAGGCTTTAACAATACCTCTATGGATGTTTACTAGGCATAAGTTACTGTCGCATTGTGCTTTGGACTTGGTCTATATGGATGAATAGTGACCAAGCTTGGGCTTAAGCCACTTTGTACACTTTGTTAAGAGAGGATGCATGCTGTATTAAGCTGGAGAAGCAATCCAACGTAACTAAGATGCATTATCCATAACCATGAAAGACTAGAGAACCATTGAATCTTGAAGAAGTTTTCGGGGCTTACTATAGGAGTATTACCAAGAGTTCAATGCTTAAACAACACCTACGGATGCTTATATGATGAAGCAATGCTTTGAGTTACAACTATGGAAGTTTAGTAGGCATAAGTTACTGGTGCATTGTGCTTTGGACTTGGTCTAAAAGAATGAATAGTGACAAAGCTTGGGCTTAAGCCACTTTGGACAGTTTGTTAAGAGAGGATGCATGCTATATTAAGGTGGAGAAGCAATCCAATGTAACTAAGATGCTTTATCCATATCTATGAAAGGCTAGAGAACCATTGAATCTTAAAGAAGTTTTTGGGGCTGAAGATAAGAGTACCACCAAGATGAGTTAGTTCAAGGCTTATACAACACCTATGGATGCTTATATGATGAAGCAATGCTTTGAGTTACAACCTGATACACGTCCTTGCCTTCAAGTCTTCAATCTTCAAGGTTGTTGTTGATGGATGGTTGAAGATCTAAAGAGAAACTCAATCTAGATCTTCAAATAGAGACGGATGTAGAAGCGGATTCAAGATGCAAGGAGAAACTCGACTTAGATCTTGAACAATAGAGATGAATGGATTGATGGCACCACTCAGATTGTGAAGGATCTGAGATACAGCAAGCTAAAGAACTGAGCCCAGCTCAAGGATTCAAGAGAAAAGATGGTTCTAGGGTTTCACACTCCATAGAGACCAAAAGAGAGAAAAATATATCTAAACTTTCTTACTAAAAATGTCCTGCTTTGGAGTTGGTCTAAATGAATGAATAGTAACAGAGCTTGGGCTTAAGCCACTTTGGACACTTTGTTAAGAGAGGATGCATGCTATATTAAGGTGGAGAAGCTAGCCAACGTAACTAAGAAGCAGTATCCATAACCATGAAAGGCTAAAGAACCATTGAATCTTGAAGAAGTTTTCAGGACTGAAGATAGGAGTACCACCAAGATGAGTTAGTTCAAGCCTTTAACAATACCTATGGATGCTTATATGATGAAGCAATGCTTAGAGCTACAACCTCTATGGATGTTTAGTAGGCATAAGTTACTGTCGCATTGTCCTTTGGACTTGGTCTAAATGGATGAATAGTGACAAAGCTTGGGCTTAAGCCACTTTGTACACTTTGTTAAGAGAGGATGCATGCTATATTAAGCTGGAGAAGCAATCCAACGTAACTAAGATACATTATCCATAACCATGAAAGACTAGAGAGCCATTGAATCTTGAAGAAGTTTTCGGGGCTTACTATAGGAGTATTACCAAGATGAGTTAGTTCAATGCTTAAACAGCACCTATGTATGCTTATATGATGAAGCAATGGTTTGAGTTACAACTATGGAAGTTTAGTAGGCATAAGTTACTGGTGCATTGTGCTTTGGACTTGGTCTAAAAGAATGAATAGTGACAAAGCTTGGGCTTAAGCCACTTTGTACAGTTTGTTAAGAGAGGATGCATGCTATATTAAGGTGGAGAAGCAATCCAACATAACTAAGAAGCAGAATCCATAATTGTGAAAAGCCAGAGAACCAATGAATCTTGAAGAGGTTTTCGAGGGCTAAAGGCAGGAGTACCACCAAGATGAGTTACTTCATGGCTTATACAATACATATGGATGCTTATATGATAACACAATGCTTTTAGTTACTACCTCTATGAATGTTTAATAGGTATAAGTTATTGTCGCATTATGCTTTGGACTTGCTCTAAACGAATGAATAGTGACAAGGCTTGGGCTTAAGCCACTTTGGACACTTTGTTAAGAGAGGATGCATGCTATATTAAGGTGGAGAAGAAATCCAATGTAACTAAGATCCATTATCCATAACTATCAAAGGCTAGAGAACCATTGAATCTTAAAGAAATTTTCTTGGCTGAAGATAAGAGTACCACCAAGATGAGTTAGTTCAAGGCTTATACAATACCTATGGATGCTTATATGATGAAGCAATGCTTTGAGTTACAACCCGATACACGTCCTAGCCTTCAAGTCTTCAATCTTCAAGGTTGTTGTTGATGGATGGTTGAAGATCTAAAGAGAAACTCAATCTAGATCTTCAAATAGAGACGGATGTAGAAGCGGATTCAAGATGCAAGGAGAAACTCGACTTAGATCTTGAACAATAGAGATGAATGGATTGATGGCACCACTCAGATTGTGAAGGATCTAAGATACAGCAAGCTCAAGAATTGATCCCAGCTCAAGGATTCAAGAGAAAAGATGGTTCTAGGGTTTCACACTGCATAGAGACCAGAAGAGAGAAAAATATATCTAAACTTTCTTACTAAAAATGTCCTGCTTTGGAGTTGGTCTAAATGAATGAATAGTAACAGAGCTTGGGCTTAAGCCACTTTGGAC
This sequence comes from Nasturtium officinale, assembly GCA_963854855.1. Taxonomy (NCBI): domain Eukaryota; kingdom Viridiplantae; phylum Streptophyta; class Magnoliopsida; order Brassicales; family Brassicaceae; genus Nasturtium; species Nasturtium officinale. The sequence goes on from OY978500.1 coordinate 13,471,913, forward strand.
ACTTTGTTAAGAGAGGATGCATGCTATATTAAGGTGGAGAAGCTAGCCAACGTAACTAAGAAGCAGTATCCATAACCATGAAAGGCTAAAGAACCATTGAATCTTGAAGAAGTTTTCAGGACTGAAGATAGGAGTACCACCAAGATGAGTTAGTTCAAGCCTTTAACAATACCTATGGATGCTTATATGATGAAGCAATGCTTAGAGCTACAACCTCTATGGATGTTTAGTAGGCATAAGTTACTGTCGCATTGTCCTTTGGACTTGGTCTAAATGGATGAATAGTGACAAAGCTTGGGCTTAAGCCACTTTGTACACTTTGTTAAGAGAGGATGCATGCTATATTAAGCTGGAGAAGCAATCCAACGTAACTTAGATACATTATCCATAACCATGAAAGACTAGAGAGCCATTGAATCTTGAAGAAGTTTTCGGGGCTTACTATAGGAGTATTACCAAGATGAGTTAGTTCAATGCTTAAACAGCACCTATGTATGCTTATATGATGAAGCAATGGTTTGAGTTACAACTATGGAAGTTTAGTAGGCATAAGTTACTGGTGCATTGTGCTTTGGACTTGGTCTAAAAGAATGAATAGTGACAAAGATTGGGTTTAAGCCACTTTGGACACTTTTTTAAGAGAGGATGCATGCTATATTAAGGTGGAGAAGCAATCCAACGTAACTGAGAAGCAGAATCCATAACTATGAAAGGCTAGAGAACCATTGAATCTTGAAGAGGTTTTCGAGGGCTAAAGGCACGAGTACCACCAAGATGAGTTATTTCAAGGCTTATACAACACCTATGGATGCTTATATGATGAAGCAATCCTTTTAGTTACAATCTCTATGGATGTTTAGTAGGCATAAGTTATTGTCGCATTGTGCTTTGGACTTTGTTTAAACGAATGAATAACGACAAAGCTTGGGCTTAAGCCACTTTGGACACTTTGTTAAGAGAGGATGCATGTTATATTAAGGTGGAGAAGCAATCTAACGTACCTAAGAAGCAGTATCCATAACCATGAAAAGCTACAGAACCATTGAATCTTAAAGAAATTTTCTTGGCTGAAGATAAGAGTACCACCAAGATGAGTTAATTCAAAGCTTAAACAATACCTATGGATGCTTATATGATGATGCAATGCTTAGAGCTATAACCTCTATGGATGTTTAGTAGGCATAAGTTACTGTCGCATTGTGCTTTGGACTTAGTCTAAATGGATGAATAGTGACAAAGCTTGGGCTTAAGCCACTTTGTACACTTTGTTAAGAGAGGATGCATGCTATATTTAGCTGGAGAAGCAATCCCACGTAACTAAGATGCATTATCAATAACCATGAAAGACTAGAGAACCATTGAATCTTGAAGAAGTTTTCGGGGCTTACTATAGGAGTATTACCAAGAGTTCAATGCTTAAACAACACCTATGGATGCTTATATGATGAAGCAATGCTTTGAGTTACAACTATGGAAGTTTAGTAGGCATAAGTTACTGGTGCATTGTGCTTTGGACTTGGTCTAAAAGAATGAATAGTGACAAAGCTTGGGCTTAAGCCACTTTGGACACTTTGTTAAGAGAGAATGCATGCTATATTAAGGTGCAGAAGCAATCCAACGTAACTAAGAAGCAGAATCCATAATTTGGAAAAGCCAGAGAACCATTGAATCTTGAAGAGGTTTTCGAGGGCTAAAGGCAGGAGTACCACCAAGATGAGTTACTTCAAGGCTTATACAATACCTATGGATGCTTATATGATAACACAATACTTTTAGTTACTGCCTCTATGGATGTTTAGTAGGCATAAGTTATTGTCGCATTATGCTTTGGACTTGCTCTAAACGAATGAATAGTGACAATATTGATCAAACAAACCGAGTTACCTCCATAAGATAAATGGAAGTTTTCCATTTATACTAAGTTTTCATTTTCTCTTGTATCAGCATATTCTCTTTGTACTATTTCCATTTATTTTAGGCGTGCACCTCAAGGGTTTCCCTTAGCCTATAAAAGGGAAATCCCGCAGCCAATGTAATCAACTTAACCTAATAGTAATTCATTCTCTATGGCCGCCAAGGCCACCTTCTTCTAGTAATCCTTATTCTACAAAATCTCTTAATCTCTTATGGTATCAGAGCGTGGTCCTTAATCCTTTATTCTTAATTCATTCTTAGTGGCCTTGGCGTTCCAATTCTTTTGTTTCAATATTTTCTAGAAACCTTTAGCCTAGTCTTTGGCGGGTTAAAGTTTCATCTCTGTTTTTTTTTCTTGATAGTCTTTCGTCCAAATTCTCTCAATACTTCTTGAAATCTTATCTTTGTTACACCGGTACAAGTGAGTTGATAGATCTGGTGAGTCATGGAAAATTCTAAACCCATTATCACTCCGGTAGTTCTCAAAGGAGTAAACTACTGGTTGTGGGCTAGAACAACCAGAACAACTCTTTGTGGCCATGGACTTTGGAGCCATATAGAAGGCATCCAAGTGAAGAAGGAAACCACAGAAGAGAACCAATGGTTCCACGAGGATCAAAGTGTTCTTGGGCTACTCCACAACTCTCTAGAAGTGCCAATACTTGAAGCCTAATCCTATTGTGAAACGGCTAAGGAACTATGGGACACTCTTAAGAATGTCTATGGTAATGTTTCCAATCTCACCCGTGTGTTTGAAGTAAAGAAGGCTATCAACAATCTCAGCCAAGAAGACCTAGAGTTCACGACTCACTTTGGAAGGTTTAGATCACTTTGGGCAGAATTGGAGATGCTTAGGCCTATCTCAATAGATCCGGCAGTCATCAGGGAAAGGAGTGAACAAGACAAGGTCTTTGGCTTGCTACTTACCCTGAATCCATCCTACAATGATCTGATCAAGCATATCCTTAGAGCAGAAAAGTTACCAAGCTTAGAGGATGTGTGTTCTCAAGTTCAACGTGAGCGAGGATCGGCTGGACTCTTCAGTAAGAAAGGAGATATGGTCATGGCTCACAAGGTAGCATTTAGACATGAAGAGCGGAAGACCCTGGTGTGTGATCATTGCAAGAAAAGAGGTCATATCAAGGACAAGTGCTGGATCCTTCACCCACATCTTAAGCCGGCCAAGTTCCAAACAAAAGCTCAAGCACACTTTGCCGAGGAGATAAGTGATCAAGGACAAGCTGGATCATCTAAGCAAGGAGAGGAGCTTGCTATGGTCACCTATAGCAATGATGTTGTGAGGAAGTCGGACTTGGAAGCCCTTATCAAGTCGATTGCCACCCTTACCCAAAGGGAATCTGGTATCACTCATTTAGCTTCTTTACCTAATTCACCTAGTAAAACATTAGTAATTGATTCAGGGGCTTCACATCACATGATTAGTAATCCTAGACTCATTAGTAATGTTAAATCAGCTAGTGGTAATGTGATAATTGCAAATGGTGATAGAATTCCCGTAAGAGGAATAGGTGACTTGAAATTGTGTGATAAGAACTCTAAAGCTTTCTTTATGCCTGATTTCACTTCTAACCTTGTATCAGTAAAAAGGGCAACGAATGATCTCAATTGTTAGACTATCTTTGGTTCTAATAGTTTTCATTTTCAGGATATTAAAAGTGAAAAGGTTATTGGAGAAGGAAACACTAAGGGAGACTTATACATTCTTGAAGATCCTTCATCTAACAACTCTTCACCTCTTTCTTTTAAATCTTGTTTTGCTTCGAGTTCTAGTACACTATGGCATGCTAGATTAGGACATCCTCACTCTAGAGCCCTTGAAATAATGTTACCTAATGTTGTCTTTGATAATTCGAGTTGTGAAGCTTGCATTTTAGGCAAACATTGTAAAACTGTTTTTCCCAAGTCTTCAACAATATATGAACAATGCTTTGACCTAATGCATTATGATGTATGGACTTCACCTTCATTGTCTAGGGATAATAATAAGTACTGTCACATTCATTGATGAAAAATCTAAGTATACGTGGGTCACACTATTACCGTGTAAGGACAAAGTATTTGATGCTTTTCTAAACTTCCAAGCATATGTGACTAACCAGTTTAATGCAAAGATTAAGATACTTAGGTCGGACAATGGTGGAGAGTACACAAGTCACAAGTTCAAAAATCACTTGGACAAACATGGGATTCTACATCAAACCAGCTGTCCCTATACACCACAACAGAATGGAGTGGCCGAGAGGAAGAATAGAAATCTCATGGAAGTGGCAAGATCCATAATATTTTAAAACAATGTCCCAAGAAGATTCTGGGGGGATGTGGTCATGGCAGCATGCTATCTCATTAATAGGATACCTACATGGGTCCTTAATGATATATCACCATCCGAGGTACTAAATAAAACTAAACCTTCACTTGATCACTTACATGTTTTTGGGTGTGTATGTTTTATTTTAAGACCATGTGAGCTAAGGGACAAACTTGAGGCTAAGAGTACAAGAGGAACGTTCCTAGGATACTCCACTACTCAAAAGGGGTACAAATGCTATGACTTCTCAAAGAACAGAACTGTTGTTTCAATGCTTAAACAACACCTATGGATGCTTATATGATGAAGCAATGCTTTGAGTTACAACTATGGAAGTTTAGTAGGCATAAGTTACTGGTGCATTGTGCTTTGGACTTGGTCTAAAAGAATGAATAGTGACAAAGCTTGGGCTTAAGCCACTTTGGACACTTTTTTAAGAGAGGATGCATGCTATATTAAGTTGGAGAAACAATCCAACGTAACTAAGAAGCAGAATCCATAACTATAAAAGGCTAGAGAACCATTGAATCTTGAAGAAGTTTTCGAGGTTGAAGATAGAAGTACCACCAAGATGAGTTAGTTCAAGGCTTATACAACACCTATGGATGCTTATATGATAAAGCAATCCTTTTAGTTACAACCTCTATGGATGTTTAGTAGGCATAAGTTATTGTCGCATAATGCTTTGGACTTTGTCTAAACGAATGAATTATGACAAAGCTTGGGCTTAAGCCACTTTGGACACTTTGTTATGAGAGGATGCATGCTATATTATGGTGGAGAAGCAATCTAACGTACCTAAGAACCAGTATCCATAACCATAAAAGGGTAAAGAACCATTGAATATTGAAGAAGTTTTCGGGGCCTGAAAATAGGAGTACCACCAAGATGAGTTAGTTCAAGGCTTAAACAATACTTATGGACGCTTATATGATGAAGCAATGCTTTGAGTTACAACCTCTATGAATGTTTAGTAGGCATAAGTTACTGTCGCATTGTGCTTTGAACTTGGTCTAAACGGATGAATAGTGACAATGCTTGGGCTTAAGCCACTTTGTACACTTTGTTAAGAGAGGATGCATTCTATTTTAAGGTGGAGAAGCAATCCAACGTAACTAAAATTCATTATCTATAACCATGAAAGACTATAGAACCATTGAATCTTGAAGAAGTTTTTGGGGCTTACGATAGGAGTACTACCAAGATGAGTTAGTTATATGCTTAAACAACACCTATGGATGCTTATATGATGAAGCAATGCTTTGAGTTACAGCTATATAAGTGTAGTAGGCATAAGTTACTGTTGCATTGTTCTTTGGACTTGGTCTAAAAGAATGAATAGTGACAAAGCTTGGGCTTAAGCCACTTTGGACACTTTGTTAAGAGAGGGTGCATGCTATATTAAGTTGGGGAAGCACATCCAACATAACTAAGCAGCAGAATCCATAACTATGAAAGGCTAGAGAACCATAGATTCTTGAAGAAGTTTTTGGGGCTTACGATATGAGTACTACCAAGATGAGTTAGTTATATGATTAAACAACACCTATGGATGCTTATATGATGAAGAAATGCTTTGAGTTACAACTATATAAGTGTAGTAGGCATAAGTTACTGTTGCATTGTTCTTTAGACTTGGTCTAAAAGAATGAATAGTGACAAAGCTAGGGTTTAAGCCATTTTGGACAATTTGTTAAGAGAGGATGCATGCTATATTAAGTTGGAGAAGCAATCCAACATAACTAAAAAGCATAATCCATAACTATGAAAGGCTAGAGAACCATTGAATCTTGAAGAAGTTTTGGGGATGAAGATAGGAGTACCACCAAGATGAGTTAGTTCAAGGCTTATACAACAGCTATGGATGCTTATATGATGAAGCAATGCTTTTAGTTACAACCTCTATGGATGTTTAGTAGGCATAAGTTATTGACGCATTGTGCTTTGGACATGGTCTAAACGAATGAATAGTGACAAAGCTTGGGCTTAAGCCATTTTGGACACTTTGTTAAGAGAGGATGCATGCTATATTAAGGTGGAGAATGAAGCCAACGTAACTAAGAAGCAGTATCCATAACCATGAAAGGCTAAAGAACCATTGAATCTTGAAGAAGTTTTCAGGACTAAAGATAGGATTACCACCAAGGTGAGTTAGTTCAAGGCTTAAACAATACATATGGATGCTTATATGATGAAGCAATGCTTTGAGTTACATATTCTATGGATGGTTAGTAGGCATAAGTTATTTTCGCATTGTGCTTTGGACTTGGTCAAAACGGTTGAATAGTGACAAAGCTTGGGCTTAAGCCACTTTGTACACTTTGTTAAGAGAGGATGCATGCTATATTAAGGTGGAGAAGGAATCCAACGTAACTAAGACACATTATCCATAACCATGAAAGACTAGAGAACCATTGAATCTTGAAGAAGTTTTCGTGGCTTACGATAGGAGTATTACCAAGATGTGGTAGTTCAATGCTTAAACAACACCTATGAATGCTTATATGATGAAGCAATGCTTTGAGTTACAACTATGGATGTTTAGTAGGCATAAGTTACTATTGCATTGTGCTTTGGACTTGGTCTAAAAGAATGAATAGTGAAAAAGCTGTTGATTTTAAGAGTTTAGAATATTAGAGAGTGTTTAGTATGATTAGAAAGTTTGGAGAGAATAGATGTAATAAGACTTTTTCTTGTATTCTTATTATCGTTTTCTATAAGAGCTTTACATGTATTTATATAGAGATTACAAAGAGGAAGAGAGCTGAGCTCGAGTTCGATAACTTGAGGTGTCTAACTCGGGTTAGCACCTCGAGTTTAGGCAACTCGAGTTGTCCACTGTTCGGCTCCTGTTGCTGTGCAGCGCCCATGCCTTCCTCCTGCAGCGCCCATGCCGCCTTTGCTTCCTCCATATGCCTTTTCCGAGATTGTTTTTTAGATACCTTAGCAGTCTCTCAATCATGTTCCAATGCTGCATGGTTTATCTTTGCATATGATGGCTCATACGGTTTACTGCAAAGCAAATATCCGGCCTTGTGATAGTAAGGTAAATGAGTTTGCCCACCATCCTTTGATACCTCTTAATATCTTCCAATGGCTCCCCCTCAGGATTATCTTGGTAGCTTTCTTCTATTGGGGTTTTAGCCGGCTTGGATCCTAGCTTCCTTGTTTCTTCCAAAAGGTCAAGTACATATTTCCTTTGAGAGATGAACATCCCATCTTCAAACCGTGTCATCTCAATCCCTAGGAAGTACTTAAGCTCCCCCAGATCCTTTATATCAAAAACAACCTTCAAGAGTTTCTTGATTTGATCTACTCCATCTTTGTCACTTCCTGTGATGATTAGGTCATCAACATAGATCAAGACCACCACTACTCCTCTTTCACTATGCCTTGTGAAGAGAGTATCATCAGTTTCAGATCTTATGAATTCCTTCTCCAACAGACAAGCGCTTAGCCTTTGGTACCGTGCTCTTGGAGATTGTTTCAGCCCATAGATGGCTTTCCTCAATCTGTAGACCTTGTTGCCTTTCTTATGATATCCTTGGGATGGATCCATATACACCTCTTCTTCCAAATCTCTTTGTAGAAAGGCGATCTTAACATCCATCTGCCATAGATCCAATTTTAAGTTTACTACCACCGAGATTAGGATTCTTATTGAATGAAGTTTAGCAACTGGAGCAAACGTCTGTATAGTCCTCCCCATAGACTTGAGTGTATCCTTTTGCTACCAGCCTTGCTTTGTACCCCTCTATTCTCCCATCACTTGTATACTTGATTGTATAAACCCATCTACACCCAACCGGTTTCTTATATTTTGGCAATTCGGTCAAGTACCAAGTGTGATTCTTTTCCATGGACTTCATTTCTTCTTCCATGGCTTTTACCAATACTCCATTTTCACACGCTTCTGAATATGAACTAGGGATGGACTCCTTGCTGATTTGGCCAAGAAAAACTTCATGCTCCATAGGTAAGGACGCCAATGAGCAATAATGTCCAATAGGATATGTGATAGTACTAATTTGAGTATCATCTCCCCCTTGTGATATGAGAGTGTTGTCGCCAATAGGATCGAGATCTAAGCTCGCCGTACGTTCAGGACACTCTCTTATATTATCTTCTTCTTCAGCTGAATCCTTGTCTGGTTCCATATGTGTATCATCCGCATTTTCAAGCTCCATGATGTCCTCAGATGCTGCACTCTCTCCTTGTACTTCATCCCTTGTTGTTGGCACCTCATCAAACCGCATCTAATCCATGGATGATGGGACCATACCTTCAGAAGTATCATGATTCTTAGTTCCATAAAAGCTTTCTTTTTCATTGAACTTTACTTCTCTCGACACATAGACCCTTCTTGTCTCCGGATTGTAGACCTTGTAACCCTTTTGAGTTGGTGAGTATCCAATGAATACACACTTCATGCTTCTAGGTTCAAGCTTGCTTCTTTGACCCTCTGGTAGAAACATGAGACATGTACATCGAAAGGTCTTCATATGATTCAAGCTTGGTCTCTTCTTGTATAGCACTTCAAATGGTGACTTATTGTCTAGGTTCTTGGTTGGAAGCCGGTTGATCAAGTAACTTGAAGTCATCACTGCATCTCCCCAATGAAACTTGGGTACTCTTTTGGCAATCATGAGAGTTCTTGCTACTTCCATTAGGTGTCTATTCTTCCTTTCTGCTACCCCATTTTGTGGTGGAGTGTATGCGGAAGATGTTTGATGGATGATACCCAAGTTGTTGAGTAGCTCCTTGAATCGTTTACTCACATACTCCCCTCCATTATCACTTCTTAAGACCTTGATTTTTGTCTTGAATTTGGTAGAGATGTAGTTAACGAAGTTAGTGAATGCTTCATATACTTGATCTTTGGAATGTAGAAGTATGATCCATGTGTGTCTTGAGTAGTCATCAATGAATGAAACAAAATATTTATATTGATCTCTTGAATTACATGGGGCGGTCCATACATCCGAGTGTACAATGCCAAACGCTTCCTCACAAGTTGTAGATGAAGAAGGAAAAACTTGTCTACAATGTTTTCCTAGGACACATGCTTCACAAACTACTTCTTCTTGAACGAGATTGGGTAACACCATCTTGAGGACAGCTGAACTTGGATGTCCTAGCCTTCCATGCCATAATGGGCTATCTCCAATCTCCTTCTTGCCAAAAACTTCCTTATCCGCCTTCATACCAAGAGCTTTTAGGTTTTCTTGTTTATTTGTCTCCAACAGATACACTCCATTGATGAGGACATGACTCCAGCAGCACCTCACAAGGTCCACGAAGACAAGGGGGAGCTTGCAGAACCAGCCATTCCTAAAGGTCCTATTAAGAGGAAGACATCAAGAGCATATAGGGAGAAGTTCAACACATATGTGCAAGGAACTTTGGAGCAAGAAGACTATGGGATCAAAGACATTCAGGAAGGATCCACTAACCTTGGAAGATTAGAGCTGAGTGCCTTCACCATTTCATCTAGGTGAAGACATGCCCAAGTCGCTAAACGAAGTGCACTCTTTTTCCCCACCTCGGGTTTTTCCCATAGGGTTTACTGAGGGGGTTTTTAATGAGGCATGGAGTTTCAGCTGCATTAAACTCATTTTTCTTATCTTGTTATTTTTTATGTCTTTGTGGTTTATGTTTTTAATTAAGTACTAGGCCCATGAGGGTTTGCCCACTTGTTAGGGCTGTTTTTATCAAATCTTGTAAGCCTATATATAGGCCACAACTCAGCTGAACTAAGGTTGGCTTTTTGTTTAATAATGAAACTTATGTTTTTCCTTGCAAACTATTGAGACCACTTCTCTAGTTTCACTACCTCTTCCTCACCAAGATCAGACCGGGTCTGAACCTTGTGAGACTGCACCGTATCTCAAGATCTCCACCTCTTGAGTGTTGTGTTTCGATCCACTCATCATTTCCCTTTTCAAGTTCTAATCGAGTTCCTCTTAGCTCTTGAAACCGTTTCTATCTTTCCATCCACTTTGAAGAACAAGATCGAGTTTCTCTCTTGGATCCTCAACCATCCAACAACCTGCAACCTGTAGCTGAAGATTTGGAGGGTTAGGCGTGTATCATTTCTGGTATCAGAGATGAAGATCCATTTCCACCAGGTTGTGTTGTTCCTTGTCTTTACCGGTTCTTGCTTCTTTTAGTTTTTGCATCTCATTCTTTCCTAATCGGTTTTCTGTGCATTTATTTTCATAAAAACCATAAAAAGAGTTTCTTTTGTAATCTTAGAGTCCCAGTTTGCATTAGTTTCGATTTTTATTTAAAGAAAACCCAAAAACAATTCCTTGTCATGTTTTAAATGTTAAAATCTATTTCTTTTGTTAGCATGTGATTTCTGGGCTGTTTTTATTTTTAAAACCTCCTAAAAATCATACTTAAGCATCTGCTTCTTAGTTACGTTGGATTGCTTCTCCACCTTAATATAACATGCATACTCTCTTAACAAAGTGTCCAAAGTGGCTTAAGCCCAATTTTTTCACTATTCATTCTTTTAGACCTAGTCCAAAGCACATTGCGACAGTAACTTATACCTACTAAACATCCATAGAGGTTGTAACTCAAATTATTGCTTCATCATATAAGCAACCATATGTATTGTTTAAGCCTTAAACTAACTCATTTTGGTGGTACTCCTATCTTCAGCCCCTAAAACTTCTTTAATATTCATTGGTTCTCTAGCCTTTCATGGTTACGGATACTGCTTCTTAGTTATTTTTTATCTCCTTCTTTCCTAATTGGTTTTTCTGTGCATTTCTTTTCATAAAAACCATAAAAGAGTTTATTTTTGAGTCCTAGAGTCCCAGTTTGCATTAGTTTCGATTTTTATTTTAAGAAAACCCAAGAAAACGTCCTTGTCATGTTTTCAATGCAAAAATTGGTTTCTTTTGTTAGCATGCGATTTCTGGGCTGTTTTTATTTTTAAAACCTCCTAAAACTCATGCTTAAGCATCCAGAGTTGACCGCTTGCCGGTTTAGCATCTTTGTGATTTTTGAAAATCCAAATACTATAGCTGGTTTTTACTGGTTTTAGTGTTCTTGAAGATTTCTTGCTTTTAATCCGTTTAATCTGATTTTCTTCGAGTTTTCAGTCTATTCTGTGTTCTCTTAAGAATCTAGGTTGAGTCTGTAACTCCATTAACCACCATTGTTGCAAAGCTCGAGCTTGGAAAGGTTGAAGAAGGGTTTAGCGGTACCGTGTGTCCTCTCTTGCTTTTTCTTGTCTTATTATTGCTTTTCAAATGGTCCCAACTGGAGAATAGATAAGGGCACGTGGTAATTAGTCAATGTTCTATGTTTAAATTTGCACAGCTGTTATTGAGTGCTTTTGTTTGAAATTCTTTTTGTCCTTTAGCTCTAATCATTTCCATCTCATTACCTTATCATTTGTTGCATCTTATTCGCGTGTAGGTTGTTTGAACTTGTTACCGTTTCGCCTCTCTTTTAGCTGTTGAAATTATCGATCCTGTTCTTTCTGTACTTAATTACTTCTTCCTTGTTGTTTTGCGAGGTAATCATTCATCATCGTCATCAGCGTCACCAACAAGGTTGGTCACCAATCCGCGGCCAACTTCTGACCAACTTCTCCGCCACTGTTCAGCCACCACCACTAATTTGATGGCAGAGCCACCAGGGCCTCCAAACCTAGGCATTTTGCTCACTACCATCCAAGCTCAACTTCAGACCTTAGGGGAGCGAATGACACGTGTTGAGACTTTGCCTCGTGAACCCAACCCTCTAGATCCTATAGCTCCACGATAACTCCATGATCCGGATGAGGAAGATAGATCCAAGTGAGAGTTTGATCCCCCACCACCTAGGAGGTTGAGAGCTAGGAGAAGAGTTGGATTGCCTGAGGATGGACTTGAGGATAGAGTTCCAAGACCACCGGTTCTGGACCTCAAGCTTACTACTCCCACATTTGCTGGTAAAGTTGATCCAGAAGCTTATTTGGACTGGGAGAGGAGGAAGGACCACATATTTGCTTGTTATGAGTATAATGAGGCTAGGAAGATAGCTTTTGCTGCTGCCCATTTCACTGACCATGCTCTCACTTGGTGGGATAGAGATATGTCAGAGCGAAGAAGGAACAGAGAGAGACCAGTTCAGACTTGGGAAGTTATGAAGTTTATGATGAGGAGGAGATATGTTCCACCACTATATCATACGGAACTTCAGAGGAAGTTTAGAAAGCTGAACCAAGGTACTAAATCTGTTGAGAAATATTATGAGGAGTTTGAGCATTTGAAGAACAGGCTGCAGTTAGATGAGGCTGAGGAGACTCTTATGGCACAATTTTTGGATGGGCTGCAAGACAGGATTGTGCGCAAGGTAAGAGACAGTCTTATGGAGGATTTGAAGAGCTGTTACATCTTGCTATCCAGGTAGAGCAGCAGGTCAAAAGGAAGTCTGCAAGTCTGAGTAGGGGTAGAGTTCAGGCTACTTCCAGCTGAACTCCCCACGCTACCTCCTCTAGTCTAGCACTGAGAGTGCTTGATAAGGGAAAGGCTGCTGTTGTGGAATCAAGATTCAAACCTAGACAGGACCAGCCTAAAGAGGCTAGGCCAGAGCCAAGGAAGGAGGCTTATCCTACTAGGAGCAGAGACATAGTGTATTTCAAATGTCAGGGACATGGTCACTATGCTAGGGAATGTTCTAACCAAAGAACAATGATTATAACTCCTACGGGTGAGTATGAGTCCCAAGAGGAAGAGGATGCCCTATAGAAAGAAGAGGAGTTAGAAGAACAAGTTGAGTATCCAGATGTGGGCGAGCTCCTTGTTATTAAGAGGAATCTAAGCACCACACAGCTACCAGAGGATCTCACTCAATGGTAAAACATATTCCACACCCGCTGTACAGTAAAGGAAAAGGTTTGTGGACTTATCATAGATGGAGGTTCGTGTACCAACGTAGCGAGCTCCTATATGGTGTCCAAACTCTCTCTCTCCACTACAAAGCATCCTAAGCCTTATAAGCTAAAATGGTTGAATGATAAAATGGTTATAATGTTAATGAACAGGTTGTGATCCCTTTTAGAATAGGCCACTATCAGGATGAGGTATTGTGTGATGTAGTCCCCATGCAGGCTAGCCACGTCCTCCTTGGACGTCCATGGCAGTTTGATAAGGAGACTACACATAATGGTAGAACTAATCAGTACTCATTCATGCATCTAGGAAAGAGAATTATTTTAGCACCTCTCACTCCATCTCAGGTTAATGAATTGCAAGCTAGGTTATCAAAGAACACTAGTGCTAAGGCTAATTTCCTTATCAATTCAAGTGTTGTTAGAAAATCTCTTCATGATCAATCTTGTGATGTGTTGCTAATGATCTATAAAGAAGTTTTGAGTGTAGGTACCTTGGAGAGTAACATGCCCAAGGAGATGGAGGAGCTATTAGCCAAGTTTGGTGATGTTTTTCCTGACGAGATTCCACGGGGACTTCCACCGTTACGCGGGATAGAGCACCAAATTGATATTGTTCCAGGGGCCCAACTTTCTAACAGGCCAGCATATAGGGTCAATCCAGAAGAGGCTAAAGAGCTTGAGAAGCAGGTTACAGATTTGATGGGTAAAGGCTATGTGACGGAGAGCCTTAGTCCTTGTGCAGTGCCAGTTTTTCTTGTGCCCAAGAAGGATGGCACTTGGCGTATGTGTGTTGATTGTAGGGCAGTTAACAATATTACTATCAAGTATAGGCATCCTATTCCAAGGCTTGATGATATGCTAGATTAGTTGAGTGGTTCGGTTGTTATCACCAAGATAGATCTCTGCAGTGTTACCACCAGGTCCGGATGAAAGAAGGGGATGAGTGGAAGACTTCCTTCAAGACTAGCAGAGGTTTATATGAGTGGCTAGTAATGCCATTTGGACTCTCCAATGTGCCATCCACGTTTATGAGACTTATGAATCATGTGCTGAGGCCTTTCATCAATCAGTTTGTTGTGGTGTATTTTGATGATATTCTGGTTTATAGCACCTGTTTGGAGGACCACCTTGAGCATTTGGGTTTGGTTTTGGGTAAGCTCAGAGAAGAGAAGTTATATGCTAATCTCGAGAAGTGTGTGTTTGCTTCAGAGGAACTTCTATTCCTTGGTGTTGTTGTGAGTTCTCAGGGTCTTAAGGTTGATAGGAGAAAATTAGAGCAATAGAGGAGTGGCCTACACCGATCAGCATTAGTCAAGTTAGGAGTTTCCATGGGTTAGCTAGTTTTTACAGGAGATTTGTCAGAGACTTCAACACTATTGCTTCACCTCTTACAGCCTTGATCAAGAAGAGTGTGGGATTTGTTTGGGGAGCAGCTCAGGAGAAAGCTTTCCAAGAACTGAAGTTCAAATTGACACATCCTCCCTTACTTGTTCTACCAGACTTTACCAAGACTTTTGAGGTGGAATGTGGTGCATCAGGCATTGGAATTGGTGCGGTACTTACACAAGGGAGCAGACCAGTTGCTTACTTTAGTGAGAAGCTTAGTGGTACATCTTTGAATTATCCTACGTATGACAAAGAGCTGTATGCGCTTGTTAGAGCAAATGAGACATGGTGGCATTATCTGATGGCTAGAGAATGTGTTATACACACTGACCATGAGACGCTGAAACACCTAAGGGGACAGACTAACCTCAAGAAGCGGCACACCAAGTGGTTGGAATTTGTAGAATCTTTCCCTTATATCATCAAGTATAAGAAAGGGAAAGATAATGTAGTAGCTGACGCCTTCTCTAGGAGGCATGTATTGATCACTACTATGGATGCCAAGATACTTGGGTTTGAAGGGATTAAGAGTTTGTATGAATCTGATCAGAGATTGGGAGAATGCTACATAGAGGATGGCAAGGGAATGTATCACAAATTCTATATTCATGAAGGGTTCTTGTTTAAGGAAAAGCGGCTGTGCATACCTTAAGGCTCTATTAGGGACTTATTGCTGAGTGAAGCACATGGAGGAGGTTTGATGGGACATTTTGGTATTGACAAAACCTTAGCTGTGCTTAGAGAACATTTCTATTGGCCTAAGATGAAGAGTATGTAGAGAGGTTCTGCTCTTTGTGTTTGACGTGCAAGAGGGCCAAGTCCAAAGTACAGCCTCACCGTTTGGATCTTCCTTTACCCATCTCCACCTCTCCTTGGGTTGATATTTCTGTGGACTTCGTTTTAGGACTGCCCAAGATTCAACATAAGGATTACATCTTTGTGGTAGTTGACCGGTTTTCCAAGATGGCACATTTCATTCCATGTGCTAAGACCAATGATGCATCTCAAACAGCATCTCTATTCTTTAGAGAGGTAGTAAGGTTACATGGTTTACCCAGAAGTATTGTCTCTGATAGGGACACTAAATTCCTAAGTCACTTCTGGAAGACGCTTTGGAAGAAAATGGGTACTAAGCTGTTAAACTCCACTACTTGCCATCCTCAAACTGATGGGCAAACTGAGGTAGTCAACAGGACTTTGTCTACTTTGCTTAGAGCTACAATTGGTAAGAATATGAAGACCTGGCTGGAGTGCTTACCATTTGTTGAGTTTGCTTACAATCAGTCCATCCATTCAGCCACCAAGCTGTCACCCTTTGAGATTGCTTATGGATTCAAGCCACTTACGCCCCTAGATCTTTTACCACTCCTACCTGATCAGCAAGAGTGTCAAGATGGAATTACTAAGGCAGAATATGTGAAGAGGTTACACAAACAAGTGAGAGCCAACATTGAAAAGAAGACTGAGTACTATATGAAACAAGCTAACAAAGGACGAAAGCAAGTGGACTTCCAACAAGGAGATTGGGTGTGGCTACACCTTAGACCTGAGAGGTTTCCTCACCACAGGAAGAACAAATTGGCACCTAGAGGAGATGGCCCTTTCAACATAGTGGAGAAGATCAATGACAATGCATATCGCCTAGATCTCCCAGGTAAGTAAAATGTATCACCTGCCTTCAATGTTGCTGATTTAGCTTCTTATGATCCAGGTTGCCAAGAAGATTTGAGGACAAATCCTTTTGAGGAGAGAAGGGATGATGAGGACATGACTACGGCAGCACCTCACAAGGTCCACGAAGACAAGGGGGAGCTTGCAGCACCAACCATGCCTAGAAGTCCTATTAAGAGGAAGACAACAAGAGCATATAGGGAGAAGTTCAACACATATGTGCAAGGAACTTTGGAGCAAGAAGACTGTGGGATCAAGGACATTCAGGAAGGATCCACTAACCTTGGAAAGTTAGAGCTGAGTATCTTCACCATTTCATCTAGGTGAAGACACGCCCAAGTCGCTAAACAAAGTGCACTCTTTTTTCCCATCTCGGGTTTTCCCATAGGGTTTACCGAGGGGTTTTTTTAATGAGGCATGGAGTTTAGTGCATCTCATCACTTTTCCATTGCCTAACTAATCTAGAAATGTTTATGATAGAATTATTTAGGCAAGTGATGAGATCTCTAACTTTATGAGTTTCAGCTGCATTAAACTCCTTTTTCTTATCTTGTTATTTTTATGTCTTTGTGGTTTATGTTTTTAATTAAGTACTAGGCCCATGAGAGTTTCCCACTTTTAAGCCTATATAAAGGCCAGAACTCAGCTGAACTAAGGTTGGCTTTTTGTTTAATAATGAAACTTATGTTTTTCCTTGCAAACTATTGAGACCACTTCTCTAGTTTCACTATCTCTTCCTCACCAAGATCAGACCGGGTCTGAACTTTGTGAGACTGCACCGTATCTCAAGATCTCCACCTCTTGAGTGTTGTGTTTCGATCCACCCATCATTTCCCTTTTCAAGTTCTAATCGAGTTCCTCTTAGCTCTTGAAACCGTTTCTATCTTTCCATCCACTTTGAAGAACAAGATCGAGTTTCTCTCTTGGATCCTTAACCATCCAACAACCTGCAACCTGTAGCTGAAGATTTGGAGGGTTAGGCGTGTATCATCCATCCTCAACCTTTCCTTCTCCGAGCACATGACTTGTTTTAGGGTCCTAAAACTTAACAAAGTCAGTCCCAAACAATGCCACACAATCCAAATCTTTTGTAGCTCTATGAACGGATAAGAGATTGGATGAGAAACTAGGCATGTATAATGCTTTTGTCTCTTTTGTGAAAAGCTCTAACTCCCCTATCCCTTCAATCGGAATTGAGCTTCTATTGGCTATTTGTACATTTCCATGACAAGGCTCAAGGTTCTTTAGCATGTCTTGATCCTTGATCATGTGATGAGTAGCTCTTGAATCCACAATGATTCTATTCTTCTTTATGGAGTTTTTAGAGCTGAGGAAACTCTTACCGGTTTCTGTGAGCTTGGCTAAGCTCTTGATGAGAGCCTCAAACTCGGATCTTCCGACCATATCTTCAACAGGTTGTGCTATTCCCATGAAGGCTCTAGGTCCACTTTCATTCTCCTTTAGCTGCTTAGGCCTCAAGTTTGGATGAAGAGTCCAACACTTCTCCTTACTGTGCCCCTTCATTTTACAATGCTCACATTTTTTACAATGCCTCACTTGGCATACGAAATAGGTCTTTTGACCCTTCCTCCCTTAGTATCATGCCACATACTTTTGCTAGACTTGACAGCTTCTCAAATCTTAGTATGTGCTTGATGAGATCCTTGTAGGATGCATTAAGGGCCAAGAGAAGTCCAAACACTTGATCTTGGTCAAGCATTTCTCCTAGTTCCTTGGGGTCTATAGTTTATGACCTCAATATCTCCAACTCAGCCCACAAGCTTCTATATTCCCCAAATATTTCCTTGAATGGCTTCTCCTCTTGTTGAAGCTCATTCAACGCCCTCTTCACCTCAAATATCCTGGATATATTTGAGATGTTTCCATATACTCCCTTGAGTATATCCCATAGCTCCTTGGCGGTATCCAAATATGAGTATGCCGCCAAGATGGATGGTTCTAGTGAACTTTGAAGTAGTGAAAGAATGAACTGCTCTTCTTGCTCTTCCTTCTCATTGTATGGTATGGCCTCCTTCTTAAGCTCAATGAACTTCCAAAGTCCTCGGCCTCTTAGAACGGTCTTAGTAGTTTTTGCCCAAAGAAGATAGTCATCCCCCTTTAGAACGACAGTGATTCCTACTTTATCTATCTCCATTCTCTAGTAGTAATACACAATCCCAGTTCTTTCACAACTTGAAGATCAACTGATCTCAAGGATATTAATCTCAGAGTGACTAGAACTTGGCAAGATGTATTGCTATAGATAGAAGATTTGTAAATAGCTTAGAGAGATTATGAAAGAATTAAGCAGTTGAGTAGATAACTCGCTCTGATACCATGTTGATTTTAAGAGTTTAGAGTATTAGAGAGTGTTTAGTATGATTATAAAGTTTGGAGAGAATAGATGTAATAAGACTTTTTCTTGTATTCTTATTATTGTTTTCTATAAGAGCTTTACATGTCTTTATATAGAGATTACAAATAGGAAGAGAGATGAGCTCGAGTTGGGTAACTAGAGGTGTCTAACTTGGGTTAGCACCTCAAGTTTAGGCAACTCATGTTGCCCACTGTTCGGCTCCTGTTGCTGCAGAGCCCATGCCTTCCTCCTGCAGCGCCCATGCCTCCTTTACTTCCTCACTTGGTTTAGTTAGCTTGTTTAGTTGATATCCAACAGCTTCCTTTTCTTCTAGTTCCTTATCAACTAACTCTACTTCTAGTTCATTCACAACTAGTTCTTTCCTTTTCCCTCCTTCACTTGAGTTTGAATTCTTCTTCTTGATATCACATATTCCAACAAAAGCTTGGGCTTAAGCCACTTTGGACACTTTGTTAAGAGAGGATTCATGCTATATTAAGTTGGAGAAGCAATCCAACGTAACTAAGAAGCAGAATCCATAACTATGAAAGGCTAGAGAACCTTTGAATCTTGAAGAAGTTTTCGGGGCTGAAGATAGGAGTACCACCAAGATGAGTTAGTTCATGGCTTATACAACACCTATGGATGCCTATATGATGAAGCATTGCTTTTAGTTACAACCTCTATGGATGTTTAGTAGGCATAAGTTATTGTCGCATTGTGCTTTAGAATTGGTCTAAACGAATGAATAGTGACAAAGCTTGGGCTTAAGCCACTTTGGACACTTTGTTAAGGGAAGATGCATGTTATATTAAGGTGGAGAAGCAATCTAACGTAACTAAGAAGCAGTATCCATAACCATGAAAGGCTAGAGAACTATTGAATATTGAAGAAGTTTTTGGGGTTGAAGATAGGAGTACCACCAAGATGAGTTAGTTCAAGACTTAAACAATACCTATGGATGCTTATATGATGAAGCAATGCTTAGAGCTACAACCTCTATGGATGTTTAGTAGGCATAAGTTACTGTCGCATTGTGCTTTGGACTTGGTCTAAATGGATGAATAGTGACAAAGCTTGGGCTTAAGCCATTTTGTACACTTTGTTAAGAGAGGATGCATGCTATATTAAGCTGGAGCAGCAATCCAACATAACTAAGATGCATTATCCATAACCATGAAAGACTAGAGAACCATTGAATCTTGAAGAAATTTTCGGGGCTTACGATAGGAGTATTACCAAGATGAGTTAGTTCAATGCTTAAACAACACCTATGGATGCTTATATGATGAAGCAATGCTTTGAGTTACAACTATGGAAGTTTATTAGGCATAAGTTACTGGTGCATTGTGCTTTGGACTTGGTCTAAAAGAATGAATAGTGACAAAGCTTGGGCTTAAGCCACTTTGGACACTTTTTTAAGAGAGAATGCATGCTATATTAAGGTGGAGAAGCAATCCAACGTAACTAAGAAGCAGTGTCCATAACCATGAAAGGCTAGAGAACTATTGAATATTGAAGAAGTTTTCGGGTATGAAGATAGGAGTACCACCAAGATGAGTTTTTTCATGGCTTATACAACACCTATGGATGCTTATATGATGAAGCATTGCTTTTAGTTACAACCTCTATGGATGTTTAGTAGGCATAAGTTATTGTCGCGTTGTGCTTTAGAATTGGTCTAAACGAATGAATAGTGACAAAGCTTGGGCTTAAGCCACTTTGGACACTTTGTTAAGGGAGGATGCATGTTTTATTAAGGTGGAGAAGCAATCTAACGTAACTAAGAAGCAGTATCCATAACCATGAAAGGCTAGAGAACTATTGAATATTGAAAAAGTTTTTGGGGCTGAAGATAGGAGTACCACCAAGATGAGTTAGTTCAAGTCTTAAACAATATATATGGTTACTAATATGATGAAGCAATGCTTTGAGTTACAACCTCTATGGATGTTTAGTAGGCATAAGTTACTGTCGCATTGTGCTTTGGATTAGGTCTAAAAGAATGAATAGTGACAAAGCTTGGGCTTAAGCCACTTTGGACACTTTGTTAAGAGAGAATGCATGCTATATTAAGGTGGAGAAGTAATCCAACGTAACTAAGAAGCAGTGTCCATAACCATGAAAGGCTAGAGAACTATTGAATATTGAAGAAGTTTTCGGGGCTGAAGATAGGAGTACCACCAAGATGAGTTTGTTCATGGCTTATACAACACCAATGGATGCTTATATGATGAAGCATTGCTTTTAGTTACAACCTCTATGGATGTTTAGTAGGCATAAGTTATTGTCGTGTTGTGCTTTAGAATTGGTCTAAACGAATGAATAGTGACAAAGCTTGGGCTTAAGCCACTTTGAACACTTTGTTAAGGGAGGATGCATGTTATATTAAGGTGGAGAAGCAATCTAACGTAACTAAGAAGCAGTATCCATAACCATGAAAGGCTAGAGAATTATTGAATATTGAAGAAGTTTTTGGGGCTGAAGATAGGAGTACCACCAAGATGTGTTAGTTCAAGTTTTAAACAATACATATGGTTGCTAATATGATGAAGCAATGCTTTGAGTTACATCCTCTATGGATGTTTAGTAGGCGTAAGTTACTGTCGCATTGTGCTTTGGACTAGGTCTAAAAGAATGAATAGTGTCAAATCTTGGGCTTAAGCCACTTTGGAGACTTTGTTAAGAAAGAATGCATGCTATATTAAGGTGGAGAAGCAATCCAACGTAACTAAGAAGTAGTGTCCATAACCATGAAAAGCTAGAGAACTATTGAATATTGAAGAAGTTTTCGGGGCTGAAGATAAGAGTACCACCAAGATGAGTTTGTTCAAGGCTTAAACAATACATATGGTTGATTATATGATGAAGCAATGATTTGAGTTACAACCTCTATGGATGTTTAGTAGACATAAGTTACTGTCACATTGTGCTTTGGACTAGGTCTAAAAGAATGAATAGTGACAAAGCTTGGGCTTAAGCCACTTTGGACACTTTGTTAAGAGAGGATGCATGCTATATTAAGGTGGAGAAGAAATTCAACGTAACTAAGAAGCATAATCCATAACTATGAAGAGCTAGAGAACCATTGAATCTCTAAGAGGTTTTCGTGGGTTAAAGACAGGAGTACAACCAAGATGAGTTAGTTCAAGGCTTATACCACACCTATGGATGCTTATATGATAACACAATGCTTTTAGTTACAACCTCTATGTATGTTTAGTAGGCATAAGTTATTATCGCTTTATGCTTTGGACTTTCTCTAAACGAATGAATAGTGCAAGGCTTAGGCTTAAGCCACTTTGGTAAGAGAGGATGCCCACTATATTAAGGTGGAGAAGCAATCCAACGTAACTAAGAAGCAGTATCCATAACCATGAAAGGCTAGAGTGTTGAAATATGTGATCTCAAGAAGAAGAATTCAAACACAAGAGAAGGAGGGAAAAGGAGAAAACTAGTTGAAAAGGAACTAGAAGGAGAACAAGTTGAGAAGGAACTAGAAGAAAAGGAAGCTGTTGGATCTCAACTAGATGATCTAACTAAACTAAGTAAGGAAGCAAGGAGAGGTATGGGCACAAGCATGGGGTGCCAGAGAGAGGCATGGAGCGCAATACTGTTGGAGTAGGTGAGCTGCTCCCTCCTCTCTTCTTCACGCAAAACCCCTCTTCTCTCCTTCCTTCTTCACGCCATTCTTCTCTTCTTCTGCGCCTCCTCTTCTTCCTCTATGTAAAGTCTATAAATATGTGTGTAACCTCTTGTAAAGATTTGTGTGACTAAGAGAATAAAATACATACAAACTTCCATAATCTCTTGCTATTCTCACTCTTAGTCTCTAAACATTCTTCAATCTCTTTAAACTTATAATTTCTACATAGAGAACCATTTGTTGAAATTCAAGAGATTATGTGTTTAAGAAGAAGTTTCAAGCTGAATGTTTCTCATATAAATTATTCAAGACATTACAACCATATTTATACAAGTATTGAAATCGAGTGAGGAAGAAGAAGGGAGTAACTCGAGTTGGCTAACTTGGGGTGAGTAACCCGAGTTAGCACATCGAGTTACCTCCTGTACATCCACTATTTCTGCTGCGCCCATCCCTTGTGTCTGACCGCCCATGCCATCGCCGATGCTGCAACTTGCTTGTTCTCTTTAGCTTAGTTGATCTTCTAGTTCACTTCCAACCATAACTAGTTTGTTCTCAACAGCTTCCTTAACTTACTCTCCTTTATTAATCCTTAGTTCTTCCTTATTTATTTTGCCATTCTCAACACTCCCCCTGAAGACTGGCCGGTGAGGATTCCATAGGCCAATCTTGTCATGAATATACTCGCATACGCCCAACGAAGTAGCCTTGGTGAAGATATCAGCCATTTGATCCCCACTTCTCACAAACTTAGGAGTGATCAATCCATCTTGAATTTTTCCTCGGACAAAATGACAATCTGCTTCAATGTGTTTTGTCTGTTCATGGAAGACTCGATTTAGAGCTATGTGTATTGCAGCTTGGTTATCACAATAAAGACTCATTGATCTGGTCTCATGAATTCCGAGATCCCTAAGTAATGCCCTTAGCCACATCATCTCCTTTGATACTTCCTTCATTGCTCTATATTCTGCCTCATCGCTTGAAAGAGCAATCACCTTCTGTTTTTACTTCTCTAAGTCACAAGATTGCCTCCTACAAAGGTGCAATACCCAGTTGTTGATTTTCTATCTTGTTTATCTCCTGCCCAATCCGCATCACAGTAAGCTTCAACCTTAATATGCCCATTACACTCCATCCATATTCCCTTTCCAGGAATCCCCTTGAGGTATCTTAATATTCTCTCCACCATGCCCCAATGGTGTGTTTTAGGCGCTTACATATGCTGACTTACTCTATTTACTGCAAAACAGATATCAGGCCGTGTTATTGTTAAGTATATCAGCTTCCCTACTAGTCTATGATATTGCTTAACATCCGGCCATGCCTCTTCTCTCCTTGCATCTTGGTATACTTCTTCAATAGGTGTTTTTGCTGGTTTTGATCCTAACTTTCCAGTTTCTTTTAGCAAATCCATCACATACTTACGCTGTGATATAAACATCCTATTTGGCTCCCGAGTCATCTCAATGCCCAGAAAATACTTCAGCTCCCCCAAATCTTTGATGTCAAAAGACGACCTCAAAATCTCCTTAGTTTTCTCAATACCTTCAACATTATCTCCTGTTATGATTATATCATCTACATAAATCAGGACTGCCACTACACCTTCTGTGTTTTTCTTGGTGAACAACGTATGATCAGCTTCGGATTTGACAAATTCTTTCTCCAATAAGCAGCTGCTCAATCTTTGATACCATGCCCTTGGTGATTGTTTCAACCCATAGATGGCTTTCTTTAATTTGCACACCTTGTTTACCCCTTCATAATATCCTTGAGGAGGAGCCATAAACACTTCTTCTTCCAGATCTCCTTGTAAAAATGCATTTTTCACATCCATTTGCCATAATCCCCATGAAAAATTAACCGCAATTGATAACAAGATCCTACCGTATGTAATTTAGCTACAGGGGCAAAGGTCTCAGTGTAGTCTTCTCCATAGACTTGTGTGTATCCCTTGGCCACTAGTCTAGCTTTGTATCGCTCAACCTCCCCTGAGCTTTTATACTTGATTGTATACACCCATCTACACCCTATAAGTTTATTCCCTCTTGGTAGTTCAGTCCTGCTCCACGTATTATTTCTCTCCATGGAGTTGATTTCTTCCTCCATAGCCTAAACCCATCTCTTATCCTTACACACCTCTTCATAAGATGTTGGGACTTGGTCCTCATCGATCTTGGTCAGGTAGGCTTGGCTATTGTTGGGAAAATGCACTAATGAACAATATTCATCAATAGGGTACCTTATAGTGGTCTTTAAATTTTCTTCTTGTTTGAAGCGTTGTCTACTTGGTAAGAGAGGGATGCTGTCGCCTATAGGATCAGGATCACAGCCTGCCATATGCCCAGAACATCCCTTACTTATGGTAGATAGCACCTCAGTCTTTGTTTCTTCTTGTTGAGCCTTAGCCATGCCATTATAATATACCCTTGTGTTTTTCCAATTTTTAGAAAAAAACTTTACTCTTGTGCTTCTTCTTAGAGTGGGTTCGGGATCTTGTAATACTTCCTCCTCTTCATGCTCAGTCTCCCCCTCAACTCTTGAAAAAACACCGTCTTCAACCGGAAGATTTAAGATGTCACATTCCCTAGAAGATGAGCTTCCAGCTAATGAGTGTGATTCATTACTTCTATCCTCATTTCTTCCCTCTTGTTCATCTTGAGTTCCTTCTAGCATATCATTGCTTGTATCTGCACCAATGTCATTGGTCAAGATACTTTTCTGAATTTGCACTCTATCCATATTGGAGCACACAATGTCTTTTAGCTCTTCCCATTTTTCCTTTGCGAAGTACCCAATCTTCTCATCAAACTGTACTTCTCTTGAAACATATATCCTTCTGGTCTCTGGATGAAAGCATTTGTATCCCTTTTGAGAAGTTGAGTATCCCACAAAGATACACTTGACACTCTTGGGCTCTAGTTTGCTCCTTTACGCTTTAGGGATGAATACATAGCATTTACACCCAAAAACTCTTAGATGATTAATACTTGGTTTTATCCCATTCAAAACTTCAAATGGAGACTTGTTTCCTAGACTTTCAGGTTGTAGGCGGTTGATTACATAGCATGCTGTCATTACTGCATCTCCCCAGAACTTCTTAGGGACACCTCTATCAAACATCATGCTTCTAGCTACATCCAGTAGGTGCCTATTCTTCCTCTCCGACACCCTATTTTGTTGTGGAGTTTATGCGCAAGAAGTCTGGTGTATTATCCCATTATCATCCAACATCTTCTTGAATTTATTGCTTATATACTCCCCACCATTGTCACTTCGAAGAGTCTTGATTTTTAACCCAAACTGATTAAGCACATATTTGAAGAATTTCTGAAAAAATTCAAACACTTGGCTTTTAGAACTCATTAGTGTTACCCATGTATACTTTGATTTTTGATCAATAAAAGATACGAAATATTTATATTGATCCTTAGAAATACATGGGGCTGTCCACACATCAGAGTGAACCAAATCAAAACACTTCTCATATGAAGTTGTTGATTCTTAAAGCGCCTTTCTACAATGTTTTCCTAATATGCAAGCTTCACACTCTTTATCTGGTAGGGTGAGGTTGGGCAAGACCATGCTCAGCACCTTGTGGCTTGGATAACCAAGCCGTGAGTGCCATAAAGGGCTTGTACCAACCAAACTAACCGCAAACGACTTTACTCCATTGTCTTCCTCTTTATTTAGTAAATAGAGACCATCTTTCACTCCTCCTGTTCCAACCACTTCTTTGGTCTTATTATCCTGAAACTCAACCAGGTCAGATCCAAAAATAACCTTGCAATCCAAGTCTTTAGTTTTTCTGTGAACTGACAATAGATTAGAGGTAAACTCTGGAACATATAAGGCTTTAGTGTTTTTTTCTAAAAATCTCTAGGTCTCCAATTCCTTCTATTGGAACCTCCTTCCCATTTGCAATTCTAACATTTCCCTTATATGGTTTCACGTTAGTTAACAGTTTGTCATTACTAATCATGTGATGACTAGCTCCAGAGTCCACAATTACCTTGTCACTAGTTTTATTGACAAAGAACTTCTTACCTGATTCGGCAAGCTTGGAGATACCCTTGATGAGGGCCTCCAAATCAGACTTCTTCACCAAGGCATCATTCTCAGCACTTGCTGCCCCAGCAAAGTTCCTCGGCCCTTGACCGCTCCTTCTCAGCCTCACTGGTTTCAAGTGTGGGTGAAGAGTCCAGCACTTGTTTCTTGTATGCCCTTTCATTTTGCAGTGTTCACACTCAAGAACCCTCCTTTCTCCATAGAATTGGTTTCTTTGTGCTACATGCGCTATCTCACCGGGGGATTGAAAAGACTTCTAGATCCTTCCTCCTTCTGGATTTGTTTACATACCTCATTCAAGGTTGGTAACTTGTCAAACCGCAGGATATGTTGAATAAGTCCCTTGTATGAGTCATTGAGCATGAGTAGCAGCCCAAACACCTGGTCTTGTTCTCTCCTCTCACCCAGTTCCTTAGGATCATTGGTTGGTGGCCTCAGTATTTCAAGTTCTGCCCACAACCCTCTATAGACCCCAAACAGATCCTTAAATGTCTTCTCTTCCTGTTGAAGATCATTTAAGGCTTTTTCACTTGAAAAATCTTGGAAATATTGGACATATTCCCTTACACTCCCTTGAGTGTCTCCCATAACTCCTTTGGTATTTCAGAGTAAGAGTATGCAGCAAGGATTGATGGCTTAAGAGAGCTTTGAAGCACCGCTAAGACCTGTTGGTCTTCTTGCTCCCACTTTTGTTTCCTTATGCCGTCACCACCAGACCCAGCACCTTCATGGCTGTTTCTTCTCCAACAGCTTCTTCTGGAGCTTCTACATAACTCCATAGTCCATGACTCATCAAGGCCGTTCTTGTAGTCCTTGACCACAGCAAGTAGTTCTTTCCATTGAGAACCACCGGTAGAATGATTTGCTTTTGCATCTCCATTAGATTCGTTCAGAGAATACAACAATGGAATAGAGTATGAAGAATAGATAGTTTTTATGATACGGCAACAGCTTGAATTTTTAAAGATATAGTTTGGATCTTTAAACTTGCTCTGATACCATGTTGAAATTCAAGAAATTATGTGTTTAAGAAGAAGTTTCAAGCTGAATGTTTCTCATATAAATTATTCAAGACATTACAACCATATTTATACAAGTATTGAAATCGAGTGAGGAAGAAGAAGGGAGTAACTCGAGTTGGCTAACTTGGGGTGAGTAACCCGAGTTAGCACATCGAGTAACCTCCTGTGCATCCACTATTCCTGCTGCGCCCATCCCTTGTGTCTGACCGCCCATGCCATCGCCCATGCTGCAACTTGCTTGTTCTCTTTAGCTTAGTTGATCTTCTAGTTCACTTCCAACCATAACTAGTTTGTTCTCAACAGCTTCCTTAACTTGCTCTCCTTTATTACTCCTTAGTTCTTCCTTATTTATTTCGCCATTCTCAACACCATTGAATCTTAAAGAAGTTTTCGGGGCTGAAGATAGGAGTACTACCAAGATGAGTTAGTTCAAGGCTTAAACAATATATATGGTTGCTTAAATGATGAAGTTATGGTTTGAGTTACAACCTCTATGGATGTTTCTGTTGTAATTAAGAGTATGGAGGCTTAGGGATTGTTGAGAGAGTGATAGTTGTGGCGTGAGAATGATAAGGAGTTTGAGGTTTGGATACATAGAGAATGTTTAGGATGAAGATGGTGGCGTGAGTATTGATGTAATGAGAATGAGAATGATAATGGTTGATGAAATAAGATGAACTAAGGAGAAGGATGGCGTCGGAGAGCTAAAGCTCCACCGGCGCCTTTAGGAAGATAAACAAAGCTTCCTTTACTCTTTTAATCTTCTTATTCTCTTATTCACAACACTTTCTTTACATTAAGTTGACATAGATATTTATAGAGAAGAGGTTACAAACAACAAGACAAGAAGGAAGAAGAAGCGTGAAGGATAAAGGAGAGAAGAAAGAAATTGGCGCCAAGAGGAGAGAAGGGAGCAGCTCACTGTTTGCCTCCTGTTCATGCTGCGCCCATACCCTGCTGCTGACACCTCCATGCTTGTGTCCATGCCCCTCTCTGGCGCCCCATGCTCTCCTTTGCTTCCTCTTTTCCACTTAGTTAGTCTTCTAGTTAGTATGTAACAGCTTCCATTCTTCTACTTACATCCTAACCAAGACTTCTTCTAGTTCCTTGTGAACTAGGTTTCCTTTCCCTATTCCTCTTGTGTTTGAATTCTTCTATCATAGAGATCACATATTTCAACAGTTTAGTAGGCATAAGTTACTGTCGCATTGTGCTTTGGACTAAAGAACTTTGAGTTTGAAGATAATAGAGAATGAATGAGAAGATGATGATGGAGAATGGCGAGATAAGAAGAGAGAGTTTATGATAGAGAATGGCGAGATTGAGAGAGAGAGAGAGAGTTTCTGTATTGTTATCTTCTTATTCTCACACTTTCTTTACAAGAGATTACATGTATTTATGGATATTTACATTGGAGAAAGGAAGAGACAATGAAGAGGAGAAGGATTTGCGTGAAGAAGAGGAAGAGGAGGAGTGGTTGAACTGCTCCAACAGTGCCGCAGCCCATGCCCTGACCTGATGCTCCCCATGCTGCTCCTTGCTTCCAATTATCTACTTAGTTAGCTTCTAGTTCATTTGTAACAGCTTCCCTTTCCCTTTATCCTTTCTTTCCAACTGATCTCTTTCCTTCTTTTCCCCTTTGATTACTTCACTATTAATGTGATCACTCTTCTCAACACTCCCCCTCAAGATTGGTCGATGGAGATCCTTTAGACCAATCTTGGCATTGATGTGATCACATGTGATAGATGAGGTTGCCTTGGTAAAGATAAAACCGATGGGAGCAATGTATTTCTAATGCACTCACAGCAAGATGAGTCAACCTCTGAGGTAAGGCGCTTTCTCTGTGTTTCTGTCAAGTGATAAGTTTTCCTTATCTGTCACGAAAAGAAGAGATTAGAAGAAATGAGGAAGAACAGAAATAAGAAGAAGACGTGAAGGAGGCAGATAGAAAGAGGGGAAGATGAGAGTTGTAATGTAGATTTTTCATAAGATAAGCCACTTAGGGTTTTTGGTAAGTCTTAAATACAACATTACTTAAGTAAACGACATAGCATTGTAAATTGATAAGTTAATGTAACCCTCTATTTCATTTGGAGTCACTTAACTTCTTCTTCAGCATCTTTCGGTTAAACCTTCCACTTCTACTCTTCTTTCTTACAAATGCTAAAGGTACCATTAGCTTATCACAAAACCTCCATACTCTTTCCCTTCGTCTGTATGTAAAGCCGGTTAAGAATTTACCGCAATCTGTTGCGAAATCCGCTTTAGTTTTGAGAATTATTCTTACCTCAGATAACAATAGAGCCGATGTTTTGTTCAAAATCTCCTCCACGAATTTCTCGGGGTTCTTGAAAGGTGATGGGACTGAAGTTCCCCCTACACTTTTCTCCATATCCGCTAGCTTGTTCGGTTTGGCTGCAAAGATTGAGAAAACTGAGTTATATAAACCAATCCTTTATACAGTTTCGCAAGAAAATGGAGCAGATAGTTAAAACCTATTAGTGTTGGCTTAATCTCGGCTGACACATTCTTTGGAGAAGGGGATTGTGTAGAAGATGATTTATTTGGAAGCTCGGGAACAACAACTGAACCAGATGGGACATAAACAGCTAGATCTGGAGGCTGGTCTTTACCAACTACCGGGTTAGCCTAAAACAGCAAACCCATAGTTTACTATTAACCCCGAGTAAAGGAACATGAGGTCTCAAGTTAAAAGGTTTGGAACATTTGCCTCAAGGTCAATGTATACGGGATCTCTCCCAATCGACTGAAGGTTACTAATGTAGAAATAAATTAAAAAAAACTTTGCTTCTTAAGTTGGTATTGTATCTCTTTCGATAAGGCTTGAACTTGAACACTGACAAAACAATAAAAGAAAAGACTAATGAAAGAGCTTACAGATTGAGACATCGTTAGACAATGGGTGGAAGATGCAGCGTTTTTGGTTCTTAAAATTTTTGTCTAACAAGAGCGACACATCTCTTTAACAAAAAGAATTTTTTTTTAACATGAATGTAAATCAACAGAAGTAATTAAGATGGAAAAAGAACACATATGAACCAATATCAAGGTAGATGATACCTTGCTGATTCATTTACAATTGCAAACGGAGTAACACATCCAAGTGACACCTTGAAAAACAAGGAAATACCATACTGTAATTGTCAAAGATTGACTCACGAAACTAAGATAAATTCATGAGGATTTGTTCTAGTTCTAGAGTACGCTAAACAAAACAATCTTATCACCTTATGCAATCCGATTTGAAGAAACTAATCTCATAGAATTGCCAAAAAAAATTATTACCTCCTTTTTTAGGAGCAATGAACAATACCTGCAATAGTTGACCAAGTGCTTCTTCAGGAGCCATTCGTATTCCTCCTTTTCCTAAACCATTGGATTGTATCAAAAATTTGGAATCATACGAGAGGTAAAACAACTGTTGAAAAAAATAAAATCGAAAGGGGCTTAGGCATTGTGATTCCATATATCGAACTCTTTAACCTTAAAAGATCCCAATTGAAATAAGATTCCAGATTCCGACTAAAATATGTGTTACGAAATAATGATATCAATCTCATAACCTAATTCATTCTATAGACTAAGGCATTATGATTTCTAATATTTTGTAATTTTAATAAGATTTAAATATATAGTATATATTTTGAATCTAACCCGTAAATTTCAAATATATCATTATCTTTTTCTATTTTTCCTGTATTTTTTTCCTTTTTCTCATTTTATGAGGTTTTATCTAGTTATCCAAACTTTAATTTTTTATTTATATACAATATATAAAAGACTAAATATTTATTCTGAAATATTATTATACTAACTGCATTTATTTTAAAGGTTTTGATTTGTTAATATTAAATAATTTTAGATTAAATTTCTGAAAACTATGAAGTTATGAAAATAAAATAGTTTTTTATGTTATTAAACTTGTTGTTTTGTATAACTTCTATTATTTTATTGTATACCCTTTTATACCCTAAAATCTCATGTAGACCCTTTTAGCATTAAATAGTTTCAATTTTTTGTATAATTTCTATTATTTTGGTGTATATTTTGATGATGTTTTCCTGTTTTATTTTTTTCCAGATGTTGATTTTTCTTTTTAAGTTTTTGGTAAGAAGTTAATGTATCATTTCTGTATATAATAAACTCATTAATTTGTGTAATTTCTATTATTTTATTGTATATTTTAGTGATATTTTCTATTTTTAAATTTTTGCAGATATTAATTTTTCTCTCTAAATATTTTGGCAAATATCTATTTTTCTTTTTCTAGTTTTTGGTAGGTTAGCATAATTTTATTTGATAAATATCATGTTAACCAATAAGGTCGGATTTCTAAAATCCTATGTGGACATATTTAGCTTCGAGTAACTTCAACTTTTATATAGTATACACTAGGTTTTTTATCCGCGCTACGCATGGATCTAATTTAAATAATTTATTTAATATATAATTATATATTTTTAATTATTGTGGGTTTATATTTATCAATTTAAATATATTTTGTATATGTTAAATTTTATAAGTTTATATACTGTAGTAATATATAATATAACAATTTTTGGTTTAGTTTTCTTAAAGTTTTTCTGAATATATTTATTTATTTATTTATAAGTATTTAGTAATTGAAGTTTAATATACAATATAGTTTTTTAGAAACATATTGAAATATAATGTATACTTTTCTCAATTTTATTTATGTTTTTAATCATACAAAAATAGAAATATAGTTCGACAATAATTTTTAAAGATCGGAAGTGGAGTAATTTCTCCATACATGAACTTGATCATAGATATTTGTATCTAGGTACTTGTTTTGTATTTTTCTGTTATATCTTTTAGTCATTATCTACATTCTCATTTAACAACTCTCACCACCATTAATCAGGTTTTCAATAGAAATGATGTTTCAAATCAAATTATATGTGATTAAAAAGTTTTATTTTATTTTATTTCTATTCATCTATTGTTTGAAAATATTAAGGTTTATGATTTTCACATAAAACATTATAATTGTTGACCTTTTTGGTAGATTGTAGTTAGATAAATATATTTTTACAAGAGATAACCTTTAACTTCAAATAACTATAGTCAATGAAACTTTGAATGCATGATAATTAAGCAATTGAGACTACTTCTTTTCTCCGATCAATTAAAAATATTTAGTCAAAACCTTTACACATGAGTAGCAACAATTGGTAATTCAATTATGAAAAATTGACAACTATTCTTATTAAATTATGTTAAAGCTGATTTTAAATAAAATATAATAGTAATTACTTGCTTATATGGAGAGAAATTTAACTCATAAATTATAATTATACAAATCGTTGATGCTCTTTAAGACCATAAATTGCAATTCTAAATTTCTAATTATATTTTCAATATTAATAAAATTTAATTAAATTAATTGTGAAAAGAAAACTAAATTTTTACATGAAGGATGAATAAACGAATTTGATTGTGAAATAGATAGAGTAGTTCAAGAAAAGACTAAAAGTTCAAGTAAGATAAAAAAATATTAATTAGAATTATTTTTATCAAAAACCAAAAACAAAGAGGTTGGCTATGTCCAAAACATGGTTAGGTTAAATATCTGTGCCAAAATTCTTTCTAATTTAAAACAAACTAAAAGTAGTAAATATGAACTTTCTTTGTTTATGACTTATGTTTGTTGAGATAGATGCTCTTTCAAGTGATAGAATAATCAAAAAGAATTCAAACTCAAAGAAAGGAGGGAAAAGGAAACTAGTTAAAGAAGAACTAGAAGGAAAAGGAAGCTGTTGGATATCAACTAAACAAGCTAACTAGGAAGCAAGAAGGTATGGGTAAAGGTATGGGCGCAGCATGGGTGAAGTATGGGCGCTGGTGACTGTTGAGACACTGTTGGAGTAGTTTGGCTTCTCATCTCCCATGCTTCTCCTTCCTTGCACGCCTCTCTTGTTATATGATTCTCCTTTCTTCTTCTCTTATGTAAAAAGTCTATATAAACTCATATAAACCTCTTGTAAATGCAGAGAAAGTGAATAAGAGAATAAGAACACAAGAAATTTCAGAAACTCTCTTTCTCTCTTATCTCGCCATTCTCCTCCATTCTCCTTCATTTTCTATCATCTCCTAACTTAAATTTCTACATGGTATCAGAGCAGGTTGAGTGTTCAAGCGCTTAACCTCTTTTAATTCTTCTAACACTCTACAAATCTTCTAATCTATAACAATACACTTCCTTAGTTCTATTCACTCTGAGATTAATATCCTTGAGATCATAGGATCTTCAAGTTGTGAAAGGACTAAGATTGTGTATTATTACTAGAAAATGGAGACTAATAGAGTAACAATCTCAGTTATGCTCAAAGGAAACAACTATATTCTTTGGGAAAAAACCACTAAAACCATCCTTAGAGGCCAAGGACTTTGGCGGTATGTTGAGCCAAAGGAGGGAACGGAAGTTATTGTGAGAAATGAGAAGGAGGAAGCTAAGGAAGAGCAAGAAGAACAATACACTCTTTCTTTACTTCAAAGCTCATTAGAACCAAACATCTTGGCGGCATACTCATATGCGGATACTGCCAAGGAGTTATGGGATATACTCAAGGGAGTATATGGAAACATCTCAAATATATCAAGAATATTTGAGGTGAAGAGGGCGTTGAATGAGCTTCAACAAGAGGAGAAGCCATTCAAGGAAATGTTTGGAGAATATAGAAGCTTGTGGGCTGAGTTGGAGATTTTGAGGCCACAAACTCTAAACTCCAAAGAATTAGATGAAAGGCGTGACCAAGATCAAGTGTTTGGACTTCTCTTGGCACTCAATACATCTTACACGGACCTCATTAAACACATACTAAGATTTGAGAAGCTGCCAAGTCTAGCGGTAGTATGTGGGATGATACAAAGAGAGGAGGGGTCAAGAGACCTATTTCGTGCGCAAAGCTGCACAGTTTGCAAAGAGGAACCTCACATTTAGAGACAAGAGGATGTTGGAATGTGAGTATTGCAAGATAAAGGGACATGCAAAGGAGAAATGTTGGATTCTCCATCCGCATTTGAGGCCTAAGCAAATAAAGGAGAGTGAAGATGGGCATAAAGCTTTCATGGGAGTGGTACAAAAGGTTGAGGATACTGTTAAAAGATCCGAGTTTGAAATTCTCATCAAGAGCTTAGCTAAATTGAGAGAATCTGGTAAAAGTTTTCTTAGCTCTAAAGGCGCCATAAGGAAGGGTGAAGTTATTGTGGATTCAGGAGCCTCTCATCACATGATCAAGGACCAAGACATGCTAAAAAACCTTGAGCCTTATCATGGAAATGTACAAGTAGCCAATGGATGCTCAGTCCCGATTGAAGGTGTAGGAGAACTAGAACTTTTCAACAAAGAGACTAAAGCATTGTACATGCCTAGCTTCTCATCTAACCTCCTATCAGTCCATAAAGCTACAAAAGATATGGGTTGTGTGGCATTGTTTGGGAGTGACTTTGTTGAATTTCAAGATCCTAAGTCAAAACATGTACTTGGGAAAGGGAAAGTGGAAGATGGGATTTACCTCTTGAATGTCAATAAACAAGAGGAGTCGGCTCGCGGAATTAAAGCAAATATGGAAGTTCTTGATAAAAAGAAGATTGGAGATAGCCCATTATGGCATGAGAGGTTAGGACACCCAAGCTCAGCCATTCTAAAAAAGGCCTTACCCAATCTTATTCAAGAAGAAGTAGTATGTGAAGCTTGTGTGCTAGGGAAGCATTGTAGACAAGTTTTTCCGAGTTCATCTACAACTTGTGATGAAGTCTTTGGCATGGTGCACTCAGATGTATGGACTGCTCCATGCAACTCTCGTGACCAATACAAGTATTTTGTATCATTCATTGATGATAAGTCAAGATATACATGGATAACTCTTCTACCTTCCAAAGATCAAGTCTATGAGGCATTCATAAACTTCATGCACTACGTCACTACCCAATTCAAAGCAACAATCAAAGTCTTGAGAAGTGACAATGGAGGAGAGTATGTGAGTAATCGATTCAAGTCATTACTCAACCAACATGGCATTGTCCATCAAACATCATGCGCATACACTCCACAACAAAACGGTGTAGCTGAGAGGAAAAATAGGCATCTAATGGAAGTAGCAAGGACTATCATGATTGCCAAAGATGTACCCAAATTTCATTGGGGAGATGCGGTGATGACTTCAAACTACTTGATAAACCGACTTCCAACCAAGAACTTGGAAGATAGGTCACCGTTTGAAGTGTTGTACAAGAAGAAGCCGAGCTTACATCATCTCAAGGCGTTTGGATGTAAGTGCTTTATGTTTCTACCAGAGGGTCAAAGAAACAAGCTTGAACCTAGAAGCATGAAGTGTGTTTTCATTGGATACTCACCAACTCAAAAAGGATACAAGGTCTACAATCCGGAGACAAGAAGGGTCCATGTGTCTAGAGAGGTGAAGTTCAATGAAAAAGAAAGCTTCTATGGAACTAAGAATCAGGATACCCTTGGAGGTATGGTCTCATCGTCTTTGGATTGGATGCTGTTCAATGAAGCGCCAATAACAAGGGATGATATACAAGGAGAAAGCGCATCATCTGAGAACATCATGGAAGGTGAAGATGCAGTTGATACACATATTGAACCAGATCATGATCCTGCTGAAGAAGAAGCGGATGTTGACGGAGAAGAACCTGAGCCAATCATAACTCTAAGAAGAAGTACAAGACAGAGGCGACTGTTGGAATATGTGATCTCAAGAAGAAGAATTCAAACTCAAGAGAAGGAGGGAAAAGGAGAGAACTAGTTGTAAAGGAACTAGAAGGAGAGCTAGTTGATAAGGAACTAGAAGAAAAGGAAGCTGTTGGATATCAACTAGACAAACTAACTAAACCAAGTGAGGAAGCAAAGGAGGCATGGGCGCTACAGGGAGAAAGCATGGGCGCTGCAGGGAGAAAGCATGGGCGCTGCAGGGAGAAAGCATGGGCACCTAATGGAGAAGGCATGGGCACCTAATGGAGAAGGCATGGGCGCCTAATGGAGAAGGACTCACCTCTCTTCCTCTTTGTAACTTCTATATAAACACATGTAAAGCTCTTATAGAAAATATGAATACAAGAAAAAAATCTTATTACATTCATTCTCTCTAAATCCTCTCATCATTCTAAACACTATATAATCATCTAAACTCTTAAAATCGACAAAGTTCTTCATGGTATCAGAGCAGGTTTATCCTTTAACCGCTTAATCTTCATCTTATAATTCTTCTATCACTCTACAAAGCTTCTAATCTATAACAATACATCCTCCTAGTTCTATTCACTCTGAGATTAATATCCTTGGGATCATAGGATCTTCAAGTTGTGAAAGAACTAGAATTGTGTATTGTTACTAGAAAATGGAGACAAATAGAGTAGGAATCTCAGTCATACTCAAAGGAAACAACTATCTCCTTTGGGCAAAAACCACTAAGACCATTCTTAGAGGAAGAGGACTTTGGCGATATGTTGAGCCAAAGGAGGCGGCGGAAGCTTTAGTGAAAAATGAAAAAGAAGAAGCTATGGAGGAACAATACACGCTCTCTCTTCTTCAAAGCTCACTAGAGCCATCCATCTTGGCGGCCTACTCATATGCTGATTCCGCCAAGGAACTATGGGATATACTCAAGGGAGTATATGGAAATGTCTCAAATATATCAAGAATATTTGAGGTAAAGAGGGCGCTGAATGAGCTTCAACAAGAGGAGAAGCCATTCAAGGAAATGTTTGGGGAGTATAGAAGTTTGTGGGCCGAACTGGAGATCTTGAGGCCACAAACTATGGACCCCAAGGAGTTAGGAGAAAGGCGTGACCAAGATCAAGTGTTTGGGCTTCTCTTGGCACTTAACACATCCTACAAAGATCTTATCAAGCACATACTCAGATTTGAGAAGCTGCCAAGTCTAGCGGAAGTATGTGGCATGATACAAAGGGAGGAAGGGTCAAGAGATCTATTCCGTTCACCAAGTGAGGCCGCACATCTTGCAAGGAGGAATCACACATTCGACAAGAGGGTGCTGGAATGTGATTATTGCAAGATGAAGGGGCACACTAAGGAGAAGTGTTGGACTCTTCATCCACACTTAAGGCCTAAGCGGCTAAAGGAGAATGGAAGTGGACCTAGAGCCTTCATGGGAGTCACACAACCTGTTGAAGAGATGGTCAGAAGATCCGAGTTTGAGGCTCTCATCAAGAGCCTAGCCAAGCTCACAGAATCCGGTAAGAGCCTATTTAGCTCTAAAAGTGCCATTAAGAAGAATAGGATCATTGTGGATTCAGGGGCTTCTCATCACATGATTAATGATCAAGACATGCTGAAAAATCTTGAACCTTATCATGGAAATGTACAAATAGCCAATGGAAGCTCAGTTCCGATTGAAGGGATAGGAGAGTTAGAGCTTTTCACAAAAGAAACTAAAGCATTATATATGCCTAGTTTCTCATCCAACCTTTTATCAGTTCATAGAGCCAC
Organism: Nasturtium officinale; assembly: GCA_963854855.1. Taxonomy (NCBI): domain Eukaryota; kingdom Viridiplantae; phylum Streptophyta; class Magnoliopsida; order Brassicales; family Brassicaceae; genus Nasturtium; species Nasturtium officinale. The sequence goes on from OY978500.1 coordinate 13,509,723, forward strand.
AAAAGATTTGGATTGTGTGGCAATGTTTGGGACTGACTTTGTGAAGTTTCAAGACCCTAAAACAAATCATGTACTCGGAGAAGGAAAGGTGGAGGATGGAGTGTATCTGTTGGAAACAAATAAACAAGAAAAGCTAGAAGCTCTTGGAGTAAAGGCGGATAAGGAAGTTTTTGACAAGAAGGAGATTGGAGATAGCCCATTATGGCATGGAAGGCTAGGACATCCAAATTCAGCTATCCTCAAAATGGTCTTACCCAATCTCGTTCAAGGAGAAGAAGGTTGTGAAGCATGTGTACTAGGGAAACATTGTAGACAGGTTTTTCCCTCTTCATCTACAACTTGTGATGAAGCTTTTGGCATTGTACACTCGGATGTATGGACCGCCCCATGTAACTCAAGAGATCAATATAAATATTTTGTTTCATTCATTGATGACTACTCAAGACACACATGGATCACACTCTTACATTCAAAGGATCAAGTATATGAAGCGTTTACTAACTTCACCAAATATATCTCTACCCAATTCAAGACCAAAATCAAAATCTTAAGAAGTGATAATGGAGGGGAGTATGTGAGAAAACGATTCAAGGAGTTACTCAATAACCTTGGTATCATACACCAAACATCGTGTGCTTACACTCCACAACAAAATGGGGTAGCAGAAAGAAAGAACAGACATCTCATGGAAGTAGCAAGAACCCTCATGATTGCCAAAGGAGTACCTACATTTCATTGGGGAGATGCAGTAATGACTTCAAGCTACTTGATCAACCGGCTTCCAACCAAAAATCTTGATAATAAATCACCATTTGAAGTGCTATACAAAAGCAAGCCAAGCGTGAATCATATGAAGACCTTTGGATGTACTTGTTATATGTTTCTACCGGAGGGACAAAGAAGCAAACTTGAACCTCGAAGTATGAAGTGTGTGTTCATTGGCTACTCACCAACACAAAAAGGATACAAGGTCTACAATCCGGAGACAAGGAGAGTCTATGTATCTAGAGAGGTGAGATTCAATGAAGAAGAAGGATTTTATGGAAACAAGAACCATGAAGCTCCGGAGGATGTGACTCCAGTATCTATAGATTGGAGGCGGGTTAGTGATGCTCCAATAAATGAGGTACAAGGAGAGAATGAATCATCTGAGAATATCATAGAGCAGGGAACTACGGATGATATACTGGAGGAATCAAACCAGAGGTTATCTGAAGCAGAAGAGGATGTGGAAGAAGAACCAAAATCAAGTATACCTCTAAGAAGAAGTACAAGACAGAGGCGACAACGTGTTTTCTATGGCTACAACAATTCTGCTATGCTCCAAGGAGAGTCTAGTACGAGTAATCTTCCTTGTGTGATAAGAGAGTGTCCTGAGCGTACGGCGAGCTTAGATCTCGATCCTATTGGCGACAGCACTCTCATATCACAAGGAGGAGATCACACTCAAACTAGTATTATCACATATCCCATTGAGCATTTCTGTTCCTTGGCGACATTACCTATGGAGCATGAAGTTTTTCTCACAAAAATCAGCAAGGAATACATTCCTAGCTCATATGAAGAAGCATGTGAGAGTGGAGTATGGGTGAAAGCCATGGAAGAGGAAATGATGTCCATGGAAAGGAATAATACTTGGTACTTAACCGACTTACCAAAGGATAAGAAGTCGGTTGGGAGTAGATGGGTGTATACAATCAAATACACAAGTGATGGGAAGATAGAAAGGTACAAGGCAAGGTTGGTAGCAAAAGGGTATACTCAAGTTTATGGGGAGGACTATACCGAGACATTTGCTCCGGTTGCTAAGCTTCATTCCATAAGAATACTAATCTCAGTGGCAGTGAACTTAAAATGGGATCTATGGCAGATGGATGTTAAGAACGCATTCTTGCAAGGAGACTTGGAAGAAAAGGTGTATATGGATCCACCCCAAGGATATCATAAGGAAGGCAACAAAGTTTGCAGATTGAAGAAAGCAATCTATGGGCTGAAGCAATCTCCAAGAGCATGGTACCAAAGGCTAAGCGCTTGTCTTTTGGAGAAGAAGTTCATAAGATCTGAAGCGGATCATACCTTGTTCACAAAACAAAGTGAAGAAGGAATTGTTGCCGTATTGATATATGTTGATGATCTAATCATCACAGGAAGTGACAAAGATGGAATAAATCAAATCAAGAAGATATTGAAGGCCGACTTTGATATAAAGGACGTAGGGGAACTTAAGTATTTCCTAGGGATTGAGATGACACGATTTGGAGATGGAATGTTCATTTCTCAAAGAAAATATGTCCTTGACCTCTTGGAAGAAACAGGGAAGCTGGGATCCAAGCCGGCTAAAACCCCAATAGAAGAAGGCTACCAAGAAAATCCTGAGGGGGAGCCATTGAAAGATATTAAGAGGTATCAAAGGATGGTGGGCAAACTCATTTACCTTACTATCACAAGGCCGGATATTTGCTTTGCAGTAAACCGTATGAGCCAACATATGCAAAGACCAACCATGCAGCATTGGAACATGATTGAGAGGCTGCTAAGGTATCTGAAAAACAATCCCGGGAAAGGCATATGGATGAAGGTTAATGGAAACACAAAGGTTCAAGGATATTGTGATGCGGATTGGGCTGGTGATAAGATGGATAGAAAATCCACATCTGGTTTTTGCACCTTTGTGGGAGGCAATCTAGTGACTTGGAGGAGTAAGAAGCAGAAGGTCATAGCCTTATCTAGTGCTGAAGCCGAGTATAGAGCTATGAAGGAGGTGACAAAAGAGTTAATTTGGATAAAGGCACTCCTAGATGATCTTGGAATAAATGAAGCTGAAGCAATGCTATTGTATTGTGATAATCAAGCTGCAATACATATAGCATCCAATCCAGTCTTCCATGAAAGAACCAAGCACATAGAAGTTGATTGCCACTTCGTGAGAGGGAAGATTCAAGAAGGAATCATCAAAACCGCCTTTGTAGCCAGCATGGATCAACTAGCGGATATCTTCACTAAAGCAACCTCAGCCATTACTTGTGATCACATTCATGGCAAGATCGGCCTTAAGGATCTCCATCGACCAATCTTGAGGGGGAGTGTTGGAATATGTGATCTCAAGAAGAAGAATTCAAACTCAAGAGAAGGAGGGAAAAGGAGAGAACTAGTTGTAAAGGAACTAGAAGGAGAGCTAGTTGATAAGGAACTAGAAGAAAAGGAAGCTGTTGGATATCAACTAGACAAACTAACTAAACCAAGTGAGGAAGCAAAGGAGGCATGGGCGCTACAGGGAGAAAGCATGGGCGTTGCAGGGAGAAAGCATGGGCGCTGCAGGGAGAAAGCATGGGCACCTAATGGAGAAGGCATGGGCACCTAATGGAGAAGGCATGGGCGCCTAATGGAGAAGGACTCACCTCTCTTCCTCTTTGTAACTTCTATATAAACACATGTAAAGCTCTTATAGAAAATATGAATACAAGAAAAAAATCTTATTACATTCATTCTCTCTAAATCCTCTCATCATTCTAAACACTATATAATCATCTAAACTCTTAAAATCGACAAAGTTCTTCAGCGACAACGTGTTTACTATGGTTACAACAACTCTGCCATGCTCCAAGGAGAGTCTAGTGCGAGTAATCTTCCTTGTGTGATAAGAGAATGTCCTGAGCGTACGGCGAGCTTAGATCTCGATCCTATTGGCGACAGCACTCTCTTATCACAAGGAGGAGATAACACTCAAACTAGCACTATCACATATCCCATTGAGCATTTTTGCTCGTTGGCATCATTACCTATGGAGCATAAAGCTTTTCTTGGAAAAATCAGCAAAGAATCCATACCTAACTCATATGAAGAAGCGTGTGAGAGTGGAGTATGGGTAAAAGCCATGGAAGAGGAAATGAAGTCCATGGAAAGGAATCATACTTGGTACTTAACTGATTTACCAAGGGATAAGAAGCCAGTTGGGTGTAGATGGGTGTATACAATCAAATACACAAGTGATGGGAGGATAGAAAGATACAAGGCAAGGTTGGTAGCAAAAGGTTATACTCAAATCTATGGGGAAGATTATACCGAGACATTTGCTCCGGTTGCTAAGCTCCACTCCATCAGAATCCTAATCTCGGTGGCAGTAAACTTGAAGTGGGATCTATGGCAGATGGATGTCAAGAACGCCTTCTTGCAAGGGGATTTGGAAGAGGAAGTGTATATGGATCCACCCCTAGGATATCATAAGGAAGACAACAAAGTTTGTAGATTGAAGAAAGCAATCTATGGGCTAAAACAATCTCCAAGAGCATGGTACCAAAGGCTAAGCGCTTGTCTTATGGAGAGGGGGTTCATAAGATCTGAAGCGGATCATACTTTGTTTACAAAACAGAGTGAAGGAGGAATGATTGCAGTCCTAATATATGTTGATGATCTAATTATCACAGGGAGTGACAAAGAAGGGGTTGATCAAACTAAGAAAATCTTGAAGGACGCCTTTGATATAAAAGACTTGGGGGAGCTTAAGTACTTCCTAGGAATTGAGATGACACGGTTTGAAGATGGAATGTTCATCTCTCAAAGGAAATATGTGCTTGATCTCTTGGAGGAAACCGGAAAGCTAGGATCCAAACCAGCTAAAACTCCAATAGAAGAAGGTTATCAAGATAGTCCTGAGGGGGAGCCTTTGGAGAACATTAAGAGATATCAAAGGATGGTGGGCAAACTAATCTATCTTACTATCACAAGGCCGGACATTTGCTTTGCAGTAAACCGTGTAAGCCAACATATGCAAAAACCAACCACACAGCATTGGAACATGATTGAGAGGCTGCTAAGATATCTAAAAAACAACCCCGGAAAAGGCATATGGATGAAGGCTAATGGAAACACAAAGGTTCAAGGATATTGCGATGCAGATTGGGCCGGAGATAAGAAAGATAGGAAGTCCACATCCGGCTTTTGTACCTTTCTAGGAGGCAATCTAGTGACTTGGAGGAGTAAAAAGCAGAAGGTCATAGCCTTATCTAGTGCTGAAGCCGAGTATAGGGCTATGAAGGAAGTAACAAAAGAGCTTATTTGGGTAAAGGCATTCCTAGAGGATCTTGGAATACATGAAACTGAAGAAATGTTGTTGTATTGTGATAATCAAGCTGCAATACATATAGCATCCAATCCGGTATTCCATGAAAGGACTAAGCATATAGAGGTGGATTGTCACTTTGTGAGGGGAAAGATTCAAGAAGGAATCATTAAACCTGCCTTTGTAACAAGTGAGAACCAACTAGCTGATATCTTCACCAAAGCAACCTCATATGTCACTTGTGATCGCATCCATAGCAAGATCGGTCTAAAGGACCTTCACCGACCAATCTTGAGGGGGAGTGTTGAGATAGATGCTCTTTCAAGTGATAGAATAATCAAAAAGAATTCAAACTCAAAGAAAGGAGGGAAAAGGAAACTAGTTAAAGAAGAACTAGAAGGAAAAGGAAGCTGTTGGATATCAACTAAACAAGCTAACTAGGAAGCAAGAAGGTATGGGTAAAGGTATGGGCGCAGCATGGGTGAAGTATGGGCGCTGGTGACTGTTGAGACACTGTTGGAGTAGTTTGGCTTCTCATCTCCCATGCTTCTCCTTCCTTGCACGCCTCTCTTGTTATATGATTCTCCTTTCTTCTTCTCTTATGTAAAAAGTCTATATAAACTCATATAAACCTCTTGTAAATGCAGAGAAAGTGAATAAGAGAATAAGAACACAAGAAATTTCAGAAACTCTCTTTCTCTCTTATCTCGCCATTCTCCTCCATTCTCCTTCATTTTCTATCATCTCCTAACTTAAATTTCTACAATTTACATATCTTTCTTTTGTTAAATGCTCAATAAGACTGTTGTACCACATACGTCAAGATTGTTTTAACACATATAATAATCTTTGCAATTTTACTGCACATAACTTTTGGCTTTGGATTTTAGTGCATTTCCTATATTAAACCCCTCGGAATTCTCATATAGATATCGGTATGATCCATATAAATATGTTGTAATAACATCAATGAGATGCATCTTTAGATTTTCATCAGCCACTAGACTCCGTAAAATTATAAACATGATTGCATTCAGAACGGGAAATATATTTCCTTATATCAATCCTGGGTATTTGAGACAATCATTGATCCACATGATGAGTTTTATATCTCATGATGAGTTTTATATCTCACAATCTTGTTTTTCTCATTTATTTTTGTGAATGAATACTCATTTATATCTAACAGGTTTCACATCTATGAGTGTGTGAGTGTAATAGGTCTAAATACATTTTGATTATTAAGGGAATCAGACTCAACTTGTATTGCATCTTTCCATTTTATCCAGTGTCTCTGTTTTGACATTCATATGCAGATCTTTTCTTCCTGATATATATCTTCTGACTCAAGGTATGAGAACAGTTCATCAAGATCATCAATTTCATTTGGTTTCCATATCTTTTCATTATGAATAATTTATAGAAACTTTATGATTCTCTCCAGTTTCATGATGTTCCATATCATCATTAGTCTCATGATTCGTCTCCTCAAAATATATTTTCTGCTGTTTTGGGAGTATTAGGCTTTTCAGCTTCCTTTTGTTTTATGGGTTTTATCCTTAGAACCAACATTGCTTCCATGCTATGATGAGGACATCAAGACCACATCTCAGTCAGAGCATGCCTCAAAGTGGAATCAGACCAAATAGAATTTAGAAGACAAAGTTATCAACTTTACAAACCGGGTGATCGCCAGCTTACCCAATTTGGACCTACATGTAGTCCTCAGACGATTCCAACCAGACCAAAGATATTTTGCTATTAATTGAGAACTGGACTCAAGTCGAAAACAATTTTGATTTAGGAGATATCAGTTTTCCAATTTCGCTCTCACCCAACTTGCTTTAGAATTTCTTAACTTGGATCTTTTCAAACGTTTATATGGCGAAAAGGGAAGATTCTACATCAACTAGAGGGTCCTAAGAGAATATTCCCATGCATAAATGACCATTGGATCAGGCGGATCCAACCCTATTCATCAACACACCCAGACTTACCATATATGGACCAAAGATCATTCAATGTCTAATCCCAACGTCTATATTATGATTTGGTGCGTCTAAAGGGATTTACTAAGAGGCTAAGAAGTCATGGAATCATCCAAAAGCTTTCAAGATACAAGAGCATGCGAATTTCCCTATTCTGGACCAAGCATTCAAGCCTTGCGGCTAGGTGATATCAAAGACAAACCCTTTGATATTTCTCATTCATTTTTCTTATAATTTTCTTTCCTTTTAAGATTTTAGACTGTTAGAGATTCCTAGAAATTGCACCTATAAATCTCTAGTCATTTTTACCATTGAAAAACGCTAGATCAAAATAAGTAATAAGAAACTATTTTTCTCACAAGTTGTGAATTCTTGTGTCTTTTGTTCTTTAGTTCTTATTGAGTGATTCCTTAAGTTTTTATTGAACTGCAAAATTAGTTGTTTGAGTAATTCATTCAGCTTATTTTGTTTCAAACAATTGAGCGAGCCGATCAAACTATCCCCCATCGCCGTAAGAACAATACTTTTGTTGTTCATACATCATATCTACCTTCTATCCCCTTCCGCTAGCCATAGGCTTGGAGTCCGTTTTATTCTGTTCTTGTTCAATCATACATCATCATTGACTCATGTAGAGAGATTCGTACGGCCAACTAGTTGATTCACCATCCTCCCATCCGCTGAGTACAAAATTAGAGACGTTCCTACATCATGCTCCAAGCATGTTCTAGACTCATGTGTATCATCCCCTCTTCCATGTCCTTGTGGAATTTCAAACCGCACAGGAACATTAAGAGATGTTATATATTTGGTAATCGTTTTGTTATCTGCAAAAGCATCATTTAACTGATTTGATATACTCGGAAAATATATAATTCGTCGAAATTCTAGTTCTGACTGTTTTTTTGGTTGGAAGAGGTTAGGAACTATGTCCCTCACTATTTATTCAGAAATTAAGAAAACAAACTACAGTTTGATCTGTCGTGGGCACGCAGTCCCCACAGCGTCCGCTACTAAAATTGAATTAAACATCTCCGGCATAGCTTCTAATATATGGAAACCTAAGGGTAATGTAAAAGCATAGTTCGTTAATCCATCTGCAAGACAATTAGCCTCCTTATACACATGAGAAATATGGACTATACAGTCCCTTGATAAAAAGCCATATCACAGACGTACTCTGAAAGACAAAGGATGTGACCCACTTATCCCTTTTTAAGAAAACCAACCACCACTTCCGAATCCACCTCAAGGTCTAAACGAGATACTCTTTGTTCCCACGCAATGTAAAGCCCATAATAAATTCCCCACAGCTCTGCCAAAGGTGTGGAACATATACCAATTTTTAACGAAAACCCCCCGCACCATTCTCCTTCACTATTACGCAACACCCCCCCCCCCCTGCAGCCGTTAAACCTGGATTCCCACGTGAAGCTCCATCTGTGTTAAGTTTCAACCAATCTTGCCTTGGTTTTCCCATGCTATCAGTCTCTCCACCCTACCAAAATCCTCCCTTGATCACCAACCTGTAGATTAGCAAGAGATACTTTCTTAGACAGGTCTTTCAAAAACTTCACCCTATCACGGCATTTTCTCGTTTCTCCAAAAACATTCCCGCTTCTCCATCTACAAGCCCACCACAGAGTCATTGCACAGAAAGTTGAACAGACTCTCCTCAAAAACTGTTGTATCACCTAGGTTTGTATACACCCACCCAATCAAAGACTGCTCAAAGAACACTCTCCTTTTCTGAATGGGAACTACCCAACTCCATATTTCTGCCATGGCTGGCAGTCATGGAGAACATGAATAATTGTCTCCTCTCCGCTCTTGCAAATATGACATATACCAATACCAGTAAGATGCCGTCTTTGCCTCTCCATATAAGTCATGATCACTTGGTTCATTCCCAGCCAAGGAAAAACTCTCACTCTTTCCGGCGCTGCTACCTTCCATACACGTTTAAAAAAATTTCCCAAGTCTGGTCTTGGTGTATCATCCCATGTAAGCAACGAGTAGGTTGAGGAGACAGAGAATTTACCATCCGAACATTCCCCTCAAGAGATACAATCCTTAGCTCCTGTTATATTGTCTATAATAATAGCCATTAAGCGCAATCTCATAATTGTTGGAAGATATGGTGTAATCCTATGGAAAATCCAACCTTCTCCATTCCTCCATAACTCTCTTACCCGGACTTCCGCATAATTTCCCGGTAAATCTCTAAGAACCTTATCATGTAAGGATTTATTCAATAGCCATTTATCCACCAAAACTAAATATTATGTCCATATCCTACAATCCAACTCAGTCCCGGTATCACCACATCTCTTAAGCCCACACATATACTCCGCCATGTAGAAGACCCAGTGTTCTTAGGCCAGATCCATGAAAAGTCATTTACCTCTTGTACTTTATATTTGCTGCACAACACTTTAGCCCATAGACTTCTCGTATCATGTATTAATCTCCATCACACCTTAGCCAACAGAGCTATATTCATCTCTTTTGTAAGTCGAATTCTGAGTCTCCCCTCTTGCTTCGGCCTACAGACCTTACTCCAAGCCACAAGGTGTTGTTTTTTTTTCCTCAGTACTACCCCAAAAAAACAGATCTAGATACTTTATCAAGTTTATCAACAATAGAGCTCGTTAAAGAAATAGTACTCATGGCGTGAACTGGAATTGATGACAGTACTGCCTTAGTGAAAGTTATCCCACCCGCCATGCTCAGAAATCTCCCTTTTCATCCAGCCAACCGTGAAGAAACTTTTTCTAACACATCCCCAAAACTTTCCTTATTTATTCTCTGTTTTAAAACCGACATTCCAAGCTATTTTCCAAGATCCTGTGTTGCTTGGATCCCACTCTCATCACTTATTAATTTCCCCAAATCTCAACTTACATATTCTGATAAATAAATCTTGGACTTCTCCAAACTAACCTTCTGTCCCGACACAGAACAATAAACTCTTTTCATCACTTGGATTTGAGCTAAAGATGCTTCCGCAAAAAGGATCAAGTCATCGACAAAACAAACACGAGAGAGTTTAAGGCCTCCTCGTGATAAGCTAATCGGTTTCCACTCCCGCTTTGTAATAGACATATCTATCTGGTGGCATAACCTTTCAAGTCAAAGCACAAAGAGATTTGGCGATAAAGGAACTCCTTGCCTAAGTCCTTTCTCTGGCACAAAAGTTTCAGATACTTCACCATTCCACAGAAGCTCATCGAAGGACTTCAAACACCTTTCATGATCCAGACGATCCATCTTTCAAGGAAACGCGCTTCCCGTAACGTATCTTCTAAAAAAATCCCATCTTATCCGATCATAGGCTTTCTCAAGATCAAGTTTCAACAGCATCCATCCCTTCCTCCTTTTTCTTTCTCATTAAATGTACTGCCTCTTGAACCACAATAATAGAATATGTGCTTAATCGTCCCGGTATAAAGCTTGAGTGTGCAGGTCCGGTTAGTTTTGATATGACTTTTTTCATCTTAACACTAGTTTTGTAATTGTTTTGAACAACACATTACATTAACTGATGGGTCGATATTGTTTTATACTCTCCGGTTTTACTATTTTTGGGATCAAAACCACTAATGCATCATTAATCCCCTCTGGAAGCTGTCCCGTTTCAAAAAAATCCAGAACAAAGCGTACCATCAAAACTCCCACCACATCCCAACATTCTTGATAAAAAAATAGGTTGATAGCTATCTGGCCCTGAAGTTTTATACTTTCCCATATTTCTTATCGAACTCTCCACTTCTAACAGAGTAAAATCTTTTTCCATGTCCAATAACTCGTCTCATGTCAGTGGCATGAAATCCTCTTTTGGTAAGGAGTCAACTATATAATCCTCATCTACCATGGAGTATAATATCTTATAATACTCAATCACCAACTTTTCCAGCTCCTCCGAGCTTGAGACCCACATTCCCTAATCATTCTTCAACATTTCTATCTGGTTTTATGCCTTCTAATAATTGTCGAAGTATGAAAGAATTTTGTGTTCCTATCCCCTAAACTATCTATTTCTCCCAGGATTTTCGAAACCACAACATCTCCTCTTTCTTTAATAAAACATCAGTTTGGGCAATCTCTAATTCATCCTGGACCGCTTTAATATCCTTAATCAGCTGGTCTTTACGTATTTGGACATTTCCAAAGACCTCTCATTCCATTTTTTCAACTTCGCCCTAAGTCCATTCAATGCAAGCGGAGTTGATAAATCTCTATTCCAAGAATTATCCAAAAGTTCTTTAGAGTCTGTGTGCTTCAACCACGCAGCCTCAAAGTGAAAACTGTCTTTTACTCGGGTTCCATGAAATACCATACAAAGTTGTGCATAAAATGGAGCATGGTCTGAAGATAGAAATGGAAGATGTGAAACTGAAGCATCTTGCCATTTCAATCTTGTAAGAGCACAACAAATTACTTGGTCCTCTCTTTTCGCAACACAAGTATTTCTATCTGTCCTCTTCTCCATGTAAACTTATTACCTTTAAAGGTCATATCAATAAAGATAACTGATTGATCCAGTCTCCAAAAGCTAATGAGTCTGGCGACAATCTCCCATTCCCACCCTTTCTCTCATCCAAACGAAAAATGGTGTTAAAATCCCCACCAACTATTAGAGGACTATCAATTCCATTAATCACCTGACTGAGTTTTCCCCACAGTCCACTTCTTCTACTTACAGTTAGAGCTACGTAAACTACTATTATATGTAGCCTCTCTACCCCATCACCGATCTTGGCATGCATAAATTGGTCTGCGGCTTCAACAATAGTAACATCCCCAATAAATGAACGCCCAGACCTCCACTTTTCCCTTCCGCATCCACTCGAAAAGAATTATGAAAACCCAAACCATGACATATAATATTTGCTATATCCCCTCCCGCATGACTCTCAAATAGAGCCAGAACATCTGTATTGATTTTCTTAAGAATATAGCGAATCGACCTCCTGAAGGTAGGTTTATTTTCCCCCCGGCAATTCCATAACAAACAATTCATCATTATAAATGTGAAAATCCAACCTCGAATCACCGGGGCAACCTGTTAAGCACCGTCTCCACTTCCACCACATCCAGTGGCCCATTCTGACTAAATCACTATTCTTTATGATCTCATCACTTCCCACCTTAACATTTCGCTCAGTTTTTACCATCCCCTGCCTTGACTTCTCCATTGGCCCAGTTTTTTGTTCATTAAAGTAAACTCCACCTAACATACCGGCGGTATTCTTCTCCACCCGTAGTCGTTTACCCGATCCAGACAAAGCCACCTCTCCTTTTGTTGGACCGAAGATTAATCCCTGGGTAGGCCCAACTTTTTTAGATTTCAACTTCAGCCCATTCAATCTTGGGCCGGTATTATTTTTATGCTTATAGCTCCCAGTTCCCTTATCCTTCTAACCGGCCTTAACACCGCCTGCACTTTTTTCAAGATCCTCCATGAGCAGACCTTCTTTTACTTCTACCGCATTCTTTCATGTATCTGACGAGACAAGGATATTTGTGTTCTCCTTATCAAGATCTCCGTAAAAAAACAATTCCCCTTGTTTCCTGAGATTTCGTAGTATCCTCTAAACCACCAAATCTGTTTGAAACCACAATCTTCTTAATCCCCTGATTTAACGGAATATCCCTCAAAGTACGCCCTAAATCAATGTATCCCTTCTCCTGCGTAGCCATCATTGCAGTTGATAATTTTTCCGACCTTCTGCCCGCTCGATTCACCATTGTGAATCCACCATTACTCTGGGAATTCCCGCCATTGCTTCCCCACCAGTCTGTGAAAACTTACCTAACTCCCCCCACTTCACTCTGTTATACAATGCCCATCACTTTCTCAATCCCTTTATGAGGACACATGTGTACTAAATGCCCATATATTCCACAATATGAGCAGATATGTGTATGCCACAAAGTATCTCTCTCCATTTATCACCACCATGACTTTTAAGGGTCTCCGCAAATTAACCTCTACACAACTCTCGCAAATCGTGCCCTTTCAAAGTTCAACGTGTGAGATCAACTTTGATAGGATTACCCAGCCCTTTAGCTATACCCATCAGAATAGATTTATGATAAAAATTCACCGGAATATTAGACAACAAAATCCAAACTGGAGTTGTAATTATATCGTCACTCAACGGATCAAAGGCTGATGACCACGCTTGAACCATAAGATAGCTCCCAAAAATCTTCGATGGACCTCCTGTTAGTGCCATCAAATACTCCTCCTCCGCCTCAAAATGCACCATGAAATATTGACGGGAAGATCCATTACATGCATCGCCCCTTTCGGCTTCCACATCTCCCTTAACTTCCTTGTTAAAGCTGCAATAGAAACATTAGTTCCCAACATTTTGACAAGGATGCACTGCTTCCACAGATTATTCATCGCTTGTAAAACCCCTTCTCCTATCGTGATCACTGGTTCACCATCCTCTCCATTAGGAAACTCCACACACAACCTCGAAGACACAAATTCATCATCCAATATCCTTTCTGGATGTAGCAATCCTCCTCCACTCGTTTCCTTCACCTTCTCAGCCCATGAGATCATCTTACCCGGTGGATCACCCAGAGGCAGTCCCTGTTCGGAGATATCCATCATCGTTGCCTCTTGTGGAAAAACCCTAATATCACCCGTATGCCCATCGCCGCTCTCAAGTTTTTTTTTCTTTTCTAGTTCTGACTGTTTTGTGTAGGAGAATCGAGGTGTAAAATAAATGATAGAAGTATTTATCATCAAAGATTTATCATCCACTACCTCCTCAAATAATAAATTCAAAGTTTATACCGAAGATCTAAATGCAGAAGCCACTGGAGTGATTGTAATAGATATTGATGGTAATACTAATTTAAGTATGTCAAATATTTTAAGTAATTAATCCTGATTAACCTTTTATTTTTGTCTTATATTTAGCTCCAGCATTGGAGAAAGGTGAACAAACGTTGGGTTCTAGAAATTTCCAGACTGAAAATGGTAAACTTACTCTTACTATTAATAGGGTCAATTTCTAATATACATCCCTCTCTTCAAAACTATTCTCATATACATCCCATTTAATAATCAATTTCTTCAACATTTATTTTTAAATACAAAATGGGAAAAATTACCAAAACCTCTTTGAATTTAAGGGTAATTACCCTTCCAAACATGGACCCATAAGAATTGGGCCAAAATCAAATTAATGACACAAAATTAACAAAACAATCTAGAGTTCAGCCCAAAAACAAAACAAAAACAATAAAACTCAATTTAACTACAATTTCGGATCTAACCTCATTTTTTAGTTTTTTCTTATGAACAAATTTACTAAACCCAAAATCATGTTCTAATTTTTTCCAAATTTCTTCTTCCATGTTCACTCATTTGTTCTTATTCATATCACTCTCTCTCTTCTTTGTTCTTTATTCTTTATTCTTCATAGAAAATTGGATTTAACCTCATTTTTCTTATTTCTCTTCAGTTATAATTCTCCAATCCCAGAAATCATAAACTCTGATTTTTTCTTCCTGATTTATTCTTCTTCCTTCGTTGTTCTTATTCACCTTACTCCCTCTTCTTCGTTCATTCTTCGTAGTGTTCATCAAATAATCATCCTTATAAATGTCTAACCATTAAAAAATAAACATGAATTAACAACTAAATAGTAATTAAATTTTAATTAATTATAATAATTAAACCTGAAATAATATTAATATTAATGTTAATTATTAATATTTAATGTTTTAATACTATATGCTAATTATTAAATTTTAATGTTAATTTTTAAAAGGTAATTGTTAATTTTCAATTTAGTTTTTAATTTTAATGCTAATTATTAGTTTTAAAGTTAATTGTTAATTTATAATTATAATTCTTATTTTTTAATTTTAAATGTTAATTTCAAATTTCAAATTTAGTTGGTAATTTAATGTTAAATTTTAAGGTTAAGTGTTATTTTATTTCAAAATTTAATGTTAATTGTTAATTTTAACAATAATTGTTTAATTTTAGTTTCAATTATTAATTTTAGTTTTAATTGTTAAATTTAGTCTTAAATATTAAATTTTAATGTTAACTATTAGTTTTAATATTAATTTTAATGTTATTTTAAATATTAATTTTAATTATTAAATTTTAGTTATAAGCTGTTTAGTTTTAAATAAAATTTTGTTAATTTGAAAGGCAAGCTGTGAGAAATATATCTATTACCGGTTAAAGCAATTATGGGATCAAAAACCTACCCAGAATCTGGCAAAAGTGGATGAACTAACAGCTACCATCGTAACATCTGTGTATAGATTTGAAAAAAAATTATTACATAGTTGTATATTGGTTGTACTTACTTCCAAAATTATACCACACATTGTACATAGTTGTACATTGATGGTTTTTAGTTTTAGTTATTTGTACCTGACTTCAAATAATTTTCTAAAGTTGTACTTACTTCATTATGTAAGAAAGTTGATTTACAATAGTTTAGTGTAAAAATATTTGTGAAAATAAACAATTTCATATTTTTGTCTCATGTGCTTCACATCTAAAGTAGCCTTAATTTTATAAGAGAATATTGGTAAAATATGCTATTATGTAACTAATTCCATAATTTTATTGGTTTTCAATAGTATTTTATTTTTGTCTTTTCTTCTATACATGTTATTGATTGTATTGAACATAATGATAGTAGTTTCCAAAATTAAAATAATCAAAACCAAAATCAAATTATACATAGTTATACCGATTAGTTTACTCTAGTTGTACCCTAACATAATATAACACAAAAAATATTTCATTTACATATAATAAAAACGACAAACATATATATAAAAAGTTAGTATTCACCATTGCTACATCAGTACCAGTTATACATGTTATTTTAAGATAATTCTTGACCAATGAAAGTGTATCTTATTTTTCATTGCAATCTAATTCATGTCAAATGTATATTATATATGGAGTATTATTCATTTTCTCATTAAAAATTAAACCAAAAATGGTTTTCTATTATTTTTAGTAGTAGGGAGTTATACCAACATTACTAATATTCTTTAATTGTACAATTTGTACCATTTTCTGTAACTTACATTTCACCAACTATTTTTTAATTTCTATAAACATACAATTCAATATGATTTCACCACTAGAATCCATAAATTACCAAAATTTATCAATATAACATTACAATTGATCAAAAACAAGTTTAATAACCCAATTTACATACAAAATAAATCAAATTCGTTGTGAAATCAGCAAAACTTAGTTTAAACACTCATTAATTTTTTAATTCTACTTGCTTTATACACCTAGATAACAATAAAAATCACTAATTAACAAATATTTCATCAATAATTTCGTCTATAACAAAGCTTCAAAATTTTCTTCAATGAAGAATTTGGTCACATTTGGTTACTTGAAGAAAAAAGAAAGTAAAGAAAAGTGGATTCCACATGTCTCATTTTAATTGCTCAGATTCAATAGTACAATTTAATTTTAATTAAACAATAATATTCTATCTCTTCCACCACATCATCTTTATTTCTTTTCTTTTCTTAATTTCCTTTTTATTTTATTTTAATTATTTCATTAAGATTAAAATAGTCAATTTATTTATTGAAGTGTATGATAGATTATAGAACTGTATTGAGATTTTGTCCAAACCAATAAATGTATATGAGCAATAGGTCCCTAATAATAATGTAAGTAGTAGAATTATACAAAATAGTGATTGCTGTTTAATGTTTCAGTTTCCCATATTTAAAGCAATTTGATTGAAGTGCCAGTATGTGAAGAAAATTCTTTCATTACTCCCATCTATAATAAGTTCAAAATATTTACTGACTACTCATCAGAAGGTATTATCCATTTATGTTTATGCAAAAAGATGATAATAGAAGATAACTAATTGAAACACATTATCATTCCTTTTTCAAAATTAGATGATGAATCTGATGAAAGCATGTATTACAGCAGTGGAGGATATACTTCATCTGAACAATTAGATAATGAATCCAAGGACAATATTATAACAGATCAAGTTATTCAAGGTTTCAATATTATTCAGAAATTAAGGAGAACTTAATAAAAAGTAATTGTGCCAAAGCTCAAACTACTAAATGTAAAAATTAACCTAATACTGGTACAATACTAACACTTCATAAAAACATTCATGCTAATATATAACTTGTGATGACATATATTGTTT
The DNA here is from genome assembly GCA_963854855.1 of Nasturtium officinale. Classification (NCBI taxonomy): domain Eukaryota; kingdom Viridiplantae; phylum Streptophyta; class Magnoliopsida; order Brassicales; family Brassicaceae; genus Nasturtium; species Nasturtium officinale. The sequence continues at coordinate 13,526,978 of OY978500.1, forward strand.
CGTTGTATTGGAATATCTTGATCATGGTGATCCTATATATAGTTATCAATATTGTGGAGCTTTTTTTTGGTATGAGGAGCGCACAAACATAAGTCACCAGAGAAAGAATCATGTGTATATGGGATGTTGTTTGCAAGGACAAGTAAAATTTCCATTACTTGAGGATTGATCAGAGTTACTAAAAACTTTGTTTGAGGATAACTAACATTTGGTTTCATAATTGATTTAGAAAAGAAAAATATAAACTAACATTTGAATCACACAAGAACTTCATAGATTAACCATACTGATTTAATGCTTCCATCATAATAACCTTGTCAATCATCTTAAACAAAAATTAAAATTAGTCATTAACATTCAAACAAAAAAAAATGCTAAAATAATTATGCAGCTTATGGAAAATAAATTGACATATAAATGAAAAATATAAATAGAAAGGCTTGAAGAAAAAATGAATGTGCCATTGAATAAGTGGCATGGTATACATAGTAAATAAAATATGTTAATTTAGAAATATATAGAAAATAATTTTTTTTAGCTTTCTCTGAAAGTTTCTATATTATTTCTTAGATTTTTGATAATTCAATAAATTCAAAATATGAACATTATTTTAAAATCTGATTATTATTTAATGCATGTATCACGTATTGAACTTAGATAGTGTGTGGTTTAATCATTAATTTGAATTTAAGGAAATTTTTGGATGATATATATTGGTAATTCGGCCAAAAAACCCTTAACTTTTCAGAATTTACCAAAACAAATTCATACTTTTCTCTAACCAAATAAACACTAAATTATCGTTGGCTTTTAAAATATATTAAATATGATATTTTGACTTGCCAATTAAGCACGCCGTTAACAAATATAACAGAAATCCTAAACTTCGTTAATGCGATGTTTCCTGCTGGGCGATAATTCATCCAATATCATTTTCGGGCTGAATTTGGTTGATGATTAAAATCAGTAACGATGTCATTTTGAATAAGCTTTATATTAAAAAATTGTGTTTCATCAGACTCGAACTCGTGACCTTGGTGCCAAATTGAGATTTTCCATTGAGCTAATAACACTTTCGACTGTATTCCAAAACTAACATCTTATATTGTATATAAAGCCGATAAATTGAAATTATAAACGTTACACAAATCCAGAAAAGCTCAGAAACAAAATTGATGGCAAAGACAAAATTCACGAGAGATGGAGTTGAGATTAGTCCTTCTCGTCAGAGTCCTCGTTGTCGGAGTTTGCATCTAGGTGGTGGAAGTGGCTTCTCTAAACCAGCAAAGTAGAAAGCTTCATCTCATAGGAGCTTGAAGAAGTGTGGTGGTGCAAAAGAAATTGAGCCAACCAGTAACTGGTGGTTTTAAGAGGAAGCAAAAACGAGAGGAGATGAATCCTTCGACTGAGACATTGAACATTAGATACACGAGTCGAGCCAGTTAACGAAGCTTCACAAGTTCAGAAAGTTGATGGAGATCCGCACGTATAGGAAGAAGATGAAGAAGATACACAAGTCGAATGTTAATTTTTATGTTCGGGTTCATATATAATATAAGAGGTTATGTTCGTAGGATTATCGAATGTGTTACTAGCTCAATGGAAAAAGTCTCTCATAATGGCCCCATGTCACGAGTTCGAGTCTGAGTAGAACCAACATTTTAATTAAAACTCTCATCTAAAACGATGTCATTTTGAGTAATCATCATCAACCACGCTCAGTGCCAAAACGACGTTGTATGACTTAACTTCAGTAAACGTCGTTTACAATTTCTGTTAAATTTTTTAACGGTATGCTTAATTGGCAAGTCAAAAATATCTTATTGAATATTTTAAGAAATTCAATGATACTTTATTGTTTGTTTGGTCAGGTCAATAGTATGAGTTTGTTTTGAAAAATACATGATTTGTTTGGCCGAATTGCCGATATATATTCATCCATTTGAATTAAGGAAAATCTGGATTATAATATTTTGTAATTAAATCAATTAAAAGTGTGAATGAAAAAAATATTTACTAAAAGAAAATTAAGATAGATGTATTATTGAATGAAATGACATGATATATATAGTGGAGAATATGTGCTAATTTAGGATTTTTAGAGAATAATCTTATTTTAGGGGGGGTTTATTCAATTATGATTTAGGTAGAATTTTAATTACTATGATAAATTGAAATTTTTGCTAACTCATGAATACTTTTAAACACATGTAAATATTTTATAGAAGATTTTTTCATAATCTCAGAGATTTTTAAAATATATCAAGGTAGAGTTTTGTTAACTTTGAAATAACCTTTGATACTTGTTTGATATTATGATACTATGTTAGGCCTGAGCACGGACCGAACATTATAATTAAAATTATTAAAAGGTCCAGGAGTACCTCGAATTTCTCTGGAAACACGTACCTGAAAAAGGTCAGAAAAGCTAACATGAAGGAGTTTTTTAAAAATATGTAAATCGGCTTCTAACTTTATTTGATTTAATGGAAAACTGCTTTAAAGTCATGGCTGAATCCAACATGCAGAGTTCTGTCATAGAAGAACGGCTATAACTTTTTATCCATATGATATGCTATCACCTTTAGAGTATGCTTTCATTGTTACTATTTTGCACTTCTTGCATTGCATCTATAGAATTAGAAACATGTTTTGCATATTTCTTTGTCTAACAGGAACATGGAGTAAAGTATGGTGGCTTGGAGCAATAAAGATGGATGTTTGGACATTGGACCAAGAAATAATTATTTAGGGAACTAGGAGATCGCAAGGCCATCTCCAGCGGCCAAGGCACACCGCTGGAGAGCAGCGGCCAAGCATGGCGGCCAAGGCACACCGCTGGACCGGTCTTCTATTTGTAAAAATTCAGTTTTAATCAATCCGAGTTTAGATGTTAAACCAAGTTTTTATCTTAGTATAAATAGTGATTGAACCTTAATTTCTAGGATTTTACGTTTTGTTTTAAGGATCTTGAGCCACTCTTATTCTCTTCTTAAGTGCTTTGGATCTTTGATCTTTTCATTTTGATAAGGTTTTGATTTTATATTATCTTTGATTATATTATCTTAATGTTTATGATTATGCAAAGATCAAACTCAATGATTTGTGGTTTTATATCCATGAGTGAGTAGTCTATTTTAGGATTTTTAGGATGTTAGACCTAGGTTGATTAGTGTTAGGTTAGGTGAGTTTAGCCTTGTAATCATTAGATCCATGCTTGTTAGGTTATTTGTTTAAGGCTAGATTAGCAAGAGATTATTAGTTTAGATCTTAAGCATTTCTCATGTCCACAAGGTGTTTGATGAAATGCTTGATCCAAACTTTTCAAGCTCTTCTCAATCCTAGCCAATGAGAGTTGATGTTTAGGACGATTAGAGGTTAAGAAAATCTGTGTTTAATGTTCATTGATCAATTATTGTTTAACGAGAGTTATGAATATTTAAGGTGATTAGTGGAGTAATCAGTACCATATGAATGGATTAGTCAAGTTTAGTGTTTTGGAACCATTGGATTAGCTCTAAGAGGTAGAACAAGACTCCACTAGCTTAGCATAGATTAGTCTATATCATCCATAATATTGCCAAGGATCCTTCTTTGTTAATTTGATTTCAAAAACCATTTTTACTTATTTTCCCGCTTTATTTTCATTTTAAAATCCCTTTACAAAAACCATAAACATATTCACTTAAATTAAAACATGATTTGCACTTTTAATGTGTGGAAACTAGATTCCAAGTTAGTTTGATTCCCTTATATGTTACAACGCATTTAGGATAATTGATACCTTGATTTGCAAAAAATCTTAATATCAATTTGGTGCCGTTGCCACTTGGAACTTTTTAAAACCAATAGGAGTTAATTGTGTGTTTAAGACTAAGATTTCTTTCTTGCATTTACTACTTGGCATCTTCTGTTTCCACTTGATTTCTCTCTCTTGTAGGTTGCATGAACCTTAGAAGCCACGATCCACAAAACTTGGTTGATTCTGTTGAAGATATTTGCAGGGTAGAAAGAGAGGGTAGAAGAGCTGCAAGAGAGCGGTTACAACACTTACAGCGTTTAGGAATGAATAACGAAGAATCCCCCCAGGATTTCTGCGGGTTCCTCAGCAAGGACAACCAGTACTTAGACCTATTGGAGCATTCGATGCACCCAACATCAGAGTACAAGCTACTGGAATTCCAACACCTTCAAATGCTGCTAACAATTTTGAGATAAAGTCAAGCTTGATCAACATGGTTTAGAACCATAGGTACAATGGATTGTCCTTGGAAGATCCTCTAGTTCACTTAGATCAGTTTGAGCGACTATGTAGAACGGTGAAGATGAATGGAGTTCCTGAAGAATCCATCAAGATGATACTTTTCCCTTTCTCATTAGGGAATAATGCCTCCCAATGGGAGAAGAACATTGGTTCAGATTTGGTATCCACTTGGGATATGTGTAAGAAGGAATTTCTCAATAATTTTTTTCCAAAGCAGAGGACAGCAAAGCTTCGAAATGACATTGCTAGTTTCATCATCGTATCTCTATACACGGCAAGCTATGGAAGTTTTACAACTTAAATGTAGAACAAAGAGAGCTGTTAATTGAGAATTTAGCAGAGAGTGATGCTTGTTATGGCAGTGACTATTGTTGGAATATGTGATCTCAAGAAGAAGAATTCAAACTCAAGAGAAGGAGGGAAAAGGAGAGAACTAGTTGTAAAGGAACTAGAAGGAGAGCTAGTTGATAAGGAACTAGAAGAAAAGGAAGTTGTTGGATATCAACTAGACAAACTAACTAAACCAAGTGAGGAAGCAAAGGAGGCATGGGCGCTACAGGGAGAAAGCATGGGCGCTGCAGGGAGAAAGCATGGGCACCTAATGGAGAAGGCATGGGCGCCTAATGGAGAAGGCATGGGCGCCTAATGGAGAAGGACTCACCTCTCTTCCTCTTTGTAACTTCTATATAAACACATGTAAAGCTCTTATAGAAAACATGAATACAAGAAAAAAAATCTTATTACATTCATTCTCTCTAAATCCTATCATCATTCTAAACACTATATAATCATCTAAACTCTTAAAATCGACAAAGTTCTTCATGGTATCAGAGCGGGTTTATCCTTTAACCGCTTAATCTTCATCTTATAATTCTTCTATCACTCTACAAAGTTTATAATCTATAACAATACATCCTCCTAGTTCTATTCACTCTGAGATTAATATCCTTGGGATCATAGGATCTTCAAGTTGTGAAAGAACTAGAATTGTGTATTTTTACTAGAAAATGGAGACAAATAGAGTAGCAATCTCAGTCATACTCAAAGGAAACAACTATCTCCTTTGGGCAAAAACCACTAAGACCATTCTTAGAGGAAGAGGACTTTGGCGATATGTTGAGCCAAAGGAGGCAGCGGAAGCTTTAGTGAAAAATGAAAAAGAAGAAGCTAAGGAGTGTTGAGATAGATGCTCTTTCAAGTGATAGAATAATCAAAAAGAATTCAAACTCAAAGAAAGGAGGGAAAAGGAAACTAGTTAAAGAAGAACTAGAAGGAAAAGGAAGCTGTTGGATATCAACTAAACAAGCTAACTAGGAAGCAAAAAGGTATGGGTAAAGGTATGGGCGCAGCATGGGTGAAGTATGGGCGCTGGTGACTGTTGAGACACTGTTGGATTAGTTTGGCTTCTCATCTCCCATGCTTCTCCTTCCTTGCACGCCTCTCTTGTTATATGATTCTCCTTTCTTCTTCTCTTATGTAAAAAGTCTATATAAACTCATAAACACCTCTTGTAAATGTAGAGAAAGTGAATAAGAGAATAAGAACACAAGAAATTTCAGAAACTCTCTTTCTCTCTTATCTCGCCATTCTCCTCCATTCTCCTTCATTTTCTATCATCTCCTAACTTAAATTTCTACATGGTATCAGAGCAGGTTGAGTGTTCAAGCGCTTAACCTCTTTTAATTCTTCTAACACTCTACAAATCTTCTAATCTATAACAATACACTTCCTTAGTTCTATTCACTCTGAGATTAATATCCTTGAGATCATAGGATCTTCAAGTTGTGAAAGGACTAAGATTGTGTATTATTACTAGAAAATGGAGACTAATAGAGTAACAATCTCAGTTATGCTCAAAGAAAACAACTATATTCTTTGGGAAAAAACCACTAAAACCATCCTTAGAGGCCAAGGACTTTGGCGGTATGTTGAGCCAAAGGAGGGAACGGAAGTTATTGTGAGAAATGAGAAGGAGGAAGCTAAGGAAGAGCAAGAAGAACAATACACTCTTTCTTTACTTCAAAGCTCATTAGAACCAAACATCTTGGCGGCATACTCATATGCGGATACTGCCAAGGAGTTATGGGATATACTCAAGGGAGTATATGGAAACATCTCAAATATATCAAGAATATTTGAGGTGAAGAGGGCGTTGAATGAGCTTCAACAAGAGGAGAAGCCATTCAAGGAAATGTTTGGAGAATATAGAAGCTTGTGGGCTGAGTTGGAGATTTTGAGGCCACAAACTCTAAACTCCAAAGAATTAGATGAAAGGCGTGACCAAGATCAAGTGTTTGGACTTCTCTTGGCACTCAATACATCTTACACGGACCTCATTAAACACATACTAAGATTTGAGAAGCTGCCAAGTCTAGCGGTAGTATGTGGGATGATACAAAGAGAGGAGGGGTCAAGAGACCTATTTCGTGCGCAAAGCTGCACAGTTTGCAAAGAGGAACCTCACATTTAGAGACAAGAGGATGTTGGAATGTGAGTATTGCAAGATAAAGGGACATGCAAAGGAGAAATGTTGGATTCTCCATCCGCATTTGAGGCCTAAGCAAATAAAGGAGAGTGAAGATGGGCATAAAGCTTTCATGGGAGTGGTACAAAAGGTTGAGGATACTGTTAAAAGATCCGAGTTTGAAATTCTCATCAAGAGCTTAGCTAAATTGAGAGAATCTGGTAAAAGTTTTCTTAGCTCTAAAGGCGCCAAAAGGAAGGGTGAAGTTATTGTGGATTCAGGAGCCTCTCATCACATGATCAAGGACCAAGACATGCTAAAAAACCTTGAGCCTTATCATGGAAATGTACAAGTAGCCAATGGATGCTCAGTCCCGATTGAAGGTGTAGGAGAACTAGAACTTTTCAACAAAGAGACTAAAGCATTGTACATGCCTAGCTTCTCATCTAACCTCCTATCAGTCCATAAAGCTACAAAAGATATGGGTTGTGTGGCATTGTTTGGGAGTGACTTTGTTGAATTTCAAGATCCTAAGTCAAAACATGTACTTGGGAAAGGGAAAGTGGAAGATGGGATTTACCTCTTGAATGTCAATAAACAAGAGGAGTCGGCTCGCGGAATGAAAGCAAATATGGAAGTTCTTGATAAAAAGAAGATTGGAGATAGCCCATTATGGCATGAGAGGTTAGGACACCCAAGCTCAGCCATTCTAAAAAAGGCCTTACCCAATCTTATTCAAGAAGAAGTAGTATGTGAAGCTTGTGTACTAGGGAAGCATTGTAGACAAGTTTTTCCGAGTTCATCTACAACTTGTGATGAAGTCTTTGGCATGGTGCACTCAGATGTATGGACTGCTCCATGCAACTCTCGTGACCAATACAAGTATTTTGTATCATTCATTGATGATAAGTCAAGATATACATGGATAACTCTTCTACCTTCCAATGATCAAGTCTATGAGGCATTCATAAACTTCATGCACTACGTCACTACCCAATTCAAAGCAACAATCAAAGTCTTGAGAAGTGACAATGGAGGAGAGTATGTGAGTAATCGATTCAAGTCATTACTCAACCAACATGGCATTGTCCATCAAACATCATGCGCATACACTCCACAACAAAACGGTGTAGCTGAGAGGAAAAATAGGCATCTAATGGAAGTAGCAAGGACTATCATGATTGCCAAAGATGTACCCAAATTTCATTGGGGAGATGCGGTGATGACTTCAAACTACTTGATAAACCGACTTCCAACCAAGAACTTGGAAGATAGGTCACCGTTTGAAGTGTTGTACAAGAAGAAGCCGAGCTTACATCATCTCAAGGCGTTTGGATGTAAGTGCTTTATGTTTCTACCAGAGGGTCAAAGAAACAAGCTTGAACCTAGAAGCATGAAGTGTGTTTTCATTGGATACTCACCAACTCAAAAAGGATACAAGGTCTACAATCCGGAGACAAGAAGGGTCCATGTGTCTAGAGAGGTGAAGTTCAATGAAAAAGAAAGCTTATATGGAACTAAGAATCAGGATACCCTTGGAGGTATGGTCTCATCGTCTTTGGATTGGATGCTGTTCAATGAAGCGCCAATAACAAGGGATGATATACAAGGAGAAAGCGCATCATCTGAGAACATCATGGAAGGTGAAGATGCAGTTGATACACATATTGAACCAGATCATGATCCTGCTGAAGAAGAAGCGGATGTTGACGGAGAAGAACCTGAGCCAATCATAACTCTAAGAAGAAGTACAAGACAGAGGCGACAACGTGTTTACTATGGTTACAACAACTCTTCCATGCTCCAAGGAGAGTCTAGTGCGAGTAATCTTCCTTTTGTGATAAGAGAATGTCCTGAGCGTACGGCGAGCTTAGATCTCGATCCTATTGGCGACAGCACTCTCTTATCACAAGGAGGAGATAACACTCAAACTAGCACTATCACATATCCCATTGAGCATTTTTGCTCGTTGGCATCATTACCTATGGAGCATAAAGCTTTTCTTGGAAAAATCAGCAAAGAATCCATACCTAACTCATATGAAGAAGCGTGTGAGAGTGGAGTATGGGTAAAAGCCATGGAAGAGGAAATGAAGTCCATGGAAAGGAATCATACTTGGTACTTAACTGATTTACCAAGGGATAAGAAGCCAGTTGGGTGTAGATGGGTGTATACAATCAAATACACAAGTGATGGGAGGATAGAAAGATACAAGGCAAGGTTGGTAGCAAAAGGGTATACTCAAATCTATGGGGAAGATTATACCGAGACATTTGCTCCATTTGCTAAGCTCCACTCCATCAGAATCCTAATCTCGGTGGCAGTAAACTTGAAGTGGGATCTATGGCAGATGGATGTCAAGAACGCCTTCTTGCAAGGGGATTTGGAAGAGGAAGTGTATATGGATCCACCCCAAGGATATCATAAGGAAGACAACAAAGTTTGTAGATTGAAGAAAGCAATCTATGGGCTAAAACAATCTCCAAGAGCATGGTACCAAAGGCTAAGCGCTTGTCTTATGGAGAGGGGGTTCATAAGATCTGAAGCGGATCATACTTTGTTTACAAAACAGAGTGAAGGAGGAATGATTGCAGTCCTAATATATGTTGATGATCTAATTATCACAGGGAGTGACAAAGAAGGGGTTGATCAAACTAAGAAAATCTTGAAGGACGCCTTTGATATAAAAGACTTGGGGGAGCTTAAGTACTTCCTAGGAATTGAGATGACACGGTTTGAAGATGGAATGTTCATCTCTCAAAGGAAATATGTGCTTGATCTCTTGGAGGAAACCGGAAAGCTAGGATCCAAACCAGCTAAAACTCCAATAGAAGAAGGTTATCAAGATAGTCCTGAGGGGGAGCCTTTGGAGAACATTAAGAGATATCAAAGGATGGTGGGCAAACTAATCTATCTTACTATCACAAGGCCGGACATTTGCTTTGCAGTAAACCGTGTAAGCCAACATATGCAAAAGCCAACCACACAGCATTGGAACATGATTGAGAGGCTGCTAAGATATCTAAAAAACAACCCCGGAAAAGGCATATGGATGAAGGCTAATGGAAACACAAAGGTTCAAGGATATTGCGATGCAGATTGGGCCGGAGATAAGAAAGATAGGAAGTCCACATCCGGCTTTTGTACCTTTCTAGGAGGCAATCTAGTGACTTGGAGGAGTAAAAAGCAGAAGGTCATAGCCTTATCTAGTGCTGAAGCCGAGTATAGGGCTATGAAGGAAGTAACAAAAGAGCTTATTTGGGTAAAGGCATTCCTAGAGGATCTTGGAATACATGAAACTGAAGAAATGTTGTTGTATTGTGATAATCAAGCTGCAATACATATAGCATCCAATCCGGTATTCCATGAAAGGACTAAGCATATAGAGGTGGATTGTCACTTTGTGAGGGGAAAGATTCAAGAAGGAATCATTAAACCTGCCTTTGTAACAAGTGAGAACCAACTAGCTGATATCTTCACCAAAGCAACCTCATATGTCACTTGTGATCGCATCCATAGCAAGATCGGTCTAAAGGACCTTCACCGACCAATCTTGAGGGGGAGTGTTGAGATAGATGCTCTTTCAAGTGATAGAATAATCAAAAAGAATTCAAACTCAAAGAAAGGAGGGAAAAGGAAACTAGTTAAAGAAGAACTAGAAGGAAAAGGAAGCTGTTGGATATCAACTAAACAAGCTAACTAGGAAGCAAAAAGGTATGGGTAAAGGTATGGGCGCAGCATGGGTGAAGTATGGGCGCTGGTGACTGTTGAGACACTGTTGGATTAGTTTGGCTTCTCATCTCCCATGCTTCTCCTTCCTTGCACGCCTCTCTTGTTATATGATTCTCCTTTCTTCTTCTCTTATGTAAAAAGTCTATATAAACTCATAAACACCTCTTGTAAATGTAGAGAAAGTGAATAAGAGAATAAGAACACAAGAAATTTCAGAAACTCTCTTTCTCTCTTATCTCGCCATTCTCCTCCATTCTCCTTCATTTTCTATCATCTCCTAACTTAAATTTCTACAAGGAGGAACAGGAGGAACAATACACGCTCTCTCTTCTTCAAAGCTCACTAGAGCCATCCATCTTGGTGGCCTACTCATATGCTGATTCCGCCAAAGAACTATGGGATATACTCAAGGGAGTATATGGAAATGTCTCAAATATATCAAGAATATTTGAGGTAAAGAGGGCGCTGAATGAGCTTCAACAAGAGGAGAAGCCATTCAAGGAAATGTTTGGGGAGTATAGAAGTTTGTGGGCCGAACTGGAGATCTTGAGGCCACAAACTATGGACCCCAAGGAGTTAGGAGAAAGGCGTGACCAAGATCAAGTGTTTGGGCTTCTCTTGGCACTTAACACATCCTACAAAGATCTTATCAAGCACACTCAGATTTGAGAAGCTGTCAAGTCTAGCGGAAGTATGTGGCATGATACAAAGGGAGGAAGGGTCAAGAGATCTATTCCGTTCACCAAGTGAGGCCGCACATCTTGCAAGGAGGAATCACACATTCGACAAGAGGGTGCTGGAATGTGATCATTGCAAGATGAAGGGGCACACTAAGGAGAAGTGTTGGACTCTTCATCCACACTTAAGGCCTAAGCGGCTAAAGGAGAATGGAAGTGGACCTAGAGCCTTCATGGGAGTCACACAACCTATTGAAGAGATGGTCAGAAGATCCGAGTTTGAGGCTCTCATCAAGAGCCTAGCCAAGCTCACAGAATCCGGTAAGAGACTATTTAGCTCTAAAAGTGCCATTAAGAAGAATAGGATCATTGTGGATTCAGGGGCTTCTCATCACATGATTAATGATCAAGACATGCTGAAAAATCTTGAACCTTATCATGGAAATGTACAAATAGCCAATGGAAGCTCAGTTCCGATTGAAGGGATAGGAGAGTTAGAGCTTTTCACAAAAGAAACTAAAGCATTATATATGCCTAGTTTCTCATCCAACCTTTTATCAGTTCATAGAGCCACAAAAGATTTGGATTGTGTGGCAATGTTTGGGACTGACTTTGTGAAGTTTCAGGACCCTAAAACAAATCATGTACTCAGAGAAGGAAAGGTGGAGGATGGAGTGTATCTGTTGGAAACAAATAAACAAGAAAAGCTAGAAGCTCTTGGAGTAAAGGCGGATAAGGAAGTTTTTGACAAGAAGGAGATTGGAGATAGCCCATTATGGCATGGAAGACTAGGACATCCAAATTCAGCTATCCTCAAAATGGTCTTACCTAATCTCGTTCAAGGAGAAGAAGGTTGTGAAGCATGTGTACTAGGGAAACATTGTAGACATGTTTTTCCCTCTTCATCTACAACTTGTGATGAAGCTTTTGGCATTGTACACTCGGATGTATGGACCGCCCCATGTAACTCAAGAGATCAATATAAATATTTTGTTTCATTCATTGATGACTACTCAAGACACACATGGATCACACTCTTACATTCAAAGGATCAAGTATATGAAGCGTTTACTAACTTCACCAAATATATCTCTACCCAATTCAAGACCAAAATCAAAATCTTAAGAAGTGATAATGGAGGGGAGTATGTGAGCAAACGATTCAAGGAGTTACTCAATAACCTTGGTATCATACACCAAACATCGTGTGCTTACACTCCACAATAAAATGGGGTAGCAGAAAGAAAGAACAGACATCTCATGGAAGTAGCAAGAACCCTCATGATTGCCAAAGGAGTACCTACATTTCATTGGGGAGATGCAGTAATGACTTCAAGCTACTTGATCAACCGGCTTCCAACCAAAAATCTTGATAATAAATCACCATTTGAAGTGCTATACAAAAGCAAGCCAAGCGTGAATCATATGAAGACCTTTGGATGTACTTGTTATATGTTTCTACCGGAGGGACAAAGAAGCAAACTTGAACCTCGAAGTATGAAGTGTGTGTTCATTGGCTACTCACCAGCACAAAAAGGATACAAGGCTACAATCCGGAGACAAGGAGAGTCTATGTATCTAGAGAGGTGAGATTCAATGAAGAAGAAGGATTTTATGGAAACAAGAACCATGAAGCTCCGGAGGATGTGACTCCAGTATCTATAGATTGGAGGCGGGTTAATGATGCTCCAATAAATGAGGTACAAGGAGAGAATGAATCATCTGAGAATATCATAGAGCAGGGAACTACGGATGATATACTGGAGGAATCAAACCAGAGGTTATCTGAAGCAGAAGAGGATGTGGAAGAAGAACCAAAATCAAGTATACCTCTAAGAAGAAGTACAAGACAGAGGCGACAACGTGTTTTCTATGGCTACAACAATTCTGCTATGCTCCAAGGAGAGTCTAGTACGAGTAATCTTCCTTGTGTGATAAGAGAGTGTCCTGAGCGTACGGCGAGCTTAGATCTTGATCCTATTGGCGACAGCACTCTCATATCACAAGGAGGAGATCACACTCAAACTAGTATTATCACATATCCCATTGAGCATTTCTGTTCCTTGGTGACATTACCTATGGAGCATGAAGTTTTTCTCACAAAAATCAGTAAGGAATACATTCCTAGCTCATATGAAGAAGCATGTGAGAGTGGAGTATGGGTGAAAGCCATGGAAGAGGAAATGAAGTCCATGCAAAGGAATAATACTTGGTACTTAACCGACTTACCAAAGGATAAGAAGTCGGTTGGGAGTAGATGGGTGTATACAATCAAATACACAAGTGATGGGAAGATAGAAAGGTACAAGGCAAGGTTGGTGGCAAAAGGGTATACTCAAGTTTATGGGGAGGACTATACCGAGACATTTGCTCCGGTTGCTAAGCTTCATTCCATAAGAATACTAATCTCAGTGGCAGTGAACTTAAAATGGGATCTATGGCAGATGGATGTTAAGAACGCATTCTTGCAAGGAGACTTGGAAGAAAAGGTGTATATGGATCCACCCCAAGGATATCATAAGGAAGGCAACAAAGTTTGCAGATTGAAGAAAGCAATCTATGGGCTGAAGCAATCCCCAAGAGCATGGTACCAAAGGCTAAGCGCTTGTCTTTTGGAGAAGAAGTTCATAAGATCTGAAGCGGATCATACCTTGTTCACAAAACAAAGTGAAGAAGGAATTGTTGCTGTATTAATATATGTTGATGATCTAATCATCACAGGAAGTGACAAAGATGGAATAAATCAAATCAAGAAGATATTGAAGGCCGACTTTGATATAAAGGACCTAGGGGAACTTAAGTATTTCCTAGGGATTGAGATGACACGATTTGGAGATGGAATGTTCATTTCTCAAAGAAAATATGTCCTTGACCTCTTGGAAGAAACAGGGAAGCTGGGATCCAAGCCGGCTAAAACCCCAATAGAAGAAGGCTACCAAGAAAATCCTGAGGGGGAGCCATTGAAAGATATTAAGAGGTATCAAAGGATGGTGGGCAAACTCATTTACCTTACTATCACAAGGCCGGATATTTGCTTTGCAGTAAACCGTGTGAGCCAACATATGCAAAGACCAACCATGCAGCATTGGAACATGATTGAGAGGCTGCTAAGGTATCTGAAAAACAATCCCGGGAAAGGCATATGGATGAAGGTTAATGGAAACACAAAGGTTCAAGGATATTGTGATGCGGATTGGGCTGGTGATAAGATGGATAGAAAATCCACATCTGGTTTTTGCACCTTTGTGGGAGGCAATCTAGTGACTTGGAGGAGTAAGAAGCAGAAGGTCATAACCTTATCTAGTGCTGAAGCCGAGTATAGAGCTATGAAGGAGGTGACAAAAGAGTTAATTTGGATAAAGGCACTCCTAGATGATCTTGGAATAAATGAAGCTGAAGCAATGCTATTGTATTGTGATAATCAAGCTGCAATACATATAGCATCCAATCCAGTCTTCCATGAAAGAACCAAGCACATAGAAGTTGATTGCCACTTCGTGAGAGGGAAGATTCAAGAAGGAATCATCAAAACCGCCTTTGTAGCCAGCATGGATCAACTAGCGGATATCTTCACTAAAGCAACCTCAGTCATTACTTGTGATCACATTCATGGCAAGATCGGCCTTAAGGATCTCCATCGACCAATCTTGAGGGGGAGTGTTGGAATATGTGATCTCAAGAAGAAGAATTCAAACTCAAGAGAAGGAGGGAAAAGGAGAGAACTAGTTGTAAAGGAACTAGAAGGAGAGCTAGTTGATAAGGAACTAGAAGAAAAGGAAGCTGTTGGATATCAACTAGACAAACTAACTAAACCAAGTGAGGAAGCAAAGGAGGCATGGGCGCTACAGGGAGAAAGCATGGGCGCTGCAGGGAGAAAGCATGGGCGCTGCAGGGAGAAAGCATGGGCACCTAATGGAGAAGGCATGGGCGCCTAATGGAGAAGGCATGGGCGCCTAATAGAGAAGGACTCACCTCTCTTCCTCTTTGTAACTTCTATATAAACACATGTAAAGCTCTTATAGAAAACATGAATACAAGAAAAAAAAAATCTTATTACATTCATTCTCTCTAAATCCTCTCATCATTCTAAACACTATATAATCATCTAAACTCTTAAAATCGACAAAGTTCTTCAACTATGACAGAGAGCTGCGAGATACTAGTGGACAAGACAATAGTATCAAGGAAAGCTTCAAAGACATGAATGATAGATTGACAAGATAAGCAAGGCTTTCCTCCTAACTCAAAAACAAGTTAACTATGTAGCAGAGTGTGATAATGGACAACAAGAGTATCAACAAGGCTACACTGACCAAGGGATTTACATAGAGGATAATGGAGAGACACATGAAGAAGTGAACTATGTGGGGAACCAAGAAGGGTTTCATAACAAAGGATTCAACCACATCTACCGTAACCATCCCAACCTATCCTACAGAAACCCCATTGTTGAAAACCCACATGACCAAACCTATCCAAAACCACAAAACCAAACATTTCAACCACAAAACCAAACCTTCCAACCATAAAACAAAAAATCTTAACCAAGACCTCAATACAACACCAAAACCAATCATTCCAACAGAACCAAATATTTCAACCAAAACCCACCTACCAAACCCAAACTTTCTTACCCAATGCACCTCCACCAAAGCAAAATACAAACCAACACACCACCAACCCCAATACCCTCCTCCCTCAACAAATATTGGAAGGGCAAATCATGGGCACTTTCAAACTCAACAAACAGATAGATGGAATGCAGGGAGCTTATTCTGAACTGAGGAACAAATTTGAACACCTTGCATCCCATGTAAAGAACCTCGACAATCAAGTGGCCCAAGTTGCTTCTTCTTCCAAACGCCCTATAGGAACTTTACCCAGAAAACCTAAACCCAACCCAAAAGAGTACATTAATGCAATTACTCTTCGTAATGGTAAAGAACTCCTTAATCCGAATCTCAATGAGGACATCGAGCCTAAAGGAAAGGGTGGTGATAGAAATAGAGGATGATAAAGTAATTTGCAACAGAAGTGGTTTGCAAGACATATATGAGAAAGATGTTGTTGATAAGGGTAAAGGAAAGGTTAATGACACATCCACTAAGGCTTTTCCACATGAATCCTCTCCCAAAGCAAAAACTTTTGAAAAATCTGATATCCCTTTTGTGCCTCCACCATATGAACCCAAACTTCTATTTCTGGGCCGTTTCAAAAAACAGCTCATAGAAAAATACAGAGCAATGTTTGATAAACAAATAAGTGAAGTCACAGTCACAATGCCACTTCTTGATGCATTTGTCCTGTCTCCTCCATATAGCAATTTCTCAAGGATGCAGTAAAGGAGAGACAAAAATCATTGAAAAGTGTAATTGTCTTAACTCATGAAGTGAGTGCTATCATTCAAAGGAAGATAGTAGCTAAGAAGGAGAATGGCCCTGTTAATTTCATTCTCCCCTGTTCCCTTGGTCCCCTGTACTTCAATAATTGCTTATGTGATCTAGGAGCCAGTGTTAGCCTGATGCCACTCTTAGTTGCTAAACGTCTAGGATTCACGAAATACAAAAATTGTCGAATCTCCTTGGTCCTAGCAGATCGGTTTATTAGAACTCCCATTGGACTTTTTGAAGACCTACCAGTAATGATAGGACATTTTGAAATACCAACAGAGTTTGTTGTCTTTGATAGGGATAAAGAGCTAAAAGACCCACTCATTTTGGGATGGCCATTCCTAAGAACAGATGGTGCAATGATAGATGTAAAGAGAGGGAAGATCAATCTGCATCTAGGTGGTGAGGTATTAAGCTTTTATATTCATAAGATGCTAAAAAGCCTACTATCGAAGGATAAGCATTTTGGGTAGAAGAGATGGAAAGTCTTGTTGATAAAGTATTAGAAGAGATAGCACAAAAGGATCCTCTTCAAAGTGCTCTGACAGTTAAACAAGGGGATTATGGGTTGTTGAATGCTGAAAGTGAAATATATGAAAAATTGTTAGACGTTGGCAAGGGATTTTCAGAAGATGGTACATTTCGAGACTTGAATTGGGATCATGTTGAGGGTAACAGTGCTATGGAAAAAAGAAATACCAAACCACATGGAAGAGAGGAAGATTGGAGTGAGCTAAAGGCTCCTAAAGTTGATCTCAAATCACTTCCACAAGACCTAAGGTACGCTTTTCTTGGAAAAAACTCTACTTACCCTGTGATAATCAGTGATTTGCTGAATGATGAAGAAGTTTCCACCCTTTTAGGAAAATTAAAGCAATTTAAAAAGGCTATAGGTTATTCATTTGATGATATCAAAGGAATCTCAGAAACCTTATATACGCATAAAATCCACATGGAGAATGAGTCTATGACTTTTGTTGAACATCAAAGGCGGTTAAATCCTAACCTTAGATATATTGTACGGAAAGAAATACTCAAACCTTTAGATGCGGAAATCATTTACTCGATCTTGGATGGTACTTGGGTTTTCCCAGTTCATGTAGTGCCAAAAAGGGAGGAATCACAGTTGTCAAAATTGATAGAGATGAGTGATACCAATGAGGACCATAACTAGTCATAGGATGTGTATTGACTATCGTAAACTCTAGGAAAGACCATTTTCCCCTACCGTTCATTGACCAAATGCTAGAAAGATTAGCAAACCATACCCACTATTGTTTTCTCGATGGTTATTCTGGATTTTTCCAAATTCTAATACACCCAAATGACCAAAAAACAACTTTTACATGTCTTTATGGTACCTTCGCTTATCGTAGAATGCCATTTGGGTTATGTAATGCTCCCGCAACCTTTGAACATTGTATGATGTCTATATTTGCGAATTTGATTGAAAATGTGGTAGAAGTTTTCATGGATAACTTCTCCGTCTATGGAGATTTGTTTGTCTCTTGTCTTTCTAATCTTTGCAGGGTTCTACAATGTTGTAAAGAGACGAATCTTTTGCTGAACTGGGAAAATGTCATTTCATGGTCAGGGAAGGGATTGTTCTAGGTCATAAAATTTCTGAGCAAGAGATTGAAGTAGATAAAGCTAAGATAGAGGTGATGATGAGTTTGGCTCCTCCAGATTCTGTAAAAGGGATAAGAAGTTTTTTAGGTCATGTGGGTTTCTACAGACGGTTTATCAAAGAATTTTCAAAGATAGCAAGACCTCTTACACGCCTCTTGTGTAAGGAGGTGACTTTTGAGTTTGCTGATGATTGTTTGGAAGCTTTTGAGAGGATTAAGAAAGAGTTAATCAACGCTCCAATTGTGCAAGCTCCGAATTGGGACATGCCATTCGAAATCATGTGTGACGCGAGTGACTATGCAGTAGGAGCTGTTCTTGGACAAAAAGTGGATAAAAACCTCCATATCATATATTATGCAAGCAGAACCCTCAATGATGCGCAGTGTAAATATGCTACGATGGAGAAGGAACTACTCGCGATAGTATTTACTTTTGAGAAATTTATATCCTACCTGGTTGGTTCTAAGGTAATAGTCCAGACAGACCACACAGCTTTGAGGCACTTACTGGCCAAGAAGGATGCCAAACCAAGACTCTTGAGATGGATCTTGTTGCTCCAAGAGTTTGATTTGGAAATTAAAGACAGAAAGGGGATTTAAAATGGGGTTGCAGATCATCTATCAATGATGAGAGTAGATTATGAAATCCCTATAGATGATTCACTACCAGAAGAAGCTCTAATGGCAATTCGACTTCTTGAGCTGACTAATGAGACATTGCAAAAGCTAAAAGAAGTAAAGAGTCTGAAAGAAGATGAACCATGGTACGCAAATATCGTCAACTACTTAGCATGTGGAAGGGAACCAATCAAACTAAACCTTTATGCAAAGAAAAAGTTCTTTAGAGACATTAACCGATTTTAATGGGATGATCCATACCTTTACACTCTTTGTAAGAATGGTTTGTACCGAAGATGCATCTCTGAAGAAGAAGTGAATGGTATTTTTCAACATTGCCATGGTATGAGTGTTGGAGGTCATTTTGCTACCTTCAAAACTGTTCAAAAGGCCTTGCAAGCATGATTTTGATGGCCCACGATGTTCAAGGACACACATGAATTTGTAGCAAAGTGTGATCCATGCCAACAGAAAAGAATCATAAGCAAGCGTAGTGAAATGCCACAATCCCCCATTTTTGAGGTAAAATTTTTTGATGTGTGGGGAATAGACTTAATGGGACCATTTCCTTAATCTTATGGTAACAAATACATCCTATTAGCGGTCGACTATGTCTCCAAATGGGTTGAAGCTTTAGCTAGTCCGACAAATGACGCCAAAGTTGTGTTAAAGATGTTCAAAACCATAATCTTTCCAAGATTTGGTATTCCATGTGTTGTGATCAGCGATGGAGGTTCACATTTCATCAATAAAGTATTTGAGAACCTTCTAAAGAGATATGGTGTTAAACATAAAGTTGCGACCCCATATCACCCACAAACCAGTGGCCAAGTTGAAATTTCCAACCGGGAAATAAAGTCAATCTTAGAGAAGACAGTTGGTGTAACTAGAAATGATTGGGCTGCCAAGCTAGATGATGCGATTTGGGCTTACATGACGGCTTTCAAAACTCCAATTGGGATGACACCTTTTCATCTATTGTACGGAAAAGCTTGTCACATGCCGGTAGATTTAGAATACAAGGCCATGTGGGCAGTTAAACTTCTGAATTTTGACATCAAAAACAATCAAGAGAAGAGGATGATACAGCTGAAGAAGTTGGATGAGATTAGACTTGAATCCTATGAGAGCTCAAAGAACTACAAAGAGAAGAACAAAGCTTTCCATGACAAGAAGATCTTATCCATGGATTTCAAAGTAGGAGACCAAGTTCTACTTTTTAACTCAAGGTTAAGGTTGTTCCCTGGAAAGCTAAAGTCCCGTTGGTCTGGTTCATTCAATATCAAAGACGTTAGACCATATGGAGCTATTGTTCTTGAGAAAAACTCCGGTGAAGACTTTGTGGTGAATGGTCAGCGAATCAAACCATACTTAGCAGATTACTCAATAAACGAGGGAACCACAGCCTTCCTTTCGGAACCCAGCTTTGCATGAAACCTCAAAACATCAAGCTCATGACATTAAACGAGCGCTCTTGAGAGGCAATCTCATGTTATCTTTATGTACATATTGTTTAGTTTCTATTTATTCATGCTATTTTGTATTTCTTTTGAGTCTAGGTTGATTGGAAACGTAGGATATTAGCTTACGGCCACTCTCTGCGGCCTACCTAAGCTGGCACGGTTATGGGGAAAAACAGCTGGGAGATTACAAGGTGATACAAACCCATGTACCGGAGAACCAGCCGCTATGGCATCAAGTCGAGATAATGCTACTCCCGGTACCGCTGACACCATCCCGTGTAACACCGACCCTGATCGTACCGCGGTCCAGACCGAGGTTCCGTCCGGCATTAGGTATCGTCCAGGGCCGCATGGCATCATGGAACCAGTTCATCCCATCCCAACCTTAGGCCGCATACTTCATCAAAACTGGACAATTCCTACCGTCCAGCCCGGCAACATCAAGCGGACCAAGGCCAAACGCTATAGGACCCTTTTCAACGCCTACCTTCAAAATGCTTTGGATCAAGGAATCTATGGGCAATGGACGATGAACCCAGGCCCGCAGCGAGGCGATCAGCAGGACACAAGTGAAGCTATCTTCACTATCCTTACCATCACTTGGTAAGGACCTCATCAAGATGCAAGAGAATTGTACTCTTTTTCCCTATTCGGATTTTTCCCAATGAGGTTTACCGAATGGGTTTTTAATGAGGCAAGGAGACTTGGTGCATCATTGCCAGTTTAGTGGACTTAAGCATCGCGGCAATGATCCTATCCAAGGAGGGCCTTACACCATTGCCTTCCTTCCCTCTTTTCTTTACTCGCTTTAGTTTAATTCTCCTTTAGCCCAAATTGCGTTTGTCCTTAAAGCATTAGGCCTTATCCTTTTGTGAACCTCTGAACCCTACTTGGCAGCCTATTTAAAAGGCTGAACCCCATATGTATTTGGTAGACTATCTTTGATTATTGAATGCATTTTTGCTTATTGTTCCTTTTCTTAGTTCTTCAAGCTGTTGCTGTTGAACGAACCACCGAGTGAGCTCTTCCAAGTTGTTGCTAGGAACTCGCTCCCCGATGCTGAATCGTGAGGCATTTCCCTTGCTTTTCAATCATTACTATCTTGTTTACTCCTTTAGTTGTTTCTAGGTCGAGTAAATCCTTAGAAATAGCTTAAGCTTGTGAACGAACTTCCTTTGAGCTCTTCTTGAGTCTTGACTCAGAACTCGCCCAAGGAGTTGTATCGTGAGGCTTCACTTCCATACTCACAACCTCTATCTTCCCTTTTCCCTCTTGGTAACCTTAGGGTCGAGTCAATCCTCTTAGTTTAATCTCTCGTCCGTTTAACACTTGCTATTGCGCTTCACCAACCGTACCGATCTTCTTGCGGGTCAAACCGCTTAGTTGGAGTCTATCAACTGGTATTAGAGCTCTAAAGGCTCTTGAAAACCCAGAGGTTGTGTTGTTCTTAGCTCGTCTTGCTTGCTTATTTTACATTGTTTTGCTCTAAATCTTACATTGTTTATTTTACAAAATAACTGTATTTTAGTAATATTTTAATATTTAAAATCTCGCGCAACAATATTTAAAATCTCGCGCAATATAATATTTTGAGTACAAATCTAGTTTGTGTAATATCTGGCATATTATATATGTTAAGTAGGGCTGGACAAAATATTCGTTAGATTCGTTTCGAATCGAATCGAAAAATCTGAATATTCGTAAATTTACGAACCAAAGCAAATATCGAAATATAGTATTCGTAAAAATAAAGCAAATAACAAATATCATTTTCAAAACTACCGAATATTTGCTTCGCTTCGGATATATATATAATATAATTATAAATATACATATTATATACAATTATAAATATATATTATATTATTAATTAGTTTTCTATAAATAGTATTATTAAAAGATTTTAAATATTTGTATTAGTATTTTATTTTATTTTTATTTAGATATATTTTCTTTGTAGATTTGAGATTACGAGAATATGAAAAAATATTTTTATCTATTATATTGTTAATATATTTATTTTTAAAATAAATTATTTTCTACCTTATGATATAAATATCATATTTAGTTTTTAGAAATTAATTTAAATATTTTTAAAAATATATATTATTTTTAACAAATCGAAGCAAATCGAATAATTCGCGAATACCAGCAAAACTTCCGAATATTCTTATTTTCCGATATTCAGAATTTTCCGAATCCAATCGAATCTCTAAATTAAATATTCGGCCGAAACGAAATGAATCACGAATACTGCAAATTTTCCGAATATTCGTTTCGTGCTCAGGCCTAATGTTAATTATAATTTTTGTTGTAATTGGCTTTATTATCATTATTCTTAAGATACTTAAAGAACGTATCAAATCCCAGATCATCGATTAACTGCTAGGATTTATTAACCTCCAAGCGAAAAATAGTAGAAATTGACAAATAACTTAATGGGCTAACTTGTGTTCTTAAATTAAATATTTGATATTTTTATGTCTTCTCGTCTTTCCATTTAAGAGAACAAAGTACATTTAAGAAAACAAACTTCATTTAAAAATAGAAGTAAAATTTTCTGTACACTCGTCTATCCATATTTTCATACTTAACGCTAATACGCTATTATTATCATATATTTAAAAAATCATATGTATAGCTAAAATCAAAATAAATTGTTTAGCCGTCGTGAAACCTCCAAATTAGTATACTTGACAAATCAATATCATTATGGTATCTTTAGTATTAGTTATAGTAAGACAACCTAATCGTATAATTGAGATCATGATTTCACGACCATTGTTGGCTCTATTTCAAATATTGCTTTGTGATTTAGCAACAATAGGTTTCTCTGTCTTTTGTTCTTATCTACATAAGAACTACAAGGTGGATTTTCATGCGTTTATAAATATTATACTGTTGCCTAAACAAATTTAGAAAACATTACACTTTATTTAAAACTTAAACTTACATCAACAACGAGAAAATAATGCCACGTTATGTGTTTTGTGCGATCATTAAGAGACCAAAAAGAAATATAAAGAATTAAATCGTCTCGGTCCAGAGAATCTCATGTCGTGTGGATGCGGTGAAAAGTGAAAGGTGAAAGTAAGAGACCTTTTTCGTGGGATCCACTCTAACCAATACCCATGACAGTCTGGGTCAATTCTTACAGTAATTTCAGTCAATTTATTCAACCATATTTATTTGCTCGTAGACAACACACATGACGGCCCAAAAAAAAAAACAAACTGCAAAAATAATTTAATGGCTCGACAAGATGAACAATCGGGAGAATTTTCTAGCATGTTATATTACACATAATTAATTGTCAAACTGACAAAATGTTCAGAGTTGATATTGTTGAATTGTTAAATTAATACTCGGTTACTTATTAACGTATGTCATAATTATTGGATATTATAAAACATGTGTATTTGCATCAAAATGAAAAAAAAAAATCAAAGAGACAAAAAAAAAAGAAATCTATAAAACTAAAATTCAGTTTAAGTTTCGGTATTAAACACATGATAAAGAAAACATAACATGTATTTGTATTTAGTGTAAAAGAAGATGAAACTTTGTTTGTCTTATTTTACAAGAGATTTCGTGTAACTAATATTTAGTAAAGATCAAAATAATCTTTAGGGAAAGTGTTTTCGTGCACGATTCAATCCAAGAAATATAATAATCGTAACGAGTATTTTTTGTGAACAGTGACTAGAGATGTTAAAACGGGATAATCCACCCCGTTTAGCCCATTCCATTGCGGGTTGAGTTAATTTGCGGGTTTTAGCGGGCTGACCCGCTATAATCCATGGGTTCTAAAATAATAATCCTAACCCGCCCCGCACTATAACCGCGGGTTAAGCGGGTTGGTAGACGGAATTTAAAATTAAATTAACAACTAAAAAATTAAAGCTTTATAATGTAAATTTATCGATAATAAAATAAATGTATCTTATATCTATCATAAATCAAAAAGAAAATAGTAATAAAAATCATAAAATGCATAATTAAATCAATAAATTTTCAAAGATTTAAATATGAAATTGATTTAATCATTATCAACGTCTCCAACTTATTAAGACAAAAGAAAACAAAATGTATTTTTCAAAATTTCTAAAATAAAACCAATATGAAAGGGCTTTCCTACTATTTTTTGTTTTCAACGTGTAACTCTATCAATCCGCGGATCAACCCGCAACCCATGCGGGTTTGTCCATCAAAGACCATAGACCATGACGGGTCAACCCGCAATGCCCGTTTTTTTTGGACAATCAAAACATGAACCCTAACCCGCCCCTTAGCGGTGCGGGTTTAGGATAACTCGTGGGTTTTCAATCCTAATTGACATCCCTAACAGTGACTAATGTTTTTGTGCGTGAGATAACTTCAAAGTTTAGAAAGTTGGATAAGTTCGAAAGCAAAAAAGATGAATGGATTTTGCTGCAAATCCCACCTTGTTATAAGTCTTTGGGCTTCAAATTGATTTTCAAAAACAAAATGAAATACAATGGAACAATCGACAAGTTTAAGACTCGTTTGATTATCCAAAAATTTAAACAAGAGGAAAGTATCAATTATTTGATACATAAGCTCCAGTTGTTAGTATCTCATCTATAAAGTTATTAATTTTATCCATTCATAACATTTTTATCTACCAAATGGATGTACTTGAATACTGTCTTGAAAAAGAGGATTATATGAATCAACCCGAAGAGTTTATTATGCCCAGAATTGAGCATAATGTGCTCAATTTGATAAATTTATTGTATAGACTAAAACAAGCACCTTTGATAAATTTATGGCATCAAATGTTTGATTAGGCTATTTTGTCAAATGGATTTAAATTAAATCAGTCAAACAAGTGTTTATATAGAAAAATTTGATGAGTTTAGTGATGAAGTGATAATTCGCTTATATGTTGAAGATATCTTGATCTATGCCACAAACCTTAGAAAAGTAGAACTTACAAAAGAGTTTTTTCTTCATGTAACACACGAGAGAAGCATATATGATTCTTGGAATTAGAATTAAGCATGAGAACAAATAACTAATTTTAACACAATCTCACTACAGTAAAAAATGTTTAAAATTTAACCATGAGAATTGTTCTCTTATGAGCACTCTCATGGATGCGAGTATGAACCTTATGCCTAATACATGAAAGTAGTATTACAACTAGAGTGCTTACAATTAATTGGTTACTCAATATATTTCATGACGAGTAATAGACTGGGTATAGTTTATGGGGTAGCAAGGTTAAGTAGATACCTTTTTAATCCTAGTACGCATCGTTGGCAAGTTATAAGACGGATGCTCAACTACTTAAAAAGAACAATAAATTAGGGTTTATCATATGTTAGATTTTCTTCTGTTTTAGAAGGATATAAGGATGCAAGTTGGATCACCAAAGATCATTTTCTACAAGTGGTTGGTGTTCTTACTTAGGGAAGGTGCCATTTTATGGGTATCTAAGAAACAAACTTGTATTGTAATTTTGACTATGAAATCTGAATTTTTAGCGTTAGTGGATACGGGAGAGAGGCAAAATGGTTAAGAAACTTAGTCTCCGAGATTTCATTATTGTCAAAACCGGTGTCACCCATTTATATCTACTTTGATAGTCAAACTACTTTGGCTAAGACTTGTAGGAAAGTGTATAACGGTAAGTCACGACACCTAGGCATTAGACATAATGTGGTACCTCAGTTGATCACTCATGTAGTGATTATCTTAGAGTTTTTTTTGGTCCTAACAAAATCTTTCGGATCACTTGACAAAAAGATTAACTAAGGACTTGGTGATAAAATCTGCAAAAAGGATGAGATTAAAGTCTATTTAAAATCTTTAATAGTGAGATACCCAATTCTCAACTAATACAACATTAGATGTTCAATTCAATGCGGAAATTCCACACTAAGAGACTGAAACACTAGTTTATACAAAAATGTTAGATTGAAGTTTTCTTCTTAATAGATTTTTTTTTTGAAAAAATTGCATTTTGCAGGCACAATATTGAAATATCTATATATATGGGAAGTGTAACCACCTCAAGAAGGTTGAACTTAGGTTATCTATCTATATGGGTTTGTATGCACTCAATAATGGATAAAGAAACATGAATGTTAAAAGTGTCAAGCCTAAACACAGTAGTGTAGAAATTTATGTATATATTATCTTTATGTACTCAAATAAGTTGAAAGGGTTTAATAAATAGGACATCAATGGTTTTCGAATATTTGAATTGTCTAATATTACTAAGATAAAAAATCAATTTTTATGATATTTTTATTTATGCATGAATTTGGTTTATGTTAGATAAGTTTTGCTAATCAAAAATTAAAGTTAAATAAAGAAAGAATATTTGAATTGTCTAATATTACTAAGATAAAAAATCAATTTTTATGATATTTTTATTTATGCATGAATTTGGTTTATGTTACAAATGTAAGTCAGAACCGTTGCATATTATAAAATCTTTGTCTCTCCAATAAAATGAGAAATGAAAAGCGCAGAGAAAAAAAAAGTTTTATTAGACAAAAATTTAGTTTAAGTTTTGATAACAAACACAACTTATATTTGTTTGTTTTATCCTTACATCACAATCCAATAACTACAACAAATAGGAATGACCTAGTATTCAACAAAATGACATGCTACTTTAGTATTTTGGATAAGTTTACTTTACTTAAAACCCGGTTTAGTAGTTTATTTTTGTTTAATCATTAT
Source organism: Nasturtium officinale (assembly GCA_963854855.1). Taxonomy (NCBI): domain Eukaryota; kingdom Viridiplantae; phylum Streptophyta; class Magnoliopsida; order Brassicales; family Brassicaceae; genus Nasturtium; species Nasturtium officinale. The sequence continues at coordinate 13,553,930 of OY978500.1, forward strand.
GTTCAAACTAACCGATTAGATAGAATATCAATATGTTCATTGCTAATCAGTTATTTCTATAATGAACGACAAGTTAACGGGGGGAAAAAACTGAAAACCAAAATTACTATACACTTTTATCAAAAAAAATAATTCTTTTTTATTACGGTTAAAAGTTTTGCAACAAAAAAAAAAGAAGATACTGGAGTACATATCGTCAGTCTTGAACATAATTCATTCATTTACATTAGGATTTTGCTCATTTAACTGTTCATATAAATGATTTTTTGTCTAACATGAGATCAAAGAAAATATTGTTGAGTCTATTGATTTTTGAATGACATTTTTCTTTCCCAACGTAATCATGTTTATAACACTACCTTAAAACATTTTATTCAGGCAATAAAAACATTATCGAAGAGATATTACCTCAATGCTACTACCTGCCATCTGATTTTCATGACGCACAAGTATATTGAAAATCATGTTCAATAGATTAGATATTCTTTTGATTTTTTTGATCAAACATATTTTGCTATCAGTTTTTTCCATGAATTTATATTCCAGGAACAAATATCACATCGAAAGAAAATAAAGATAAATTGTTTTGTTTTTTATGTTTAAATGTGAAACTAATATTAAGTGTGAAAGTTTAATTACATGAAAGATACATTTTTTTGACTAAGGTTGAAAGAGTGAATGGGACCCAATCACACTAAATGGATCAAGAAGACACACACACATAACGAGAAACCAAAAACAGCTCATGTGGCTTTCTGCTCAAATCTACTGTTAGATTTTATTTCAGACCAATGTTGAGTAAATTGTATGTTTTTTCTTTCTTTTTCCTTTTTCGAGAATCTATGCAAATTAATATTACAGTTTTTTTTCACGTTAACCCTTTCTTTTTGGTTTTACCAATTCTCACAAAACCTTTTTGCATCTATTGTCTCTTTTCTCTTTTCTCTTTTTCCTTAATTCTGCGTAACTTAAAAACATATATATATATAACTATACTTACTTTATTCAATCGTAAATTTATAATTAAGTAGGGTCACGGATCGACTTCTACTGCAAACCTCATGAAATTTGCTTCCTACTCTTAATTTTGTAATTTTTGTTTTACTTGAAACTCTACTCTCAATTTGGTTCATTAGCCGATAGCATAGATGCATAATCATGTTTAAAACCGGAGTAAACAATCTATTTGATTTCTTTTACCACCATCATTTTTTTGTATCATGTACAGTATTATGTACACATATTAAGAGCATTTTCATTCGTAACTAATGGAGATACCTTAATGGTGTTAAAGCCATTGATGCCAAGTTTAGCACCATTCATTTATTAAAATTATTATGTTGTTTTAAGTTAACTTTTAACATGTTATCATTCTAAGTTCGTTTGTTCCAAAGCTAGAAATCATTTTCCATTTTATGAATAGTTAACCATTGCGATCTAGACTATTGAGCTTTTAATATACAAATATCTAGTTTCAAAAATAACTTATGATTTTGGTATACAAAGATCCCCAAAAGTTCGATACATTGTGAGAATTGATTAGAAGAAAAAAAATGTATAACACATCGTATGAGTTATATAACTGAAGTATATATATATATATATATATATTGAAATAAATAATATATGATGAGAGCAGAATCAGCAGAAACTCCATAATCTGATATCTTCTTCTACAAAGAAATCATCAGCAAGTGGTGTTGACAAATACGGGGTCGAAACTCCATTAACGAACATGAACTGATCATCACCATCAAAACAGTTGTACCATGATGATGATTCGGACAAGGAGATTTGTTGGTCATGCTGTGACATGGAGATATTATCATAGAGATCTTCAGATGGAGAAGAAAGCAAAGGAGATGAAGTAGAGACTGAAGAAGAAGAAGGATCTGTGTTAGCTGTAGCAGCAGCAGCAGCTACTTTTTGTATGGACTTAGGAGACATATCATTGTTGTTGTTATCACCATTGTTGATATTATTGTAGAGAGAAGACGAGATCTCTGGGAAGTTGAGATTATTAGCTGAAGATCCTTTGAGACAGAGAAGGGCTGCATCATAGGCTCTAGCTGCAGCTTCCGCAGTTGAGTAAGAGCCAAGCCAGATCCTTGTCTTTTGATTAGGAGCTCTGATCTCTGAAACCCATGAACCCCAACTTCTCATTCTCGCTCCCTTGTACTTCTTCATCTTTATGGATGATAATGACGATGATGAGGATGAAGATGATGATGATGGAGACGACATTCTCTTTGTAGCCTTTCGAAGAGTTTTCACCATTTTTATACTAATCAAATGTAAAGAGAGGAGGAAGTTTAGGAGAAGAATGGCGAATTTCTATTTATAGAATAGAACAAAAGTGGAAAGAGAAATATTTGTTTAAAAAAAATACTATGAACATAGTCTCAGAAAGTAGCATGGGGCACACACAAAGAAAAGAGATGAGTACTTTTTATTTAAATTATTTTGAGAGACAGGTGTTTTTTATAATTATTTTTTAAAAATAATTATTTCTTAATCACAATTCCATATGCAACACCCAATCACAGATCATTAATAAGAGAATCGTCCATGTATTTATTTTTCAAAAATGCATATTTATTGACTTGACCTTCAAAATAATTTTTGAGTTCCACAAAGTACAATAGTATAGTTTAGCACTAAAAATTACTACTTCCCAGCGTCATACTCTTGGATGAAAATGGTATAGCAAAATACAAAAAAAAAAATAACACTTAATTTATGGAAATAAATCAAAATCTATTTCAAGTAAGGACAGAGAGTTATAAACATTATAGGACGAACATTGGATTCTGTTTTTAAAGGCAACTTCTAGGAGCTAGAGCATGTGATTTTCTATGGTACAAACAAAAGATAAAGTTAGTCATATAAATGATTTAACTTGCTAATTATTTTGATGGATGAGATGCTAAGAGCATGTCCATCCCACATCTTACATAAGTGTTTTTAAATTTTTAAAATGAAAAAAATGTTGAACAGTAAAGATCTATGGCTAGGGATGATGATGGTCTAAAAATCACATGACTATATTAATTAAAAAAGGCGTACGTATAACTTATAAATATATAATTCGTAATCTTAAACGTCAAAGTAGCTGAAGTCATGTACTCGTGTTACCAAGGTAATGCAAAACAGGAGCAAACTGAAACAGCTGTTGCATCTCTGTCTTAATGGGGCTTTTTAGAACCGCGTTAACTACTTCTTTGTGTCCGCTTCTTACACACGTAAAATTCTATTTGTGAAAAACGAATTTCTAAACTAATTAAAATTAACATTCCTATGTCAAACTGCACTGTAATACTATTTTTTATAGGGTGTACTTATAAATTAAAGTAAGATCGTCAAACCTTAGAATAATCTTGCAGTCTTTTTAAAACAATAACCAATCTGCAGTTAAAATAATTATAGTCAGCATTAGAATTTAATTATGACGCGTAACGAGTAATAAACTAAACTACTCGTGTTCACATACTGGCCAGACTCCTCCTTTTTTTGTGTAATATAATTAAGGAGGGTTTTTTTCCAGATATCAAGAAACGAATCAACCGAATTGTTCGTTCGAAAATGCATACGAAAGTGCAGGCAACATATGATATTATAAAATTTCTAATTCTAAAAAAAAAGAAAATAAAACATTTTAAAAAAGTTTATGCTAAAACAACCCTTTCCACCCCTTTACATTCGTTCTTACTGTGAAATGTTTGAATATTGACATGCAAAAAGTAAAATCGTATTAAAATAGCTAAGAAGGTTAGTATTGTTGATTCGTACTACTTTTAGAGGAGTTTGGGCAGTTTTATATTTTATTTAAGCATTACATATTAATCTCTTTTGCTCATAACATTTATTGTTGTGTGTAGCCGCTGATTTATTAAAAGGAGATTACAATTTAGAATTTAGGTTTAGGATCGCATCAGCTTTAACTATCATTACCTCATGCGAACTTTTATCGCGCAACATTGCTATAAGTGTGACAAATGATGGAATATTTACTTCGTATTTAGCTATGGGAAGACTTGCATGACTTCACTCTCGAATCAAACGAGGATGTCGTGTTTAATTTTCGCTTAGCTCTGTTTTTCTTTTTAGTTTTGGCTTTCTCTGTCTAATACATTGTTTTTAGTTTTTTTCATTTCAACTAATACGACGATAAAAAGAAAATAAAAATTTGGGATTAGGATTTAGTTTTGATGGGGTCTATATAATAAATGTAGTGTTCACATAAGAAAATAACTTGTTAAAGAAAAAATAACCGTTTTCTAATTGTAAAACGAAAGGTAAAATTGTGTATATAACAAATGCAATAAATTGAATGAATTGAACAAAAAAAAAATTAAGTTGAATCTCATTCAACTCCAAAATATTAGATGAATGAGTTGAATAATTTTTGTAATTTTTTTTTTCATTTTTCCAATCTTTGTAGTTGAATGGTTTTTCAACTCCTTTCATCCAAAATGGTGAAAATTTAGATCAATGGTTCATTCAACCATTTCTACTCAACTAATTGGGTTACCATTTGCACCCTAAATATTTACATTGTTTCATTTATATTTACCTAATAGAAGTTCACGTACGTTAGAGTGGGGGAAATATAGAAGTCCACTAATTGTCCTTTACTTAATCTTTGATTGTGTTTAGTGTCTAGAGGCTTGACAGTGACGTGTAAGAACACGAAGAAGATGGATTATGTTGTGTCATAACTCATAGACTTTGATTGAGTCGGTTAAAATCCGAGAAGATAAAGCAATTAAGCAATAGCCATACTTAGAAACTGGCTAGCTACCTAACGAAGAAGAGTGAGTGATCCCCACATAAGGAAATAGACAAATGGAATCATAAATGAAGATTCATGCATAATGTATGTACTTTCTAGTAAAATATCCGATTCATATTTGGACAGTCTTAGCTGGCACCGTACTCAAAAATATGACCTTCCGTACCTCTTTCATCAATCAATCAATTTTCTAATAAATGATAATATTGGTTAAAACCAGCATTTAATGTAAATGGGTTTAAGCCAGAGGGGAAAATAAGACTCTTGTTTGGCATTAAAAATAAAACGTTGAAGAAAATTTTGAGTGGTTGAAATTTAGACGAACGTACGGAGAAGTTTCTTGTGGATTGAAGAGTGGTGTTGGATGGTATAGAGGCAAATGCACATGTGGATTGTGACAGGACAGAATCAAATCCTTTGTTTTAATTTTCAAAAGATTGAGAAATTTCCTAGAAGGGGGAAAAAGATGTATGACAAAAGAGTTTTCAAGATTTTTGTGGTGGTTGTTGAGTGAATTAACAGGAGACAATGCTTCTGTATTTTATAGCTTTCGTCTTGATCTTGTAAATTTTTAGAGCCGTAACGTCAATAATTGAATCTGTTGGATTAAGCTTTAAGATAGCTTGAGATATAAGCAATCCAAAGTAGATTAGGATTAAGATTTACATTTAGGAGTTATCTAGATATAATATTAGTTCTAATAAGATTAGGAATTGTTTGTCTTTTACTGTATAAGGATTAAGGAGATGTGAAGACATAACTTACGAGAGAGAGTTTTAGGAGATAACTTGAGAGAGGTTTAATTTTGAGTAATTTTCTAAAGCATAATAAAGAGATGTATTCTTTATTAATGCTTTGAGTTCTTAATTTGCATTCTAAAATTCTATAATTGGTTTCAGTGCTTAAGAGAAATAGATCATTATTAGAGACTTGACCACAAAGCTTTTGCGACCAAGGAAGAAACACAAACCGAGTTGTGGGAGATAGATATCATACCGGCAACGGAAAGAACAAAAGAAGGAGGAGGAGCATCTTCAATCAAATGCCCTATGCTTAACTCAACTAACTATACGGTATAGGTCATGAGGATGAAGATATGTCTTAAAGTGCATAAGGTTTGAAAAATCATAGAAACAAGGTCGGGGGAAGATGAGAAAAACAACATGGCAATTGCTCTGTTATTTTAGTCCATTCCCGAGACACTTATCTTGCAAGTTGGAGAATTAGACACGGAAAATAAACTGTGGGGAGCATTCAAAGCAAGACATATGGGAGCAGAGAGAGTTAAATAGGCTAGATTACAAACACTAATGGCTGAATTTGATTGCATTAAGATGAAGGATTCGGAAAATATTGATAATTTTTCAGGAAGGCTATCCAAAAATTTCATCAAAATCAGCTGCCTTATAAGTTAACATTGAAGAGTCTAAATTGGTTAAGAAATTTCTAAAGAAACTTCCACGTAAGACACATATACACAGTGGCATCACTTGAACAAGTTTTGGATCTTAACACAACAAGCTTTGAAGATATTATCAGATGTTTAAAGGCTTATGAAGAGTGTATCTTCGAGGAAGAATAGGGAAATCAACAAGATCAAAACAAATTGATGTATTTAAATATGGAAACTCAAACACAACCAGTAACAACAAACCGATACTTCAATGATTTTAGAAGAAGAGGACAATTCTATTCAAGAGGTAGAGGTTGCGGACGTTTCAATGGAGGAAGAGACCCAAAAAGAGTTGTTTGTTCTTAATGTAGGAGCGTCTCCAGTTTTGTTCTCTGCAGATGGAAAGATGGTGAATCAACTAGCTGGCCGTACGACTCTTTCTAGATGACTCAGTGATGATGTGAGATTGAACAAAGAATTGAACAAAATAGACTCCAAACCTATGCTAAGCGGAAGTGGGATAAAAGATAGATATGGTGTAGAAACAACAAAAGTATTATTCTTACGGCAATGGGGAGATAGATTGATTATCTCGCTCAATCGATGGAAACAAAATAAGCTGGATGAATCACTCAAACAACTAATTCTGCAGTTCAATAAAACTTAAAGACTCACTCAATAAGAACTAAAGAACAAAAGACACAAGAATTCACAACTTGTGAGAAGAAAATACTTTCTTATTACTTATTTTGTTAAAGGGTTGTTTTTCAATGGTACAAATGACCTGAGCTTTATATGCTCAACCTCTAGGACTTCTAACAGTCTAAAATCTTACAAAGAAAAGAAAAGTACAAGAAAATTGAATGAGAAATATCAAAGGAATTGTCTTTGATATCACCTAGCCGTTAGACTTGATTGCTTGGTCCAGAAAAGGGAAAATTTTATGCTCTTGTATTTTGAAAGTTTTTGGATGCCTCCATGGCTCATCAATCTTCTAAGAACTCTTAAGTCAAACCAAATCAGAAGATAGACGTAGGAATTGTGCTTTGAATGCTCTCTGGTCCATATATGGTAAGTCTTGGTGTGTTGATGAGTAGGATTAGATCCGCCTGATCCAATGGTCATTGATGCACGTGAATATTCTCTTAGAAACTTCTAGTTAATGTAAAAACTCCCCTGGTCGCCACACAAACGTTTGAAAAGATCCAAACCTGGAGAACTCCAAATAAGGCAAGTCGGATGAGAGTTGGTTTAGAAAATTAATATCTCCCAAAACAAAATTGGTATTGACTTGATGCTAGTTCCCAGTGAGTGTCTGTTGAGTCAGTAATTCAGAATAATTCACTTCATAGTATAAATTCTTCTGGTCTGGTAGGAATCTTCCAAGGAATGCACGTAGGTCCAAATCGGGTAAGTTGGAGATCACCTGGTTTGTCAAGTTGATAACTTCTTTACCTAAACTCCATTTGGTCTTATTCCACTTCGAGGCATGCTCTGACTGAGCTAAGAATGGATTCCAAGTGGTTGGTTAGATGTCCTCATCATTCCCTCCCCATTGATAAAGTTTCGACCTTGAAATTGTACAATCTGCACCAAGAGAAAGCAAGTTAGCTTTCAATCTCCTTTGGGAAGTTTGGACCATACCTTGGTTTATCGGTGAGTTGTTAATGCATGGTGCATCTGGGGGATCCCTTTTGAGCTGAATAGCATAAACTACTCCTTTTTTTTATCACGTCCAAGAGCTGATGGTGCTAGTGCATAGCTTCCCTTCGGAATGGGATTTGAACTTCTAAGTCCGGTGGCTCCTTGTCAATACCTGCAATATTTTTAACTCCTTTGGAAAAAAATAAAATGCATTAATACAGTTATGGAGTAATTTAAAACAGTTATACATATTTTAGTTTGAGCCAATCTTAGTCCATGTGTTATCTGTATACTAAAAGAAATATCTTGATTGGTAATGCTCATTGGGGTCACATAATTGCTATCAAACTTTTCTAGGCTTCACAGGTTCTTCATCACACAATTAGAATCTGTAGAGATGACTTTAAGTAGAGTGTTGCTTACATGATTAGAGTCTCTATCGTATTTCGTATTCAACATGGCACGACACATGGGAATGGTGTTGGATCAGGTGGCTCTTCCTTGATCAGCATGTCATGGATGACTTCCTTCCTCTTGTTATGTCCTGGTAAAAGCATCATAAACTCTGGACAGGGTATGTGATTACATTCTGCTGGTACCCGCTTTTGGTTCGAAGTTATATACCATTGGGGTGTGTCTTCTCTTCGGCCAGTGTACACATTCAGGGTACATGTTCTTTTTTTGACACTCAAGATAGATTTTAAGTGCATTGTCATGGGAACATATGTACTGAAAGCATTTTTTTAAGACTATAAGCATAAGAGTGTTTCAATATTTTATCATCTCAATAGTACTACTTACTTGGAAGATGTGGGAACAACAACAGTGTTGTTCTCCTTTGATGTTGACTTGGGCATCGGTATGCTTCTCCATTGTACCTAATTCTTTCTCAAGTTATTTTGGTTCCAGCAAGTGCATTATCACGGTCTTGGTATCATTAGAAACAAACTAAACTAAATGATCAATTACATTTACTTGATGTGGTTTATGGTCCTTAGTCTTTATGTCACATGATGTTTCCTTTTGATCTGTGTGATCTGTGTCTAGGATTTTTACAACCTTCAAAACGGGTAGATCTTTTGTCATTCATGTACCTGTTTCAACATCTCTTTACAAGGGCAAGTGCATTAAATAGTTGTGGAATCATATGTAGGAACAGACACAGGATTGTTCTCACAGAGAAGGAGTGATTCAATTGAACTATACTATTGCTAGATGAGTCTAGTTTTGTTTCTTTTGATGTGGACTTTAACACATGTTTAAGAGGGAAAGTTGTAGAAAAATGACCTATCAAGTGACACCTATAACATGTTACATCAGTTGAACTTTGAGAATTAGAGAACTTACCTCGGTTTGACAATACTTGCGACTCGCGTAATTGCATTGAATTTTAAGCAGGAGTTTGAAATCAATTTCGTTGAACCTTTTTTGCTTTGACTGCTGGCTAAGCCTTTGATTGCTCCTTAACACTGTGGTCTCACGAGTTGACAACTATTTTGGTTCTGATTTTAGGCTCCTTGGGGCTACGTGGTACATGGAAGTTACAATGTTGTTGCTCTGAGTTGTGGGCTTCTTCACAAACTCATTATGCATCCATGCTTTAAGGTCTCTCTATCTCTCACTTGGTTTCTGTTGTAGAAAGTAGGTGTATCTTCCTTCAACCACCACTTCTAAGCATATCCTTCAAGACTATCAACAGCGTATGATTGTTTTTTATCCTTTGGAATGTTGTGTACTCGAAACCAATACTTCATATTGGTCTCCCATCGTAGGTATTCCTATGGCTTTTTACTAGACCCTGAAAAGATGAGGGATCTAGACTTGTTACCACATCCTTGGTTAGAGTGATTCCTTGACTCATCTGATGTGGCGTTGAATTGCTTTCCAGGTTTGGGGTGCACTCGGCTTGGTACAACTCTGTGGAAATAAATATTCTCTAGATGTTGTGAATGACTGTAATCTTCATGTGAGTCTCCACTAAATTCTTTATCATACTCATCCTCATATAGTTCAACACTCGGCTGTCTCCAGGTTCTTTTCGTTTGTTGAAGCATGTTGAAGTTTCTCTGGACATATTTTAGAATTGAAGAGTGTTGGTATGGTGGCTCCAGTTTAAGCTCGACTCCATCTGATTCTTCTTCAAATTCAGGGTATGAGACGTCATCTCCTGGCCAAGGTGGTGCAGCATAGTCAGCTTCCCCAGCGTACCATCCTTGGTTCGGCTCTTCTTGCTCAGAGTTGTAGTTTTTGGACAGATAAGAGTCTTCCTCTTCTTCTTCTGAATAATTCTACATTTTTGCCTCTGACTTCTCCTTAGGGGTTAGAGATGGAGTATCTCGCAAAAAGAATAGGAAACAAAACGTTAATATCTTTCTCAAGAAAAAGAAAAACAATAACACAAAAAGGGAAACTTTCAAAAAAATTCATTATTATTTCTTTTTCTTTTTTAAATTTAAAACTCGGAAATAGCGAATTCAAAATAAGATAATATATTTTTTTGTTTATATCTAATCAATTTGAATTAAAAAAATTATTATAATAAATTCAAACAAAAAGACTTTTTATGGGTTGTCATTTTGATAAAATTGAAACATAAATCAAACAAAAACAATATTTAAGATCTGAAGCAAATAAAACAGAAACAACAGAAGGATAAAATGTTGGATAAACACAACCTGATTGCAGGAGTTTTTAAAGCTCTGATACCAGATGATGTAGGAACGTCTCCAATTTTGTTTTCAGCGGATGGGAAGATAGTGAATCAACTAGCTAGTCGCACGACTCTCTCTAGATGAATTAGTGATGATGTGAGATTGAACAAGGAATGAAAAAACAGACTCCAAACCTATGCTAAGAGGAAGTGGGATAAAAGATAGGTATGGTGTAGGAACAACAAAAATATTATTCTTACGGCGATGGGGGATAGATTGATTGACTCACTCAATCGATGAAAACAAAATAAGCTGAATGAATCATTCAAACACCTAATTCTGCAGTTCAATAGAATGTAAAGACTCACTCTATAAGAACTAAAGAACAAAAGACACAAGAATTGACAACTTGTGAGAAGAAAATACTTTCTTATTACTTATTTCGATCAAGGGTTATTTTTTAATGATACAAATGACCTGAGTTTTATAGGCTCAACCTCTACGACTCTCTAACCTAAGGTTTGGAGATAGAACTGGATTTTTTTGTTGTTATTAGATTGTGCTTTGTTGGGTCTTTATTTCCAAATTTTGATTATGTTATAACTTTTTACCCATTCTGTAGTTTTTTGTTGGTCCATGGGAATAGAGAGAGACAAAAAAAAAGACAGAAAAACCAGAAAATTTTGGTTAGTTTTTGTTTTCTGATTTCATTTATTTAATTAATCTATTATTATTACAATATTTGTTTTGACTTAATTATTTTAATTTATGCTTGAGAACTTATTCCTCTGTTAATTAAAAAAACAAGAAACTGTATTCATATATCTTAGTTGATTTTCTTTACAAAATATTAAAGTATGCATTAAGTAAATAGTACGTTATTATGAAAAACATAAAATAAAAAATGAGGTAAAAAAAAGAAAAGAGAGGAAAATTGGTGAGGTGAGAACCCTAGGAGGTCCCAAAATCCCGGAGGACAAGAGGCAGAAGTGGGTTTGACTGAATCATCATCAGAATGCCTAGGAGGTCCCGAACTATTTGGAGATAGAACTGATTTTTTTTGAAAAGATATAACTTAATAATTTATTTTGGTTAGTTAGAAAGATTTTTGTGGTTTATTTGTTCGTCTTTATGTTATTTAGAATTGAGAAATCATATTTTTGAGTATTATGTAATACTAGTATTGTTGATTTTAGAGGTTTAGAAAGAGATAAGGATGGAGATGAGAGAATTGGCGTAATAAGGAAGAGAAAGATTGCTGAATATTTTTTCTTATTCACACACACTTCTTTACAAGAGATTACATGTATTTATAGACTTTTTACATTGAAATGAAGAAGAATCAAGGAAGAGGAGAGGAGGGGCGTGAATAAGGGAAGAGAGATGGGTGAGCTGCTCCAATAGTCTTGTTGCACCATGCCCTGCTCTGACGCGCCCATGCTTGTGCCCATACCTCTCTTTGCTTCCTCACTTAGTTTAGTTAGATTGTCTAGTTGAGATCCAACAGCTTCCTTTTCTTCTAGTTTCTTCACAACTAGTTCTCTTTTTCCTTCCCTCCTTCTCTTAAGTTTGAATTATTCTTCTTCTTGAGATCACATATTTCAACACTCCCCCTCAAGATTGGTCGGTGAAGATCCTTTAGACCGATCTTGCCATGTATGTGATCCCCAATGATAGAGGATGTTGCCTTGGTGAAGATATCCGCTAGCTGTTCCCCACTTGCTACAAATGCGGGTTTGATGATTCCTTCTTGAATCTTTCCCCTCACAAAGTGACAATCCACTTCTATATGCTTGGTCCTTTCATGGAATACCGGATTGGATGCTATATGTATTGCAGCTTGATTATCACAATACAACAGCATCTCCTCAGCCTCATGTATTCCAAGATCTTCTAGGAATGCCTTCACCCATATCAATTCTTTTGTCACCTCCTTCATAGCCCTATACTCGGCTTTAGCACTTGATAAGGCTATAACTTTCTGCTTCTTACTTCTCCAAGTGACTAGATTACCTCCCACAAAGGTACAAAAACCGGATGTGGACTTTCTATCTTGCTTATCTCCAGCCCAATCCGCATCACAATATCCTTGAACCTTTGTGTTTCCATTAGCCTTCATCCATATGCCTTTTCCAGGGCTGTTTTTTAAGTACCTTAGCAGCCTCTCAATCATGTTCCAATGCTGCATAGTTGGTTTTTGCATATGTTGACTCACACGGTTCACTGCAAAGCAAATGTCCGGCCTTGTGATAGTGAGGTAGATGAGCTTGCCCACCATCCTTTGATACCTCTTAATATCTTCCAATGGCTCCCCCTCAGGATTATCTTGGTAGCCTTCTTCTATTGGAGTTTTAGCCGGCTTGGATCCTAACTTGCCAGTTTCTTCCAAGAGATCCAGCACATATTTCCTTTGAGAGATGAACATCCCATCTTCAAACCGTGTCATCTCAATCCCTAGGAAGTATTTAAGCTCTCCCAGATCCTTTATATCAAAAGCGATCTTCAAGAGTTTCTTGATTTGATCTACTCCATCTTTATCACTTCCTGTGATGATTAGATCATCAACATAGATCAAGACCACCACTACTCCTCCTTCACTTTGCCTTGTGAAGAGGGTATGATCAGCTTCAGATCTTATGAACTCCTTATCCAATAGACAAGCGCTTAGCCTTTGGTACCATGCTCTTGGAGATTGCTTTAGCCCATAGATTGCTTTCTTCAATCTGCAAACCTTGTTGCCTTCCTTATGATATCCTTGGGGTGGATCCATATATACCTCTTCTTCCAAATCTCCTTGCAAGAAGGCGTTCTTGACATCCATCTGCCATAGATCCCACTTCAAGTTCACTGCCACTGAGATTAGGATTCTTATGGAGTGGAGCTTAGCAACCGGAGCAAATGTCTCGGTATAATCCTCCCCATAGATTTGAGTGTATCCTTTTGCCACCAGCCTTGCTTTGTACCTCTCTATTTTCCCATCACTTGTATACTTGATTGTGTAAACCCATCTACACCCAACTGATTTCTTATCCTTTGGTAATTCGGTCAAGTACCAAGTGTGGTTCTTTTCCATGGACTTCATTTCCTCTTCCATGGCTTTTACCCATACTCCATTCTCACACGCTTCTTCATATGAGTTAGGTATGGATTCCTTGCTGATTCTTCCAAGAAAAGCTTCATGCTCCATAGGTAAGGATGCCAACGAGCAAAAATGCTCAATGGGATATGTGATAGTGCTAGTTTGAGTGTTATCTCCCCCTTGTGATAAGAGAATGCTGTCGCCAATAGGATCGAGATCTAAGCTCGCCGTACGCACAGGACATTCTCTTATCACACAAGGAAGATTACTCGCACTAGACTCCCCTTGGAGCATGGCAGAGTTGTTGTAGCCATAGTAAACACGTTGTCGCCTTTGTCTTGTACTTCTTCTTAGGGGTACGGTTGGCTCAAGTTCTCCCTCACCATCATTCGCTTCTTCTTCAACAGAATTCTGATCTTGCTCCGCATGTGTCTCATCTTCTACTCTGGTTTCAGATGATTCGCTCTCTCCTTGTACTTCATTTATTAGAGCGTCATTAACCCGCATCCAATCCATAGGTAATGAAGTCACATCCTCCGGAGCTTCATGGTTCTTGTTTCCATAAAATCCTTCTTCTTCATTGAATCTCACCTCTCTAGATACATAGACCCTCCTTGTCTCCGGATTGTAGACCTTGTATCCTTTTTGTGTTGGTGAGTAGCCAATGAACACACACTTCATACTTCGAGGTTCAAGCTTGCTTCTTTGTCCCTCCGGTAGAAACATATAACAAGAACATCCAAAGGTCTTCATATGGTTCACGCTTGGCTTGCTTTTGTGTAGCACTTCAAATGGTGATTTATTATCCATATTTTTCGTTGGAAGCCGGTTGATCAAGTAACTTGAAGTCATTACTGCATCTCCCCAATGAAATGTAGGTACTCCTTTGGCAATCATGAGGGTTCTTGCAACTTCCATGAGATGCCTATTCTTTCTTTCTGCTACCCCATTTTGTTGTGGAGTGTATGCACACGATGTTTGGTGTATGATACCAAGATTATTGAGTAACTCCTTGAATCGTTTGCTCACATACTCCCCTCCATTATCACTTCTTAAGATCTTGATTTTGGTCTTGAATTGGGTAGATATATATTTGGTGAAGTTAGTAAACGCTTCATATACTTGATCCTTTGAATGTAAGAGTGTGATCCATGTGTATCTTGAGTAGTCATCAATGAATGAAACAAAATATTTATATTGATCTCTTGAGTTACATGGGGCGGTCCATACATCCGAGTGTACAATGCCAAAAGCTTCATCACAAGTTGTAGATGAAGAGGGGAAAAACTGTCTACAATGTTTCCCTAGTACACATGCTTCACAAACTTCTTCTTCTTGAACGAGATTGGGTAAGACCATCTTGAGGATAGCTGAACTTGGATGTCCTAGCCTTCCATGCCATAATGAGCTATCTCCAATCTCCTTCTTGTTAAAAACTTCCTTATCCGCCTTCACTCCAAGAGCTTTTAGCTTTTCTTGTTTATTTGTTTCCAACAGATACACTCCATCCTCCACCTTCCCTTCTCCGAGTACATGATTTGTTTTAGGGTCCTGAAACTTCACAAAGTCAGTCCCAAACATTGCCACACAATCCAAATCTTTTGTTGCTTTATGAACTGATAAAAGGTTGGATGAGAAGCTAGGCATGTATAATGCTTTAGTTTCTTTTGTGAAAAGCTCTAACTCTCCTATCCCTTCAATCGGAACTGAGCTTCCATTGGCTATTTGTACATTTCCATGATAAGGCTCAAGATTTTTCAGCATGTCTTGATCCTTAATCATGTGATGAGAAGCCCCCGAATCCACAATGATTATATTCTTCTTAATGGAGCTTTTAGAGCTAAATAGGCTCTTACCGGATTCTGTGAGCTTGGATAGACTCTTGATGAGAGCCTCAAACTCGGATCTTCTGACCATCTCTTCAACAGGTTGCGTGACTCCCATGAAGGCTCTAGGTCCACCTCCATTCTCCTTTAGCCGCTTAGGCCTTAATGTGGGTAAAGAGTCCAACACTTCTCCTTAGTGTGCCCCTTCATCTTACAATGCTCACATTCCAAAACCCTCTTGTCGAATGTGAGATTCCTCTTTGCAAGATGTGCGGCCTCACTTGGTGCACGGAATAGGTCTCTTGACCCTTCCTCCCTTTGTATCATGCCACATACTTCAGCTAGACTTGGCAGCTTCTCAAATCTGAGTATGTGCTTGATAAGATCTTTGTAGGATGCATTGAGTGCCAAGAGAAGTCCAAACACTTGGTCTTGGTCACGTCTTTCTCCTAACTCCTTGGGGTCGATTGTGTGTGGCCTCAAAATCTCTAACTCGGCCCACAAGCTTCTATACTCCCCAAACATTTCCTTGAATGGCTTCTCCTCTTGTTGAAGCTCATTCAGCGCCCTCTTCACCTCAAATATTCTTGATATATTTGAGACATTTCCATATACTCCCTTGAGTATATCCCATAGTTCTTTGGCGGAATCGGCATATGAGTAGGCCGCCAAGATGGATGACTCTAGTGAGCTTTGAAGAAGAGAGAGCGTGTATTGTTCCTCTTGTTCTTCCTTAGCTTCTTCTTTTTCATTTCTCACTACAACTTCCGCTACCTCTTTTGGCTCAACATATCGCCAAAGTCCTCTTCCTCTAAGGATGGTCTTAGTGGTTTTTGCCCAAAGGAGATAGTTGTTTCCTTTGAGCATGACTGAGATTGCTACTCTATTTGTCTCCATTTTCTAGTGACAATACACAATTCTAGTTCTTTCACAACTTGAAGATCCTATGATCCCAAGGATATTAATCTCAGAGTGAATAGAACTAGGAGGATGTATTGTTATAGATTAGAAGATTTGTAGAGTGCTAGAAGAGTTATAAGGTGAGATTTAAGCGGTTGAAGGATAAACCCGCTCTGATACCATGTTGATTTTAGAGGTTTAGAAAGAGATAAGGATGGAGATGAGAGAATTGGCATAATAAGGAAGAGAAAGATTGCTGAATATTTCTTCTTATTCACACACACTTCTTTACAAGAGATTACATGTATTTATAGACTTTTTACATTGAAATGAAGAAGAATCAAGGAAGAGGAGAGGAGGGGCGTGAAGAAGGGAAGAGAGATGGGTGAGCTGTTCCAATAGTCTTGTTGCACCATGCCCTGCTCTGACGCGCCCATGCTTGTGCCCATACCTCTCTTTGCTTCCTCACTTAGTTTAGTTAGATTGTCTAGTTGAGATCCAACAGCTTCCTTTTCTTCTAGTTTCTTCACAACTAGTTCTCTTTTTCCTTCCCTCCTTCTCTTAAGTTTGAATTATTCTTCTTCTTGAGATCACATATTTCAACAAGTATAACTAGGTATAACTGCTATTCTTAAAATTGTTTTGAAAAGTATAAATTGGCAATATTTGGTAATTATTGCAGGGTTTTGAGGAGGAAACGATATCAATGCAACCTCTCAAAATATAAATCCCGGCAACAGAATATAAAAGAAATTCAAGCTATTAACGAGGTGTTTTATCTATAAAATTTTGAATGGGGAAATGTGGATGATCCTTCTTTGAACGACATGCATCAGAAAAAGAAGGAAGTTTGGTTTATAATTAAAGTTGGTCTTATCCGACTCTGTTTTATGGTGGTTATTTGTTTTTGAGCTCATAGAACTATATTGTTATTTTTTATATTTGAGTTCGTGGAATTGGTATTTCTCAATACAAATTGGTTATTTTTCAATTTGAATTCGTAGAACTGATATAACTAAAAACCAATTCATAACAAATAGTTACTATGTAATACCAGTTCTACGTAAACAATATAGTTTTAAAATTTATACGAAAATAACATAGTTTTACTAAGTATTACCATTTATACTCATTACTTACATAAATAATTTCTAGTTAGCAAAAATCATTAATTGAAATCTTCTATCAAATCTTAATCGAAATCACTTCTCAAAGACCGTTTTCAAATGAAATAACTAATCGAAATATTCTGTCAAATCATAATTGATATCAAACGCGTTCTCTAAATTTTCAAACATAAACATATTTAACACTGAAAGAACTACTGAAACTTATAATTAAAGACCTAGCAAATCAAATAAAAAACTTGCCCAAAATCAAAATCAAGATGGGTGAGATAAAGTCTCTATGGAGGATAATGATGTCTCAATATGAGAAAGAGAGAGAGAGAGAGAAGAATAAATAATTTTCATTGGTTCAAAGGAAGAAAAATAAATGGAAAGAAAATTGGAAAAATTTGGGTTTGGGTGGCTGGAGAAATTCCCCACGTATCTTTTTAATTTAGTGAGCTGTCAAATTTACACATAGTTTTACATCAGTTAGTAGTTTTACAAAAGTTCTAAATAATTATACTTTGGCCGTTTTCAACTTTAATTCTATTATGTATCCATCAAATTTTTGTTTTAGTTTTGCAGATGATATATCTCGATTAACATATATTTCTTATTGTTTTATGCATTTCTATGTTTAAAACATATATTTTGTAACTTTTTCATCCTAAGTTGGTTATTATTGATTAAATGACCTTAAAAGTGGATTATTTCACATGATTTCACAAAGTGTTGAACTCTCAATATTTTATGGTAAGGTATTTCTCATGTTTGGAAGCATGCACCTACCAATTACATATCTCTTAAATAATATAGAATTATAAAAATTTGTGAGACATAAATATTTAGGGTAAATTTGTTAGGAAGGTAGTTTTTAAGTTTTAATTAGGGATAAGGTAATTTACAAGTTTATATTTGGAAATAAGATAGTTTGTATGGTAGTTTTCTAATAAGAGAAAAACAAATTACAAAACTAACCCTATCTCTATAAGAGATAGAAACAATGTGTCCAAAAATAAAAGAATTGAGAAAATATATTTTTTTGGATGA
This sequence comes from Nasturtium officinale, assembly GCA_963854855.1. Taxonomy (NCBI): domain Eukaryota; kingdom Viridiplantae; phylum Streptophyta; class Magnoliopsida; order Brassicales; family Brassicaceae; genus Nasturtium; species Nasturtium officinale. The sequence continues at coordinate 13,572,374 of OY978500.1, forward strand.
GTTTTTTTATTTTGTGATATTTTCAAAGAGATTTCTGAGGATATTTCTGGCTAAATTTCAAGCACCATCTCCGATGACATTTTTGGCTAGAATCCTGGCAAGATTTTCGGCGATATTTCCAACGACATTTCTGGTAAGATTTCCGATGAGATTTCTGGCGAAATTTCTGGCACTATTTCCGACGATATTTCCATCAGCATTTCTGACGAGTTTTCCGGCATCATCTTCGATGATATTTCTGATACCATTTCCAACGAAATTTCTGGCACCATCTCCGACAAGATTTCTGGCGAGATTTCCAGACAGATTTTTGAGGACATTTCCGGCGAAATATTAAAACCATCTCCGACGACATTTCCAATTAGATTTCTGGCAAGATTTCCGACAACCTTTCCAGCAAGATTTTTGACAAGATTTCCGGTGAAATTTCTGGTACCAAATCTGACAAAATTTCTGGCTATATTTCCGATGACCTTTCCCGCAAGATTTTCAGCAAGAATTCCGATAAGATTTTTGGTGAAATTTCTGGTACCATCTCCGAGGACATTTCCAGCACTATATCCGATGACTTTTCTTGCATCATCTCTGACGATATTTCTGGCACTATCTACGACGAAATTTCCGGCATCATCTCCATTTTTGGTGAGATTAACAGCAAGATTTCTGGAGGATAATTCTGAAAACATTTTTGACAAAATTCCCGGCACCATCTCTCACGACATTTTTGGCAAGAATTCTAATAACCTTTCTGGCAAGATCCGCAAAAATTTCTAACACCATCTCCGACAATAATTCTGGGCCATTTTCGATGACTTTTCTGGGTGTACACCCTATTTTATCTTGAAATCGAGTGTATACCATGTTGTACACCCAATTACCAGTGTACAACATGTTCCGAGTGTACAATGTATCTCAGTGTATAATGTATTTCAGTGTACACCATATTGTACACCTGAATACCAATGTATACCTGTTGTAAACCCGATTACCGATGTACACCTTGTTGTACATCCGATTACTAGTGTACATCACATCTCAGTGTAGACCATATCTCAGTGTACACCGTGTTGTACACCCGATTACATGTGTACACCATAACTTAGTGTATACTATGTTGTACACCTGATTACCAGTGTATATCATGTTCTCAGTATACATCCTAGGTGTACACTCATTTTTGAGTGTACACCCTATGATACGCTCCAGGAACGTTGGCTTCAGAATCAGGCTGAGTCGGAACGCGACCGGGAAGGAATCGGTCGTACGAGACTGGTACAGTGTCACGATCGGGTCGAGGGACGCAGTACGGGGCCTCCGGCCGTACAGACTTATTGCCGGTACGGTATTGGGTGATATTGAAGCGGAGATTGGCAGAAGTTAAATGGCGGGTTGGTTAAGTGGAAATGAAGATATAGACGAACGGGGGTGGCGAAGGGTGATTGATGGTGGAACAATGGAGCGAAGAGGCAATGGAAAGGTGGAATAGTAACAATGTATCGAAAGTCGGCCACACGGTGTTTGGACAACGCCGTGATACGATTGACCGAAGTCCGAGCCGAGCTTCAAGGACAACGGTGTTTACACTACTTGAGATTCGAGAGCAAGTTTTAAGCTAATTGCATTCATTCAAATCTGAGTTCAAAGGGCGAGGTTACATGCCTTTATATAGGCGGGAGAATTAGGGCAACAAACCCTTACAAAAGGACCAGCGTGTCCTTGGGTGTTTTACATACCCGTAATTCAGTAACTTAAGTCTTTTGGTAAGCGGTAAAACATGAAAAAGGAAAGGGATAGGGATTAGGACCGAGGGACCACCACACGAACCATGGATGGGCAAGGTGATGATCGGTTCGGTCCCAATGCGTCCGGGTCGTGAACCTCGTTAAAAACCTTGATGGGAAAACCACTTAGGGATAAAACCCGATCAAGGGAAAAAGAGTGTTCCTTTCCCAAATGACTTTAGTGGGGCGTTTTCACCGTGTCAAGGTGAAAACACCCCACTAAAGTCGTTTGGGAAAGGAACACTCTTTTTCCCTTGATGGGTTTTATCCCTAAGTGGTTTTCCCATCAAGGTTTTTAACGAGGTTCACGACCCGGCCGCATTAGGACCGAGTCGATCATCACCTTACCCGTCCATGGTCCGCGTGGTTGTCGTCCGGCCCCTAATCTCTATCCCTTCCTGTTTTCTTACTTTTACCATTTTTACTAAGGACTTAATTTACTGTTTTATGGGTATGTAAACACCCAAGGGCACGTTGGTCTTTTGTAATGGGCGTGTTGCCCTATTCCTCTCGCCTATATAAAGGCATGTAACCTCTCCCTTTGAACTCAGATTTGAATGAATGCAATTAGCTTAAAGCTTGCTCTCGAATCTCAAGTAGTTTAGACATCGTTGTCCTCGAAGCTCCGCTCGGACTCCGATCAGTCGTATCACGGCATTGTCCAAATACCGTGTGGCCGGCTTTCGATCCATTGTTACCGATCCATCTATCCATTCTCACTTCGCTCCATCCCTTCTCACCCTCCAAACACTTATCTCCATCCTCTTCCATATCTACCTTCATCCAACCCTTCCGCCGTCCAACCCTCGCCGTGACACCACCACTTTACCATCTCGTTTCTCCCATCCGTACCGCCGAGGACCCGTACCGCGGTCCTTCCACCAGCCGAGGTACCGTACCGGTACCCGTACGACCGCCTCCGTCCCGGTTCCGTCCAAACTCAGCCTGATTCCGAAGCCAACGTTCCTGGAGCGTATCAGCTGGTATCAGAGCCAAGCTTCATCCGTCAGGTTGTAACTTTCCATTAAAACATCTTCCATTGTTTCTCTACCGTTTACCGCCTTGAACTTGTTCTTATTTCGCACCTTACTTTCTAACAGTCTAGTCTTTGCCACGGTCATTATTGTCTCAAAGCTTTGTGCTTGTAGCTAGCCTTTGGTTGCCAACGTGTGAAAGACTAAGTCTTAGTACCACCGAAGCACCATTGTTGCCCTAGTGAGACGAGAGGTTGAAGACGAGTAAGTGGGGACCATCTCTGGTCAACATACTTTACTCGCCTGTTCTCTGACCCGGCCGCGTGAGACATCCTGTCCTTGCCTTATTTGTGATCCGTCCCTTTGGCAGGACAAGAGAAATCCGCGTGCTAGTTGTTTTTGCCGTTTTTATTAATAGCTGTCCTTTGTCCTTTTTGCTTTAAACGTTCGGCAGTTGTCCTTTATCTTGCACCATACCGCCAGCTTTCATTTCTTTTGTCATTTTATGCGCGTAGGGTCCATCCCACAGTCCCACGCCCCATTGTCCGTACTGGCAGGATACGTCAGCTCCAACAGCCGTACACCCCCGTGTCCTATTAACCCCGCGATTGACCCGTCCCCATCAGTACCAACCACGACCGGACGACCCTATTGGGCTACCGTCCCTCGACCCGGACGACCACGGCGGACTAATCTTTCCGGACCAAGTACCTCCGAGAGTCTCCCACCGTCCGTACGCCGCCGTCCGTACCCGACCACCGTCCGTACAGGCCAACCCCGCCGGCTTGACCTTACCGACTCCGACCCCGACGAACTCACCCCGTCGTCCGTACCGCGCCGTCCGTACGACCCATCCGTACCGCGCCGTCCGTACGACCCATCCGTACCAACCATACCGCCCATGGCCGAACCCGCGGAAGACTTGCCCCGTCCTATTGAGATCGGTACCGTCCTGGCCACCATCCAGGCCCAAATAGAGCGCCTCACCGAGCGAATGGCCCGATACGATCTTCCACCAGATGCTCGACCGCCCCTCCCAAATCCGCCGGCCGATCTCGGCGATCGACCCCTTGAAGAACCCGGTCCGGCCTACCAATCAGATGATGGGTACGATCCATACCAACCCCGTCCAGGTCGACCCCGGCGCAGAGAGCGACCAAACGATCGGGATGACCGTGCACCTCGACCCGAGGCCCCGGTCCACAAACTGGTCCCACCGACCTTCGCGGGAAAGGTTGACCCGGAAGCCTACCTCGATTGGGAAAGGCGAATGGACCATCTGTTTGATTGTTACGATTACTCCGAACCTAAGAAGGTTACCTATGCCGCGGCCCAACTGACCGACCATGCTCTTACATGGTGGGACCGCGACTTGGCAGAACGCAGGCGGCGACGTGAAGGCCTAATCCCTACTTGGGACGTTATGAAATATGTCATGAGGAAACGCTACGTCCCGCCCCTCTATCACCGTGATTTGCAAAAGCGGTTCCGAAAGCTTCACCAAGGCACCCGAACCATTGAAGAGTACTACGACGAGTTTGAGCATTTGCGAAACCGTCTCCAGCTCAATGACTGTGAAGAAACCTTAATGGCCCAGTTCGTGGACGGCATGCAAGACCGGATTGCCCGCAAAGTAGAGCGGCAGCCTTACCAAGGGTTTGATGAGCTCTTGCACCTGGCCATCCACTTAGAAGCACAGATCAAGAGGAAAACCTCCTCGGCCTTCCGAGGAAAGACCTCCCCGAACCAAGTCTGGCCTCCCAACCCCACAGCCACGTCCACTAGCCCCAAACCCCCGGTTGTATCCAAGGCCATTGCCATCGATTCACGTTTCAAGCCAAGGCAACCCGAAGCCAATGCGGGAAGAAGCCGGGACGTGATATGCTACAAATGCCAAGGCAGAGGGCATTACTCCAGGGACTGCCCCAACAACCGAGCCATGATCCTTACCCCCGAAGGCGACTATGAATCCCAGGACGAGGAGCCGGTTGAGGAAAACGACCCCGAGCCAGTTCAACCCGAAGGCACGGTTGAATATCCGGATGTAGGAGACCTCCTGGTCGTCCAAAGGAGCCTGAGCACCTTGACCTTGCCCGAGCCGACCGGACAGCGGGACAACATCTTCCACACACGCTGCACCATCAACGGCAAGGTTTGCGGCTTGATCATTGATGGTGGGTCCTGTACCAATGTGGCCAGCTCCCACCTCGTGGCCAAGCTTTCTCTCCCTACCTCTAAACACCCTCATCCCTATAAACTGCGATGGCTGAATGATAAAACTGTTATACCCGTTACCGAACAGGTAGATCTAGCCTTTAGTATAGGGCATTACCGGGACACGGTCCAATGTGATGTTGTTCCAATGCAAGCTAGCCACGTCCTCTTAGGACGCCCATGGCAGTTTGACAAGGACGCCACCCACAACGGCCGTTCCAACTTTTATTCGTTTATGCATGAATCTAAGCGTGTTACCCTAGCACCTCTAACACCCGTTCAAGTACATGAACTCCAATCTCGCTTAGCCAAAACCACATCTTCCCGTCCCAACTTCCTAATATCCATTAGGGACGCTTGTAAAGCCATCGGCAATGAGTGCCGAGTTGTACTAATGGTTTACAAAGATGTGATGAGCGCAGGTACCAGGGACGATCCAATCCCGGATGAGCTCCAAAGGATCCTGCAGAAGTATTCGACCGTCTTCCCTGAAGAGATTCCCCACGGGCTCCCACCCCTCCGGGGAATTGAACACCGAATAGACTTTATTCCCGGAGCCTCCTTGCCCAACCGACCTGCTTACCGCGTTAATCCGGAGGAATCCAAAGAATTAGAGCGACAGGTTGCCGACCTCTTGTCCAGGGGATACGTCCGCGAGAGCCTCAGTCCGTGCGCCGTACCAGTCCTTTTGGTCCCCAAGAAGGATGGCAGCTGGAGGATGTGCGTGGACTGCCGGCCCATCAACAACATTACGATCAAATACCGGCACCCAATTCCCCGTTTGGACGACATGTTGGACGAACTTAGTGGCGCGTCCCTTTTCTCCAAAATCGATCTCAAAAGTGGTTACCACCAAGTCCGAATGAGAGAAGGTGACGAATGGAAGACCGCCTTCAAAACCAAGCAAGGGCTGTACGAGTGGCTAGTCATGCCGTTCGGCCTTTCCAACGCCCCTTCCACCTTCATGCGACTGATGAACCATACTCTCCGAGCGTTCCTCAATAAATTTGTGGTTGTCTATTTTGACGACATCCTTGTCTACAGCAAGGATCTTACTGCACATGCTTCCCACCTAGAAACGGTCCTACGAACCTTGCAACAAGAAGAGCTCTACGCCAACATGGCCAAGTGTACCTTCGGCGCTCGAGAACTTATCTTCTTGGGCTTTGTCCTCAGTGGTCAGGGTCTAAAAGTTGACCAAGAGAAGGTCCGGGCCATCCAAGAATGGCCAACCCCTACCAACGTCAGCCAAGTCCGAAGTTTCCATGGCCTGGCCAGTTTCTATCGACGTTTCGTTCGGGACTTTAGTTCCATTGCCGCTCCCTTAACGGCTTTGGTGAAAAAGTCCTCCGGGTTTATATGGGAAGAACCCCAAGAGAAGGCCTTCCAAGAGCTCAAGGGACGGCTCACTCAAGCACCTTTGCTGGCCTTGCCCGACTTCAACAAGACATTCGAAATTGAGTGTGACGCGTCCGGTATAGGCATTGGAGCTGTGCTGACACAAGAAGGGCGTCCCGTGGCTTACTTCAGTGAGAAGCTCAGTGGAGCCACACTCAACTACCCCACCTACGACAAAGAACTCTATGCGTTGGTCCGAGCACTTGACACATGGCAACATTACCTCCTCTCCAAGGAGTGCGTCATCCATTCGGATCATGAGACCTTGAAGCATCTCCGGGGGCAAACCAACCTGAAGAAGCGGCACGCCAAATGGCTCGAGTTCATCGAGATGTTTCCCTATGTCATTAAGTATAAGAAGGGAAAAGAGAATGTAGTCGCCGATGCTCTTTCCCGTCGCCACGCCCTAATCACCACTGTTGAGGCCAAGGTTCTAGGCTTCGGCCCTCTTAAGGACCGGTACCAAGATGACCCCGGTCTAAAACTTCCCTATGCCGAACACGGGAAGGACTCCTTCAAGGATTTTCATATCCACGACGGTTTCCTTTTTAAGGGCAAACGGTTGTGCATACCAGAGGGATCTATTCGAGAGCTGCTCGTTCAAGAAGCCCACAGTGGCGGTTTGATGGGACACTTTGGGACGCATAAGACCTTAGACATGCTGCGAAGTCACTTCTACTGGCCTAGGATGAGGAGCATGGTCGAAGTCTTCTGTGCAAGGTGTTTAACCTGCAAGCGCGCCAAGACCAAGTCCCATCCATACGGACTATACATGCCCCTGCCCATCCCAACCTCCCCATGGATTGACCTATCCATGGACTTCCTGCTAGGATTGCCTCCAATCGAAAGAAAGGACTCCATAATGGTAGTGGTCGACCGTTTTTCCAAAATGGCCCATTTCATGCCCTGTTCCAAGGCATGGGACGCTACGGCCATTGCCGACCTCTTCTTCCGGGACGTTGTCAAACTTCACGGCCTACCCCGAACCATTGTTTCTGATCGAGACCCCAAATTTCTCAGTCATTTCTGGAGAACCTTGTGGAAGCGCATGGGAACCAAACTCCTTTTCTCCACTGCCGCGCATCCCCAAACTGATGGACAAACTGAAGTCGTTAACCGTACCTTGGGAGCTTTGCTCAGGACGGCCGTGGACTCCGACAAAGCCAACTGGCTCCAAAGCCTACCTTATGTGGAGTTTGCCTACAACCGGGCAACTCACTCAACTACCGGCCTCTCCCCGTTTGAGATTTGCTACGGGTTCAATCCGTGTACACCGCTCGACATGATTCCATTGCCCCCTGAGCGGATGGAAGACCAAAATGGGGTAGCCAAGGCTGAATATGTCCGTAAGCTTCATGAACGTGTCCGCAGCCGAATCCTCAAGAAGACGGAACAGTACAAGCAGAAAGCGGACCGAGGGAGACAGCCAATGATCCTACAACCAGGGGAATGGGTTTGGCTACACACCCGAACTGAACGATTCAACAAAACCCGACAGACGAAGCTACAACCGCGAGGAGATGGTCCCTTCCAAGTCCTAGAGCGCATTAACAACAATGCGTACCGGATAGACATTCCAGGTAAAGGTAACATGTCCACCACTTTCAATGTTGCTGATTTGTCCCGTTTTGATGCAGGAGATCAAGTTTTGAGGACAAAACACTTTCAAGAGGGAGGGCATGATGAGGCCCAAGATGTCTCCGACCCGGAGGATAGCCAGCCGGACGATACCGGTACAGACACGGACAAAAGCCAAGGGACGTTGCCAGTTATGCCGGTATCGGCCATTGACCGTGCGCCTTCGCGACCGTACCAAACAAGAATGAACATGGCAATTGCCCAAGGACTGAAGAAAGGCAGATGGTCCCAACCCAAGCTGGCAACCTCGGCAAACACCAAGGACCAAGTCCTTAGCGTTTTCACCTTGACACGGTGAAAACACCCCACTAAAGTCGTTTGGGAAAGGAACACTCTTTTTCCCTTGATGGGTTTTATCCCTAAGTGGTTTTCCCATCAAGGTTTTTAACGAGGTTCACGACCCGGCCGCATTAGGACCGAGTCGATCATCACCTTACCCGTCCATGGTCCGCGTGGTTGTCGTCCGGCCCCTAATCTCTATCCCTTCCTGTTTTCTTACTTTTACCATTTTTACTAAGGACTTAATTTACTGTTTTATGGGTATGTAAACACCCAAGGGCACGTTGGTCTTTTGTAATGGGCGTGTTGCCCTATTCCTCTCGCCTATATAAAGGCATGTAACCTCTCCCTTTGAACTCAGATTTGAATGAATGCAATTAGCTTAAAGCTTGCTCTCGAATCTCAAGTAGTTTAGACATCGTTGTCCTCGAAGCTCCGCTCGGACTCCGATCAGTCGTATCACGGCATTGTCCAAATACCGTGTGGCCGGCTTTCGATCCATTGTTACCGATCCATCTATCCATTCTCACTTCGCTCCATCCCTTCTCACCCTCCAAACACTTATCTCCATCCTCTTCCATATCTACCTTCATCCAACCCTTCCGCCGTCCAACCCTCGCCGTGACACCACCACTTTACCATCTCGTTTCTCCCATCCGTACCGCCGAGGACCCGTACCGCGGTCCTTCCACCAGCCGAGGTACCGTACCGGTACCCGTACGACCGCCTCCGTCCCGGTTCCGTCCAAACTCAGCCTGATTCCGAAGCCAACGTTCCTGGAGCGTATCATCGTGGCTGTAGCTTTGTTTGCCGGGTCTTGTTGAACCGTTCAGTGCGGGTGTGTAGCCAGACCCATTCGCCTGGTTGTAGTATCATTGGCTGCCTTCCTCGGTCCGCTCTCTGCTTGTATTGTTCCGTCTTCTTGATGATTCGGTTGCGGACTCTTTCATGGAGCTTACGGACATATTCAGCTTTGGCAACCCCATTTTGGTCTTCCATCCTCTCAGGGGAAATGGAATCATGTCGAGCGGTGTACGCGGATTGAACCCGTAGCATGTCTCAAACGGGGAGAGGCCGGTAGTTGAGTGAGTCGCCCGGTTGTAGGCAAATTCCACATAGGGTAGGCTTTGGAGCCAGTTGGCTTTGTTGGAGTCGACGGCCGTTCTGAGCAAAGCTCCCATGGTTCGGTTAATGACTTCAGTTTGCCCATCCGTCTGAGGGTGTGCGGCTGTGGAGAAAAGGAGTTTGGTTCCCATGCGTCTCCACAGGGTTCTCCAGAAATGGCTGAGGAATTTTGGATCTCGGTCAGAGACAATGGTTTGAGGTAGACCATGAAGTTTTACAACGTCTCGGAAGAACAGGTCGGCAATGGCCGTAGCATCCCATGCCTTGGAACAGGGCATGAAATGGGCCATTTTGGAGAATTGGTCGACCAATACCATTACTGAGTCTTTTCGCTCGATTGGAGGCAACCCTAGAAGGAAATCCATGGATAGGTCAACCCATGGGGAAGTTGGAATAGGCAGGGGCATGTATAATCCGTATGGATGGGACTTGGTCTTGGCACGCTTGCAGGTTAAACATCTTGCACAGAAGACTTCGACCGTGCTTCTCATCTTAGGCCAATAGAAGTGATTCCTAAGCATGTCCAAGGTTTTGTGCGCTCCAAAGTATCCCATCAAACCTCCACTGTGGGCTTCTTGAACGAGTAGCTCTCGAATAGATCCCTCTGGTATGCACAACTGTTTGCCCTTAAAAAGGAAACCGTCGTGGACATGAAAATCCTTGAAGGAGTCATTCCCATGTTCGGCATAGGGAATTTTTAGGCCGGGATCGTCTTGATACCGGTCCTTAAGAGGGCCAAAACCAAGAACCTTGGCCTCAACAGTAGTGATGAGGGCGTGGCGACGGGACAGGGCATCACCCACCACGTTTTCTTTTCCCTTCTTATATTTGATGATGTAGGGAAACATCTCGATGAACTCGAGCCACTTGGCGTGTCGCTTCTTCAGGTTGGTTTGTCCCCGGAGATGTTTTAAGGTCTCATGATCCGAATGGATCATGCACTCCTTGGAGAGGAGATAGTGTTGCCAAGTTTCAAGGGCTCGTACCAATGCGTAGAGCTCCTTATCGTAGGTGGGATAGTTGAGCGTGGCTCCACTGAGCTTCTCACTGAAGTAGGCAACGGGACGCCCTCCTTGTGTTAGTACAGCTCCAATGCCTATACCGGATGCGTCGCACTCAATTTCGAAGGTCTTGCTGAAGTCGGGCAAGGCTAGCAATGGTGCTTGAGTGAGCCGACCCTTGAGCTCTTGGAAGGCCTTCTCTTGGGATTCTCCCCATATAAACCCAGAAGACTTCTTTACCAAAACCGTGAAGGGAGCGGCAATGGAACTAAAGTCCCGAACGAAACGTCGATAGAAGCTAGCCAGACCATAAAAAACTTCGGACTTGGCTGACATTAGTAGGGGTTGGCCATTATCAATTTCAGGCCCTGACCACTAAGGACGAAACCCAAGAAGATAAGTTCTCGAGCGCCAAAGGTGCATTTGGCCATGTTGGCGTAGAGCTCTTCTTGTTGCAGGGTCCGTAGGACCGTATCCAGGTGGAAAACATGTGCGGTAAGGTCCTTGCTGTAGACGAGGATGTCGTCAAAGTAGACAACCACAAACTTGTTGAGGAACGCTCGGAGGGTGTGGTCCATTAGTCGCATGAAGGTGGAAGGGGCGTTGGACAGGCCAAACGGCATGACTAGCCACTCATACAGCCCTTGCTTGGTCTTGAAGGCGGTCTTTCATTCGTCCCCTTCTCTCATTCGGACTTGATGGTAACCGCTTTTGAGATCGATCTTGGAGAAAATGGACGCGCCACTAAGTTCGTCCAACATGTCGTCCAAACAGGGGATCGGGTGCCTGTACTTGACCGTAATATTGTTGATGGGCCGGCAGTCCACGCACATCCTCCAGCTGCCGTCCTTCTTGGGAACCAAAAGGACTGGTACGGCGCACGGACTGAGGATTTCGCGGACGTATCCTTTGCACAAGAGGTCGGCAACCTGTCGCTCTAGTTCCTTTGCCTCCTCTGGGTTGACGCGGTAAGCAGGCCGGTTGGACAGGGAGGCTCCGGGAATGAAGTCGATCCGGTGTTCAATGCCCCGGAGAGGTGGAAGTCCGTGTGGAATTTCCTCAGGGAAGACGGACGAATACTTTTGAAGGATCCTTTGGAGCTCATCCGGGATTGGGTCTTCCCTGTCACCTGCGCTTAACACATCTTTGTAAACCATTAGTACAATTCGGCAATCATTGCCGATGGTTTTACAAGTGTCCCTACTGGATATAAGGAAGTTAGTTCGGGGAGAGGTGGTCCTAGACAAACGAGACTGGAGTTCGTGTACTTGAACGGGTGATAAAGGGGCTAGGGTAACACACTTAGATTCGTGTATAAACGAGTAAAAGTTGGAACGGCCGTTGTGGGTGGCGTCCTTGTCAAACTGCCATGGGCGTCCTAGGAGGACGTGACTAGCTTGCATTGGGACAACATTACATTGGACCGTGTCCCGGTACTGCCCTATACTAAAGGCTAGATCTACTTGTTAGGTAACGGTATAACAGTTTTATCATTCAACCACCGCAGTTTATAGGGGTGAGGGTGTTTAGAGGTAGGGAGAGAAAGCTTTGACACGAGGTGGGAGCTGGCCACATTAGTACAGGACCCACCATCAATGATCAAACCGCAAACCTTGACGTTGACGGTGCAGCGTGTGTAGAAGATGTTGTCTCGCTGTCCGGCCGGCTCGTGAAAGGTCAAGGTGCTCAGGCTCCTATGGACGACCAGGAGATCTCCTACATCCGGATATTCAACCGTGTCTTCTGGTTGAATGGACTCGGGGTCGTTTTCCTCGTCCGGCTCCTCATCCTGGGATTCATAGTTGCCTTCGGGGGTAAGGATCATGGCTCGGTTGTTGGGGCTATCCCTGGAATAGTGCCCTCTGCCTTGGCACTTGTAGTATATCACGTCCCGGCTTTTTCCAGTATTGGATTCGGGTTTTTGGACAGGACGGCCGGGCACAGGAGCTTCGGGTTGCCGAGGCTTGAAACGGGAATCAATGGCAATGGCCTTGGATCCGATCGGTGGTTTGGGGATGGTGGCCGCGGTTGCAGGGTTGGGAGACCAAACTTGGTTCGGGGATACTTTTCCTCTGGCGGCCGAGGCAGACTTCCTTCTGATTTGAGCTTCTAAGTGTATGGCCAGGTGCAAGAGCTCATCGAAACCTTGATAAGACTGCCTCTCGACATTGCGGGCAATCCGGTCTTGCATGCCGTCCACGAATTGGGCCATTAAGGCCTCTTCGCAGTCATTTACTTGGAGACAGTTTCGTAGATACTCAAATTCGTCGTAGTACTCTTCAATGGTCCGGGTGCCTTGGTGAAGTTTCCGGAACCGTTTTTGCAAGTCGCGATGATAGAGGGGCGGGACGTAACGCTTCCTCATGACATGTTTCATAACATCCCAGGTAGGGATCATACCTTCACGGTGTCGCCTTCGTTCTGCCAAATTGCGGTCCCACCAAGTGAGGGCATGGTCGGTCAGTTGGGCCGCTGCGTAGGCAACCTTCCTAGGCTCGGAGTAATCGTAGCAATCAAACAGGTGGTCCATCCGCCTTTCCCAATCGAGGTAGGCTTCCGGGTCAACTTTGCCTGCGAAGGTTGGTAGGACCAGCTTATGGACCAGGGCCTCGGGTCGAGGTGCACGATCATCCCGGTCATATACGTTTGGTCACTCTCTTCGTTGGGGACGACCTGGTCACGGTTGGTATGGGTCATACCCGTCGTCGGATGGGTAGGCTGGGACAGGTTTATCATTGGGCCGATCGGCGAAATCGACCGGCTGGTTTGGAAGGGGCAGTCGAGCCTCAGGCGGAAGGTCGTATCGGGCCATTCGCTCGGTAAGGCGCTCTATTTGGGCCTGGATAGTGGCTAGTATGGTACCGATCTCAATAGGACGGGGCAATTCTCCCACGGGTTCGGCCATGGGTGGTATGGTCGGTACGGATGGTTCGTACGGTCGGTACGGATGGTTCGTACGGTCGGCGCGGTATGGACGGTGGGGTTAGTTCATCTGGGTCGGAGTCAGTAAGGTCAAGCCGGCGGGGTTGGCCTGTACGGACAGAAGTGGGGTACGGACGGCGGCGTACGGACGGTGGGAGACCTTCGGAGGTACTAGGTCCCGAAGGGCTAGCCTGCCGGTGTCGTCCTGGTCGAGGGACGGTAGCCCAATAGGGGCGTCCGGTCGTACCCCTGGTTGGTACGGACGGGGATGGGTCAGTCGTGGGAATGATCAGAAACGGGGGTGTACAACTGATGGAGCTGTCGTATTCGGCCAGTACGGGCAATGGGCAGTGGATCGTGGGATGGCGGGATGGGTCCTACGTGCATATAACAACAAGGATGAAAGCTTGCGGTACGATATACGGGTAAAGATAAAGGACTGTTTTGCTAAATGACAAACGACCGTACAACAGTCGACCGTTTAAAGCAAAAAGGAAAAAGGACAGTTTATAATAATAATAGAAAGGACAGCTTGCACGCGGATTTCTAACGTCCTGCTAATGAGACGGATCCCAATGATAAGGCAAGGACGGAATATTCCTCACGTGGCCGGGTCAGAGGATAGGCGAGTAAGGCGTGTTAACCAGAAATGGTCCTCACGTACTCGTCTTCAACCTCTCGTCTCACTAGGGCAACAATGGCGACCCGCGGTCTCAAGATTTAGTCTTTTACACGCCGTCGACCAAAGGCTAGCTACAAGCACAGGGCTTTGAGACAATAATGACCGAGGCAAAGCTTAGAATGTTAAAGAGTAAGGTGCGAGATAAGAACAAGTTTAAAGCGAGTAAACAGTCGAGAAACAATGGAAGGTATTTAACGGAAAGTTACAACCTGACGGGTGAAGCTTCGCTCTGATACCAGCTGATACGCTCCAGGAACGTTGGCTTCAGAATCAGGCTGAGTCGGAATGCGACCGAGAAGGAATCGGTCATACGGGACTGGTACGGTGTCACGGTCGGGTCGAGGGACGCGGTACGGGGCCTCCGGCCATACAGACTTATTGCCGGTATGGTATTGAGCGATATTGAAGCGGAGATTGGCGGAAGTTAAACGGCGGGTTGGTTAAGTGGAAATGAAGATAGAGACGAATGGGGGTGGCGAAGGGTGATTGATGGTGGAACAATGGAGCGAAGAGGCAATGGAAAGGTGGAATAGTAACAATGGATCGAAAGCCGGCCACACGGTGTTTGGACAACACCGTGATACGACTGACCGAAGTTCGAGCCGAGCTTCAAGGACAACGGTGTTTACACTACTTGAGATTCGAGAGCAAGCTTTAAGCTAATTGCATTCATTCAAATCTGAGTTCAAAGGGCGAGGTTACATGCCTTTATATAGGCGGGAGAATTAGGGGAACAAACCCTTACAAAAGGACCAGCGTGTCTTTGGGTGTTTTACATATCCGTAATTCAATAACTTAAGTCTTTTGGTAAGCGGTAAAACATGAAAAAGTAAAGGGATAGGGATTAGGACCGAGGGACCACCACACGAACCATGGATGGGCAAGGTTATGATCGGTTTGGTCCCAATGCGTCTGCGTCGTGAACCTCGTTAAAAACCTTGATGGGAAAACCACTTAGGGATAAAACCTGATCAAGGGAAAAAAGTGTTCCTTTCCCAAACGACTTTAGTGGGGCGTTTTCAGCGTGTCAAGGTGAAAACGCTAAGGACTTGGTCCTTGATGTTTGCCGATGTTGTCAGCTTGTGATGTTGCCATTTGCCTTTCTTCAAGCCTTGGGCAATCACCAGGTTCATCCGTGTCTGGTAAGGTCTCGAGTGCTCGCGGTCAATGACCGAAACTGGCATATCCGGCAACGTCCCTTGGCTCCCATCCGTATCCGTCCCGGCATCGTCCGGCTGGCTATTCTCCGGATCGGATGTGGCTTGGGCCTCATCACCCTAGGTGTACACTTGTGAGAGTGTTGGCAGAAATCTCGTCGGGGATAGCTCCGGAAATGATGTCGGAAAGCTTGCAGGTATTGTCGCCAGAAGTTTCATCGGAAATAGCACCAGAAATCTTGTCGGAGTTGTTACTGGAAATCTCGTTGGAGATGTCGCTAGAAATCTCATCAGAGATGTTGCCAGAAATCACTTCGGAGATGTTGCTGGAAATCTTGTCGGAGATGTCGCCAGAAATGTCACCGAAAATTTTCACTGGAAATCTTGTCAGAAATGTTGATAGAAATCTCGTCGGAGATGTTGCCGGGAATCTCGTCAGAGATGTTGCCAGAAATTGCGTCAGAGTTGTCGCCAGAAATCTCAACGGAGATATCACCAAAAATCTCGTCGAAGATGTTACCAGAATTCTCGTCGGAAATGGTACCAGAAATCTTGTCAAAGATGTTGATGGAAAACTCATCGGAGATGATAGCAGAAATCTTGTCAGAAATATCATCAGAAAGTTTGCATGAAATGTCACCGGAAATTTCGTCATACATATCACCAGAAATGTCATCAGAAAGCTTAGGGGAAATTTTTGCCGAAAATCTTGTCGGAAATAACACCAAAAATCTCGTCGGAGATGTTGTTAGAAATCTCGTCGAAGATGTTGTCAGAAATCTTGTCAGAAATGTCATCAGAAAGTTTGTCGATATTGTCGCCAGAAATATCGCTAGAAATCTTGTCGGAGATATCTCGTCAGAGATATCGCCGGAAATCTCATCGGAGATATCACCGAAAATTTCGTCGGATATAGCTCCAGAAATCTTGTCGGAAATGTCACCGGAAAGTTTATCGGAATTATCGCCGGAAATCTCGTCAAAAATGTTGTCAGAATCTCATCGAAAATGTCACCTCATCGGAGATGGCGCCGGAAATCTCATCGGAGATGGTGACGAAAATCTCGTCGAAAATTGCTATGAAAATATTGATAAATTTTCTTTTTAATTAAAATGGAAATTTTAAATTGATAATGACATTATGGAAAATAGATAGAAAGACAAAGGACTTCTTAAGTTTTTGCAAACTAAAAACTATCATAATGGCAGACACTATGAAAACTACCTCTTTTATAAATAACAAACGTAAAAACTACATTTTTTCCCAATTTACTTAAATATTTACTTACTATACTTACTCGGGCTGATTACCAAATTGACATAACTTTATATATTTATAACTAAATCAACATAACTTTTTTGTAATTACTAGTTTATTTTTTTTGATATTTAAAACCCAAAACTACCATTTAAATGACTTGTCAGGAAACAATATTATGAAACTACCATTATTAAATTATTTCCGCGAAATTGATATTTACGAAAAATGCTTCTCCGTCCTATGTTACTGCAAAGTTAAGATTTATTTTCCATTACCCCAGATTATTTGAATTTACTCGTGATCACAAATTGTCTAGGTCACTGCAGAGTTATTTTGAACCGCATAATTATTTTAGTTACTGCCCACTTATTTGAATTTATTCATTTCCGCAGAGTTCTTATAATGGCCACAGATATTTTTTTTTGGCAGAGTTATTTTTAGTTACTACCAAATTATTTGAATTTACGCGTTATTACAGAGTCGTTATTGTGGTCGTAGAAATATTTTTATTGGCAGAGTTATTTTCAGTTTATGCCAAGTTATATGAATATGCACTCGTTACCGCATAGTTACTATAGTAGCCGCATAAATATTTTTTTTGGGAGAGTTATTTTCAGTTACTGTCAAGGTTTTGTATTTATCTTGTTACCGCATAGTTATTTACATGATGGTAGAGTTGTTTGTATTTTGCCGAGTTATTTTTCTTTACTTCAAACTTATGTGAATTAGTTTGTTTCTACAGAATTGTTAACGTCATGATAGATTTATTTCCAATTTGTCAAGATATTTCATTTGACCACAAACTTAGGTGAATTGACAAGTTATCGCAAACTTGTTTATGTAGTGAAAATATGTTTAGAGAGAGAGTTTTGGGTGAGAATTTATTGAGAGAGAACATAGAGAAAAATATAGCGAGAGAGAGAATTTATAATATATATTTTAATTTATAATTTTTTTAAATATGATTTTGTTTTTAATTTTTTTCTATTTCATTTTAAAACATTTTCAATTGAAATTTTAAAATTTTATAAAACATATTTTGTTTTTTCAAAATGGAAATTTCTTAAATAGTTATAAAAATAGACATTTTATGTTTTTTATCCATTTGAGATGAGACATTTCAAAATAAAGAATCGTTTTAATAAACAGCGATTAAGTTGGGTTAATCTATGTAAATTTCAATATTTACTTTTTTTGTTATTTTTAAATTTTTAATAGTACACTTATTCTTGAAGAACTAAGATGTTTAATTAGATGATTTCATATGACCACGATACTTTTTTGGTGGAACTCATCGATCTCCCAATACATCACTTATCAGTGTCAGATTTGGAAACATGTTGTATCTTAGCTTTGTATTTTACAATTTTCTTCTATTTTACATTTGAGTCTACGAAAGAGAACAACTACTTTACTTCATCAAGTTAGACTAACTTTTTTTGAAATGTTTCAGACGTAACTCGTTTCTATCTTTCCCCTCTATACACTTTTCTTTTTGTCTTGAAATGAGTTTTTTTGTGATATTAAATTATTTATTAAAATTATTATTTAAAAAAAATTGAAAACATGTGTAAGAAACAGAAAAAGGAAATTCGTTTTTCTTTCTTTTTTACATATTCAACATACATATCAAGATACAATAGACTAATTTTTCAGGTACACTAATTTATGTAAATGAATTACTAACTTCATGATGTAATGATTATTTTTAGAAACATGATAACGATACAAGGACATCTTTTGTTTTTCCTCAGTACCCATGTTCTAAGATATGAAGGAAAGAAAAGTGAAGATGTTGGGTCAATGTTAGTGAATACAAAGCCTCAAGAGGAACAGTGAAAGAGAAGAAGATGGGAACAAATACATGGAACTCCACTCTTTCACTATTTTGTGTTGAGCTCTGAAAGATTACACTCATGCAAGTAGGCATCCACTCTCACCCATAATTGAACCTTGCGTCACCATTCACTTTCTTATTTTTGTTTATATCAAATCATATCATTGTCTTGTATTTGTTTTTTGAATGAATCCTTCATCTGTAATTATCTTACTTTAATTTACTTAATCATTCATTCCTTTTTGGTTTAAATGTTAGATACTTAATCATTCATTCTCTTGTTCTTGTTTATGTTATCTACGAGTGGCGAATCTAGAATCTCTTTTTATTAAAGGCATTATAAGATCAAATTTTAATAATAAAATTATTTTTCTAAAAGTTTTTTAATTGTATATTTTTCCTTAGTAATTTTCTATTTCTCATATGACAGATATGTTTATATGCTAAAATATCAACACTTGCTCCGTTATTTTTTTTGCGCTTTAGTTTTCGCGTCCATATCCCTTACCCCCATATCACACACACACACACACACACCATAATATTATACGAAATTATGACATAACAATACTACTAACACAAACCTAATATACATGCCTTGTACTTTTGCATTATCACAGATTATCATTGACAATTTGTTTCATAATATAACATATCATTTATCTATACTATTTATTTTCAGTCATATATTATGCTAATTGAATCTATAGATCAAATAGAGATTGTATATTAAAAATATATAGCAATTATTATATATGCATACACTTTGATCATAAATGATTCTTTCTATATTTTCTTAAAATACAAATTTCTAAAATAAATTTGAATACAATTTAAACAAAAATACTTTAATTATTATAAGTAAATGCCACAATGATTAATGAAAAATAATAATATGAATTTACTTTTAAACTAGCAAGGGTAAATTATGTTGATTACGTAAGAACCAATCTAGTCGTGATATATGGATATTGTACCTACATGAGAACTCCTAGTGATCATTTTTTTGTTTTGTTAATCTTTCACATCGATCTCATCGGAGAGGCCCTCAAGATTCAGGAGTGTCATATGAGGGGCAGCCGAGCCAATACATGTCACATACTCCATGAACCAGGGAAACTAAAAAAATCTGTGAGTATTACTTTGAATTGAATGTTTGAAATAACTTGGAAAATATGTCAGACAAAAGTAATACATAACTTTTCTTTTGTATTTAAAATTTAAACAGAAGTCCATGTACCAATTTACTCGAGCTCTTAATTGTATTTTGATTTGAACGTCGGAGGATCATCCAACATCATCATACCAGAAGTCTAAGTGACCTTGATTGTAACTTTTGAGGTATATGTTTATATTTTCTAGCGGTTGATTCTCAATAGGTCAAGGAGCAAACGCAAAATGCAAACGCCTAAAGTTATTAAAATATAAACAGTTTGACACTAAATAAAAAAAGTTATTAAACCACTATGCTACGATGACCATTGGTTCATTGCAAACCAAAGCTCTTCATACCCTAGAAAACAAATTTGACATCAACAATATCTTTACGTAAATTTCAAAAAAAAAAAAACAAAAAAAAAACAATATCTTTACGATTTTAAGGCTATATATAATCTATATATTAAATTCTTAAATTTTGGTGATCAAGTCAATGTTTCATCCAATTTTGTTCGGGTTCTGTCGTGCCCTTATATTAGTAATGCTAGAAAGCATGGAAATTCGATTAGAACTTCGTTTCCCGTTTTCGAAACGTTTTGAAAATAAAAGTTGATGGAAATATTCTATACGTTTCCTAAAAGCTCTAATTTAGAAACATAATGGAAACTTATTTCCACCCGTTTCCACGCAACGGAAACGCGTTTCAACCCATTTCTTAAAAACCTTCATTTCAAAAACGATGAAATTTTTGTTTACATTTCTAATATATTTATATATATATTATCATTACGATCTTTTATTTTTAATTAGTTTTAGTATTAATTATTAAATTTATATTATTTCAAACTTTATTGAATTTATTTTTATTTTTATTTATATATAATATATATATATATATATTAAATTTATATTATTATTATATATATATTGTCACGTTTCCAATACGAATTCATTTCCTAAATTTTTTAAAAAATTTGTTTTCACGTTTCGTTTACGCATAGCTACTTCTGTATATCCACTTCTGTTTTCATGCTACATACGATAATAACAAAGATTTGACATTAATTAGTCTAAATGTCATTAGGAAAAAGTGATATCAAATCTTCGAGAATATGAACATTTGCTCGAGAATAATCTCACTTCACACATCAATATTGATAAGCCGACATCGTGTGAATGACGGATAAAAATCAACTGAGAAACAATAAAGTTTCACTGACGTAATTAAAAAAAAAAGATTAACAAAGAATCATATTTTTGGAAAGTATCAAAGAAAGTAAGAAAACAATATGGTTCCCAGATTTGGGCATCCCACTTACCTCTGTTGGAATCCTAATTCGAAAGCACAACTTCTTTTATTTCCCCCACTCAGCTTCTTCTTCTTCAGAATTCTCTTTTTATTTTTCATTTACATCATTAGGCCTAAACATTTAAAGAAGCAGAGGCAGCATACTTGTTTTGAAATGTCTATTAGTTATCTTAATTTTTAGCATTTTCATACTTGTTTAGACATATAGAGTATACTCTAGTGATAAAAGAAAAGATAAACAAACGTAAAACATACAAATTAGTGTTACATAATTATAACTGTGGATCTAATTACTCTGGATGTCATCATGATATTCTTCGGTTAAGAAAAATAATGCTGGTTAAAATATATCATAACCGAAGACATTAGTGTTGGCCATGTTAGAATTTGATGAATGTTGGGTTTTTTTTGTTCCAACATATATATCAAGTTATGAAATAAGGATGAATATTTGAGTTGTAATTCTAGAAACGCGAAGTTGATCATTTTTAGTCATTTTAGCTATAACGGACCATGGTACATAGTTAAGTAGACACTAGACAGTAACTAGACACTAGATTCAAATTTGATATTATTATACATAATACATGTCATGTATGTAATTATAGGTTGTTTAATCACATTCACTCCTAAAAGTAATGTATTGTGTTAGTAGTTAGCTTTTAAGTCGTGTAATATGAAACTAGTGAAACTAGATGATCATCCGTGCTAATACACAAGAATTAAAACATTTAAAATATCATATACGTTAAAATTATCTTATTTTATGGTTTAAAATATTAATTATAGATAATGTAATTTTGGTAAGGTTTAAATCCTGAATTAATTTTCTTTTAACGTTCTATCGGTTTACATATTAATAATCTAATATTTTAAAATAATAATTTAGAGATATTATTGTTTTATTTTAATAATAATTTAATATTTTAAAATTTTAAATGATTTAGTAACAAAATTGAGCAAATTATTTTAGAATGTAATTTCAAAAAAATGAAAACTATATAATATACTTAATGAGGTTGAAATAAGATTATATCTTTTTTTTCAATAAATTTCATTATTTTAATGGCATAGCATATAAAAAAACTAAAAAATATTTCTTAAAATATTTCTCTTTTACTATTACATAGTAGATTAAGAAAGAAAGGTATCATTATTTTTTAGAATCATAGAGAAAATAAAAAGAAAGGTATTTTCAAATTATAAAAATGAAATAGGTTATTTTCTCAAATTTTCTCTCTTTAATATAAGTGATCATTTTTAGTCATTTTAGCTATAACGGACCATGGTACATAGTTAAGTAGACACTAGACAGTAACTAGACACTAGATTCAAATTTGATATTATTATACATAATACATGTCATGTATGTAATTATAGGTTGTTTAATCACATTCACTCCTAAAAGTAATGTATTGTGTTAGTAGTTAGCTTTTAAGTCGTGTAATATGAAACTAGTGAAACTAGATGATCATCCGTGCTAATACACAAGAATTAAAACATTTAAAATATCATATACGTTAAAATTATCTTATTTTATGGTTTAAAATATTAATTATAGATAATGTAATTTTGGTAAGGTTTAAATCCTGAATTAATTTTCTTTTAATGTTCTATCGGTTTACATATTAATAATCTAATATTTTAAAATAATAATTTAGAGATATTATTGTTTTATTTTAATAATAATTTAATATTTTAAAATTTTAAATGATTTAGTAACAAAATTGAGCAAATTATTTTAGAATGTAATTTCAAAAAAATGAAAACTATATAATATACTTAATGAGGTTGAAATAAGATTATATCTTTTGTTTTTTCAATAAATTTCATTATTTTAATGGCATAGCATATAAAAAAAACTAAAAAATATTTCTTAAAATATTTCTCTTTTACTATTACATAGTAGATTAAGAAAGAAAGGTATCATTATTTTTTAGAATCATAGAGAAAATAAAAAGAAAGGTATTTTCAAATTATAAAAATGAAATAGGTTATTTTCTCAAATTTTCTCTCTTTAATATAAGTGATGAAAAACAAAATCACCTATTAACTCATTTGTAAATTAAATAAAAATTTAATATTTTAATCATATTTGAACTTTATATAAAGTTTAAAATACTAATAATAATAAATATGTATAGAAATTTAAATATGATCTAATTTAAAATTTAATAAATTTTAAAATATTAATAATATATAAAATCCTTAAAAATAAGAAATTTATATATTATTATTTGAGAAATATATTTAGAAAATGTTTTAATTGTAATGATCAATATGTTGATAAAAAAATATTTACACGGGTATCCCGTTTCTTATTCAATCCTTTATACCTTATATTAAAATTATCAGTTCAAAATACAGTAAAATTTCTATAAATTAATAGTCGATAAATTAATACTTTTCTAAATTAATAATTTTTCTCGATCCCAAATTGATATTTTGATTTAAATACCACTTTTATAAATTAATAAACATGATAAATTAATATTTTTATAAAATACATAGGTCCCAACATTATTAATTTAAAGAGGTTTAACTGTATGCAATTACATAAAAGGAATACAATACAAATAGATAGTTCCGACAGATAAGTGAAGATTAAAGGGTGTTATTAGATAAATAATATAATATTTTATGATTATAATTATATTATATCAGAAAACATCATTGTAAATATAATCTAATAATTGTTAGTTACTTAAATTTTTAAATTTATGTTATAATTTTATATTTTATACAATGGTTTTATGTTTGGATTTAATTTTTTTATATTTTATACAATGGTTTATAAATTTGTTTCTTCTTTTTATAGTTAAATTTGAATAAATATTGAGTAATGGATTTTCCTTTCTAATTTTCTTTTCAGTTGTTACTTTCAAATAATTAATATATTATAAACACTCAATTTCATAAAATATAAAAATAATATAAAAAGAAAAATAAATTGCTACTTAATATTACAAAAATAAAACATAAATAAAAATAAAATATAAATTGGATGAAGTAAATTTATATTTCTTTATTCTGAAATCAACAACAAGATTCCCACTCTCATCGAATTTTCTTTATCCGTATCTTTATTAATATTTTCTTTTTTGGTTTTCATATTAATTCCTTTTATGAATGTTGTTTCTTTATTCTGAAAGAATTTTAGTTGACAAAAAGGGAACAAGGACAAAAAAATATCAATCACATCTTACATATACAAGCAATTAAGAACAAGAATCATATTTTTAAAAAAGGATTTACTAAGAATAAGAATAATTGCGCACAAGATTTGTGAAATATCACATCTTACATATAGAATCCATAGTATCATATCCTCAGGTCACATGTATCTGAAATTAGACATATCACAATTGAGTATCTTTGTCTAGAGATCGTGCTCCCTTGGTGTATATATACATGTCACATTTATCAATTGTTAAATTATTCTAATTATACTGATAATATATTTTTATTTTGGTTTTATATATATTTTTAAGACGAGATGATCTTTATTATTAAGGTTTTGCTTGACGTCGATCCTATCTTTTAAGTTTTATCTCAATCTTATAATTACTTGTCTATCATTCTATTTAGTCGACAAAAACAGAGATACACAAGAATAAATACAAATTCGATTTATGAGTTTTAAACCTTTTTAGTTTTATACTTTACGATCTAACCAAATCAAATTAAAAATTAATCGAGATTATGAACCAAAATAAAAAAAGATCTAAATATTATTGATAAATGTTAATATTTACACTAAATTTTTATCTTTATCTCTAAATATATTATTTACATTTATGTTTTATTAAATTAGGAAATTATGTTTAATTTAATGTCTATATAAATTGATCAATGAGTAATTTTATTATGATGAGAGTCTATAGTTCTTTTGTACTTTTATTTTCATCAAACTTATCAAAAATGACATTTTCTGCAGATTTTTGTGACATTCAATTAGATTTCAGAGAGAATATAAACCAACTTGAATCATTTTTTATACTTAACCAAATGATCAAATTAAAACGTAAATCATGCAAAAGACTAAAGTGCGTTTGTCTTGTTGCAATGCCTCCAACGACCGATATAGTTCGTAGTGACGATAACTCCACTAAAGGTTTTAAACGACAACTTAGGAGTCGCGTTGTCTTTTCCTCTCTGTGAGACATCACTCCAATAAAAGCCTCTGGTACCGACAGAGAGTTCATATAACTTAAAAATCCAATTATAATGCTTTTGCTTTCAATAATCAACATTAATATATACTCATCCGCATACATAAACGCTTAACATTCAAAAATCATAATGTTATTGAATGTTTTTAGAAAATTTTGGGATAAAAATGTATGTATTGTTTTAATGAGCATTGGATATACATATATATATATATATATGTCCTTTTTGGAATCGATGTATTAGTTAAATCTATAAAGTAATTTTGAGAAACTTGTATCCACTTTTGGGCGAATTATGTTAATAACTATATGAAAAATTAAAAGGGAGCATTTATGCAAATCTAGTGAATTTTGATTATTATATTGATATCTAATATTTATCAATAATTAAGCGACTAAAACGGTCAAAAAGAAGTAAAATAAATAAATTTAAAAATCTTCCTACGAAACAATGATTATACCGCTTTAACATAGACAGTAAGGAATCCACTCCTAGAACCACCAAACGCTCTCTTCCATGTTGTCTTTTGCTTAACCTAAAAGAAAAATTTATCGTTGCCAAATCAAGAATATATTTATTAAAATATCTAAGATAATTAAATTATTTTGCAATTAGGTAGAGTTCAAGAGACACGTCGAGTATCGCATATGCACGTTAACGTTCTCCCCCAAATATAAAAGGATAATTATATATTTTTGTTTCTTCTGTTAAATCATATATTTCCTTTAAATGGATTAAAAGAGAATTTAAGAAAATAGAAGTTTGAATAACAAACGAAAGTTATTACGAGAATGAAAAGGAAATTAATTGCGTCACGGAGGAGCACTAAGACTAGAAAGCATTTGGTGGTCAATATGTCAAAACCCCACTTCTTATTAAAAATAACAAAAGGGTGAAAATAACAACGAACACACACTCCTATAAATTAAAACAAATTTAAATGGATATTGCATTATTGTTTTTAATTTTATGTTTTCTGAAAGGGTTAGTAATAGACTAATAGTATTGTATTAATATATTTTTTTCATTTGAGTTTAACACTTCCCTCTTTCTCTTTTCCTTCCGATCTTTACAACATTTATATGGTATAATGTTTTACATAATTATAAATATAGAAAGAGTGTAGCTAATTCTGAAACTTTAGTATGTATACATTATTATTCTCAAACGATTGTAATGCACAGAGATTTAATAAGAATTTTCTCTTCTTATTGCTTAAGAAACTTATACAAAATTTAAGCTCTCAATCTCTCTTTCAAATCTCACACCATTGCCTTTAACCTGACAATGATTTATATAGCATTGTAGTTATCCTAATCCTAATAGTAAACACTCGTATTTAGATAACTCCAAAATACATATTGATCCTTATCTCTAAAGGATCTTAAATCTATTTAGATTAGGATAACTTATCTCTCAAGCTAACTTTGAGCTTACTCCAACAATCTCCCCCTTAAGCTGAAAGTTCTTCTCTTCCACATCACGCACGCCAATAAGATCTCGCATTCCACTTAACTTGGTTCTTCCGAGAGCTTTGGTTAGTATGTCCGCCTTCTGCTCGCTTCCGGGTATATACTCCACCTCCATTAATCCCTTTTCAACACATTTTCTTATAAAATGAAACCTTGTATGAATGTGTTTGCTTCGCGCATGAAACACCAAATTTTTAGTGAGAGCTATGGCTGATCTGTTGTCAATACGTATGACTGTCTTCTCGTGTGAGGACCCAACGATCTCACATAGCAAATCTTGGAGCCAAATGGCTTGTCTTGCTGCCTCTGTACCTGCCGTAAACTCAGCTTCACATGATGACAAAGCTACTGTATCCTGTTTCTGAGAGCACCACGTTATTGGACTGGTTCCAAGATAAAAAAAATGTGTCCTGTTGTGCTTCTGCCATCATCAGGATCTACATTGTGACTGCTGTCACTATAACCCACCAATCTTGTAGCATTTCTTGAAAGTAATACCAAAAGATGTAGTTCCTTTAAGATATCTGAGACACTGTTTTATTGTTGTACCATGAGATGTCCTTGTACTAGACATATATCTACTCAACACGCCCACACAATAAGATAGATCTGGTCTGGTATGAAGTAGATATCGAAGACAACCAATGATCTTTCTATATTCTGTTGCATCGATCTCGTTTTCATCCTCGGACCTTGCCAACTTCAGCCCAGACTCCATAGGAACATGCACGGGGTTGCATTTGCTCATACCTGCCTCTGCTAATACCTTTCTTGCGTACCTGTTCTGAGATAGCGTTATCCCCTTATTGTGCTGTGTCACCTCAATTCCTAGGTAGTAGGTTAGTCTACCAAGGTCGCTCATCTCGAATTTACTAGTCATCTCCTCCCTTAAATTCGTTAATTGTTGTCATACATGTCCCTGTGACGAATAAATCATCAACGTACACAGCCACAACTAAAAGACTTCCTCCTGTTTCTCTTCTGTATACTGACGCCTCTTTTAAACACCTAGAGAATTTAAGACCAAGCAGAAACTTGTTTAGTTTCTTATTCCAAGCTCTAGATGCTTGTTTTAGACCGTATAATGCCTTTTTGAGCTTATAAACCTTGTGCTCGCTCCCGTTGACTTCAAAACCTTCTGGTTGTGTGACATAGACGGTTTCTTTCAGTTCTCCATGTAAAAAAGCTGTTTTTACATCTAAATGATGTATCTCCCATCCATTTGCTGCAGAGATTAATCAGCAAACGTATTGTTTATAATCTCGCTACCGGAGCAAAGACTTCCTCATAGTCTATACCATACCTCTGAACATATCCCTTAGCCACAAGTCGAGACTTATATTTGTTGATGTTTCCATCGGCGTTCCTCTTTATATTGAAAATCCATTTCAAGCCTATCGGTTTTGCTCCAGCTGGGAGGTCTACAAGAGTCCATGAATCTAATTTGGTTATATAATCTATCTCATCTTCGCAAGCTTTTAGCCATTCGCTGTACAGTTTAGCTTCTTCGAAGTTTCTTGGTTCATTATTTAGACACATAAGCAAGTACTCTCCTTCTTCTTCAGCAAGAAACAACACATAGTCTTCGAGGTACTTGGGTTTTGAGATAACTCGTGTAGACCTTCTCAGACCTGCTGCATTTTGTTCCATGGAAACATCTTTTCCTTCTTCTTCTTCACTTTCTTCATTTTGCTCTTGAGCTGTTTCACTAGTATGTCTTTCTTTTATTGCTTCTATCTCTGTATTACTCTCAACTAACTCCGTCTCAGACAACCCATGATTCCCAAACGTTCTAATCATAACTTCAAAATCACCTGCTCTGTTTTGATCTCTTGATTTCGAGTTCCAATTCCAACCTTTCGCCTTATCGAACACGACATCTCTACTTACTATAATCTTCTGCGTGTTTGGATCAAACATTCAGTAGGCCTTAGAACCGGGTTCTTTTCCGAGATAGACCAACATACGGGAATGATCATCAAGCTTTCTCAAGAACTTTGAATCCACTTTAGCGTACCCTATGCATCCAAAAATCCTCAAATGGCTAATATTCGGTTTTCTTCCTCGGAACATCTCATATGGAGTTTGGTCTTTAACTACTCTTGTTGCCACACAGTTAAGTATATAAGTTGAATGTCGTACAGCTTCTCCCCAGAGGTAATTTGGAACTGCCATGTGCTTCATAATGCTTCTAGTCATCTCCATTAATGTTCGGTTACGTCTCTCGACAACTCCATTTTGTTGCGGACTATATGGAGCTGTAAGGTGACGCTTGATGCCTGATTCGTTGCAAAATGTGTTGAAATTATTAGATACAAACTCTCCTCCTCTGTCTGTCCTAAATGTTTGAATACTTGATTTTGTTGCTCGACCAAATGCTTGAACGTTTTGAATTTGCTAAGAGCCTTGTTTTTTTCTTTCAACATGGTTATCCACATGTATCTCGAGTAATCATCAATGAGTACAATGATATATCGGTTTCCCGCACTTGTACTTGGTGTAATAGGTCCACAAAGATCATCGTGTACTAGTTCAAGTATCTCTTCTGCTCGATAAGTTGCAGCTTTTGGAAAAGGTTTTCTAGCTTGCTTCCCAAGTAAGCACGATCCACACACTTTCATCTCAATTTCTATCTTTGGTACTCCTGTAACCAGTTCACGAGATATCATTGTCTTCATTGTGTCGAGATTTATATGTCCTAACCTTGCGTGCCACCTACTGGAGTCACTTGGTCGTGTAGAGAGATAGCACATAGCCTCTTTTATGCCCATTCGTACTTTGTAAAGACGATTCTTGGATCGGTTTGCTTTTGCTATTAGTTTGCCTTCCCGATCGTACATTGTAAGAGTTTCTCCCTTCATCCTCACATCACAATCAGATTCAGTAGCTTGACCAAGACTAATAATATTACTTTTCAGCTCCGGTATGTAATAGACCTCTGTTATTTTCCTTGGCTCACCGTTTCTATCTGTAAACTCTATAGTTCCTTTTCCTTTGATGTCAATGTGTGAGTCATCGCCAAACCGTACCTTCCCTGTGATAGAATCATTGATGAAAGAGAAATAGCGTTTATCACCACTCATATAATTACTCGCTCTGTTGTCGAGATACCAGATATTCTCCTCACTGCTATTTTCTTCATAGTTGCTTGGCACTATCTTTTCTTCATTCAAGTAGATAACTTCATGCATCATAAGCTCATCCGCCTCATGTGTTTCATTGTTTTCGTTCTCATGAATTTCTTGGAGCTTTAGTAGTCTATCTGGGCATTGATACACATAGTGTCCGATTTTATCACATCTGAAACAAGTGATCTTTGATGCATCTCTTGGACCAGCGTAGGCTCCATTAAATCCTCCGTTGTATCTCCCTCGTCCTCGACTTCTATATTAAGAGCCTCTTCCTCATCATCTTCCTTTGTAATCATTATTACCATCGTGAGAAGTTGTTGTTGATTCGCTATTTGTGTATAATAGTTTGCTCTGATCTTCTTTTGGTTCTTCTTCATCATCTATACGTTCTTCATATGCTTTCAGTCGACCAACGATATCTTCAAAACCAGTAGTCTTAAGATCCAAAACTTGTTTCAAAGCAGCTACGATTGTAATATATTTCTTTCGAGGTAAGCTCTTAAGAAATTTCTTAACAAGTTTTGGTTCTTTGATTTCTTTTCCCAGTGCTGCTGATTTTGATGAAATCTCTGCAAGTCGACCTGTAAACTCGTCTATTGTCTCTGTTTCTTTCATTGTAAGCCGATCAAAATCTGCCGTTAATGTCTGCAACCTGGCCTCCTTGACTCTTTCAGCTCCCATGTGACGTGTTTTGATTGCTTCCCACATCTTATTAGCCGTATCAAGCTCCCCGATTTGAAGCAGTAGTGCCTTTGGTATTGACTGGTAAAGCAACGCCATCGCCATGTTATTTTTTTTAGTATCAGCGGTTTCTTCTTCTATTACCTCCCAAACTTCATGTACCTTGAGTAGCATCTTCATCCGCATAGCCCATACAGTATAATTTGTTGAAGTTAGTATTGGGCACTTGATCGAAGATCCTCCCTCTTTAGTTTTAAATTTGCTACGATTAGATCTCCCATTATATCGAAGCTCTGATACCAATTATTGTTCTCAAACGATTGTAATGCACAGAGATTTAATAAAAACTTTCTCTTCTTATTGCTTAAGAAACTTACACAAAACTTAAGCTCTCAATCTCTCTCTCAAATCTCACACCATTGCCCTTAACCCGACAATGAT
This sequence comes from Nasturtium officinale, assembly GCA_963854855.1. Lineage (NCBI taxonomy): Eukaryota > Viridiplantae > Streptophyta > Magnoliopsida > Brassicales > Brassicaceae > Nasturtium > Nasturtium officinale. The sequence continues at coordinate 13,603,007 of OY978500.1, forward strand.
TTATATAGCATTATAGTTATCCTAATCTTAATAGTAAACACCCGTATTTAGATAACTCTAAAATACATATTGATCCTTATTTCTAAAGGATCTTAAATCTATTTGGATTAGGATAATTTATCTCTCAAAGCTAATTCTCAAAGCTAATTTTGACCTTACTCCAACATATATTACACTTGTTTAATGTATCGAAGTATGATAAAGTTACGTTAAATTTGGAGAGACTCATCAAATCAATGATTTATTCGTATCAATTTTTTTTTGTATGGACAATTATATACATAAATACAACATTTCTCCTTGTATCATTTAATTCCAGCAGCAAATTGGGAATCCTAGTTCGCAAGATGGTCGTATACTTATATTAAACAAATAAAACATATGTAGGTTGGTATTTTGTCTTTAATGAATATAAGGGAATCTCTTTTTGTCTATTTTATTCTAGAAAATATTAAATGATCAAATTGGAAATGCGCTTGGGCAAACACTATAATACGCAGTTTACGTCTATAGATCTGATAATCAATCAATGATAGATTAGGACAACTAATTACAGTACATATCAAAATCCTATTTGTTTTAGTGGTTTGACTTACCTTAATTAGTAGAGGACATATTTATGATTTGTTGTACCTATCACTTAATTTAACTTCAGTACATAGCAGACTTCTGATTACTTAACAAAATTAAAGATATACAAAAAATTCTGGCAAATTTACATAAGCACAAATAATTATTATTTTCTTCTCTAATATTTTTTTTTAACCGTTTTGGACCTTATGTCACTAAAAATTTGATATAGCCACGAGTGTGTGTTTCCATATATATAATATACTCATGGCCAACACAAATGGCTACGCGAAAATTCGCACAAAGGTTTTCTACGAAAAATAATAATATATGATTCATTATTTTTGGAAAATTATTAATTAATAAGAAGGAAATATTTAATTATTCATGTTACACATTAGTGTTACAACATTAACTTGGTAAAAGTTTGAAATAATTAATGAAGTAAACTTATTTTTGACAGAATCAGAAATTACTAGATAAAAATCTTGAGGGAATTAGAAATAATTTGTGTACTGTATATTGTAAAATGTTATAGATGTGTATGCACACAAAATCACCTTATCACCTACTACTTGATATCATACAAATACAATGTATGCATATCAACTTTAATATAATGCGAACACGTGTTACGCATTGAAATAAAAAAAATCCAACTTGTATGTATACATGATTTGCAAATTTATATATTTCTCTACTCTGAAACCGTTAAAAGAGGGAAAAGAAAAAAAGTTAAAAACAAATTCCAAAACAAATTCTTATAAAACGATATGCTGACATGCATGCATATGATAAAGGTAAATAAATGTGGAAGACATATGTTTCTGTTACATATTCATATCTCTAAACAGTAGTGCATTAAAATATTCCAAAAGATACGTATACGTATTATTGAGTGAACAAAATAATAAGTGTATCTTTTAATCTAACTTTTGCTCGACTATATAAAGGAGTCATTTCCCATTAGGTTTTGCCTGCCTCAAACAAATAAGAGCTTATCGAATCACTCACCAAAGAACTCTTATCAATATAAAGAGAGGGAGTGAGAGATACATATTTACACATAAACATATATAGATATAATACTTTTTCTTTAGCTAGATATATATTCTCGATTAAGTAGTAAAGGATTAATCAAGTAATAAAGATGAAAGGTGGACAAGGGAAATGTGGGAGCTTGGAGAAATTGAAGCCAATATTGGCAATAATATCACTACAATTTGGCTACGCAGGCATGTACATCATCACCATGGTCTCGTTCAAGCATGGCATGGACCATTGGGTCCTCGCCACATACCGTCATGTCGTCGCCACCGTTGTCATGGCTCCCTTTGCTCTCATATTCGAGAGGTATATATATATATATGCATGCATAGATGAATCATTAATTTAATAATCACAGAAAAAGATGAATAATTATTGTCATAATTGTGTTTTTGTAGGAAGATCAGGCCAAAGATGACACTAGGAATATTCTGGAGGCTTCTTGCTCTTGGAATACTAGAGTAAGTCTCTTTCATTAGAAACCTATCTTTTTTCTTTATAATTAAGGAGATGAATATCTTACATATCATAAATAAACATATTTATACTTTTGAAAAATATGAATTTTAATTTAGGTAGTAGTAACAACGTACAGTTATAGTCAGAGATTGGTTAATGTTTAAACCATAGCATTACTGTAAAATAAAAGTATTTATATTTTACCAAACTTTACCATAATATTGTAGAGAACAAAAACGAAGAAATTGGTTATTGGAAATGAGATCATCAACCACAACAAACATCTTTGATGTGAATTTGTGCTTACTTGTTATCCTACGTACACGTTTTACTTTTGATCTTGGGAAAAAGCATCTACTTATTATTATGCATAACAAAAGATGATGTGAAAAGGCTATATAAATAGTATCTTTTTAAATGAAAACAAAATTGATAATAAAGTAAATGTCTGGTTTATGATTCATCAGGCCACTTCTGGACCAGAACTTTTACTACATAGGATTGAAAAACACATCAGCATCGTACACTTCTGCCTTTACCAATGCACTTCCCGCCGTCACCTTCATTCTCGCCCTCATTTTCAGGTACTTTCAATCATAGTTTTGATAATACTATGAATGAACTTAACCTTTGTAATTAATTTTCGTAATTAACACTAAATTTCTATGTTAATTAGGCTTGAGACAGTAAACTTTAGAAAGATCCACAGTGTTGCAAAAGTGGTTGGAACTGTAATAACTGTCGGAGGAGCAATGATAATGACTTTATATAAAGGTCCGGCCATTGAGATCGTGAAAGCCGCACATAGCTCCTTCCACGGCGGCTCCAGCAGCACGGCCACTGGCCAACACTGGGTCCTTGGAACCCTAGCCATCATGGGAAGTATCTCCACTTGGGCTGGTTTCTTCATTTTACAGGTAAATTATTAACAAAAATTTATTATATACTCCTTATGTCTCTTTTTTAACTTATTTTCTTGTTTCAAAAACTTTAATTTCCTATTTAATGTTTTTATTTTTAAAATTAATTAAATACAAAAAAACTATACAAAACATTTAATATTTGTGCATTAATTACAGTTATTATAATAAAACAAATATAGTAAATAAGAAATTTAAAACAAAATCATTCAATAAAACTAGTATTTATTGTTTTTTCTAATACGTGTGAAATTCAGAAAATCATATTTAGTGAGACTGAATCAGTATATAAAAAGTAATATCTCGGTTCTCAGTTTTTAATCAAATAATTCTATTTTTTTCTTAACTTGGAGAATTTTATGCACAACCCAAACTAATTTCTGAAACCGATACAAATTTGGGGGTTTTACATTAATATTTCTGATTAATTTCTCATAAATAAACTAATGAAAAAATAGATGTAACACTAAATATTTACTAAATGTTTTTTTTTTGTTGCAGTCATACACTTTAAAAGTTTATCCAGCTGAACTATCACTAGTGACGTTGATATGTGGAATAGGGACAATCTTAAACGCCATCGTTTCGTTAATAATGGTACGTGACATGTCCGCCTGGAAAATTGGCATGAATTCAGGAACACTCGCCGCCGTTTACTCCGTAAGTTAATTATCTAATTAATCGTGTTATAAGAATAAATAGACACTAATTAATTTGTAAATTATTAAAGCTTGTATTAAGTTGTATTTGTATATTTTCAGGGAGTTGTTTGTTCAGGGATAGCTTATTACATACAAAGCATTGTGATTAAACAACGTGGTCCTGTCTTTACAACATCGTTTAGTCCTATGTGTATGATCATCACTGCCTTTCTTGGTGCATTAGTTTTGGCTGAGAAAATCCATCTCGGAAGGTAATTAATATTATAAAACTCACATTACTTTTTATATACGTGAAGTTGAATGAAGTGAATTGATACTAATATTTTGAGGGTATTCTTGTAATTTTCAGTATAATCGGGGCAGTTTTCATAGTGCTTGGACTATATAGTGTGGTATGGGGGAAAAGTAAAGATGAAATGAATCCTTTGGATGAGAAAATCATAACCAAGAATCAAGAGCTTCCGATCACTAATGTAGTCAAACCAACGAACGGTCATGATGTCTCGGGAGCACCCGCTAATGGTGTGGTTACTAGTACCTGATTCCGTTAGAACAAAAGACAGAATATCTCATCTTCATGTACTTGGGGTTTGAAAATTTTGATATCTTTCTTGCTGTTTTGTGTTTTTTTTTTTCACATTTTCCTAATCGCTCTACGCTTAACTTTAGTATCTTTTTACATATGTATGTTTTGAAATTCTACTTTCGTGTATTTTGAAATTTACAAGGCAAATGATGAATAAATCATTTGGTAAAATTTGTGTCCAAAACAAACAAAAATAGGTTTTTTTTGTTTTAAAAAAATCCTATTAATATAATCATTGAGGATTAAAATTTTGATTTGTTACAAAATAAATGGGTTTGCTTCTGTTTAGTAACTTTTAGGCCTATAAAGCAGATCAAACCTGCTCTATGGCAGATTTTTTTAACCCCTAAAATCAGTCCTATGAGTTTAATGTGACCAATCAGAAACCATCCTATTTGGGTATAGAAAACTTCGGGATTGCATAAATTATCTGCAAAACCAATCTCTATACTACATAAAATTGAATTACCATTTTTATTCATGCATCTAAATAATCCCTAATTAATTCTTTATAATCCTTGCAACCAAACATTTTTTATCTAACATTACAATTTTAATATTATTTATGATTCTCGTATCACCTTTATTTGATCTTATTTTCAAACTATTTTAAATTGTTATATAATACATATAATTTTTTTAAATCGATTATTTATGATTATGTTGTGATTCAAAGTTTAATAACAGATACATATTACTCAATCAATGAAAAAAATATAAAAAAACTTAAAATATTATAATATTCAAACTTTACAAAAGTTTAAAATCTATTATGATATTCAAACTCTATAAAAACTTTAATTTACATATATGTATTTTTGCATAAATATTAAGTCATCTGAATCATTGATTTAAATAATTAATGTATCAAACATATATTAATATATTTGTTTAGATAAAATCTAAGACTAAAGTTTTGTATTTATTAAAAAATAGAAAATTAACAATTCAACATATTTTTAAAACAAGAGTTCTGTATATTATTATTTAAGAAGATAATTTATATGTGTTATTCCCTTTGTTTTATATTTCATGTAGTTTGAAGGAATTTTTTGTTTGATACATTTTAAATGCTGTTTTCAAATTTTAAAGCAAAATTAATTACTTTACTTATGTAGTTTGACCATTCTATTCTGATGTTAAATTTTGTATTGTGGAACAGGTTTTAGTTAGATAAATATAATGTTTTAAAGTAGAAAAACAAAAAAAAAATTATTTTTAATATATGTACAAAACCTTAAACAACAACAAAAAATTAAAGCGGAGTGAGTAGTTATTATGAGATGCAACTAAAAACATACTAATTTTTTTAAAAATATATCGGTTACAAAATAAAAGTTTCCAATAGATACTTGACATAACGAGTTTCTATCCCAAAATAGACTTGTACAAAAAAATGTTGGATAACTAATTTATAATATATACTAAGAAATATAATATAATATTATAGCTATTAATTATAAAATTAAATTTTACTAATTAAAACTACTTTTAATACTAATAGAATAAAATAATCAATACAAAACAAATAATGTATATATATAAAGATTAATATTAGGACTAATACAAAATATTCAAATGGGTATATACAACGAAAATATTAAAAATCTATAAATCTTCTACCCTATTAAAAAAGAAGTACTATAAAGTTTGTTTCCAAACACTATTAATAAGCAGTTTATATTGAGATACTTTTATCTCTGCTTCCAAACATTATTACACAAACACAAAATTAACTTTAACTATTAATTAACTATAAAAAATATATATACAAATTAATCATAATTCTCTAATAAAAACTATCTAATAATTAAAATTTTACAAACAAAATTAAATTATGTTGTTAATAAAAGTAATAAAATATCTCTTTAAATCAAAAATGTAATTTAAAGAGAAATTTAAATCAAAACTATATATTTATTTCTTTAATAATTGTTGTTAATTATAAGAAAAAATCTCAGGACATCTTAATAGTATTTTGTTACAATTAAAATAAACTCTTAAGTTACTGTTCACGTAATTATAATTATTTAATAATAATAAAATCCAAAAAACAAACATATAATTTGAACATTAAAAAAATCTAAACAACACATTTTAGATTTTCTCATACCAGTTAAATTTCAAAAAATAAAATAAACTCTTAACAGTATATAATTTGAACATTAAAAAATCTAAACAACACATTTTTATATCTTCTCATATCAAATAAATTTAAAAAAATAAAATTATATAAAATATTCTATTTCTTTATTCTTGATAATATTATTTTTAAACAATTCTAATTAATAAGCAAGATATTTCTATATTCACATAACATCTTCTACCCTATTAAAAAGAAATACTATAAACTTTGTTTCCAAACACTATTAATTAGCAGTTTTTATTGAGATACTTTTATCTCTGCTTCCAAACATTATTACACAAACACAAAATTAACTTTAACTATTAATTAACTATAAAAAATATATACACAAATTAATCATAATTCTCTAATAAAAACTATCTAATAATTAAAATTTTACAAACAAAATTAAATTATGTTGTTAATAAAAGTGATAAAATATCTCTTTAAATCAAAAATGTAATTTAAAGAGAAATTTAAATCGAAACTATATATTTATTTCTTTAATAATTGTTGTTAATTATAAGAAAAAATCTCAGGACATCTTAATAGTATTTTGTTACAATTAAAATAAACTCTTAAGTTACTGTTCACGTAATTATAATTATTTAATAATAATAAAATCCAAAAAACAAACATATAATTTGAACATTAAAAAAATCTAAACAACACATTTTAGATTTTCTCATACCAGTTAAATTTCAAAAAATAAAATAAACTCTTAACAGTATATAGTTTGAACATTACAAAATCTAAACAACACATTTTTATATCTTCTCATATCAAATAAATTTCAAAAAATAAAATTATATAGAATATTCCATTTCTTTATTCTTGATAATTATTATTTTTAAACAATTCTAATTAATAAGCAAGATATTTCTGTATTCACTTAACATCTTCTACCCTATTAAAAAGAAATACTATAAACTTTGTTTCCAAACACTATTAATTAGCAGTTTTTATTGAGATACTTTTATCTCTGCTTCCAAACATTATTACACAAACACAAAATTAACTTTAACTATTAATTAACTATAAAAAATATATACACAAATTAATCATAATTCTCTAATAAAAACTATCTAATAATTAAAATTTTACAAACAAAATTAAATTATGTTGTTAATAAAAGTGATAAAATATCTCTTTAAATCAAAAATGTAATTTAAAGAGAAATTTAAATCGAAACTATATATTTATTTCTTTAATAATTATTGTTAATTATAAGAAAAAATCTCAGGACATTTAACTATTTCATTAAGCATTTAAATAAAATATTTTATTAACAAATCTCTATAATATTTTACAGGGTATACAAATTCATAATAATCAAACATGTCAAACAGATCAATCATAACATTTTACTTAATTGCTTATATTTTATTACATATATTGAGTTATGGTAAATATTCAATTTCAAAAAATTTATATAAACAATATAAAACAATAACAAATAGTTCGGTATATTACATAAATAAGATAATATATAATATATTATTTTTATTAGTTAAAAATATTAACCCGCGGTACAATTATTAATTAAATTGAACTTTTGTTTTAAAATACTATCTTAATTATTAATAAAAATAATGTAATATGGAATCTTACGTAGTACTGATCATAGAGAAACTCCTGAATTTCCAAGAAGAACAGTTACATTAGATGTTGCTGATGAAGAAGTTTGTGTATGTCTCTTCATCTTAACATCAATCTCATTTCCAATAAATTTATACTAAAATATATTTTATATATAATTAAATATATATATATATATAACATTTATTAATTAATACTCGATAAATTAATAATTTCATTAAAATAATATTTGTTTTGGTCTCAAATTGATATTTTAATCCAATTATCATTTTTATAAATTAATATCTCAATAAATTAATGAAATATTATGGTCCCAAGTTATTATTTTCTAAAGGTTTGATTGTATATTGTACACAAACTTAGTCTTAATATTTTTAATTCTATTCAATTTCTTGGTAATGATAATTAGTTTTTATAAGATGTTTCTTACAAATGGAAAAAAATAAAAACAGTGGGGAGTTGCTTACAAGATAACAAAAGAGGAAGACAAAAAAATGCTTTAATAGTAAGTGTGATTCTCTTTGTTACAATCATATGACAAAAAAACATTTGTGTGTTTCATATTATAATTTTTGTAATCATGTATTTCAACATTTGGAAGTGAGAGAAACAATATGATCAAAAAGAGTATCTTGATTTCTTCACTGTGAGTCAATTTTTTGGTTACCTGCTTCTTCTTTAAACTTCAAAAAATGGTTTCTTCTGTATGAATGTGACATTGCTTAAACTTGTTGCAGGAGTCTAATGCTTCAGAACCGGCTGTATCAGGCGTAATGGTATAAGAATCGCGTAGATCTCTCTGCATATATAAATATAAATGAGTAAGAATGTGAATACATCTCTGTTTTGTTTACTTAGATACATAGCTTCACCTGACAAGAAGAGCAACAAGAACTACTTCGGACCAGCTCCTATTGAAGCTATTGCCAAGTAAGTGATTTTGCTTTTAGGTTTATTCTTATAAATTGCATTCTAATCTCTCGTTTACTTGCGTTTTGTGAAGACAGATAGTTAAAGCGAAAGGACCTTCAGGGCCAAACAGAGACTATCTCTTCCACCTTGAAGAAGCTCTAGCTCAACTCGGTAAACCGGACTTTCATATCCGATTTACTCATAAATCTTTGGTTTCGGATTCTTTAGTACTAAACTCCTGGTTTTGTGTTCTTTGATGTCAACCAGGGTTTAAAGATAAACATGTCACAGATCTTTCGAACCATGTTAGACGTGTTCTTTCAGAGACTCAAGAAGTTATCAATTGATGCCTCAAACAACAATGTCTAGATTCTTTTTCGATTTATTCGAAAAGAACAAACCTTATTGATAAGAGCATCCCAATTCAATGTAGTGTCACTATCAACTATCTAGTTCTTTTTTTCATATTTGATCACAGCGGGGGATGAGAATAAAGGTTTTATTCAGTGATTCAGAATATGATTCCTAGTAGAGTCTGGGAATCCAACTAATCACTGTACACTGTAATTAAAAAGGTTTGACAAATAAGCTAGTTGATTATGCATAATATTCATCCTAATCTCCTTTTAACATATCATTCCCCAGAATCATAATTATAGTTAAAAGTAATGAAAAACAGAAACATAAACTAAGCTAGAATTGGATGAAAGATACCTTATGGTATGACACTGTGACGAGTCATCTATAGTTAAATCATTCGCTCTCTTCTTCTCCACCATCATCCTCTGCAAACAAACGCAACCATCATCAGTTCTAAAACTTGATTAGTCATTTAAATGAGAGATCTAGAGTCTAACCATTGTTTGATTCTTCTTCGTTTTGGCTTCCATCTTCAGGTTCTTATTTACCTTCCTCTTCTTCTTTGTTATCCTCTTTATCCTCAGATTCTTCTTGTTCATCACTCTCACTCTCGCTTTCCACTGTTAGTTTCGGCTTTGGAGGAGGTGCAAAACTTGTGGTTGATCTTTTCCTTGAACTTGATACAATGTTGCTTGTATCAATACCTTCAAGCTCTTTTGATATAATCTTCCGTTTTTTACTTCTTTGATCTATGTCAGAGTAAAACCAGATAGTTTATTTATAGCATGTTCATACATTAACTATTTGATCCAAGTTTCCGAAAGACTACAAACATAAGCATATGCTCATTAACGTTATGATCTTCAACAGTTGAAATAAAAACCGTTTCAGAAAAAACTACTAAACTCAATAAATAATATGGAAGATATAAGTTTTGGTCCTAGCAAATGAAATCATTCTCAGTGTAACACTACCTTTCTCTGAAGGATCTGAAGATAACCCTTATTTGGCAAGTATCTGCTCAAGTTCTTCTATTAGAGTAGCCTTGCGTTTCTCTTCAGGAGCCTGTTTGGCTTTCTTGTAAATGGAAGGAGGAACACTGCCAAGAAAAAAAGAAGTAAAAATATAATAAAGAGCCTGAAGTATAAACCAACACCGAGCATCGCAATGATCAACCAAGTTTGATAAAAAACCTCATCCCACAAGACTTGATGACTGATTTGAGATGTTCAACACGCTTTCCATACACAGCAGGTGTAGTCTCCTTTGTCTGCCGCTGAATGATATAAAATGAGAAACCATATTGGTAAAATTTTACAAGGATTTAATGGTATTCGAGATAAGAATCACAACCAAGATGTCATACGTTCAAAGGTTTTTTTGTCTACCATTCCACGATCTCCTGCATCACTGTCATTCTCTGAATCGGTCTCTGCATGTTCTGCTTTCTTTTTCCCAGATACTGATTTGCCACTTTCACGTTTCTGTTTTCCCGTCATCTCTGATTTTGATAATTTTCTTTTTCGGGCTACTGTCTTCTTTACACCCACTTCCTCATCGTACACATCTCCCTCAGCATCTAAATCAGTAATTTATTCATTGTCTACTCTTTTAGATGGTGTAGTCTTAACCTTTGTCTTGAGATTTTTCCCAGTAGACTTAGTCGAATGTTTTGAAGCATCATGAATTTGTAGTACCTAATCAACCACTAAAACAATCAAACAACATCCCTTCCAGTTATACTCAAAAGATACATAATCAAATCAAACTACTCACATCATCTAATTCTTCCATAATGAACTCCTTATAAGGATCAAGACTATCTTTTCTCTAATTCAATATCTTCCTCTAAAAGTCGACGGACTGAAGCCATTGTATAAAGTCATGAAAAGAGGAAACTTTAAAACTAAAAATTCCTAATTCCAATCATCAACTTACTCTGAAATATCCATAATATACGAACTTCTTCTTCGAAGAGCTCTCTTTACATCAATCATCAAGACTTCTTCATTCACATCATCCTTCTCATTATCATCATTCTTTATCTTTACCTCATGCTCTTCAGCCACATCATCGTTCTTCTCATTTTCTAAAATACCATTATCACCAGCATCTTCTATACACTACCATCAAGAAAATATCTTCAGCTATAGATAAACCAAAGTATGAAGTTACCTGAACCAAATGCTCTTTAATCAAGATCTTAGGAAATCTAAAGCATATTTTTCCAATCCCATATCTTCTTCAAGTAAATCTCCTAACAATCTCCAACGTAACTAACCTACAAAGCAAAAAATATACTCAATTTTACGAATTAGGGTTTAGAGATTGAGATTTAGAGTTGAGATTTATATATACTCTGCTTTATCTCTGAGGTAAGTTGCTCGGGATCGCAAAGCTGCCAAAATCTGTAAGTTGATCTCCTTTGAATGAATGTTATCGGGATTAAGATCTTCCTCCTTCCTCTCCATCCCCGTCTCCGTCGTCTCCGATGCCGTAATCGCTGAATCGCCGGACATGTCTCACTGCCTATTCAGTAGTGTGTAAAACCTTGCCGAGAAAACAATTTTTTAATCCAAAATAAAAACGGCAAACTTTTAATCCAAAATAAAAACGGCAAGGAGTTTAGAGAATTGTTGGATATCAAATGGGCCAGAATGGGTCCAGACTAGCCCGTTTCAGTTTGGATAGTTTTCTTTTTAACCGCAACATATTGGCCCGGTTGAACTGTAGTCTTCTGTAATAGCTATGTCCACTCTATTTTTATTTTATTTTTGTATTTTAAAAGTAAATAAAAGTTAAAATAATTTTTATTAACAAAATTTAGTAGAATTTAAAATTTAATGTCAATTTATATTATAAATATTTTATATATATTAAAATTCTTTTACCCATCATGTATTTTATAAATTAGATTTCATGAATTGTATGTAAAACTATTTATTTTAAAAAGATGGAAACCTCTATAAATTAATAATATTAGCAACTATATTTTTGTAAAATTTTATTAAGTTATCAAGATTATTAATTTATACAAGTGATATTTGAGTGAAACTATCAATTTATTTTTTGGTATGAAAAGGAAATGATCTCTCCTTTAATTTATTAAAAAACTTCGACTACACTCTAATTTATTAAAAAACTTCGACTACACTCTAATTTATTAACCTCTCCTCTCTCACAGCCGGAGAGCCACCATCTTTACATTCCACATAAGATATTAAGACATTTATAAGATGAAAAAGTAAGAGAATCAATAGAGTTAGAGAGAAGGGAGAGGTGCTATTGGTGGCCAAGAGTATAGAGAAATAGGTTTCATTAGTTAAACTTTACAAAGGCTGCTAACTTTCCTTTTATATGCTAAGGCTAAATTGACTAGAAGACAAATTAGGGATTAAAACAAAATATATATGTCAAAATAGAAAGATCTAGAACCTTATATTTTAACACGACTTTTGCACGATCCTCAATCTTCAAACTTTCTCCTAAGTCATCATATAACCTAAACCCGGATTTTCGAATTTTGTACACTCAGATTTTGCATGGATAAGTACGGTCTGTACATCCAGGATTATGCACAAACCTGTACAAACAGAAACTTCCAAACTCCTCCAATGATGCCTTGATGATATTTCCCTATGTCAATACTCCCTCTCAGGCTTAGCCGTCGGTGAGCAAAGGCTAAGCTTGGATACCCCATATGATGAGGCCCAAGCCTCCTCCGAGCCCGAGAATAACCAGCCGGACGATGCAGAGATGGATACGGATGGGAGCCAAGGGTCATTGCCCAATATGCCGGTTTTGATCATTGATCGTGAGCACTCGCGGCGATACCAAATAAAGTTAAACCTAGTGATCGCCCAAGGCATGAAGAAGGGCGAATGACATCAACCCAAGCTGGCAGCGCCAACAAGCATCAAGGACCAAATCCTTAGCGTTTTCACCTTGATATGGTGAAAATACCCCACTAAAGACGTCTGGGAAAGGAACACTCTTTTCCCTTCATTGGGTTTTATCCCTACGTGGTTTTCTCAACAAGGTTTTTAACGAGGTTCACGACCCGGACGCATTAGGACCGAGCCGATCATCACCTTGCCAATCCATGGTTTGTGTGGTTATCACTCGGCCCTAATCCCTATCCCTTTCTCTTTTCATGTTTTTATTGTTTTAACTTAATAACTTGAGTTACTGTTTTAACGGGCATGTAGAAACGCCCAAGGACACGCTGGTCCTTATGTAAGGGTTGGATGACCTAATAATCCCGCCTATATAAAGGCATGTAACCTCAACGTTGAAATGTAGATTTGAATAAACACATTTGGCTTAAAGCTTCCTCTCGAATCTCAAGTAGTTTAAACATCGTTGTCCTTGAAGCTCGGCTCGGACTCCAATCAGTCGTATCACGGAGTTGTCCAAACACCGTGTGGCCGGCTTTCGATCCATTGTTATTCTCCATCTCCCATCTTTCACTTCGTCTCATCTTTCTACTATCGATCACCTTTAATCACCATCATCATCATCCTCATCCATTCATCCCATCGTCCCATGTCCGCTAAACCCCGTAACGACCCTACTTTCCTTACCGAGGTACTGTAACGGCATCAAGGCTATACCACCAAAGAACCCTTATCGCGTCTCATATCCCACTGCCGAGAGACCATACCGGTTCCACGTACGACCATTCCGGCTGTCTGTATCAGTCTGACTGGCCTAACCGTGAAGCTAGCATTCCGAGAACGTATCAGCTGGTATCAGAGCCAAAGTTTTGTCCGTCAGGTCCCATCCTGCCATCATACGACCCATTGCCCGTACTGGCCGGACACGGTAGTTCTAACGGCCATATCCCACCATTCTCGACAATCCCCATGACCAACCAATCCCAGCCCATACCAACTGTGAGTACCACCGGATGTCCTTACTGGGCCACCGTCCCTCGGCCAGGACATCACCGGCAGACTAACTTCTCGAGGCCTAGTACCTCCGAAGGTCCTCCACCGTCCGTACGCCGCCATCCATACCTCACCAATGTCCATACCGGTCAACCATGCCGACTTGACCTTACCGAATCTAACCCCGATGAACTTACCCCACCGTCCGTACCGCGCCGTCCGTATGTATCGACCATACTGACCATGGCCGAACCCGTAGAAGAACTACCCCATCCTATTGAGATTGGTACAATACTGGCCACGATCGAGGCCCAGATTGAACGCCTTACCGAACGTACGGCCCACTATGACCTTCCACCCGATGCTTGACAGCCCCTCCCAAACCAGCCAATCGATGTTGCCGATCGTCCCCCTGAAGAACCCGTTTCAGCCTACATATCCGACGAAGGGTACGACCCGTATCAACCCCAACCAGGATGACCTAGACGAAGGGAACGACCAAACTTCTATGACTGAGATGACCGTGCACCTCGACCCAAAGCTCCGGTCCACAAACTGGTCCCACCTACCTTCATGGGAAAGGTCGACCCAGAGGCGTACCTCGACTGGGAAAGGCGTATGGACCACTTGTTTGATTGCTATGACTATTCCGAACCCAAGAAAGTTGCCTATGCTGCGGTCCAACTAACCGACCATGCCCTCAAATGGTGGAACCGCGACTTGGCCGGACGAAGGCGGCACCGTGAAGGCATGATCCCCACCTGGGATGTTAAGAAGCATGTAGTGAGGAAGCGGTACGGCCTGCCTCTTTACCACTGTGACTTGCAAAGACGATTCCAAAAGCTTCACCAAGGTACCCGGACCATCAAGGAGTACTACGATGAGTTTGAACATCTACGAAACCGTCTACAACTAAACGACTGCAAAGAAACTTTAATGGCCCAGTTTGTGGATAAAATGCAAGACCGGATTGCCCGTAAGGTCGAAAGGCAATCCTATCAAGGCTTTGACGAACTTTTGCATCTGGCCATTTACTTAGAAGCTCAAATCAGGAGGAAAGCCGCCTCAACTTCCTGAGGAAGGACGTCCCTGAACCAAGCCTGGTCCCATAACCCCACCGGCTCGCCCACTGGCCCTTAGCTGCCAAACCCAAGGCCATTGCCATCGACTCCCATTTCAAACCTCGGCAATCCGAAGCTCCTACGCCTGTCCAACAGACTCAAAGACCAGAAGCCAACACTGGAAGAAGCCGGGACGTGATATGCTACAAGTGCCAAGGCAGAGGACACTACTCCAAGGATTGCTCCAATAACCGGGCAATGATCCTTATCCCTGAAGGCGACTATGAATCCCAGGATGAGAAGCCAGACGAGGAGAATGATCCCGAAACCGCTCAACCAGAAGGTGCGATCGAATATCCAGACGTTGGAGACCTTTTGGTCATCCAAAGGAGCCTGAGCACCATGACCCTTCCCGAACCGGCCGGACAGCGAGTCAATATCTTCCACACTCGCTGCACCATCAATGGCAAGGTTTGCGGTTTGATCATTGACGGTGGGTCCTGTACCAATGTGGCCAGCTCCCACCTCGTGACCAAACTTTCTATCCCTACCTCTAAGCATCCTCATCCCTATAAACTGCGATGGTTGAAAAATAAAACTGTCATACCCATTACCGAACAAGTAGACCTAGTCTTTAGTATAGGGCAGTACCGGGACACGGTCCAATGTGATGTTGTTTCAATGCAAGCTAGCCACGTTCTCCTAGGACATCCATGGCAGTTTGATAAGGACGTCACCCATAACGGCCGGTCCAACTTCTATTCATTTGTACACAAATCTAAGCGTATTAACCTAGCCCCTTTATCACCCGTTCAAATGCATGAACTCCAATCTTGCTTGTCTAAAAACACATCTTCTCGACCTAACTTCCTTATATCTAGTAGGGACACTTGTAAAACCATCGGCAATGATTGCCGAGTTGTATTAATATTTTACAAATATGTGCTAAGTGCAGGCACCAAGGAAGAACCAATCCCGGATGAGCTCCAAAGGATCCTACAGAAGTATTCGTCCGTCTTCCCTGAAACGATCCCGCACGGACTGCTACCCCTCCGAGGCATTGAACACCAGATCGATTTCATTCCTGGAGCCTCCTTGCCCAACCATCCCGCTTATCGCATCAACCCAGAGGAGGCCAAAGAGCTTGAACAGTAGATTTCCGACCTCATGGCCAAGGGCTACGTCTGGGAAAGCCTCAGTCCATGTGTTATGCTAGTCCTTTTGGTTCCTAAGAAGGATGGTAGCTGGAGAATGTGTGTGGACTGCCGACCCATCAACAATATTACGGTCAAGTACCGACACCCTATTCCCCGCTTGAATGACATGTTGGACGAGCTTAGTGGCGCATCCATTTTCTCCAAAATCGACCTAAAGAGCGGCTACCATCAAGTCCAAATGAGAGAAGGTAACGAATGGAAGACCGCCTTCAAGATCAAGCAAGGACTGTACGAGTGGCTCGTCATGCTATTCGGCCTGTCCAATGCCCCTTCCACCTTCATGCGATTAATGAACCACACCCTCTGAGCGTTCCTCAAAACGTTTGTGATCGTTTACTTCGACGACATCCGAGTATGTGTCCCACCTAGATACGGTCCTACAAACCTTTCAGCAAGAAGAGCTTTACGCCAACATGGTCAAGTGCACCTTCGGTGCTCAAGAACTTATCTTCTTGGGCTTTGGCCTCAGTGGCCACGGCCTGAAGGTTGACCAAGAAAAGATCCGGTCTATCCAGGAATAGCCAACCCCTACCAATATCAGCCAAGTCCGAAGTTTCCATGGTTTGACCAGCTTCTACCGGCTATTCGTTTGAGACTTCAGCTCTATTGCCGCCCCCTGATGGGTTTGGTCAAGAAGTCTACCCGGTTTACATGGGAAGGACCCCAAAAGAAGGCCTTCCAAGAGCTCAAGGACCGATTCACTCAAGCACCATTGCTGGCCTTACCCGACTTCAACAAGACCTTCAAGATAGAATGCGATGCATCTGGCATCGGTATTAAGGGTGTGCTAACACAAGGGGATGGCCCGTTGCCTACTTCAGTGAGAAGCTCAGCGGGGCCACGCTCAACTATCCCACTTATGACAAAGAGCTCTATGCATTGGTTTGGGCCCTTGAAACTTGGCAACACTATCTCCTCTCCAAGAAATGCGTGATCCACTCGGATCATGAAACGTTGAAACATCTCCAGGGTTAAACCAACCTGAAGAGGCGGCACGCCAAATGGCTCGAGTTCATCGAGATGTTTCTCTATGTCATCAAGTACAAGAAGGGAAAAGAAAACGTGGTGACTGATGCCCTGTCCTTGGGTTCTCCCATCTGAAAGGCCAGTATCCAGATGATCCCGGCCTGAAGGTTCCCTATACCGAACATGACAAAGAGTCCTTCAAGGATTTTCACATCCACGAAGGATTCCTTTTTAAAGGCAAGCGGTTGTGCATCCCAGAGGGATCCATCCGGGAACTTCTCATTCAAGAAGCCCATAGTGGCGGCCTGATGGGTCACTTTGGAGCGCACAAGACCCTGGATATGCTGAGGAGTAATTTCTATTGGCCTAAAATGAGGAGTATGGTCGATATTTTCTGTGCAAGATGTTTAACCTGCAAGCGCGCCAAGACCAAGGCCCACCCGTATGGTCTATACATGCCCCTGCCTATCCCAACCTCCCTGTGGGTTGATCTGTCCATGGATTTTCTCTTAGGATTGCCTCCAATCGAACGAAAGGACTTGGTAATGGTAGTAGTCGATCGATTCTCCAAGATGGCTCACTTCATGCCATGCTCTAAGGCATGGGACACTACGGCCATTGCCGACCTTTTCTTCCAAGACATCGTAAAACTACATGGCCTACCTCAAACCATTGTCTCCGACCGTGATCCAAAGTTTCTCAGCCATTTCTGGAGAATCCTGTGGAAGCACATGGGAACCAAACTCCTTTTCTCCATGGCAGCGCACCCTCAAACGGATGGACAGACTGAAGTCATTAATCGGACCTTAGGAGCTTTGCTCAGGTCAGCCGTCGATTCCAACCAAGCCAACTGGCTCCAAAGTCTACCGTATGTGAAATTTGCCTACAACCGGGCGACTCACTCAACCACCGGATTCTTCCCGTTTAAAATATTTTACGGATTTAACCCGCTTACACCGCTAGACATGGTCCCATTGCCCTCTGAGTGAATGGAAGAACAAAAATGGGTTGACAAGGCCAAGTATGTCCGCAAGCTCCATGAAAAGGTCCGCAACCAAATCCTTAAGAAGACGGAGCAGTACAAGAAAAATTTGGACCGAGGGAGGTAACCTATGATACTACAACCCGGGGAATGGGTTTGACTACATACCCAAACTGAACGATTCAACAAGACCCACCAGATAAAGCTACAACCCCGAGGAGATGGCTCCTTCCAAGTGCTAGAACACATTAACAATAACGTGTACTGGATCGATATTCCATGTAAAGGCAACATGTCCACCACTTTCAATGTTACTGATTTGTCCCGTTTTGATGCAGGAGATTAAGTTTTGAGGACAAAACATCCTGAAGAAGGAGGGCATGGATAGCCAGCCGGACGATGGCGAGATGGATATGGATGGGAGGCAAGGATCATTGCACAACATGCCGGTTTTGGTCATTGACCATGAGCACTCACGGTGATACCAAACAAGGTTGAACCTAGTGATCGCCCAAGGCATGAAGAAGGGCGAATGGCATTAACCCAAGCTGGCAGCACCAACAAGTGTCAAGGACCAAGTCCTTAGCATTTTCACCTTGATACGGTGAAAATGCCCCACTAAACACGTTTGGGAAAGGAACACTCTTTTTCTCTTGATTGTGTTTTATCCCTAAATGGTTTTCCCAACAAGGCTTTTAACGAAATTCACGACTCGGACGCATTAGGACCGAGCTGATCATCACCTTGCCAATCCATGGTTCGTGTGGTTATCACTCGGCCCTAATCCCTATCCCTTCCTCTATTCATGTTTTTACCGTTTTAACTTAAGAACTTGAGTTACTGTTTTAACGGGCATGTAGAAATGCCCAAGGACACGCTGGTCCTTTTGTAAGGGTTGGATGACCTAATAATCCCGCCTATATAAAGGCATGTAACCTCAACGTTGAAAGGTAGATTTGAATAAACACATTTGACTTAAAACTTACTCTTGAATCTCAAGTAGTTTAAACATCGTTATCCTTGAAGCTCGGCTTGGACTCCGATCAGTCGTATCACGGAGTTGTCCAAATACCGTGTGGTCGGCTTTCGATCCATTGTTATTCTCCATCTCCCATCTTTCACTTCGTCTCATCTTTCCACTATCGATCGCCTTTAATCACTATCATCATCATCCCCATCCATTCATCCCATCGTTTCACGTCCGCTAAACCCCATACCGGCCCTACTTTCCTTACCGAGATACCATACTGGCATCAAGGCTATACCACCAAAGAACCCTTACCGCATCTCATGTCCCACTACCGAGAGATTGTACCGGTTCCACGTACGACCGTTCCGGCCATCTGTATCAGTCTGACTGGCCTGATCGTGAAGCTAGCGTTCCGGGAGCATATCACCATAGATGTTACCTCGGTAAAAACCTCATCATAGAAAAAACCACTTGGGAAAAAATCTATGATGAGGAAAAGAGCATAACGTTTATGGGTGTAGGGGATATGATCAAGGATGAGTTGGATCCACAAGACCTAGTTTGCTGTATATGAGGTTGCAAACCTTAATACTTGCGGCTTTGGTGAAGATATCAGCTAGTTGGTCTTTACTTCTTGTGTAACATGGTAGAGTCACTCCTTCTTCAATCTTCTCTCGAAATTTATGGCAGTCAATCTCTATGTGTTTTGTCCTCTCATGAAACACTGAGTTACTAGCTATATGGATGACCGCTTGGTTATCACAATGCATCATGATAGGGCTTGTGGTTTCAATGCCGTAGTGCCTTAAGCCAAACCAGGTCTTTGATGTCAAAGATAGTCTTAA
This sequence comes from Nasturtium officinale, assembly GCA_963854855.1. Classification (NCBI taxonomy): domain Eukaryota; kingdom Viridiplantae; phylum Streptophyta; class Magnoliopsida; order Brassicales; family Brassicaceae; genus Nasturtium; species Nasturtium officinale. Next base: position 13,623,177 of record OY978500.1, read on the forward strand.
GAAAGGTTTTAGTATTTTGAATACCTTCCTTATCATTACCGGAAATGATAAGGTCATCCACATATACCAATACCACAATAATTCCTTTAGAGCTTTGAAGGGTGAAGAGAGTGTGATCAGATTCTGATCTTTTGAAACCTATGTCCTTAAGGATAGAACTTAGTTTGTGATACCACGCCCTTGGGGATTGCTTTAGCCCATAGATAGTCTTCCTAAGCTAGAGTACTTTCCCTGGAGCAATGGAGTCTTCAAGTCCCGGTGGTGGAGTCATGTACACTTCTTCCTCAAGTTCTTTTTGAAGGAATGCATTCTTCACATCCATTTGCCATAGCTCCCACTCTAGATTGGTTGCTAAGGAAAGGACCACCCGAACTGTGTGAAGTTTGGCTACCGGGGCAAAGATATCCGTGTAGTCATCTCCATATGTTTGTGTGAATCCTCTTGCTACTAATCTAGCCTTATACCGCTCAATATCGCTGTTGCTTAGGTATTTGATGGTAAATACCCATTTTGAGCTAACTGTTTTCTTTCCCGAAGGGAGATCAGCCTCATCCCATGTATGATTCCTCTCCATAGCTCCAACTTCATCATCTACAGCTTCTAACCACTGTTTGCTACCTTTGGCTTCTTCATAACTCTGGGGAATCCATTGAGCTTCAATCTTGCCTAAGAAAGCTTGATGAGATGTTGGCAAAAGGTCAAGACAACACACAGCTTGAATGGGATGTGCCACGGCTTGATTGTTGTAGTAAACTCTTGTTTGATTTCGCCTTGTACTTTTCCTAAGAAGGACAACATTCTCTTCTTCTTGTTCTAACTCATGGTCTTGGCTTTCCTGAACTATCTTTTTCTTTAGCCTTATGCTTCTCCTAAGAGGAACAACATTCTCTTCTTCTTGTTCTAACTCATGATCTTGGCTTTCCGTAACCATTTCCTCAGTAACAACTTCCTCCACTTGATCTTGGTCTTGTTCCTTGTCAAGTGAGTTTAGTTCTGGCTAAATGGTTTCGGTTTCTTCCATGGTGATAGAAGTTTCTGGAGTGTTTCCAAGGTGACTGAGAAGGTATTTCAGACTTGCACCTCTATCGTTTGGTGAGTTTGCCAAATCTTTCAAGCTCTCCCAATCCTTCTTCTCATAGTACCCTTGGTTCTCAATAAACTTGACTTCTCTTGACACAACAGTTCGGTTCTTTGAGAAATCATAGCATTTGTAGCCTTTTTGAGTAGTGGACTATCCTAGGAACATCCCTCTCGTGCTCTTGGCTTCAAGCTTGTCTCCTAATTTACCTGGCCTTAAGATAAAACAAACACACCCAAAGATATGTAAGTGATAAAGGGAAGGTTTAGTTTTATTTAATAACTCAAATGGTGATATGTCATTTAGGATCCTTGTTGGTATCCTATTGATGAGGTAGCGTGCTGCCATGACCACATCACCCCAGAATCTCCTTGGAACATTGGTGTAAAACATCATAGATCTTGCTACGTCCATGAGATGTCTATTCTTCCTTTCGGCCACTCCATTTTGTTGTGGTGTGTAAGGACAACTAGTTTGATGTAAAATCCCATGTTTCTTCATGTGATCTTTGAACTTGTGACTTGTGTATTCCCCACCATTTTCAGATCTTGCATTAAACTGATTAGTCACATAAGATTGGAAATTGAGAAATGCATCAAATACTTTTTTCCTTAGATGATAAATAGTGTGATCCAAGTATACTTTGATTTCTCATCAATGAATGTGACATAATACTTGTTATTATCCCTAGATAAGCAAGATGAAGTCTATATATCAGAATGCACTAAGTCAAAACATTGTTCATATATATAGTAGAAAACTTGGTAAATACGGTTTTACAATGTTTGCCTAAAATGCAAGCTTCACAACTAGAATTATCAAAGACTACATGGGGTAACATTATTTCAAGAGCCCTAGAGAGAGGATGTCCTAGGCTAGCATGCCATAATGTATTGGAACTAGATACAAAACATGATGTGAAAGAAGATGATGGAGAACAGCTAGATAAAGGTTCTTCAAGAGTATATAAGTCTCCCTTAGTCTTTCCTTCCCCAATAACCTTTCCACTCTTAATATCCTAAAAATAAAAGCTGTTAAGACCAAAGATAGCAAGGCAATTAAGATCATTTGTTGCTCTTTTCACTGATACAAGATTAGAAGTAAAGTCAGGTATAAAGAAGGCTTTAGAATTTTTATCACACAGTTTTAAATCACATATTCCTCTTATGGGAATCCTATCACCATTTGCAATTATCACATTTCCACTAGCTGGCTTAACATTGTTAATGAGTCTAGGATTACTAATCATATGATGTGAAGTATCTGAATCAATTACCAATTTTTTACTAATTGAATTCGGTAAAGAGGCTAAATGAGTGATACCGGATTCTTTATTGATAAGAGCGGCAATGGACTTGATAAGGACCTCCAAGTCTGACTTCCTCACAACATCATTGGTATAGGCGACCATAACAAGCTCCTCTCCTTTCTTAGATGATTCAGCTTGTCCTTGATCACTTCTCTCCTCAGCAAGGTGTGCTTGAGCTTGTGTCTTGAACTTGTCTTGCTTGAGATGTGAGTGGAGGATCCAACACTTGTCTTTGATATGATCTTTCTTTTTACAATGATCACATACCAAGGTCTTCTTATCTTCATGTTTGAATGCTACCTTGTAAGCCATGACTATATCTCCTCCTTTCCCACCAAAGAGTCCAACCGAACCTTCCTCACATTGCACTTGAGAACACACTTCTTCTAAGCTTGGTAGCTTCTCAGCCCTAAGAATATGCTTGATCAGGTTGTTATAGGCATAATTCAAGGTAAGTAGAAGGCCAAAGACCTTGTCTTGTTCACTCCTTTTCCTGATAACTATCGGATCCACCGAGAGAGGCCGAAGCATCTCCAACTCTGCCTAAAGTGATCTAAACTTTCCAAAGTGTGTAGTGAACTCTAGGTCTTCTTGGTTGAGATTGTTGATACCTTTCTTCACTTCAAACACACGTGTAAGGTTAGAAACATTCCCATAAACATTCTTTAGAGTATCCCACAGTTCCTTAGCTGTTTCACAATAGGAGTAGGCTTCAAGTATTGGCGCTCTAGGGAGTTTTGAAGTAGCCCAAGAACACTTTAATCCTCTTGAAACCATTTGCTATCCTCAGAGCTTAGATCCTCATTAATTTCCACCACACCTTCCTTTATGTTTCCCTTATTCCCTTGATAGCCTTCTACATGGCTCCAAAGACCACGACCACAAAGAGCTCTTTTGGTGGTTCTAGCCCACAGCAAGTAGTTCACTCCTCTAAGAATAACCGGGACCACTATGGGTTTAGAACTATCTATAACTCACCAAATCACCACACACTAGGTCTACCTTCACTAAGCTAAGAAGCCAACAACAGCTAAAAGAAAATCAAGAGAACAAACCACCAAGAACAACCTTAAGAACAAACCACCAAGAACAGAGGAAACAAAGAGAATCCAAGAGAAAAACAACACAAAGTGGAAATTCAACAACAAAAGAGGTTCCAGCCGCCAAAGAGAATAGTTCTTTGGAGATTTCAACCAATAAAATGGAGAGTTAACACTTAAACAAAGGAAACCAAGACAGATTCAAAGAGAATAAAGGTAACCAAGAGAGATTTCAACCGCCAAGAAGAGAGATTTCAAGAGAATAGAAAGAACAAAGAGAGATTTCAAAGAAGAGAGATTTCAAACCACCAAATCCACTAGAAAAGAGATAAGAATGAGAGAATCATAAACTATGCTCTGATACCATAAGAGATTAAGAGATTTAGAAGATGAAAGAGTAAGAGAATCAAGAGAGTTAGAGAGAAGGGAGAGGTGCCGTTGGCGGCCAAGAGTATAGAGAAATAGGTTTCATTAGGTTAAACTTTACAAAGGCTGCTGGCTCCCCTTTTATATGCTAAGGGAAAGCCCTAAATTGACTAGAAGACAAATTAGGGATTAAAACAAAATACATGTTACAAAATAGAAAAATCTAGAACCTTATAATTTAATACGACTTTTGCACGATCCTCAATCTTCAAATTTTCTCTCAGGTCATCATAGAACCTAAACCCGGATTCTCGAATTTTGTACACTCAGATTTTGCACGGATAAGTACGGTCCGTACATCCCGGATTATGCATGGACCTCTACAGACAGAAACTTCTAAACTCCTCCATTGATGCCTTGATGATATTTTCCTATGTCAATACCACATGAGCCTTAATCACATCCATCCCCAATACCACAGCCTCAATCTTGACATCTTCCAACTACTCCAAACACATTCCCACACCTCGATTTCCAACCCACCACTTTGCCATTGCAAATAAACTTTCCCATGGAATTCCCTCAATCTCTGCACCATCCCTCAAATTTGTATAAAACCATTCCAGTAAAGACATCAAAAAATATTTTGTTGCCTCCTCCGCAGAACTAGTCTTAGCCAGATCTCCTCCATATCGGGACAATCCCGAAGAATATGCATAATTGTTTCCTCGGTCCTTTTACAAATTTGGCAAACACCTGTCTCAGCCAGATGTCTTCGGTGGCGTTCTAGAACAAATTTGGGACCAGCTTTTTTTTTAATTTAGCGAGTTAATAATTTATTGAGTATTAATTTATATAAGTTTAACTTTATATGGTTATATTGGCCCATGATATGTCATATTTGATGATTATTAATTATAGTTTTTAGAGTTTTCTATTATTTTTAGAGTCTTTTCAGGTGATTACATGTTTGAATAGAAGTTTATGCCTTAGGAGTGGGGATATAAGCAAAAGAGCAATAGGAGATGAAAAATCATGCTCAATCGTTAGAAGTTTGACATCCGTTGAATATCTTCTCATAAACAGAATTGAATAAATTTTGGACGGTTCTTATTAATCCCTGAATAGTTGTCTGATTCGTGATCTATTAGTTCCTGCGAATTTCCCTGGACCTAACACTTTTCAATTCCTAAGTTACTTCATTTATTTAGTTATTTTCATTTTCGTTACCAATAAACATCTTATTTCTGTCTTAACTTAATTTCATTCCTAAAGAATCGTAGTGTAAACTTGGTCTCTGTGGATTTGATTCCATCTATACTACTGAGATTGTCTGTGCACTGGCACTCTTTAATTTGGGTTAAAACTCTGATCTCATCATGTTTTTGGCACCGTTGCCGGGGACCAATTGCGTTACCTTCGAATCTAAGACTGAAATTTAGTCTAAGATTTACTAACAAGTTCTGTATTGCCCTCTTGTTTGTGTTTCAGGTGTATGCTGAGGAGAAATGAAGGTTCTGATAACCTCCTGCAGTTCACAAATCAAGAATTGAGAAGAACAGAACGAACTAACAAAAAGAAAGGAAAGTCAAAACAAATCAACATGGACGATAACATCGACAACCGAGCACTTGCTGATGCTCAAGCTGCTACAGCTGCACAACTCCAAGATATTCAAAAGCAGTTACAGTGGCTACTGCAACAACAACAACAACCACATCGTGCTATTGGGGATGTAGACACACCTCATACTTTCTATCAGAACAGAGCTGCCATTTGTCCGCCAGAACCAGCAAGGCAAGACTATGAGATCAAATCACAGTTGATCGCATTGGTGAAGCAACATCCATACCATGGTTTACCTTCTGAAAACCCAATGGATCACATAGAGAATTATGAAGAGATTTGCAACACCACAAAAGTAAATGGAGTACCTGCTGATTACATTAAGTGCAAACTCTTTCATTTCTCTTTGGCAGATAAGGTATCAAGATGGCTTAAGTCACTACCTCCTAGGTCTATCACATGTTGGGATGAGGTTATATCTGTTTTTCTGGATCACTTTTACACTAAATCCAAGACAGCCACATTGAAAAACATGATCACTACCTTTGGGCAACATCAAGAAGAACCTTTCTGCGAAGCTTGGGAGAGATTTAAAGAATATCGCAGAGAGTGTCCTCATCCTAGATATTCAGATGAACAGCTTCTTAGCATCTTTTATAATGGAGTTAATTGGGACTATAAAAATGCTTTGAATGCTGCAAGCAATGGTGATTTCATGACCAGGAGCATAACTGGAGCATATCAACTAATTGAGAATTTGGCTTCAAGTTCTAGTACTAGGTGTCGAGAGTATGATCGAGGTAAAAGAGTCAGCAGTATGAACAATGTGGATTCTAAGAAGATAGAAGAGTTGACTGTAAAAGTGAGTTTGTTGATGAAAGCAAATCAGAGAAATGTTCAGTTTTGTGAAGATGGATCAGATGTAATTTATTATCAGGAAATGGTTAAGGAAAAATCTAATGAGTTTGAGGAAGTAAATTATGTGAATGGACAAGGGTTTGTGCAAAACAGGGGATTCAATCAAAATTACCGAAATCATCCAAATCTATCTTATAGGAGCACAAATGTGGAGAACCCACATGATTAAGTCTACCAACAACATTTTATTCCCCAGGGTCAGCAGTTTCAAGGAAAAATGTTCGTGCAAAATTCGGGCGGCATTGGTAATATTCAGGGATTTTCAGAACAGAGTAGCGTGCAAAATCCGGGTTTTCAGAAAAAGTTTCCACAAAATTTGCAGGAAAAAAGTTTCGTGCAAAATTCAGACAAGAGCAAATTTCAGAGTGGATTCCAGCAGAAACAACCCTTTCACACCTTCCAGACAGCACCTCCAGCCCTATTCCAAACTCCGCTACCTCATCTAATAATTTTCAAGATGAACTTAAGGTTCTTATGCAGCAGCTTCTCTTCCAGCAACAAAGCTCATCTAATGAGATTAATCTGAAGGTGTACAACATGTACAATGATCTTAATAGCAAGTATGATGCTGTCTCTACTCACATGAAACTGTTGGACACTCAAATTATTCAGATTGCAGAAACTGCAGGGTCTATGAAGAAACAAGATGGAATTCTTCTTGGATGAACATATATTAATCCAAAGTATCAATGCAATGGCATCATGTTGGAAAGTGAAAAAGAGGTAGATCTTGTGCAGAATCAGACTCTGAAAACTGTTGAAATCATGAAATTACAGGAGATTGGAGTTTTTTCCAAGGATAAGATGGACAAGCTCATAATTTAATTACCTAAACTTGAAGATCCATGGAGATTTGTTATTCCATGTTACATCTTTGGAGTTGATTTTGAGGACTCTGTATGTGATTCTGGGTCCACTGTGAATGTAATGTCAAAGGATATAGCAGATTCTCTAGGCATTATTGATCTGCAACCCTCTAAGATACCTCTTAGATTTGCTAATGCTTCATCAACAACTCCACAAGGGTGGATTAAAGATCTTCCTGTGCAGATTGAGAATTGCTTGATGCCTACTGATTTTCAAGTTGTAGAGATGAGTGATAATGCTTATATGCCCTTGATTCTGGGGAGATCTTTCTTTGCTACAGCTGGTGTACTTTTTGATCTACCTAAAAAGAGGGTTTGTCTTTCTAACATCAACAAAAATGTTTTTTATGATGCAGTTCCAGAGAATGATAGCAAATATGGCTCCTATATCGCCATTGAAGAAAAGAAGCTGGATATCATGCTATCTGTAGTACCTGACATTAAGATGAAGACTAAAGAAGAGAAATGTCAGAAGGTAAAAAAGAAGAGCAAACTGCAGAGCATGATAACAGTATCAGGTTCTACTGTGACTTTGACACCACTGAGATGTGTTGGGAATACCATTGAGTATAAAATGAAATACAAAGGTATGTCAAGACTATTCTCTAAAGTTAAAGCTATCATAACCCCAAAGTTTCAGGAAAGAGGACAAACATTTATGGATGATATGCTAAGTAAAGTTATAGAGTTGAATGTACATGATCATAGATCAAGCAGACATCATCTCAACTAGGCCTGGGCATAAAATCCGATATCCGAAAATCCGATCCAAACTGATCCAAAAATATCCGTACCAAATCCGAATCGAACACCTTATAAAATCCGATCGGTTTTTATTCTAAAAAAATTTCGGTTTCGATAATAATCCGAATCCCATCGGATATCCGAAATATATAATATATAGAATATATATACTTATATTCTCGGATATACTTATATTCTTGAATATACAAAATATATATTAGTTATCAATATTCATAATTATATGACATATTCGAAAAGATTTTTTATACTTTTCAACTAAAATTAATTTTTTTTTGATTAAACTTCTTATTTATTTTTAAAAAATAAAAAACTTGGATTTTTTTTTTGATTTTTCGGTTTTTCTCGGATTTTTTTGGATTTGTTTCGGATTTTTTGGTTTTTTTGGATTTTTCGGTTATTCGGATTTATTAACCAAATTCAAATTTTTTTGGACTTTTATCGGGTTACATATAAAATTTGTGATCCGATCCGAATCCGATCAAATCCGATCCGATCCGATCCAAAAATACAATCAGATAGTGTTCGGATTATAAAATTCTATATCCGAATAATCCGAATCCGACTCAATCTGATCCGAAACCGGTCCCAACCCGAAAATGCCCAGGCCTAGTCTCAACCCACCTCCACCACTTCCTGACCCTCCTGACAACATAGCAGTCAAGCTAATGACCAAAAATAAGCGCTTAGTGGGAGGTAACCCACTGGTAAGTGTAAATATAGTCGTTTTCTTTCATTATTAGATTTATTAGGAAAAATGGTTCTGTGCATTTTCCGTGTAAAAACAAAAATGGAGATAGAACGATCGATCCTGATCAGAACGATCGTTCTGGAAGGTGAACGACCAAAACGGAAGTTGAGAACGATCAATCCGAGGCCCAGGTAAGTCCTCTTTTGATAATTTTGATTTTTATATATTAAAAAAAAAATCTTGTTATTTTTGTTTCTTTTACCTACTAATCTTATGCTTTTATAACCCTGAGACAGTGTTGTTTAAATATGGGGGAAGTAGTTACTGACATTATTTTTATATTTTTATGAGTCAGTCTTTCGTTTTATTGAGTTAAACTTTAGTGTGGAAACAATGATTTTTCTGAGGAACCCACCATTATTGTAGAAGCTTATGTGACCACAGATTTGTTGATTTTAGAGGTTTAGCAAGAGATAAAGATGGAGATGAGAGAATTGGCGTAATAAGAAAGAGAGAGATTGATGAATATTTCCTCTTATTCACACTTTTCTTTACAAGAGATTACATGTATTTATAGAGTTTTACATAGAAGAAAAAGAAGAGGCAAAGGAGAGAAGGAGAATGGCGTGAAGAGGAGAAGAGAAATGATTTAGCTGCTCCAATAGTCTTGGTGCACCATGCCCTGCTCTTACGTGCCCATACTTGCGCCCATACCTCTCTTTGCTTCTTCACTTGGTTTAGTTAGATTGTCTAGTTGAGATCCAACAGCTTCTTTTTCTTCTAGTTCCTTCTCAACTAGTTCTCCTTCTAGTTTCTTCACAACTAGTTCTCCTTTTTTCCCTCCTTCTCTTAAGCTTGAATTCTTCTTCTTGACTATGGTCTCACATATTTCAACACTCCCCCTCAAGATTGGTCGGTGAAGATCCTTTAGACCAATCTTGCCATGTATGTGATCACCAATGATAGAGGATGTTGCCTTGGTGAAGATATCCGCTAGCTGTTCCCCACTTGCTACAAATGCGGGTTTGATGATTCCTTCTTGAATCTTTCCCCTCACAAAGTGACAATCTACTTCTATATACTTGGTCCTTTCATGGAATACCGGATTGGATGCTATATGTATTGCAGCTTGATTATCATAATACAACAGCACCTCCTCAGCCTCATGTATTCCAAGATCTTCTAGGAATGCTTTCACCCATATCAATTCTTTTGTCACCTCCTTCATAGCCTTATACTCGCCTTCAGCACTTGATAAGGCTATAACTTTCTGCTTCTTACTTCTCCAAGTGACTAGATTACCTCCCACAAAGGTAAAAAAACCGGATGTATACTTTTTATCTTACTTATCTCCAGCCCAATCCGCATCACAATATCCTTGAACCTTTGTGTTTCTATTAGCCTTCATCCATATGCCTTTTCCAGGGCTATTTTTTAAGTACCTTAGCAGCCTCTCAATCATGTTCCAATGCTGCATAGTTAGTTTTTGCATATGTTGACTCACACGGATCACTGCAAAGCAAATGTCCGGTCTTGTGATAGTGAGCTAAATGAGGTTGCCCACCATCCTTTGATACCTCCTAATATCTTCCAATAGCTCCCCCTCATGATTATCTTGGTAGCCTTCTTCTATTGGAGTTTTAGACGGCTTGGATCCTAACTTCTCAGTTTGTTCCAAGAGATCCAGCACATATTTCCTTTGGGAGATGAACATCCCATCTTCAAACCGTATCATCTCAATCCCTAGAAAGTATTTAAGCTCTCCCAGATCCTTTATATTAAAAGCGATCTTCAAGAGTTTCTTGATTTGATCTACTCCATCTTTGTCACTTCCTGTGATGATTAGATCATCAACATAGATCAAGACCACCACTACTCTTCCTTCACTTTGCCTTGTAAAGAGAGTATGATCAGCTTCAGATCTTATGAACACCTTCTCCAAAAGAAAGCGCTTAGCTTTTGGTACCATGCTCTTGGAGATTGCTTTACCTCATAGATTGCTTTCTTCAATCTGCAAACCTTGTTGCCTTCCTTATGATATCCTTGGGGTGGATCCATATATACCTCTTCTTCCAAATCTCCTTGCAAGAAGACGTTCTTGACATCCATCTGCCACAGATCCTACTTCAAATTCACTGCCACCGAGATTAGGATTCTTATGGAGTGGAGCTTAGCAACCAGAGCAAATATCTCGGTATAATCCTCCCCATAGATTTGAGTGTATCCTTTTGCCACCAGCCTTGCTTTGTACCTCTCTATTTTCCCATCACTTGTATACTTGATTGTGTAAACCCATCTACACCCAACTGATTTCTTATCCTTTGGTGATTCGGTCAAGTACCAAGTGTGGTTCTTTTCTATGGACTTCATTTCCTCTTCCATGACTTTTACCCTTACTCCATTCTCACACGCTTCTTCATATGAGTTAGGTATGGATTCCTTGCTGATTCTTCCAAGAAACGCTTCATGCTCCATAGGTAAAGATGCCAACGAGCAAAACTGCTCAATAGGATATGTGATAGTGCTAGTTTGAGTGTTATCTTCCCCTTGTGATAAGAGAGTGTTGTCGCCAATAGGATCGAGATCTAAGCTCGCTGTACGCTCAAGATATTCTCTTATCACACAAGGAAGATTACTCGCACTAGACTCCCCTTGGAGCATGGCAGAGTTGTTAGAGTTTAGAAAGAGATAAGGATGGAGATGAGAGAATTGGCGTAATAAGAAAGAGAGAGATTTCTGAATATTTCCTCTTATTCACACTTTTCTTTACAAGAGATTACATGTATTTATAGAGTTTTACATAGAAGAAGAAGAAGAGGCAAAGGAAAGAAGGAGAATGGCGTGAAGAGGAGAAGAGAAATGATTTGGCTGCTCCAATAGTCTTGGTGCACCATGCCCTGCTCTTACGCGCCCATGCTTGCACCCATACCTCTCTTTGCTTCCTCACTTGGTTTAGTTAGATTGAATAGTTGAGATCCAACAGCTTCATTTTCTTCTAGTTCCTTCTCAACTAGTTCTCCTTCTAATTTCTTCACAACTAGTTCTCCTTTTTCCCTCTTTCTCTTAAGTTTGAATTCTTCTTCTTGACTATGGGATCACATATTTCAACAAGATTCAATCTTGACTATCATCCAAGACTAATGGAAAAATCAATGGCTGACCGGTTGACTTGAGACTCCCATATTTCTAACAGAAATCTACAAAAGTCTGAGCTAATTTCTGTTTGTTTCTTTTTACCTCATCGATGTGACTGATGTCTTATGGGCTTGACTCGACGTTCAAACTTAACCAGATCAGCCTGTATTAAATAAATGATACTTTTCTCCCTATTTTAAAATAAATAAATATATAAAGATGAGATGATTCTAAATTGAGTAAAGGGTTAGGAAAATTTCCAATGACCCCACTATTTTGCTCAAGATTGCGATGATCACGCAAAGTTTGGAAGTGAGGCTAGAAAAATTTCCCGTGATGTCATTATTCACCTACAGCTTTGAGTTATTAAAAAAATATATAAAGAATAAGAAAAAAGAAAAAAAGAAAAAAATGAATGAGAAAATAATAAGTCTGGGGGAGAGAAAAAGTACCAATATGCAGTATGGCTGGTTTGTTATTGTGATGTACGGAAATGAATCTAGAAGGTCCTTAGCATTGAGATCGGAGATGAGACCCAGCGATGAAGGGCTGTTGGATTATGTTGTGAAATTGTGGGTTGAATCGGGGATGCTGAGAGTGCTAGCGATGAATTACATGGTGGTCTGGATCTTTTCAGCCAAGAATTTTAGTGGCTTTACAATGGTGAATGTGATTATGGTATTCTGATGATGATATGTGTTTCTTTATTTTCAAACTTTTCTTCTATGTTTGATTTCTTTGTTTATTCTTACTTGAGGACAAGCAAGGATTCAAGTATGGGGGAATTGATATATGTTATATTTGATAATTATTAATTATAGTTTTTAGAGTCTTTTCAGGTGATTACATGTTTGAATAAAAGTTTATGCGTTAGGAGTGGGGATATAAGCAAAAGAGCAATTGGAGATAAAGAATTATGCTAAATTGTTAGAAGTTTGATATCCGTTGAATATCTTCCCATGAACATAATTGAATGAAATTTGGATACAAGCTAGACACGGCAGTTAGCTTTCATATGACACTAGTTTGAGGTCATTCCGATGGACGGTTAGAAAGTTATGACTGTTTTACTGAAGACATATCCATCTGACGCGGATTTATGACCCAATTTCGATCCAAATCACTCTGGGTCCAACCCAATTTGTCTCCTAATGTTTTAAAACCCTAGACTCGATTTTATTTAGGGGAGCAACATATTATTAGTTCAAAAGTTTTGTTCTTGAGTTTTGTATGCAGTGGAGGCTAAGGAATTTATCCTCTTGACAATTGGAGTCGATTTCTAAACTCTTTCTCTTTATTTTCAGTTTAATTATGATTTCTTCTTTATCTCTTTCATGTTTCTTTGCATCCTTGTCTGAGTAGATTCTTAGTTAGGTTTAGGGTTTCAAAGGAATTCTAGAATCATTGAATCATACATAGATAGGGAATTATCTTAGGGTTCTTCATCTATGGTTGATATTATTGCTTAGATTAAATTGATCACTTAGTCTCTGATTCAAGGTTTAATCTATTCACCAAAAGTGTTATAGGTTACTGGAAAGAAGATAGATGGGCGTATTGTCCTTAACCAATGAACATGCTCCTTAATAGTTGTTTAGAATTCTAAGTTCAAACGACAGTTTAGATACTAAGGTTGCTAGATAAAGTAATTGATACCAAAACCGTGGATTGGTTATACATTTATGTTTGAGTTCTAGACTGTTCTTATTAATCCCTGAATAGTTGTCTGATTCGTGATCTCTGAGTTCCTGCGAATTTCCCTAGACCTAACACTTTTTAATTCCTAAGTTACTTCGTTTATTTAGTTATTTTCATTTCTGTTACAAACAAACATCTTATTTCTGTTTTAGCTTAATTTCATTCCTAAAGAATCGTAGTGTAACCTTGGTCTCTGTGGATTCGATCCTATCTACACTACTTGTAGAGTTTGTGGAAAGGATGATTTTCTATTCACATACGATAGGATATTTATACAAGTTATATAAGCTTGGTCAGCAAGGATTATAAAGTCAAATATAGAAAGAGTATATACGGCATATATATTGACATCCCCCCTCAAGATGGATGATCTTGTGTGAGACCAATCTTGAATGCTAACTGCTGAAAACGAGAGCGGGGTAATGGTTTTGTAAGTGCATCAGCAAGTTGATCTGCAGAACTGACATGAGACACTCGAAGAGAACCATCTTGGACCTATTCACGAACAAAATGATAGTCCAAAGCAATATGTTTCATCTGAGAATGAAAAACCAGATTAGCACACAAATGAGTTGCACCAATGTTATCGCAGTAAATAGCAGGTGTACTTGTCAACAAAATACCAAGTTCCTTAGTAAGAGAGCATAACCATTTAAGCTCAGCCGTAGTCACAGCAACTGACCGATACTTGGCTTCGGTGGAGGACCGAGCAACACCTCTCTGTTTTCGTGAAGACCAAGATATGGGTTGGCGTCCAAGATACACAATATAAGCTCCAGTCAAAGAATAATCATCTTTATCCCCAGCCCAGTCAGCATCAGAGTATGCATGAAGTGTCATAGGAGAAGTCGCAGAGAAGAAAATACCGAGATCAACCGTACCAGCCAAGTAACGAAGAATACGTTTTGCGGCTTCCCAATGTGTAGACATCGGTTTATGCATAAATTGTGATAAGCAATTAACAGAAAAAGAGATATCTGGTCGTGTCAGGGACAAGTATTGAAGGCTCCCAACTGTCGCACGATAAAGAGTAGGATCTGTAAGAGGAGTACCTTGAGATGTCGTGAGTGAGACTGTGGAGCACATTGGAGTAGGCATAGTGATGAGGCCCAAGCCATATCCGATCCGGAGGATAGCCAGCCGGATGATGCCGGGATAGACACGGACGAAAGCCAAGGAACGTTGCCAAATATGCCGGTATCGGTCATTGACCGCGCATACTCAAGGCCATACCAAACAAGGATGAACATGGTGATTGCCCAAGGATTGAAGGAAGGCAAATGGCAACAACCCAAGCTGGCAACCGCGGCAAACATCAAGGACCAAGTCCTTAGCGTTTTCACCTTGACCCGGTGAAAACGCCCCACTAAAGTCGTTTGGGGAAAGGAACACTCTTTTTCCCTTGATCGGGTTTTATCCCTAAGTGGTTTTCCCATCAAGGTTTTTAACGAGGTTCACGACCCGGACGCATTAGGACCGAGCCGATCATCACCTTACCCGTCCATGGTCCGCGTGGTTGTCGTCCGGCCCTAATCTCTATCCCTTCCTGTTTTCTTGTTTTTACCGTTTTACTAAGAACTTAAGTTACTGTTTTACGGGTATGTAAACACCCAAGGACACGCTGGTCCTTTGTAAGGGGCTTGTTGCCCTATGTCTTTTGCCTATATAAAGGCGTGTAACCACCCCCTTTGAAGGCAGATTTGAATGAATGCAATTAGCTTAAAGCTTGCTCTCGAATCTCAAGTAGTTTAAACATCGTTGTCCTGGAAGCTCAGCTCGGACTCCGATCAGTCGTATCACGGCATTGTCCAAATACCGTGTGGCCGGCTTTCGATCCATTGTTACCTTTCCATCTATCCATTTTCACTTTGCTCCATCCTTTCGACTCTCCAAACGCTACCTCCATCCTCTTCCATCTCTACCTTCATCCAACCTTCCCGCCGTCCAAACCCCGCCGTAACACCACCATTTACCATCCCGTTTCGCCCATCCGTACCGCCGAGGACCCGTACCGCGGCCCTTCCACCAACCGAGGTACCGTACCGGTACACGTACGACCGCCTCCTTCCCGGTCTCGTCCCGATTCAGCCTGATTCTGAAGCCAACGTTCCTGGAGCGTATCAGCTGGTATCAGAGCCAAGCTTCATCCGTCAGGTTGTAACTTTCCATTAAACATCTTCCATTGTTTCTCTACCGTTTACCCGCTTTGAACTTGTTCTTATCTCGCACCTTACTCTCTAACAGTCTAGTCTTTGCCACGATCATTATTGTCTCAAAGCCTTGTGCTTGTAGCTAGCCTTTGGTCGCCAACGTGTGAAGGACTAAGTCTTAGTACCACCGAAGCACCATTGTTGCCCTAGTGAGACGAGAGGTTGAAGACGAGTAAGTGGGGACCATTTCTGGTCAACACACCTTACTCGCCTATTCTCTGACCCGGCCACGTGAGGAATATCCTGTCCTTGCCTTATTTGTGATCCGTCCCTTTGGCAGGACATGAGAAATCCGCGTGCTAGTTGTCTTTGCCATTTTTGTTATTAATTGTCCTTTGTCCTTTTTACTTTAAACGTTCGGTAGTTGTCCTCTAGCAAAAACCATCCTTTATCCTTACACCATACAACCAGCTTTCATTTTTTTTGTCATTTTATGCGCGTAGGGTCCATCCCACCGGCCCACGCCCCATTACCCGTACTGGCAGGATACGTCAGCTCCAACAGCCGTACACCCCCGTGTCCGATCGATCCTACGATTGACCCGTCCCCATCAGAAACAACCACGACCGGACGACCCTATTGGGCTACCGTCCCTCGACCCGGACGACCCCGGCGGATCAACCTTTCAGGACCTAGTACCTCCGAGAGTCTCCCACCGTCCGTACGCCGCCGTCCGTACCCTACCACCGTCCGTACAGGCCAACCCCGCCGGCTTGACCTTACCGACTCCGACCCCGACGAACTCACCCCGTTGTCCGTACCGCACCGTCCGTACGAACCATCCGTACCGACCGTACCACCCATGGCCGAACCCGTGGAAGACTTGCCCCGTCCTTTTGAGATCGGTACCATCCTGGCTACTATCCAGGCCCAAATAGAGTGCCTCACCGAGCGAATGGCCCGATACGATCTTCCACCTGATGCTCGACCGCCCCTCCCAAACCCGCCGGCCGATTTCGCCGACCGACCCCTTGAAGAACCCGTTCCGGCCTACCAATCCGACGACGGGTACGATCCATACCAACCCCGTCCAGGACAACCCCGACGCAGAGAGCGACCAAACGATCGGGATGACCGTGCACCTCGACCCGAGGCCCCGGTCCACAAACTGGTCCCACCGACCTTTGCGGGAAAGGTTGACCCGGAAGCCTACCTCGATTGGGAAAGGCGAATGGACCATCTGTTTGATTGCTACGGCTACTCCGAACCTAAGAAGGTTGCCTATGCGGCGGCCCAACTGACCGACCACGCCCTTACATGGTGGGACCGCGACTTGGCAGAACGCAGACGATGACGTGAAGGCCTAATCCCTACTTGGGACGTTATGAAATATGTCATGAGGAAGCGCTACGTCCCGCCCCTCTATCACCGCGATTTACAAAAGCGGTTCCGGAAACTTCACCAAGGCACCCGGACCATTGAAGAGTACTACGACGAGTTTGAGCATCTGCGAAACCGTCTCCAGCTCAATGACTGTGAAGAGACCTTAATGGCCCAGTTCGTGGACGGCATGCAAGACCGAATCGCCCGCAAAGTAGAGCGACAGTCTTACCAAGGTTTTGATGAGCTCTTGCACCTGGCCACCCACTTAGAAGCTCAGATCAAGAGGAAAACCGCCTCGGCCTTCCGAGGAAAGACCTCCCCGAACCAAGTCTGGTCTCCCAACCCTACAGCCACGTCCATTAGCCCCAAACCACCGATTGCATCCAAGGCCATTGCCATTGATTCACGTTTCAAGCCAAGGCAACCCGAAGCCAATGCGGGAAGAAGCCGGGACGTGATATGCTACAAATGCCAAGGCAGAGGGCATTACTCCAGGGACTGCCCCAACAACCGAGCCATGATCCTTACCCCCGAAGGCAACTATGAATCCCAGGACGAGGAGCCGGACAAGGAAAGCAATCCCGAGCCAGTTCAACCAGAAGACACGGTTGAATACCCGGATGTAGGAGACCTCCTGGTCGTCCAAAGGAGCCTGAGCACCTTGACCTTGCCCGAGCCGACCGGACAGCGGGACAACATCTTCCACACACGCTGCACCATCAACGGCAAGGTTTGCGGCTTGATCATTGATGGTGGGTCCTGTACCAATGTGGCCAGCTCCCACCTCGTGACAAAGCTTTCCCTCCCTACCTCTAAACACCCTCATCCCTATAAACTGCGATGGCTGAATGATAAAACTGTTATACCCGTTACCGAACAGGTAGATCTAGTCTTTAGTATAGGGCAGTACCGGGACACGGTCCAATGTGATGTTGTTCCAATGCAAGCTAGCCACGTCCTCTTAGGATGCCCATGGCAGTTTGACAAGGACGCCACCCACAACGGCCGTTCCAACTTTTATTCGTTTATGCATGAAACTAAGCGTGTTACGCTAGCACCTCTAACACCCGTTCAAGTACATAAACTCCAATCTCGCCTAGCCAATACCACATCTTCCCGTCCCAACTTCCTTATATCCATTAGGGACGCTTGTAAAACCATCGGCAATGAGTGCCGAGTTGTACTAATGGTTTACAAAGATGTGATGAGCGCAGGTACCAGGGAAGATCCAATCCCGGATGAGCTCCAAAGGATCCTCCAGAAGTATTCGTCCGTCTTCCCTGAAGAGATTCCCCACGGAGCCTCCCTGCCCAACCGGCCTGCTTACCGCGTCAATCCGGAGGAGTCCAAAGAACTAGAACGACAGGTTGCCGACCTTTTGTCCAAGGGATACGTCCGCGAAAGCCTCAGTCCGTGCGCCGTACCAGTCCTTTTGGTTCCCAAGAAGGATGGTAGCTGGAGGATGTGCGTGGACTGCCGGCCCATCAACAATATTACGGTCAAGTACCGACATCCAATTCCCCGTTTGGATGACATGTTGGACGAACTTAGTGGCGTGTCCATTTTCTCCAAGATCGACCTCAAAAGTGGTTACCACCAAGTCCGAATGAGGGAAGGTGACGAATGGAAGACCGCCTTCAAAACCAAGCAAGGGCTGTACGAGTGGCTAGTCATGCCGTTCGGCCTGTCCAACACCCCTTCCACCTTCATGCGACTGATGAACCATACTCTCCGAGCGTTCCTCAATAAATTTGTGGTTATCTACTTTGACGACATCCTTGTCTACAGCAAGGATCTTACTGCACACGTTTCCCACCTAGATACGGTCCTACGAACCTTGCAACAAGAGGAGCTTTACGCCAACATGGCCAAATGTACCTTCGGCGCTCGAGAACTTATCTTCTTAGGCTTTGTCCTCAGTGGTCAGGGTCTAAAAGTAGACCAAGAGAAGATCAGGGCCATCCAAGAATGGCCAACCCCTACCAATGTCAGCCAAGTCCGTAGTTTCCATGGTCTGGCCAGCTTCTATCGGCGTTTCGTTCGGGACTTTAGTTCCATTGCCGCTCCCTTAACGGCTTTGGTGAAAAAGTCTTCCGGGTTTATATGGGAAGAACCCCAAGAGAAGGCCTTCCAAGAGCTCAAGGGTCGGCTCACTCAAGCACCATTGCTAGCCTTGCCCGACTTCAACAAGACCTTCGAAATTGAGTGTGACGCGTCCGGTATAGGCATTGGAGCTGTGCTAACACAAGGAGGGCGTCCCGTGGCCTACTTCAGTGAGAAGCTCAATGGAGCCACACTCAATTACCCCACCTACGACAAAGAGCTCTATGCGTTGGTCCGAGCCCTTGAAACCTGGCAACACTACCTCCTCTCCAAGGAGTGCGTGATCCACTCGGATCATGAAACCTTGAAGCATCTCCGGGGGCAAACCAACCTGAAGAAGCGGCACGCCAAATGGCTCGAGTTCATCGAGATGTTTCCCTATGTCATCAAGTATAAGAAGGGAAAAGAGAATGTAGTCGCCGATGCCCTTTCCCGTCGCCACGCCCTTATCACTACTGTTGAGGCCAAGGTTCTAGGCTTCGGCCCTCTTAAGGACCGGTACCAAGATGATCCCGGTCTAAAACTTCCCTATGCCGAACATGGGAAGGACTCCTTCAAGGATTTTCATGTCCACGACGGCTTCCTTTTTAAGGGCAAACGGTTGTGCATACCAGAGGGATCTATTCGAGAGCTGCTCGTTCAAGAAGCCCACAGTGGCGGTTTGATGGGACACATTGGGACGCATAAGACCTTAGACATGTTGCGGAGTCACTTCTACTGGCCTAGGATGAGAAGTATGGTCGAAGTCTTCTGTGCAAGGTGTATAACCTGCAGGCGCGCCAAGACCAAGTCCCATCCGTACGGACTATACATGCCCCTGCCCATCCCAACCTCCCCATGGGTCGACCTATCCATGGACTTTCTGCTAGGATTACCTCCAATTGAAAGAAAGGATTCAGTGATGGTAGTGGTCGACCGTTTTTCCAAAATGGCCCATTTCATGCCCTGTTCCAAGGCGTGGGACGCTACGGCCATTGCCGACCTTTTCTTCCGGGACGTTGTCAAACTTCACGGCCTGCCCCAAACCATTGTCTCTGATCGAGACCCAAAATTCCTCAGCCATTTCTGGAGAACCTTGTGGAGGCGCATGGGAACCAAACTCCTTTACTCCACTGCCGCGCATCCTCAAACTAATGGGCAGACTGAAGTCGTTAACAGAACCTTGGGAGCCTTGCTCAGGACGGCCGTGGACTCTAACAAAGCCAATTGGCTCCAAAGCCTACCCTATGTGGAATTTGCCTATAACCGGGCGACCCACTCAACTACCGGCCTCTCCCCGTTTGAAATATGCTACGGGTTCAATCCGCGTACACCGCTCGACATGATTCCATTGCCCCCTAAAAGGATGGAAGACCAAAATGGGGTAGCCAAGGCTGAATATGTCCGTAAGCTTCATGAACGGGTCCGCAACCGAATCCTCAAGAAGACGGAGCAGTACAAGCAGAAAGCGGACCGAGGAAGACAGCCAATGATCCTACAACCAGGAGATTGGGTTTGGCTACACACCCGAACTGAACGATTCAACAAAACCCGGCAAACCAAGCTACAACCGCGAGGAGATGGTCCCTTCCAAGTCCTAGAGCGCATTAACAACAACGCGTACCGGATAGACATCCCAGGTAAAGGTAACATGTCCACCACTTTCAATGTTGCTGACTTGTCCCGTTTTGATGCAGGTGATCAAGTTTTGAGGACAAAACATTTTCAAGAGGGAGGGCATGATGAGGCCCAAGCCACATCCGATCCGGAGGATAGCCAGCCGGATGATGCCGGGATAGACACGGACGAAAGCCAAGGAACGTTGTCAAATATGCCGGTATCGGTCATTGACCGCGCATACTCAAGGCCATACCAAACAAGGATGAACATGGTGATTGCCCAAGGATTGAAGGAAGGCAAATGGCAACAACCCAAGCTGGCAACCGCGGTAAACATCAAGGACCAAGTCCTTAGCATTTTCACCTTGACCCGGTGAAAACGCCCCACTAAAGTCGTTTGGGGAAAGGAACACTCTTTTTCCCTTGATCGGGTTTTATCCCTAAGTGGTTTTCCCATCAAGGTTTTTAACGAGGTTCACGACCCGGACACATTAGGACCGAGCCGATCATCACCTTACCCGTCCATGGTCCGCGTGGTTGTCGTCCGGCCCTAATCTCTATCCCTTCCTGTTTTCTTGTTTTTACCGTTTTACTAAGAACTTAAGTTACTGTTTTACGGGTATGTAAACACCCAAGGACACGCTGGTCCTTTGTAAGGGGCTTGTTGCCCTATGTCTTTTGCCTATATAAAGGCGTGTAACCACCCCCTTTGAAGGCAGATTTGAATGAATGCAATTAGCTTAAAGCTTGCTCTCGAATCTCAAGTAGTTTAAACATTGTTGTCCTGGAAGCTCAGCTCGGACTCCGATCAGTCGTATCACGGCATTGTCCAAATACCGTGTGGCCGGCTTTCGATCCATTGTTACCTTTCCATCTATCCATTTTCACTTCGCTCCATCCTTTCCACTCTCCAAACGCTTACCTCCATCCTCTTCCATCTCTACCTTCATCCAACCTTCCCGCCGTCCAAACCCCGCCGTAACTCCACCACTTTACCATCCCGTTTCGCCCATCCGTACTGCCGAGGACCCGTACCGCGGCCCTTCCACCAACCGAGGTACCGTACGACCGCCTCCTTCCCGGTCTCGTCCCGATTCAGCCTGATTCCGAAGCCAACGTTCCTGGAGCGTATCACATAGGCTTGGCATTATCCATCTTGGTCCGAGTTAATAAATTGGTGATGTATCGCCGCTGTGTTAAGTGAAGACCCTTAGTCGTCCGGCGTGCTTCAAGGCCTAGAAAATAAGATAAGTGACCAAGATCCTTGAGTGAAAACCGACGAGATAATGTATCAATGATCTTGTCAATGAGCGTGGAAGAGCTTCCCGTAACTAAGATGTCATCAACATAAATAAGCATGTATACAGAGTGACTTCCAGATTTGAGAATAAATAATGATGTGTCACCAAGTGAGTTAGAAAACCCAACACTCAATAGAAACATGCTCAGTTCATTGTACCATGCGCGTGGAGCTTGCTTTAACCCGTAAATGGCTTTGTTAAGGCGACATACCATAGTGGGGTTGTCCTTATCAATAAATCCTGGAGGTTGAGTCATGTAAACCTCATCTCCTAACCGCCCTTGGAGGAAAGCGTTATTGACATCAAGCTGTCGAAGAACCCATCCACATGAGACAGCAATACCAAGGACTAAACGGATGGTCGCATGCTTGACAACCGGGCTAAAGGTCTCGTGAAAATCCACTCCCGATTGTTGATGAAAACCTTTGGCGACTAACCGTGCTTTAAACCTGTCAATGGAACCATCAGGCAAACATTTAATAGTAAAGATCCAATGACACCCAACAACATTATGTAGGACCGATGGTGAAGATAAATCCCATGTGCCATTACGAATATGGGCATCAATCTCATCACTCATTGTGTGATGCCATTGTGGGTCCTTAAGGGCTTCAGCTATGGTGTTGGGGATAATATCGGTTACGGTAGCTGCAAGGCCATATTTGGGATTAGGTTTGCGGATGTTATTTTGAGAGCGGGTAGTCATAGTATGGGTTCTGGTGACTGGTGGAGGTTGCGGTGGTAGCTCAGGATTTTGTGAAGTAGAAAAAGGAGGTGATATCATGAAAGGTGGATCGGATGGAGTCGGAGAGGTAGTATTTGGTTGTGGCTGAGGTAATATGGGAATAAGTCGTGGCTCGGTAATGGTAGTATGCCCAGTAGACGAAGAAGAGGTTGTCTCAGTTTCACCAGTGCAAGACGTGTCTGTAACCTGCAAAGGAGTTAGTTCCGGGGGCTGTGGTGATATGAGTGGCCGAGAAAATATGGGAACAAGAGAAGCTGAGAGCGAGTGAGACATCATATCACTATCAGAAGACGAAAATGACTTATTTAAAAGTTGAGAAAAAGGGAATACCGACTCATGAAAGACGACATGACGCGTCACATATATACGAGAAGTAGTGACATCAAGACACAGGAAGGCACTCTGAGTTAAGGAGTAACCGATGAAGACACAAGGATTCAACTTAGGACTGAACTTGTTGGTGCCGTAAGGACGAAGCCACGGATAGCAGAGACAGCTAAAGATCCGTAACTTATGATAGTTGGGATCCATGCCAAATAACCGACGAAACGGAGAAGAGTTTGCCAAGTCTGGAGTCGGCATCCGGTTGATGAGATATACGGCCGTGGAAAAGGCATAACTCCAATATGATGTAGGAATTGAGGCATGAGTTAAGAGTGATAGACCTGTCTCAACAATGTGACGGTGACGTCGTTCAGCAATTCCATTATGCTCGGGTGTGTGTGGCGGAGTCGTGAAATGTGAGATTCCATGTTGAGCGAGATATGATCTAAGACCAATGTATTCACCACCGTTGTCAGAATAGAGTGTCTTTATCCTTGTGTCAAACCGGTTCTCCACGAGTGCCTTAAAAGGAGGAAAATTTTTTGAGACATCAGATTTGTTTTTAAGTGGATAAAACCAAACATAGCGAGAGTAGTAATCAACAAAAATAACATAATATTTGAAACCATCAACCGAATGAACAGGTGATGTCCAAACATCAGTAAATACAAATTCTAAAGGACGAGAAGAGCAAATAGAAGTTGTAGAAAATGGAAGCTTATGAGTTTTATTTCTAGAACATGAGTTGCAAAATGAATGAGACAATGACAAAGTGGGTAATGAAAAAGTGGAAACAGTATAACTAAGAGTTTGAGAAGATGGATGTCCTAATCGTGAATGCCATGTAGATAGAGATGATTTAAGACACGGAAAAGCTGAAATGGAAGAGGAAGACAAAGTGGGCCACTCATACACTCCATTACTGGCCTTGCCGTTTAGGAGTGTTGCCCCCGTGCTGAGATCCTTTACCTGAAAGGTTGATGGACACATTTGAACCATGACATTGTTAGTCTCGCAAAGTTTATTAACTGAAATCAAGTTCTTTTTCATCTGTGGGACACACAAGACATTAGTTAAAGAAAGAGGATGTGAGTTTGAGGGTAGGAAAGATGAAACAGTATGGGTGATGTTGAGGCCTGCCCCATTTCCGATCATAACATCTTCTCCGCCATTGTATGGTGCATGAAGAGAGAGATTCCCAAGGTCTGTAGCAATATGATGCGAGACACCACTATCAAGGAGCCAAGACGGTGCATCAGACGGAGTAGAAACAGTATGATGTGCCTGAGTATTCCACTGAGCTGGCGGCAAGGGTAACAGAGAAGCATGTGATGACGAAGACATGTGTCCGCACTGTAGTGGAGCAGAGGAGGATGTTGAGAGTTGAGGACATCTTCGTGCACTGTGTCCTTGGATATTACATAATTGACACTTCCCCAAGTAAGGTCGAGAGCCACGATAGTTAACTCGAGATTGATGAGGGCCACCATGATAATATCCGCAAGATTGTTGTTGATGAGAGTAGTGAGATGCATTAGCCGTGATAGGTATGGGGGAGTCAGAAACTTCCGAAGCGGCAAGAAGAGTATTCTCATGATTAAGAAGTTTTTCATGGAGTTCTTCCAAGGAAATAGGAAGATCACGCCCATTAACCATCTCAACAATTGGACGAAAATCATCACCAAGGCCATCAGTGATGATATCGAGGAGATCTTCATGTTCTAGCGGAGATCCAAGCAGTGCCAGTTGATAAGATTTGGTGATAATGTTGCGCATATAGTCAGTCATGAAAGCCGTGCCTTTGGATGTGCGCTTTAGTTGTTGTTTGATTTGTTTCACCTGACCTCTGCTCGGTTTGCCATATGTATTGGCAAGGGTCTTCCAGATTTCATGAGAGGTGGTGGCGCGAGCTACAAGTGGTTGTACCGCAAGAGAGAGAGTTCCGATAAGAGCACTATAGAGCATCTTGTCTTGACGATGCCACACCTTGTACAAGGGATTAGGATCTGTACTGTTGGCTGTTTTTACAGTGGCCTCTGGAACAGAGACGGTGCCATCAATAAACACATGGAGCTCGTGTGCTTCAAGAAGCAAACGAACTTGAAGCGTCCAGGTCAAGTAGTTTGACGGAGAAAGCTTGGTGATGCTCGACATGTTGACGGAAATCAACTGCGAGGTGGGGTCGGTGACGTTAAACACCGTGGTTGATTCAGAAGAAACAGCAGAACCAGTCATTGTGAAAGAAAGAGAGAAGAAGGGAGTTGAAGAAGACGAATAGAAGAAGAGAGAGGAGAGGAGGAGAGCCCAAAAAAAAACTAGGGTTGGAGTCGGTGCTCTGATACCATGTAAAGTTTGTGGAAAGGATGATTTTCTATTCACATACGATAGGATATTTATACAGGTTATATAAGCTTGGTCAACAAGGATTATAAAGTCAAATATTGAAAGAGTATATACGGCATATATATTGACACTACTGTGATTGTCTGTGCACTTGCAGTCTTTTATTTGGGTTAAAACTCTGATCACATCAGCCCATAGATAAAAATCACTAAATTTGTAATAGTTTTACCATAAATCAGTCCACAAAACCTATTTTCAGGAGATCTAAAGTCTTATACATATACCTATCTCCTAACATTATGAATTTAATCAATCCTTTTTTGTCAAACAATTTTCATTTCACAAAACCCAAATGTGCCAAATCGCAAAGCGGCAAAAATATGATGCAAATGAAATGAGTAATATCTTCAAGTGTAATATCTTCATTCTTGCCTTGTGTTGGCCTCAAATATCTATCTAACTAAATTATATAAAGAGTGGAGCATTTCTTGGAAGTCAGTCGAGAAGATTACTACGGAATTGTTGATGAAGACTTCAACGAATGACACCGAAGAAAATCTCCATGAATTTCTGGTTAACCGATGGAGCTTTTCTTTCATTCAATCCCATATTTGAACACATTGAATCAAAACATTATCTAAATGATCATATTTAAATACAAAATGCATTATTTAAAGCAAGAAAAGAAAAATAAATCTAATTAAATCTGAATAGGTCAGAACCATATAATCCGAACTGAATTGGAAGTTTTTTGTTGAGACATGATCAGAAAATCGATTCTAAATTAGATCAGAAAGAATGAAAAATATGATATTTTCTCTCAAGGATTTAGAGTTGTCTTTACAACAAGAGTGAGTTGTTGTATCCAATTTTTTTTTTATCAATAATTGATAGCAATGATGAATTGATAGATGTATCTCCAAACTTACTTGCTGCCCATACTAGGCAGAGATTAAATCCATTGTTCGCCCCAAATTTTTCTTACATCCCACATTCAGTAGAACATGTAAACGATAGGTGATGCACGTTTAAATATATCACTTGTGGAAAATCTGACACTGGCCCTTAAAAACAAGAATATTTTTTTTTTGAAGTTAGCTTACTTTTTACCCTCATCATTTGCGTATAGGTCCATGTTGCCAAAACAATGTTGATATCGCTCCTTTTGGCTATGAGATTTTATTTGAATATTTTTTTCTGTGGATACATGCCTTCTCGGATTGCCGAAAATACATCTTGTTTCAATTTTTCATAATGCAGGTGTTTCCTTTACAAAAACCAACAAAGGAAAAGTAAAAAAATATTCAAGTAATCGAAGAAAATTTCAAACATCGTTCTTTTTCTTTCAATGAATTCTCCTTATAAAGTAGCAGCATCAAATGTGAGAATTCATTTTCTCTCTTTTCTTTTCTTTTGGTTTTATAACACCTTAGTGAGAAATTGTTATCACAAATGTTTTAATATTAATTTTCAAACACTATTGTTTGAGAATAATTATGATACTTTTTATGTATGAGTTAATGATATGAGCATGGAAACGCTAACACTTGGAGGAAAAAAAGAAGGAACCATGACCATTCCCAAAGGTCCTATCACCCGGGCAAGATCAAGAAAACTTCAAGAAACTGTAGGAAACATCTTAAGGATCACATGGAAGCATGAAGAAGCTAAGGAAAAACAACACCAAGATATGCTCACTTCCATTCAAGTCGCTCTAAGTTAAATCATCTTCAAAGTAACTTGAGTGTGCTCTTTTTCCCTTAAGCTCGGCTTTATCCCAATGGGTTTTCCGGCTAAAGGTTTTTAATGAGGCCTCAAGTTCACTTATATCTCTTAGATGATTAGCTTAGGAGCTTCTTTGATGCATTGGACGATTTCATGAAGCTATGGACCGACTCAAGCATCAACTTTATGATATAAATTAGATTATGGTTTTATTTCATCTTTTCTATTCCGCAAACTCTTTTATTTTCTTGTCTAGTCGACTTCTAGTCTTTGTTCAAAGTCTTAGGTGATTGTTTAGAGTCCCAAGAAGTAGTAATCACGAGGCACTTGAGTCTGTTCAAGTCATCTCTCTTTATAAGTCGATTGTATGCCTCACTCGGCAATCATCCAACTTTTTAATCAACTTCTTTTCAGAGAAAATTCTCTAAGTTCTTTTAGAACATTTCCGATTGTTTAGTGTGTCATATCCAACAATCAACCTCGGTTCTCTGGTGTTTCATATCCAGAAAATCAACCTTTGTGTTCCCTGAGTGTGTCATATCTTGGAGAGACATTGTTGAGTGTTTATTAGATGTGTAATATCTGAAATAAACCTCAAGGAGTATCAAGGAGCCTTCCGCAACTTTTTGTGTCCCGCATCAATCCATCACCTTGTCCAGTTTGAGTCATTGATTCGCTAAGGCAAGGATCTATCCCATATCTATCCAAAGAACCATTCGGCCGATTCAAAGAAGACCCTTCAAACGGTCCTTTTCATCATCAACTCGGCCATATGGTTTCTTCTATCCTTCTGTCTATCATTCCAACCTACCAACGAGAAAGTTGAATCTTGGGCGTGACCGAGATCGTGTCATTTGGTATCAGAGCAAGCTTTTTCGATTTGGTAATAAGTTGTTCATCTTCTTGTTCTTTCATCTTCTTGATCTTTCATCTTCTGTCTTTTCATTTCCAACTCCTCATCTTCTTGGCCGAGATTCTCATCTCGCCAATTCTGTTCTTCTATTCTTTTTCTTCTAAAGATCCGTTGGATCTCATTCAAAAAAAAAATGAAACAAAGCAAAAAGGAAAACAAAAACAAAAGAAAAAGTCACCAAGAAACATACTACATATCATTGGATTCGGGGTTGTTGTTATATTTCTCATCAAATTTGATTTGATTTGTTTGATAAGAACTCTGTGAGCAAATCTTTGAGAGAAGTATTTGAGAGAAACACTTGAGAGAAAAACTTGAGAGAAACACTTGAGAGGAAAACACTTGAGAGAAACACTAGTGAGAGATTTTTCTTTTAACTGTTTGTTAAGTTTTGCAGGAAAAATGTCTCATAGTGAAGCTGAAAGTGAAAATACCAACCGCCCAAGAAGAGCCAGACAACCAAACATGGACGTACAAACCCTTATGGAAGAGATGAGGCGGCTCTTAAGGCAGGAACTGGACCCTGTCCATGAGAGAATGGACACAATTCAGCAATCGGTGAACCAAGGACTTCCCCAATGTCCTGCTGAAAGGAGAAGAAGGGCGCAAATGCCAATAGATGAAGATGAAGGGCCAGATTATGACAGCCGTGGAAGCCAAGCTTCTAATGGACGTCCAAGACGTGCAAGAGAAGTAAGAGAACGCCATGAAGATAATCTTAATGGTCTTAAGTTGAAAATACCACCATTCTATGGAAAGAATGATCCAGACGCCTACTTGGAGTGGGAGAAGAAGATAGAACTTGTCTTCGATTGCCAGCCTTACACTGAACGGAAGAAGGTTCAAGTGGCAGCAACCGAGTTCTATGAGTATGCAATCAATTGGTGGGATCAACTTGTTACCAATAGGAGACGCAACCAAGAACCGCATGTAGAGACTTGGGAGATGATGAAGAACCTAATGAGAAAGCGGTTTGTTCCAAGTCACTATCACCGGGAGTTGCACCAGAGGCTTAGGAGGTTAAGCCAAGGCAGTAAGAGTGTGGAGGATTATTACCAAGAGATGGAATCTCTCATGATCAAAGCCGACATAGATGAGGATCATGAGGCAACAATGGCAAGATTTCTAAGTGGTTTAGCGAGAGACATTCAAGACAGGATGGAGCTTCAAACTTATGGAGATTTAGAAGAGATGCTTCACAAGGCTATCCTTGTGGAACAGCAGATCAAAAGAAGGAGTCCTTCTAAGAATTCCTATGGAGCCGGAACAAACTATTCTATATCAAGCTACAAACCGGAGGACAAGACCATTGTCAAACCAAAGACTGATTCCAAACCTTACACCACAACTCAAGACGCCAAGGTAAAAGCTGTAGCTACTTCTTCTAAAAACCGTGATGTTAGATGCTTCAAGTGTCAAGGGAGAGGACACTATGCCAACGAATGTATCAACAAGAGAACCATGATCCTTTTGGATAATGGTGATATAGAAACCGATGAAGAAAAAGAATTTGAAAGAGAAGAGAGCTCTGATGCTGAGGAGATTGAGTTACCAGCAACAGGAGAGCTATTAGTCACAAGGCGATCACTAAACATTCAAGCCAAAGATACGGATCAGGAGCAACGGGAAAACTTGTTTCACACTAGATGCCTGATACAAGGCAAAGTTTGCAGCCTTATCATCGATGTAAGAAGCTGTACCAATGTGGCAAGTGAAACCATGGTAAAGAAGTTAAGTTTAGAAGAGAAGAAACATCTGAAGCCCTTGAAGCTTCAATGGCTAAATGATGAAGGAGAGATGATCGTGCATAGCCAGGTATTGCTTCCTTTAACCATAGGCAAGTATCAGGACGAGATATTGTGTGACATTCTACCAATGGAGGCCGGTCACATTCTACTTGGAAGGCCATGGCAGTTTGATAAGAAGGTCATCCATGATGGGTTTACCAATCGGTATTCCTTTGTACACAATGGCCGGAAGACCATTCTTGCTCCATTGACGCCACCAGAAGTTTATCAAGATCAACTATGGCTAAAACAAAAAGACTAAGAGAGAGAATCCCTAAACACTTCACCACCAAACAAAGAAGAGAGTTTGGGAAAAACCAAAAAAAAGACCTTTGAGAGCAAACCCGAGAGACAATCAAACTTCCTTGTGAGATCTAGTGTTGTTAAGAGAGCCATGTTCTCTAAGCAAACCATTCTCTTGTTTGTTTACAAAGAGGTTTTGGTAAACCTTACTAACTCAGTGCCGGAAGTTCCGAGCAACATTTCTTTTCTTTTGCAGGAGTTTGATGATGTCTTTCTGGAGGAGAATCCCAAGGGATTACCACCTATCCGTGGAATTGAACATCAATTTGATTTTGTGCCTGGTGCTTCACTTCCGAACCGTCCAGCGTACAGAACCAATCCTGTGGAAACTAAGGAACTTCAAAGGCAAGTGGAAGAGCTAATGGCTAAGGGCCATATCCGAGAGAGCATGAGCCCTTGTGCCGTACCGGTACTACTTGTTCCAAAGAAAGATGGCACCTAGAGGATGTGCATGGATTGCAGAGCCATTAACAATATCACTGTAAAGTATTGCCACCCTATCCCTTGTTTAGATGACATGTTGGATGAATTGCATGGTTCTTGCATATTCTCTAAGATAGATCTTAAAAGTGGATACCATCAGATTAGGATAAAAGAAGGGGATGAATGGAAAACCGCTTTTAAAACTAAACATGGGTTATATGAGTGGTTGGTAATGCCTTTTGGACTGACAAATGCACCTAGTACATTCATGAGATTGATGAACCATGTCCTTAGGTCCTTTATAGGCATTTGTGTGGTTGTATACTTTGATGATATCCTTCTCTATAGCAAGAGTTTGGATGAGCACGTTAAGCACCTAGAGGCGGTTTTGAATGTCCTTAGGAAGGAAAAACTCTATGCCAATCTTAAGAAATGTACTTTTGGAACAGGTAACTTGGTCTTTTTAGGCTTTGTTGTAAGTGCAGATGACGTGAAAGTAGATCCGGAGAAAATCAAAGCTATCATGGAGTGGCCCAGTCCAACCAATGTTAGTGAAGTAAGAAGCTTCCATGGACTTGCTGGTTTCTACAGACGATTTATCCAGAACTTTAGCACCATAGCTGCTCCATTGACCGAAGTGATCAAAAAGGAAGTTGGATTCAAGTGGGAAGAAGCACAAGAAGCCGCTTTCCAATGCCTTAAAGAGAAGCTTACTAATTCTCCTCTTCTTGCCCTTCATGATTTTAACAAAACTTTTGAAGTTGAATGTGATGCCTCAGGGATTGGTATTGGTGCTGTGTTAATGCAGGAGAAAAGACCTATATCATATTTCAGTGAGAAGCTTGGAGGAGCAACTCTCAACTATGCTACTTATGACAAAGAGATGTATGCGTTAGTAAGAGCTCTCCGAACTTGGCAACATTATCTCTGGCCTAAGGAGTTGGTGATACATACAGACCATGAATCGCTCAAGTATCTAAAAGGTCAGAATAAGCTAAGTAAGAGGCATGCCAGATGGGTTGAATTCATAGAGACTTTCCCCTATGTAATCAAGTACAAACAAGGTAAGGAAAACATAGTGGCCGATGCACTATCTCGCAGGTATGTTCTCTTAAGTACTCTTGATGCTAAACTCTTAGGATTTGAGCAAATCAAAAGTATGTATGAAACAGACTCTGACTTTTTGCATGCCTATAGAATGTGTGAGAAATTTGCCTCTGGCCATTACTTTCGGCAAGATGACTATCTTTTTTATGACAATCGTCTATGTGTACCTAACTGTTTGTTGAGAAATTTATTTGTTAGGGAAGCACATGGAGGAAGTCTCATGGGCCACTTTGGCATTGCCAAGACACTTAAGGTGTTACAAGACCATTTCTTTTGGCCACACATGAGAAGGGACGTGGAACGGATTTGTGAAAGATGCACAACCTGCAAACAAGCTAAGTCCAAAGTCCAAAGCCACGGTTTGTATACTCCCTTACCTATTCCTTATCACCCTTGGAATGATATATCAATGGACTTCTGTTGAAATATGTGATCTCAAGAAGAAGAATTCAAACTCAAGAAAAGGAGGGAAAAGGAAAGAACTAGTTGTGAAGGAACTAGAAGGAGAGCTAGTTTATAAGGAACTAGAAGAAAAGGAAGCTGTTGGATATCAACTAGACAAGCTAACTAAACCAAGTGAGGAAGCAAAGGAGGCATGGGCGCTGCAGGGAGAAGGTATGGGCACAGCATGGGAACAGCATGGGCGCAGCTGCACTGTTGGAGCAGCTCAACCACTCCATCATCACACCTCTTCTCTCCCTCTTCCTTAGATATTTTTTCCTTAGCTTATGCTTGTAAAGTCTATATATACTTGTGCATTGTATTGGTTGAAGAGTGTGAATAAGAAGAAAAATTCAGCAATCTCTCTCTCTCTTATTACGCCAATTCTCTTATCTTCATCCTTATCTCTCCCTAAACTTCTAAAATCAACATGGTATCAGAGCGGGTTCCTTATCCAACCGCTTAAACTCTCTTCATAATCCCTTTAAGCTATCTTCAAAACCTTCTAATCTATAGCAATACATCTTACCAAGTTCTATTCACTCTGAGATTAAAATCCTTGAGATCGGTTGATCTTCAAGTTGTGAAAGAGCTGGGATTGTGTATTACTACAAGAGAATGGAGGTGAATAGAGTAGCGATTTCTGTTGTTCTTAAAGGAGATAACTACCTTCTTTGGGCAAAAACTACTAAGACCGTTCTAAGAGGTAGAGGACTTTGGAAGTTCATTGAACCTAAGGAAGAAGCCGAACCATACAATGACAAGGAAGAGCAAGAAGAGCAGTTCACTCTTTCACTTCTTCAAAGCTCACTAGAGCCATCTATCTTGGCGGCCTACTCATATGCGGATACCGCCAAGGAGTTGTGGGATATACTCAAGGGAGTATATGGAAACATCTCAAATATATCAAGGATATTTGAGGTGAAGAGGGCGTTGAATGAGCTTCAACAAGGAGAGAAGCCATTCAAGGAAATGTTTGGGGAGTATAGAAGCTTGTGGGCCGAACTGGAGATCTTGAGGCCACAAACTATGGACCCCAAGGAGTTAGGAGAAAGGCGTGACCAAGATCAAGTGTTTGGGCTTCTCTTGGCGCTCAACGCATCCTACAAAAATCTTATCAAGCACATACTTAGATTTGAGAAGCTGCCAAGTCTAGCGGAAGTATGTGGCATGATTCAAAGAGAGGAAGGGTCAAGAGACCTATTTCGTGCACCAAGCGAGGCTGCACATCTTGCAAGGAAGAATCTTACATTCGACAAGAGGGTGTTGGAATGTGAGCATTGTAAAATGAAGGGACACACTAAGGAGAAGTGTTGGACCCTTCATCCACACTTGAGGCCTAAGAGGCTAAAGGAGAATGGAAGTGGACCTAGAGCCTTCATGGGTGTGGCACAACCAGTTGAGGATACGGTCAAGAGGTCCGAATTCGAAGCCCTCATCAAGAGCCTAGCCAAGCTCACTGAATCTGGTAAA
This sequence comes from Nasturtium officinale, assembly GCA_963854855.1. Classification (NCBI taxonomy): domain Eukaryota; kingdom Viridiplantae; phylum Streptophyta; class Magnoliopsida; order Brassicales; family Brassicaceae; genus Nasturtium; species Nasturtium officinale. The sequence goes on from OY978500.1 coordinate 13,656,725, forward strand.
GGCTTCCTCGGTTCTAAAAGCTCCATAAAAAAGGACAAAGTGATTGTGGATTCAGGGGCTTCTCATCACATGATTAAGGATCAAGACATGCTTAAAAATCTTGAGCCTTATCATGGGAATGTGCAAGTGGCAAATGGGAGTTCAGTTCCGATTGAAGGGATAGGGGAATTAGAACTTTTCAAAAAAGGAACAAAAGCCTTATACATGCCTAGTTTCTCATCTAATCTTCTATCAGTTCATAAAGCTACCAAGGATTTGGATTGTGTGGCATTGTTTGGGACTGACTTTGTTAAGTTTCAGGACCCTAAAACAAACAAAGTGCTCGGAGAAGGGAAGGTAGAGGATGGAGTATATCTTTTGCACACAAATAAACAAGCGGATGTGAAAGCGCTTGGAATGAAGGCGGATGTAGAAGTATCTAGTAGGAAGGAGATTGGAGATAGTCCACTATGGCATGAAAGGTTGGGACATCCAAGCTCTGCAGTTCTCAAAGTGGCCTTACCCAATCTCATTCAAGAAGAAGTAGTATGTGAAGCATGTGTACTAGGGAAACATTGTAGACAAGTGTTTCCTACTTCATCTACATTTTGTGATGAAGCTTTTGGCATTGTACACTCGGATGTATGGACCGCTCCTTGTAATTCAAGAGATCAATATAAGTATTTTGTTTCATTCATAGATGACTACTCAAAATACACATGGATTACTCTTCTACATACCAAAGATCAAGTTTATGAAGCATTCACCAACTTCATCAACTATGTGTCTACACAATTCAAAACAACAATCAAGATCTTAAGAAGTGATAATGGAGGAGAGTATATAAGCAAGCGGTTCAAGGAATTACTCAACAACCTTGGCACCATCCATCAAACATCTTGCGCCTATACTCCACAACAAAACGGAGTAGCTGAAAGAAAAAATAGACACCTAATGGAGGTAGCAAGGACCATCATGATTGCCAAGGGAGTACCTAAACTTCATTGGGGAGATGCCGTGATGACTTCAAACTACTTGATCAACCGTCTTCCAACCAAGAACCTGGATAATAAGTCACCATTTGAGGCATTGTACAACAAGAAACCAAGCCTACATCATCTCAAAACCTTTGGATGTAGCTGCTTTATGTTCACACCAGAAGGTCAAAGAAACAAGCTTGAACCTAGAAGCATGAAGTGTGTATTCATTGGATATTCACCAACATAAAAAGGATACAAGGTCTACAACCCGGAGACAAGACGAGTCTATGTATCAAGAGAGGTGAGGTTCAATGAAAAGGAGAGCTTCTATGGAGCTAAGAATCATGATACCCCTCAAGGTATGAGCTCACCATTTATGGAGTGGATACCGTTCTTTGAAGATTCAAGAACAAGGGATGATGTACATGAGGAGAATGACCCAACCTCAGATCATGAAGCCACGGATGAGGAAAGTGAACCTAATCCAGGTGTAGAAAGCATTGACATTGTCAAAGAAGAACCTGAGCCAACAGTACCTCTAAGAAGAAGTACAAGACAGAGGCGACAACGTGCTCACTATGGCTACAACAACTCTGCCATGCTCCAAGGAGAGTCTAGTGCGAGTAATCTTCCTTGTGTGATAAGAGAATGCCCTGAGCGTACGGCGAGCTTAGATCTCGATCCTATTGGCGACAGCATTCTCTTATCACAAGGGGGAGATAACACTCAAACTAGCACTGTTACATATCCCATTGAGCATTTTTGCTCGTTGGCATCCTTACCTATGGAGCATGAAGCTTTTCTTGGAAAAATCAGCAAGGAATCCATACCTAACTCATATGAAGAAGCGTGTGAGAGTGGAGTATGGGTAAAAGCCATGGAAGAGGAAATGAAGTCCATGGAAAGGAATCATACTTGGTACTTAACCGATTTACCAAGGGATAAGAAGCCAGTTGGGTGTAGATGGGTGTATACAATCAAATACACAAGTGATGGGAGGATAGAAAGATACAAGGCAAGGTTGGTAGCAAAAGGGTATACTCAAATCTATGGGGAGGATTATACCGAGACATTTGCTCCGGTTGCTAAGCTCCATTCCATCAGAATCCTAATCTCGGTGGCAGTGAACTTGAAGTGGGATCTATGGCAGATGGATGTCAAGAACGCCTTCTTGCAAGGGGATTTGGAAGAGGAAGTGTATATGGATCCACCCCAAGGATATCATAAGGAAGGCAACAAAGTTTGTAGATTGAAGAAAGCAATCTATGGGCTAAAGCAATCTCCAAGGGCATGGTACCAAAGGCTAAGTGCTTGTCTTTTGGAGAAGGAGTTCATAAGATCGGAAGCTGATCATACACTTTTCACAAGGAAAAGTAAAGGAGGAGTAGTGGTGGTCTTGATCTATGTTGATGATCTAATCATCACAGGAAGTGACAAAGATGGAGTAGATCGAATCAAGGAACTCTTGAAGGTTGCTTTTGATATAAAGGATCTAGGAGAGCTTAAATACTTCCTAGGGATTGAAATGACACGGTTTGAAGATGGGATGTTCATCTCCCAAAGGAAATATGTGCTGGATCTCTTGGAAGAAACCGGGAAGTTAGGATCCAAACCGGCCAAAACTCCAATAGAAGAAGGCTACCAAGATAGTCCTGAGGGGGAGCCATTGGAGAATATTAAAAGATACCAGAGGATGGTGGGCAAGCTCATCTATCTTACTATTACAAGGCCGGATATTTGCTTTGCAGTGAACCGTGTGAGTCAACATATGCAAAAACCAACTATGCAGCATTGGAACATGATTGAGAGGCTGCTAAGGTACTTAAAAAACAGCCCTGGAAAAGGCATATGGATGAAGGCTAATGGAAACACAAAGGTTCAAGGATATTGTGATGCGGATTGGGCTGGAGATAAGCAAGATAGAAAGTCCACATCCGGTTTTTGTACCTTTGTGGGAGGTAATCTAGTCACTTGGAGAAGTAAGAAGCAGAAAGTTATAGCCTTATCAAGTGCTGAAGCCGAGTATAGGGCTATGAAGGAGGTGACAAAAGAATTGATATGGGTGAGGGCATTCCTAGAAGATCTTGGGATACTTGAGGCTGAGGAGATGCTGTTGTATTGTGATAATCAAGCTGCAATACATATAGCATCCAATCCGGTATTCCATGAAAGGACCAAGCATATAGAAGTGGATTGTCACTTTGTGAGGGGAAAGATTCAAGAAGGAATCATCAAACCCGCATTCGTAGCAAGTGGGGAACAGCTAGCGGATATCTTCACCAAGGCAACATCCTCGATCATTGGGGATCACATATATGGCAAGATCGGTCTAAAGGATATTCACCGACCAATCTTGAGGGGGAGTGTTGAAATATGTGATCTCAAGAAGAAGAATTCAAACTCAAGAAAAGGAGGGAAAAGGAAAGAACTAGTTGTGAAGGAACTAGAAGGAGAGCTAGTTTATAAGGAACTAGAAGAAAAGGAAGCTGTTGGATATCAACTAGACAAGCTAACTAAACCAAGTGAGGAAGCAAAGGAGGCATGGGCGCTGCAGGGAGAAGGTATGGGCACAGCATGGGAACAGCATGGGCGCAGCTGCACTGTTGGAGCAGCTCAACCACTCCATCATCACACCTCTTCTCTCCCTCTTCCTTAGATATTTTTTCCTTAGCTTATGCTTGTAAAGTCTATATATACTTGTGCATTGTATTGGTTGAAGAGTGTGAATAAGAAGAAAAATTCAGCAATCTCTCTCTCTTATTACGCCAATTCTCTTATCTTCATCCTTATCTCTCCCTAAACTTCTAAAATCAACAACTTCATTGTTGGATTACCTAGAACTCGAACTGGAAAGGATTCCATCTTTGTGGTAGTAGATAGGTTCTCCAAAATGGCACATTTCATAGCTTGTAACAAAACAGATGATGCATTGCATGTTGCTAATTTGTTCTTTAAGGAAGTGGTATGTTTGCATGGTATGCCTAAGACCATAGTCTCTGATAGGGATACTAAATTCCTTAGTTATTTCTGGAAGACCCTTTGGTCTAAGTTAGGTACCAAACTGTTGTTTTCTACTACTTGTCATCCACAAACTGATGGACAAACCGAAGTAGTTAATAGAACTTTAGGAACTCTTTTGCGTGCATTCATAAGGAAAAATTTGAAGTCATGGGAAGATTACCTACCTCACTGTGAATTTGTATATAACTATGCTGTGCATTCTACTTCTAAGTTTTCTCCTTTTGAGGTTGTTTATGGGTTCAACCCAACTTCCCCTTTGGATCTAATCCCTTTGCCTGAGTGTGAAAGAATTAGCTTTGATGGAAAGAAGAAGGCCGAAATGATACAACAAATACACAAACAAGCAAGACACAACATTGAAGAAAGGACAAAGCAATACGTCAAGCATGCCAACAAGGGAAGACAAGAAAAAGTCTTTGAAGAAGGTGACCAAGTCTGGATTCACTTAAGAAAGGAAAGGTTCCCAGAAGGAAGAAAGTCCAAGCTAATGCCAAGAATCGATGGACCTTTCAAGATCATCAAAAAGATCAACAACAATGCCTACCAGTTGGACTTGAAAGGTAAGTATGATATAAGCAACAGTTTTAATATTACTGACTTGGTTCCTTTCATTGCAGATCATCCAGATTTGAGGACAAATCTTTTTCAAGAGGGAGGAGATGATATGAGCATGGAAACACCAACACTTGGAGGAAAAGAAGAAGGAACCATGGCCATTCCCAAAGGTCCTATGACCCGGGCAAGATCAAGAAAACTTCAAGAAGCTGTAGGAAACATCTTAAGGATCACATGGAAGCATGAAGAAGCTAAGGAAAAACAACACCAAGACATGCTCACTTCCATTCAAGTCGCTCTAAGTTAAATCATCTTCAAAGTAACTTGAGTGTGCTCTTTTCCCTTAAGCTCGGCTTTATCCCAATGGGTTTTCCGGCTAAAGGTTTTTAATGAGGCCTCAAGTTCACTTATATCTCTTAGATGATTAGCTTAGGAGCTTCTTTGATGCCTTGGATGATTTCATGAAGCTATGGACCGACTCAAGCATCAACTTTATGATATAACTTAGATTATGGTTTTATTTCATCTTTTCTATTCCGCAAACTCTTTTATTTTATTGTCTAGTCGACTTTTAGTCTTTGTTCAAAGTCTTAGGTGATTGTTTAGAGTCCCAAGAAGTAGTAATCATGATGCACTTGAATCTGTTCAAGTCACCTCTCTTTATAAGTCGATTGTATGCCTCACTCGGCAATCATCCAAACTTTTTAATCAACTTCTTTTCAGAGAAAATTCTCTAAGTTCTTTTAGAACATTTCCGATTGTTTAGTGTGTCATATCCAACAATCAACCTCGGTTCTCTGGTGTTTCATATCCAGAAAATCAACCTTTGTGTTCCCTGAGTGTGTCATATCTTGGAGAGACATTGTTGAGTGTTTATTAGATGTGTAATATCCGAAATAAACCTCAAGGAGTATCAAGGAGCCTTCCGCAACTTCTTGTGTCCCGCATCAATCCATCACCTTGTCCAATTTGAGTCATTGATTCGTTAAGGCAAGGATCTATCCCATATCTATCCAAAGAACCATTCGGCCGATTCAAAGAAGACCCTTCAAACGGTCCTTTTCATCATCAACTCGGCCACATAGTTTCTTCTATCCTTCTGTCTATCATTCCAACCTACCAACGAGAAAGTTGAATCTTGGGGGTGACCGAGATCGTGTCAGCTAATTAAAGTTATTGAATCAATTCAAAAACCATTACGTCCAAAGGCCAACTATTAAAGTGGTTTAGCACATAATAAAGAACTAAGACCACCTCCATCGATGAGAGACTATTGTAGGTCTCTTAAAATAAAATAAAAATCAAAGTTTTAATTTAAAAAAAAAACAGTTTACCAATGAAAAAGAAACATGTGGAATAAAGTTTCTTAAAAAGTATTGAGAAATTTTCTCAATTAAGAAACATTTCTAATTCTCTCTCCTATTCTTCCTTCCTTTTATTATTTTTCTATTTGAAGAACCCCAACTAAAAACATCCATTGGAGGTAGTATAATATCTCCATGTGTTAATGACTTAGAAAATATGTGAATCCCAATGCCCATAACATAAAGTTATGCAAAATATTTAAAACAACTCCAAATAAAAATGGTCTATTATACGAGATGAAAATTGCTAAACGAAGTATTCAATGTATATGATATAATGACTAATATTTTTAGTACGTCCCTAATTATTAATAAGAAATGTAAGAGTATGGAGTAAGTTGTTAGGCAAAATAAATTCACTAAATGATTACCGTATATATAATTCTATTTAATATACATAAATACTAATCTGGAAGTGGACTTGAGTTCAGAATCTGAACTTGTAACCAAAACTTGTAAATCCTTTTTGTGTTGATAACGAGTCTATAGAACAATGAAAACTGTAGCAAAACGTGTTTCTTTGGGATAAATGATCTCTCTGTAGCCAGTTCTTTTTTTGTAGCCAATTTAATGTCGACTTATGGTTGTAAACAAAAATTGGAATTCGAACTCTTCCACTACTTTCCTGATACTGCAGTTTGCGAAAAATTTACATCTTGTTTTGTTTTCATATTCTCTCAATATATCATATAATTATTGATGCACTCATCAATTATCTAATATGGTAACCCAAGACCATCTATAAGGTTCTAAACCTTTTGGTGTGCTGATGGTGAAATATTACCTTCCGATTAGATAATTTCATAAAATCTGCAATCGCAGCAACATATTCTTCCACCAAATTGTAATCCATTTTAATTTTCATCATTCTACTTGTTGTAATGGTATGTCTAAGATAAACATTATAATCTAATATGGTATTTACCTTCAACTGAAAGGTTGACGAGGTTATATGAATCTCAGAGCACAGCAGAGCCAATAATATGGCATGTAGAGCACAATAAAAATGAAGAGATACATATCTTTCAGATGTAGAATTTGTTACAATTTGCCTCTATCTATGTGCATGCGTAGAGAGTTTTTGTTTATTTTCATGCTTGTTATGGCCCTAAGCATCCTAAGAGATCACTAGATGTATTATTTCAGCCATTTTCTATGAGTGATAAATGTAATGGAATCATGTGTTGAAACTTATGATGTTCCATGTAATCAGAATTTTCAGATGCACTCGGTTCCTATGTGGACCATAAACGACATCCCAACATATGTTATGTTATCTGTAGCCATGAGACAGATGCGGATATCCAGAAAATTTGAGGATATCCGGCTCCGGATCCAGATTTAATCGGATCCATCTTTGTATTATCCGGATTCCTATCCAAAAATTCTATATATCCGCGGATATCCGAATCCATTTAAAAATCATGAAAAGTTCAAAACTAAACCTGAATTATAACGAAAATTATAACATATCTTACCAAAAAGTATAGTACATTATTTAAATCAAAATATCATAAGCATAATCCATAAGCAAAAAGTTCAAAAAGTTTTTAAAAATAATACAACGATCTTGATTCTTGATGTCAATGTACTCTATTGGTTTTCATATCCATTGGTCTTCATATTCTTCCCTTATGACATATGTGCAAGAAAAATATGACATATTATGAGCTATTGACACTTATCATAGAAGAAGATCAAGGCTAACAAGTATATAACAGTACAAAGAACACAACCAGCCTTATAGAGTAGAGAACAATGATGTTTTACTCTATAAGAATCAATTTCATACAATCAATGAATCAATTCTCCATAGATATAAAAAACATATTCTAATATTCAAAAGAGGAACCAAAACAGAGCAAAATCAAATCGAATTTTGATTAAACATGAATCAATTCAATTTCTAACAAAGAAAATGATGACATTTTGATACTTCTAAACAAACATGGCTGTAAATTCCAGAATGACAAACATGTGTTAACTTACCCAAATTCCAGCAGTCCATATAAGAAATCATGACTGTAAATTCAAAGACATCACTTCTACAAAAGATAACAATAGTTAATACTTAAAAAAAAAAAAAATTCATAAAACTACAAGTTATATAACCAAAAAAATGTAAAACCATATTCAATGTTTTCAAGTTCAGCGACCATCTCTTCCAAGTTCAAATCCTCCTTATCGTCATGATACCAATCTTGAATGCAAATAAGAGCTTCCACAGTTATTGTGACAACAAACTATGAAAAAGATCAAGGATTCGACTACCCGTACTAAATGCAGATTCTGATGAAAAAGTCGATACTGGTATAGCAAGCATATCTCTGGACATCAATGTCAAAACCTTATATTTAGAGCCTGTTGTCCTCCACTAATCTAATATGTTAAAATCTGGGTTCTTCGATCCTCTTGAATCTCATCCAAGTTATATGCTAGCTCTGATTTTACAACATCAGACTCTTCACTTTCCTCAGCATCATCAAACATTGCATCCATCAGGGAATGCCTCTTCTCTTTGTTCTTAGAATCTGACCCTAAATTTCCTTGAGATTATATCATTGAACCTTTTTCTTGCACAGATAAATAATAAGCAAATAACCTGTTCAAAGTGTCTGTGATCTTGTTAATCAAACAGCTAGCCTCAAAACTGGGATAAATTATCATCCCCTTGCCCATCTCATTTTGTATCGCGGATCAAGAACTGCAGCAACATATATCAGCATGTTTGCATTATCAAAATTGCCCCAATACTTGTAAAACTTGAGTTTCATTTTCTCAGCCATCACTTTCTTGCATGCATCCCCCAGTGTGTCCATCTTCATAATCATCCAACCCACCTGAATATCTCTTTCATATATGTATTTCCAGTTACATACTTTGAACCAGAAAATTCACAGTTGCATCATAAAAACTGCAAGATAATAAATCACTAGCATCCCAATCACTTTCACTTGGTACAGCTTCACAGATTCTAGCAAGCTTAACAAAAAATTTTCATCTTCTAGTTCAAGCATATCAAACCCTATCTTGAGAGCTACATAAGATTTTAGCATAAAAAATGTCGAATTCCACCTTGTTTCAACATCTAAGGAAATACCAGCCTTTGTTTCAACCTTTTGATGCTCTAAATATTCCTTAAACCTTTTCAGCCTACTAGGTGAAGATATAACGTACCTAACAGCTGATATAATACTTAAGACTGAAACATGTACCTCCTTAAGACCATCTTTCACAATTAAACCCAAAACATGAGCACCACATCTCATGTGAAGAAAAACTCCTTCCAAGATAGTTGTTCCCCATGAAGTCAACTTCCTTATCAAGTATTTTAATGCAAGATCATTAGAACTTGCGTTATCCACTGTAATGGTGAATACTTTAGTAATTCCCCAAAAAATCAAGCATTTTCAACCATTTTACCAATGGTTTCACCATCATATGATTCTCAACTATGCAGAAATTGATTATACTTTTGTACAGCCTCCAATTCTCATCTACATAGTGAGCAGTTAGGCACATGTAACTCAGATTTTGTATGGATGTCCAGCAGTCCGTAGTCAAAGAGATACTACCTTTATAGTTTCTAAAAAACGTTCTGAGTTTGCTTCTTTTACCCTCATACATCTCTAATGCATCTTTGGTCACTGTTCTACGACAAGGGATTTGAAAAATAGGTAGAGCAACACTTATGAAATCGACCTATGTTTGAAATCCCTTGTCGTAAGTGTTTAACACTTATGAAACATAGGTAGAGCAACAATTTCAAACATAGGTAAAGCAACACTTATCAATTTCTCTTGATTTTTGTCGGGCAATCCAGATTTTGTGTTGTCATCTGCAGAACCACAGTTGACTGTGAATTTTGTAGCTTCATCTGCACTTTCCATCTACACAGAAAAACAAAAAAAATCCGGAAATCAATCATTTGTAGGACATTTGGAGATAAACAAAATTTCTAATGTATTAAACTCTATCTGCCAGAGTAGAGAATGTACGTCCAAATATCATATTATTAAACATTCAATTCTACTAACGTCCAAGTCACACCAAGTCAACAACACCAAAACATTCCAGCATATTAAATTAAATTAGCTTTCAACAATACATAGACTTATGATTTTTCTGTGCTAAAGACATATTTAGAAATAAATTTATTAAATAATCATATATGTATTTAGCATTTTATGCTCCTTTTTAATAACATGTACAATACGAACCAATTTTCCAAAAATAAATCTGGAGCATAACTAGCTAGAAACAAATTTATAAGACACCTTTTTATAAAGGAAACAAAATATAAATATACATCTGAAATAAGCGAATTGTAATACATAATTGAGACTATATATGGAGGAAACATTCCAAATATTCTAAATCAAAATTTATGGCATTAAATCTTTTAAAACATTTCAAAGATTGTACAAATTTCGATGTAACAGAGGGGGAAACAAAAAGAAAAACCTAGACAAGATCGACACTTATTGGAAGCAAAGAAGAAAATAGCCAGATGAGAAAATGGCTGATACATAAAGAATAAGCCCAATAAAATTGTGTAATGGTTAGTTAAACCCCAATAAAATATGATTTATATGGCTAAACCCAATTAAAATCATGTAATGAACTATGTATATATAAGTAAGCGGATCTGGATATCCGGTCACTGTTTTTTCATTATCCGGATCCAGATCCATCCCTCCCAGATATCCTGTTTTCCGGAGCGGATAAGAGTGGATGCCGGATCGGATCCCGGATAATAAGTCCCAGGGCTAGTTATCTGGATGGACAACTATTGGAAAATTATCATCCCCATTTTGTTAAGACAACACTGATGCATTCTAATTGAATCACATGAGAAAGAGTTATTGATTTGATTGTCATAAAAGATTACTACCGATCAGTCATCCGTATCGTTGGTCAAAGACATTATTTAAAAAGGTAAGCTAGTGTTATACTGTCCACCTCCTCAGATAGATGGTAATTCTAAACCGGATCAATTAAAAGATTTTTTTACTGATCAGGAATCATGAAATGAGAGTAATGGGCATAGTTATGTTGATGGTGTTGGTAAATCATAATTGGCACAAAGATTATTTTTTTGGGATTTGCCTCTGATCAAAATACCATTTATTGAGACATAATCTAAATGTAATGCATATAGAGAAGATTTTTTTGACAACATCATGAACACAATTTTAAACGTACAAGAGAAAATGAAAGACAATATGAAGTCTAGATTAAAATTTCCACTGATTTTTTTCTTGATATTATCTTGAATTTTTTTCAAATATTAAATGTCTTATGTCTGGCTACCGATATGAATCTAATATGTGTAATTGTGTTGATTATGGAGAAAGAAATTTTACTGGAATAAAGGATCAATGATTGTCATATTGTTATGCAATGACACCTTCCATTTGTTTTTGTCCATTGTTTGACGAAAATATCAACTAAGCCATTAGATGTAAATATATGCAATTCCATAATTGTTTCAAAATTATACTAAATAGCTATGTTTAAATATTAATTTGTTTTAGGTTACATAACTGCAGGAACCGGTGCTTTCCCAAGATTTGTGTTCGAGAATACTTACAATAGAGGGTATTTGCAATTTATATTTTAATATACCGATGATGATTTGCAATCTGAAGAAGTTTCTTTCACCATATTTTTGATGTTATGCTTTCAATCCACCTCTCACGAGAAGCAGCACTGGGAACACATGTTGAATATTTGTGGATGTATCCCTTTGAGAGGTATAACCTTCATCTCAAAATAATATTAAAATTTTAAGAAAAGTTTAGGGATATATTGTTGCACAAAGTCTCAATAAAAATCATCAAACTTTCTTTAATATTACTTTCTATTATAAGTGACGGATATACCCATCATAAATTTTAATTTATTAGATCCCTTCTCATTCCCCTTTGGCCATTAAAGTCTTTTTCCTTCTCTTTCATTACGAGTTTTCCTCTTCTCTCTCATTTGATTTCACCTCTCTTTTATCAAATTCTTCTCCAAATCTCTCCAAAATGGCTAACAATCCATCACATCCAACCAATTTGTAATTTTCTTTTTAAAACTTAGATTCATTTTGCTTTTATGATTAAAATTTGGTTCATAGAATTGATATTAGATTTAAGGATATGGAACATAGATTTAGAGTTTTGGATGTTAGATTTAGAACTATAATTTTTAGATATAGGTTTTGACGGTTAGACTAATAATTTGGAAGTTAGATTTAAGAATTGAAATTTTTTATTTTTATTTAGATTTGTGGACTCATTATTTTTTATTTTGATTATGGACTTTTGTATTTTCATGTGGAGTTACTGAATTTTGTATTTGATAAATTAAATTTTGATTTACTATTTCAAAACATGTATTGAAATTTTTGTAAATGCTTTGTGTTTTTGATTAATTAAACTTTGCTTTATGTTTTTGAACTAATGATTATTGAATTTTGGTTATGGATTTTTGGATTATCATGTGGGACTTTTGATTTTTATTTGATTAAATGAATTTTGATTAAGGATTTGGTAAATATGATTAGTAATTTTGATATTATGAATTTTTGCAAATCAAGGTTATCAATTATCCTAAATGCATTGTAGCATAGAAGGGAATCAATCCAACTTGGAACCTAATTTTTACACATTAAAAGTGCAAATCATGTCTTAATCTAAGTGAATATGTTTTTAGTTTTTGTAAAGAGAATTTGAGATGTAAATAAACAAGAAAATTACTAAAAACGGTTTTTAATTAAATTAACAAAGAAGGATCCTTGGGAATATTATAGATGATCTAGACTAATCAATGCCAAGGTAGTGGAGTCTTATTCTACTTCTTAGAGCTAATCCAATGGTTCCAAGACACTAAACTATACTAATCCATTCTTATGGTACTAATCACCTTGAATGTTCATAACTCTCGTTAAACAATAATTGACTAATGAGCATTAATAAAAGGTCTTCTCAACCTCTAAACATCCTAAACATCAACTCTCATTGGCTAGGATTGAAAAGATCTTGAAAGGTTTGGATCAAGCATTTCATCAAACACCTTGTGGGTGTGAGAAATGTTTAGAATCTAAACCAACAATCTCTTGTTAATCTAGCATTAAAAACAACCTAACAAGCATGGATCTAATGATTACAAGCCTAAACTCCACTAATATAACACTAATCAATCTAGATCTAACATCTCAAGGTTCCTAAAAGAGACTACTCACTAATAGGCATGAAAACACAAAATAAATGGATTGATCTTTGCATAATCATAAGAATTAAGAGATTAGAATCAAAGATAATATGAAATCAAAATCTTATCAAAATGAAAAGATCAAAGATCCAAAGTACTTAAGAAGAGAGTAAGAGTGGCTAAAGATCCTTAAACAAAATATAAGATCTAGAAATTAAGGTTTCTCTCTTATTTATACTAAGATAAACAACTTTGTTTAACATATAAACTCGGACTGGTTTAGACTGAATTTTTCGACACAGAAGATGGGTCCAGCGGCCGCCTTATGCCACCACCTTTGACCGCTGACCTTGAGCAGTGTGCTGAGGCCACTTCTCGACGTCTTGCAATCTCCCAGTTCATGAAATTTCTCAGCTGGCAGTCCTCCATGTCGATGGCTTTGGCCGCTGACCTCCAGCACTGTGCTGAGGCTGCTGCTCGACGTCTTGCAATCTCCCAGTTCATGACGTTTCTCAGCTGGCGGTCCTCCATGTCGATGGCTTTTGCCGCTGACGTCCGCTGCTCTTGGCCGGTGTGATCATCTCCCTTTCCGTAAACATTCCTTCTTGGTCCAAACATTCATCTTTATGACTCCAAACCACCACACTTTACTCCATGTTCCTATTAAACAAAGAACTATGCAAAATGTGTTCCTAACTCTATAAATGAAATGCAAAATGAAAATTATTAACAATGAAAGCATACTCCAAAGGTGATGAAATCTTAACATATCAATTCCCCCAAACTTGCCTTTTGCTTGTCCGCAAGCAAACAATAAGAGAGAAGAAATGGGAGAAACTTAAAGATGGGGATTCAAAGCCAAAAAGTATCAAAAGAATGATGAAACACATTGTCCTCACAGATTTTTAAATGGTGCAAGACCAAACATCTTACTCTCTAGTAATTCTCCATGCTCATTTCAATGCAAAACTCTAATGCAACCTCTAAAGCTTAAGCAAAAACTCACAATCAAATGGAAGACATCTCTTTAACATTCATTAAGGTGTTTATAGTGTGGTCTCACTTATGGAAACTGATCAATATCAATTGGTTTTTGGTTAAAAGCTTTTGTGGTGACTTAATAAGAGGTTTTTTGTTAGGTGGTTGCTCTAAAAACATGAATGCTACTCAAATGCAAAATCCATCTAAGAAAGGGAACAATTGATGCAAACAAAACTCAACTCTCATGATTCTAACCCATCCCATGAAATGCATCATATTTTCTATCTTTTAAACTTTATTCTCATTCTCTTCTCAGCCCCCACATCGATAGAATCTTTGTTATTTTCTATTCTCAGCGTCATGATCAATCTCTTTTTCTTAGTCTCCTAGGAAAACTTTTTAGTTATACTCTTAGCTCTTTTCTATCCCTCTAAACTTTTCTTTCTTTTGCTCCACACTCTTATAAATTTTCATTTTCTTTGTATTTACTTATGATAGCTATACTTCCCTTCTTCTTATATATACTTGGGATTTAGAGATTTTTGGTCTATCACTTGGTTTAACTAGGAACTCTTTTATATCAATGATCAAGGTTTTCTTTCTTTCTTTTCCAACATCCAAATCAACACCTATTCTAACCATTCAAGTCTTTCATTCCCCACCTAAAGCTAGACTTACCATCACTAGCCTAAAATGAGAGCTAATCTTTGTCATTCTCGATACTCTCAAGTTTTTGCAAAATCATAGCATTATTAACAAAAGGCCTCACTCATAGAATATATAAAAGGGTTTGAAAGAAATGGTCAAGGTTAAAGGTAGGAGAACCATTATAAAGATGAGAATGGTCATTCAGGATAGCAAGGGTGGTAAAATGGATAAGAAAGACCAAATGTGACCTTAGTCAACCATGAGAATGCACTCAAATCACCATAAGCAAGAAGATTAAATTCAAGTTAAGTTCAGATTCATAGAGTCGCTTCAATAAATCAAGTGAGCTTTACCAAACTAGAAGTTGCATTTCGAAAGGTGCAAAGGTCCAAGCATGGATTTTTCCTTAGTTCAAAGATGTTCAAGCAATAAATAACTATGACTAAGGGCAATGATCTTAATCCTAAGCATGAACTTCTACAAGCCAAACATCCCATATGCAAATTAAAATAAAAATGCTTCGACTCAATCTTACTATGCAAATGAAACTACAAAAATCTTTTTGTGTTTTACAAATTTTTCAGTTTTTTGGAATTTTCTATGCAATAGATGTATGCATGAAACTCAAATATGCAAAAAGGGAAAAATAAGAAAACAAAACACAAGATTAAAAGATACAAAGCCCTCCCCCCAACTTAAAGGATACCGTCTCGGTGTAACAGAAGTAAGAGAGAAGATTAAAACAAAAAAAAGCAAAAATAAAATGGTATATACATTGAAAGGCAAATGGCCATACCTTGGCCCTAGTCGAGAATCTTAGGGTGTGGAGTGAGTGGAGTTTGAGAACTCCTAGGAGCAGTTGAAATGGTGGAATGAGCATTAGATAAGTGTGTTCCACCTTTGAATGTGACAGTGAGTACCTCCTTCATTACATCTTCAAAGCCCTTTGAACCAGTTACCTTAAGCTCTGGTGTGAGGATCGCTTTAACCATGGAAAAAGGATTTGACATTCCCATACACTTTACTTTTTACTGTAGCTCTCCATCAATACATTTCCAAGGGTACAAGGTCATAGTGGGAACCAATGGAGAATGAACAAGAGTGGGATGGTGGTGTTTGGTCATTACCATCTTGTTCTTCTCAAGATTCTTCTTGGTTTCCCTTAACTTCTGAACTTTAAAGCTAGTGGAGTCTTATTCTACTTCTTAAAGCTAATCCAATGGTTCCAAGACACTAAACTATACTAATCAATTCTCATGGTAATAATCACTTCACTAATCACCTTGAATGTTCATAACTCTTGTTAAACAATAATTGACTAATGAGCATTAATAAAAGTTCTTCTTAACCTCTAAACATCTTAAACATCAACTATCATTGGCTAGGATCGAAAAGATCTTGAAAGGTTTGATCAAGCATTTCATCAAACACCTTGTGGGTGTGAGAAATGCATAGGATCTAAACCAAAAATCTCTTGCTAATCTAGCATTAAATACAACTTAACAAGCATGGATCTAATGATTACAAACCTAAACTCCACTAACCTAGCACTAATCAACCTAGATCTAATATCCCAAGGTTCCTAAAATAGGTTACTCACTAATAGGCATGAAAACACAAAATAAATGGATTGATCTTTGCATAATCATAAGTATTAAGAGAATATAATCAAAGAGAATATGAAATCAAAATCTTATCAAAATGAAAAGATCAAAGATCCAAAGTACTTAAGAAGAGAGTAAGAGTGGCTAAAGATCCTTAAACAAAACATAAGATCTAAAAATTAAGGTTCCTCTCTTATTTATACCAAGATAAACAACTTGGTTTAACATATAAATTCGGACTGGGTTAGACTGAATTTTTCAACATAGAAGACCGGTCCAGCGGCCGCTTTATGCTACCACTTTTGGCCGCTGACCTCCAACGGTGTGCTGAGGCCATTGTTCGACGTCTTGCAATCTCCCAGTTCATGATGTTTCTCAGCTGGCGGTCCTCCATGTCGATGGCTTTGGCCGCTGACCTCCAGCACTGTGCTGAGGCCGCTGCTCGACGTCTTGCAAACTCCCAGTTCATGACGTTTCTCAGCTGGTGGTTGTTGATTTTAGAAGTTTAGGGAGAGATAAGGATGAAGATAAGAGAATTGGCGTAATAAGAGAGAGAGATTGCTGAATTTTTCTTCTTATTCACACTCATTCAACCAATACAATGCACAAGTATATATAGACTTTACAAGCATAAGCTAAGGAAAAAATATCTAAGGAAGAGGAAGAGAAGAGGTGTGATGATGGAGTGGTTGAGCTGCTCCAACAGTGCAGCTGCGCCCATGCTGTTCCCATGCTGTGCCCATACCTTCTCCCTGCAGCGCCCATGCCTCCTTTGCTTCCTCACTTGGTTTAGTTAGCTTGTCTAGTTGATATCCAACAGCTTCCTTTTCTTCTAGTTCCTTATAAACTAGCTCTCCTTCTAGTTCCTTCACAACTAGTTCTTTCCTTTTCCCTCCTTTTCTTGAGTTTGAATTCTTCTTCTTGAGATCACATATTTCAACACTCCCCCTCAAGATTGGTCGGTGAATATCCTTTAGACCGATCTTGCCATATATGTGATCCCCAATGATCGAGGATGTTGCCTTGGTGAAGATATCCGCTAGCTGTTCCCCACTTGCTACGAATGCGGGTTTGATGATTCCTTCTTGAATCTTTCCCCTCACAAAGTGACAATCCACTTCTATATGCTTGGTCCTTTCATGGAATACCGGATTGGATGCTATATGTATTGCAGCTTGATTATCACAATACAACAGCATCTCCTCAGCCTCAAGTATCCCAAGATCTTTTGTCACCTCCTTCATAGCCCTATACTCGGCTTCAGCACTTGATAAGGCTATAACTTTCTGCTTCTTACTTCTCCAAGTGACTAGATTACCTCCCAAAAAGGTACAAAAACCGGATGTGGACTTTCTATCTTGCTTATCTCCAGCCCAATCCGCATCACAATATCCTTGAATCTTTGTGTTTCCATTAGCCTTCATCCATATGCCTTTTCCAGGGCTGTTTTTTAAGTACCTTAGCAGCCTCTCAATCATGTTCCAATGCTGCATAGTTGGTTTTTGCATATGTTGACTCACACGGTTCACTGCAAAGCAAATATCCGGCCTTGTAATAGTAAGATAGATGAGCTTTCCCACCATCCTCTGGTATCTTTTAATATTCTCCAATGGCCCCCCCTCAGGACTATCTTGGTAGCCTTCTTTTATTGGAGTTTTGGCCGGTTTGGATCCTAACTTCCCGGTTTCTTCCAAGAGATCCAGCACATATTTCCTTTGGGAGATGAACATCCCATCTTCAAACCGTGTCATTTCAATCCCTAGGAAGTGTTTAAGCTCTCCTAGATCCTTTATATCAAAAGCAACCTTCAAGAGTTCCTTGATTCGATCTACTCCATCTTTGTCACTTCCTGTGATGATTAGATCATCAACATAGATCAAGACCACCACTACTCCTCCTTTACTTTTCCTTGTGAAAAGTGTATGATCAGCTTCCGATCTTATGAACTCCTTCTCCAAAAGACAAGCACTTAGCCTTTGGTACCATGCCCTTGGAGATTGCTTTAGCCCATAGATTGCTTTCTTCAATCTACAAACTTTGTTGCCTTCCTTATGATATCCTTGGGGTGGATCCATATACACTTCCTCTTCCAAATCCCCTTGCAAGAAGGCGTTCTTGACATCCATCTGCCATAGATCCCACTTCAAGTTCACTGCCACCGAGATTAGGATTCTGATGGAATGGAGCTTAGCAACCGGAGCAAATGTCTCGGTATAATCCTCCCCATAGATTTGAGTATACCCTTTTGCTACCAACCTTGCCTTGTATCTTTCTATCCTCCCATCACTTGTGTATTTGATTGTATACACCCATCTACACCCAACTGGCTTCTTATCCCTTGGTAAATCGGTTAAGTACCAAGTATGATTCCTTTCCATGGACTTCATTTCCTCTTCCATGGCTTTTACCCATACTCCACTCTCACACGCTTCTTCATATGAGTTAGGTATGGATTCCTTGCTGATTTTTCCAAAAAAAGCTTCATGCTCCATAGGTAAGGATGCCAACGAGCAAAAATGCTCAATGGGATATGTAACAGTGCTAGTTTGAGTGTTATCTCCCCCTTGTGATAAGAGAGTGCTGTCGCCAATAGGATCGAGATCTAAGCTCGCCGTACGCTCAGGGCATTCTCTTATCACACAAGGAAGATTACTCGCACTAGACTCTCCTTGGAGCATGGCAGAGTTGTTGTAGCCATAGTAAACACGTTGTCGCCTCTGTCTTGTACTTCTTCTTAGAGGTACTGTTGGCTCAGGTTCTTCTTTGACAATGTCAATGCTTTCTACACCTGGATTAGGTTTACTTTCCTCATCCGTGGCTTCATGATCTGAGGTTGGGTCATTCTCCTCATGTACATCATCCCTTGTTCTTGAATCTTCAAAGAACGGTATCCACTCCATAAATGGTGAGCTCATACCTTGAGGGGTATCATGATTCTTAGCTCCATAGAAGCTCTCCTTTTCATTGAACCTCACCTCTCTTGATACATAGACTCGTCTTGTCTCCGGGTTGTAGACCTTGTATCCTTTTTGTGTTGGTGAATATCCAATGAATACACACTTCATGCTTCTAGGTTTAAGCTTGTTTCTTTGACCTTCTGGTGTGAACATAAAGCAGCTACATCCAAAGGTTTTGAGATGATGTAGGCTTGGTTTCTTGTTGTACAATGCCTCAAATGGTGACTTATTATCCAGGTTCTTGGTTGGAAGACGGTTGATCAAGTAGTTTGAAGTCATCACGGCATCTCCCCAATGAAGTTTAAGTACTCCCTTGGCAATCATGATGGTCCTTGCTACCTCCATTAGGTGTCTATTTTTTGTTTCAGCTACTCCGTTTTGTTGTGGAGTATAGGCGCAAGATGTTTGATGGATGGTGCCAAGGTTGTTGAGTAATTCCTTGAACCGCTTGCTTATATACTCTCCTCCATTATCACTTCTTAAGATCTTGATTGTTGTTTTGAATTGTGTAGACACATAGTTGATGAAGTTGGTGAATGCTTCATAAACTTGATCTTTGGTATGTAGAAGAGTAATCCATGTGTATTTTGAGTAGTCATCTATGAATGAAACAAAATACTTATATTGATCTCTTGAATTACAAGGAGCGGTCCATACATCCGAGTGTACAATGCCAAAAGCTTCATCACAAAATGTAGATGAAGTAGGAAACACTTGTCTACAATGTTTCCCTAGTACACATGCTTCACATACTACTTCTTCTTGAATGAGATTGGGTAAGGCCACTTTGAGAACTGCAGAGCTTGGATGTCCCAACCTTTCATGCCATAGTGGACTATCTCCAATCTCCTTCCTACTAGATACTTCTACATCCGCCTTCATTCCAAGCGCTTTCACATCCGCTTGTTTATTTGTGTGCAAAAGATATACTCCATCCTCTACCTTCCCTTCTCCGAGCACTTTGTTTGTTTTAGGGTCCTGAAACTTAACAAAGTCAGTCCCAAACAATGCCACACAATCCAAATCCTTGGTAGCTTTATGAACTGATAGAAGATTAGATGAGAAACTAGGCATGTATAAGGCTTTTGTTCCTTTTTTGAAAAGTTCTAATTCCCCTATCCCTTCAATCGGAACTGAACTCCCATTTGCCACTTGCACATTCCCATGATAAGGCTCAAGATTTTTAAGCATGTCTTGATCCTTAATCATGTGATGAGAAGCCCCTGAATCAACAATCACTTTGTCCTTTTTTATGGAGCTTTTAGAACCGAGGAAGCCCTTACCAGATTCAGTGAGCTTGGCTAGGCTCTTGATGAGGGCTTCGAATTCGGACCTCTTGACCGTATCCTCAACTGGTTGTGCCACACCCATGAAGGCTCTAGGTCCACTTCCATTCTCCTTTAGCCTCTTAGGCCTCAAGTGTCGATGAAGGGTCCAACACTTCTCCTTAGTGTGTCCCTTCATTTTACAATGCTCACATTCCAACACCCTCTTGTCGAATGTAAGATTCTTCCTTGCAAGATGTGCAGCCTCGCTTGGTGCACGAAATAGGTCTCTTGACCCTTCCTCTCTTTGAATCATGCCACATACTTCTGCTAGACTTGGCAGCTTCTCAAATCTAAGTATGTGCTTGATAAGATCTTTGTAGGATGCGTTGAGCGCCAAGAGAAGCCCAAACACTTGATCTTGGTCACGCCTTTCTCCTAACTCCTTGGGGTCCATAGTTTGTGGCCTCAAGATCTCCAGTTCGGCCCACAAGCTTCTATACTCCCCAAACATTTCCTTGAATGGCTTCTCTCCTTGTTGAAGCTCATTCAACGCCCTCTTCACCTCAAATATCCTTGATATATTTGAGATGTTTCCATATACTCCCTTGAGTATATCCCACAACTCCTTGGCGGTATCCGCATATGAGTAGGCCGCCAGGATAGATGGCTCTAGTGAGCTTTGAAGAAGTGAAAGAGTGAACTGCTCTTCTTGCTCTTCCTTGTCATTGTATGGTTCGGCTTCTTCCTTAGGTTCAATGAACTTCCAAAGTCCTCTACCTCTTAGAACGGTCTTAGTAGTTTTTGCCCAAAGAAGGTAGTTATCTCCTTTAAGAACAACCGAAATCGCTACTCTATTCACCTCCATTCTCTTGTAGTAATACACAATCCCAGCTCTTTCACAACTTGAAGATCAACCGATCTCAAGGATATTAATCTCAGAGTGAATAGAACAAGGTAAGATGTATTGCTATAGATTAGAAGGTTTTGAAGATAGCTTAAAGGGATTATGAAGAGAGTTTAAGCGGTTGGATAAAGAACCCGCTCTGATACCATGTTGATTTTAGAAGTTTAGGGAGAGATAAGGATGAAGATAAGAGAATTGGCGTAATAAGAGAGAGAGAGATTGCTGAATTTTTCTTCTTATTCACACTCATTCAACCAATACAATGCACAAGTATATATAGACTTTACAAGCATAAGCTAAGGAAAAAATATCTAAGGAAGAGGAAGAGAAGAGGTGTGATGATGGAGTGGTTGAGCTGCTCCAACAGTGCAGCTGCGCCCATGCTGTTCCCATGCTGTGCCCATACCTTCTCCCTGCAGCGCCCATGCCTCCTTTGCTTCCTCACTTGGTTTAGTTAGCTTGTCTAGTTGATATCCAACAGCTTCCTTTTCTTCTAGTTC
Source organism: Nasturtium officinale (assembly GCA_963854855.1). NCBI lineage: Eukaryota > Viridiplantae > Streptophyta > Magnoliopsida > Brassicales > Brassicaceae > Nasturtium > Nasturtium officinale. Next base: position 13,678,686 of record OY978500.1, read on the forward strand.
CTTATAAACTAGCTCTCCTTCTAGTTCCTTCACAACTAGTTCTTTCCTTTTCCCTCCTTTTCTTGAGTTTGAATTCTTCTTCTTGAGATCACATATTTCAACAGTGGTCCTCCATGTCGATGGCTTTGGCCGCTGACGTCCAGTGGTGTGCTGAGGCCGCTGCTCTTGGCCGTTGTGATTATCTCCCTTTCCGCAAACATTCCTTCTTGGTCCAACCATTCATCTTTATGACTCTAAACCACCACAATTTACTCCATGCTCCTATTAAACAAAGAACTATGCAAAATGTGTTCCTAACGCTATAAATGCAATGAAAAATGCAAAATATTAACAATGAAAGCATATTCCAAAGGTGATGAAATTTTAACATATCAAATTTTATTGTAATTTATTTGGGTTTTGATTTATTGAATTTTGTTTTGGGGTTTTATTATATTGATTTGCTTTGATTTGTAATATTAATATGTTAAGTTGATTTATTTAATGTTAGTATTTTATCAATTTTATACCTACTATTTTTAATGTTTTTAAAGGGATTACATGCGTTATCATTCTAAAACCTCAAGTTCTCGACTAAATGGATCAAATATGACTCCAGCTACGACTGGAGGTAGGCAAGACAGTTCTCAAACTCCCTCTAGCCATATTTTAGAGACGAACTCGGCAACGTCTACAAAAAATGAGCATGCAAGATTTCATCTCTCCACTCGGGAAATAGAAAATACAAAGAATTCATCCACGACGGTTTGTAGAAGCAACTTGGTAATTTTCGAAGTCTTTTAATTAGCTTTTATATGTTTTCTTAGTTATATTTGTAATTTTATTTTTTACCACTAAAATTTAAATTTCATATTTTTGTAGGTTTGTTTATTCAACCAATAGAATAACAAAATTAATCAACTTGATGCTTAATGGAATGTAGATCATTTGAATGTAGATATGGTACCGAAAATATTTGGTATGTAGATCATTTTAAAAATATTAATTTCTAGTTCAAATTTTAATTATTTAATATATTTTAATTATTTTTTTCAGCAAGATTTTAACTGGAATCTTGAAAACATGTACAAATTGGAACGGTGTTTGACACAAAAGAGACAAAAATATGCTCGAAGAAACTTTATGAGTCCCTTTAGAAGGCGGATAAAGTGGCCAAAAGATTCATCTACAAACCCGAGATTTGGAATGTGATTATTGGTTATTGAAAACAAGAGGAAACCAAAAATACCTCAAGGAAGCAATCCGACAACCGGATGAACAGCGTAAAGGTAAAAAAATTGCAACACATAATGCTAGAGTGACGAATTTGTTCTCTCGAAAAGAAAAACTTGTAAATTTTAATATATATATATATATATAATTAGATAGACTATGTCCGTCCTTCACACCTTAGACCATCTTTATTGGTTACTTTTTATAGGTAACTCTAATATAAATTATTATCAAATTTTTAAAGACATCTAATTTTTGGGTCTAAAGTGTCTTTGTTGAGACATAAATCTGCACTGTTCAAAGACACATTTTCTCTTCTTTTATTACTAATCAAAGACATTCTACTTTTTTAACAATGGATATGCTCTCAGATTAGTGGAAGATATTCATACCAACAAGAAGTTGAAAGAGAATGAGGCTTTTATAATGAGGTCCTCTCGAGAAATAGAACGAGCTTGTCAAAAAGTTTAATTCTTTTAGAAAATATGAAGTTAATTTATCAATTTTCATAAAGCTTTTAGTTGGTTTTTTGGCAACTCCGAAGAGAAAGGCTTTTCTTTTTGGGAATCCACAGGAAAACATGCTTCATCTATAGCCACTTTGCGGTTTTGAGAAGAAATTGAGCTTCGAGCGCAACTTATGAAAATTACCACAGAGATTACGGGTTTGAAGGATAAGATTAGTAATATGAAAGAAGCACATACGGAGATGATTGACGTTATGAAAAATTGATGGCCACAAATGCAGCAACAAAGGCCGAGATGGAGAAGGCGATGTCTAAAATGGTGTAACAAAATAAGATGATGGAGGCTTTTATGGTCGAGTTCCAAGCTTCTCGATCATAATTTATTGAATTATGTCTTTATTTCATGTTTGTTAATATCCAAATTTTTATTGCATTTGAATATTAGTTTAAATTTGAATTCAGATTTTATTTTACTTTAAAGAATTTAGTTTTATAAAATTTATTTATTATTTAATAAATATAAAATATTAATAGTGTAGAATAATAATTTTTCAAATTCTTCAAAACCCCCGCCAGGAAAAAAATCCATCACAAATCCGTCGGAAAACTATTTCTGATGGTTTAATATTTGACGGTTTTATTTCCAATGGTTCTACTGATGCCGTTATCTGTCGGAAACCTTCTTTCAGAATTCCGTGAGAAATTTCTGATGGATTTTGTTTTTATTTCTGATGCCCTATAACTGATAGATTTATCCGACGAAAGGGTTTTTGACATATTTGACCGCCAGTTATAGCATGATTTCATGTAGCGTACAATTCACTAAATGGACAACCAAATATAGTGTTACCACATCTTCCAAAATAAGATTGATACAATGATCTGCACATGGAAGCCAAGCAATGGTGAAAACAAATTCCATGCTGAGCTTTCCAGCGGCTTTCTACTTGGGTGCACTATTTATCATAAAATGAACCATTGATCATACCCCAAAAATCAGCAAAATAGTTGCATCCACTAAGAGATTAAACTAAGAGATTAATCTGTGGCCAGTGTCTTGCGTCTTTCCATTCAACTTCCATAAAAGTACAACTAGTTCATAGGCCAAGTACTTCTAATCTTATAAATTATCAATGAAACTTATAACTTAGCATCACATAAAAATCTAACATGCAAACCATGGTATACAAAATCTACATATCTATGACCCATGCTTGCTATTTTACTCATCATAGCTAGAGTATCGGAGAATTCATGGCATTCATCAGAACACAAGCGATATAAATTCAAAATGCACTGAACATGTCCACATCATGTATTCTCCGTTTACTTTGTATTTTATAGTTGGGCATGATCATGAACCCCCCTTTTAAAGTATGATTGTGTATAATTGTCTATACATTTTTTGGTTATATGTTTTTGTTTAACTTGTCCACCTTGGTGTAAATGTGTTTTATGTTTATTATAAAACAGATAAATTCATGCATATAGTTCTTTGATTTGTTTCTTTTTACTGTTTTGCAAAAACATGATGCCTTTTATTTTTAGAGTATAAAGGAAATATAAAGGGGGAATGAAGAAAATGGACATGCAGATGCGTCACTTGAATCTTTTAAACTATACTAGTTGGGACGACTGCCCCATATCCTTCTATAATGATGTTTCTGTGTCGATCCACTTAGACTATAAAATGCTTAATTATCACATATATTATGACATTGCTTTACCGTAACCCTCAAAACTAATTATCTCTTCTAAATTGTGATCAAATTTTTGAATTCATTTTCAAAATAGTGATTGACATATTAATGTTTTCTACCTAAACCAAATACACAGTTAACTCGACTGAACCAAAATATGGAATTTATTGTTGTTCTTCACTATCTATATGGAGATATAGAAGAGAGAGCTTCAATTCCGAGAGAAATAGAGAGACCGATGTATCAATATTCAGCACGATTGAAAGAGAAATCACAATGTAGAAAGAGAGATAAATCTTCTGAGAGAGTATTTCTAGAATATTGCCATAATTAATTCTTCTTCTGCTTCATGTTCTACACATTGTAGATAAATAAATGGGGTTCCAAATAGATGTTGGTGTGGGAAGAAGATTATGACATATTGTTCTCAAGCAGATGAAAATCATTTAAGATAATTTATAGGTTTGCAGGTGCAATATCACATTGTACTCTAATATTTTTTTTTATTTACAACTTTTGTATTTTATATTCATTTAATCGCTTTTCAACGATTGTGTAAATGAAAACAAAAGAGCATCTCTTCAAATGGATTGACAAGGCTTTGTTCGACAAGACAAAGATGATTTATGTGAAGCTCATGATACATATAGATGAACTAAAATAATTGAGAAATAAGATGTTGGCCAACCTTGAGCTTCAGAAAAATTGGTGGTGTACATGGAGAAGAGATGAAAGAGAAGATGAAAAATTACATAAGAAAAGATGAAGGAAGAGATATGGTGGCGAATGCAAAAACTCAAGAAATGAATCAAGAGATGACTAAAAAGAGTATGGAGAGAGTTTAGATAACCGTGTTGATTGTATGAGCAATATAATGACTATGTGCAAAGCTTGTGATGAGTTATTTTTGTTAGTTTTATAAGTTGTTTTTAGTTTTGTTTGATTGATTAATTCATTTTAGTGTTATATGTTTTATTTTAGATGTGATGAATTTCTCTTGATGTGAGTTAGGTTTGTGATGTTTGAAACATACGTTAATGTTTCTTGTTAAAGCTTCAACAAACTAATTTGATGTTAGAACACTCCCATCAGTAAGAAACTAAAAAAAGTTCTCAAAACATAAATTTAGTACATATTAAAATTTTTATTTTATTCAAAAATGTTAGACCAATGATAATTTGACATATTTTATAAACTCTCTCTAATGGGTTTCTAAAATTTCTAAAATGAGAGATTGTATCTTAATATTTCTATAACTTTTTTTAATGTTTATTAATATTTTTTGTTGAGAACTCCACTTCTATCCTAACGATGGAGATGATATTATAGCTTGAAACTAACAAAATAACAGTATAATATAATTAATATTCATCTATTGTTTGAAATTAACCATTGTTATAAAATAACAAAAAAACATCCACATATGCAATACTAAAACAAAACTAACAAAATAACAACAAAATATTCATTGTTTGAGTTAGGTTTGTGATGTTTGAAACATATGTTAATCTTTCTTGTTAAAACTTTAACAAACTAATTTGATGAAATGTTAGAATACCCTCATCACTAAGAAATTGAAGAGAGTTTTCAAAACCTAAATTTAGTATATATTAAAAAAGTTATTTGAAAATGCTATACCATTGAGAATTTGACAGAGTTTAGAAACTCTCTCTAATGAGTTTCTAAAATTTCTAAAATGAAAGACTGTTTCTCAATATTTCTCTAATTTTTAATTTTTATTAATATTTTTTGTTGAGAACATCCTACCGATGAAGATGCTTTTATAGCTTGAAACTAACAAAATAAGATTATAATATAATTATTATTCATCTATTGTTTGAAAATAACTATTGTTATAAAACAATAAAAACATTCACATACGCAATAATAAAATAAAATTAACAAAATAACAACAAAATATTCATTTTTTGAGTTAGGTTTGTGATGTTTAAAACATATATTAATGTTTCTTGTTAAAGCTTCAACAAACTAATTTAATGAAATGTTAGAACCACATCAGTAAGAAACTGAAGAGAGTTATCATAACATAAATTTAGTATATATTAAATTTTTTATTTTATTTAAAAATGTTAGACCAATGAGAATTTGACAGATTTTAGAAACTCTCTCTAATAAGTTTCTAAAATTTCTAAAATGAGAGACTGTATCTCAATATTTCTCTAATTTTTTAATTTTTATTAATATTTTTATTGAGAACAACATACCGATGGAGATGCTCTTATAGCTTAAAACTAACAAAATAACAGTATAATATGATTAATATTCATATACTGTTTGAAAATAACTATTGTTATAAAACAACAAAAACATCCACATAAGCAATACTAAAACAAAATTTACAAAATAACAGCAAAATATTCATTGTTGAGTTAGGTTTGTGATGTTTGAAACATATGTTAATGTTTCTTGTTAAAACTTCAACAAACTAATCTGATGCAATATTAGAATACTCCCATTAGTAAGAAACTGAAGATATTTCTCAAAACATAAATTAAGTATATATCAAAAAAATATTTTATTTAAAAATGTTAGACCAATGATAATTTGACAGATTTTAGAAACTCTCTCTAATGGATTTCTAAATTTTTAAAATGAGAGATTGTATCTCAATATTTCTATAACTTGTTTAATTTTTATTAATATTTTATATTGAGAACTCCACCTCCATCCTACCGATGGAGATGCTTTTATAGCTTGAAACTAACAAAATAACAGTATAATATAATTAATATTCATATATTGTTTGAAATTAACCATTGTTATAAAATAACAAAAAACATCCACATATACAATATTTAAACAAAACTAACAAAATAACAGCAAAATATTTATTGTTTGAGTTAGATTTGTGGTGTTTGAAACATATTTTAATGTTTCTTGTTAAAGCTTCATCAAACTAATTTGATGAAATGTTAGAGCACCCCTATCAGTAAGAAACTGAAGAGGGTTCTCAAAACATAAATTTATATATATTAAAGTTTTTTATTTTATTTAAAAATGTTAAACCAATGAGAATTAGACAGAGTTTATAAACTCTCTTTAACTTGTTTCTAAATTTTTTAAAACGAGAGACTGTTTCTCAATATATCTCTAATTTTTTTAATTTTTATTAATATTTTTTATTGAGAACATCCTACTGATTAATATGCTCTTATAGTTTGAAACTAAAAAATTAACAATATAATGTAATTAATATTCATTTGTTATTTGAAAATAACTATTGTTATAAAATAATAGAAACATCTACATAAGCAATACTAAAACAAAATTAACAAAATAACACCAAAATAATCATTGTTTGAGTTAGGGTTGTGATGTTTGAAAATATGTTAATGTATCTTGTTAATGCTTCAACAAACTAATTTGATGAAATGTTAAAGCATCTCCATCAGTAAGAAACTAAAGAGAGTTCACATAACATAAATTTAGTATATATTAAATTTTTATTTTATTTAAAAATGTTAGACCAATGAAAATTTGACAGAGTTTAGAAAATTTTCTAATGGGTTTCTAAAATTTCTAATATGAGAGACTGTATCTCAATATTCCTCTAATTTTTTAATTTTTATTAATATTTTTTGTTGAGAACATCCTACCGATGGAGATGTTCTTATAGCTTTATACTACGAAAATAACAGTATAATATTATTAATATTCATTTATTGTTTGAAAATGACTATTGTTATAAAACAACAAAAAAATATCCACATAAGCAATATTAAAACAAAATTAACAAAATAACAGCAAAAAATTTATTGTTTTAGTTAAGCTTGTGATATTTATAAAATATGTTAATGTTTCTTGTTAAAGCTTCAACAAACTAATTAGATGAAACGTTAGACCACCCCCATCAGTAAGAAACTGAAGAGAGTTCTCAAAACATAAATTTAATATATATTATATTTTTTATTTTATTTAAAAATGTTAGACCAATGAGAATTTGACAGATTTTAGAAACTCTCTCTAATGGGTTTTAAAATTTCTAAAATAAAAGACTGTATCTCAATATTTCTCTATCTTTTTAATTTTTATTAATATTTTTGTTGAGAACTCCACCTCCATTCTACCAATGGAGATGCTCTTATAGCTTCAAACTAATTAAATAACAGTATGGTATAATTAATATTCATTTATTGTTTGAAATTAACCATTGTTATAAACCAATAAAAATATCTACATATGCGATACTAAAACAAAACTAACAAAATAACAGCAAAATATTCATTGTTTGAAACAAACAATAGATCTTTGAAACCAACAAAATAATAAAATAGTAGCAATTTCAATCGGTGATTTAAGAGGATTAAATTAGTAAAATCACATCAGCTCGCTAAGGTGAACATGCATCATCAACTTTAACTTGAGATGAGCTTATTACCTGAAAAGCAAAAAGGAAAATAAGAGAATCGAGAGATGTAGTAAATTAGACTAAAATCTAAGTAAACACTAATGCGAGTCATGGATACCTTAACTGTGTCTGCTTCTTGTGACTTTTTTGGCGTCTTCTTTGGATGCAGCTTACAACCAATGTAATATGATCTTCTTGAATCTTTACCACTATTCCAGCAATGAATTATGCGGCCAGTTCTTCGTAATTTTTGAATATGTTTATTTTTTTTTGCGGTGACTCATGCTTACATTTTATTTTATTTTTAATCTTCTTTGACTTCCTCTTTCTTCTAGGTAACTCATGTTTTGGAGCTCGACAACTAGTCAATTAGCTATCTCCATCCAGAAGTGTGGTTGTCTAACAAGTTCTATGTTGGTATCATAAGTCAGTTGCCACATAAAAGGGCTGTTTGGTTCTCCATCTAACATTTCCATTCAGATAGATCATGTGGATAATCCATCTAGATGATCCATTTGAATGTTGATTGTTTTCATTTTAGGTACTTCATTTAGATGATTCATCTTAAGTTGTTTGTTTAATTTTTGTAAATTTTCATTTCAATCCAGATTATTTTATATCATAATGACTAAAATACCCATATTTTTAACCAATTTTAACCATACTTTAATTGTAATTTTTTATTTTAAATTATATTTACACTAACTAATTTTCAAAAAAAAATTAACATTTATATATTGATTTTAGTCACATAAATTCATATAAAATTTTAAATTAACATTTATAAATTGGTTAAATTAGAATTTCACAAGCTAACAACACTTAAAAATCATGGCATAATCTTCAAAACAATGCAAATGTCTACAATTTTTTTTAAATGATAAAATGATAAACCTTAACTAATGTTTCACATGTTCTAATTTTTCACATGTTATAATGAACTGCTATAAATGAAGATTAATCTCAAGCTACTCAGTTCATGAACCACTAAGAAAAACAAGACGACAATAAATTCTGGAATCAAACAGAACAAACATCAAAGATATCTTGAAAACTGAAACAAGAATGAGAATTTTACCTTTCATTAACATTGACAACTCTTGTTCATCTTGTATGTAGCAAAGAACAAAAATGATCAACAAAAAAATTACAAGATAACTCCTATTGAAGTGTAGAAGCAAATATCACATACATGCTAATACAAAAGAATTCAGTAAAATATAAGTTTCAAAGGGAAAATACCCAAGTCAGTACCAGGGATGGATGCCAATTCTTTCTCTGATGAAGTGTCAACAACTATCTACAAAGAAGAGTCAAATTTCAGTCCAAAAGAGTAAAAACAACACAAACAAACATATACGTATGCATAACACTTTATATATACATACTAGTCATTTTGGTTTAGTTTCTGAAAAAAATAATAAATGGAACTAATAAACAAGAGCATATATGAATAATTTTTGAGGGTTCAAAAGCTTAATCAGATGTATTATAAAATTTACTAGCATGATAAATTAAACACAACTTATTTCTCATGTTAATCTAATAGTTTCAGACCCAAAATCCAAACACCTAATTAACCAAATGACCAAAGAGAGCTAAATAAAAGTTTCATTCATGTTTCATAAACTTGCAAGTAAAATTCATTAATTTCAAAGAAAGATCAAAATATTTCATCTTCTCTGTAAGTTCACAAATACTACAAAATACTAAAAAAATGGTTAATAGATATCCAAATTTTCATTTCAGTTCAAAATCTAATATGTTCTTAACTCTTTTAAGAAGAAAAACTAACTGAATCGTATATCAATTGATTCGAGATATGCTCAGAAACTAAGAATCTCAAAAGCAAATCAACCATTTTTACTGAAAATTTTCAAAGCGACAAATTGAAACCATAACTAGCAAAGCTATGGACAGATCATCTATTGCATCAAAATAAGATCCGTATGAACCTAATATCGTTTGAGCAAGTTTTGTGGCCATTTCATACCTAAAACTTTGTGGGAGATTCGTGTGACAAGAGAAACTTGGAGATTCGTGGGAGAAGAGACGAAGAAGCGAAAGAAGTCTGAGATATTTTCTTCTCCTAATTTACGAAGAAGACGAGATTTGTGTGTAGAGTTTTTTTAATTATAATTTCTTTGTTTAGTGAAGGTTAAATTTTTCATTTACAATTTTTATGATATTTATTCAAATGGATTAGTTGGATGATATTTTTTTTACACACTAAACAAACATGAATTCTCATTCTCATCTAGATGATCCATCTAAATGGAGAAACATACAGCCCCAAATTTGTAAAACCATAGAGAGACATAGTCATCAACTTCTAAACTTGCATTTATCATACCTCCACATGCATGTTTATATGGTATACCTATTAAAACCAGACCAATTATAACCACATTTCTATAACTAATCATTTACGTCAATCTAATTATAATTACATTTCCACAGCCCATCATCTACATCTAATTCATGAAATAAACACCAAAATGTAAAGCAATTAACCTATAATTTAATATGATTACCTTGATTTGATATTTTCCATATAAACATGTTTGATTAATATACTCCATAAGTTACAAGAATTATTATGCATATATCAGCATACTTCATATTCAATATCAGCTTCGTTCTCACATACTTTGTACAACATCCTTCTAATTTCAGAGATTTCTTCTTTCTCTTTGCATTGCGAGTCATACCCCTAACCTTTAAATCATCTCTAGCAGAACCAAAACCTTTGCTTGAGCTAGGAAATTATTGAGTTGAATGAATCTGTTGAATTTTAATCATCATACTCACATCAGCTTTCGAGTTTGTAAAATGTAATAGATCAAGTCTCATGCTTCTTCTTCATCACAACTTCATGTAAACTCCAACTGTAGTCAAGCAGCTTCATATGATCCTCTTCAAACTCAAAAACAGTATAACATATGGTAAATCGTCTTCCACATCATTAATAAGTCTCTGAAAACATATTTTCAATTAGCAAAATCCCTAACCAAATAAATAAATAAGCAAATCCAAAACACATTACTTACTCTTGCTCTATTAAGATTATAAATATCCTTTCTATATTTTGAAAACCTAATTCTTGCTTTAATTGCTTCACAAACCACAACCAGTTTGGCTAATTCTATTTCTGTACTACTTCCCAAGAAATATGATATATCTTATCGTTTGCATCATGACCAACAGCAGTCAACAAGAGTACTTTAACAACAGCCTTGAAGAATGTGTCATCAAAACCAATAATTGGCGGACAACATCCAATTCAATTATTTCTGAAGCTAGCTATATAAACATAAAACATGTCAAATACATATGCACCAGCTGGGTTTGGATATGTTTCAACTATTGCAGCCAACCCCATATACAGCCAACCCCATATTTGTTAAGACGATTTCTTTTGCATGCCAGAAAAATGATCAAACTGATCACTATACTCATTCTCAAGTAATTTCAAAGCTAAAAGTCTACCTCGTTGGCATTTATATCTTGTACTTACTAATCTCTAGTTCTCCTTGATAAGTTTATGAATCTTTTCAGCTAAATAATTCGGTTGTATCCTTATTTGTTCATGAATAAATTTTGCAATGATTTGACTCTTTAGTAGCTTGAACTTCCTATCCTGATGACAATAATACGATGAAAACCTAGTTTTCACAACCCACTTCATAGTCGGTTTATCATATGAGCAATAAATTATTCACTTGCATTGTTTCCCACTTCCACATACATAAGCAAGATTATCCTTATCCCATCTATCTTGTTTAATGTTCTTTATTTTGCTCAAATCATACTCTAACACAACTTGCTTGAACTAAGACTCTGCATAGAACGAAGATTCTAAGCTAACTAATCTCCCATATTTCCTATTCTTTGTTTTTGCATAACAAATTCATATTCTCCTTTTTCATCAAAGCTCTCTGAAATTGTGTATATCTCCCTATACTCCTCATCAACAATTTCAGCAACATATTTTTCGATTTCACATTCATATATTCCAATAATTTCCTCATCTTGCTTCAGACCCGTGATTTGGTTCAAGTGTCCTCCAGCTTATTTTCGTTCTCGATCGGCGTGATCAAAGATCGATTCTCCTCTATCCATTGCGGCCACCAATCTACAAAGAGAGAGGTAGGACAAACTCCGTGGTGGATAATGTCCTCGTCTTGGACCTGACCCATGAACGCTGAAGTTGTGAGTTTCAATGGCCCATTAAAGATGTTAGGTTTCTCTTTACATGTATATTTTTCTGGCTTATTAAATTACTCTTATTGGTCCACCATCAGAAGTACCGACCGATTAACCAATTATACTTAGCTCAGGTCTGTTTCAACTTTTATCCTCACTTATTCTTGTAACCAGTTGACCCGACACGATACTTTGACCGGCCGATGATTCCAATCGAAGCTAGTGATGACATGGATATAAGCTTTGGTCGAACACTATCTAGCTATGCTTAGCCAAGCAGTGGCGGATCTAGAACTTATTTTTACCGGAAGCAAATAAATAAAAACACCTAAACAACATGAGCATAATCAAAAATCTTTAAAGAAATACACCAATTTTAGAAAATTTATAGGGGCAACTGCCCCTCCCAGACATACGTCCGCCACTGTAGCCAAGTCCAACCCACATCCTTAATGCTTCTTCGAGCTGACCCTTATAATGTTTCTGCCAGAAGATTATCCTCACCGGATGCTATTGAAGGCAAGAGCTCTCTTGTTTAGACCATCTTTCGTTTGGCCCAAGTTTGAGTTCTCCAATTTATTTTCCAAAACAACTAGACCGATGATTTGATATCTAGATCATAAAATTTTTGGATTCAAATACAGATTGTAATTTGAAAAAAAAACTCGAGATATTCATATCTGTTACAAGAATGCATATAATATTTAATAACAAAATGAAATAAATATTTTATATAATTAATAAATAAAACTTTGCTGGCCACAAAATAAATTAATAAAGCTTTGCTTGTCGTTTCTAAACACTCAAAAAATCCCAATTATCATCACATCCAAAATCTCGAGAAGAAGAAGAAGAAACACACGGCGAAGAAGAAGAAGAAGAAGAGATCAAAACCAAAACCATGACCAGTCACCACGCGATCGAGGTAACAAAGACGGTACTAGAAGTTGCTGACGTGGCATGGACCGCCGTAGAAACCTACCACCACTACCACCACCACAACCACCACGATGACGAGTCAACGAATCCAATCACCGATCCACGAGATCGAGAATTAGAATCTCTTCGAGAAGAGAACCGTCGTCTCAGAATCTTACTTGAAACAAATCTCAAACTCTTTGAAACTCTTGCTGAATCTGCTGCGTTATCACACAGTGATTGCCCTGAAGACGTAAGCATCAAATCAAATTTCAATTTCAAAAATTTTCCCCTAATTTATTGAAAAAATTCACAAAGAAAATAATTTCAGCTTTACGCTCGGATTGTATCAATGGTTACTTCAAGAGATTTCTTAGCTCGATTAGATAATATAAGACAAGGAATTCAAAATCAGTTTCCATTTAAAGAACCTACAGGTATATATACATATATGTATCTGTGTGTTTTTTTTCTTCGAATTATTTTCTAATTTGATAGTTTTTTATAATAATGGTTTTGATTTTTTTTGATATAGAAGATGATGTGAAAACTGTAGAAGTTCTTATAGAGATGGATCATCAAGAACCAAGTTGGTGGGTTTTAGTTACTGATGATTTGATTCCTAGAAATGTCGAAGAACAAAGCGCCATTGATAATGATCATTACATTGTTGTGAATGAAGAACATGTTGTTGATGCTGTTGCTCATTTTTTGGCTAAATGTATTATGTCAAATCCTAAAGCTAAGGTATTGTATTGTATTGTATTCTTAGTTTCTTTGAGTATGCAAGTTTGGATTTTTTTTGTTACTTCGTTTCAATATCTAATATTCACTTTTGGTTACTATTTTTGAAATTGCAGAATTTCAAACCTGAAGAGCTTCAGAAACGTAAGTTTACAATTCTGTTTATATCTCTTTTGAGTGTATTAGTAATTGCGGTAAGGGGGTGTACTGCTTTGTTTGCTGCGAATTCGGATTCGTGGCACTAAGTCTTAAGTGGTAAGGAGTTTAAGTGATAAAGATAGTGCAAACGCAATAGCAGGATTAGTTAGAACTTAGAAGAGGTGTAAGATAACTGTAAGAGATAAATGGTGGTAATGTTTTCCATACCGCTAATTCCTTCTGCTTTTATGATTTGCTAACCCGAAAGTGGATTGGCTTACCACTTTGCGCACGCCAACGCTAGCTTTTGCATGATGACTTACTTTAAATGAAAGATCCTGCTTTATCACTTAACCAAGGAAGTGAAACCTGAAAAAAAATAGGAATTCTAAATAGGATTGGACTTGTCAACCGAGGAATTCGATGGTTCTTTGTCAAACTTTTTCTTTATATATCGATGATTTGATGAAATACCATTTTCCTTCATAGGAGTACAGTATTACTAGTGATACATATATCTCTTATATCTTCTAATTATTCCACAATTGCTTATCGCTTTATTTTGCAGTTTTGGTCCAAGAAGTTAGTACTCTGAGCAAGATAGGGAGAGTAGTGGATATATGGCATGCTGGGAAAATGTTCTATGCAGTGTCCACTTGGGGACTCGCTTTTGGAGGGTATGTCTTATTTCAATGATCCGAGATGTTGAAACACGAATCATTTGATTGAGTTAAGTAGCATTTTTCGCGGTTTCTTTCAGGTTATACCAAGCTCGTGGAGCGCTGAAGATAGCAGCTAAGGGTGTTCATGCGACGAGCAAGGTTGTTCTTAAAGCTCTCTGAAAAAAGTTAGAAGAGGTTATCTAATGAGATGATCTCCTACTATCATAGGGTTTGTGATTCTGTGTGAGTCGATGATATTTTTATTTTTTAATTACTAGCATTGCTTGTGTAAATGATGTAAATATGGTTTGGGTCAAACTTCTACATTTGTTCTTTGATTATCGTTTGTAAATGCATTGACAATATATGAATATTAAACCCATAAATTTGTGTGAATATTGAAGTTTCTATAGCGCAGGATACACATGGACCCCAAAAAAATACTATGTATTAGTTTTGGTATCTCTGTTTGGTTTGTTGGTTTGGGTTCGGCTTGCACATTGAAACAGATCGGTAAAAACAAATATTTAATTGGTAGTTAGTAAGAATGAACTGACTGGTTTACTGAGATTATTTTTTAAAATTTTCAGTACCTTTTACTATTGCCAAAATTCTTCTATTTTTTGGTGTAAAAACCGAACCAAACTTTACCAAAAGTACTGAAATTGATTTAAATATAATAAAACTAGAGAAATGTATCGAAAATATTGTTAAAATGAAGATTGGACCACAAAAAAAAACAAATATTGTTTCGGTTTCATTTTGGCACCGGTAGTTTTAACAGTTTTTTGTAGAATAAAACAAAACCACTATTTTTTCTGCCCTGCAAAATTTTGTCTTAGCTTATAGTTTTTGGTTTCGTCTCTTTAGTTTTTTTTTATTAAATCCCTTCGCTATTATAATTAAATTACTAATTTAAAATTTTGTGTGCAGACACCATATATCTAAATCTTACATCCAAACACTAATAGAAATGATAAGTAAGAAACACTCTATTATTCATATATTCAAACATATTTAACTTCTTAAATCAAGATTTTGTTAGGATTAAAATTTAAATTCTAGATTTTGTTATATCTGGAAATATATGCAATGATTTTGTTAGGATAAAAATTATAAAAAGATATTTTATTGTATATTTCTTTTAATAGCTAACTAGATTTATACCCGCGGTACACCGCGGGTCAATTGTTTTAATTAATTAGAATAATATATCAACTATTTTTATTTTATTTCTGTAATATTAATAAGGTGTTTAATATAGATTTCTGTAAAATGTTAATAAGTAAGTAATCAATAAAAATAAATATTCAATATAGTTTTAAAACATGAGATCTTACCAACTAAAATGCTTGAATTAACCAAGTCATTTAAAATCCGAGGGAAACTTGCTAATGAAAGAAATTGGGAATTGTTTAGATTTTCAAACTATGAAACATGTGTAGAATTTATAAAATTTAATTTGTTAACATGCCCTGTAGGTTTGTACTGACCAGCAGAATGAGTTAAACTGAAGTTTTCCACAAACTTACATTCACCAACTGGTAATTGATTACTAAAACGAATAGCCAGATTTTTATTGACACTCGCATGGATTTTAGTACCCTGAAAGTGTCATGGAGATTTGTTTGTTAAAATATATTTTAAAATATTTAATGAATTGTGAAAATATGATTACCTTCGAGTCTGCAAAAACACACTCAAGTGTTTCACCAGATTTAACCGTGTATTGCCTCCATGAGTGTAGAACTTTGACTTGAATTCTCCAAGAAGTCTTGTAAGGTCTTAAATCTCTCAAAAAAGCAAATGAAGCAGCCATTAAAATGTGTAGCTTTGTGTATTTCGGTAGACAATAGAAGTGTTTTTGATAAGCAAAATTATGTAATTATGAAGTAGATTAATTAAGTTATATATAGATTTTTAATATGTAAATCTTTTGTTACTTGAATATAGAAATATCTTGCTTACTAATTAGAATTGTTTAAAAATAATAATTATCAAGAATAAAGAAATAGAATATTCTATATAATTTTATTTTTTGAAATTTATTTCATATGAGAAGATATAAAAATGTGTTGTTTAGATTTTTTAATGTTCAAACTATATACTGTTAAGAGTTTATTTTATTTTTTAAAATTTAACTGGTATGAGAAAATCTAAAATGTGTTGTTTAGATTTTTTAATGTTCAAATTATATGTTTGTTTTTTGGATTTTATTATTATTAATTAATTATAATTATGTGAACAGTAACTTAAGAGTTTATTTTAATTGTAACAAAATACTATTAAGATGTCCTGAGATTTTTTCTTATAATTAACAACAATTATTAAAGAAATAAATATATAGTTTCGATTTAAATTTCTCTTTAAATTACATTTTTGATTTAAAGAGATATTTTATCACTTTTACTAACAACATAATTTAATTTTGTTTGTAAAATTTTAATTATTAGATAGTTTTTATTATAGAATTATGATTAATTTGTGTATATATTTTTTATAGTTAATTAATAGTTAAAGTTAATTTTGTGTTTGTGTAATAATGTTTGGAAGCAGAGATAAAAGTATCTCAATAAAAACTGCTTATTAATAGTGTTTGGAAACAAATTTTATAGTACTTCTTTTTTAATAGGGTAGAAGATTCCTTTTTATAAATTTCTTTTAATACCATGAATATTCAGTTTTTTTTATTCTTGCTAATAATCTATATACTATTACAATTGAAGTACAAATTCTGCAAAGAAGGTAACCAAACACTATTGATCTAATCTTAACATCCAAACATTCATCTATATAATTGAACTTTAATTATTTCCCTCAAAACAAATTAGTGTTGAAATCTAAATTAATGATGTCTCTGGTTGTCCTGTACAAGAACCAAGATTATAATTGTCTACCAAGATCGTGCAGCATGCCGAGCCTTTCCCGTTTCCCTCAAAACAGCTCCAACAATAGCCGCCTGCTCAAGACAATCATTCTTATGCAAAGTATCCAAAAGAACAACACATGTTTTAGTATGGATATGTAATCCTTTACGACATGTTTCCTCAAACAGAGAAAAAGCATCCATTGCCCTATTTCCATTACTGAGACCTTCGATCATGGCATTATAACAAGCAGAATCTGGAACACCACCACTTGCCTTAAACCAAAAGATTGAAATTTTAAGCGAAAAGCTCATAAACAGATTACCTGGTCTTAGTAGAATCCGCATCTTTCTAGAGTTTATTGTTTCAAACAGCCTATAAATCTCAAAGTTGAATACGATCGACTGTAAATATATATATATATATATATGTATGTATTCTGAAGAAAATAGCAAAATAAAAGCTTTATTTGTTACAAAATTCTTAAGTGAGCAAACAAGCGTTTAAACTTTAACGAGACAGAAGAAAACATAGTCTCAGCCCAGAAACGTCCCTTTCGCCCCATTAAGTCAACAGAATTGAGTTTTACCTATCTCTTCCAAACAAAATCGTCTGGCTCGGGTCGGGTCGGGTCGGGTTTCCAAAATCTATTTTATTTGAAATTAAATCTATTTAAATACCAAACTGTTTTAAATTCTAAAATTACTGTACCAATTCTTTCAAGAAATCGCAAAAATTATTTTCAAACTTGTATTGTATTATTTCCAAAAGTCTGTAACCTGAGGTGTCTTGTTCAACATAATGAAATTAATTTACTGGAGAAACGATAATTTTTTTTGTCTTTTTTTCCTCAATCTGAATACAACTTTCAAAGAGGCCGTAACCCCGGAGGTAAACCTCCATAAAGAATACAAGTCTCAAACAAACCACAAACATAGCAGAGATAATTAAATGCTAGGAAGATCGAAAGAAAATGTAAACGTTATCCAATACAATCCACCTAACACAAGAGCTGGCTGGCATGAAGGAGGCTCCAAGACGTGTGCACCAAGTCAGACCATAGAATATTTCTTCTCTGAGATGACTTGTGCTCTTAGCCAAGACCGGGTTTCCCGCGCGATAATTTTTTTTTGTCTATTGGAGAAATCAAGCAAAGAAAATTTTCCCGTTATAATTTTTATGTTTATCGTTTCTCTCTTTAATTGTGTAATGTGAGGAGTAAAGAAATCAAAGATAACTGAGTACAAATAGGAGAATGTGCATTATTCAATCATCATTGTCGCTCTGTTTATAAGATTCTAGGCTTGAAGGTAAATAAAGCTGTTCAATTTTCATGCAACTCTTATTCTTTGTAGTTATATATTTAGGTTTCAGTATGATGTCTCAATCTTCTGATTAGTTTTTTTTTTATAAAAACGGTCTCCTGATTGTTGGAAATCATTATGTGCCTATGCATGTTATTATTGGATATTTGCTAGCTGGATCTGTAATTGGGCCCGGATGATTGAACTTCATTAGAGAGATGATCCAGTTATGCCATGTGTTTTTAGTCTTTTTTTAGTCCTGAAAACTTTGGTTGACAGATTCCCACCAGTGTGACAGCCAGGCCCGGCCCGTGACATAAGCCTAAGCTTAGGGTCCCAAAAAAATTTCTTCCATTTTAATTTTTTTTTAGATTTTTTGTAAGATTTTTTGAAATCTGTGATCCCATAGTCAAGAAAAAGAATTCAAAGTTAAGAGAAGGAGAGAAAAATGAGAACTAGTTATGAAGAAACTAGAAGGAGAACTAGTTGAGAAGGAACTAGAAGAAAAAAAAGCTGTTGGATCTCAACTAGACAATCTAACTAAACCAAGTGAGGAAACAAAGAGATGTATGGGCGTAAGCATGGGTGCGTAAGAGCAGGTCATGGTGCACCAAGACTATTGGAGCAGCCAAATCATTTATCTTCTCCTCTTCTCGCCATTCTCCTTCTCTCCTTTGCCTCTTCTTCTTCTTCTTTGTAAAACTCTATAAATACATGTAATCTCTTGTAAAAGTGTGAATAAGAGGAAATATTCAGCAATCTCTCTCTTTCTTATTACGCCAATTCTCTCATCTCCATCCTTATCTCTTTCTAAACCTCTAAAATCAACATGATATCAGAGCGGGTTTATCCTTCAACCGCTTAAATCTCACCTTATAACTCTTCTAGCACTCTACAAATCTTCTAATTTATAACAATACATCTTCCTAGTTCTATTCACTCTGAGATTAATATCCTTGGGATCATAGGATCTTCAAGTTGTGAAAGAACTAGAATTGTGTATTATCACTAGAAAATGGAGACAAATAAAGTAGCAATCTCAGTCATGCTCAAAGGAAACAACTATCTTCTTTGGGCAAAAACCACTAAGACCATCCTTAGAGGAAGAGGACTTTGGCGATATGTTGAGCCAAAGGAGGTAGCGGAAGCTGTAGTGAGAAATGAAAAAGAAGAAGCTAAGGAGGAACAAGAGGAAAAATACATGCCTTCTCTTCTTCAAAGCTCACTAGAGTCATCCATCTTGGCGGCCTACTCATATGCTGATTCCGCCAAAGAACTATGGGATACACTCAAGGGAGTATATGGAAATATCTCAAATATATCAAGAATATTTGAGGTGAAGAGGACGCTGAATGAGCTTCAACAAGAGGAAAAGCCATTCAAAGAAATGTTTGGGGAATATAGAAGCTTGTGGGCCGAGTTAGAAATTTTGAGGCCACATACAATCGACCCCAAGGAGTTAGGAGAAAGACGTGACCAAGACCAAGTGTTTGGACTTCTCTTGGCACTCAATGCATCCTACAAAGATCTTATCAAGTACATACTCAGATTTGAGAAGCTGCCAAGTCTAGCTAAAGTATGTGGCATGATACAAAGGGAGGAAGGGTCAAGAGAACTATTCCGTGCACCAAGTGAGGCCGCATATCTTGCAAAGAGGAATCTCACATTCGACAAGAGGGTATTGGAATGTGAGCATTGTAAGATGAAGAGGCACACTAAGGAGAAGTGTTGGACTCTTTATGCACACTTAAGGCCTAAGCGGCTAAAGGAGAATAGAGGTGGACCTAGAGCCTTCATGGGAATCATGCAACTTGTTGAAGAGATGGTCAGAAGATCCGAGTTTGAGGCTCTCATCAAGAGTCTAGCCAAACTCACAGAATCCGGTAAAAGCCTATTTAGCTCTAAAAGCTCCATTAAGAAGAATAGGATCATTGTGGATTCGAGGGCTTCTCATCACATGATTAAGAATCAAGACATGCTGAAAATTTTTGAGCCATATCATAGAAATATACAAATAGCCAATGGAAGCTCAGTTCCGATTAAAGGGATATGAGAGTTAGAGCTTTTCACAAAAGAAACTAAAGCATTATACATGCCTAGCTTCTCATCCAACCTTTTATCAGTTCATAGAGCAACAAAAGATTTGGATTATGTGGCAATGTTTGGGACTGACTTTGTGAAGTTTCAGGACCCTAAAACAAATCATGTACTCGGAGAAGGGAAGGTGGAGGATGGAGTGTATCTGTTGGAAACAAATAAATAAGAAAAGCTAAAAGCTCTTGGAGTAAAGACGGATAAAGAAGTTTTTAACAAGAAGGAGATTGGAGATAGCTCATTATGGCATGGAAGGCTAGGACATCCAAGTTCAGCTATCCTCAAGATGGTCTTACCCAATCTCTTTCAAGAAGAAGAAGTTTGTGAAGCATGTGTACTAGGGAAACATTGTAGACAGTTTTCCCTCTTCATCTACAACTTGTGATGAAGCTTTTGGCATTGTACACTCGGATGTATGGACCGCCCCATGTAACTCAAGAGATCAATATAAATATTTTGTTTCATTCATTGATGAATACTCAAGATACACATGGATCACACTCTTACACTCAAAGGATCAAGTATATGAAGCGTTTACTAACTTCACCAAATATATCTCTACCCAATTCAAGACCAAAATCAAGATCTTAAGAAGTGATAATGGAGGGGAGTATGTGAGCAAACGATTCAAGGAGTTACTCAATAATCTTGGTATCATACACCAAACATCGTGTGCATACACTCCACAACAGAATGGGGTAGCAGAAAGAAAGAATAGGCATCTCATGGAAGTAGCAAGAACCCTCATGATTGCCAAAGGAGTACCTAAGTTTCATTGGGGAGATGCAATAATGACTTCAAGTTACTTGATCAACCGGCTTCCAACCAAAAATCTGGATAATAAATCACCATTTGAAGTGCTACACAAAAGCAAGTCAAGCGTGAATCATATGAATGCCTTTGGATGCTCTTGTTATATGTTTCTACTGGAGGGACAAAGAAGTAAACTTGAACCTCGAAGTATGAAGTGTGTGTTCATTGGCTACTCACCAACACAAAAAGGATACAAGGTCTACAATCCGGAGACAAGGAGGGTTATGTATCTAGAGAGGTGAAATTCAATGAAGAAGAAGGATTTTATGGAAACAAAAACCATGAGGCTCCGGAGGATGTGACTTCATTACCTATGGATTGGATGCGGGTTAATGATGCTCTAATAAATGAAGTACATGGAGAGAGCGAATCGTCTGAAACCAGAGTGGAAGATGAGGCACATGCGGAGCAAGATCAGAATTATGTTGAAGAAGAAGCGAATGATGGTGAGGGAGAACCTGAGCCAACAGTACCCCTAATAAGAGGTACAAGACAAAGGCGACAACGTGTTTACTATGGCTACAACAACTCTGCCATGCTCCAAGGGGAGTCTAGTGCGAGTAATCTTCCTTGTGTGATAAGAGAATATCTTGAGCGTACGGCGAGCTTAGATCTCGATCCTATTGGCGACAACACTCTCTTATGACAAGGGGGAGATAATACTCAAACTAGCACTATCACATATCCTATTGAGCATTTTTGTTCGTTGACATCCTTACCTATGGAGCATGAAGCGTTTCTTGGAAGAATCAGCAAGGGGTCCATACCTAACTCATATGAAGAAGCGTGTAAGAATGGAGTATGGGTAAAAGCCATGGAAGAGGAAATGAAGTCGATGAAAAAGAACCACACTTGGTACTTGACCGAACTACCAAAGGATAAGAGATCACTCATTACAATCCTTGAGTCAAAAGCAGAAAGAGATAAAGAAAGTTCTAAAAACACTAAACAGAGAGAATTTTTCGGAAATACAAGAGAGAGTTTGTGAGGCTAACAGTTTGTTTATGCTTTCTCAGGTACTCGCTCTTCAAGACCCAAATCCAAACAACTACCAAGCAGAAAGAGAGTGTCTAGAGAAATTCACTATACGAAGGAGGATAGAGGAGGAATATTTTAAGCAACGATCTAGAATCAGCTGGCTCAGTTCTGGGGAACTTAACACTAGCTACTTCCACAAAATCACAATTGCTATGAATGCTTTCAATATAATCCATAGCTTAACTGGAATGGATGGCTGGGAAGCTTCTAATGCTGCTGACATGGGAATCCTTGCAACTGCTCACTTTAGAAGTATACTAGGGCCGACCAGAGTTTGGACATTGAGTAACTCACTTTCATTGGTTGCGACTCTCACCAGATACACTTGCTCAGCAACAGAAGCTGTTTTGTTTGGAAAAATTCCATCTGAAGAGGAAATATCAAAAGTAGTGTTCAGGTTAAATCCAAACAAAAGCTCTGGACCGGATGGAATATCCTCAGGGTTCTACAAATCATCCTGGACATTGTTTGGGGTTGAGGCTACTAATGCAATCATGAAATTCTTCACTATGACATACCTGCTTTACACTACCAACTCAACCATTCTCACTCTCATCCCAAAGTTCCCTGGTGCTACCATTATCAAAGACTACAGACCTATCTCCTATTGTAACACTCTCTATAAAGTGATGTCTAAGCTCCTAGTTGGGAAACTCAAACATATTCTCCCAAAACTCATACTGCCAAACCAGACCGCGTTCATAAGAGGGAGACTTCTACTGGAAAACTGCCTCCTAGCTTCTGAGATAGTTAACGGATACCATAGCAACATAGGGCAGAAAAGGCTTACACTAAAGGTTGACATTGCTAAGGCGTTCGACTCTCTGAATTGGAATTTTCTCATTACATGTCTTACTGCTCTAAACCTCCCAGAAGTGTATATCAAATGGATTACACAATGTATGACAACTACCTCTTACACGATTGGCATAAATGGCATGCTTCATGGATAATTTAAAGGAACAAGAGGGCTAAGGTAAGGAGTTCCTCTTTCTCCCTACCTATTTGGGCTAGCTATGAATATATTATCTCAAATGCTGAATGGCGCAGCTCACCAAGGCTCTTTTGGCTATCATTAGAAATGTAAGGAGCCGGGACTAACTCACATCTGTTTCGCGGATGACCTTCTTATCTTTTGTGATGGCTCTCTAAACTCGATTCAAGGAATTCTCAAAGTGTTGGAAGACTTCAAAAATCTCTCTGGTTTAAGCATCAGCCCGGAAAAATCATGCTTCTTCTCTTATGGCCTTACAGATTTAGAGATCTCAAACATTCAGATGCAGTCTTGAATTCCCCTAGGCTCCCTCTCCATCTGATACCTAGGACTACCACTCTGCACAAAAAAGCTTACCATCATCAACTGTGAGCCTCTACTACAAAAAGTCAGATGCAAGATCACATCTTGGACAGAAAAATACCTTTCATTTTCTGGCAGACAGGTCCTCATTAGTACAGTGATCTCAGGGATAACAAGCTTCTGGTGCAGCGCTTTCATCCTTCCGAAGAAGTGTATTAAACAGATAAATTCTATGTGTAGGAATGACCAAGGCATCATCCTCTTCTTCTCCAAGTACAAGCTGGTCCATGATCACATCACATTGCATGCACACTGTATCTGATATTTGGCTCAAAATGTGCAAGGAGATGTGAAGTATGAAAAGGATTCATGCATTGAAAAATTCAGGGTATTTGGTCATGCTTATACTAAAAGCGAGTTCAACATAGAGTATGCTGAGTTTAGGAATAGGAGTCCTAAAGCCAGTGCATATCTGGAAAAGAATATAGAGCTAGATAAATGGGCGAGATGCCATTTTAAAGGAGGAGAGTACAACTTAAACACTAGCAATTCTGCGGAATTATTGAATAATGTGTTCAAGAAAGCGAGGAAATACTCTCTATTACCTTTCATTGATGCTATAATTGAAAAAATTTGTGAATGTTTTAAAAACCATACAAATGAATTTGGTTTATTGTCAAGGAAAAAATTGGTGGCTTATATGGAGAATGTAGTGCAAACATGATGTGTTAGTGCTAGCCACGTAGATGTGATAGAGCAAAGTGGCTATCACCTTGAATACATAGTTATTTATAAGGATGGGATCAATTATTTGGTGGATTTGAAGGAGAAAAGTTGGTCTAGTAGATGTTTTGATATAGATAAGTATATGTGTATCCATGCACTAGCCGCACTTAGGACATTCACGATAAAGCCAGAAAGAACAACGAGTATCCAAGTAGAAAACCCCTGCTCCAAATATTTCTTGATTGAAACATGGGCATTGGCCTATTGCAGGACGATTTATATAGTGCTGCATGAGTCTCTTTGGATTATTCCATCTGAACTAAAAGAAATGTTTGACTTACAGCCCGATTACACAATAAAATCGGGAAGGAAAAAATCTGGTTTCCATCCACCGGAGAGCGTCTCTCGAAGAGAAAAAGGCATAAAAAGCATGTGACTGACATCAAATAGATATATGGTTTCAGTGTGAATGTACTTATGAGCAAGCAAGAGAAAGCATAAGTACTTTTTATTTTATTTTCATTTTTAGTATACTTAATTGTGATTTCCTATTTGTACAATTAAGAACATGTATATGTGATTCTCGAATTTTTACAACCAGAGTCAAGTAAGAATAGCTGAGAACATGTACAATTTTTTTTTTTTTTTGAGTTTCGGATTTTTTCAACGAGGGTCAAATAAGTCCAAGTACATATGTCCAACTTAGGTAAAGTGAGGCCACCTACATATGTGAAACATTGGTCAAACAAATCATTTATTACTCAACAATAAAACATTTAAAATCTTTGAATAATTATTTATATTAGCGAAATTCACATTGAACTCTCATTTAGTATGGAATAAAAATGTAAATGGTGATCTCGTTTGATGCAAAAAAAAAATTATTATTTCATAAAAACTTTTATATGAAAGTTTTTTTAAATGATATGTAACAGTATTAACTATTGTGGCCAAGTGAAATAAAATAATATACATTAAAATCCAACATAAAAAAATGTTGAAAACACAAATGTCCAACTAAGAGGATAAATGGCCAACAATAAAGCTTCAGACAACTTGAACTTATGGCCCAAATTAAAATATGTGTGTCTAATGGAATTAACTAAATTTAGATATTTTTATTTTTAAATTTATCTTTTAATTTAAATATTTGGAAATATTCTTCTTCTCTCTTATTTTCTTCACGCACACAACTTCTTCGAATTTTAGAGAGAGAAAGGAAAGGCAATTTTCAGAGAGAGATTTTCCAAATTCAGCAAATAGGTTGGAGATTTCTGGTTTTTTTTCAAAATCAACAAAGGTTAGTGTACTTCTTAAAATTAATCAAAATGTAGAGTTAAATAAAATTAAGTTTATGCAATTTGGGAATTAGAGTTCTGGAGTTTTAATTTATCAAAATTTACTTATCTTTAGATAGTTTCAGAAGTTGTAGGTTAAGTTTACTTAACAACAATTTAAGTGTTTTATTTGCAAATTGATGTTTGTATTTGGGAATTTTTGGAATTAATCTAAATTCACACTTCTTGGTTCAATTTTTAAACGTGATTTTCCTTTTCAATTTGCATTTTCTTGTTGTTAGGTTTGCATAGAGATTTGAGAGGGATCCTTGGTACGAGGTGATGAAGAAGATAGAGAAAGAAGATAATATGTGTACCTTAATTTTGGATGGTAACTTTGGGATTCCCCCTCGAAAATTTCCATATGGTGGTACAATCATCAATGAGATCTACACCGAAAAACAGATGAAATGCAAGAAATTCTTTACTTGCAATGTGTTTAAGGTTATGTACTTCTTAGTGCGACTTTCTCGAACGCCAGAGTTACCAAATACTTATTCCCAAATGCCAGCATTATGTTAATTTATTTATCAAACAATTTTCTTTAATTGAAAAATATGGCTAAAGTCTAAAAATCATAAAACTACAATGTCTACCAAATTACCCGATCCAACTCACCTAAATTCCCCAGTCGACTCAATCCAATACTTAATTTGTATAAAGAAAATTTGAAAAAGGAGCTATTTTCTCCTTTTTGATCTCATCATAAAAATAAATGTGTTTGATCTCATTTTTGTGGCTACCATGAAAGAGAGAAAGAGAGAGGCTGAGTGTGGCTGAAAGAGATAAAGAAGGCTGCGAAAGAGTTATAGACAGATCTAACAGGTTGAGATAGATCAGATGTTAGACCTATCAAATCGTTTCTTATGATAATGAAAATTTGGATGTTATAGGTAACTCTCAGATCTAGATGCAACAGTTTTGGATATTGATTTGAGGAGTTATTCTAAAAGGTATTCATATTTTCGTTAAGTATTCTATCAAAGCCATGATTTAGACCGATGTGAATTCAAATCGAGATCGTGAGTTCATCTTTGGTCTGATCGTCACAGAAGTTGAAGGATAACTTTACGACATATAGTGGTTGATATTCAATGGTGTGATTTATAAGTGAACGATAAGATTTCAACTCGTGATTCCATATTTCAAGCTAAGAATTATGTTATAACATTCTGATCCCCGTAAATTTGGATTATGGTGTTAAGACCCATTAAACCCCATTAAGCCCATATCCTAATATAATGAGAAGACATATAAACAGAATATTAGGGTTTTAATCTTTATTCTTGTACCACTCTGATCATGAGAGAGTGGGAGAGGTGATGAAAAAAGAAAAATAAAAGAGAAGGAGAGAAAGAAAAATCAGGAGAAAACATATCCGACCAGTTTTGAGAGAAGCAAAAAACGGAGGGCTATATCAAAGAATTTGCTTGTAAAATTTGATGAAGAGATGAAATATATCAATAGCTAGTTATAGCCGCAAGTGGATTATAACTAGAAGCTCTGATAATAAAGTTATTGATGTTCTGTTGAGGAGGATGTCTGCAAATCAGAATTTTTCATTATCCAACTTCAAGAGCCGTTTCCTGGTGAATGTAAGGAGCTAGAAGACTATCAACACATCAATGAAAATCTCTGGATGTCAGCTTTCCATAGCCGATGTAAGATCAAGATTTCGATCTAAATAGCGTCTTTAATCGGTGTTTAAAGATGACAGCTGGTATGACCATATTTCAGAAAACCCCTAGTTGCTATATTCGGAAACTCTAATTTCTATTTTTGGGATTTTCTATTTTTATAAAGTTTCTAATATATGATTTTTTTTAGTAAAGGAAATTCTAGAAAAGGAAAGTTTATAAGGAGAAAACTTTCGGGATAGTAAAACATTATTTGTCTATGTCGTCTAATGGCTAAGGTGTGGGATAACCACGCATTTTCATATTCTGGCTTAAATTCTTCTATGATTATTTAATGTCTGAATGTGTATTTTCTCTTTGATTGAGTTTTGTTTTTTATGTTAAACCAGATGTAAGATATTTAGATCATTTTACGTATTGTTTGACACACATGTTGGTGTGCTAGTGATGTGATATATTTGTAGAACTGTACTAGGGGACTTGGTACCAGAGTCATGTGTGCGGGAGGTTACGGTTGGTAAGTTGTTTTTTTTGTCGTAGCCCTAAGATCGATAAATCGTCCATTGGGCAGTGTGTCAGGGCACTATTCTCAAAAATAAGCCTTCATGGAGGGCGGACAAACACTTTGTTGAAATTATAAGTTTAAAGAGATTGAAGAATGTTTAGAGACTAAGAGTGAGAATAGCAAGAGATTATGAAAGTTTGTATGTATTTTATTCTCTTAGTCTTACAAATCTTTACAAGAGGTTACACATATATTTATAGACATTTGAATGAGAGGAGGTGCAGAAGAAGAGAGGAATGGCGTGAAGAAGGAAGAGGAGAAGAGAGGTTTTGCGTGAAGAAGAGAGGAGGGAGCAGCTCACCTACTCCAACAGTATTGCACTCCATGCCTCTCTCTGGCGCCCCATGCTTGTGCCCATGCCTCTCCTTGCTTCCTTACTTAGTTTAGTTAGTTCATCTAGTTGAGATCCAACAACTTCCTTTTCTTCTAGTTCCTTCTTAACTTGTTCTCTTCCTAGTTCCTTTTCAACCAGTTTTCTCTTTTCCCTCCTTCTCTTGTGTTTGAATTCTTCTTCTTGAGATCACATATTTCAACACTCCCCCTCAAGATTGGTCGGTGGAGATCCTTAAGACCGATCTTGCCATGAATGTGATCACAAGTAATAGTTGAAGTTGCCTTAGTGAAGATATCAGCTAATTGATCCTTGCTTGCTACAAAGGCGGTTTTGATAATTCCTTCTTGTATCTTCCCTCTCACAAAATGGCAATCAACTTCTATGTGCTTGGTTCTTTCATGAAATACCGGATTTGATGCTATATGCATTGCAGCTTGATTATCACAATACAACAGCATTTCTTCATCTCCCTGGATTCCAAGGTCTTTTAGAAGCGATTTTATCCATATCAACTCCTTTGTCAATTCTTTCATGGCTCTGTACTCTGCTTCAGCACTTGATAAGGCTATGACCTTCTGTTTTTTGCTCCTCCAGGTTACTAGATTTCCTCCCACAAATGTGCAAAAACCAGATGTGGACTTTCTATCCTTTTTATCTCCAGCCCAATCCGCATCACAATAACCTTGGACCTTTGTGTTCCCATTAACATGCATCCATACACCTTTTCCAGGGCTATTCTTTAGGTACCTTAGCAACCTCTCAATCATGTTCCAATGTTGTGAGGTTGGCTTTTGCATATGCTGGCTCACACGGTTTACTGCAAAGCAGATGTCAGGTCTTGTAATGGTAAGATAGATAAGTTTGCCCACCATCCTTTGGTATCTTTTAATGTTCTCCAAAGGCTCCCCCTCAGGACTATCTTGGTATCCTTCTTCTATTGGAGTTTTGGCCGGCTTGGATCCTAACTTCCCGGTTTCTTCCAAGAGATCCAGCACATATTTCCTTTGAGATATGAACATTCCATCTCCAAATCGTGTCATCTCAATCCCTAGGAAGTACTTGAGCTCCCCATAGACTTGAGTATATCCTTTTGCTACCAGCCTTGCTTTGTACCTTTCTATTTCCCCATCACTTGTGTATTTAATTGTATACACCCATCTACTCCCAACCGACTTCTTATCCTTTGGTAAGTCGGTTAAGTACCAAGTATTATTCCTTTCCATGGACTTCATTTCCTCTTCCATGGCTTTCACCCATACTTCACTCTCACATGCTTCTTCATATGAGCTAGGAATGTATTCCTTGCTGATTTTTGTGAGAAACACTTCATGCTCCATGGGTAATGTCGCCAAGGAACAGAAATGCTCAATGGGATATGTGATAATACTAGTTTGAGTGTGATCTCCTCCTTGTGATATGAGAGTGCTGTCGCCAATAGGATCGAGATCTAAGCTCGCCGTACGCTCAGGACACTCTCTTATCACACAAGGAAAAATACTCGTACTAGACTCTCCTTGGAGCATAGCAGAATTGTTATAGCCATAAAAGACACGTTGTCGCCTCTGTCTTGTACTTCTTCTTAGAGGTATGGTTGGCTCCTGTCCTTCTTCAGCATCCGCTCCCTCTTCATCCAAATTCTGATCCACTTCCTCATGTGCATTATCCGCACTATCTTGCTCTATGAAGTTCTCAGATGTTTCTTCTTGTACTTCTTCACATAGGCTTGGCGTTTCATCAAACACCATCCAGTCCATGGATGAATAGATCATTCCTTTAGAAGCATCATGATCCTTAGCCCCATAGAAACTCTCTTGTTCATTAAACCTTACTTCTCTAGACACATACACTCTTCTTGTTTCCGGATTGTAGACCTTGTAGCCCTTTTGTGTTGGTGAATATCCAATGAACACACACCTCATGCTTCGAGGTTCAAGTTTGCTTCTGTGTCCTTCTGGTAAAAACATGAAGCATGTGCATCCAAACGTTTTGATATGATTTAAGCTTGGTTTCTTCTTGTACAACACTTCAAATGGGGACTTATCATCCAGATTTTTGGTTGGAAGTCGGTTGATTAAGTAGCTTGATGTCATTACGGCATCTCCCCAATGGAACTTTGGTACTCTTTTGGCAATCATGAGAGTCCTTGCTACTTCCATTAGGTGTCTATTCTTCCTTTCAGCTATCCCGTTCTGCTGAGGAGTGTATGCACACGATGTTTGATGAATGATGCCAAAGTTGTTGAGCAACTCTTTGAATCGTTTACTCACATATTCACCTCCATTATCACTACGCAATACTTTGATCTTTGTTTTGAATTGGGTAGAGATATAGTTAATGAAGTTGGTGAAGGCTTCATACACTTGATCTTTGGTATGTAGAAGAGTGATCCATGTATATCTTGAGTAGTCATCAATGAATGAAACAAAATATTTATATTGATCTCTTGAATTACATGGTGAGGTCCATACATCCGAGTGTACAATGCCAAACGCTTCATCACAAGTTGTAGATGAAGTAGGAAAAGCTTGTCTACAATGCTTCCCTAGTACACACGCCTCACACACTACTTCTTCTTGGATGAGATTGGGTAAGACCATCTTGAGGACTGCTGAACTTGGATGTCCTAGCCTTCCATGCCATAATGGGCTATCTTCAATCTCTTTCCTCCCAAAAAACTTTGCATCTGCCTTCATTCCAAGAGTCATTGGTTCCTCTTGTTTATTTGATTCCAAGATATACACACCATCTTCTACCTTCCCTTCTCCGAGCACATGGTTTGTTTTAGGGTCCTGAAACTTAACAAAGTCAGTCCCAAACACAGCCACACACTCCAAATCCTTTGTAGCTTTATTAACGGATAAAAGATTAGATGAGAAGTTAGGCATGTATAATGCTTTTGTTTCCCTTTTAAAAAGCTCTAACTCTCCTATCCCTTTAATTGGAACTGAGCTTCCATTGGCTACTTGTACACTTCCATGGCATGGTTCAAGATTCTTTAACATATCTTGATCCTTGATCATGTGATGAGAAGCCCCTGAATCCACAATGATTCTAGTCTTCTTTATGGGTGTTTTAGAGCTGAAAAAACTCTTACCCGAATCTGTGAGTTTGGCTAGGCTCTTGATGAGAGCTTCAAACTCAGACCTTCTAACCAGTTCTTCAACAGGTTGTGCAATTCCCGTGAAGGCTCTAGGTCCATTCCCATTCTCCCTTAGCCGCTTAGGCCTCAAGTGTGGATGGAGGGTCCAACACTTCTCCTTAGTGTGTCCTTTCATCTTGCAATGCTCACACTCCAACGTCCTCTTGTCTCCAAATGTGAGATTCTTTCTTGCAAGATGTGCAGCTTCACTTGGTGCACGAAACAGGTCTCTAGACCCTTCTTCCCTTTGTATCATACCGCATACTTCCGCTAGACTTGGCAGATTCTCAAATCGAAGTATATACTTGATAAGATCCTTGTATGATGCATTGAGTGCCAAGAGAAGCCCAAACACTTGATCTTGGTCACGCCTTTCTCCTAACTCCTTGGGGTCTATAGTGTGTGGCCTCAAGATCTCCAACTCGGCCCATAAGCTTCTATACTCCCCAAACATTTCCTTGAATGACTTTTCCTCTTGTTGGAGCTCATTCAATGCCCTTTTCACCTCAAATATCCTTGATATGTTTGAGATGTTTCCATAAACTCCTTTGAGTATATCCCAAAGTTCCTTGGCGGTATCCGCATATGAGTAAGCCGCCAAGATAGTTGGTTCTAGTGAGCTTAGGAGAAGAGAAAGAGTGTATTGTTCTTCTTGCTCTTCCTTAGCTTCCTCCTTCTCATTTCTCACCGCCGCTTCTGTTCCTTCTTTTGGCTCAACATATTGCCAAAGTCCTCGGCCTCTAAGAGTAGTTTTGGTGGTTTTTGCCCAAAGGAGATAGTTGTTTCCCTTGAGCATAACCGAGATTGTTACCCTATTAGTCTCCATTTTCTAGTAATAATACACAATCTTAGTCCTTTCACAACTTGAAGATCCTATGATCTCAAGGATATTAATCTCAGAGTGAATAGAACTAAGGAAGGTGTATTGTTATAGATTAGAAGCCTTGTAGAGTATTAGAGGAATCAAGAAGAGAATAAGCGGTTTAGTAGATAACCTGCTCTGATACCATGTTGAAATTATAAGTTTAAAGAGATTGAAGAATGTTTAGAGACTAAGAGTGAGAATAGCAAGAGATTATGAAAGTTTGTATGTATTTTATTCTCTTAGTCTTACAAATCTTTACAAGAGGTTACACATATATTTATAGACATTTGAATGAGAGGAGGTGCAGAAGAAGAGAGGAATGGCGTGAAGAAGGAAGAGGAGAAGAGAGGTTTTGCGTGAAGAAGAGAGGAGGGAGCAGCTCACCTACTCCAACAGTATTGCACTCCATGCCTCTCTCTGGCGCCCCATGCTTGTGCCCATGCCTCTCCTTGCTTCCTTACTTAGTTTAGTTAGTTCATCTAGTTGAGATCCAACAACTTCCTTTTCTTCTAGTTCCTTCTTAACTTGTTCTCTTCCTAGTTCCTTTTCAACCAGTTTTCTCCTTTTCCCTCCTTCTCTTGTGTTTGAATTCTTCTTCTTGAGATCACATATTTCAACACACTTATCTCGAGTAGGGATCATTATTTATATTTTTTTGGGTGTTGTGTTTAGATCTAGACTGGCATGGTTGTGGTGTAAGCTGGGTTCGACTTGCGTGTTGCCCCTAGCATCTCATACCGCACTGAGTAACTCTCATGTTGCTCACTACTCTCTTCTCTTGCAGGTTAGTTAGAAAAGTTTTTGGTGGGATCTGAAGGTCCACTCGTTGACTAAGATCGTGCTAAGAACCGGGTATCACATCTGTATTTTCTATCATGTTTCCCAGTATAGGTTAAATGTGGTTTTGTTGTTGTTTTATATCATAGTAAAATATGACCATAAAACAAATACTAAGAGTTTCCTATAGGTTTTTGGATATTTTCGTGGCCCCCTTGAGAGATAGAAAGAGAGAGGCTGAATGTGTCTGAAAGAGATAAAGAAGCTTACGGAGAATTTACAGACATATTTGATATGTTGAGATAGACCAGAGGTTAGACCTATTAAATCGTTTCCTATTATTTTTGAAATATGTGATCTCTATGATAGAAGAATTCAAATCTAAGAGAAGGAGGGAAAGGAAACCTAGTTCACAAGGAACTAGAAGAAGTCTTGGTTAGGATGTAACTAGAAGAAAGGAAGCTGTTACATACTAACTAGAAGACTAACTAAGTGGAAAAGAGGAAGCAAAGGAGAGCATGGGGCGCCAGAACCAGGGCATGGGCACAAGCATGGAGGCGTCAGCAGCAGGGTATGGGCGCAGCTTGAACAGGAGTCAAACAATGAGCTGCTCCCTTCCCTCCTCTCTTCTTCATGCAAACTCCTCTCTTCTCTCCTTCCTTCTTCTGCGCCTCTTCTCTTCTTCTCTATGTAAAAACTCTATAAATACATGTAAAATGATGTAAAGAAAGGTGTGAATAAGAGAATAAGAAGATTAAAAGAGTAAAAGGAAGCTTTGCTTATCTCCCTAAAGGCGCCAGTGGAGCTTTAGCTCTCCGGCGCCATGCTTCTTCTTAGTTCATCTTATTTCATCAACCATTATAATTCTCACTCTCATCATCATTCTTATCATCATTCTCAAACAATAATCCCTCATTATATCAATACTCACGCCACCATCATCATCCTAAACATTCTCTAAATATCCAAACCTTAAACTCCTTATTATTTTCATGCCACAACTATCACTCTCTCAACTATCCCTAAGCCTTCATATTCTTAATTTCAACATGGTATCAGAGCAAGTTGAGTGATCTAGCGCCTAATCTCTTGTTATTCTTCGAGCTCTCTACAAAGTCTTCTAATCTATAACCATACACTTTCTTAGTTCTATTCACTCTGAGATTAATATCCTTGAGATCATAAGATCTTCAAGTTGTGAACGGACTAAGGGTGTGTATTGTTACTAGAAAATGATGACAAATTGAGGGAGATTTCGTTGGGCTCTCCTTGGCTCCTTGCCTTGAGGAACTCGTTTTTCTTTTATTAAACACATGAGAGAGAGATTTTCTGGGGTAATTTGTTCCTCCCATGCGTTTTTAATAGGGTGTGTGTGAGAGAGTAAATATCTTTCTTTGTGGTTCTTGTGTGTGGAGTCTAGATCCACATACAAAACTTTGAAAAGGGGTTGTATCAATATCAATTCCTTGGTGATCCTCTTTGGAAACAAGATCCAGAGGATTTTTTAAGAATCATCCATCCGTGAAGAAGCTTGTCATGGTGTGATGATTTTTTGGCATGTATGGCGTGGGAAATAAGGCATCTAGGAGATGAAGAATGTTTTTGGCGTGATGGTTTAGAAGAGGAGAAGGCTGGAGGTGACCTTAAATGGTGATCCAAGCAAGCTCCAAAGAAGAGGAAGCATTAAACCGGCTGTACAAAAAACAGTCAAAGAAAGTGTGAATCTAGTTCACATAAGACTTCAAGGAAAATATGAGACAGCTCATAGTAAAACTTGGAGAAAAGGAGAAGCTTACCTTGGAAAGAGCAAGCTGAGGAAGGTTTAATCCCGAAAGAGACTTGCGGAAGAGAAGTGACAAGAGGAGTTCACATCTTTAACCCGGAAGAGACTTGCGGAAGAACGTGACAAGAGGAGTTCACGTAGAAGACTTGCATGAAACAGAGATGAAGCACAAGGCTGAGATGTTTCCTGCAAAGAAAAGGAAGTGGTCAATATTTTTTGATCAAAGAGACACAGTTGATAAGAGGAAAATCAATTGTGGAAAAGTGATAGAAGAGGCGGTGAAGAGATAGTAAGCAATGTTTTTGGATGGGCTTGTGTTGTGATTCTTGAGAGTGTGATTCCAGTTATGGTGATTGGAAACTCACATTCGCTTGTAACTTCAAGCGTTAAGGAGGAGAAGAGTAAGGCTGCTGAGAGAGGTGAAACCTCAGAGGAAGAGGTTAAGAGCGATTGTTGCTCTGAGAAGAAGAAGAGCAACAGCGACTCAGTGAAGCTCTTGGCGAATTCTCAGCCTCAGTAACAGGCGAATCAAACTCTGCAAGACTCATTTCCAAGAAGTTCATGACTCCAAAACCAATCTCATAGGCTAATGCTATCTTTCATTGGTGAATCTTTCAACAAGCGGAAGATTCAGATGGTCCAAGAAGTAGTTGCTCCAAGGTATTGATTAAATGGTGCTTATGGAGGGTCATATTCTTCCACATGGTCTTCATCCTCTCTTGAGGCCGAATCACTTGATCCAGGTGGTCTTGAGAGAGTGGTGATCATACTCAACCATGTGGCGATCCAAGCGGAGCAATCTACAAGAGGAAGCTTGTATAGGCTCAAGCAAGCTATTCATGGTGGTGTTATGTGGAGGCAGATGATGTCCTTTGCGGCCTAATCCAAAATGGCTAGCAGACGAAAGCTTGTCCTATTTGGCAAGTGGGATAGATAGTCCAAGAGGAGGCGGCATCATTGGCATAATCAAGCTTAGTGCTCTTTCCTTTGCAAGAGTGGTCCCTTGGCAATGGGCTAGTCTTGAAGGGAAGTGTTGAAGAAGCGGTGAGCTCCAAATTATGCAACGGTCTTCCTTGTCAAGTTTGGTTCTTCCCATACTCGAACCAAGCTTGAGGGGGAGTGTTGAAGAAGACCGTTGAAGCACCAAGTTAGGTGATGGTCCAAGAAGAAGAGGACTATCACATTGTACCATGGATAGGTGTGGCATTCCGAGAGGAAGCCGGGAGAGTCTTATGATAAGTACGATAAGAGCGGATGGCTCTTTGAAGAATCAAGATCAAATCTATGAAGGGTTGAAGCCAAGATTGATCTTGATAGATGGAGTGTGAGGCTCAGACCAAGAGGCATTCACCTAGGCAGCTGTGGAACGGTAAACAAGGCAACAAGGAACTCTAAGCACCATATGAGGAGACAATGGCGAGAGGAAGCCGGGAGACACATATGAGTAGCTATGGATGATGTTGTAAGGAAACCGAAGGAGAAACCACCTTTCAGACCTTATTAGGTGTGGTGATCCGAGAAGCAGCGGGAAGTGGCATCCAACGGATAGAGTATACTCCCAAGAGTCATCAAGAGGAAGCCAATGATAATGTGAGTATTCTGTGAGCTAGAAGATGTCATCCGAGGAGCTTGAAGTCAAGATTAAGTTTGAGACAAGAAGCCCGAGGAGACATGATCCGAGTGAAGGTTAGAGAAGACAAAGCCTAATCCGCAAGAAAGAGTAATGGCCATAGGAAAGGAAGCCGTGGTCTCATTGGGGTTAGGAGTCATCAAAACCGTCTTTGGAGCAAGCAAGGATCAGCTAGCGGATATCGTTATCATGGCATCATCTTCTATCATTGAGGATCACGTACATGGCAAGATTGGCCTTAAGGACACCTACCGACCAATCTTGAGGGGGAGTGTTGAAATATGTGATCTCTATGATAGAAGAATTCAAATCTAAGAGAAGGAGGGAAAGGAAACCTAGTTCACAAGGAACTAGAAGAAGTCTTGGTTAGGATGTAACTAGAAGAAAGGAAGCTGTTACATACTAACTAGAAGACTAACTAAGTGGAAAAGAGGAAGCAAAGGAGAGCATGGGGCGCCAGAACCAGGGCATGGGCACAAGCATGGAGGCGTCAGCAGCAGGGTATGGGCGCAGCTTGAACAGGAGTCAAACAGTGAGCTGCTCCCTTCCCTCCTCTCTTCTTCATGCAAACTCCTCTCTTCTCTCCTTCCTTCTTCTGCGCCTCTTCTCTTCTTCTCTATGTAAAAACTCTATAAATACATGTAAAGTGATGTAAAGAAAGGTGTGAATAAGAGAATAAGAAGATTAAAAGAGTAAAAGGAAGCTTTGCTTATCTCCCTAAAGGCGCCAGTGGAGCTTTAGCTCTCCGGCGCCATGCTTCTTCTTAGTTCATCTTATTTCATCAACCATTATAATTCTCACTCTCATCATCATTCTTATCATCATTCTCAAACAATAATCCCTCATTATATCAATACTCACGCCACCATCATCATCCTAAACATTCTCTAAATATCCAAACCTTAAACTCCTTATTATTTTCATGCCACAACTATCACTCTCTCAACTATCCCTAAGCCTTCATATTCTTAATTTCAACAATTATAACAAAATTTTGTGACATTGTAGTTAACTCTTAGATCTAAATGTACCAGTTTTTGGATGTTGATTTGAATTGTTATTCTAAAAGTTATTCATGTTTTCGTGAAATATTCTTTTAAGACGCGATTTAGACCTACATGAATTCAAAGCGAGATTGTGAGTTCATCCTTATCTGATCGTCACAAATTTTGAGGATACCATCATGACATCTAGGGGTTGATAATAAATGATGCGATTTGATTGTGCACTGTTAGATTTCAATTCGTGATTTCATCTTTCTGGTTAAGAACTTTGTATTTCTCTACATGTTTCCCAGTTTGGGTTAAATGTGGTTTTGTTGTTGTTTTTGGTCATATGATGAGTAAAAGAGGGTGTGTTATAATGATGTAACCATGAAACAAATACTAAGAGTCTCCTAAAAAGGAAAGTATCATATGAGGGATGTTTAGTAGAGAAACCATGTGTAAGGTGAGTCCATGGCCATGAGATTAGCTGTGGGATTTTGAATGTATTAACATGTTTTCCTATGCAGAGGCCATCATATGAGAATCTATAGCATATTATTGATTGGATGAATGATATTGGTTTATATGTTTTTATATTCATTTTTCTGTGTGTGTATAACTTATATATGGGAGGATTGTTTCACTAAATATTTATTAAATACTTATGCATATTTTCGTTATGATGCAGAAAAAGAAAATGTGATCGTGGAATTATTTCAAAGAGAATAAGATGATTTAGGACTCAATTTCTAGAATTATTAATATTTATGAGAATATTATTTACTTTGAAAATGGGTGTGGTCGTTTTCATGATGATGATGATGACCAACAACTCAGTCACATAAGATGTTATTTGGTCCATCTGAGTACGCAAAGGATTGTAAGATAGAAACTTGGTATTGTGTGAAGAGAACGGTGGAATATATTGAGGAAAATATTCTAGCATAAATGATGTGGTTCACATCTCATGATGAGTTTATGCATGTATTCCACATGTCAAGGGAGCCAAATCACATGAGTCAAGGCTTGTGGATGCTTCTGCTTCCCACATCTTATACGGATAGCATGAAGAAAGTTCGGTTAATGGAGTGTATATTAGGTATTCTTTGAAAGAGCATGCACTGTTAACCAGATTTAATTGGGATGAATACCTTAAAGATGTAAGAATAGGAAGTTTTAGGTTTGTTCGAAGAATGTTTGGAAAGTTCAAACATATTAAAGTGAAAGATGTGGAAGAAAGATGTGGAAGTGTATATTAGGTATTCATAAAATCTCTATAGATAGTAAGAAAATGAGCATCTTGTATTTCTTATGCAAGATAATATATCAAATTACCACATGTTTCTTGTCGGAAAATTTAAAGGAGGGAGAGGATTGGAGTTGAGTTCAGCGGAGAGTTCACCAGCGTTAGGGATTTTGAGTTCAAATATTTTTATTTTTACGATGAAATAAAAAAAATGGAAAATAGTTAAATTTCAATTTTTCTCAAATTCTGTATTGGAAATTGGGTGAGTTAAATCCTGACATTTAGAAGACATTGTATTTTTATGGTTTTTCATAGGATTTTTAGATTTTAACCATATTTATTTAATTAAAAATAGCTAGATAAATAAATTAAGATGACACTAGCATTTGGAAATAAGTACTTGGAAACTATGTCAATTCAAAAACTCCACTCCCTAAAAAAGGATTTGTGTCAAGTTTCAATACATGAACCAATATTTTTAAATTTAGAAAAATTTTAGTTAGTTTTTAATAAAATAATACCACAATAAATTTACTAATATTATGTGAAGGTGAAACATATACTTTTAAACTAAACACATTAACAAACAAAAACCATAGGTTGATTATTTAAATAAGAAAACAAATACATTATGTTAAAAGAAAAAAAGATTGTATAAATTGTACTTCGAAATTGCACAAAAAACCTTCATTAAAATGCATAAGAAATTAAAAAAAACGAAATTTAGCACAGACTGTCAGACTACATTCGTATTTAGTTAATTATGTAAACTATTTTCTGCCGGGTTTGGATTTTTAAACCATTTTAGTTATATTAAAATTATTGGAAAAATGCATTAAAAATAATCGTCTTCCTTTATGACGCATGCGAAAAATATTTCAAACATTTCAAATTTATTATTTCAGCTCATTCTTATAATAATGTCTTGATAATTTATTCATATTTTTGTTTAAAAAGGCATAAAAAAATCTAGAAAATAAAATAAAATAGATAAACAGGGGCATGACTAACAATGATAAGTTAGATTCCGAGCATTCACGGGTCGAAGTAAAAAGGCTGACAAATAAGAGTAACACAAATAATTACACGACCCTTAATTCGTTTCTATTCTCACACTTTCTGCCAAACCTTATTTATAATAGAGATCTCTTATATCTACATCTATAAATCCGTGACGTTTTCAATTTTTTTTTTTTTTGGTATTTTAAGAATTTCATTACTATATAAAAATCTCTATATATTTATACTATTATATAGGAAAGAGTATACGTTATATGGCTCAATTCACGAGGCCCCCGCAAGTTACATCATCGACAATTATATCCAATTAATAGAGAGAGAACGTACATCAGCATAAATAATTATGGACGTTGACGAAAACAAAATTTATAGCCTCGTACGTTCCTAGATTATTTCAGTTATTTTCTTTAGTGGACTCAATACTATAATTATTGCTGTTCTTTTATAAACCTGGGTTTAATAACCATACTCAAACCCGAGCTTGAGTCCGACTCGAAATAAGCCGCTCGATTGGGTATCTACTATCTAGAATAAGCAGATCGATTGAGTATAAATATTTGATCAGGTATAAATATTTTACTGATCATATTCTATACACAAAACACTTGATTTTCATCTGAATCCATCCTAAAATGTATATCCATAGGCTTTTTAGTTTTCTTTCTTTTCGTTTCCATTTTCTAATATTGTGACAATAATATATGTCAATTTCATAATGTTAGATTAGATCAATTACATAAACTATCTACTTATGAATTTGGTATTTTGATAACTCTTGTTTTCTATTATTAATTACTACAATTAATTTGTTTAGTTTGATACTCTATCTAGATTTAATGAGTTTAGATTGATAAATAATTACTGATATGGATTGATTGTTTTTAAAAAAAAACAATTTGGTGCAAATTTTATTTGAGTTTCAGATATACCCAAAACTAACAAATATTTACATAAAACCGATCTAAAATCCTAAGATAATCGAACGGGTAATATACATCTACACTCGAAAATCCAAACATCAAACATACTCAATCTGAACCCAACTGCGCAAATATAGCTCTACGTACTCTTAAAATAATATTTTAATATAGAAAGCATATTAACAAGGAAATTGTTTATTTTAATTACATACAACTTCTACGAAGATTAACACAAAAAAATCAAGTTTGACAAATTGTAAGTCGTATCGGTAGACTTTCCTAGGTAAGGGTCCATAGGTAACATGTTGCATTCACCTATATCAATATATATTTGGTTTCTTTTAATGAATTGTGCTTGCTAATTACTTTCGTTTATGAGTGTCATACTGTCTAATTTTCTAGGTTGATACAATGTCATAACACAAACAAATATAACTATCCAGATCTTGTAGCTCATTTGGTTTGGGGGCTTAACTCCACCTCATGGGTTTAAGTCAAGGCTGAGATGAAGAAGAGGAAAAAAAAAAGAAAAAACGATATAACTTCAAATGAATGTGGAGTCTTTAACGACAACAAAAAATGAATGCGGAGTTAACAATAATTTTCTGGACACTAGTTAAAACTTAAAACGGTCATCTTCAACAGTTAATATTTTATAGTACTATTTATTAAATCAAAGAATAAAAATAATCTCTTAAAAATATATATATATATATATATATTT
Organism: Nasturtium officinale; assembly: GCA_963854855.1. Taxonomy (NCBI): domain Eukaryota; kingdom Viridiplantae; phylum Streptophyta; class Magnoliopsida; order Brassicales; family Brassicaceae; genus Nasturtium; species Nasturtium officinale. The sequence goes on from OY978500.1 coordinate 13,720,203, forward strand.
CCTGAAAATTCTATACACACATGTAAAAAAAAATCTGACATTATCAACAACTAAAATATCATTTCTTCATCGCAAAGTTATGTTGTCATATTACATTTATATATAAAAAAGAGAATTTATTCATCGCAAAATCAGTTTGCGTTTTCTTAAACATCTGGAAAATGTTATAAAACTAAAAATAGAATTTTGTGTGGTGGGAAGTCGTGTAAGGATAAATGATTCTTTACTGGCTTAAGTCTGACGAGTGAAGGAAGATGCAGAAGCAAAAAAACTTTGTAATTTATACACACAAAATCCATTTTATACTTCCATTAGTTTCCAAATCTATAAATGATAATTAATTATTTTCCTATTCCTTTACACAGAGGTCATATCACTCTTACATTACTCGATTAGCCTTGTTTAACGTTTAATGACGAGACTGAACAAACCTTTTCTATTATCCTCATTGTAATTTATAAGATAACACATGGGCTAGTACTTGGTATCATAGAAAACTGCGTATTTCCATTGGATTTATTATTTGACCATCTAATCGGTCAATATGTTTCAAATATTACATTATTCGAGTACCTTTAGTATTGTCCTATTTTACGAATAAAATATGCAACTCTAGCTCTTAACGGTGGTGACAATAAAATAGTTTTGTACTTTCATGACTTAATAAAATCATATGAAAATATGACTTAATTTCTTGTCATATTTATACATACATGTAGTTGTTGCATCAGACTGAGGTTATGAAAAATGTAATCTTGGAGCACTTCAACCTTGTTTGTGTGTGTGTTATTTAGCTTGTTGAGACAAATGAAATATGAGGAAATAACAAAATATTTATATAGTTGTTGCATTAAACTGAGGTTAGGAAATTTAATCGTGGAGCACTTCAACCTTGTTAGTTTGTGTGTGTTATTTAGCTTGTTTAGACACATGAAATATGAGAAAAAAACAAAATACAAAAAGATCCAAAGGAAAAAACACAAATGTGGGAAAGAGATATGAAATGAGGTCATCTGACACATAGATGAAATCCATAAATTTACTTACGTATAAAGATACGTTTAATTGGGGAAAGAGATAAGATCCATTTTCTCATTTTCTGGACCACTCTATAGTATAGATATAATTTGGGTGTACTGTTATATTCACGTATGATTTGATATGTAATCGAATGAGTAAAGCTCGTGTTCTTTATCAAAAAATAGAAAACTCCTTTGTGATTTAATTAATTTAAACAAAACTGAGACCTTTAAGAAAGTAAATCACACATATAAAATGTATCAATTCATCATTAACATTGAAAAATACATCGATATGGAGAAGAGATGAAGAACCCCATAAAGTGAAAACAAGCTAATAAATTTATATTTCTATATGATTCTTTAATGTCCATTTTCAAAATATAAAAAGGGAATAGAACACTTTTTTTTTAATGTAACTGGAATAATCTCAGACCAAAATATAAACTAATCCTACATGACTCCTACCAAAATTCAAGTTTCCTTTTTTATGTAACTGGAATAATCTCAGCCAAAATATAAACTGAACCTACACTCCTAAGAATAGTCAAGTTATTTTTTCACTAATTTTTTTTACATGTGATAAAATTGCATTAATTTTTTTGTCATAGAATTTTTTTTACAAGTGATAAAATTTGCAATTTGTTACCACCGCCGGTCAAATTTTCTATCTAAGCAAACTTCTCCACCGACTGAACTTTCAATATGTTGACCACCGCTGATTGGTTGGATGGAACAAATTATTCAATCTAAAAATATAATTTTCCAGATATTTCAAAAACAAACTGATCACTAGCAATATATTAGAAGCTTCCAATGCGGCAATAATAGTAATTGTTTAGTACGTAGTCAAACCCATTAAAAACTCTAAGGACGATGCTATGATTCTCTCATCACTTAACAATGAAACTTAGGCATTTAGCTAAAGTACTAAAGTAACTACGTGAAAAAAAAATGCAGATGTCATCATTGTTGTATAATATTATTAATAGTTAATAGGATACAAAGGTTCAAGGTGATAAACTGTCGGTTTAGGAGTTGGTATTGGTTCGAATTAAGTGATTAGACTGGATCACACATTTCCAAGAAAAGGAGATGGGCATGAGCCCATGAAATCGTCAAAGCTGTATATAACTAAAGTTGTTATAAACTTCAGAACAAAGTCGAAGTAGAGTATTCTTCTTTGAGAAACAAGAAATTGTGAAATGTCAAATGTGAACAAAAAAAAAACTCGCCAGCACCGACCCTTGAAAAAAAGGGAACTCACAAAAGTCTCGTGTTTAGTTGCTTCTAATTTGTAAGATCAATCAAATACAAACATGCATGAAAAAACAAGAAAGCCAAGATTGGAACCTACTAATTACGGTCGTATTAAAAACATTATTTATTACAATATAGAGTAAATATGAAGTCCTACGATTTGTATTGTCTATTATTCATAGTAGTTGTAGTGTTGTACTGTTAATAAATGGGTTGGCGACGATAAAATAGTGACAAAATTAATAAAATAGTGAATAAAGTGACAAATAAAACAATTTTGAAGCCAACCCTATGTAGAATTATATTACTTTGGAGAAGTTAATACATTTTTAAATATAATAGTACATATAATAGTTAATCAAACTCTCAAGAATTTTTAAAGTAATAAAAATCTGATGAAATATGAAAGCTTCAAAACTTTTTTTTGATGAAATAATGAATAAAAATGACAAATTAGAAAACAGTTTTGAAGCCAACCAAACAAATTCAAACTCTCCCAAATCCTAATTCTGTTTATGTACATTAACGTTTTAGAATTGTAAAGTCCAATACCGACAAATTAACATAACTATACCCAAACCAAAATTTTACTTCAAAATAAATATATATATATATATACTATTGTTGGTTGCTTAAAGTTAAGAAAATTAAATAACACACTTTATTGTGGGCACATGATTCCCCCTTAATGCCCTGTCGCTCACTCTTTATTATAAAAACCAATTAAATCTCTCTCTTTCTCTCTCTTTCTACTCAATACATTTCAGTGATTTCACTATTTCGAATTTACAACAAAAATACCAAAGCCTCATCACTTTTTCTTTCTCGACTATCATCAGAGTCTCCTAATACCTACTCTTTCTCTTTCTTAGTTCACATCTACAAAAAGCTTCAAAGTTCCCATCACCATACTCTCCCAAAAATGCAATTTTCAAGAAACTCGATCCTTAGGCAACTAAGTAAAAAAGAAACTTGGAGGTCAGCTTCCAAAAGGTGGACCTCAGGAGATAGCTCAACGGCTTTCACCGACGATACAAGCGGTTGTGGTGGTGGTTACTCTTCAATGGAAGGTCTCTATGGGGTTCATTCCGCTGGAGATACGGCGGCAAGAAGTAAGAGAGTGATGGTTATGGTGGATGAGACTTCAAGGTCTAAGCATGCTATGATGTGGGCTTTAACTCATTTAACTAATAAAGGAGATTTAGTGACTCTTCTTCATGTTGTGTCTCCTCATGATGAAGCTTCTCCTTCTTTGGTTCAATCTCTTGGTTCTCTTTGCAAAGCTTGTAAACCTGAGGTACTAATTAAGCTTAATTACTATTTTTATGTTTGGATTTTTGGATATTTTTGTTACTTGGTAAAATTAATAATCCACATTTGAGTTTTTTTTAATAGTGTAATAAAATGTGTTGAAAGTACTTGAGTGTTGGACCTGTGCATGCGTGAGAATCTCTCTGTGATGGTCATAGTGACTAATGGCTCCTCATTTTTTTTTCTTATTGGAAAAAATATTATTTTTGATTGGAAAAATACTTTCATCATTTCTGTAAAGTAAGCTTTTTCAGTAAAAACCAGCTTTATTTCTAATGTTATTAAAACTGGCTATTAGATCAAAGTATAAATATTTCTTACTTAAAAAGGTTGTTACCTATTTTTAGAATATTTTATTTGACATTAGAAAAGGAAAGTTTTTCAAAAACAACTAACATAGATATTTACAAGTTTTATGATTTCTAATCAAACTGTCGAGATATTTTTCTAATATTATAATCCATCATTATTTTATTGTAATTAACTATTACTTAAAAATATTCCTTAAGAGTTTTAGATTACTTGAGAAGTTATACTGTCTTATTTTGTTGCATCAAGAAATGTGTATAGTTAGATTATTTTTTGACATTTTAAAGAGATTAAGATAAACTAATTAATTGTGATATTTATTTTATCGAAAAAGGTGGATGTGGAGGCATTGGTGATTCAAGGACCAAAGCTAGCAACTGTGTTAAGCCAAGTGAAGAAGCTTGAAGTCTCTATTCTTGTGTTGGGTCAGAAAAAATCTACACCGCTTATCTCCTGGTGCGTCATCTGAACCGTCAGATCTCTTTCCACAACATGATTCTCTCGTTTCAATAATTTACACTTTTTGTTTTGTCTTTTTAGCTTATGTGGACCCACCAGATCAGAGGAGTTCGTGAATAGATGCATCAATGGTGCAGATTGCTTGACGATTGGTGTGAGGAAACAAAGCAATGGTGCCAGTGGATACTTGATTAACACACGTTGGCAGAAAAATTTCTGGCTTTTGGCCTAATCGCAATTCCAATTTAATTAGTAAAACTGCCTAAATTTCTAGTTTATTTATGTTTATCTTAGTGTAAGAAACTATGTATCTTGCTCTTGTCTGGTGTTAACATAACTTGTCTCATATGTCTTCTAAGAAATTAAAGTTAAAATCTTTGTATTCTACTCCTTGGTTCCATTATATTGACATGTCTCCAAATTCGATTTTATAATAAGAAATTAAAGTTAAAATCTTTGTATTCTACTCCTTGGTTCCATTATATTGACATTAGTCTCCAAATTCAATACATAAATTTATAATACATTAACTTGGACCAAGTTCCAAACCTCATTTCGAAATTGCTGAATTAGGATATAATTTGTTAAGGTAAACATATGTTTTTATTATATTATTTCTTTGTTTACACAGTTTTTTTGTTCTTTTGGTTTTTATTTGGTCTCATGACATGAGAGTTGTTTTTTCCCAAACATTTTCAAATAAAGTGTAATATTCAAGAAAATTAGTTTTAGAAACGTACAAAATTATGTTATTGAAAATTGACGTAAGTTATAAAGTCAAAAGTAACATAAAGACACTCCCCAAGTTAATAAAGTAAGTGATACATTAACACACACAAAAATTACCTATGGAGACTCCCTTTGAATTAGTTTCGGATCAATCTATACATAAATAGTTGATGAAAAACCCATTGGGACAAGAAAGGTTTTATAAACATTGAAAATTACTTAATTTTGCTATCTTGTTCTATTACTGTAGCAGTACAATCTCACTAAGAGTATCTCCAACAACAAACCTCATTTTGAGAGGAGTACCTTAAAATGTTTTGTTAAAAACTTAAAAGTAATATATTTTGCACTCTAGTCCTTTACTATTAACAAGAATTATGTTTGAAGATACAAATTTCACAAAGAAATATTAAACATACATAAAAATTACATACATAATAATAAATAAAACGATACATAAAAATATGAATTAACATTGAAACAATTTTTTTACATGAAATTACATTTAAATATCAAACTACTCAACTAAATTATTTTCATAATGATCTCAAGCATTTCGAAGTGATAGATAAGCCTCTTTATAATTTATAATTGTTTTTATGATTTTATATGTAAAGAAATATTTGAAACAATTAAGTTAATAGAGTTATTTATGAGATTTAAAAATTACTTGGACTGAAATGCAAATAGAAAGGAGAACCCACCATGTCCATTAGAGACTATCAAAGTGTCTTTAAATATTAAAATAGTAAGAAAAACCTTAAAATGTGTTTAAATTTGTAAATAAGTGTCTTTGGAAAGATATTTAAGATCCCCAAAAGTTAAATGTCTTTAAAATTTAATAGTAAATTATTGTTAAGACACTCATGCTACTATCACCACTAATGATGCTCTCACATTTGAAGTTTAACTATTCAAAACCTAAAAAATGAGGTTTTGAGGATCTTTAATGTGTTGGAGTGAAATAAAACCTCAAACGGTTTGAGGTTTTGGGGGTTTGTTGGGGATGCTCTAATACTACTTTGCAGCGTGGCGTGGCTCTCATTTGCTTTCTCTAGGTTCTGGACAAAAGCGAGAAGTCACTCAACTACAAAGAACTAACGTAAAGTAGAAAGGCCAAGTCATAACTCAAGTACTTGTCTAGAGACGTGCTTTAGCAATTCACTTATAGAAAAGAGTCCACGTCATGACTCGAGCACTTGTCTAGAGATTAAGCTTTAGCAATTCACTTAAAGAAGATATTGCTACTAATCACTACAACCGAAAAAAGAGAGAAATTCAATTCTAAGGAATTCAAAAAGAAGAAGATATATGTCTAACAGATTACAACTAAGCAAAAAGGAGTAGTTTGGCTATTGTACTACTTGACTCGAACGGGACATTTTCATGTAATGCGCGGTCATGATAAAACTCGAAAATGAGACAACGTTTCTCAGTTATGAATTTCAAAATGAGATATTTTTTAATTTCTTAATTCTTATTCTCATCAAATTCTGAGTATGAAAATTTGATTCTGAAAAACAATATAACAAGATCTTTAGCTTGTCCTAGGAGTGATAATGATTAATGCTTATCTAAAACCATAACATATTATAACCTAAACCAATACCCCTGCCTGAATCACCACAGAATCAGCAAGGCGGTAGCACAGGCCCGGCTTGAGCTTGTTTTTGTGCTCTTCTTACTTTCAATTCATCGATATGATTCTGATAAACATAAGAAGCAAAACCCCAAAGAGCAATCAACATTGCCATAACCTTAACTCCACTCATCTTATCATGAAACACAACCAAAGCCGCGAGTGGAGTCACAGCTAGAGAAAGCGTACTAATGACATTTGAGAAGAGAGAAGTCACCAGAAATATCAAACCCACCACTCCTACAGAACACACTTGCCATGTAATTGCAGTACCAACCAAAGTCAGTACATAAGAAGCTTGTCCTCTACGATGCCCTAACATTTCCCCGTGCAGCGTTCTCCATTCCCCGCTACCAAAAAGTCCGATAACCGAAACACAAGACGCTACTAAACAAGTATAAATTTGCATTTCAAGAACCACAAAAAACGTTTCCTTCTTCAAAATCTTCTCAAACGAAAACTGCATAACCGATAGCAACAGAGAATAAAGAGCGGATGCAGCGAGAGTACACACAAACCCGACAATATACATAGACCTAGAAACACCAGAAGGAGTATCTGCATCATCATTAAGAGCAATCAAAGCAGAGGAAAAAGACAGTAGAACAACAGAGTTGAGAATCAAAGCAGTGAACTTCTGAGCATTGATGAAATACGAAAACACCGCATTGAAAGCTAACTGAGTAGCGCAAATGAGTGAATAAGTCGAAGCAGAAAGGTACAAAAGCCCAACAGAGTATAACATATTGTCACCAGCAATGATAACACCAAGCAGAACATAGATCAAAACAACATACTTGAATGAACAATTTGGCTCTGAAGACTCTGAACTACTCGGAAGAAGCAAAAGCGGAAGATAAAGAATCGGAAACGCAGAGGTTTGAACAAGAGTGGCCATCCATTTACTATTTCCACCTTGATCATAATAAAACTTACCAAGAACTACTGAAGAAGCTTGACCACCAATAAGAAAGAAGATGTTAATAGACACAAGAAGCCACCATTTCCAGCTTTTAAGCTTCAAGAGTGGTGTTGGTATACCTACAACACTCTCTTCTTTCACCAAGATTGGTTCTTGATGATCTGTAATCAAATAACATAAAATATCTTTAAAAACCTTAAAACATAAATAATTCATCATCTTGGTAAGTCTAAAGATCCAAAATTTATATGATTAGAAACAGAATAAAAAGATTACAGAGACAGACCTGACATAGAATTGTTCTCCATGCAATGAAGATTGCAGAGAGATTTTTAAAAATGGGTTTTATGAATCGAACTGAGATTTCTATGTCGGGATTTTATTGTTGTTCTTCCGAGATGATGAAGCGGTTGGAGCATTAATCTCTTTTAATTGATACAACCAGGTAGTAGTAGAATCGTGTGTTCATTGATATCAAGTACAACTAATTATAAATTATTTTAAGTTGTACTAGTTGTACCACAAATAGCAGATTCGAACCGAAATTGTAAGTTTATGTAAGAGAGGTAGTGAGATTTTTTACTCCCCAAATATAGTATTTGGGAATTTATCTCAAGCGGGGTTGGCTATTATTCATTTATTATTGTCCCAGATTCTAAGCAGACTCTGAGTTTTGACTTGTTTTCTTAGCCCATCATTTTTAAACCGGAGATTCTTGATGTTTGACCGACTCGGTTTTCGTCTAAGGGAAACTAAACCGGAAAAGTATACTAACCTGTAAAGTGTAAAGAAAGACAATGATGGTTTTTTGTTTTTTAGTGTGCAACTGAGCAAAATATTAAGCCTAGAATTGATAATGTTGGTGACGTATCTTAGAAAATTGATATGAATCTTCGAGAGTATGACCGGAGATTGTAGACGTTCGGTTGCTCCTTCTCTGTAATACCTTAGGTATCGTCTCAACATGATCACAATCACAAACTGAATTTATAATAGTCGTTACAAATATTTATAATGATGTTTTAGGCAGTACCGGTCTAACGGATTCTAATGCCTTAAAAGCAAAAAAACTATGCCTTTTTATGCAATATGATAAAAAATAAATAACATAAAAACCATGAATTTTACTATTAAAATTATTATAACTTGTGTAATCATAATAAAAATTATTTACAATTATCCAAATAATATTATGACTTACAAAATTATAATATAAAGTTCTTAATAATCGATCGAAACAAAATTTTACAATTATAATTAAATTTAATATATATATATAACATGATAAATGATATCTTCAAATTTTGAAATAAGAGAAAAAAATCAATTTATAAAAAAAAATATGACTAGTTTTATTTCTTTTTATTCACAATTTAACTTTTAAATTCATTAATAATACATCTAATTTATATTTTATCAATTAAGGCTTACAATTATAATTAAAAGTCCATTAAAATTAACCTAACAAAAAACCTATTAAATTTTAAAATTTACTAAAAAATATGTCCAAAAACTACTAAAAATGCCAAAAAAATTTGATGCCCTAGGCCATTGACTCAATTGATTGGGCTCTGGGCGGTACCTTATTTGAGTTCTCTGTTAAAATTTATTGTTTTTTTTTGCTTCAAAATATTACCTATGTATTTTGTTTTACCTCTCAGACTTCTATTTGACAGGGAAGTGTCAAAAGACTTATTAGGTTAATATGTTAATATCATATTTAAAGTAGTTTTAGTAGTCATTTTACAAAATAATGGAGTTAATGTGGTGAACCCTTTTCAAAAAGGTTAGATGAGCTATTTTCTTTAATATTAAAGTCATTATGGGTAATTGTTTTTGATAAAAATATATATATCTATTGAAAGCTGCCGAAGTGTTACACAATGGTGAAATTACAAATAAGAGGGACTATAAGATTACAAGTGAACAAAAGGGCATACTTGAGTAAAAACACAAAAGGATGCTGCAATAAAATACACCAGAGTCGAGTCATTAGCAAGTAAGGCAATAGTAGCACCGGAAAATAGTGAGAAGCCCCACACAACCACAACTTGAAGATGGCGGCTATGAAACACAAAGGCAGAAGCTACCCCAATCGGATCCTACCAGTTGAGTCAATCCAAGAAGCCGAGAAGGGATCACTTCTGGGATATCCCCACATTCCCCAAACCCTAGCTCTAGCCGATGGTTTCCACAACACAGAACAAAAGCTTCGGGACCAAAAAGCAGCGGACTCAAAACACACATCAACTAATACCCTCCACGCAAGACACAACCATCAACAATGTGTTCCCTTTTCTAGATTCGAAAAAAGTCAGCAAGCACATTTCAGATAGCACCAATGAAAAAAATGGTGAAAAATGGATAAAGACACGAAATTTTGTTATCATTATTAATCTAGCCACATGAGGAATTTTGGGTAATTCTTATAGTTATATATTCTTTTAATAACAAACAAAAGTAAAAATTGAAGAGTATATTTTTTTTTTTTGTAATTGCTACGTAGTAGATAGATTTTGTTTTTTTTTTTGTTCACACTAATTATGTATGATCCCATAAATTTACGGCACAAACATGTACGAAATCAACACAAAAAAAATTGTCTTTCAAAAATTAGGATCGCCTCTTTTGACCAAGAACCTTTTCAACATGCATAAACTTCTAATCAGGCCGGGACCAACAAAACCAGTGACCCAAAAGCAAAAAAAATTTTTGTGACCCCTTTATATTTTATTTGAAAAAAATATGATCCCAAAATTAGAAAAATCATTAGATGTTCCCAACAATGCCTTACTCAGCCTGTCCTATGGGCCGAATATACCCCTAATATTCAGATCCATATTAAACAAAATTAGGGCCTAAGAAAACTAGAACCATAAGCCATTATACACAATAATTTTTTTTTTTGGGGCTCTTTTGTTGAAAGATTATTTTTAAAATTTTGGAATTAATAGTACACAATAGCTCTGGCCATAAGATCCTGTATACGAAAATCTAATCCATACCGATTCAAAAAAATTAAACATGATCCAAATCGAATATTTCACAAAATCCTATCGGTTTTGATTCTAATTTTTTTTGGTTTTGGTTTTGACTAGACTCTGATCCGATATCCGATCAGATATCTGATATATATCACTTATATATAATATATAGTTATATAGATTTTTAAATATACAAAATAGATATTAGATACCAATATTCATGATTATTTGACATATTTGAAAAAGTTTCCTTATGAAATTTGATTTACATTCTCCTTTCTGATTAACCTTCTTTTTGATCTTTTGAAAATATTTTATTCAGATTTTTTTTGGGGTTTTTAGATTTTTTCGGTTAAATCTGCTCATTCGGAATCATTAACTGAATCCAAAATATTTTCAGTTTTTATCGGTTAAGATATAAAATATGTGATCTGATCCGAATCCAAACCAAACCAAAACGAAAATATAATTGGATAGTGTTTGGTTTAAAAAATCTCATATCCGAATAATGTGAATCTAATTCAATTCAATCCGAAACCGATCCAAATCCGAATACGCGTCCAGGCAAGACTAATTACAATGTCCATGTTATCTATGGCCAAGAAACAACCTGATAATGTTCCTTTTGCATTTTGTATTTACATATTAAAGTTGTAATTAGTCTTGCCAGGGACTATAGCTGACAGTGATGGATCCAATCTAATTTTAAAACACGATTAAAACGTAACATATGCGAAATATGGAAGTGCAAATCTTAAAATTTATGAAATCTTATATAACTAAATTCACCAAAACCCCATTTTATAATGAAAAATTTGACTTCATATATTTTAGGGATGTAATTTGCATTCCCATCTTGAAGCATATGTCCATCCATAGCATACATTAAAAACTTCCAAGTGTGGCAAATGTTTGAGACATTTTTAAATGGTAATGGGCTATTGTATCAACATGCTTTAGTACTATTATCGGACCTGAAAACAACCAATCTACAACAACACTTAGATTTAATATATATATATATGTTACTGTATTTTCCGACTATATATGTTACTATATTTATACATAATATGTAATTATATTTTTTAAGTATTATATAATCGTAATTGGTGTACGTATACATAAAAGTGCTTTTGTAGACGAAAAATAATCGGCATACACATTTGTACAAGGAAGAATTGGCAAAAGAGGCAGATTATTTGTTGAAAAAAACCCTTCACTGCATGCAGCTCAAAGGACCTACCATAGAAGTATATATGTCTTTGACCCAGTCCATTTTGAAGTGTGAGTCGAATCTAAGTGGGCTAGATATAGATATGATGGTGGTCAGTTGTCGTCGACAAGATTTGCGGCATCTAGCTATATGCAGGAGGCCCATATATGTTTTTAAACTGATTTTTAGCTTGGATTTTTGGCCTTAAACCAATTTACAAAAAAGAGTAAGAGATTACATTATCAGGTATAGAAAGATGGAGAGATCAATAATAGGTTTGACCAAAATCATCATTTGATTCTTCTGGAGTGTAAGGCTGTAATAGACCTGCCAAGTGGTGAGGCACATATATGGAGCCAGTGGAATGATTCGAGATTTGAAGAGTTGGTAATTAGAGTCTCATGGCCTGCATCACATCAAAGATCAGAATTTTTAAAATGAAATTTGAGTAAATAAATTTCTCCTAGGTAGTTAAACATATAGCGAGTACCGGTCCGTAGTCGGTTGATACCTAAAACAAATCAAATCGATGATGTCTTTTTGATTGTAAACCAAATTTTGCAAAAATATAAAATAACTAATATTAATTATCTAAAAATCATTTTAAAATATTAATACATTGTTAACCATAAAAATAATTTTCCTTGATTTTTGCTACAAAATCATTAATCAACTTTGAATAATCAACATCTTCAACCAAATCATATTTTATTGATATCATCGTCTATCCATTCAATCTTTCTTGGGACATAGTCGATCATATATAGTTTTATGAGTTTTAACTTGAAAAAATTTATTTCTGCACAATCAACTGAAACTGGATTTGTGAATAAAATATGATAAACGATCTATGTCCGGATAACAATCTTCTATTATTTTCAAAAATTCCAACACCTCGACCACTTTTGTAATTTCTTTGGCAATACTTATATTAAAAGTTTAATATCCATAAATAGATTTTTTCTAGATCTCTATGTTCATCATGATTTAGAGAACATTAAAGTTTCATACAAAATATAACTAGTTCATCATCTTTCGGTGATCTTAAATTTTTTAAATCGAATAAAAATCCAAAAATTTCTTCATAATGCTTTACTCAAATCTGACCTCAAGAGATCAAATTTTTTTTTAACCACATACTAAGTAATATATCTGAATATGATACCCTTAATTTTTTTTTATAATATTTGGTGTATAAAACATTTTCTTTAGAGACTTTACTCCAGGGCCAGCCGTGCCTATAGCACTACCCTAGTTTCTTCCAAATATTTTATTTGCACATATTATTTATAAAAAATAACATTTAGTAAAGAAACTATAGCCATTGGAAACTTGAAGAAAGTGACAAAAGAAAAAAATAGTGTTAGAAAATAATATAAATATAGAGTTGATTAATTAATGAAACCAGGAAAGTTGTAAACGTATAGACAATTGAGTTTGATTCTTGTTAAGAGTAATAATTTATTAGACTGTTTCCGATTTTAGTAGATGTAACGTACGTAATGGAAATGAAGATGTGGTTCTGAAAAAAACAACACATACTGATTGCATATTACTCATCAACTTGTCCAATAAATGTTTTACTTAAGAAAGAAGATTTTGTTTTTTTTAATTAAAAAATAAAAAGATTAGAAAAAGAAGATAAACACTGGCGTTGGTCAAAGCTAACGAAAAAGAAGATGCGCTACATCCAAGTATATATTACAAAGTATAACACTGCATAACCTTCCAAAACTGAAATGCACTTTTGTAACTTTATATACAAAAGATATAAGAATTGACAATGATTGTTGACATCCAACCAAAAGTGTGGACCCTATTTGCAGCATGATAATTGCATTGTTTTTGGGTTCTCAAATGCAAGAGTTATGCCATTCATGCATATTAGCATTCCAACCACTACCATTCACATATTTTACAATCTCACATATGTATATATATATATGTATATATAATTATTACTTATAAGGGTCAGTAAGGTTCAATTATATGATATTCATTTTTTGGGATCCTTGAATCAAAGTGATATATACTTATCTAAAAGCACATGCGAAGAGTAATGCATTAGTGCTTAGTGGTCAAACCATACCCGAATATTAATCCTTCAATTTATGATGAAGTTTTCAAACATTGAACTACTATGCATTGGTTATAATTGTGGTTTAGGTTTTTGGTGTATATATATTCTTTGACATGGTAGATAAATATTAGAAAATATGTATTTTCGAAATTTAACACTGCATGATTGAACTAACTCTCTAAATTTTTGAAGGTAAGTTTAGTAATTTTCTATAATCATGATTATCATACCACCTGTAAACATGTTAAGTGGAGTATGAAAACAAAGGAATTATATGCTTTTTATTGCTCTATTTCATCTCTATCTAAATAGAAAATTCTAAAATTTAAATCAAACAAGCAAAACAGGTTTGATAACAAATGCATAGTTTTGGTCATCTTTTATAATTACGAGTTTTTTCTTTCACCTTATACCAATACCAATACCAATACCAATACCAATACCAATACCAATACCAATACCAATACCAATACCAATACCAATACCAATACCAATACCAATACCAATACCAATACCAATACCAATACCAATACCAATACCACTAGTGAAATTAAGTGTCCTCTTAATTCTGACAAAAATTTATCGTTACGTACCTACTTAGAGCAGATTTTTTTTCCTTTAAATGGTACCTTATCTAACTTCAAATCGAATAACAAATAAAACGAATTATTTGTAAAATCTTCCAAAATTCGCCGTTAGCTTGACACTGTTAATTCACACTTTTCAATTATTTATATAAATATGAGTCATGGTTGGTCGTATATGAAATCCAGACATATATACCAAATTACCAATCACGAGCCAACAATTAACAGGTTCTTCTTAAATGTTTTATTTCCTAATAAATTACTCTAATTAACTTACTATATTCTCCATTACCATTCTTGATGACATTTCCAATCAATAAATTTCAAAAATTAGATAATATCTTCTAAATAGTTACATTTATAAAATAGTGACAGCTCATAAAACTAAAAAATTATCCCCACACACACACACAAATTGTGCTTCTCACCATCTTAAGTAGATATGCAGAATCAAGTTTCTAAACTAAAATAGTCTTCACTGTTCAACTGATCTTCACCTCTCTCTCTCTCTTTTACAAAAACCATGAAAGGACAGAACCAAAGCTCAATATCATCTTGTACCATCCATCCAGTAGAGTTTATTGAAGGTGTGTGTCCTCTTTGTCTTAATGAGAGGCTTCTGGTCTTGGCTGCTCTACAAAGACTACGCCCTGATCCATCTCCTCCTGCTTCGTACAAAACCATTCAAGAACCCAAAATCAACCTTCAAAATTCGTCTAGAAAGAAACCCATTAGACTCTTCTCCTTCTTTGGCTTATTTGAACTGCGACACCACAAGTCTCATCACAAAACCACATCTATCATAAGTCCAGAAGGTACCATATACTAAAACAGTTTTTTTTTTGGTTTCTACACATTAACTCATATACACGACCGGTTTAATCGTTTTTAATGCCAAAAGGAAATTTATCAAGTTTCTAGAAAATTTTAAATTTAAATAAGACTTCATTATTTTTAACAATACAATAACTTAGTAATCTCGATACAGATTTTTTTTTCATGAAATAAGATTTTCTTTTTCTTTGTTACTAAAGGGATTACAGCCAAAACTTAAACTAATACTTCAAAATTCATAGAAATCCTAGTTTTAATCCCATAAAATGGACAAAAATTATTGGAATATAACTACTAAATCTATATCGTCAATATATATATATAGAGAGAGATTATGGAACACACAGTACGAAGTAGCTCCATTAATGCTTTTATAAATATGTATAGATTCATTCATTTCAATAAAATTCGAGGACAACGGAGCAACTTCATGGGAAAAAGAAAAAGAAAGTTCTCAGCTAGAACACTGCAAGGCTTCATGGGATCATCAATATCAACATGTCATGCTCCACAAGAAGAAGAAAGAGATTATTAGTAAGCCCATGCCACGTCCTCTGCTGACGTGGAGAAAACGTATTAGCCGGCTCTTACATGTTATTAGTTTCAAGAGCCAATCTCGCCAATTGTCCTCTAAGGTTAAAGGTGAAAATGACTTTAGATGAAATTGGCTTAGGCCTTTGTCTCCCACCAACAAGAAAACCCCAAATTAGTTACTTCTCAAATTAGTTTCTCCCACCAATAGTTTTTATTTTATTTTGTATAAACATTTTGTTACAACTATTCTCTTCTTTGTTTCTCTCTTACAATAATTTTTTGGCGTTTTCTTATTTGGGTATCTAAGGTAAAATCGATCCTTGATTCACTTCAATAAAATAACCTAACGACCATATCCGTAGTAATTCTATTGTTATTGTTAAATCGATCCAACAATGGATTGGTAGATATCTTAGAATCATCAATAATGAATTGTTGTTTTGCCTTTTAAATTATCTTAAAGATGTTATTAATTAGTGACGTGTTTGTGATACTCATGAGTCGTCGTTCATTAACGATCACTAACCCGTCATAAAATATAGCAACAGATTAAGACGCACTGATCTACTGTTAAATTAGCAACTGTTTACCTACATTTTACTTAATGTTAATTAACTAAATGTACTCTTTGTAATCCACATGAGATAAATCATCATTATCAAGTAAAAATAGAGAAAAAATAATTCATATGTGATCAGTCGATGACTAACTGAATGCTACTATGAATTCACCCAAGAAAAAGGAATAATATTCCCAATGAAAATTATATTGGACTATTTTTAATAACTAACTGTCTTTGGTTTGCAATTTTGACTAAGCAATCAAAGAATCAGATTATTGGAAATAAATGTCACACTGTTAGATAAGATAATGAATAATATACAAAATATATAAGTTAACATAAACAACTAATATATAAAATATATGAGTCATTATACTCATTGACAATAAATTCTGAGTTGCAAGTTCATAATATAATATCTACAAATGTCCAACACAATCTATTATCCGGTCAATCCAATAGTTAATCCGTCGATCATTGTTCAAAAATATTAAAATATAGGTTATACAAAAACTATTATTTAGAAGGAGCAAATCGAAGATAAATATTATCGGATGCTAGATAAAATTATAAATAAAATATAAAATATATAAAACATTTCACTTATTACTAATTAATTTTGAGTTGAAGACAACAATAATAATAATAATAATAATAATAATAACAATAATAATAATAATAATAATAATATAAACACACTTTACTTTTACATAGAGTTTGGTAGATTAGTACAAGAAACTCGTAAAACAGCAATGGAATTCAAATGGTTACATGTGAAGGGCCAGATAGTATTTTGTCGTATAGGCGTCTTTTCACATGTGAGGCATATATTTGTACAGAAACTTTTTTTGTGTGTGTGGTTTAAACTATTTTATTAGCTATATAGTTGTGTTGTATAAAGTCCACCACATGGGCGTATTATTTGTATGAATATATATGGCCATGTTTGTGAGTCTTATAAATATTTATTTTTATTTTCAGTATCTTGTTTCGAATCTCTAACTAATCTGCTAGATTGACATAAGAGAAATTTATCTAGACTAATATTAATACTTTAAAAACAGCTAGAATTGCCTCTTCAACTTTTTATTGTTCAAATGATTTATTTTTAAAATATATATTTTCTATAATATTAAAATTTTCCCTTCTAACTAATAAATATTAAGAAAATTAAATTATTGACAAATTATTTTTGTTTGGTTTTAATTCATAATTATAATTGAAAACATATTCTTAATGGTTTTTATATCTAAAACATTTGAATTATGCTTAATTTTGTTTTTAGAAAATCTAAGTTATAAAAAACTATACCAAATACAAATAAAATGGGGGTATTATGCCAAATCACCTAATCTTTTAATTATTCTTTTGTTTACTAGAGAGTGAGGCAATATAATACTTCTCCATCCATAAGATAGAGCTAAGATTTAATAGGGTCTATTTGAACCGTTTTCTGATACTAGAAGCCCTTCAAAACTTTGGCAAAAAGTGAGTCTGTGAAATATATTAGCCACCAAAGTTATTTTGCCAACAATGTCATATTAAACTCCTCAGTTATTCTAAAACCTACCTCTCCCTTTTTTACTTGTACACTTTTTCCAATTCAACCAGTGCATATCACTTTGCTTTCCATTTGAAATCTAGCAAAACTTTGCCGCTGCACTAGTAAGCTTAGTAATAACTAATTTGGGTAGTCTATAACATCTTATAAAATATGTTGGTATAGCCGCAATTACTTATTTAATAAGCACCATATTTCCGCTTTTTGATAAAAGTTTTGCCAACTATTCATTTATCCGATTTTGGACTCTGTCTCTACCGAAAGCAAATATTTTACTTTTTGCTTCTACAAAGATTTCTGGAATTTCCAAATAAAATCACATTTTGGCCAGTACTTGAGATACACATTAGCTGGTGTATTTCATATTGCAAATAAAATTCGATAAATATTGGGTGTTTCTTGTGATATTTTTCTTTTTAGAAAATGTCCAGCCAATTTTTTTTATTAAAAGGTTAATAAATTTACAAGTAAGTATGTTTAATTTTCATCTAAAAATAACTATGTTTACAGAAACTGTCCTGAAACTGGGTGCAATTAATGATTAATAAATATTTTATTGATTTGAAAATCCAGACAAAATTATGGTTTGAACAGAAATCTTTTAATTGGGTAATGTCACTTAGGCTCTTAACCCAATTTTCTATTTAGGCTGTAACAACTGAAGGCCCAACTCAATCCAGTCAGATACTGCAATAATATGTATATATGATGGTAGAATGGTATACTCTGTTTTGTAATCAAATAAGTTCATAGCATTTACTAAACATTTTAATTCTAAATTATACTTCATCTACCAAAATGTTTTCCATGATGAACCTTTTTTAATTGCACAGTTTTTTTTGTCTGTTGACAGATGCTAAATGATATCAATCACCAAAATCACATAAATAATATATATAATCAGAAACTCGAAGTCAAAACAAAAAGGATTTAAGTATTGCAACAGTTTAAGCTGTCCCATTCCCCTTTTGTCCAAACATGAAAATAGTCTCACACAATCTACTAACTTTACATAAATAATTAGCTTTCTTCACCATCATCAGTGATGAATTTTCCATTACCAGGATTAATTGCAGCAAAGAAGAAGAAAGCAACGTTTAAGAGGACGAGTGGTTCAATATCTTGAATTGGTATACCGGTCTCAATGTTTAGTTGAGCCAATGCTCCTTTCCCGGTTATAATCTCTCCTATTAGTGAAAATGCTATTCCCAATTGTGCCAATCTTCCTACAAATAACTCGTTGGCCTTTGTGAATCCAAACAATGGACCTACACACAACCAAATAACAAACATAGTTATTCATAGATTTTGAAACCCTTACCATAAAATTATACTATGTAACTATAATAAACATCATATTATCTTTTTTTCTTCTTACATCAAAAACCATTTGTTTAAGTTTGTGCTAGGGATATTGTTGCGCTAATCATATTTGTATCTTAAGATAACAAAAAAATCAACACGGAGCAGATTGAGACACTAAATTCAAATACTAAATTAAGGCCATTTCAAGATGTATATATGTTGTCTTAGTAGAAGGTCATGACACAAGATCATAGACCTAGAGGATTGGTATTCTAGAGAGCAATGTTATAATCTTTGGTTGTTTAAACTTAAGACTAATCTATTGTTACCCTAAGTTCATCTGGTTATATTCTACACATTAGTTGTTCACCAATGGCCATTGCCACAAATAAAGAAATGGAATATCTTGTGATATACCTTGATCTTTGAGACCGAGGGCAGATCGGACGTTTTTGCCAGGAGGAATGACAGCCTTCTCGAGTCCGGTGGGAGGATCGTCGACGAATTTTCCTCTGTCTCCTAGAGCTCCAATGGCTCCTAACAAAGTGAACAAAATGAAGAATAGAAGCAATGGCTCAGCTTCGTAGATTGGTATCCCTGTCTCCAGATTTAGCTGTGCTAAAATCCCTTTCCCCGTTACAGCCTCACCCAACAACGACGCCTATATGGATAAAGACTCAACATTCATATCACACCTTCTTTCTTGTAAGAAAACTTTTGCATGTCTGAGATATAAGACTTACAGCGAAACCGATCATAGCTACACGGCCAACGAAGAGTTCATTTTGCTTTGTGAAACCTATCCCACCTGATGTTCCAAATATACCATCTTCAACCTTTTGCTTCGGCTTCTCAACCTAAAATATAAATAAAAATCTTAACATTATCATCAAGAAACGAATGGTGTTACTTGTCAGACAAGTAAAAGGCATTTGTGAAAACCTTCTTGGTTGGAGCAGCTTTGGTTTTGGGTTTGAAGATAGCGAGAGGAACCAATGACGTTCTTCGAGATGGTAGAGCAACTGGGGAGTTTCCTGAAAGGAAGAGATGATGAACTTTGGGCTGAGCCAAAGGGTTCTTGCTCTTTAGAAAATGGCCGGCGGAGACTCCGGAAGTAAGCAGCATAGTTTGAGCCATTACAGAGGTACTTTGGGTTTTGTGTGTTTCTGTGTTGTGCTGCTTGTGTCTGAGGATCAGTGAAGTGTTGTGGTGTGGATGTAAAGAGATTACGAGATAGTAAAGAAATCTATTGACGGGCTTATAATAAGTCCACGTCTCCTTATTCTCCTTTCTCACTATGTGGAGATAATGTTTTTGTGGAGAAAAATAAATACATTTTTAAAAACATTATTTATATTTTTTCATTATATTTATTTCGTACTTTTGTGTGAATAGACCATAACTTGTATATTGACAAAAAAATGAGATGTTTTTCATATTAGCATTCAAAGAACCTGCATTTATGACATACTAAAAAATGGCCAAGGCTATTTGTTTTTTTTTTCAAGAACCGATTTTGGGACTAAATCCTACTTGTATTAGGTTTTGAAAATTCCTGGTTAGTTCTTAACATCTTATTTTTGTAAATTATCAATTTGGACTGGATTAGAATCTTATTTTTTATAACTGGATTTGAAACAACAATAACCAGTCTCTTTTTCGGGATCCAGTGGAATCTGATCCAAGTAATTTTTTATCTTTGCTAAAGATGGTATGACTAGTCCAGTTAGAAAACTCCCAAAATAATTTTTTTTCATAAAAATATTTTAATGTTTAAGATATGATTTCATCATCTAATAATTGAAGCATGAATTTAAAAACTTTGTGTCCAAACAGTCCTTAATTTAATTCGTACATCCAAACACTAATACATATATTAATAAATTGAAAATTAGTAATAATTTCAAATTTCCTTAAATCTCTCTTTTTAATTTAAATTAATAACCATAAAAAATTATTGGGTGAACCCTTCTTATTCACCATCTTTAAATTAACCAATAAGAATTTTTCATCTAATATTATCAAATAAAAACATAATTAATATTATTTAAATAAAATAAATAAATTAAATCATTTAAAACTCAAAAATAAATTAAATTTGGGGTCATTAATTATTTTTTATGTGTACTTCTTTAGTTTTATTAATTTTTAATTTTAATATTATTTTCTATAAAATAAATAAATAAATAAATTAAATATATATATAATAGTAATTGGATACCGGGATAAAATATATCTTATTCACTCCTTTAATTTAACTAATAGGAATTTACCATTTAATATTATCAAATAAAATAAAAATTAATATTTTTAAATAAAATAATTAAATAAAATAAATAAAAAATCAAAAATAAATACGAAAATAAAATAAAATAATAAATTACGATAAAATAATAATAATAAATAACAAAAAAAAAATAACGAAAAATTAATTTTAAAATATATCTTAAAATACACAACAAACCAACCCAAAAAATAACAAAAAGTGTAGCCAAAATATAAAATATATACCCTAAAGATACAACTTATCGAATCCAAGGGAAACAACAAAATGAATTATCAAAATATAAAAATTTACCCTAAGTATACAACTTATCTAACTCAAGGAAAATAAATAAAACAAATTGTGATATCTTAATACTATGATATTATTATTTTTTTAATTTTTTCATTTTAATTTATTTATTTTATGAAATATTATATTAAAATAAAAATTTAATAAAATTAAAGAAATACATATAAAAGATAATTAATTGTTTCACCAGTAATTTAATTATTTTATTTAATAGTAATAGATGGCTAGTTCTGATTGGTTAATAAAAAAGGGCGAATGAGATATATTAACCTCTATGGGTGAACCCAAATTTTTTTTTGTATTTACCTTGGCTTTGCGGGTTGTATCCCTTTGGAAATATTTTTGAGTTGTATCCCTTAGTATATATATATATTTTATATTTCGAAAATTCATTTTGTTATTTCCCATTCGCTGATTTGTATCCCCTAAGGTTTATATTTTTTTATATTTTGGCTATTCTTTTTTTTTTCTTAGGTTTGCTTAATCGTGTCTCTTTGGATATAAATTCAAATTTTTTTTTAATTTATTTTATTTATTTCATAAAATATACTTTTAAAATAAATATTGTGTCTGCTTAATTATGTTTTTATTTTATTTCATATATATATATATATTTTAAATTTATTGGATATTATTATTTCCTTGGGTTTGTTTAATTGTGTCTGCTTACTTCCGGAGTCTCCGCCGGCCATTTTCTAAAGAACAAGAACCCTTTGGCTCAGCCCAAAGTTCATCATCTCTTCCTTTCAGGAAACTCCCTAGTTGCTCTACCATCTCGAAGATCATCATTGGTTCCTCTCGCTATCTTCAAACCCAAAACCAAAGCTGCTCCAACCAAGAAGGTTTTCATAAAAGCCTTTTACTTGTCTGACAAGTAACACCATTCGTTTCTTGATGATAATGTTAAGATTTTTATTTACATTTTAGGTTGAGAAGCCGAAGCAAAAGGTTGAAGATGGTATATTTGGAACATCAGGTGGGATAGGTTTCACAAAGCAAAATGAACTCTTCGTTGGTCGTGTAGCTATGATCGGTCTCGCTGTATGTCTTATATCTCAGACATGCAAAAGTTTTCTTACAAGAAAGAAGTTGTGATATGAATGTTGAGTCTTTATCCATATAGGCGTCGTTGTTGGGTGAGGCTGTGACGGGGAAAGGGATTTTAGCACAGCTAAATCTGGAGACAGGGATACCAATCTACGAAGCTGAGCCATTGCTTCTATTCTTCATTTTGTTCACTTTGTTTGGAGCCATTGGAGATCTAGGAGACAGAGGAAAATTCGTCGACGATCCTCCCACCGGACTCGAGAAAGCTGTCATTCCTCCTGGCAAAAACGTCCGATCTTTTTTTGGATAGCTTAGGACTCAAGCTTATCCAACATTCTCCCCTTTAAACTTGAAGTTATTTCTCGACCAAGCTTTGAACTCCGATGAGATCTCTCATCTCTTTAAATTTTATCTTCCCAAGTGCTTTTGTTAAGATATCTGCTCTTTGCTCATTCCCGGGTACATGTTCAACTTCTATTTGACCGTCCTCAAAACATTCCCTTATGAAATGGTACCTTGTATGAATATGCTTACTCAGACCATGAAAAACTGGTTCTTGGTACGAGCTATGGCTGAACGATTATCAATCCTAATGATAACTTTCTCACATTGTGAACCAGTGACTTCGCTAAATAAATCCTGGAGCCAGATTGCTTGCCTTGCAGATTCAGTGCCTGCCATAAACTCGGCTTCACATGAAGATAATGCAACCGTATCTTGGTTTTGTGAACACCAAGAAATTGGACCTTTTCCAAGATAAAATATATATATCCTGTTGTGCTCTTCCCATCATCTGGATCAACATTATGGCTGCTAACACTGTATCCTATCAGTTTTGACATTTGTGAAGTTGCCCGTTCAAAACATAGACCAAGACTGGTGGTACCTTGTAAGTATTTCAAACATTGCTTCATTGCAACTCCATGAGATTCTCTTGGACTTTGCATATACCGACTAAGTACCCCCACACAATAAGATAAATCAGGTCTTGCATGAAGCAAGTATCGAAGGCAGCCCACATTCTTTCGAAAGTTTGTTGCATCAATCTCCTTTTCTTTCTCGAATTTGGAAAACTTGAGTCCAGACTCCATTGGCGTGTGAACTGGATTACAGCTTCTTAACCCAGCTTCTTCAAGGATTTTCAACGCATACCGCTTCTGATTTATGGTAATCCCGCCATCATATTGATTTACTTCCATCCCAAGGTAATATGTCAACTTCCCTAGATCACTCATCTCAAAGTTAGAAGACATCTCTTTCTTGAATATTTCAAAGATCTTCTTATCTGTTCATGTGACAAATAAGTCATCTACGTATACTGCCACAAGTAGAATATGCTCGTTTTCTACCTTTTGATAAACTGAGGGTTCGTTAGCGCATTTTTCAAACTTAAGTTCCTTGAGAATATGATTCAGCTTATTATTCTATGCTCTTGGTGCTTGTCTTAATCCATACAATGCTTTATGGAGCTTATAAACCTTCTCTTCACAACCTATCTCTTCAAACCCTTCAGATTGCGTGACATATACGGTTTCCTTTGATTCTCCATCAAGAAACACAGTTTTAACATCAAGATGATGTATTTCCCAGCCATTGGAAGCAGCACGTTAATAAGATGTCTTATAGTCTCAAGTCTAGCTACTGGAGCGAATACTTCATCAAAATATATCCCATGTATTTGCAAATAACCCTTTGCGACAAGTTGAGCCTTGAGTTTATAAATACTTCCATCCGAGTTACGTTTGAGTTTAAATACCCATTTTAAGACAATTGGTTTAGCTCCATTCGGAAGATCTACAAGACTCCAAGTGAGATTTTTCTTTTTTCTTGATAGAGTTAATCTCATCTTCACACGCAAGCATCCAAGCTTTTGATTCTTTTGCCTCATAAAAATCTCTTGGTCATCATTCAAAATTAATAGCAATTTCTCTCCTACTTCTTCGGCTAGTAGAACATAATCATCAAGATATTTTGGCCTTGTTCTTTGACGTTGAGACTGTCTTAGAGCAGGTTATGAACTATTTGTGTTCTGAGCCTCTGTATTCCTTGTCTCATGTTCTATCAAAGTCTCATGTTCATCAGTTTTGCATGTTTCTGGTGAATCATCTTTATCATTAATAACCTGCTCTGATTCTTTGATTACTTGCTCTGTTTCGTTGATGACTTGCTCTGTTTCATGCTCTGTTATAACTTCTCTTATTTCTTGGATCCCATGGTTTCCAAATTCACCAAGCATGACACTAAAACTTTCATCATCATTTTCTCACTAGTTTTATGGTTCCAGTTCCATCCTTTAGTTTCGTCAAACACCACATCATGACTTATAACAATCTTCCGAGTCTGTGGATCATACAAACGATATGCCTAGATGAACGAGCATACGTGATCTATCATCCAATTTTCTTAAATGTGGTATCTCTATTTTTGCATATCCAATACTCCCGAATATCCGTAGGTGATCTATATTTGGCTACTTGGACCGGTAGACTTTGTATGAGGTTTTTTCCTTGAGAGCTCATGTAGCTATTCAGTTTATGAGATAAGTGGCGTGTCTTATAGCCTCTCCCCACATGTAGATTGGTACGTGCATATGCTTAAGTATGCTTCTCGCCATTCCTAATAAAGTCCTATTACGCCTTTCAACCATACCATTTTGTTGTGGAGTATATGGAGCACTGAGATGTCTCTTAATGCCACAGTTATCGCAGAAAAAATTGAATTCTTGAGAGACAAATTCTCCCCCTCTATCTGTTCTGAAGGTTAGTATGCTTGCTCCTGAATCTCGTTCCACCAGATTCTTAGATCTTTTGAATTTATTGAACGCATCACTTTTCTCCTTCAGCAAGACAGTCCATATATATCTAGAATATTCATCTATAAGGACAAAGATATACTTGTTTCCAGCAACAGTACTTGGAGTTATAGGACCACATAAGTCACCATGAATCAGCTCTAGTACCCTAGTGGCTCGGTATGAAGTAACTTGAGGAAATACTTGTCTTGCTTGTTTTCCAAGTAAAAATGATCCACAAATTTCTTTTTGGATAACGATGGGTGGAAATGAAATAATAACGCTATAGCCATGGTGTTTTTCTCTGTGTCAATTGTTCCTGCCTCAATTACTTCCCAGACTTTATGTACCATGAGACAGATCTTCATTCTCATAGCCCATACTGTGTAATTAGTTGCATTTAGCATAGGACATTGAATCGAAGATGGTCCTCCACCATCTTTTGTTTCTCCAGTTGCTGGCACGATATCTCCCATGACTCGGGTTCAATCCTCTTTGATAGTCAAAGCTTATTTTGATTAAGTCTCAGTTTTGATCGAATTTCTGAAGCTCCTATACCAATTCTAGAATTTATGAAACAAGAATAGAACTCAAAGATTAATAAAGAATAACTCTCTTTATTAGCTTTAGAAAATCTCTCAAAACTAAAGCTCTCAAGTTCTCTCAATCTCTATATCTTAAACTCATAAGTTATCCAACAACTCTGCATATCCTTATATAGGGAGAATAACAAAATCAAAACCTAATAGGATTATAAGTCTATCTAGATAAATCCTAGATAAATATATATTTAGATAACTCCTAAATATTTCATAATCCTAATCTTCTTTGGATAGTTTATGACTCAAGCTTATCCAACAGAGTTTTGTATGCAACTGGGGCTAAAGAATCCATCCTCTTGACAATTGGAGAAGATTTCTAAACTCTTTCTCTTTATTTTCAGTTTAATTATGATTTTTTCTTTATCTTTTCCATGTTTCTTTGCATCCATATCTGGGTAGATTCTTAGTTAGATTTCGGGTATCAAGGGAATTTCAGAATCATTGAATCATACATAGATAGGGAATTTATTTTAGGATTCTTCATCTATTGTTGATATTATTGCTTAGATTAAATTGATCACTTAGTCTCTGATTCAAGGTTAAATCTATTCACCGAAAGTGTTATAGGTTGCTGGAAAGAACATAAATGGACGCATTGTCCTTAGCCAACGGAAGTTGATGTCAAGGCGATCCGTGAACCTATTGAACATGCTCTTTAATGCTTGCTTAGAATTCTAAGTTCAAACGGAAGTTTAGATACTTAGGTTGCTAGATAAGTAATTGATGTCACGGAAGTGGATTGGTTATACATTATGTTTGAGTTCTAGATGGTTTTTATTAATCCCTGAATAGTTGTGTGGTTCGTGATCTCTGAGTTCCTGCGAATTACCCTTGACCTAACTCTTTTTAATTCATAAATTACTTTATTTATTTAGTTATTTTCATTCACGTTACAAACAAACCTCTTATTTCTGTCTTAACTTAATTTCATTCCCAAAGAATCGTAGTGTAACCTTGGTCTCTGTGGATTCGATCCCATCTATACTACTGTGATTGTCTGTACACTTGCAGTCTTTTATTTGGGTTAAAACTCTGACACATCAAGTTTTTCGCGCTGTTGCCGGGGACCAATTGCATTACCTTCGAATCTAAGACACAAATTTAGTCTAAGATTTACTAACAAGTTCTGTATTGTTCTCTTGTGTGTGTTTCAGGTGTATGCAAAGGAGAAGTGATGGCTCTGATAACCTCCTGCATCTCACAAATCAAGAATTGGCAAAAACAGAACGAACTAACAAAAAGAAAGGAAAGTCGAAACAAGCCAACATGGGCGATAACATCGACAATCGAGCACTTGCTGATGCTCAAGCTGTTATAGCTGCATAACTCCAGGATATTCAAAGGCACTTACAGCAGCTATTGCAACAACAGCCACAATGTGCTATTGGGGATGTAGACACACCTCATATTTTCTATCAGAACAGAGCTGCCATTTGTCCGCAAGAACCAGCAAGACAAGACTATGAGATCAAATCTCAGTTGATTGCATTGGTGAAGCAACATCCATGCCATGGTTTACCTTCTGAAAACCGTATGGATCACATAAACAATTATGAGGAGATTTGCAGCACCACAAAAGTAAATGGAGTACCTGCTGATAACATTAAGTGCAAACTCTTCCATTTTTCTTTGGCAAACAAGACATCAAGATGGCTTAAGTCATTACCTCCGAGGTCTGTCACATCTTGGGATGATGTTATATCTGTTTTTCTGGATCACTTTAACACTAAATCCAAGACAGCTACACTAAAAAACAGGATCACTACTTTTGGGCAACATCAAGGAGAACCTTTCTGCGAAGCTTTGAAGAGATTTAAAGAATATCGCAGAGAGTGTTCTCATCATGGATATTCAGATGAACAGCTCCTTAGCATCTTTTATGATGGAGTTGATTGGGACTATAAATGTTTTGAATGCTGCAAGCAATGGTGGTTTCATGACTAGGAGCATAAATAGAGCTTATAAACTAATTGAGAATTTGGCTTCAAGTTCTAGTACTAGGTGTTCAGGGTATGATCGAGGTAAAAGAGTCAGCAGTATGAACAATGTGGATTCTCAGAAGATAGAAGAATTGAATGCACAAGTGAGTTTGTTGATGAAGGCAAATCAAAGAAATGTTCAACTTTATAAAGATGGATTAGAGGCAATTTATTGTCAGAAAATAGTTGAGGAAAAATCTAATAAGTTTCAGGAAGTAAATTATGTGAATGGACAAGGGTTTATGCAAAATAGGGGATTCAATCAGAATCACAGAAATCATCCAAATCTATCTTATAGGAGCACAAATGTGGAGAACCCACAAGATAAAGTCTATTCGCAACAGTTGATCCCCCAGGGTCAGCAGTTTCAAGGAAAAATGTTCTTGCAAAATTCGGACGTCATTGGTAATTCTCAGGGATTTTCAGGACAGAGTGACGTGCAAAATCCGGGGTTTCAGAAAAAAATTTCCACAAAATTTTTAGGAAAAACTTTTCGTGCAAATTTCGTGCAAAATACGGACCAGAGCAAATTTCATAGTGGATTCCAGTAGAAACAACCCTTTCACACCTTCCAGACAACACCTCCAGCCCCATTCCAAGCTCCTGCTACCTCATCTAATAATTCTCAAGATAAACTTAAGGTTCTTATGCAGCAGCTTCTCTTCCAACAACAAAGCTCATCCAATACGATCAATATGAAGGTGTACAACATGTACAATGATCTTAATAACAAGTATGAGGCTGTCTCTACTCACATGAAATTAGGTCTGGATAAATTACCCGAGATCCGAGAGCTGATCCGAGATCCATTCCGATCCGATCCAAAAAAAATCCGAAAAGAGGATATCCGAGGTGGTCGGATCTGGATCCGGATATTTTATTTTGAGACCTCAGATATCCGGATCCGATCCGGATCCATGTTTATGTATAATTTTTATTTAAAAGATATGTATAATACTTAAATATATATTATTTAATATATAGAAAATTACTTAAAATATAATAAAAATAAATTTTACATGAAAATTTCAGATATTTTTAAAATTTTACAAAGTAAAAATGTTTTAAAATATTTTTAATGTTATTTTCAATTTATTTTTATTTATTTTTAATAATTATATATTATAATTTTATGAATTTTACTTATTTCTCACGGATTCAGATCCGGGTTTGGATACCCTTAAAATCCCAGATATCCGGACGGTGCCCACCCCTACATGAAATTGTTGGACACTCAAGTTAGTAAGATTGCAGAGACTGCATGGTCTATGAAGAAACAAGATGGAATTCTTCTTAGAATAATCTAAAATATCAATGCAATAACATCATGTTGGAAAGTGAAAAAGAGGTAGATCTTGTACAAAATCAGGCGTTGAAAACTGATGAAATCATGGAATTGCAGGAAATTGAAGATTTTTCCAAGGATAAGATGGACAAGCTCATAATTCAATTACCTAAACTTGAAGATCCATGGAGGTTTGTTGTTCCATGTTACATCTTTAGACTTGATTTTGAGGATTCTGTATGTGATTTTGGGTCCACTGTGAATGTAATGTCAAATGATATAACAGATTCTCTGGGCATTGTTGATCTGCAACCCTCTAAGATACCTCTCAGGTTTGCTAATGCTTCATCAACAACTCCACAAGGGTGGATTAAAGATCTTTCTGTGCAGATTGGGAATTGTTTGATGCTTACTAATCTTCAAGTTGTAGAGATGAGTGATAATGCTTATATGCCCTTGATTCTGGGGAGATCTTTCCTTGGTACAGCTAGTGCACTTTTTGATCTACCTAAAAGGAGGGTATGTCTTTCTAACATCAACAAGAATGTTTTTTTATGATGCACTTCCAGAGAATTATAGCAAATATGGCTCCTATATCGCCATTGAAGAAAAAGCTAGATATCATGTTACCTGCAATACCTGACATTAAGATGAAGACTAAAGAAAAAAATGTCAGAAGGTCAAAAATAAGAGCAAACTGCAGAGCATGGTAGCAGTACCAAGTTCTACTGTGACTTTGACACCATTGAGAAGTGTTGGGAACACCATTGAGTATAAGATGAAATACATAGGTATGTCGAAACCATTCTCTAAAGTTAAAGAGATCATAACCCCAGAGTTTCAGGAAAAAGAAAAACATTTATGGATGATATGCTGAGTAAAGTTATGGAGCTGAATGTACACGATCATATATCAAGCAGACCGCGTCTCAAACCACTTCCAACACTCCCTGACCCTCCTTCGGATTCTCATCGCACTTAGGCAGCACAGCAGTCAAGCTAATGACTAAAAATAAACGCTTAATGGGAGGCAACCCACTGGTAAATATAAATACTTTCATTTTTATTTCTTTATTAGATTTATTCGAAAAACGGTTCTGTGCATTTTCCGTGAAACAAATGGAGGTAGAACGATCAATTCATACAAGGAATGATCGATCCATTGGTGCTAAAAGAGCCGTAAGTTTTTAGATCGATCGGTCTAGTTTTGCACGAGTGATCCATGCACTTTCCAAGCAAAAAAAACGGAACCAGAACTATCGATCTATGTATGGAACGATAGATCCATAGGAGTGAAAAGAGCCATAAGTTTTCAGATCGAACGATCTTGTTTTGCACAGTCGATCCGTGCATTTTTTGTACAAAACAATAAAATTTAGGATCGATCGATCCTGATCAGAACGATCGTTCTGAAAGGTGAACGACCAAAGCGGGAGTTTAGAATGATCGATCCGAGGTCCATGTAAGTCTTCTTTTGATAATTTTTGATTTTTTTAGAAAATAAAAAATTCTTGTTATTTTTGTTTCTTTTACCCACTGATCTAATGCTTTTATAACACTGGGGACAGTGTTGTTTAAGTCTGGAGGAGGTAGTTACTGACATTATCTTTTATTTTCTTATGAGTCACTCATTCGTTTTATTGAGTCAAAACTTTAGTGTAAAAACAATTATTTTTCTGAGGAAACCACCACAATTGCATAAGCTTATGTGTCCACTGATTTGATCTTGACTAACATTCGAGACTAATGGAAAAATCAATGGCAGACCGGTTGACTTGAAGCTCCCATATTTTCAGTAGAAATCCACAAATTCCTGAGCTAATTTCTGTTTGTTTCCTTTTATCTCATCAATGTGATCGATGTCTTATGAGCTTGACTCCACGTTCAAACTTGACCAGATCAGCTTGTGTTAAATTAATGGTACTCCTCTCTTTATTTTTAAATAATAAATGCATAAAGATGAGATGATTCTACATTGAGTAAAGGGGTAGGAAAATTTCCAATGACTTCATTATTTTACTCAAGATTGCGATGATCATGCAAAGTTTGGAAATGAGGCTAGGAAAATTTCCCGTGATGCCATTATTCACCTACAACTTTGAGTTATAAGAAATAACCAAAACAAAAAAGGAAAAAAAGAGAAAAATAAATAAATAAATAAATGACAAAATAATAAGTTTGGGGGAGAGAAAGAGTACCAATATGTAGTATGACTGGTTTGTTATTGTGATGTACGAGAATGAGTCTAGAAGGTCCTTAGCATTGAGATCGGAGATGAGACCCAGCGATGAAGGGCTGTTAGATTATGTTGTGAAATTGTGGGTTGAATCGAGGATGTTAAGAGTACTAGCGATGAACTACATGGTGGTCTAGATCTTTTCAGGCAAGAATTTTAGTGGCTTTACAATGGTGAATGTGATTATGTTTCTGATGATGATATGTGTTTCTTTATTTTCAAATCTTTCTTCTAAGTTTGATTTCTTTGTTTATTCTTACTTGAGGACAAGCAACGATTCAAGTCTGAGGGAATTGATATATGTCATATTTGATGATTATTAATTATAGTTTTTAGAGTCTTTCTATTGTTTTTAGAGTCTTTTCAGGTGATTACAGGTTCGAATAGAAGTTTATGTGTTAGGAGTGGAGATATAAGCAAAGAAACAATTGGAGATGAAGGATCCTGCTAAATCGTTAGAAGTTTGACATAACATTTTCCCATGAACAGTATTTAATGGAATTTGGCCACAAGATAGCCACGGGAGTTACCTTTCATATGGCACTGGTTTGAGGTTATTCCGATGGACGGTTAGAAAGTTATGACTGTTTTATTGAAGATATATCCATCTAACGCAGATTTATGAATCAATTTCCAAATCACTCTGGGCCTATTCCAATTCGTCTCCTAATGTTTTAAAAACCCTAGACTCGATTTTATTTACATATTCTGCATATTTTTAGTTCAAAACATTGTTCTTGAGTTTTGTATGCAACTTGGACTAAGGAATCCATCCTCTTGACAATTGGAGAAGATTTCTAAACATTTTTTCTTTATTTTCAGTTTAATTATGATTTCTTCTTTATCTCTTTCATGTTTCTTTGCATCCATGTCTGAGTAGATTCTTAGTTAGGTTTAAGGTTTCAAAGAAATTTCATAATCATTTAATCAGACATAGATAGGAAATTTATCTTAGGGTTCTTTATATATGGTTTATATTATTGCATAGATTAAATTGATCACTTAGTCTCTGATTCAATGTTAAATCTATTCACCGAAAGTGTTATAGGTTGCTGGAAAGAACATAGATGAGCGTATTGTCCCTAGCCAACGGAAGTTGATGTTAAGGCGATCTGTGAACATATTGAACATGCTTTTTAATGTTTGTTTAGAATTCTAAGTTCAAACAGAAGTTTAGATACTTAGGTTGCTAGATAAAGTAATTGATGCCATGGAAGTGGATTAGTTATACATTTATGTTTGAGTTCTAGACGGTTCTTATTAATCCCTGAATATTTGTCTGGTTCCTGATCTCTGAGTTCCTGCGAATTACCATTGATCTAACGCTTTTTAATTCATAAGTTATTTAGTTTATTTAGTTATTTTCATTAACGTTACAAACAAACCTCTTATTTCTCTCTTACCTTAATTTCATTCCCAAAGAATCGTAGTGTAACATTGGTCTCTGTAGATTCGATCCCATCTATACTACTATGATTGTCTGTGCACTTACAATTTTTTATTTGGGTTAAAACTCTGACACATCAAATTCTAACTAATAGAGCTTATTTGTACCCCTTAGAACGAAATCATCTTTCTTAGAATACTAATTTATGCTAATCCACTCTGGTAGTACTAATCTCTTTGCTAATCATTCTATATTTATAACTCTGGTTACCTATAAGATGTTCAATAAACATTAATTACAATCCTAACTAACCACCTAACATCCAAATCAACTATTCTCTTAGGTATTGATCGCTAAATTTTTTATATTTTTGTTCAAATATTTTATCAAACATCTTGTGGACATGAAATTATCTAAACTATTGACTAACCATCTCTTGCCTAATCTAGCATTATAACCACATATCATGCATGAAATCTTAGAGTTATAAGCCTACAATTCATTAACAATCTATCAATCACTCCAGATCTACATTTCCAAAAGCTCTAAAAAAATACTCACTCATCATCATAAAAACACAAAACAATTGATTTTAAAAAACC
Source organism: Nasturtium officinale (assembly GCA_963854855.1). Classification (NCBI taxonomy): domain Eukaryota; kingdom Viridiplantae; phylum Streptophyta; class Magnoliopsida; order Brassicales; family Brassicaceae; genus Nasturtium; species Nasturtium officinale. The sequence goes on from OY978500.1 coordinate 13,754,014, forward strand.
AATCCCATTTTTTTTATTTCGCTACTAATATTCCCATAAATTTTAAAATCCTTTAACACTAACTAAATTGAATAATTCAAGAAAACATATTAATTTAATTAATTCAATAAATTTACATACCACATCAGCATAATTACCAACCAACAACCTATAAGTTCACGATAATTCATCATCTGAAAATAATACCAGCAATGATATAAATAAACAACAACCTCTGGTATATCATCTATTTTTCAGAGTCTTGGGCCCATGAGTTCCAACATGTTAAACTTTTATACATCATTAAGAAGAGATACATAACTATTTAATAAATACTGACTGAGTCGAAAAACTCATCTCATCGCTATGCACCCATGCCAACAAATAGTTTTCTTGCATAATACATATCTTTATAGAATTTATCAACCAATACTTTAATAATTTCATTAGTTAATTAATTATATTCAATTAATTGATTAATTAATTTCAGCAGTAATTCAGCAATAATTTCATATATATATATATATATTCACATTTTCAGCAATTTATTTTAACATAATTAATTTCAACAATTTTTGTAATTTAATTCACATCGAATAATTAATTAATTAGTTTAACTAAGCACAAAAATAAATTTAACTAGCTCAACAAATCACTCAATCAACAAATGACACATAAAACTCTAGAAAACATCAATTATACTAGAAACAATCCATAAAACCTAGATAAGCTAACAAGATATACTATTTTTAGAACTTCAAGGGTTTTTAAAGGTTACACCAACACAATCATAACATCTCTTTCTCACCTTTCATCCAATCACATCAACAAAACAGTATTGGACCTAAAACAAATCTGGAAATAACAGAAACAATCAGCATAAAAGAATGGATCATGATTTCAAATCTAACCATTCATTTGAAATGACACCATTGAAAATCAACCCCTAGATGAATCTACCCTTAAAATTTTGTGATGATCCGTGCATATATGAACTCGAGATCTTCCTTTGAATCTACGTTGGTTCGAATTATGTCTGAAACAAAATACGTCAAAAAATGCAACTAAATTTTAGAATACTGATTCAAATCATACTCCGCAAAGTGGTACATCTAGCTCTAAGCCTTAGCTTTGGTATATATTCTGTAAAGTGGTACATCTACCATAGAATCATAAACTACTGATTCAAATCATATTCCGCAAAGTGGTATATCTTAGAATTTATATTCTACCATAATCTATCAGTTCTGACTTAATTTCCTTTCACCAAAGCTTTAGTTTCCTCCTCCCTCACAAGCAAAGAACAACTTTAGACTCTCTTTTATAAGGAGGTGGCCACGAAAATTTGACAGAAATATGTCTAGAGTTTATTTTTGATTTATTTAAATAAAAACAGAGAATTAGAATTGAACCAGAAATTAATTAAATTTCATTGGTTTAATAGTAATTCAGAAATACATTTATCCTAAACTAAATTAGGAATTAACTCACTTCACTCCTTAACTCCAATAAAATGAAACCGATATTTAATTTTATTTTCTTAACCAACTTCCATCATACAACTCCAAATTTTATTTCAAGAACACGGGTGTTAGAATTCTCTCTCACGAAAATACTTTCGTCATCGAATCTGACAACTCCAATCCCTAAAAATGGACCGAGATAGTTTTTTTCCTTGGAAACCACAATCCAACACAGCTCAACCACTTGATCCATTCACCAGTGACATTAGTTAGTTCACCTCCAAACTTCTTAACTCACGATTGGTACCCACATTGTCAAAACCAGCCATTCTTGGAATGACGGATAATCCACCTTCCAAGAGAACAAAATATTATCTTTCAGCAACCAAGAACAATTCTGTCCCTCAAATTCTCAACCACCTAACCTGAAAAAATTAGATAACCACTAATGTTTACAAAATTTAAATAATGCCAACAATAAAAGAATCAAATTATGCGTATGTGAATAAGAAAATTATATCTCTTACAAAAGTCATAATGTCCCACATCGGTTGTTGAAAGAAAGAATAACGTAAACATATTCTATATATCAGATTTTTCATATTACATTTTAATTGAATACTTTTTTATTTGAGTCTATAAGCTCATTAGGATAGGTCCACTTACTCTTTTAGAAAAAGAGAATTTGGTATTTTGACTGATTTTAAACGCGTAATTACATAATTATGGTGATAATTTGGTCAGCCGATAAGTGAGGCTTATTTAGGCAAAGTCACTGCAAATGGCTTCCATTGAGCGATTAGGCGGCCGATTTCTAAAACATTGTTTCCAGGTATTATACCTTTTCTTTCTTATCAATAAAGACGACTGAAGTTTCTGTATTTGAGATTTAGTCGTGGAATTGAAATCTTTGATTTAAATAAGAATGTGTCTTTAGTTTACATAATTCATAAAAATATACACGGATCTCCTTGATCTGATCCAATTTTTGTTTTTCACCTTTTTTTGGTCATAATCGTAATAGAAAAAGGTTTTCTGTTTTTTTTACTCAGATATGAACTATATATATAAGGAAATAAATCCATATATACTTTTGCTAATTAGGCATAAAATACTTTTTGAATTCGGTTTAGTACTTTCTCAATATCTCATGTATGCTTTTGCTAGTTAGGCATCTTATTTTCACTAAAACCTATAGCGTATATATATACACATATTTGATAATATTCTCAAATATTTTCAACTAAAAATTCTAAGAAACAGACCACAATCTTTCAGAATCTGTTAATCGACACAAAAAGGCTGCATCTATTCTCATTAATATTCTTTGTCACAGCTAAGAGATACAGATCTTGTGGCAATAAGTTTGTATTCGGTTCTACTTTTTCTGATCAGGTTCGGGTGGGTATTTGTGGTTGGGTATCCATGACCAAAATTTTTAAGGAACTTTCATATTTTAAAAACTTCCGGTTTGAGTTTTAGTCATGAAATTGGAAATTTGGGTCTTGAATTTTTTTTTTTTAATTTTACATAGATGTTTAGCTTGATAAAGGTGACTAGTGAAATAATTTATTCTAAACATCATTAGTAAACCGTCATCTCATCTGAATCAATTGCTAAGCCCTTTACTCATTTCTCAATCAATACATTTTTAAGAAACGTAAATATGTTTCTTTATGTGATTGGGATCCAACACTCCTTATTCTTCACAATAGGATTTTTTTCTCTTGATTTTTGTTATTGTTACCTTTAAACAACCATCCAACTAAAGTAAAAGTTTACGTTAAACAATAACTAAAAAGGTGAACCAAATTCAAAACAAAATACTGATTATAGTTTAGAGATAATAGAAGTTCTTACTTCAAATTATTTTTTTAATAAAACAAATAGGGAAATAATATACCTATATAAAATTGATTAATTTCTACAAACCGAGAATTTGTTTATGAAATATTTTAAAGTGAAGCAATAAGAGTTTTGACTGAAAAAAACTACAAGCGGTAGTATAAACATGTTAATATTTACTTTAAAATAGTGTGTATTCCTTGTATTCATCATTATTTTTGTAAACCTGAAAATGTATCCATTTTTTGTTCTTTATGAAATAAAAGAAGGAAAACAAAATCCCTCAGAAGTCATAAAGATACTTGCAAAAGACTTAATTTTCAGTCTTCCTTTATTCATAAGGAATTAACAATTCTTATATTATTCTTCGTTTATATAAATGATGAATACATGGAAAATGTTACTACATCATAGTAAATATTACCATGTTTTATATCGTCGGTTGTGTTATTTCCTTCAGCCAATACTCTCATTGCTTAGATTTAAATAATTTATATAGAAAATCTCATTTTTTGAAACTAATCATATTTTATAGGAATTTTATATATCTATATGTTTAATAAAAACAATACTTAGCATTAAGAATTTCTATTGTTTCTAAAATGTAATTAGAGTATTGTTTTGGATTTATTTCATTTCTTTAGTTATTATTAAATGTGAATATTGACTGCTGTTGGAATAGTTGTTTTAACGTAATAACAAAAAAAAAATCTTATTCTGAAGAGTTTTGACCGTTTTATTTTGCAGGATCTTAGTCATTAGTGAATATCCTTTTGATATTATGAATTTCAAAAGCTACATTCTTTCTTTGGTCTTTGGTTTCTAATCTTTTTACCACGTTGGCTGAGCAAGTGGCTAGCTTCTTATTGAGTGAAGCTGTCATAGAGTTGGATCTTGAGATGGAAGTACAGTAATAAATGTCTTCTTCTTCTCTTTGTCTTCATCATAGGGTGAATCAAGTTCTGCTTCTTCAGCTTTAGTTAGCTGATTTTCCATTTCCTTTTCTTCTTCTCTGTGTGCGTTCTCTTCTTCTTCTATGTAATTTTTCTTATATAACCAATCCATATACTTATAAAGATCTGCAAAAAAACTACTTGTATGACTTCCCAAAATATTGATTATTTTTGAATTATGAACTTGAATGTCTTCTTTGTGGTATTGCTCCTCAAACATGATAAGTTGAAATATCTCTTCCATGATTTCAAATGGAATCGAGAGTGCATCGATTTTTCCAATGAAATCAATTTTCATGAAATATATTTGGTTGCTTTTTCGGCCTGCTCCTGAGTTTTGAGAAGTTGTAGTAAAAGATCTCCAATCTTAGCCTCCACATATGTATGAGCTTGCAAGATAGTTGACAGGTTTTGGTTTTGAGTCTCATCACGTCTTCATTGTGCCTTTAAACTGATCCACTTGAGGATATGGAATCATTTTTCTGCTTCAAAACATAGAGAATGGACTGATCTCGTAGCTTGATTATTCAAAGATCTTATGATATGACCAAGTGAAAGGTCTCTGAGTACATTCATGTGCTAGTTGACAGTACCCATTTCAAGAAACCTATGGTCATTGAGATGGTGAAGCGAATTGAACTTGTTGCACAGCTTAAAAAAATCTCCAGAGATTGCACTTGTTTTCTAGGTAAAACTCGGCCTTTCATCTGGGGTAAGGACTCATGAGATTGGTTTTACAAGCTTTGACTCTTTATAGTCATTGCATTTGGAACACACAAGTAGACATGATCAAAATGTAACCGTAACCGTATTTCGAACCGTAACCGTATCCGTTTTTAACCGTAACCGGATTATAACCGTATGAAATGATTAAAACCGTAACCGTAACAATAAAATTATATTGTTATGGTTAACTGTAATTTTTTAACCGTAACTGTTAATTAACTTTAACCGTGTAAAAACTATCGGTTAACCGTTTAGTTAACTGTAACCATTTTAAAAAGTAATTATTTTTATTGTATTTTTATATATTTTAATTTTAAATAATTGAATCATATTTAACCGTATATAACTGTAACCGTATATAACCGTAACCGTTCTAACCGTAACCGTTTTAACCATAACCATTTTAACCATATTCAAATGGTTAAGGTTAAGGTTAAAGAAAAAAATCCAACCATAACCGATGGTTAATTAAACTTAACCGTGATAACTGTAACCGTGTTCATGCCTACACACAAGAAAAGAAACAAAACTATATGAGTAACAAAAGAAGAAAAAAAATCCAAACAAAATTTACCTTATAACTTACGGTAAACAGATACAAGTAAAACCTCACGTCTCTATCAAAGATTCAAAGGTGATTTACAGTTTTCATTAGTGATCGATTGATCTTCTTCACAGATCTTTTTTTAGGGCCACTCTTAATTAGTTTATCCTATTTCTATAATCTAAATAAAGTTTTAGTGCAGTTGTAGACAATAATTATTGTGAAATTCTCGCATTTGTGTCTAACGATTATGAATTTGAAAAGCCAGATTCCTATGTTTTTAATCCATTTTAAGAAATGGTTTATTTCCTCATTTTCGTGTCTGGTGGTACCAAGGTCAGGAGAGGCAAGATCTGGCCTCGTTTTATCAATGTTGGGGTTGTAGTATTTCTCAGATTCACGTCAGTTCGGTGTTGATTCAATGGAATCTTGACATCTTCCTTTGTATAAGGTTTGTTTCCGGTGGTCTCTCTCACCGGCGTCATCTCCGGTGGTCAACCTATGAATTTTCTCCTAACCAAAGATTTGGAGATTTCATTTGGGTATTTGATCCCATAACTAATGGACTAACCCTTAAATTCACGAAGCAATTATTCTGAGAATTTACTGTATTTGTGATTCGATTCGTTTCGACCGAATACTTAGTTTCGTGATTCGCTTCGATTGAGGTCTTTGAATTTATGGTATTTGATCCCATAACTAATGGACTAACCCTTGAATTGAGGTCTGGGCACGAAGCGAGTATTCGGAGAATTTACAATATTTGTGATTCGTTTCGATTCGGAAATATGAATATTCAGAATTTTGTGTGATATTCGCGAATTATTTGATTCGATCTGATTCGTTAAAAATAATTATATTAAAATAAAATAAACAATTTTTAATATTTAAATTAAGTTTTAAAAACTAAAAATGATTGTTATTATATCGTGTAAAATAATATCTTCATGAAAAAAATATAGCAAAAATATAATATATAAAACTAAAAATAAAACAAAAAATTATCACAAGTATTTATAAAAACTAACTAAATAATATATACATATTATATATATACATAAAGTAATATACGAATCGAAATGAATATTCAGTGTTTTCTAAAATGATATTTGTTATTTTTTTTGTTTTACGAATATTATATTTTGCTATTTGTTTTGCTTTCGAAATTTTACGAATATTCAGATTTTTCGATTCGAATCATAACAAATCGAAGCGAATATAATGAATATTTTGCCCAGACCTAAAATTGACTATCACAATAATCTCCTTTTCTTATGACCACAATCCGGTGGTGGTGATGATCTAGTTGTCCATCTGTCCGAAAATTTTAAGTTTTATGAAAGGAGTATTCATGATCGCTAACCGGCGATGTATATGGTGTTTCAAGAGGCTTACGTTCGGAAAGCAGGTTCGGAAGCAGTTAACAATATTCGGTGATATTAATTTCAATGATGTTTCTAGAAAAAATAATCTTCGATTAAAGAAAATATTATCAAGACTCACGATCGGGTCAGCTTCATTGAAAGAAGTTTTCAACAAACGCATGGATGTACAGAGTCAAAGTGGCAAAAATATGAAATCCTCATTATTGTTAAAGATGCAAATACTGATTAATTTGTATCGTGTCAATATTCCAAAACATGTAATGCAATAGTTTTTTGATTCGATATGAAAAGCAAAAGAAGCAATGTTAATATGACATACATATTATATCATAGTGAGACAAATGGAAAATAAAGAAGATAACATTATATGGTGGTTGTTAGCGTGTAAAACTTATCTCAAAATAAAGCATCATTAAATTTCATTTTTCTAATACTTTGTTTCGATATAAAGCGCATATATCTGATTATGTGATAATTTATAATTTAATATTTTGTATTGGACATTGTAATACTCTTGTACTTCAAATATTTAATGAATATTTTATCGTAAAAGAAAACTTACGGTAAATGTTTGCAGTAATTATACTGGCGCCTAAAATTTGATGTATAATCAAGTTTACTTTTAAAAACTGCAAATGCACAATAATTCACAATAGTATTGAGGGATTAAATTCTTAAGATTATCCACATTGGGAAACTCTCTCTAAGTCTCCCAAATAATATAAATAAATAAATAATTTGAGTTTCTCAGAAAAAGTAAAAACCAGATGGATGAGTTTCTCAAATGAGAAACTCATATTATTTAAATATTATTACTTATTTTATATTTTTGATAGATTTGATGATATATTCTCACTAATCTTGAACTAAAGAGTAACATTACATGATAAGTTTCATGCATAACAAATTTAGTTAAAATGTAAACACGAATATTGTTGCTTTTTGAGGTTTCAATTAGGAAACTAGACTAATGTAAATATCTAAACTAATGTAAGAAATTAAAACTACACAATTATGAAAATATTACAGACTAACTCAATAAGGTTAAAAGCATTAGGCATTCACGATAATCACAAGGAATAAAAATATGAACACTTTAATGAACAGTTCTAGCACTCGGACACAATGATTAAGGGTTTGTGACTACTTACAATAGTGCAGTTAAATCATTTATTCAAATGTTGTATGATTACAATGTATTATTGAACAAAGTGTTAAAAAATAGTTGGATGAAATGGTGTAGAAAAAATTCAACACCATTAGTTTTGATGAGTAGGGTCTTCAGTTTCTACATGAAAACACTGATTGAGACATATATTTTGTTTTCAAAGAAATTATTATTTAATAATATAACAATAACATTTTTAACATCCAAAATTCATCTAATTATCTTTTTTAACAAAACAAATCCCAAAACATCATATTTTGAAAATTAATATTCTAACCACCAAAGTGGGTAAATATATTTTTAAGTTTGTGATTTGAGTGTATTGTACAAATTAAGTTTAAAATTTATGATTAGTTACGTTGTGTGCTATTAGTTTATTGTATTGTATTTAAAGTTTTTTAATAACTTTATTTTTTAATACTGACAATTTTTTTATTACTTGCTATTTTTTAATTTACAAATTTTGAAAAAATAATATCTAATTATTTTAATTTAAGTACAATCAATATTTTTATTAATATTTTGTATAGTGTAATTATTGAATGATGTTGATTATTAGGTGAAAGAGATAAAAGATGATGTTAGAAAAAGATTGTTGAAAACAAAAAAAAATTGTATGCAGTGTCAGTCCAACTATTTATGATGTCCTAAGACAAAATAAAAAATTATGTCATTTTAATGAAAACTAGAAATAGTGGTAACACAAAGAAAATAATAATATTATTTATAAAATTCTTTCTAATTTCATAAACAATCTAATAAAAAAAAACTAGTGTTGAAACATAGGTCTCCTTATATTTTTCCCTGCAAAATTGTCCATCAAACACAAATAGTTAAGCTTTTCAATCATATCTCTCTTGCTTTATAGCAAAACTAACCCATTCAATCTCTCTTATGAACATATAATTCTTTATCAGCTTCAACTTTGAAAACTTCTTTCTACGGTAGCAACCGATACCGGAATGGTTAACAATATGCGATAAGCAATTTCAGTGTTTGGAAATAGGCTTACATACTTCCTTTGGTAATATATTTCGAAGAACTTTCAGTTCCATAAAAAATCATACCCATCTATGTCAGAATGCACACCAGATTTTAGAGAAGTCTCCAAGTTCACACATGATTCCCTCAAAATATCATCACTTGCTGATTTTAGTTTCTTTAAATCAAACATAAATCCAAATATATGTCCATACTGTTGGAATTGTTCAAACCTTGACTCAAGAAAAAACTAGAGTTTGATCCATGAGTGTATTGAAGTAATCAACTCTAAATTCCTCCTCCGGTGATGATAACACACTTTCATTAATTGTCTCTATGTCCTCATCAAAGTGTTTTTTTCTTTTAGTGATACATTTTTCACAGGAAATTCAGCTTCAATTTCCATCTCAGCTGCAATTTTTCTCGCCATAGTCTTTGCTTCCTCAAAACCTGTCTCCCAATAGTTTTGAAAAAACAACAAAAGTCCTCTCAATTGGTGAATTGCAACATTAATATCAATAGTTTCTGACTGCATGCTCTTTCTTACTGTATTGACAACAGATAGAAGAAGATCATATCAAATAACCATACCAAACAAGAACTCAAAACTTACAATTCCATGTATTTCACTTAGAGCAAGTGATTCAGCATCACTTCTTGTTTTTGGATCGTCAGTGGTTTCAGCCAAGCAAAGCAAAGCTTCTCTGATTTCTAGGGCTCGAAACCGTATTGATTTGACACTTTCAACATGACTTTCACAATGTGTATTGACAAAGATTTAAGGGTTAATCCTTTAATCATCTTCATCATTATATCCCACCTATTTGTTGATGAAAAAACAAACAGTATATTCATTGAACAATCCTAAAAAAAAGACACCACTTTTGTGGAAGAAGATGCTATATCACATAACACAAGATTTAAACTGTGACAGCCGCATGGAGTGAAGAATGCCCTTGGATTAATTTCCAAAAACCTCTTTTGTACTCCCTTATTCTTTCATTTCATATTTGATCCGTTATCATATCCTTGTCCTAACACGTCATCAATGTTTAACTCTAGTTCAACCAATGCATCTTGAAGCAAAGAGAAAAGTCCTTCTCCTGATTTATCTTTGATAGTAAAAAATTTCAAGACGAATTCCTCAATCTTGGTTGACATCGCTAAAACATCCGCACACCTAATAATGAAAGTCATTTGTTCTTTGTGACTAATATCCGGGGTACAATCAAGAATCACAGAGAAATACTTTCAATGATGAATCTTCTTTATGATCATAACTTTGATCTCCCTAGGAAGCATATCAATCAACTAATTCTGAATCTTGTGACTAAGGTAATGCGAATAAATTTCTTTTTTCTCAATTTGCCGGACATGATCCCGTATCACTATATCAAACTCTGCAATCATATCAATAAGACCCAAAAATTTTCATTATTTGCCTTACCAATCTTGTCATTATCCCCGCGAAATGCTAAATTTCTCTGAGCTAGAGTTTTCACCACTGCAAATATTCTCAATAATACTTCTCTCCAATGGATTTTCTCTCTGTTCAAATCTTCCTGAGCTTGCCTATCTATTGTCTAATTTTTTTAAATCTCACCTCCAACTCTATCCAACGTGTAATGCAAACAATATGACCATGAGAACCTTCATGTTCTTCCAGCCTCATTGAAATACTTTTCCAATCATCATCCCCAGTGCTTGCCAAGTTACCACCACTTTGTTCATGCCTGAACAACTTGCAGCAAAAACAAAAAGCTTTGTTGACAGATTTTAAGTAAATCAACCACCTTCTATCTTGTTTCTCTCCATTTTCCATATTTCTTGTGTAGAATAAATGTGAAAAATGCCTACCAATACTATCTTTAGGAAACTGGTAGTTACTTAATAGCATTTCTGTAGGACCATTTTTAACCTGTAAATCTTTCAATCTCATACCAACACTTTCCCAATCTCCAGGATCAGAGTTATCAGAAATATGTACCTCTTGTTGCTCACTTTCCTTACCAGTTTCATCTTGATAAGTTTGATTATCATGTTCAACACTATCATTGACATCTTTATTTTTGTCTCTTTCAGTAGAGATTGCTTTACCATCACAAATGGTAGAATTTTCAGGGTTTTTAATTCTCTTTACATATTTTAAAAGAGAATTAGTTTCACACATTAAAGCAACATCTCGTTTCTCCTTTTTCTTTCTGTTTTTACATCCTGATGGTTGACTTCTTTTTAGTGGCATGTTTATGTTACTGGACAACACAATAAAGAGAGATTAATCATACAATAAACCCAAAGTTTGTCTTTTTGGAATTGTTATGATTTATAAATGATTCCACTATGAAACCAAAGAATCCATGAAAAAATATAATAAGTAATCTTACTATAATATTACGAAGCCATGAATTTGGTGTTAAACTTGTTACTTCTTAAATTTCATAATTACAATAACAATTTTCTGTATGAACTATTATAAGTACTAATCCCTAATTCAATTGTTTGGCAATATATAAATAATCCAAGTGCAGTTACAAAATTACAATATAAGCTTCTTAATAATCAAAGCAAAATTCTATCATTATAATTAACTTTACATACATGTAAATTGATAAATCTCAGAAATTTGACATAAGAGGAAAAAATTGAATTAGAAGAAGAAGTATGTGCAGATTAGGTTTTTTTTTCTTTTTAACCATAAATTATTAATTTAAAATTCATTAAAAAAATATTTATTTTTTCCCGTACACAAAAAAACACATTCAAAATTGGTTTATTAAATTAAACTCATAATTATAATTAAGGCCCAACAAAATATTTAAAAAAAAAAATATAAGACCTTGAAATGTTTTTATTTAAATGATGCCCCAAAAATTGTCTTAGACCATTGGCTCACCTTATTGGACTATGGGCTGGATCTGATTATATGTAGTCTGATTAGTCTTTTTGCAACCACCGCTAATGTGGTCTTATATGTAGTCTGATTTAGGAATGTTTTAGACCACTCAAAACCGTTACATTTAAAACTCTATAATATTGAATATATATGTTTCTAATCGTTTAAAATAGAAAGATGACTAACATTGATTTAGGAATGTTTTAGACCATCAAAACCGTTATATTTAAAACTCTATAATATTGAATATATATGTTTCTAATCGTTTAAAATAGAAACTCACTTGGTCAGACGAGATGATTTGTTTCTTGTTAGAATTGATAACGCTAGAGAAACAAACTAGGTTGGAATATTAACAACTAGTTTGGAATTGGTTTATGTTGGCCTTAACTAAAACACTGTCTGAATCTATTGAATACACTTTATAATAGTTATATAGCCAATCCGGAAGAGATACGAGTCTGAACAAACATTTTGCATATTGTCACACTACTTAATGCAATATATGTGGTGATAAACTTACTAATATTAAGCGTTTTATATTTTATAATACTAATACTAATATGGGTTTGGTATTTTTAGTTTATTATTATTTTGTTAAGTTTTATTTAATTGATGTTATATATTCTGGTCAATGAGTCACAAAGTTTTAGGGGTGGGCATTTCGGTTAAATTTTGGGTTCGGTTTGGTTTTGAGAAAACTCTAACCAAACTTAACTAAAGATACTTCATATCGGTTTTCGGTTCGATTTATATTTAGTTTGGTTTAATTTTAGTTTGGTTCGGTTTTATTTCGGTTGAGAAAACAAATTATTTGTAAAACTAAATCATATATGAAAAACCGTAAATAAAAACTTAATACGTCAAAGTTCAAAATTCAATTAAAATATGCAAGATATAAATTCAATAAAATATAAAAATAAAATAACAAAAATTAAAACTAAAATTATTAAAATGTTAAACTATTAAAATTTTAAACTAAAAATTAAAATAGTAAACTAAAAGTATTAAAATTTTAAACTATAAATATTAAGTAAGTACATCGGTTTGTTGGTATAATTTGTTTTAAACCGAATCATTTGAGTTTTGAAGAAATCTAACATAATAGTTTGAATATAAGTTTTGGTTTAATTTGGTTCGGGTTGATTTCGGTTTACTTTGGATAGTTCGGTGAAAATGTCCATACTTAAGTTTCACAAACACTCTATTCTTTAACCACTATATAACTTGTTCAAATCACTTCAAACCACTTAAAATCTCAACCACCGGCTTTAGCAAACTTCGTCACCTAAACTGCAACTACATCATTTAATTAAGACCCTAATTAGTCTAATCTCTCAAAAATATTTACAAGGTCTGGAAATTCAGGTTAACTGAACCAAATCGGTCAGTATTTCAGGTTTTTGGTTTCGAAAATCTACCAAAAATTATGGTTTGGATGGTTTATCAGATTATCTGGGTATTTAAAATTGTACCAAAATTAATTTATATTTTTCTTTTAATTAAAAATCCTTTAAAGTTAATATGTGTGGTTATATTGGATTAGTTTGGTTAAATCGGGTTAATGCTGTTGTTCGGATTAGTAATTTGAATTAATTAAATTGTGGCAAAAATATATTTGTTAAAGGGTGAAGTAGCTCAATAACCACATACGACCAAAAAATTAAATATGTATGAGTGTTGATTTTTTATTTAGTTCTCGTTTCATCCGCCAGAAAATAATGACCATTTACCCCTATCAAAATCTTCGTTGCAATATTAACACAACATGTATGAGATAGTTGCATTTAAAAAAGAGGTATACCACTTCATCATAATTGTTCCTCAACATTCGGACAAATCTGGATGAAATATATTTGCTCTGGAAGGTGGTCCCTACAGAGCCAGAGCGGACAATAAATTCTTACTAGAGCATTATCGATTATGATGGTAACTACTCTTGTACTGGTATAACACGAATGTTACTCGCTATTATGAAGAAGTGCAATAGTGGTCAACGAGATGGACACGAATATGCAACAGAGCATTCAAGCAGATTGGTACGTTTCGCTGGATTGGGCATATAACATCACACCAACCCCATGAAGGTAGATGCAACACAGTCAGACCCCCTGTTTCGTGACGGTGCACCCCACATATTATATATATATACAGTGCCGGCCAGTATATATGTGATGCCTAAAACAAACCAAATAAATAATATCTTTTTGTTGTAAACAAATTTTTGAAAAAACGTAAAATAATCAATATTTATCATCTTAAAATGTTATATGAAAACATCAATACATTGTTACTCATAAAAATAATCATCCTTATTTCTTTGCTGCAAAATCATTAAAAATAATATCATTATTTACGAGGTTTAACTTCGAAAAACTTCTTTCTGAACAAGCAAATTGAAATTGTAATTGTGAGTAAAAAGTGATAAGTGATCCATGTGTTCGGATAACAACCATCTAATTTTTTTAAAAAATCCAACACCTCGACCGCTTTTATGATTTATGTTCGCAACGCTTATGTTAGAAATTTAAACTCCATAACTAGATCTTTTTCTAGATCTCTATATTCATCTTCTTTTAGAGAAGATTCAAACTTCATATAAGATATTACTAGCTCATCATTTTTCGCTAATCTTAGATTCTTTAAACCGAACAAAAATCCAAAATTCTATTCAAAACGATTAAATTACTCAAATTTGACCTAAAGAAACATGCAAATCTCTTGGTTTAGGGGCTTTAGTATCGGGCCGGACCTGTATATATATCTTTACATATTCAAATGTGAAGAAAACAAAGATTCATATATGTGTAGGTGTCCAAGAACAATGCACTAAAGTTTCGTGCAGCAGGTAGATTGAAATTAAAACATGTTAGCGTTCCAAGCCCGTCTCCTTACGACTCAACCACAGCGTCCTGGACAACATTAAATATTATGTTTAACAACATAGATTTCTAAATTGTCGTTTGAATTTAAAAACATGCATTAAAATCTAAATGTAATATGTTCACTAACCTCTTTGTGCATCAGAATTAGTTCAAACAATTCAACGGTATTTTTTATGAGTAAACATTAGGTGATAAATATACCACATTAAGAATAAATATAGACTAAGAACCCATAAGCTGTTCTTATCAAAACAATATTCTATCTGAATCCCACGAATTTATGGAATCTCGAAATTATTATTTTTGACATCAGTTGATGTTTTCGTTTAAGTTTTCTTATTGTTAGATTTAATTTTAATAATTTCTTTTAAAAAACGTTTAAAATGTAATTTGTAGGTTCGTGTAGTTTGTAAAAAAAGAAAAACAAAATGGGTTTGACTGGGTAAAGTTTGAATAGTTTAGTAATGTCAATCATAAGGTTTAGTGGATGAAGTTTACTGAAATAAACACACACATAATCACTGAACACTACAATTTTCTATCTTCTGTACAAATATATCTTTGTTAATAATAAATTGGTAGAAAAATAAAAACACTTGTAGGTAGTATACATTTTGACCATTGAAAAAAGAAAAGAAAAAAAACTAGTGATCGAGAACCAAAGTAAGAAAATGACAAAAACAAATTTGTAAGAATTCACCAAAACAAAGCTGAGCCGGACATAATCGAGATATCTTAGAGAATCCGAGCTGGCAAATCCCTCTTCACCATCATGTGGATGATACTACTGCCACGTGTACCATATTCTATACACGTGTCATCTTACTGGAGGCATACTCAGATCGCGAAGAAAATCTCATTTCTTATCAACAAAAAATTCTGAATTGATAAAAGATGAAAGAAAAAATCTCAAAACTTTGTTTTCTATCGTCTCTTCTCTTCTTCCTTTGATTCTTTACGGTGACGCTATGAACGCCGCCGTGTTTAGTGCTTCTGCTTTATCTCTACCTATCTCCTTCTCTAAAACTCGATCATTTTCTAAACTCACTAGAAAGAAGGTAACTTTAACTCATCTTTTGATCTCTCTTGCTCTGTTTTTTTTTAAAGTTTAATACTCTGAATTGTTTGGAGAACGGTGAAATCAGTATCAAGTTTCAGTTTTTAGGATTTGGGTTTCGTAATATTTGAGATTATATTTGGTCTGATGATTGAATTGATTGGTTTGGTTTTTCTTAGGTAACTTTAACTCATCTTTTGATCTCTCTTGGTCTGTTTTTGGAGGTTTACTCGGAATTCTATTGAAAACTGTGAAATTTTTATCAAGTTTGGTTCTTGAGATTTGGGTATTTAATGACTGAGATTTTACTTAATAGAGTTGGTCTGATGATTGACTTGATTGGTTTGGTTTTTATAGGGAGTGAAAGGAGAATTCAGGGTTTTTGCTGTGTTTGGAGAAGAAAATGTATTAGTTGAGAAGAAGAATCAATGGGGACATTTGTTTGATGTTGAAGATCCAAGATCAAAAGCTCCTCCATATAAAGGCAAGTTCTTGGATGTTAATCAAGCTCTTGAAGTTGTTAGATTTGATATTCAATACTTGGATTGGCGTGCTCGTCAAGATCTTCTTACCATCATGATTCTTCATGACAAGGTTTGTGCAAATCTATCTACATTGAACTCTTTACAGCTTGTTTAATTCGATCTTGTTTGTAAAGTTGTGATCTTGAACAGTACTCTAATCTGCTACATTCAGACGTAGGCTAGAGTTGGTTCAGTTTTTAATACTTACATATATTCCAAAAGAAAAAAAAAATCGTGGTACTGTTTTCGATATTTGGCTTTGCTTGGTTGGATCATTTATGGTTTATGTTTAGTGTTTGGCAGCGTTTTGGTCTTAAGTTTGTGGAATGAATGTGAATGAATGTGTTTCAGGTCGTTGATGTACTTAATCCTTTAGCTCGTGAGTATAAGTCTATTGGTACTGTAAAGAAAGAACTAGCTGGACTACAGGAAGAGCTATCGAAAGCACACCAACAGGTTCTTAAGAATGATATTCACTAAAAGTTATCAGCCTTTTTCATATATATCAAATTTGTTCTAATTGTTAATTGAAATGATAACAGGTCCATATATCTGAAGCAAGGGTTTCAACTGCTTTAGAAAAGTTAGCTCAAATGGAAGAGTTGGTTAATGATAGGTTATTACCGGGAAGAGTTACAACGGAATTAGAACAACCTTCGTCTTCAACTAGTGTTTCTTCTCTCGAGCTTGACAGGGAAAAGACAAACATGGGTGCGAAAAGCTTGAATGTTTCTGGTCCAGTTCCGCCTTATAGTCCACACTTGAAGAATTTTTGGTATCCCGTTGCATTCACCGCAGATCTCAAGCATGACACGATGGTATGTATAGAGGTTCTTGCTTGATTTTTCCCTATTTTTGTTTAATCTACAAGTTTCTGATGAACGCTATTGTTTATTCTCTTAAGGTACCAATTGACTGCTTTGAGCAATCTTGGGTTATCTTTAGGGGAGAAGACGGGAAACCGGGATGTGTACGGAATACGTGTGCTCATAGAGCTTGTCCTCTTGATCTTGGCACAGTGAATGAAGGGCGTATCCAATGTCCTTACCATGGTTAGTAAATTATTCTCTACACTTGTGGAAAACAAAGTGAAAACCCATGTCTTGTATCTTATTAGATGTGTGACCTTGTAGGATGGGAATACTCAACCGATGGAGAATGTAAAAAGATGCCGTCTACAAAGCTACTGAAGGTAAAGATCAAGTCTTTGCCTTGTCTTGAACAAGAAGGTATGATCTGGATCTGGCCTGGCAATGATCCACCTTCACCTACACTTCCTTCTCTACAACCTCCATCAGGGTTTGTAATCCATGCAGAGGTAATCCTTACATTTCAAAGCATATCTCCAATTCAATCATCTCATATAGATGCAACGTTTTCTCATATGTTCTCTAATCAACTCGCAGCTGGTAATGGAACTTCCGGTGGAACACGGTTTGCTTTTAGATAATCTATTGGATCTTGCGCATGCCCCATTCACTCATACATCCACATTTGCAAAAGGCTGGAGTGTCCCAAGGTTTCTTAAACTCTCATTATCGATATAAGTGTTAAGCGGAAACTCTTTAAGCCATACTCAATTCAAATCTTTTGTCGTCGCGCTTGCAGCTTGGTTAAGTTCTTAACGCCATCATCAGGTCTACAAGGATACTGGGATCCGTATCCAATCGATATGGAATTCAAACCACCTTGTATTGTTCTATCGACAATCGGTATCTCCAAACCAGGGAAACTAGAAGGGAAAAGCACTAAGCAATGTGCAACACATCTTCATCAACTTCATGTTTGTTTACCTTCTTCAAAAAACAAGACAAGACTTCTATACCGAATGTCTCTAGACTTTGCTCCTATATTAAAGAACGTTCCATTTATGGAACATCTCTGGAGACATTTCGCTGAACAGGTAAAACAAACCACAAACAAATCAAAGCCAATCTTGATACTATCGCGCAGTTCTTGATTCTTGAATTATTGTTTTCCAGGTCTTAAACGAAGATCTTAGACTGGTTTTAGGACAACAAGAACGGATGTTAAATGGTGCAAACATATGGAACTTACCAGTTGCTTATGATAAGCTTGGAGTTCGGTATAGACTTTGGAGGAACGCGGTAGATCGTGGCGATGATAAATTACCTTTCTCTAGCTAACTGTGTGTTTGAAGAACTCTTAAAACTGTGTTTCAGCGACGTGGAAGTTTTTGCTGCTCTTATTCACCAGTAACCTCTTAGTAAAGTGTAGGTTTTGTTGTCTTCCTCTTTCTCGCCGCGATATGGAGTTGGTGGATTCATTCTAGAAGACGATGAAACAAAGAACTTTTGCGTAGATAAGTAAAAAAAAAAAAAACAGACATTGTAAATTGAAAGGAGATATGTTGTTATCAATTCTTTCTGTGTACAGTTCACTTTCTGAGAAATTGAATATCATTTTTCTCCACTAACTCTGATGCCTTCCAAGAACATCATCTCAGTGTTCCTTCCGCAAAAAAAAAAATTCATAAGTTAAATTGCAACCTCCTGATTTTTTTTGTATATGGTGGTGAATGTGGAAAGAATAGAATAATTTGGCTATCTATATTATCAAAATTTATTTATTTATCTGTCATTTCTTCCAAAAGAATTCTAAAATTAAGTGTTTTGAAGTGAGTAGTAATACAATGGAATGGATGATATAGAGGGTGTAAATAATAGCATATAGAATATTCGTAAATCGTTGTAAATACTTGTCAGATAATATCTCCTCATATCCAGGAGATGATCTCTCTTTTCTGTAACAAGTTCTCCTTTATATTTTGTTGTGAATACATGATCTTCTGAGGGGAGTTTACCCAATAAGCTTTTAGTAAAGACCCACAAACGATAGCTATTGGGGTATTACATAAATGTGGAAGTATTCAAAGAAGATTTTGGAAAAGTTTAAACATAATATCAAAGTGTGTAAACTCCTTTTGATTGATGTTAGCCAGAAAGCTATCCAAGATCTTGGCCTCTTAGGGATGGCATGAAGTGCAAGAGGCCAGGAAGTACAGCGAAAACCACCAAAAACTTTGCCTTCTCCAAAGCTTGGTGTGCCACCAAAATTTGTGTGTGGCATATGATGGATTATCAAGGATTCGAGCCACTGAGACCCTTCTGCATAATTCATCAAGCCGGCTCTTTGTTTGTTCAGCTCTATTTGTGGAGACTCTTGCAATCAAGTCTAGTCTCATTGCTGCCCAAAATGTTTTTTTTTTGGACTCTCAAGTCTCAAGTCCACATTACTCTTATCAACTCAGGCGGCTTCACAAACGAGTTAAAAGGTCTAGGGACCTTGCAACTTCTTTGAAGCTCTCTCTTTCCATTGATTTTGCCGTTTAAACACATCTAATAGCAGACTCTTTAGCTAAGTCAGCCTTGATGGCCATAAAAATTTCTCCATGGTAACCTAACATATATTTCAATGAAATTTCTAATTTGAGCCCCTCAAAAAAAACTCCTAATAAAGAAACTAGATTTGTCTCGAGTACAAACTGTGACAAATTCTGGTAAATGTGTTATAAAAGATGTTAACACAGCTCATGGACTCGGTAAATTAAACACCATTAGAACTGACAAAATTCAAAGAGTAGAGCCACAGAATATCAGTTTTTTCTTAAAGATAAATTATTGAAATTTCAAAGAAAAATATTTAGATAAGTCTGTTGATTGTGATTTTCCTGGAAGGAACACAACCCAGAGAAAATTAACAAAAAAAATAGCACAACTTAAATCCAACAGGAGTTAAAAGTCACTACAAACATCTTCAGATAAGTACAACAGTTCACAGAGTAGAGCCACAAAAGGAACAGAAACGGAACTCAGGCTTTACGACACGATCACAGAAACGACACGTGGCTAAAGAAACAGGCGATGACAGAAACTGTGGAAAAAATAGATCACAGTCTTTACAATGAAGTAAAGAATCTTTCCCTGGCCATCTCCAAACAGGAACGAAGAACAGCTTCAAGATTTTGTCGTAATCGACCTAATCAGCTTCAGAGCCGCATCTTATGCATTTTCCAGCGCCGTATTTCAGGACATGCCTCACCTGTTGCCCTACTCCACCAACGAAGAAGAAGAACATTTCTTTTTATCTCCTTGTGATCTTGTTTAGGTTTCACGTAGCATAGAAACGGAAATGGGTATTCTGGAAGCGAAATATGTGTAAATGATTTTTTAAAAAAATTTAAAAAACGGATATATGTTGAAAACATAGCAATATATATATAATTAAAGATAAATCTAATAAAATTTAAAATAATAAAAAATTAATTGAAGATAAACGTATATCGGAAACGTAAACAAAATATTTTATTGTTTTCAAATGAGGATTTTTAAGAAACGGATAGAAATATATTTATGTCGCGTGGAAACGGATGTCGTGTTTCCAAATTAAGATTTTTTAGAAATGTGTGGAAACACGTTTCCATCGTGTTTCCATCAAATTTCATTTCCGAAACATTTCAAAAACGGAAAATGGAACTCCGAGCGAGTTTCCTAGGGTTTCACTAGATTTGAGATTCCGTATAAAGTTATTTTGGCTAAAGGCATGACAGATCTTATAGAGTTTTTTATTAGGTTTAATATAAGATGACTTTATTGTTTGTTCTAGTGGTTTCTACTGTATGTATGTGGTTAAGAACAAAATAAATGTTTTTATTTTGCATTTGTTGTTATTATTAGTTTTTACAGAGGAAAAATGGACAGAGGAAAGATGTACAGTTTTTGTTAGTAACAACATGAAAAATGCTCTAGTTGTTTAACTAGTCATTGAAGTGCTAAATTTATAAGCTATTCTTAAAACCAGAAAACTCTTACAGACTGAGGGTGAAGTGTTAAGATGGGCTATGAGACTGAAATATATATATATGGGTTGTCTGTATAAATCCCCCTCTATGATAATGATTCTGCTTAAATTCCCCTAATCTTTTCAACACTTGATATTTTCACCCAATCTTTTAAATTTATACATGAATCTCCCTCATCTTTTTTCTGTACAATTGCAAAGAAGAAGTTAATTGGTTTAAATCATAATCAAATCTAGATATTCACGATTGTTTTTATGAAATCACGATTAGCAAATAGTGATTATCTAATTAATTATTTAAACCAAACCAACTCCCAATTTTGTTAAACCAGACTTTAAACTGCAACTGAATTTAATTCATATAACAAAAAAATGTCAGAAATCAATTTAACCTCAAATCAAAAATATTGTGAATTAAGGTTTTTATTCTTTTTCTCTTTGTGTTTTACACCAATCCATGGAGGAAAAGAATCGATGAGTTTCAAGGGACTTTGTGTAGCTGTATAGCTTGGTTGTTCTTCTTCTTCTCTTCTATTCTTCGCGATCTCTTTGTAGGTTGGTTTTATTCAAGTTTCAGACAGTAGAATCTCTGTAGCTTGGATCGATTCAGAGCTAGAAGATTCAGTTTGTTGGATTATTGTTGGTATGATTTTGAGGTAGAGAGATAGGTTGAACTTTTTTGTTGGGTAGATCCCTTGTTCTAAAAATCCCCGCTTAGCTCCGATTACATCCCGTCTAGTCGCTAAGTCCACCCTCGCCGCTTCGATTAATGATTAATCCCTCGAGAAAGTCAGTCAACCGATTACTCCCCGCCTAATCCGATTAATCCCCGCCTAATCCGATTATTTTCGGCATAATCATCTATAATCCAATTATTTTAAAATTTTCAAGTATAATTTTTTTTTGTTATTCAGACATTTATATTGATAGTTTCTGATGTTTCATAATAAATTATGTTAAAATTATAAATAAAAATCATAAAATAAATGATTAATACTATATTTCATGTATTTACTATAATTTTAAAAACAATATTATTTAAAAATTTAATATAATGGATAAATATATTTTAAAAATATTAAAATAACCTAAAACTAATCCCGATTAATCTCCGTTTATTCCCCAATTAATTCTCTAGGCGCTAGGCCTACCCTCGCCGCCCGACTAGCGCCTAGCGATTTTTAAAACATTGGATAGATCATAAGAACTTTTTCTGAAGCAAAAGTATTAGTCATTCCAACCAATAGATCGATTCAAGGCTTCGACATATTATGGGTTGGTGGAAGACGCAAAGAGAAGAAGAATAAAATCCTTAATTCCCAATTTGATATTGATTTGAAGTTAAATCAGATTTGACATTTGGTTTGGTTTGAATAATTAATTAGGCAATCACAATTTTCTTATCGAGATTTCAAAATTCTGATAGCAATTATCTCGATTTGATTGTGATTTAAATCAATTATCTTTTTGGATGAAATTGTGCAAAGAAAAAAGATTGGAGGGATTTATACATAAACTGAAAAAATTGGGTAGAAATATCGTATTTCAAATATTGTGGGGATTCAAGCAGAAGCATTATTATAGGAGAGATTTATACAGTTAACCCTTACTAATTATTTTCTTATTATTAGATAAATATACACAACATCTTTGAGCGTGATGTATTGTTCGTATCGTTTAGCTGTTTTGGAATTTTTCTAAACTGTCTTCATGTATTGTATATCTTTCTTTATTCTAATAATTATATTATTGACTATTTAGTGTAAATATTATTTTCATCTCGAAACCTTCATTCTCGATTCTTCTATTCTTGGTCCCGTAAATCCCCTAGTTACTATTATATATTATAAGATTTCACATAAACGATGCTCTTAATAAATATGAATTTATTGTCTAAAGCATCCGTTTCATGGACTTACGTAAGAAGGGTGGGGGTTTCTCCTAACAAACCTGAGATGTACTAATTAAGGTTTGGATGACTAAAAAGAGATTGTGGAGCCAAAAGAAATCAAATCATTTATGCCTAATCCATAGTTTGGAATATGGTGTGATAAACTCCCAAAAAGGTGAGTAAACCAGAGATAAAAATAGGATCTCCAGTTCCTTGATTTTCTACTTTGTCATTGAATATTTCTAAGCTAAATAATCAAGTGGGACAAAGTAGAGATGCACCTAGATCAATTGCATCATTAAAAAGTTCTCGGTAAACCTCTTAAAGATAAAACCAAGTAGGGAAAAAGAATGCAATATTTCTTGGTGATTTAGGGAGTCTTTAAACTTGGATAATGATAGAGACACTCAATCAAAGCTTCCCAAAGCTTTCCGGGATCCAGAGACTTCAAGAGATAGTGGAGAAGATGATATAAGCTCTCGGAGAACTTCTTGGTGTTTGTCTTGTTTGGTAGATGTTTTCTCTTTGGGTAGTCTTGGTACTTTAATTTTGGCTCCTAAATGATCTTGTATAGCTCCTCTTGATTCTTATTGAAGTATTGCTGGTGTTAAGAGCGCCAATACATGGTCCTGGCCGTATAGGTGATGAGGCATCGAACCGCGGTATTACATGGAATGGTACCGCTTGGTACAACGGGATGTGGGGTCGTAGATCTTGGTACGTGGGATCATATCATGGTGTGTCATTGATTTTACAGATTAAACTTGAATTTTCAAGTTGGATAAATAAAATTAAATAAAATTGAGTTTTTAATCCTACTTGATAACACTATATATTAACAGTTTTTAGAGTATGTTTACTAACGAATCTCGAGTCGTTTAGGTAAAAACAAAATATTTTTATGTATATTTGTATACTATCAGGTTTGTCTATTTGCATGAGTCAAATGAAAAGACATGGACTGAAATGAGTCTGAACTCGTGAAGAGAAGTCGAAGACTAGGGTTACCACCGATCGGTATCGTAATACAACGTCACTAATCGGTGCGACTCTTGTCACTGATCGGTGAGACCAAACAAAATTTTCATTTTTCACAAGGAAATGGTGGTCCTCATTGATATATAAATAAATGGGCTTGTCCCCAATAGTAATATAAACTCTCTTCTTATTTTTCATACCAAAATGTTCTTAAAAAACTTAACTATTTTCTTTAGTAAATATTTATATTTTACTTTAAGATTGAGCATGTAGTTAGATATTTTAAGAAATATTTATGTAATTTCATGTTTAATATATATATATAAGTTTTTTTTATTGTCTTCATATATTGTCATTCTTAATGCTTAGTATTTAGTTGACCGTTTACACTTTGCCATTAATCGGTTCATCAGGACACCCAAAATGATGTTGAACGAGTGTAACTATTTGTGATGAGAGAATGTTTATGTTTTGGATACAATTAGACAAAATCCATTTTTATTTATAATTGTGAGCATAATAGGTTAGGTTCTTAATCGAAAGGCGGAAGCTGTTTATTGTTAGGAATTCTTGCATAAATATAGGTTGATGCATCACAAAAAGTGAGGGTATCGTTATATTCGTAAATTGAGCTCTAGACAGTTCTTAAAGCATATCATAATTATTATATAATCCCTATATAAATCCATATAAATTAATATATGTTTTAGGATATTAGAAAACATGAGTATCTCATAAACTCTTCTTTATCCTAGATTCATTTAGATTATTATATTCTTACTATGTTCGATTGTTCTCTATGCATCGATACCTTAAACACTGTTATGCACGTATTTATGATTTAAAACTTCTGCACGTTGAATTTTAAGCGTCACTGCCAAGAAACAATTAAGACATCTTAGATTTTTTTTTTTTTTTTATTCTAAAATTTATCTAAATATATTATTACTAAATTATTTGATTTAACTAATCTCAATTTATGCAAAGAAGAAGTCACTGTATTTTGAATTTAGTTAACCTTTAATTCAGAGTTAGCACAGATCGAGCGAAGAAGACAAAAAACATAAGTTAACTTAAGACGCGATCAACAATGCTCAGAATAATCCACTAATTGGTGACAACCGTATACCGATTGGTTTGGATGATCCCCTGCACCGATCGGTGAGCTGCCAACACCGATCAATATGGTTTAGAAATCACGACCGGATGGTATCCAACGTTATTTCTTTATGATTTCTTGTAGGAGTTTGAGGTTCAGAGTATTGGGCTTCTCAAAGTCCAAGTCAACTCACTATTAGTTTGATATTATCCGTTTTGGGCCTACTTTTTAGGCCCGCACGGTTTTACTTATGGGACTCCTTCCCAAAAGGCCTCTAACTAATTAGTGATTGACTCTCCTTATATATTAGACACTTCTTGTCTAATCTTCCGATGTGGGATATTGGTTTACACTCCAACAATCTCCCCTCTAAACCACGGACCACGATACTAAGTCTCCTTCTCGAGAACTCTTCTTAATCGTGTCACATGGAGAACTTCTCCACATCGGTTACTAGGTCCACTTTTTTTAACCATGGCTCTGATACCATTTATTGGGCTTCTCAAGGTCCAAGTCAACTCACTATTAGTTTGATATTGTCCGCTTTGGGCCTACTTTTTAGGCACGCACGGTTTTATTTATGGGACTCCTTCCCAAAAGGCCTCTAACTAATTAGTGATTGACTCTCCTTATATATTAGACGCTTCTTGTTTAATCTTCTGATGTATGACGTTGGTTTACACTCCAACAATGCTTTATTGAGCTTCTCAAAGCCCAAGTCAACTCACTATTAGTTTGATATTGTCCACTTTGGGCCTACTCTTTAGGCTCGCACGGTTTTGCTTAAGGAACTCTCTCCCAAAAGGTCTCTAATTAATTAGTGATTAACTCTCCTTATATATTAGACACTTTTTGTCTAATCTTCCGATGTGGGACGTTGGTTTACACTCCAACAATCTCCCTTCTAAACCACGGACCACGATACTTAACCTCCTCTCGAGGACTCTTCTCATCGTGTCACATGGGGGCTTCTCCCACATCGATTACCAGGTCCACTTTCTTTGAACCTAGGCTCTGATACCATTTATTGGCTTCTCAAGGCCCATGTCAATACACTATTAGTTTGATATTGTCCGCTTTGGGCCTACTCTTTAAGCCCGCACGGTTTTACTTTATGGGACTTCTTCCCAAAAGGCCTCAAACTAATTAGTGATTGACTCTCCTTATATATTAGACACTACTTGTCTATTATTCGATATGGGACGTTGGTTTACACTCCAACAATTTCCCCTCTAAACCACAGACCACGATACTGAGTCTCTTTCTCGAGAACTCTTCTTAATCGTGTCACATGGAGGGCTTCTCCACATCGGTCACCAGGTCCACTTCTTTGAACCATGGCTCTGATACCATTTATTGGGCTTCTCAAAACCCAAGTCAACTCACTATTAGTTTGATATTGTCCGCTTTGGGCCTACTCTTTAGACCCGTATGGTTTTGCTTAAGGAACTCTCTCCCAAAAGGCTTTTAACTAATTAGTGATTGACTCTCCTTATATATTAGACACTTCTTGTCTAATCTTCCGATGTGGGATGTTGGTTTACACTCCAACAATCTCCCCTCTAAACCACGGACCACAATACTTAACCTCCTCTCGAGGACTCTTCTCATCGTGTCACATGGGGGCTAGGCTCTGATACCATTTATTGGGATTTTGAAAGCCCAAGTCAACTCACTATTAGTTTGATATTGTCCGTTTTGAGCCTACTCTTTAGGCTCGCACGGTTTTGCTTATGAGACTCTTTCCCAAAAGGCATCTAACTAATTGACTCTCCTTATATATTAGATACTTCTTATCTAATTTTCCGATGTGGGATATTGATTTACACTCCAACACAGAGGTAAAAGATCAGAATGTCTGAGACTTCACGCTTTTGATTTCAACTACTCTCCAACTCCAAAGGTAAAGAGAATGATCACTCCAAAATTAATAAATATTTTAACATGCTTCAACACTTTTAGTATTAGTAGCAGTCTTTCAGATTTTCTTTTTGTTTTTAGTTTAATGAAAATTTACTAAATTTTTACGATTCCTAAATGTTCAGATAAACAATAAAAATAGTAATTATATTTTCCTAATTGTTTTTTTTGGTGTCGTGATTTTCTTTTCTATGTGCAAAGAATTGTGATGGATAAAAGTTTATGACTTAGAAGAAATTTATATTATATACTTAATTTTGTAATGATTGGGGTTAGTATACAACTATAATTCACTTATATGAAATATTTATAAAAAATTAATTTATAAAAGAAATCCAAGAATTTTTTATCTTTCAAACGGATTATGTACTTTATTGAATTTTTTAAAGGGTTTTTGGTAGATTTTATCATTAATAAAAAAAGAGAGATATAAGTTCTGATTGGTAACATGTATTATTAAATTTGAGTTGCAGTATTTATTATTATTTGATGTAAGTTACAGTAAAAATTATGTAATATCAAACTTAAGTTGTAGTAGATTTACGTGGTTAAGAGAAAAAAAGAGTCAAAATCATAATATCACTCTACCACATTCTACCACATGAGATTGTTGATGATGTTGAGTTATCATTTGAGTTATCCATTTTACAAATAATATACCTCAAAATTATAAATCAAAGATACTACATTCATAACTCAAACTTAACTTCAAAATTCCTAAAACCTTATGATTAATGACATTTTTGGGTTATACTTGATTTATGGACATACATCAACTTAAATCAAATGTACATCAAATTGCCAATCAGAGCCATAGTATATATGTTTAGAACAAATCTGCAATAGATATAGCAATATGTTTCAAAGAAAAATGTTCAAAAACAAATAGAACTAAAAAAAGAACATGTATTCTACATATGGAGAATTACCCAACTATAATTTTCACATAGGTAATGATGTTGTATCCATATTTTTAATTATATAATATAATTGCTATTTGATGTCTTGCAACGTGCCAACATTTGGCATATTGTCACCTACGATGATAAAAAAAAAAACATCTGACTGAA
This sequence comes from Nasturtium officinale, assembly GCA_963854855.1. Classification (NCBI taxonomy): domain Eukaryota; kingdom Viridiplantae; phylum Streptophyta; class Magnoliopsida; order Brassicales; family Brassicaceae; genus Nasturtium; species Nasturtium officinale. Next base: position 13,782,196 of record OY978500.1, read on the forward strand.
TAATAAAACCATAAACCATCGTCTGTTTGAATACCCACAACAATTCAAGCGTATAAAAACTTTGCTAAAACAATATAAACAAAAGAGAAGTCTTATTATATAAACTTATACTGTTAAGTATGGTCCCCAGCTAAAGCTGACAATAAGTATTTTCTAAGAGTCAAACTATTCTATTCGCATATTGACAAATATATTACAACTTAGCAAATGTTATATTCAAAGAATATTATGATATTTTCCTTTAAAACAAAAAAACATTATATTCTAAAAAAAACTAAACCAGGAAAATGAAAATCCATAAATAAATAAATAAACAAAGAAAACAGAGGTCGGCGTTCGATATTCAGGTCAGTATATAATTTTATATATTCTATTTACTCGGTTATAAATAATACGTTCAAAATAGAAGTTTGGTATTAAAAATTTGGTTTTGACTTTTGTATTGATGCAGAAATAATGTAGTATTTTAACAATTACCAATCATAAAAACAATTATTAAAAATGTTATCAAAAGCTGTACTTTTAAAATCATTATAATCATTTTAACTATTTTGTTATCGGGCAACTTAACATATGGTCATAGCAACTAATATTTTGGAAGTAGTTTTGTTTTAATTAGTTCTCTTTATATATTCAAATCCGGACAAAAATACCCTATCGTAATTTTATCATGGTAAGTAGTCTGTTAATGAATGAATACTTGGGAGAGACGATGTCCACTTTTAAAATATAATTATTTTGTTAACACATTAAAAATATTATATCATATAATATATAAATTCACATCTAAATTATTGTTTAACATGTTGTAAAATATATTGTCAGCATTATAATCTATTTACCTAGCGGCTGTTTGATAAAAAAATGTTAGAGATAATTTACTTGTTAAAATTGTAATTATATTTATCAATTTATCATATTATATTTCATGTTAAAAAAATATATTATCGCCAAAATTTTAATCTATCATTCCCAGATACATACATTTATACACATGCATCATATTTTATACAATGTTATATAATAACTTAACTTAAAGTCAAATATGTTCGATTCTCGAGCAACATTACTGCAGATTTCTTCGTAAAATCATTACTCACTACTACGTTAAAAAAATATGAGTATAATATCGGACTTTTTGCCAACACGGCGGCTTGTAAGAGATGATCTGAATCTTGATCATTCGAGAGAGATTTGAGGTAGTTATAATTTTTTTACATATTATAGTTTATTCCACTGGATTTTTCTATATTATATAAATTAAATTATACCATATATTATCTCAATTTGTAACATATTAGATGATCCCAAATGGCATTGATAATATTTGTTTCAGCTCAATATTTTTGCCTACACGACACAGTCACACATGTGTATGAAAAGATTACTAAAGAATAAAAAACAATCACCGGCCAAAAAAAAAAAAACAAATGTACTGAAAAACCAAACAGACGTGTCAAGACTAAAGACTCAAAGATAATCGAGTCTGACGAATTCTCCAAGGGTCCCACCAGCCGTTAAGATACGATGCCTAATTAACCCACGTGACTAAATTTATCTTCCTTTCATTTTCTTCTCTTTCTTCTTTTATACATCCACATGCTCAAATCTCTCCTTCTTCACTCACTACCTTTTTAAATACCAAAACCAATCTTCTTTCTCTGTCTCAAACAACAACACTTTCTCACAAAATTATGGACAATCTCTGGAAACTTAATCTTCTCTCTGTCTCTTTAACCATAACCATCATCTCTTATACCATAGCCACTAACGTACCTTTCTTGGAAATGAAATATTCCGACAACAACCCTTTTGGGATCTTACTACGGCCGACACAAACCAAGAACCAGTCCTTGGGTCCACCAACTCAGGTCGAGTCAGATGAGTGCCAGGGTTGGAGCCAAGCCTGTTCTAAAGAGATTCTTAGGTTAACTTATGAGCCACATAACGTGGCGTGGCTTAAACGCGTGAGAAGGATGATCCATGAAAACCCGGAATTAGCGTTTGAGGAATATGAGACGAGTAAGCTTGTTCGGACAGAGCTGGATCGTATGGGGATTATGTATAAGTATCCGTTAGCTAAAACGGGTATTAGGGCTTGGATCGGATCTGGTGGCCCGCCTTTTGTTGCGGTTCGAGCTGATATGGACGCACTACCAATTCAGGTAAGCCTAAAATAACTTCATGTTTCTGAATTATATATTTTAAGAATTTACCTATTTCCATCATTTATGTAAGATGTGTATGTGTGATGGGATGTGCCCACCTAGGAAAAAAAAAATTATCTGGTAATAATTGGCAGATTTAAGAGTAGCATAATTGTTTTAGATTTTATGGTCAGCATCAGAAATTTTTTTGCATGAATTCAAAATATTCACACTTTTCAAGTATTTTTCATTTTCTATGAAGTTTTTTATATTCATTCACCCTATTTGAGTGAAATTTGGGAACAAAAAGTTCTATCAGTTGAAAAAACACATCTATATTATTTTATACGTTCAAAAACAAGTTTTTGTTTTGATTTTTTTTCTAATTGAACTTTGATGATAGAATTTATGAGTAAAAATAGATACAAATAATTTTCTTAATTGTTGAAAGGCTTCCAAAATGGAAAGAACGGTGTTCATACGATTGTGTACACATGGGGCGGCTGGGTTATAGTGATAGAGTCAGTCGTGTACATTGTACAAAACAGCAAGCCAATATTTACGTTATCTTATGTGGGATAAAAAAAATTAAAACCCCATGTGCCCATTAAAAACATTATGGACCCCGGCCATCTTTAAATATTCTCAAAATCCGCCTGATTAATCTGTGTGTATCTACTTGATGACAAAAAAAAAATATGTGTGAAACTACTTTTGTATATATGGTCCAGTATTTTATTCACAATAGTTTTCAAAAGAAAAGTCAAAGATTGAGAAAATAATACACACTGTTTGGGTTAAATGCACAATATTTTATGAAATCAACTAGAATCCCTCATACTGTTTGTTCCATGTGACCATGTGAAAATGTGAAATAATCTACTCTAGGAAATATTGTGAACTTTGGTATTGTCATTATTTTTATTTTTGTTAACATTGTACTTTGATGGTGTTACTCAGCTTACAGAGAGGATATGTCACATGATGTACCAGATATGATGATATTGATAGAATGTGTGGTTGAGATGATATGATTATAGTCTTATAGATAATGCATAGAGTTTTATTATGATTATTATTTTTACTGAGTTAAAGTAATATTAGTTTGTGGTAATGTAAAACAGGAAGCAGTTGAATGGGAATACAAAAGCAAAGTTGCAGGCAAAATGCATGCATGTGGTCATGACGCTCATGTGACTATGCTTCTTGGAGCCGCTCATATTCTTAAGTCTCGTGAACATCTTCTCAAGGTACATTACTAGTAGATAAAACTTGATAAATTGTATTTTGGGAGGTTAAGGTTGAATTGCTTATATTTAAGAGTGGCTTATGTCTTTTCAACTTTACATTGTAAGAGTTTTAAGTTTTGTTCCTTGGTGGGTCACTGCTTTTTGTGTATACTAATTGATAACAAGTGATGTGAATTAACTAATGATTTGATTTCAAGCATAAGAGAAAGCAAATAAATGACACTAGTCTCCTTACTCCTTACACTATGTATATTGTATGAGCTTTTGGCCCATAGTCTCCTTCCATTATAAGATAAAAGCAAATAAATTATTTAAAAATGGGTTTAAAACAAAAAGAGTGTCCAAGTGTAATTATGTCTTATTTCATTTGTAATTTTTTTTTGTAGGGAACAGTGGTTCTATTATTCCAGCCAGCTGAAGAAGCTGGAAATGGTGCAAAGAAGATGATTGAAGATGGAGCCTTGGATGACGTAGAGGCCATCTTCGCGGTCCATGTATCCCACATTCATCCAACGGGTGTGATTGGATCTAGAAGTGGTCCCTTACTCGCCGGATGTGGAATATTCCGGGCGGTTATAACTATGGAAGATAACAACAGCTCCAGTAGTCTTATTCTTGCAGCTTCTTCCGCAGTCATTAGCCTTCAAGGCATTGTATCTCGTGAAGCTAGTCCTCTTGATGCTCAGGTACTTCTCGAAGTCCATAACAAGATATTTTAAAAGTAAATTTTTTTTCTTTTAAAAAAGAAGATATTTGAAAAGTAATAAAAATGGAATGCTTATTGGCATTTTATCGAATTGTAGGTTGTGTCGGTTACTTCATTTGATGGTGGCCATAGTCTTGATGTGGCGCCGGACACGGTGGTTCTTGGTGGCACTTTCAGAGCTTTTTCTAACTCAAGCTTTTACTACCTTAAGAAGCGTATTCAAGAGGTGCGTACAATAACCACTTGAACTATTATTTCGGTTTCTTGTTATTTTTTCGTCCTCCTTAAACTGGTTCCGACCCAAAACAATGACTAGTTGCGAAACAAGGCCCAACAAAATTTAGACCAAACAAAATTAACCAAAAAAAACAAATCCCAATAGAACAAAAATATGTTTAACTCAAATTGGTTTTCTTATTAAAAAGGAAAAGTATTTGAAACCAAAACTAACAAAAAAATGATTTTAGTACAGTAATTGAATAAAACTAAACTGAATAAGTTTAAGTATGTGCAAGTATGTGTGTGTATCTATTCAAATAGATGTAAACTAATGTGATACAATAAACATATATCGTTTAGTTAATTTATCAATTTATATATTTTTTTTTAAAAAACAAACCCTAAATAGTGCTTACTTCCTAGAAAGCTGATAATATTGAAAACAAAAAAAAAATATTGTAGTTCACATTTTTCTGCTCATATCTTTAAGCCAAACTACGAGACCTACCGTCCAAAATATCTATATTACATATTGTATCGTTGAATTTGATGCTTGGTCACATCCGGCCCAAACGTGACTTAGTGAACTTGGCTCGGCAATGGATGAAAATAGACAGTACATATATCTTAACTATCTCTACCAAAATGGCTTAATAATATTGAAAGTATTTTGAAACGGCAGGTACTGGTGGAACAAGTTGGAGTATTTGGTTGCACAGCAACAGTGGACTTCTTTGAGAAGCAAAGTGCAATCTACCCGCCAACTACAAACAATGACTTAATGTTCAAACACTTGAAGAAAGTCACTGTCGATTTGCTTGGAGATAGCTACTTCACAGTGGCTCCACAAATGATGGGAGCCGAAGATTTCGCTTTCTACTCAGAGATCATCCCAGCCGCATTCTACTTTATTGGCATAAGAAATGAAGAATTCGGATCAGTCCATATCGGCCATTCACCGCATTTCAAGATCGATGAAGATAGTTTACCGGTTGGAGCCGCGGTTCATGCAGCCGTGGCTGAGAGATACTTGAATGATAAACGTTCATAATATGAAAACTAAGATATAATCTTACCGGCATCTTTTGGTTGGTAATTTTATTTTAGGTGTTATAGAAATTATATATCTATCTCTTGCTTGGAAATGTTTGTGAAAATAGTAGGTCTTTTGTTTTATTTTAACCTTGTAACTTGCATATTGGATATGGCGATGTGGTTTCTAGCTGAAGAAATCAGAGTAATTAAAGATATGGCGGTACAATATATAGTGATCTTTATAATGTAGTTTCCAACAATTTTTATGGTTTTTATTATGGTATATAGAACGTCGAGTATTGGCTACGAATTTGGTTATCATTCTTGGAAAGGTTTGTTAAAAGTAGGGTTTTTATAACTCGCATTTTGCATTTGTAACTCGCATTTTGCATATGTCGGTATGGATTTTAGTGGGTTATTAGAGTTTCAGATGCTCTCTAAAATCTAGTGTTATTTTTGTTTTCATTAACGAGGAATTCCAAACAAAAAGAATCTTGACTAATTAATTCTCTAAGACATAGAAATTTGATTGTTTTTTTTTTTGTAACTAAAAACGTATACGGATGGCCAAAATAATTGAAATCATATGTGAAAGGACTCCAGTTATGCCAAAAAGGTCATTAGATTGAATCCAAGGGTTACCGGATTTTGGACAATTATTAAGGTTTTTATCATGGATACAGGATGTTGAGTATTTGGTACGAAATTGGTAACTTCAACTCACAATAGAGATTTTTCATATTTGATTCTTAGCTACCAAGTGAAACAAAGAGAGTAACGTCAGCTGAAAATAAATGCAAAGTTGACAAATACACAAAGTCCAAGAATAAAAATAGGGATTTCGAAAGCATAGAGATTTCAAATATTTTGGGGTCATATATAATTTTTTTTTTTTGGTTCGCGTGGGATTATAATTTCCGGCTACTTTTTTTAAGGATTAATCAAAGATTGATATAGGCAATTCGACATCCATATTTCAATACTTCGCTTCCAAGTGAGCAATATCAATAGTAAGTAGCGTCCAATGAAGATCGTTTGAAGGGTTAAAATGGTTGAGGAATTGAACTTTTAGGGAAGAAATATCAATTACAAAGATAACAATACAACAAAAAAAGAATTCGCAACATAAACATGTGCCCAGCTTTACATAAAGATGAGGAAGATTTGGTTGGTTGGTGTATGCTGTAAATATGGTTTTCTTTAAATGGATCCCAACAATAATCTTTTCAATAGTAAAAATTCTTCTAATTACCCTTTTAACAATCTAAATCCCAATGTTATGAGTGTTTCATTGCTTGTCTATGTGTGATTATTGTATTATATTTTAAGTTTTTTTTGTTATTGTATGTATTTTAGTAATGACTATTTTCATTTTTCATTTTTCATTGTTTACTTTTTGCATATTTTTTAAAAATTATAATTTTTTCTTATTAAATTATTTAATAATTTTTATTTATTTTAGTTTTATTTGGTATTTAAATGTGATTAATAATACATAACCATAGAAAATATAAATATAAATAAAAATGAAAAATATAATATAAAACAGTGGGGTTAGGTGTTGTAAATTTTCAAAACAAAAATTGTCATAGAGAATAAAAATTATGGAGTTATAGAAGATGTTTCTACTAAAAACCATCAAACTTATTAAAATTTGCGTACATGTCAATATATACATCTGCAAAGTCACCCGCAGTACAACCATAAGTATATCGTCGACATGACTTCGTTATTGTCTGTTAAAAAGTAAGTACTCACCAAAATAATGTCATTTTAATAATAGAAAACTACATATTGTTTTGTTTTAATATTGTTGTGTTTTTCATTCAAAACAACAAAAAAAATTTCCAACCTGATTTAAAAGACTTAAAATAGATTTGGGGGAATTTATTTGAGATTAAAATTATGGCTCATCTCAGTTTACAAAAATATCCTTTCTTAAATCTGTTTTTCAAAAATTACATTCTAAAAAGGTGAGCCAATTCTCTCCAAATCTAAACCAAAATCAAAACCTAAACCTGAGATCCAGTCCGATTTAGAACATAAATGATTTTATATGTAAATGTTTATGAAAACCGATTGTTTCTATCAAAGGTGAGCATTGACAACAAAATCCAATCAGCGTTAATAGCACAAAAGCTAGAAACTTTGCCGGCAATAGGAATTCGTTATCAATCTCTAATTGATTCTTTCTCTTGATCGAATTCAAAATTTTCAGCTTCTGGGTATTTCAAAATCAGAAAATTTTAGTTATGATTTGTTGTGTTTGCGTCTGAAAGCTTAAAGAAGCGTTGAATTAGAGCAACATATTTTTTTCGGATTCCATAGCTTGGGGTTGATGATGAGATTGGATCTGAGATAGACGATGTGGCTAGAGTTAGAAGAAAACTCTCTCTTGATTTTGAGAGTTGCTGGAGATAACAAACCAAATTAATTAAAGTCAACAAGAAATTGGTTGAATCAGAGAAGAGATCGATGATTGTCATATTATGTGAAGAATGAAGATGAACTTTAATTTTAAAAACTTCGTTTCTCCCAAATCTAAAAAATAATTTTAATTTTAAAATGAATTAAAGATCATTTTGTTTTGTTTATTGGAAAGCAACATTAATTTCAGCAAAATATCATGTAAAAACATCTTGTAGTTTTAAATATTAGAAACGGGTGATGACGTTAACAATCGACGATATACACATAATTATATTGTGGGTGATAAGTAGATTGATCTATACAATTTTAAAGTGAATGTTAAATTTGTAAATTTTAATAAGTTTGATAGTTTTACCAAATAAATTTTAATAACTCAAACCGAACCTTGAACCGAATGGATATCCAAAATATAATTATATACCTAAAATATTAATTATATATATTTATTCAGATTTATTATATTCTCTAGGTCTGGGAAAAATACCCGAACCCAAATTAACTATCCGAACCTGACATGAAAAATAGTATCAAAGCCGAATCCGAACTAACAAAATACCTAAACGGTTCCTAAATTTTTATACTCGTACCAAATGGATAACCAAATTAGTAACAAAAATACCCGAAGTATAATTATACATCTCAAAATATTAATTATATATATTTATATTAATTATATGTATATTGTATATAATCTAATCATCCAAATTTATAACTATAAACTCAAAATTATTAATTATTTTTTACCAGATAACTAAAATACCAAATTTACCGATATATCTTAAAGTTTTTAATCATACAAAAATTATTAATTATATTTAAATTTTAATTATATAATAAATCCTTTAATAGAAATATTAATAAAATATTTCTGAGATACTTTGAAGAGTATCTCTAACATTCTATGTTTTTTATCTAGCAAAGAAGTCTAACTATAAATATATATATATATATATTTATATACACACATATCGTACCCTTCTTATAATTCGTTGACAAAAATAAAGAATATATTCGTGCATCTTGTACATAGATGTAAAACAAAAAAGCAAGTTTACATGTATTGGCTTCTGAACATATACATCACATGATTTCCATGACCAGATATTCAGTAAAATGTAAACAACATGATTAGGGAAAATAGTATAACTTATTTTCTGATGAAATAAGAGTTTCGAAAAATGATTTAAATACTATATAATGGTTACGTTTGCATGATCATCTACATAGACAAGTTAGTTCAATTACATTGACCAATCTTTCCTTTTTGCTCTAAACATGAATAACTTCATTTTAACCACAATACTTCTTGTAGCTATTCTATGCTTCGTCTCTCTCCCCATTTCAACGTTTGGATTACCAATGAAACCGTGGCCTAAGCCATCAGAACCAGCGGCAGGCCACCTCCACCACAAAGACTTTTGCTGTCTCGAAGACTCCAAGATTAGTCCGGCTAGCTCTTCTGTATCAGACTCTTACATACCTCCATCATCCCCGGGATTGCTCCCGGGATTTCCCAACATCCTAGGGCTTCCTAATATCCTGGGAATTCCTAATATCCTAGGACTTCCTAATATCTTGGGTCTTCCCAACATCCCGGAAATACCAAACATCCCTAAGATCCCACAAATACCAAACATTCCTAACATCCCACAGATACCAAACATTCCTAAGATCCCACAGATACCAAACATCCCGGGCCTCCCTAACCGCGAGGACCTTCCTAGCCTTCCAGGCCTACCTAGCCTCCCTAGTCTTCCAGGACTTCCGGCACTGCCTCCTCTATCACCTTTCCAGTCAGAAGTTGTGTGGCAGTCAACTGAAGTGGAGAAGTGCTTGAAGAAAGATGGATCAAAGACCTCCAAGAAATGTTCTTCACAGATATTGTCAAGCTGGGCAAAGAAGGATTTTGCATTGGACAAGGAGTGTTGCGAGATCGTTATGAATATGGACAAGAAGTGTAATAGCTACGTTCACATGTTGTTCAAGAGCCCCTTCTTTGTTTCTCTTCTTCGATACTCGTGTCACATCAAGCACATCAAAAACTAAGCGAGTCCCTCCAATGAATATATAATTAGTTTTATATGTAAGCCGTTTATTTCTTATTTCAATAGTTTTCTGAGTGATCATCTCTCATGGACTATACATTATTTTTTCTTCGTTGAGTAACAGTAGGTTTACTGAACAAAATAATATAATTGAGTTTAAAATAATTCAATTGTATACATAACTTTTTTTTAGTATTGTAAACGCGTATATGTTAATGTATTTCACTTTAATTATACTTTTTTTCTTTTGGTTAACACCTGAGCCGTTCCTACTATTTTAAGGATCCTAAGCGAACAATAAAAAAAGTTATGTCCAATTTTTTTTATTTAAAATATATTTTAATATATATTGTTAAATTTAGTTTTAATTTTTGGTAAAAAGTAAACTTTTGTTTTAAAATACCAAAATTTTTTGTTAAATGAAATTGAATTGTTCATTTTAAAATATATAAAAGAATATGTATAAAAGATCCATACTTTTCAAAAATATTTTAAATTACAAAACAGTTTTTAAAGTATTTATAGATACTTTAAAAACAATAGTAAGAATATTTAAAATTAGATATTCAGACTTTTAATATAAAATTATAATTTGTAAAAACAAATATACATCAAAATATTTTGTATCTAATTAAACTATAACTAAAGGAAAGTATATATGACATCAAGAGAAACTAAAACTAAAAAAAAGTAAACAATCTTTATATTAAAAATTAAGTGCATAAATCTTTAGAATAATTTCTGAAATTAGAGACCCTTTATTTGACAAAAAAGTAGGCCCTAGGCAAGTATTTCTATTTTTACAACATAGCCACGGGTCTAGTTAACACTATTCATTAACTACAACTTAAGAAAAAAATAAATATATCTCACAAATCTTAAGGGAATGCAATAGAAATAAATAAATACTAATTTTATCCACTTTAACATTCAAGCGAAAGTTTGCAAAAAGACTCTCAGCTATTCTCTGCCGGCTAGTTATAAATGGTTAAATCAACAAAATGGTTCAAGTATATAATGGGTGACTCTCAAAATGAAGAATGCATCAAATTTCACAAAAATAAGGAAGCAATAGAAAAACCGTCTCATACAAAGTTTTCACTTCCATTTTGTATCCAATCTTAAGTTTAATTCTTATGTTCTAATCAATTCTTGCTTCTTCTTTTTTTCTTTAATCACAAACCTGAAAAACAAAAATTCTCAGCAGATGAACATAAGATACTAAACCATCCTTATTTCATATTAAACACCCATAAATTTTTTTTTTCTCATCAATTACTTTATCTTATTCTTTCGAGTTGACTGCATATTTCCCCCTATAGAATATGCAGGTTCTGCTTCAATACCCCCTGATGTGATTATGGACCAGCTTGCACTTTGGAGAAGAAGAAGATGATGATTTGGTTATTTCTAGAGGTCCCATGACTCATGCAAGGACAAAAAGAATCAATGAACCTGTGGGAATAATTCTAAAGATGTCTTGGACGCAAGAAGATGTTCATTCCATTCAACCTAACCAAGAGATATTTATCTCTATTCAAGCCATTCCGAGTTAATCATCATCAAGTGACTTGAGTGTACTCTTTTTCTCTTGGTTTGGTTTTATCCCAATGGGTTTTCCAACTAAGATTTTTAATGAGGCTTCAAGTTTACTTACACCACTTTGATGTTTAACTTGGTCGTCTTCTTCATGTAATGGACCGACTAAACATCTATCTTATGTTATAATCTAGACTATAGTTTCATTTCAATGTCTTTTATTCCACAAACTTCTTTCATTTCGGTCTTAGACGCCATTTACTTTGAGTCAAAGTCTTTGGTCTTGTTTTAGAGTCCCGATAGAGTAGTTTACAAGGAGCTTGAGTCTGTTTAAATCCCTCATCTATTTAAGCACATTGTAAGCTCCATTCTAGAGCAACCAATCTTTTCAATCAAATACTTTTCAAGAGATAATTCTCTTTTGTTCTTTGTGAACATTTTCTGATTGTTTGGTGAGTCATATCCAACAATCTAAATTGGTTCTCGGGTGAATCATATCTGGGAATCAAACCTTATCATCACCAAGTGTGTAATATCTTGGCGTGACATTGAGGAATATCAGTGGACTTCTGCATCCATTGTGTGACCATTCAATCCATTCAACTCAAGGAGCCTTTCCGCAGCCTCTTATGTCACTATTCGATCCACCACCTTGAAAAACTTGAGTCGTTGATTTGTTTATGTAAGGATCTATACATATACATCCAGAGAAGCATCCTAGGATCTCGTCACCCCCTAAACTATTAACTTCTTTCTATTTCCCCATATACAATTACATATAATTATGTTTTCCGCCAAACTTTTTCCCCTGCTCAGTTCCACCTACAAAACTTAAATCAACAAAATCGCTTGAAATATGATTTATACCCGAGCATATAATCCTATTGGTTTTATAACCTAATTAAAATTGGGAATTTAGGAATTAGGGTTCAACGTTCTTCTCTATCGATACATAGATACCTCTTCTTCTTCATCATCGAGAGATAAATTCTAAGACAGAGAGAAACAATGTGGAGAGCTTTAGACCAACACGTTTGACTCACCATTGTTCCAATCAGGTAAGTCAAACGTGTTGGTCTAAAGCTCCCTCCATTGTTTCTCTCTGGTGTGGAAGCTATATCTGTTGTTTCTCTCTGGTGTGGAAGCTATATCTGTTTCTCTCGATGAAGAACAAGAGTTCTCTATAATCGATAAAGAAGAAGTTTGAACTCTAATTCCCAAATTTCCAATTTTAATTGGGTTATAAAACTAATCAGATTATAGATTTGGATTAAATTATATTTCAACCTAAACACGATTTTGTTAATTTGATCACAATTTTGTTGATTTAAGGTTTGTAGGTGGAACTGAGCAAGAAATTTTGTTTTTTGGAAATCTAATTATATATATGATTGTATAGAAGAAATAAGAAGAAATAAAAGTCCGGGGTGGGGGGGGGAGATATGCAGTCAACCCTATTCTTACCCTATTCTTTCTTTTTTCCATTTTTCTTTTAACTATTTTTGTTTTTCAATCAAAAGATGAGGTAGTATAAATTAAATACTAGAGGGCCTTGGTGTTCTTTTATCACCTCGATACTTGTGCGCTAGAGGGATTAATTGCCCAAGAGATTTCTTGATGCTCTTTCATCACATCAACATGAATTCAAACTTGTAGTTGGGTTGTCCTCAAGCTTAACTTTTTTGTGCCAGAACCGATGTCCCGCGACCAACTATTTTTTGCATGCCCATATGCATATCGGTATGGAGAAGCATTGTTGGTGATCTGCTGGTTGTTGAACCAGCCTCTAATTGGAATGCCACAGTTCATCGCATCTCTAGGCATTGGTTTGAATCGTTTGATCATGTGTCATATATATTCTTCTCCCACTTGCTTTCTATGCAACTATCTATAATATTTGGCGTAAAAGAAATAACATTCATCGACGGAAAAGCTCTCCTAGGATGCTCCTAATTCGAGTCTCTGCGCTATTTCAAGTACCCGAAGATTTCGTAATTGCTACAGCATTGGTTTAGTGTTCGAGAGATCCTTTAGACCATGTCCTTCATTTTTAATGTTTTCCCTAAAACTGAAGAAGTATAAAATAGAAAATACAGTGAAAAGCAATACTAAAATATTTTTTATTTTTATTTTTGCTGTTATGGGTGTTATCAATTGAGTCAAAATTTTCTATAATGAAAAGTTTCATTTAAATAAAATATTTATTGTATTAATTTGCTTAAAATAAAATATGTGGATAAAATCTGTAGGTTTATAAAATAAAAGGTATTATTAAAAATTAATAATAAGTAGCAGGAATAGAATAGACTTGGAATCTTCTTTTTGAGGAAAACATAAGGGAAACTATTAGATAAAAACTTAAAATCAATTTAAGTTTACATTATTTTGAGGAGAAAATGAGGATCACTATTGGAGATCCTCTTAATAAGTTGTTATCTTTTCCTTTTATTATGCTTCATAAATATTCATGTACCTTTGTTTTGATGGTTTCTCAATGTACATAAACCCTTTTTAGGATAATAAATTTAACATTTAACAAAAAACTGAACTAACTAACATGTCATCAGTTTATTTACTGAAAACGGAACAGTTTCACTTATTTGTTTACTAACGTTTTTGAAAACCAATTTGAAACTTTGATAATACTATTATTGATTAAAATATTTAAAAGTATGAGTAAATGTTGCAATTTCATACTAAAGTACTTAAAATATTGTTATGCATTTCTCTGTTTTCATCATCTTGATTTTGAGTTAGAGCAAAGAGAGAAATTGCAAAATTATTTCCGTAATCACCTACATTAACTTCAATACACAGCACAACATACAAAGAGGTATACCAAACAGTAATGCTACTATGGACAGCTCCAATGGGGAAGGGGGAGGTTAGTGAGTTTCTTAAGGGATTCTTAAGATAAAATTAATTAAAATTAAATAAAAAGTGATTAAATTGTTAAGAATTGACTTTTAGTTAAGATCATCTTTATTCTTAATTATTAGCTATTTAATATAATTAAATAACATAAAAATTAAAAATAATGTTTTCCTTGGTGTTTTACCATCATCATCTGTGATTTTTAGAGGGTGTCTTAAATATTAACTATCATTAAATTGGAAGACACTCATAGGTTTGAGTGTGCAAAGTGTCTTTATAAAGACAATTTCACTAATTAAAAACATCAATTTTCTTTTTTTCTAATCATTTTTATATTTGAAGACAGTATTCAAAAAATGACAGAAGTATTTTGTAGAAACCACTTATCTCACATTAAAGACATTTTCCTTTAATTTTTTTATTTTTAATAAAGTTATATCTAAAGACATCCACATATAGATGATTGATGTAAATACTCAAAGAGCAACCACATCCATCATATTAAAAAAAGTCTTTACAGGATATTAAATTTAATAACAGTAGGTGTCTTAAAAAGATATCAGTGTCTGCAGAGACACTATAACTCACTGTAGATATAATCATGTCTTTAATTTTATTATTAATTAATGTTAAAGACACTTATAAATATTTAAAGATTCTTAAGAACATCATAGTATCTATTTATTTGGGTAACACATAAACAAATTAAAGAAAAGAAAATAATTTATTCTCTATGTCTCTCTATTTTCTCTCTACTCTCTTCTCTCTTCCCTCTTCTCTCGACTTTCGACCCTCGACTATTTGTTCCAACTCACCAAATGGTTCTAGATTAGGTTTAATTTGCTCATAAACAAAAGAAGATTCATCAACATCGACGACACCACCTACGATACTTGCGGTATCAAAGATGTGTGTCTCTTCTCTAATATATGCAATTAATTTATCTAATTTCAATAACAAATATAAATTTGTCAAGGTATGAATGTAGTTGATATTCTATGTATAACTTGTTAAAAATTGGTTATTGATGAGATAGACATTAGGATTATTTAATTTTGATATCGTTGACTATTATTGTTCAATCATTTAAAGATGCTGGATCTCAAGTGTCTTCTACAAGACACTCATCTTAGTTTCAAGACACTTATCTTTAATTTTTATTTTAATAAAATTTGATTTAAAGGCACCCACATCCAAATCATTGATGTGGGTGCTCTAAAGGGGTTTAAGATAAAATTAATTAAAATTAAATCAAAAGTGATTAAAATGTTAAGAATTGGCTTTTAGTTAAGATAATTTTCATCCTTAATTCTTACATATTTATATTATTTAATAACATAAAAATTAAAGACACTATTTTCCTTGGTTACCATCGTCATCTGTTATTTTTAAAGGGTATCTTAAATATTAATTATCAATAAAATAGAATACACTCATAGGTTTGAGTGACCAAAATGTCTTTCTAAAGACACTTTCACTTTTTTAAAAAATCAATTTTCTTTTTTTGCTAATCATTTTTATATTTCATGATATTCTTCAAAAATGACATATAATTATTTTGTATAAGACATTTATCTCACATTAAAAACAGTTTCCTTTTATTTTTATTTTTAATAAAGTTATATCTAAAAACATCCATATATAGATGATTGATGTAGATATTCTAAGAGCAACCACATCCATAATAGTAAAAAATGTCTTTACAATTACTGAATATTAAATTTAATAACAGTATGTGTATTAAAAAGATAACAGTGTATCTACGGAGACATTACAACTCACAGTATATATAATTTTGTCTTTAATTTTATTATTAATTAATGTTAAAGATACTCATTTAAATGTGGAATGGAATTGGTCTAAAATATTTAAAGATTTTTAAGAACATCATAGTATATATCTATTTGGCTGACACATAAACAAATTAAAGATAATAAAATAATTTATTCTCTATGTCTCTATATTTTCTCTCTACTCTCTTCTCTCTTCCCTCATCTCTCTTTTTTTCGAATCTCAACCGTTGACTATTTTTTCCAACACACAAAATTGTCCTAGATTAGGTTCGATTTGCCCATAAAAAAAGAAGATTCATCCGCATCGACGACACCACCTACAAAGCTTGCGGTATCAAAAATGTAAGTCTCTTCTCTAACATATACAATTAATTTATCTAATATCAATAGAAAATATGTATTTGTCAAGGTATGAATATAATTGATATTCTATGTAGATCTTGTTAAATTATTGGTTATTGGTGAGATAGACATTATGATTATTCAACTTTGATATAACCGACTGTTATTGTTCAATTATTTAAAGACAATTGGTTTTAAATGTCTTCTACAAGACACTTATATTAATTTAAAGACACATACTTTATTTATATTTTTAGTTTAATAAAATTTGATTTAAAAACCCACATCCAAATCACTGATGTGGATGTTGTGTTCTAAGGGGTTCTTAAGATAAAATTAGTTAAAATTAAATCAAAAGTTATTAAAATGTTAAGATTTGACTTTTAGTTAATATTATTTTCATCCTTAATTCTTAGATATTTATATTATTAAATAATATAAAAATTACATACACTATATTCCTTGGTGTTTTACCATCATCATGTGTGATTTTTAGAGGGTTTCTTAAATATTAACTATCAATAAATTGGAAGACACTCATAAGTTTGAGTATCCAAAATGTATTTATAAAGACACTTTCACTCATTGAAAACATCAATTTTATTTTTTCTAATCATTTTTGAAGACACAATTCAAAAAATGATAGATAAGTATTTTGTATAATATACTTATTTTATAATAAAGACAGTTTTCCTTTATTTTTTTATTTTTGATAAAGTTATATCTAATGACATCCACATAGAGATGATTGATGTAGATACTCTAAGAGCAACCACATTCATTATATTAAAGAATGTATCTTTACAATTAATGAATATTAAAGTTAATAACAGTAAGTGTCTGAAAAAGATAGCAATGTCTCTGCGCAGACACTATAACTTACTGTAGATATAATAATATCTTTATTTTTTTTATTAATTAATGATAAAGACACTCATAAAAATATAGAATAGAGTTGGTCTAAAATATATAAAATATTTTAAGAACATCATAGTGTCTATGTATGTGGCTGACACATAACAAAAATTAAAAAGAAACAAATAATTTATTCTCCATGTCTCACTATTTTCTCTCTACTCTCTTCTCTCTTTTCTCTTCTCTCAAGTCTCAACCTCCGACTATTTGCTCCAACACGCTAAATGGTCCCAGATTAGGTTTGATTTTTTATAAAAAAATATTCATCCACATCAACGGCACCACATATGTGGCTTGTGGTTTCAAAAGTGTGTGTCTCTTCTCTAACATATGAAATTAATTATCTAATTTCAATGGAAAAACGTATTTGTCAAGGTATGAATGTAGTTGATATTTTATGTAGATCTTGTTAAATTATTTGTTATTGGTGAGATAGACATTAGGATTATTCAACTTCGATATCACCGACTGTTATAGTTCAATCATTTAAAGACACTGGGTTTTAAGTGTATTCTACAAGACACTTATCTTAATTTAAAGACACTTATCTTTTATTTTTATTTTTATTTTAATAAAATTTAATTTAAAGACACCCACATCCAAATCATTGATATGGGTGTTCTAAAAAGTTCTTAACATAAATTTAATTAAAATTAAATCAAAAGTGATTAAAATGTTAAGAATTAATTTTCAGTTAATATCATCTTCATCTTTAATTTTTAGATATTTTATATTATTAAATTACATAAAAATTAAATACATTGTTTTCCTTGGTGTTTTACTATCATCATCTGTGATTTAGAGGGTGTCTTAAATATTAACTATCATTAATTTGGAAGACATTCATAGGTTTGAGTGTCCAAAATGTCTTTATAAAGATATTTTCACTCATTGAAAACATCAATTTTATTTTTAATCATTTTTATATTTGAAGACACTCTTCAAAAAATGATACATAATTATTTTGTAGAACACTTATCTCACATTAAAGACATTTTCTATTTATATTATATTTTTAATAAAGTTATATCTAAGAACATCCACATAGAAATAATTGATATAGATACTTTAAGAGCAACCACATCCATCATATCAAAAAGTGTATTTATAATTAATGAATATTAAATTTAATAACAGTATGTATCATAAAAAGATATCAGTTTCTCTACTTAGACACTATAACTCATTGTAAATATAATTATGTCTTTATTTTTATTATTAATCAACGTTAAACACTGATAAAAATATGGAATGGAGTTTGTATAAAAAAATTTAAAGATTTTTAAAACATCATAATGTCTTTCAATTTAGCTGACACATAAAAAATTAAAGAGAAAAAATAATTTATTCTCCATATTTTTTCTCTACTCTCTTCTCTCTTCCCTCTTCTCTCTTTTCTCAACTCTCGACCTTCGATTATTTGCTCCAACACACCAAATTATGCAAGATTATGTTCGATTTGCCTATAAAGAAAAGAAGATGCATCCACATTGATGGCACCACCTACGAGGCTTGCGGTATCTAAAGTGTGTTTCTCTTCTCTAACATATCCAATTAATTTATCTAATTTTAATATGTATTTGTCAATGTATAAATGTAGTTGATATTCTATGTAGATCTTGTTAAATGATTGGTTATTGGTGTGATAGGCATTTCAATTATTTAACTTCGATATCACCGATTGTTATTGTTCAATTATTTAAAGACACATGGTCTTAAATGTTCTCTACAAGACAGTTATCTTAATTTAAAGACAATTATTCTTTATTTTTATTTTTTATTTTAATAAAATTTGATTTAAAGACATCTATGTCCATATCACTGATGTGGGTACTCTAAGTAGTTCTTAAGATAAATTAAAATTAAATCAAAAGTGAATAAAATGTTAAGAATAGACTTTTAGTTAAGATCATCTTCATCCTTAATTCTTAGATATTTTATATTATTAAATAATATAAAATTAAATATACTGTTTTCCTTGGCGTTTTACTATCTTTATCTGTGATTTTTAGAGGGTGTTTTAAATATTAACTATCATTCAAAAAATGAGACATAAGTATTTTGTGAATACACTTATCTCACATTAAAGACTGTTTCCCTTTATTTTTTATTTTTGATAAAGTTCTACCTAAGGACATCCACATAGAGATGATTGATGTAGATATTTTAAGAGCAACCACATCCATCATATTAAAGAAAATGTATTTACAATTAATGAATATTAAATTTAATAATAGTATGTATCTTAAAAAGATATCAGTGTCTCTGCGGAGACACTATAACTCATTGTACAAATAATGATGTCTTTAATTTTATTATTAGTTAACGTTAAAGACACTCATAAAAATATGGAATGAGGTTGGTCTAAAATATTTAAAGATTCTTAAAAACATCATAGTGTCTATCTATTTGGCCGACACATAAAAAATTAAAAAGAAAAAAATAATTTATTCTCCATGTCTCTCTATTTTTTCTCTACTCTCTTCATTCTTCTCTCTTCAATGGACTATTGACCCTCAACTATTTTTCTCCAACACACCAAAAGGTCCCAGATTCGGTTCGATTTGCCCATAAAGAAAAGAAGATTCATCCACATCGCCGACACTGCATACGAGGATTGCGGTATTAAAGGTGTGTGTCTCTTCTCTAATATATGCAATTAATTTATCTAATTTCAATGGAAAATAAGTATTTTTCAAGGTATGAATGTAGTTGATATTTTTATAGATCTTGTTAAATTATTGGTTATTGGTGAGATAGACATTAGGATTATTCAATTTCGATATCATCAACTGTTAATGTTCAATCATTTAAAGACACGGGGTCTTAAGTGTCTTCTACAAGACACTTATCTTAATTTAAAGACACTTATCCTTTATTTTAATTTTAATTTTAATAAAATTTTATTTAAAGATACTCACATCCAAATCACTAGTGTGGGTGTTCTAAGTGGTTCTTAAGATAAAATTAATTAAAATTAAAGCAAAAATGGTTAAAATGTTAAGAATTGACTTTTAGTCAATATCATCTTCATCCTTAATTCTTAAATATTTTATATTATTAAATAACATAAAATTAAATAAATTGTTTTCTTAGTGTTTTACTATCGTCATCTGTGATTTTTATAGTGTGTTTTAAATATTAACTATCAATAAATTAGAAGATACTCATAGGTTTAAGTGTCCAAAATATGTTTTAAAGACACTTTCACTTATTGAAAACATAAATTTTATATTTTCTAATTATTTTTATATTTGAAGAAACTCTTTAAAAATGATAGATAAGTATTTTGTAAAAAATATTTATCTCATATTAAAGACATTTTCCCTTTATTTTTATTTTTAATAAAGTTATATCTACAGACATCCATATATAGATAATTGATATAAATACTGTAAGAGCAACCACATTCATCATATTAAAGAAAGTGTATTTACAATTAATTAATATAAAATTTAATAACAGTCGGTGTCTTAAAAAGATATCAGTGTCTCTGCGGAGATATTATAACTCATTGTAGATATAATGATGTTTTTAATTTTATTATTAATTAATGTTAAATATATTCATAAAAATATAGAATGGGGTTGGTTTAAAATATTTAAAGATTCTTAAGAACATCATAGCGTCTATCTATTTGGCTGACACATAAAAATTAAAAAGAAAAAAATAATTTATTCTCCACTTCTCTCTATTTTATCTCTACTCGCCATTCTTCTCTCTTCTATCAACTCTATACTTTTTGCTCCAACACCCCAAATGGTCATAGATTAGGTCGATTTGCCCATAAAGAAAAGAAGATTCATCCACATTGATGACATGGCCTACAAGGCTTGCGGTAAAAGGTGTGTGTCTCTTCTCTAACATATGCAATTAATTAATATAATTTCAATGAAAATAAGTATTTTTCAATATATGAATTTAGTTGATATTCTATATAGATCTTGTTAAATTATTGGTTATTGATGAGATATACATTATGACTCTTCAATTTTGATCACTGACTGTTACTGTTCAATCATTTAAAGACACTTGGTGTTAAGTATCTTATACAAGATAATTATCTTAATTTAAAGACACTTATCCTTTATATTTATTTTTATTTTAAAAAAATTTGATTTAAAGACACCCACATCCAAATCACTAATGTGGATGCTCTAAGGGATTCTTAAGATAAAATTCTTAAAATTAAATCAAAAGTAATTAAAATGTTAAGAATTAGATTTTAGTTAATATCATCTTCATCGTTAATTCGTAGATATTTTATATTATTAAATAACATAAAAATTAAATACATTGTTTTTCTTGGGGTTTTACCATCGTCATATGTTATTTTTTAGAGGATGTCTTAAATATTAATTATCATTAAATTAGAAGATACTCATAAGTTTAAATGTTCAAAATTTCTTTATATAGGCATTTTCACTCATTGAAAATATCAATTTTATTTTTTCAAATCATTTTTATATTTGAAGACACTATTCAAAAAAATGACAGATAAGTATTTTGTAGAATACACTTATCTCACATTAAAGAAAGTTTCCCTTTAATTTTTATTTATAATAGAGTTATATCTAAAGTCATCCACATTAAGATGATTGACATAGATAGTCTAAGAGCAACCATATTCATCATATTAAAAAAAAAGTTTTTACAATTAATGAATATTAAATTTAATAATAGTATGTTTCTTAAAAAGATATCAGTGTCTCTGCGGAGAAACTATAACCCACTGTAGATATAATGATGTATTTAATTTTATTATTAATTAACGTTAAATATACTCATAAAAATATAGAATGAAGTTGGTCTACAATATTTAAAAATTCTTAAGAACATCATAGTGTATTTCTATTTGGCTGAGACATAAAAAAATTAAAGAGAAGAAAAATAATTTATTCTCCATTCTCTCTATTTTCTCTCTACTCTTTTCTCTCTTCCCTCTTCTCTCTTCTCTTGACTCTTGACCCTCGACTATTTGCTCCAACACACCAAATGGTCACATATTATGTTCGATTTGCCCATAAAGAAAATAAGATTCATCCACATCAATGACACCACTTACGAGGCTTGCGATATCAAAGGTATTTGTCTCTTCTCTAACGTATGCAATTAATTTATCTAATTTCAATGACAAATATGGATTTGCTATGGTATGAGTATAGTTCATATTCTATGTAAATCTTTTTAAATTACTGGTTATTGGTGAGATAGACAGTATGATTATTCAACTTCGATATTACCTACTATTATTGTTCAATCATTTAAAGACACTGGGTCTTAAGTATCTTTTACAAGACACTAATCTGAATTTAAAGACACTTATCCTTTATTTTTATTTTTATAAAATTTTATTTAGAGACACCCATATCCAAATCACTGATTTGAGTGCTCTAAGGGTTTCTTAATATAAATTTAATTAAAACTAAATAAAAAATGATCAAAATGTTAAGAATTGGCTTTTAGTTAATATCATATTCATCCTTAATTTTTACATACTTTATATTATTAAATAACATAAAAATTAAATATATTGTTTTCCTTGGTGTTTTACCATCGTCATCTGTGATTTTTAGAGAGTGTCTTAAATATTAGCTATCATTAAATTGGAAGACACTTATAGGTTGAGTGTCCAAAATATCTATAAAGATACTTTTACTCATCGAAAATATCAATTTTAGTTTTTATAATCATTTTTATATTTGAAGACACTCTTAAAAATGAAAGATCGGTATTTTGTAGAAGACACTTATCTCACATTAAAAACAGTTTCCCTTTATTTTTTATTATTGATAAAGTTATATCTAAAGACATCCAAATTGAGATGATTGATGTAGATACCCTAAGAGCAACTATATCTATCATATTAAAAAATAAAGAGAAGAAAATAATTTATTATCTATGTCTCCCTATTTTCTCTCTACTATCTTCTCTCTTCCCTCTTCTCTTTTCTCTCTTCTCTCGACTCTCAACCCTCGACTATTTGCTCCAACACACCAAGTGGTCCCAGATTAGGTTCGATTTGCTCATAAAGAAAAGAAGATTCATCCACATCGACGCACCACCTACGAGACTTGCGGTATCAAAGGTGTGTGCCTCTTTTCTAACATATGTAATTAATTTTTCTAATTTAAACGGCAAATATATATTTTTCAAGGTATGAATGTAGTGGATATTCTATGTAGATCTTGTTAAGTTATTGGTTATTGGTGAGATAGACATTATGATTATTCAACCTTGATATTACCGACTATTATTGTTCAATCATTTAAAGAAACAATTGTTTCTCTATATTCTTCTCATGATTGATCATTATAATAAGTGTGATCAAATTGGAGTTATGCATCAATAGTAATCATCTATGAATTGCAACTATATATATATTTAAATATATTGGGATTACATATGCAGAACCACATAGTCGGATTGCATTTAATTGAAATCTCATTGATTTGTTGTAAGTGGTTTTTTTTTGTCTATGAGCTATTATACATTTTAACTTGATTAGGAAAATAATATGAATATGTGGTTGAGAACTAGTAGGTTCGTGTTTTTTAATTTTAGCAGATGATCACTTGGATCATATGTGACAAGACTGCTTACATATGTATGCTATTTAATAATATTTATTTCTTCTTTTGGGTTTCTGAAACACAGTTTTTTAAAACTAAGCTAAGGATATTTTTTTCAAATTGTTGGCAGAATGGTGTTTAGCTACGCATATCCTGCTTATGAATACTTCAAAACTGTCGAACTCAACAAGCCTGAGACTCAACAGCTCTAGTTCTGGTGTTAGTTCTGAGATTCAACAAGTCTTTGCTTCGTCTCAAAAGTTCTTGCAGCATTCTGGTAGCTACTTTGACGATTTATGAAAGAGTTGGTGATGCTTTTTTCCGTGGAAGTTGATAATGATTATAGGTACCTAAAAAGAAAAGTTTCACAATGAAGTATTCTTATTGTTAATCCTTTTTCATGTTTTTTTTAAAGTTCCCAATGTATAGTGAGGTAGTGAGGCAAAGTTGGCGTTCTTCATTTATCTCTGGTTACAAAAAACCAAAGTAAGCAAAGCATTTTCAGATAGAGAAGTGTCCTCTTTAAAGAATCAGTTTTTTAGAAGTGTGTGTGTAGTGTATGAAACTATAGTGTAGTGTGTGTGCTTTGTTTAATCCTGAGAGTGATTAATGACAAGTGTGTTCATCATTTTTAACAGTGTTGGGTTATCAAGTTTATCTAGCACTTTGTTCCGTATTGGCTTCTTTAATGTTTGTGAATGAAAGAATTTGGATAGCCACTGTGATTAGACCTACAAAGAAGGATTTTGTTATGTTTTGAACCCAAACATAAAATCATCGTCTTGAAAAGTACTCATTAAGATTTTGTTGCCAGTAATAAAATCAAATGTTTTTTAGATATATATTATGTTCTTAAGTTTAGAATCATCGACCTGAATTGTGATAGCCTTTGTTTGTATCTAATCTTAGTGATATTATCATCGTTTTGACCACTTGTTTATTTTGAAACTGCTTACTCTAATATACTGACATCGTTCTGAATCTGACCTTGCATATGTGATTATAATCATTTATTCCTCTGTGATGTTTAAATGTTCTAAATCTATGGCAGATTGTAAATATATTTACATTATTTATAAACACTCATTCAACATTAAGTTTAGATTTTAGGTTCTTGAGCAGGAGAAAGAAACAAAAGTAGTGTCTTGATGCTGTTTGCTTTCTTTGAACTCTGAACTATAAGTGTAAAGAGTAATGGTGATGGATGAGAGAACGAAATACATGAAGAATCATTGAGACATTATAGACTTAGTTAGCTGATGCATGAAAAAGTATATCTGAGAGGAGGGTTTAATTAGAGTCGATATTGGTTTAGTGTTTTGAGAAATTGGTATTCAGGATCTAGATCCGATTTGGATATCCGGGGACTCAAAATAAAATATCCGGATCCGGATACCTTGGATATCCTATTTTTTGGATCGAATCCCGAATATTTTGCTCAGCCTACAGGGAAGAAAGAAGATTATGAGAAGAAAAAAAAGTGAAAGAATACAATCAAAGAACCCACTTGAAGATCTACCATTGGAACGAGAAAAAAAACAAAAACAAAACAGTCCATGAGAGGTTCTTAACTTCAATTTTTCAAAATTTATATTGAATATAATCTTAAGAACTCATGATGAAGGTTCTCACTAATAAAAATATAAAATAATAGGAAAAAGAGGTGAGAGGTAATATAATGATTTTGATAAAGAACTTTAAGAACTTCTCGGAGCAACTCCATTAGTAATAAATGGAAGTGTCTTTAAAAATTTTAATCAATAAATTTAAAACACTTACAATATAAATGTCTTGGTAAAAACACTTGAAATTTTAGTAAAGACATTCTCTTTAATATGTGTCAGATTCTGATTAGTTGTAACTATTTTTTAGTTTTATAGTGAATAGATAAAATTAATTTTAGACAATTTTGCTGGGGTATCTGATGTAGATGGTCTAAGAGACTTGTATGTCTGGTTCTCACTCATTGTTTGAATTATTTTATTTTTCTTATTTAAATTTTAATGATTTAAATAAATTATACTAAAAATATAATTATTATACTTTTGAAATACCAATGAAAATATCTCACTAGATGCTCTAACTGATCCAGACCAACTCTAATCTTTAACAAGTAACCTTAAAACGAATGACAATAGAACACTATTTCAACAACTTCTCTTTAATCTAACTTCATTTTGATTCTAATTCCATTTCTTCTAGTTTGGTTTGAGTACAAAAGAGCATTACTCAACAGTAAAATAATTTGTAGTTTAATGAGGTTTACAATGCTAGCATCTCTCACATTGAAGGTTAAATATTCATTGTGTTAGTAGTTTTTTTTAATAATTTTGAAAATCAAAATTTAAGAAAAAAATAATTAATATCTGATTGACACTCAAGCCAGACTTATCTATACCCGTTGAACACAAAAGAATTATAACTTTATGTTTCATTTATAAAAATATTAATATTTAAAATATTTATATATGTGAAACTACCAATCAAGCTAAAACATGAAGGAATGACTTATTTTGACTTTCAATTCAAAAGTTTTAGACCGTCGATATAATCCTCTTTCCCATATACACTTTGTAGTAATAGATACGAAACTGAAAGTTCACAGTTTAAAAAAAATGTAATAGCAATGAATCATCTTGAAACAAAAATTAATTCAAAAAATAACAATGAGCTTCAAAGATATGTTAGGGATAAAATAAAATGATATTAAAGTTTTTTATCTTATCATACGTCAATCATCTCTATTTTTTTAACTATGTTCTTTTTCCTTATATTTATATTTCTGTTGAATATTTTTTTTGGTAAGCATATTTTATTCTTTAGATAACCCTTTTTTAATATATGATGTTATTATTTTAGAACATGTTATATGAAATATTTCAATGGCCTTAATTTATTTAAATTATGTTTTTAATTACTAGATAAATTTGGAAAATCTGTTGGGAAGGGTGACTTAACTTTTTTTATTTAAATATGTTACACCATTGTTTCATGGAGGCATGAACACACTTACTGTTTAAATAATTATGATTCTTTCTTTACATTAACTTGAACTTTAATCTTAACCATCTAATATCCAGTTATAACAGTTACGCTTACAATTATATACGGTTAAATATGATTCAATTATTTAATAATTATGATAAAAATGAATACGAATAATGCTATCATAAATTTGGTTTAACCTATATTGAAAAATTAAATTATGATTTATTAATTAATCTTTATTATTATTAGTATAATGTTTAAATTTTATTATAGAAATTCAAATGGTTATTTGATTCAAATATTTATAAAGTTAATTACTTAGATATAAGATATTTAGACGCTATATATTTTATTTAGTTGTATTTTTGACTTTGTTAGTCCACAAGTAATTTTTCACATGCTATCATCTAATTCTCTCTTCCTTTACCTTGAGCATTGTGTCTATGTAAACTTGTATGGACAAGAGTTGCAATTGCCACGTTCACAGGTTACTCCTACTTCGTGTCACATCAAGCACACTAAAACTTGTTCTGTAATTTTATGTCGTCAATTCGTCATCATCTCACATGGATATTTGCAATACTTGTTCTTCGTTGATACTAACTAAAGAAATATTTTAATTTTGCAATATATGTTGATATATTTTTTCAATGATCAACTGAGCATAGCATATTCTCTCAGAATATTTTATTCACTTCCAGTATTTAAAAAAAAAACTTTAAGATATCTGTTTTTCAATTGATATGATGAAATCTAGATAAATAAAAAACTCTTACAGAAATATACAATTGACAAATTCAATAAACATCCTAAAATATATAAAAATGATAAGGTATCGGTTTAAATATCCCTAAAATATAGCCAAACATTCCATTTGTCCTTATTAATATCCACAAATAAAAGTCATACATGTTTAATCTTCCCTAAATATTAAATCAAAACAAAGAAAAACAAAAGAATATAAAAATACGTTAAACAAAAGCAAGCTACTCTATATAACTAGTTCCATTTCCATAAAATTGCATTCCTATGCACACAACAATGAAGAGCCATAAAATTGCATTCTTTTGTCTCATCATTTCACCAACCACAAGTCTCGGAGAATGGCCAAAACCTTCAGAAGTCTCCAATGACAACATGCTGATGAACGACCATTACTTGGATAACAAATTGAATTTTGGAGATTCCAAAAGTCTGGAAATGTACTTATAACAACGGATCTGGAGCTGCAGTGTCCACTTCCTACCCTTCACCTCCACCACCAAAGCCACCAACTCTATCTCCACCTCCTTCGCTTCCAACTCCAAAGAAGTCTCCATCATCGCCTAAACCATCATTGCCGCCACCAATTCCCAAAAAGTCACCACCACCACCTAAACCATCATAACCGCCAAGAACTCCGAAAAAGTTTCCACCACCTCCTAAACCATCATCACCACCATCAACTCCCAAAAAGTCTCCATCGCCTCCTAAACCATCGACTCCTCCACCAAATCTTAAGAAGTATCCACCACCTAAACCATCTCCGACCCCTCCTAAACCATCTCCGTCTCCTCCTAAACCATCAATGCATCCACCAACTCCTAAGAAGTCTCCACCGCCTCCTAAACCATCA
This sequence comes from Nasturtium officinale, assembly GCA_963854855.1. Taxonomy (NCBI): domain Eukaryota; kingdom Viridiplantae; phylum Streptophyta; class Magnoliopsida; order Brassicales; family Brassicaceae; genus Nasturtium; species Nasturtium officinale. The sequence goes on from OY978500.1 coordinate 13,810,666, forward strand.
ACGCCTCCACTGACACCTAAACCATCTCTGTCTCCTCCTAAACCATCTCCATCTCCACAAACACCTAAACCATCTCTGTCGCCTCCTAAACCATCTCCTTCTCCTCCTAAACCATCAACGTCTCCACCAACTCCTAAACCATCTCCGTCGCCAGTCGCCTCCACCACATCCTAATCCAAATCCATGGGGACATTTCATCAACTGCATTAGTGAGTTTGGGCCGTCGGCAATTTGTAAGCAACAAATGGAAGTAAGTTACTTCACAGGTAAGTTTCATGTTAGTGATTATTGCTGCAACCTTATTGTCAACATGAGACATGAATGCACCAATGTCATTTTCGGATACTTCTCTGATCCGTTCTTTGTTCCTCTTATTCGTTGCACTTGCCATGTTAAGATCTAGCCTTTTGTTTGAGTTTTTCTTAATTAGTGCTTTTCTTTTTTATTCATACAATTTTGTTGTCGTCCAAAGCTTATAGACCGCTCTTTTGTTACATTTCATGAATAATAATGTAGTTTTTCTATTGTTCTTTCTACTTTGTTATCTTATACTAATTTTGTCAATTTAAGAAAATAGATATATAAACTCTCATTCAATTATTTGAATAAATAAAATTGAAAAGAAAAATCATTCAAGAATGTTTTCTTCGCCTATTTGTACAATAGTATGTTTTGTTTTACGTTTTATGACGATGGATTTTAATTCCTATAAATCATTCTATATATAAAGATGAATGGAACTATCATAAACCAATTCTTTCGATATTTGAGTTATTAATACCTAAACAAAAATGTTATAAAAGCATCCACACTTGTAAGAGACTCACTAAATCTCTTAAAAAAATAAACTGTATATATATATATTAAATAAATTTTGATTTTCTAATTGTTTTTTTTAAGAATTGAAATACTGAATTATTGACACATATTAAATGAGTCTCTCAAGAATTTATCCAAAGTTCTCAAATGAGAATCACTCCTCATCCTCTTTCCTCCTTTTTGATTTTTTTTTTTATTATGAAAGATTCACTTGAGAGACCCTAACTACTCATGTTCTAATGGATTCAATTTCAGTTAGATGGAATGTAAATATGTGTTTTAAATATTTGGGCTTTGTGGACAAGCTATCGTTGTAGACATTTTATTTAAGTATGGAAGAATAACACATCATCTTTCTTTTAGTTTTATATAAATATTTTTAAAAATTATGCCACTTCATTTTCTTTTCAAATTATATATTTTTGGTGACCAAATTTATTAATATGACAATATCGAACAATATTGAAGCCACACAATCTGGACGTGACACAAAATTATGAAAACCCAAAGGTAAAGAAAATACATAATTTGTCATTCCGTCATCAAAACAATTAGCTTTTCTATACACATGAGAAATACAAACTGTTAAGTCCTTTGTTAAGAAGTCATAACACAAACGTACTCGAAAAGACAAAGGATGAGAATCACTTATCCCTGTCTTGAGAAAGCCTACCATAATATTCGAGTCCACTTCCAACTCAACCCGCATAGCTTGATACTCACATGCGATGAATAATCCATTATACTCCCCATAACTTGGCTAGAGGGGCCGAACAGACTCTAATATTCACCGCAAACCCACTACACATATTACCATTATGGTCTTGTAAGACCCCACTAGCAGTTGCTAAATTTGGATTACCACGTGAAGCTCCATATCTATTCATCTTCATCCATCCATCTCTGGGAGACCCAAGCAACAACTTTTCCACCCTTGGATTATTCATACTTGGTTCCTCCAGTATGGTTTGAGCCTTAACTTCTCTTGCAAGGTTCTTAATAAAACATACCCTATCTTGTCATCGAATTTTGGTGTCAAAAAATAATTGTGCAGGGCCACTTCCATGCCCACCAACAAGCCATGCCAAATATTTTTGACCAAGGGCTCCAATCGGGCTCCCTAGTGTTGGCCCGATTCACCCATGGATACACTGATGACATGGTAAAACTCTCATCCTGACTCGCTCCCCCATGAGAATATATCCATTGCACCAGTTACGTATCCAGAACCACCGTTGTTAGCTTCAGCATCACATTATCGTCGTGGTAAAATATGGGTGGGGGGGGGGGGGGGGAAATCCAACTAGATTCAATTCTCCACAGATCTCGAACATACATCCTCTCATATCCCACTGCTGAAACCACAACCATTGACTCCGAAAAGGTTTGTTTTCCATCTATCTATCCATCCAAAACATGATATCCCTCTCATCACCAAGAAACCACCTTAAACCTGGAAGAACACCTCCCTTTAACCTATTGCTACATTGGTCTAAGTGGAAGAGCAATGACTCTTTACTACTGTACATGCCGGCTTAAGTACATCTTCAACTCGATATTTACATCGCAAAAATTTGGCCCATAGACTTTCCATATTATGTAGAAGTCTTCATCCAACTTTCGCAAAAAAATCCTTATTCAATTTAGCCAATGATCTCAGCCTCAAACTCCTCCGCTTTTGATACACATACTCTCTTCCAAGACATCAAGTGTAACTTCCTTTGTTTCCTGGTACTCCCCTGACAAAATCCCGTGAAATATGTCCAACTTCTTTAGTGTAGCCTTTGGCTAAGCAGTCATTCTCATGGTATGAACATGGATTGATAAAGCACCACCTAAGAAAGAGTAACGCGACCTGCCATACTCAGAAGAGCAGAGATTTCTCCAGTTGCACAGATTCTCTAGTTGCTTCTCTGGCAGTAGAGACCTCTTTAGTTGCTTATAATTCTCCAGTTGCTTGTCAGAGATTTCTCTAGTTGGTCAGATTTTCCGGTTGTTAAGCCTTGTCGTGTGTCATTCTACTATGTATCTCCAGATTGTTCTATATTTTCATTTGGTCCGGTTAGTGGTCATTTGCCATGTGGTAGCACTGAGTTGTTGAGACTTATTAATAATTGCACTAAGATGTTTTTTAATAGGACAACTAAGAAAAAATAAATGAAGAGTAAGGAACAAGAAGAGAAGAGAAATCAAGGAAATCGAAGAGGAATGTGTTCCATAACATTATCAAAGCACCCCATTCACGGGAGATCATTAGAAGAAACATAAGAATTTTTTTGAAGATTATTGAAATTGTTTTTCTGTTTGTATCTTATTTTTGGGTGATTGTTGAACCCATATTATATTTTGTTGTTTGTGCTTATTGAACTCATGATGATATTTTAGTATTGGTGATTGTTGAACTCATGATTGTATATTTGTTGTTAGCGATTGTTGAACTAATGAACTTGTAACTCATTGTCCTTATGGTTTGCTAATCCTAAGTGATATATCATGATAAGATCAATTATGAGCATTTACAAAAACAATGTGTTCACTAGATTCTCTTCAACATTATGTGGTTCATTATTGTTTACCATCTCTTCATGTTGTCATGGTTCATCTCCGTAAAAGCAACTAGACCACCATAATCACCATCATTAACTCTAGATGCCACTCTACCATTTATACCAATAACACTTCCTACATCAATCACGACATCCATATGCAAAATACCCCTACACTTCTCATAATTTATTTTCATGAAAATAGGCATAAAATTCTTTATCATTCGAGTTACATGATGGTGTTTTTCCTCTACATCTATAATGACATTTACATGCAAAATACTCATAATTCATTGTCGTAAAATATACATAAACGTCTTCATCACTCGAGATATAAGTTAACCATCTATAGCATTCCCGAAGATTCATCTTTATTTTCTTATATTTTAAAACCATTTTAGTATTTTTTTTCCAATTCGTTTAGTTTCTAAATCTATTTCAAAAATATATGTCTTTTTATTTATATTAAATAAAAATATTAATATCATAATGTGTTATTGTTTTGTCTTTATGGTTCGTTAATTCTAAGTGGTATATCACGATAAGATCAATTGTGAGCATTTGCAAAAATAATGTGAACTCTAGATTCTCTTAAACAATATGTGGTTCATCATTGTTTACCATCTCCTCATATTGTTATGGTTCATGTCCATAAAGAGTAACTAGACCAACATCATCACCATATTTAATTGTAGAAGTCACTCTACCAAATACACAAATAACACCACATCTATCATGGTCTCAAAATACTCATACATTTCTCATAATTCGTTGTTATTAAATATTCATAAAATTCTTCATCATTCGAGTTATATGATGCATGACGTCTTTCCTCTACATCTATCATGGCATGCACATGAAAATACTCATATGTTTCTCATAATTCATTGTAATAAAATATGCATAAACTTCTTTATCATTCGAGATATATATGATGGTTGAAATATAAGTTTAGCCAACCAAACCCCCCTCTCTCTCTCTCTTCCACATCTCCACCTATTTCTCTTCTTCTCTAATTTTTTCTTTTTAATTTATTTTCTCAACCTTTCACTAAGGTTAAAATTGTCATTTTGATTATTAAAATGTATGCCAGTTTAGAGAAGTGTATTGGGATTTTTTGTTAACCAAAAAGTGTATATAAATCATAAGTATCTTTTAAACGCATATATACGTTATACAATGGTTGAGAATCCACAATTTAAATTGTCAAAAGAATCCCAACGGTTTTTGGCAAACTTAAACAAAAATTTCTCCTTTTTCTTGGTTTAAATTGATCAATTTAATCCAAATTTCTCCTTTTCATTTCCCATTAATTTTTGGTAATACAAAAATATTATTTGTATTTCAAAAGACAAAAATCATCAAAAATTCTTCATAACAAGTCATTTTGACAACTTTTTGATAAATACATGTGCAGGATAATTTTTTTATTAACTGAATTTTTGTTAATAATGCTTTATCGGTTAAATTTGTTTGGAATATCATGAGCTTTGATAGATAGTTTTCTAAAATCACAATTACGTTCAATATATTGTAGATCACGATTAAACGTCTTTGACATATAAATGCACATAAGTAGATCTTAATGAAATTATTAAATAAACTAAAATATTTCTGAAAAGGGAATTTTATATATAAACGGTGCAAGATTCGGGTGATCAATACATTTTTAGTTATTTAAAATTTTCTTAAAAATAAAACTTATCATTAAAAACTCAAAATTTAAATATTAAGTGAAACATTTTTACTTGTGATATTTTTATGGTTTTGGATTAAATTTTGAATCAATAATTTTATTAAAAAAAATTAACTTGGATTATGAAAACAATCATAACACCTTGATAAAATCAGATTAAAAGTAATTCTATTTAGTAACATTTCTGAGTTAACTACAAAATACATCCATAACTAAAGTTGAATCAATCATAACACATGTTACTAATCACATCCAATTTTTTAAGATTTGGTACCAAATACAAAAACCATTATGGTTTTAAACGATTTTCTGTATGAAAATTAAGACCTTTTTAGTGTTGGCAAACATTGATGATTTTAGGCCAAAAAGCCTTATAAGATTACAACTGGAGCATATAGACTGTAAGCTAAAATTGAATCCCAAATGTGACAGCATATTATACAAAAAGAAAACACGTGTACCCATGTGGTTAACAAATAATTGTTAAAAAGAAGCGCATCGTCTCCGCTTCACCACCATTGTTCGTCGTTCTCAAACCGGAAGTTGAATGATGAAAACAAAAATCTAAAAATTTTTATCTTCATTTACTTAATCACAAATGTAGATCACATGGCAGCTTGACGGTTTAAGGAAGAATACAAACCACCACTTTGTCGTTCCTCCACTGATATTAAGATTTTTACAAATCAAGGTATCAATTACCCTAAATGCTTTGTAGCATAGAAGGGAATCAAACCAACTTGAAATTTAGTTTTAACACATTAAAAGTATAAATCATGTCTTAATCTAAGTGAATATGTATATGGTTTTTGAAAAGAGAGTTTAAAATGAAAATAAAGCGGGAAAATAAGTAAAACGGTTTTTGAAATCAAATTAACAAAGAAGGATCATTGGGAATGTTATGGATGATCTAGACTAATCTATGCTAAGCTAGTGGAGTCTTGTTCTACCTCTTAGAGCTAATCTAATGGTTCCAAAACACTAAACTTAACTAATCCATTCTCATGGTACTAATCACTCCATTAATCCCTTTAAATGTTCATAACTCTTGTTAAACACTAATTGATCAATAAGCATTAAACACAGATTTTCTTAACCCCTAATCATCCTAAACATCAATTCTCATTGGTTAGGATTGATAAAAGCTTGAAAAGTTTGGATCAAGCATTTCATCAAATACCTTGTGGGCATGAGAAATGCTTAAGATCTAAAGTAAAAATCTAAAGTAAAAATTTCTTGATAATCTAGCATTAAACATAACCTAACAAGCATGGATCTAATGATTACAATCCTAAACTCCACTAACCTCAAAATAATCAACTTAGATCTAACATCCAAAGAATCCTAAAATAGACAACTCACTCATGGATATGAAAACACAAATCATTGAGTTTGATCTTTGCATAATCATAAACATTAAGAGATTAGAATCAAAAATAATATGAAATCAAAATTTTCTCAAAATGAAAAGATCAAAGATCTAAAGCACTTAAGAAGAGAGTAAGAGTGGCTCAAGATCCTTAAAAAAACATAATATAGAAATTTAGGTTCATCTCCTATTTATACTAAGATAAAAACTTGGTTTAACATCTAAACTTGGATTGGTTAAAACTGAATTTCTTCAAATAAAGGACCGGTCTAGCGGTGTGCCTTGGCCGCCATTCTTGGCCGCTGCTCTCCAGCGGTGTGTCTTGGCTGCTGGAGATGCCCTTGCAATCTACCAGTTCTCCTTCCCCAGAACCGTGCCGGGTTAGGTAGGCCGCTGAGAATGGCCACTGGAGGTAAAATTAACTTATCTCTCTAACCAAATATCCAAATCACTTGAAATTACCTTCATTAGAACGCTAACTCAATTTTTACAACTTTTATGAAGCACTCTGGAGCTATAGCACAACTTTAAGTCTCCAAACGAGTCCATCTTGGAGATACTTGGGATTGGTTCTTGATCATCGTTTATGTTTTCTCACACCATTTGCTCTCCATATTGTTTTCTTCAGCTCCAAGACCTATATAAGATTGAAACACATGCAAACATACATCTAAACTCTAATCATGTAATGAAAATATAAAATAATGATGAAAAGAACATTGCTAAAAACACTAAAAACACAATATATCAACTCCCCCAAACTTTTCTCTTGCTTGTCCTCAATCAAACAATAAGAATCTAGTTGGGAAAGATATGTGAAAATTGAGATTCAAACCAAAAAGTATCAAATAAAGGATGAAACACATTGTCCTCAAAGATAGTTAAATAGTGCAAGAACAAACATCTTACTCTCTAGTACTTCTCCATGCTCATTTCAATGCAAAACTCTAATGCAACCTCTAAGCTTAAGCAAAAACTCACAATCAAATAGAAGACATCTCTTTAACATTCATTAAGGTGCTTATAATGCGGTCTTGCTTATGGAAATTAAATCACTCTTCAATCGGTTTATTGGTTAAAAGCTTTTTGATGTGACTTCAAAAAATATGTTCTTTAGGTAGTTGCTCTCATAAATAGGAGTGCTAGTCAAATACAAAATCCATCTAAGAAAGAGAACAATTGATGCATACAAAACTCAATTCTCATTCTTCTATCCCATCTCGTTAAATGCATCCTATTTTCTATCCTTTAAACTTTATTGTCATTTTCTTTTCAACCCTCATATCAATAGGCTCTTTGTTCAATTTCAATCCTCACCCTCATGATCAATCTCTTTTTCTTAATCTCCTAGGAAAACCTTTTAGTTCAACTCTTAGCTCTTTTCTATCCTTTTAAACTTTTTTTTTCTTTTGCTCCATATATTTATAAGTTTCTTTTTCTCTGTTTTAACTTATGGTAGCTATACTCTCATTCTTCTTATATACTTGGGATTTAGAGCTTTTTAGTCTTTCACTTGGGTTAGCTATGGACTCTTTTGATATCAATGATCAAGAATTTCTTTCTTTCTTTTCCAACACCTAAATCAATACCTATTCTAACCGTTCAAGTCTTTCATTCCCCACCTGAATCTAGACTTACCATTGCTAGCCTAAAACCAGAGCTAACATTTGTTGTTACCAATATTCTCAAGCTTTCTTTTCCAACACATGTATCAACACCTATTCTAGCCATTCAACTCTTTTATTCCCCGCCTAGAGCTAGACTTACCATTGCTAGCCTAAAATGAGAGCTAACATTTGTCGTTCCCAATACTCTCAAGTTTTTGTAAAATCATAGTATTATCAACAAAAGGCCTCACTCATAGAATATATAAAGTTTTTGAAATAAATGGTCCAGGTGAAAGGTAGGGGAACCATTCTAAAGATGAGAATGGCCATTCGGGTTAGCAAAGGGTGGTAGAATGGATAAGAAAACCCGAATGTGACCTTAGTCAACCATGAGAATGCATTTAAATCCCCATAAGCAAGAAAATTAAATTCAAATTAAGTTCAAATTCATAGATATGCTTCAAGAAATCTACTGAGCGTTACCAAACTAGAAGGTGCATCTCGAAAGGTGCAAAGGTCCAAGCATAGATTTTTCTTATTTCAAAGATGTTCAAGCAACAAATAACTATGCCTAAAGGCAATGATCATAATCCTAAGCATGAACTTCTACAAGCCAAACACCCCATATGCAAATGAAACTTAAAATGCTTCTATACTCAATCTTACTATGCAAATGAAACTACAAAAAGTCTTTTTGTATTTTACAAAAATTTTAATGTTTTGGATTTTTATGCAATCGATATATGCATGAGACTCAAATATGCAAAAAGAGAAAAATAAGAAAATAAAACACAAGATTAAAAGACATAAAACCTTCCCCCAACCTTGAATTACACCATCTTGGTATAACAGAAGTGAGAGAGAAGGTTAAAACAAAAAGCAAAAATAAAATGATATATACATTGAAAGGGAAAGGACCATACCTTGGCCCTAGTCGAGAATCTTAGGGTGTAGAGTGAGTGGAGTTTGAGAACTCATAGGAGTGGTTGAAGAAGTGGAATGAGCATTAGAGAAGCGTGTTCCACCTTTGAATGTAACAGTGAGTATCTCCTTCATCAAATGTTCAAATCCCTTTGAACCAATTGCCTTAAGCTTTGGTGTGAGGATCGCTTTAACCATAGAAAAGGGATTTAACATTCCCTTATACTTTACTTTGTACTGTAGATCTCCATCAATGCATTTCCAAGGGTGCAAGGTCATAGTGGGAACCAATGGAGAGTGAACAAGGGTGGGATGGTGGTGTTTGTTCATTACCATTTTGTTCTTTTCAAGAATTTTCTTGGTTTCCTTCAACTTCTTGACTTTATCACTTTCATCACAACCATCAAACAAGGAGAATAAACACTTCCATCAAAAAATTTCTCATCAAGCACTAGAGTTTCATTCACAATCTTAATCTCATTCTTCCATTTTCACTCTTCATTGGTGATTGTTCCATAAAAATTGGTAGAGGAAGGCTTGATTGGATAGGTAAATGTAGGATTCACATTGATTAGAGTTACACACTTGGTTGAGAAGTTGATGCTTGCTCCTACGGTATTGAGAAATGGAGTTCCAAGAATGAGTGGAAGCTTATTCGGTTTTCCTCTATCAACTATCATAAAGTCTGTTGGGATTAAACAATCTCTAACTTTAAGTGGATAGTCTTCAATCAAACCAAGTGGAGGCTTCGAAGAGGCATCAGCATAAGTAATCGAAGAGGAGTACTCTTTTATTTCCTTGATACCTATACTCTTCATCATCTTAAGTGACATGACATTCACACTTGCACCCGAATCACACAAGACATTCTCAAATTTCATATTTCCAAGGGAGCAAGATATGAGGAATATACCAGGTTTCTCAAGCTTGGGAAGACACTTGGGCTCAACCAATTTGGAAGGTTGAGGCCTGAGAATTTCCATAATTTCTTCTAGTTTTGCCCTGTTGGCTAAGATAGCTTCAATAAACTTTACTTGAAGAGGAACTTGAATCAAACTACTCATGTGAGGCAAAGGGACTCCAATTGTGCTCATTTAGCTTTGAAGCTTGAGAAGACTTTCTTTTTAACTTTGGTGAGTATTCTTCCTGGGAATGGGATTGAAGGTTCATAAGGAGAAAGGTCATCCTTTGGTGCATCTTCCTTTTCAACTCTCATGGGAACCTTAACTTCTTCACTAGTAATTATCTCTACCCTTGCTTCACTTTGACTAACCACACCGGTATCAACCACTCCATATAGAAGTCTAGTGATATCCTTAACAACCATTTTATGATCATTCTCATCACTTGTGAGGATAACATTGCAAAATTCCTTGGGATTTGTTTCAGTTTTACCGGGAAGTGAGTCCATTGGCCTCTTGGATGATGATGAAACTTAAGCAATTCGATTGTCAAGGCTCTTTACATGGAAAAACAAGTGTTCAAACTTATTATTCAATTCATTGTAGGCTCCTTGCATCTCATCCATTCTCTTGTTAATCTAAAAAGTGCCTTTTGTTTGCTCTTCTAAGATTTGTTTGAGGAGCAGAGTATTGGAATCTTCTTTGAGGGTTTGAGAATGTTGAAGGGATTGGTTAGTGTTTGGTATGAAGGATTGGTGTTGGTTGTATTGAGGTTGAGGTTGGTAATTTGGGTTTGGTTGGAAGGTTTGATTGGGTTGGAAAGTTTGGCTTTGGCTTGAGTATTATAGTTTTGGTTGAAAGTTTTGATTGGGTTGGAAGCTTTGGTTTGGTTAGAAAGCTTGGTTGGTAGTTTGGGATAGGTTTGGTCTTGTGGGTTTTCAACATTGGGGTTGCGGTATAAGAGGTTTGGATGGTTGCGGTTGTTTGGGTTAAAGCCTTTGTGTTGAAATCCTCCTTAGTTACCCACATAATTAACTTCCTCTTGTTTCTCTCCATTATCATCAACATAAACTCTATGTTCAGTATATATTTATTGATACCCTTTTTTCATTATCAAACTTTGCCACATATTTAACCGGTTTTTGAGTGAGAAGGAAAGCTTTGCTCATCTTGTCATGTCTATCATTGATGTCCTTGAAGCTATCTTTAATGCTATGATCTGGTCTACTAGTGTCTCTTAATTCTCTGTCATAGTCACTTCCACAACAAGCATCACTTTGAGAGAGATTTTCAATCAATAACTCTCCTTGTTCCATATTCAAGTTGTCACACCTTCCATAACTTGCCATGTCTAAGGTGTGGCGATACTTCTCAAGTGGGCCTCTGTAAAAAATACCCAGCAGATTCTCCCTGGAGAATCTGTGATGAGGGCAACTCTTAGTGTAACCCTTTAATCTTTACCATGCTTCATATAGATTCTCTTGGTAGTCTTGTTTGAAACTAGCAATGTCATTTTGAAGCTTTGCTGTCTTCTGATTTGGAAAGAACACTCCTATTTATATTAAGATAAAAAATTGGTTTAACATCTAAACTCGGATTGGTTAAAACTGAATTTCTTCAAATAGAGGACCGGTCCAGCGGTGTGCCTTGGCCGCCATGCTTGTCCACTGCTCTCCAGCGGTGTGCCTTGGCCGCTGGAGATGGCCTTATAATCTCCCAGTTCTCCTTTCCCAGAACCGTGCCGGCTTAGGTAAGCCGCTGAGAATGGCTGCTGGAGGTAAAATTAATTTATCTTTCTAACCAAATATTCAAATCACTTGAAATTACCTTCATTGGAACACTACTCATTTTTCTACAACTTTGATGAAGCACTCTGGAGCCATAGCACAACATAAAGTCTCCAAACAACTCTATCTTGGAGATACTTGGGATTGGTTCTTGAACATCATTTATGTTTTCTCACACCATTTGCTCTCCTTATTGTTTTTTTCAGCTCCAAAACCTATATAAGATTGAAATACATGCAAACATGCATCTAAACTCTAATCATGTAATGAAAATGCAAGATAATAATGAAAAGAACATTGCTAAAAACACTAAAAACATAATATATCAACTCCTCCAAACTTATCTCTTGTTTGTCCTCAAGCAAACAATAAGAATCTAGTTGGGAAAGATGTGTGAAAATTGAGATTCAAACCAAAAAGTATCAAATAAAGGATGAAACACATTGTCCTCAAAGATAGTTAAATGGTGCAAGAACAAACATCTTACTCTCTAGTACTTCTTCATGCTCATTGCAATGCAAAACTCTAATGCAACCTCTAAGTTTAAGCAAAAACTCACAATCAAATAGAAAACATCTCTTTAACATTCATTAAGGTGCTTATAATGTGGTCTTGCTTATGGAAATCAAATCACTCTTCAATCGGTTTATGGATTAAAAGCTTTTTGATGTGACTTCAAAAGAGTTTTTCTTTAGGTGGTTGCTCTCTTAAATAGAAGTGCTAGTCAAATGCAAAATCCATCTAAGAAGGAGAACAATTGATGCATACAAAACTCAACTCTCATTATTCTACCTCATCTCATTAAATGCATCCTATTTTCTATCCTTTAAACTTTATTGTCATTCTCTTTTCAACCCTCATATCAATAGACTCTTTGTTAATTTTCAATCTTCACCCTCATGATCAATCTCTTTTTCTTAGTCTCCTAGTAAAATCTTTTAGTTCAACTCTAAGCTCTTTTCTATCCCTTTAATTTTTTTTTCTATATAATTATAAGTTTCTTTTTCTCTGTTTTAACTTATGGTAGCTATACTCTCCTTCTTCTTATATACTTGGAATTTAGAGCTTTTTGGTCTTTCACTTGGGTTAACTAGGGACTCTTTTGATATCAATGATCAAGATTTTCTTTCTTTCTTTTCCAACACCCAAATCAATACTTATTCTAACCATTCAAATCTTTCATTCTCCACCTGAATCTAGACTTACCATTGCTAGCATAAAACCAGAGCTAACATTTGTTGTTACCGATACTCTCAAGCTTTCTTTTCCAACACCTGTATCAACACCTATTCTAGCCATTCAAGTCTTTTGTTCCCCGTCTAGAGCTAGACTTACTATTGCTAGCCTAAAATGAGAGCTAATATTTGTCGTTCCCGATAGTTTCAAATTTTTGCAAATTCATATCATTATCAACAAAAGGCCTCACTCATAGAATATATAAAAGTGTTTGAAAGAAATGGTCCAGGTTAAAGGTAGGAGAACCATTCTAAAGATGAGAATGGCCATTCAGGTTAGCAAAGGGTGGTAGAATAGATAAAAAAACCCAAATGTGACCTTAGTCAACCATGAGAATGCATTTAAATCCCCATAATCAAGAAAATTAAATTCAAGTTAAGTTCAAATTCATAGAGATTCTTCAAGAAATCTAGTGAGTGTTACCAAACTAGAAGGTGCATCTCGAAAGGTGCAAAGGTCCAAACATGGATTTTTCTTATTTCAAAGATGTTCAAGCAACAAATAACTATACCTAAGGGCAATGATCTTAATCCTATGCATGAACTTCTACAAGCCAAACACCCTATATGCAAATGAAACTTAAAATGCTTCTAGACTCAATCTTACTATGCAAATGAAACTACAAAAATTCTTTTTGTGTGTTTACAAATTTTTTAATGTTTTGGATTTTTATGCAATAGATGTATGCATGAGACTCAAATATGCAAAAAGAGAAAAATAAGAAAATAAAACACAAGATTAAAAGACATAAAACCTTCCCCCAAACTTGAATTACACCGTCTCGGTGTAACAGAAGTGAGAGAGAAGGTTAAAACAAAAAGCAAAAATAAAATGATATATACATTGAAAGGGAAATGACCATACCTTGGCCCTAGTCGAAAATCTTAGGGTGTGGAGTGAGTGGAGTTTGAGAACTCCTAGGAGCGGTTGAAGAAGTGGAATGAGCATTAGAAAAGCCTGTTCCACCTTTGAATGTGACAGTGAGTATCTCCTTCATCACATCTTCAAAGCCCTTTGAACCAATTGCCTTAAGCTTTGGTGTGAGGATCACTTTAACAATAGAAAAGGGATTTGACATTCTCTTACACTTTACTTTGTACTGTAGCTCTCCATCAATGCATTTCCAAGGGTGCAAGGTCATAGTGGAAATCAATGGAGAGTGAAAAAGGGTGGGATGGTGGTGTTTGTTCATTACCATCTTGTTCTTTTCAAGATTCTTCTTGGTTTCCTTCAACTTCTTGACTTTATCACTTTCATCAAAACCATCAAACAAGGAGGATAAACACTTCCATCCAAAATTTGCTCATCAAGCACAAGAGTTTCATTCACACTCTTAATCTCATTCTTCCATTCTAACTCTTCATTGGTGATTGTTCCACAAAAATTGGTAGAAGAAGACTTGATTGGATAGGTAAATGTAGGATTCACATTGACTAGAGTTACACACTTGGTTGAGAAGTTGATGCTTGCTCCTACGGTATTGAGAAATGGAGTTCCAAGAATGAGTGAAAGCCTATCTGGTTTTCCTTTATCAACTACCATAAAGTCTGTTGGGATTAAACAATCTCCAACTTTAAGTGGATAGTCTTCAATCAAACCAAGTGGAGGCTTCGGAAGAGGCATCAGCAAAAGTGATCGAAGAGGAATACTCTTTCATTTCCTTGATACCTATATTCTTTATCATCTCAAGTGACATGACATTCACACTTGCACCCAAATCACACAAGGCATTCTCAAATTTTATATTTCCAAGGGAGCAAGATATGAGGAATGTACCAGGATTCTCAAGTTTGGGAAGACACTTAGGCTCAACCAATGTGGAAGGTTGAGGCTTGAACATTTCCATAATTCTTCTACTTTTGTCCGGTTGGCTAAGATAGCTTCAATAAACTTTAAATGAAGAGGAACTTGAATCAAACTACTCATGTGAGACAAAGGGATTCCAATTGTGCTCATTTAGATTTGAAGCTTGAGAAGACTTTCTTTTTTAGCTTTGGTGAGTAATCTTCCTGGGAATGGAATTGGAGGTTCATAAGGAGAAAGCTCATCTTTTGGTGCATCTTCCTTTTCAACTCTCATGGGAACCTTAACTTCTTCACTAGTAATCACGTATACCTTTGCTTCACTTTGACTAACCACATCAGCATCATCCACTCCATATAGAAGTCTAGTGGTATCCTCAACATCCCTTTTATGATCATTCTCATCACTTGTGAGGATAACATTGCAAAATTCCTTGGAATTTGTTTCAGTTTTACCGGGAAGTGAGTCCATTGGCCTCTTGGATGATGATAAAACTTGAGCAATTCGATTGTCAAGGCTCTTTACATGGGAAGCCAAGTGTTCAAACTTATTATTTAATTCATTGTAGGCTTCTTGCATCCCATCCATTCTCTTCTTAATCTCAAAAGTCCCTTTGGTTTGCCCTTCTAAGATTTGTTTGAGGAGCAGAGTATTGGAATCTTCTTTGAGGGTTTGGGAAAGTTGAAGGGGTTGGTTAGTGTTTGGTATGAAAGTTTGGTGTTGGTTGTATTGAGGTTGAGGTTGGTAATTTGGGTTTGGTTGGAAGGTTTGATTGGGTTGGAAAGTTTGGCTTTGGCTTGAGTATTGTAGTTTTGGTTGAAAGTTTTGATTGGGTTGGAAGCTTTGGCTTGGTTGGAAAGCTTGGTTTGTTTGTTTGGGATAGGTTTGGTCTTATGGGTTTTCAACATTGGGGTTGCGGTATAAGAGGTTTGGATGGTTGCGGTAGTTTGGGTTTAAGCTTTTGTGTTGAAATCCTCCTTGGTTACCCACATAATTAACTTCCTCTTGTTTCTCTCCATTATCATCAACATAAACTCCCTGCTCAGTATATACTTGTTGATACCCTTGTTTTCTATTATCAAACTCTGCCACATAGTTAACCGGTTTTTGAGTGAGAAGGAAAGCTTTGTTCATCTTGTCAAGTCTATCATTGATGTCCTTGTAGCTATCTTTAATGCTCTCAATTCTCTATCATAGTCACCTCCATAACAAGCATCACTTTGAGAGAGATTTTCAATCAATAACTCTCCTTTTTCCACATTCAAGTTGTCAAAACTTCCATAACTTGCCGTGTCTAAGGCGCGGCGATACTTCTCAAGTGTGCCTCTGTAAAAAATACCCAGCAAATTCTCCCTGGAGATTTCGTGATGAGGGCAACTCCTAGTGTAACCCTTTAATCTTTCACATGCTTTATATAGATTCTTGGTAGCCTTGTTTGAAACTAGCAATGTCATTTGGAAGCTTTGCTGTCTTCTGCTTTAGAAAGAATTTATTGAGAAATTCCTTCTTATACATATCCCAAGTGGATACCAAATCTAAACCAATATTCTTCTCCCATTGGGAGGCTTTGTTCTCTAATGAGAAAGGGAAAAGTATCATCTTGATGGATTCTTCGGGAATTCCATTCATCTTCACGGTTCTACATAGTCGCTCAAACTGATCTAAGGGATCTAGAGGATCTTCCAAGGACAATCCATTGTACCTCTGGTACTAAACCATGTTGATCAAGCTTGACTTTATCTCAAAATTGTTAGCAGCAATTGAAGGTGTTGGAATTCCAGTAGCTTGTACTCTGATGTTGGGTGCATCGAATGCTCCAATAGGTCTAAGGACTGGTTGTCCTTGCTTATGAACCCGCAGAAATCCTGGGGGGAATTTTTCGTTATTTATTCCTAAACGATGTAAGTGTTGTAACCGCTCTCTTGCAGCTTTTCTACCCTCTCTTTCTACCCTGCGAATATCTTCAACAGAATCAACTAAGTTTTGGGGACCCTGCTTTCTAAGGTTCATGCACCCTACAAGAGAGATAAATCAAAGTGGAAACAGAAGATGCTAAGTAGTAAATGCAAGAAAGAAAACTTAGTCTCAAAACATAATTAACTCCTAATGGTTTTAACAAGTTCCAAGTGGCAACGGCGCCAAATTGATATTAAAATTTTTGCAAATCAAGTTATCAATTACCCTAAATACGTTGTAACATAGAAGGGAATCAAACCAACTTGGAATCTAGTTTTAACACATTAAAAGTATAAATCATGTCTTAATCTAAGTGAATATGTTTATGGTTTTTGAAAAGAGAATTTAAAATAAAAATAAAGCGGAAAAATAAGTAAAAACGGTTTTTAAAATCAAATTAACAAAGAAGGATCCTAGGGAATGTTATGGATGATCTAAAATAATCTATGCTAAGTTAGTGGAGTCTTGTTCTACCTCTTAGAGCTAATCCTATGGTTCCAAAACACTAAACTTAACTAATCCATTCTCATGATACTAATCATTTCACTAATCACCTTAAATGTTCATAACTCTCGCTAAACACTAATTGATCAATGAGCATTAAACACAGATTTTTAACCCCTAATTATCCTATACATCAACTCTCATTGGTTAGGATTGAGAAGAGCTTGAAAAGTTTGGATTAAACATTTCATCAAACACCTTGTGGGCATGAGAAATGCTTAAGATCTAAACTAACAATCTTTTGCTAATCTAGCATTAAACAGAATCTAACAAGTATGGATCTAATGATTACAAGCCTAAATTCCACCAATCTAACACTAATCAACCTAGATCTAATATCCCAAAAATCCTAAAATAGACTACTCATGGATATGAAAACACAAATCATTGAGTTTGATCTTTGCATAATCATAAACATTAAGAAATTAGAATCAAAGATAATATGAAATCAAAACTTTCTCAAAATAAAAAGATCAAAGATCCAAAGCACTTAAGAAGAGAGTAGGAGTGGCTCAAGATCTTTAAAACAAAACATAATATAGAAATTTAGGTTCATCTCCTATTTATACTAAGATAAAAACTTGGTTAACATCTTAACTCGGATTGGTTAAAACTGAATTTCTTCAAATAGAGGACCGATCCAGCGGTGTGCCTTGGCCGCTGCTCTCCAGCGGTGTGCCTTGGCGCTGGAGATGCCCTTGCAATCTCCCAGTTCTCCTTCCCCAGAAACGTGCCGGCTTAGGTAGACCGCTGAGAATGGCCGCTGGAGGTAAAATTAACTTATCTCTCTAACCAAATACCCAAATCACTTGAAATCACCTTCAATGGAACGCTAACTCAATTTGCTACAACTTTGATGAAGCTTCTGGAGCTATAGCACAATGTAAAGTCTCCAAACGAGTCTATCTTGGAGATATTTGGGATTGGTTCTTGATCATCATTTATGTTTACTCACACCATTTGCTCTTCTTATTGTTTTCTTCAGCTCCAAGACCTATATAAGATTGAAACACATGCAAACATGTATCTAAACTCTAAATGTGTAATAAAAATGCAAGATAATGATGAAAAGAACATTGCTAAAAACATAATATATCATCCACCACTTCACATGAACCATCAAAGCAGTTTGGATCAGTGCCATCAGCAAATGTCTGGAGAAAAATTAGTAATTAAATCAGGTGTTTGTCCCTATCTTAACAAATTATATGACAATCGATCATTTTTTCTTTAATCTCGTGACTTGAAAATCATCTCCGACCACCTCAAAACTACATGACACTCCACTCCACAACCGATAATAACAGCCCATGACCATCCATGAAGGAGCAAATATTACATTACTCCATGCTTCAGAAGATTATAACATTTGATGAAGCTGAAGAAATTCTTCATGCCACCGAATCTTAGTCTTTCTATAAATCAAGTTTTAAAGCCAAAAAGGTTATACAAAGAAAGAAATGATATCCTTAGAAAACCAAGAAGTTTAATCAAAGATTTGAATAAATTGCTCGATTAACTTAAAGACATGAGTGATTAACTTAAACACATGCCCTTGTGAATAATCAATTAAATCAAAATCCAATTCAACTCAGTTGAAATTGACTAATAGTCCAATCAATCTAATTGATTGAATCCAGCAATGAAACAAAAACAACAAAAAGAAGAAAAAGAAGAAACTGACATCAAAGTCAGAATTATTATCGACAAACACAACCGGAAATAACACTCATACAAGATTAGCTTATTTATACCAAAAGGAGGAAAACTCTCTCTCTAAGATTGGAAAGAGAGAAGAGAGAGAGGAAGAAAAAACTCTCGTATATTAGAAATAGTCTCTTAGATAGAAATCCTGCCACCAATTTTTATTAAAAGGAGAGAAAGAAAAAGATGAGAGAATTATGACTTATAAACGAGCATTAATCTCAATTGCAGTGTTCTATAATCCTTATGTCTTATTATCCCTCTTCATTTTCATCATATTGAGAATAGTCAGATATATTTTAATATTTTTAAATTAAACTTTGTCGGGTATAACTAATACAACCAACTGATTAGCATGATATCAAGGTGGAGAATCAATCTAGGATAATAAAGAAGCATTGTACGTTATTGTACTCACTATATCCGTATTATATCTCTAATTATACCGGAACACTCCGTTATACCAGTTATATTTGGTCGTGTATTCATTGGCATAAGGTACACGTACCCATAATATATCTTGAGTTTTACCAGTTGTACCATAAATAGCGGATTCGAACAATGATCGCACAATGTTTGTTTATGTATTATATGCAATTATACATGTCAATTTCTATTCCATTAAGAAAACAAATATCATTTTCAAAGGAAGATAGTGAAATTTATTTGTCTTTCTAATTAAGAAATTTTCTCTTTAAAACAAATATATGGTAAACATAAAATAAAAGGAAAAAGGAATCACCAGAAAAAGCAAATAAAATTAAGGGAAATTTTGCTAATATACCTTATATCTTGTCAAACTTTTGAAAACTATACCAAATGTTTCAAAATTTGAAATATACTTTTTATACATGAAATACTTAAAATTAATAATATATAAATAAATAATGTAACAATTATTTTGGTTATTTAATTTTTAAATATATTAGAGAATAATTAATTTAAATCTAATAAAAACTTCAAAATTTAAAATATAGTTTTATACATGAATTGGAAAAAAATGTAGAAGAAGAAACAAAAGAAGCATTTTCTTTTTATTTTTTATTATATTGTTTTTACATATGATTTATTCAAGATTTAGATATTTTTTAATTAGAGTTGGATATTTAAAAAAAAACATTATAGATAATGACAAATTCAAATCTTGTAACTATTTAAAAAATAAATCCAAATTAATATTAAAATATGATATTGTTTTGTAGATGTTTTCAAGATTTAAGATAATGATATCATATTTTATTTAAAAGATAAATTAACCCATGCTATATTTTTATTATTAAGTATAAATTTAAAGATAAAATATCAAAATTCATTGTTTATATATTTAATTTGAATATATTAAAATAAATAATCCATAAAAAGTTATAAACTACAACTACAAAATAAAACTTTTATTTCTAGGGAAATGAAAGTTTTAATAGAAATATTTTTTTTTTATTCAACATATTAATTTTTATTAACTATGAATTTAAAATTTAGAGTCCAATTAATATATATGAACAATTTTATAATAATTTTAAACATTATAATAATTTTTATTAAAATAATTTCATGAAAATAAAAATACTATTAATCAATTGAAAATTTATAAGTTCTTACTGAAAATAATTTTTCAAAAAAATATATTTTGTTAATTATAGTTTTACAAAATTAAATTTATAAAAATTAAAAGATAAATCACCTGTTTAAATTATATATCCACTGTTAGAAAATAAGTAAGAAGTGAAAAAAATAAGTCAATAGCAACCAAAAATAACTTCAAAGTTTAGTAAATCATCTTTAATAATAAGTCAACATAAAATGATATAAGTCTATTGAAGATAAATAATTCTACTGAAAAATATAAATCAACGAACAAAAAAATATCAAAAGTTTAAATAAATTAACTATATAAATAAATTAATCAATCAAAATATAAGTCAACTGTTAGAAAATAAGTTACTAGAGAAAACAAATAAGTTAATAGATAAAAAATAAGTCGACAGTTATATAAATTAACTTTAATAATATATTAACATAAAATAATATAAGTATATTAAAGATAAATAAGTCTACTAGGAAAATTATAAATCAACAAACAAAGAAAATATATCAACAGTTTAAGTAAATTAATTATGTAAACAAATCAACCAGTCAAAATATAAGTCAAATGTTAAAAAATAAGTCAGTGATGAAAAAATAAGTTAATATATAGAAAATAAGTCGATAATTAGATAAATCAACTTTTATAATAAGTATACATAAAATAATATAAGTCTATTAGAAAAATAAGTTTACAAAAAGTAAAGTAAATCAAACAAACAATCATAATAAATTAATACTTTAAATAAGTCAATTATTTAAATAAATCAATTAATCGAAATAAATCGAGTGTTATAAAAGAAGTCGATGGTAAAAAAAATAAGTTGAGAGAAGTAAAAAAAGGTTGACAGTTTAATAAATCAGCTTTTAAAAATAAACCAACCTACAATAATATAAGTCTACAGAAAAAAATAAAACAAATTAGTCAAAAATATAAAGTGAAAAAATCAATTAATTAAATATATATATATATATATTTATTTTTTGGGTTTTAATTTTTTTATAATAAAGTTAAATTAATATGATTCTATTCTTATCATTGAAATGTAAATTAAAGTATTAATTATAAAAATATATAATTTAGATATTTTCAAATTATAAAAAATTAGATATAGTTTTAAAAATTTCATAAAATATGGGGTAGTTTTACAAGTCTTCCTACAATTAATTAGACACCTTGACCGCAATATTAATTATTAAAAAAAAAAAAAAACTTGACCCCAATAAGTAAGGAGGTAGCTCAACATCACTCAATCAAATACATTATTATATGAATGTGATGATCTTCTTGCTTAATGATCAATTTTTCTTTAACCTCGTGACTTGAAAATCATCTCCGACCATCTCAAACATGACACTCCACTCCACAACCGATAATAACGGCCCATGACCATCCATGGAGGAGCAAATATTACATTACTACATGCTTGAGAATATTAGAACATTTGATGAAGCTGAAAAAATTCTCGCCACCGAATCTTAGTCTTTCTATAAGTCAAGTTTTAAGGCCAAAAAGATTATACAAAGAAAGAAATGATGTCCTTAGAAAACCAAGAATTTTAATGAAAGACTTGAATAAATCACTCGATTAACTCAAAGACATGAGTGATTAACTTAAACACATGCCCTTGTGAATAATCAATTGAATCAAAAGCCAATTCAACTCAGTTGAAATTGACTAATAGTCCAATCAATCTAATTGATTGTATCCAGCAATGAAACAAAACAACAAAAAGAAGAAACTGACATCAAAGTTGGAATTATTATCGACAAACACAACCGGAGATAACATTAATACAAGTTTAGCTTATTTACACCAAAAGGAAGAAAACTCTCTCTCTCTCTCTAAGATTGGAACGAGAGAAGAGAGAGAGGAAAAAGACTCTCGTATATTAGAAATTATCTCTTAGATAGAAATCCTGCCACCAATTTAAATTAAAAAGAAAAAGAGAAAGATGAGAGAGTTATGACTAATAAACGAGCATTAATCTCAATTGCAGTGTTCTATAATCCTCATTTATTATTATCCCTCTTCATTTTCATCATATTGAGAATAGTCATATATATTTTAATCTTTTTAAATTAAACTTCATCAGATATAACTAATACAACCAACTGATTAGCATGCTATCAAAGTGGAGAAGTAATCTAGGATAAGAAAAAGTACTGTACGTTATTGTATTCACTATATCCTCATTATATTTCTAGTTGTACCGGAGCATTCCGTTATACCAGTTATATTTGGCTGTGTATCCATTGGCATCAGGTACACGTACCCATAATATATCTTGAGTTTTACCAGTTGTATCACAAATAGCGGATTCGAACATTGATCGCACAATGTTTGTTTATGTGTTATATACAATTATACATGTCAATTTCTATTTTATTAAGAAAACAAATATCATTTTTAAAGGAAGATAAAAAAAAATTATTTATCTTTCTAATTAAGAAATTTTCTCTTTACAAACAAATATATGCTAAACATAAAATAAAAGGAAAAAGGAATCACCAGAAAAAAAACAAAATAAATTAAGGGAAAATTTGCTAATATACCTTACATATTGTCAAACTTTTGAAAACTACACCAAATGTTTCAAAGTTTGAAATATACCTTTTATACATAAAATAATTAAAATTCATAATATAAAAATAAATAATGTAACAATTATTTTGGTTATTTAATTTTTACATAAATTAGAGAATAATTAATTTAAATATAATAAAATTTTCAAAATTTAAAATATATATTTTATACATGAATTGGAAAAAAATGTAGAAGAAGACACAAAAGAAGCAGTTTCTTTTTATTTTTTTATTAAAATTGTTTTTTACATACAATTTAGTCAAGATTTAGATATTTTTAATTAGAGTTAGATATTTTTTAAATAGATAACGACAAATCCAAATCTTGTAACTATTAAAAAATCCAAATTAATATTAAAAATACTATATTTTTTTGTAGATATTGTCAAGATTTAAGATAATGATATCATATTTTATATAAAAGATAAATTAATCCATAATATATTTTTATTATTAAGTACAAATTTAGAGATAAAATATCACAATTCATTGTTTATAAATTTAATTTGAATATATTAAAATAAATAATCCATAAAAATTTATAAACTAAAACTACATAATAAAACTTTTATTTCTAGTGAAATGAAAGTTTGTAATAGAAATTCTATTTTTTATTTTTATTTAGTCAACATATTACTTTATATTAATTATGAATTTAAATTTTAGAGTCAAATTAATATATATTAAAAATTTATAATAAATTTAAACATTATAATAATTTTTATTAAAATAATTTCATGAAAATAAAAATACTATTAATCATTAGAAAATTTTATAAGTTCTTACAGAAAATAGGTTTTCAAAAATTATATATTTTTTAATTATAGTTTTACAAAATTAAGTTTATAAAAACTAAAAGATAAATCACCACTTCACTGTTAAAAAATAAGTAAGTGGTGAAAAAAATAAGTCGACAGCAACCAAAAATAATTTCAAAGTTTAATAAATCATCTTTAATAATAAGTCAACATAAAATGATATAAGTTTATTAAATATAAATAATTCTACTAAAAATATAAATCAACGAACAAAAAAATATCAAAAGATTAAATAAATCAATTATGTAAATAAATCAATCAGTCAAAATATAAGTTAACTGTTAAAAATAAGTCACTAGAGAAAAAAAGTTAATAGATCGAAAAAATATGTCGACAGTTAGATAAATCAACTTTAATAATAAATCAACATAAAATAATATCTGTCTATTAAGGACAAATAAGTCTACTAAGAAAATTATAAATCAACGAACAAACAAAATATATCAACAGTTTAAATAAATCAACTATGTAAATAAATCAACCAGTCAAAATATAAATCAACTGTTAAAAAATAAGTCAGTGATGAAAAAAATAAGTTAATATATAGAATAATAAGTCGAAAGTTAGATAAATCAGCTTTTATAATAAGTATACATAAAATAATATAAGTATATTAAGAAAAAATAAGTTTACAAAAATAAAATAAATCAAACAAACAATCATAATAAGTTAACAATTTAAATAAGTCAATTATTTAAATAAATCAATTAATCGAAATAAGTCGACTATTATAAAATAAGTCAATAGTGAAAAAATAAGTTGAGAGAATTAAAAAATAAGTCGGCAGTTTAATAAATCAGCTTAAAAATAAATCAACCTACAATAATATAAGTTTTCATAATAAAGTTAAATTAATATGATTCTATTCATATCATTGAAATGTAAATTAAAATGTTAGTTATAAAAAATTATGAAAATTATATAATTTAGGTATTTTCCTAATTATAAAAAATTAGGTATAGTTTTTAGAAGTTTTATAAAGTATGTGGTACTTTTACAACTCTCCCTACAATTAAATAGACACATTGACCACAATATTAATTATTAAAAACAAAAAAAAAACTTAACCCCAATAAGTAAGGAGGTAGCTCAACATCACTCAATCAAATACATTATTATAAGAATGTGATGATCTTTTTGCCTAATGTCCAAAAACATGTCAAAATCGTAACCTCATTCACCAACCCGACACAACTCTACAATCGCACTCGCTCATATGTCACGTGCAATATACGCGATGACACGTGAGTTGTGAGTTTGCTTATGCTCCGCGAGTAAGACCCACACGCTAATTCTCTTCTCTAAACATCACTCATACGTACACGCACTATTATCTTCTTTTTTCTCTTTTTATAAATTTTTTTTGTTATTGTTTTCTTGATATATATGGAATAAAATAAATTTTTGACCACAGAAAATAATTTTATTTATATATCATCAATTTCGGGAGAAT
Organism: Nasturtium officinale; assembly: GCA_963854855.1. Lineage (NCBI taxonomy): Eukaryota > Viridiplantae > Streptophyta > Magnoliopsida > Brassicales > Brassicaceae > Nasturtium > Nasturtium officinale. The sequence continues at coordinate 13,835,954 of OY978500.1, forward strand.
AAAAAGAAAAGAAAAGTAAGACATTTGTCTCTAGTTGACTAAAAAAAATAGAAATTGTAACGTAAAAAGAAGTTGAATTGTCTCTCTCTTTTTTATGGTATATTTTCTTAAAATTCCCCGTTTGTCCTTTTTCTTTGGGACGTCTGTTCATTTTTTATATATAAATATGGGATAAACCAAAATATTGTAACGCATGCATTATCTTACCATCAAATTTCGTGAAAAAAAATAAATTAGAAAAAAAAACAGCTCTCTTTCTGACAGAAGCAAACTTCAAGATTGTACTGTTTATAAATCTACGAGAGAATATTTATTTTCAACAGTTTCAACTCATTTTTTCTTGGGATCCCAAATTCACTATTTGTTTGAATGGCTAAGAACGTGTTTGGTTCGGCGGATGCGAACAATTTGGTGACGGAGCTTCGTCGGAGTTTTGATAATGGTGTGACTCGTGGATATGAATGGAGAGTTTCTCAGCTTAAGAATCTTCTTATAATATGTGATAACCATGAGCCTGAGATTGTTGCAGCTCTTCATGATGATCTTAGGAAGCCTGAGCTTGAGTCTTCTGTTTATGAGGTCAAAAATCTTTTTTCCCTTTATGCTTATTTATCCTTTAATTGATTCTTCTGTTGTTAGTCAATTTTAAAATGAATCTAGTTTTTTTTTTGTCTTGAATTATGAATTTGGATTCAATTATTGAACTGTGTGGACCTAGTTAGATCTGAGGATGTAAGCTCGCTATAGCCAAGCTTTTTAGGTGTGGTCACTTTGGTTATTTGATTTATTTATATTTGTTGTTGTCCACTTTGATTATTTGATTATTTGTGTGTTTGGGTTGGATTCTTATGCTTAGAAAAATCTGGACAAAACTCAACAAATTAATATTCGATCCTTTTCAAAAAAAGTGAAGATTTTTTCGAATGTTAAATCTTTCAATACAATTTTTTTCCTTGATAAACCAAGGAATTTTAAAATTTTATCCACAAGGTTCTTTGTTTAACCAGCTTTTAGTAATTACGAGTTTGAGTGGTGAATTGAACTACTTAATTATTTGAGCAAACAAAAAAGTATATTTGTATTCAAATTCTGTATGTTGACCACTTGGTTACTAAAATTTATTTGAGTAAAAAAATAATTGGTATGATAAGAGTTATGATCTGATGCCGGCGAGGCGATGGCTGACATATTCGGTGAAGTGATATATATATTTTTTTGATGGATGTTTCAAATATTTGTCCAAACCTTATAACTATGATTAGAATGTTCTCCTACTATGTCGGTCTCATAAATGTATAAGCATCCATGAAACTCTGAGTTGACATGTGTATACATTGTCCAATGAACAACATCAAATTTAATGCAACTTTTTCATATGATAAAAATGATGAACTTAGACTGCAGGTAACTTTATGTTTGTATGAACCAAATACTAAAAAACTATTGGGTCCTTCTGATAACAATAAGCTTAAAATTTACTGTATAACATTAAATTTTACCACCAACCTCCACCTTTTTCATAACTTTTGTACCATAAAATTTTAATTCTTAGTCACATCATATAGCTTTAAAAAATTGACATTTCTTTTCATTTAATGTTGTTACCAACAGAACTTGTCAGCTGAGTTTTATAAGTTTCTACTATTTCCTGCCAATTTTATTCATGTTTTTGTTGATTATAATTAGTAATTTGATTATAATGGTTTTATTAATAATATGCAGGTAGCTTTACTGAGAAACTCAATCATGTTAGCTCTTAAGCAGCTAAAAGAATGGATGGCTCCGGATAAGGTATGTTTTTGAATAAATGTTTATGCAATAGTTTTGTTGTCAAATTATGTTAATCATTGTTTTGTATTTCAGGCAAAGACTTCTTTAACAACGTTTCCTGCATCAGCTGAAATTGTATCTGAGCCTCTTGGTGTTGTACTAGTAATCTCAGCTTGGAACTATCCTTTCCGTATGTCAAAAATGTCCCTAAAATTAAATTCATAATAATACCATTTTGTATGGCTTCATAAACATTTTTTTTTCCCTTGCAAGTGTTGTCTATTGATCCTGTTATTGGTGCAATCTCTGCTGGGAATGCTGTTGTTTTAAAGCCATCAGAACTGGCTCCTGCTTCGTCTGCTCTGCTAGCAAAGTTAATGAAAAAGTATCTTGACCCTTCTGCTGTGCGAGTTGTTGAAGGAGCTGTTACTGAAACAACTGCTCTGCTTGAGCAGAAGTGGGACAAAATCTTCTACACAGGTTCATATTAGCCTTTTGCTTGAACTTTAAGGTGTTTCATGTACATTTTCTCATACATGAGACTAAAAAATATCCACTCTCTTGCTTTGGTTAGGTAGTTCTAAAATCGGCCGTGTCATAATGGCTGCAGCTGCGAAGCATCTCACACCTGTTGTCTTAGAGCTTGGAGGAAAATCTCCTGTTGTTGTAGACTCAGATACTGATTTGAAAGTACTGAAAATATATACTTGTTCATTCCAAAGTTATGCCACGCTTATTTGTTTTGAGGCTAATGTACTTTGTTTTTGTCTATGAAGGTTACTGTTAAGCGGATAATTGCAGGCAAATGGGGTTGTAACAATGGACAAGCTTGTATTTCTCCAGACTACATCTTGACAACAAAAGAATATGCTCCAAAAGTGGTAAGGGTTAAGAACTTAGAAAACAGATTCTTGATGTTTTTGTTTTTGATATTTCTCTTTTCTCTTCTATAGATTGATGCTATGAAGCATGAATTAGAAGTGTTTTATGGGAAGAACCCTATGGAGTCTAAAGATATGTCACGTATTGTAAACTCAAATCACTTTGACCGTCTATGTAAGATGTTAGATGAGAAGGAAGTCTCTGATAAAATTGTCTATGGTGGTCAAAAGGACAGAGAGAATCTGTGAGTTCCTCTCTTTATACTCTTATCATTGCTTAGTTCTCTCTTTTACTAATCTTTTTGTCTTCATACTTATAGGAAAATTTCTCCAACGATATTGCTTGATGTCCCATTAGATTCTTTGATCATGAGTGAAGAAATCTTTGGTCCTCTCCTCCCAATTCTCACGGTACAAATCATTTTTTTCCATAAGCTCTACTTCATCTTTTGAAGGCAAATTTAACAATATCTTTTGTTCTGTACAGCTCAATAACTTGGAAGAGAGTTTTGAGGTGATTCGTTCTCGGCCTAAGCCACTTGCTGCATATTTGTTTACTCAAAACCAGAAGCTGAAGGAAAGATTCACCATGACAGTATCCGCTGGAGGCATAGTGGTCAATGACATAGCTGTTCATGTAAATAAACACTAGCTCTATTTGATCTATACAAGTTAAATACATTGTAGCAAAGCTTAATGATCTATCATTCGATATTTTGCAGCTTGCACTTCACACATTGCCATTTGGAGGAGTTGGTGAAAGTGGAATGGGTTCATACCATGGTAAATTCTCATTTGATGCTTTTAGTCACAAGAAGGCTGTTCTATACAGAAGCCTATTAGGTGATTCAGCAATCAGATATGCACCATATTCGAGAGGAAAGCTTAGATTGTTAAAGGCCCTTGTCAACATCAATCTATTTGAAATATTCAAAGTTCTTCTAGGTTTCAAGTAAAAAGGCCAAGACCGAGGACACTTCCTCTTGTATCTTACATTTCTTGGTTTCTTCTGATATCAAACTTTGTTGGTTTGTCAAAAGATTATATGAATTGTTTTGGTGTTGATGAATATTAAAGTTGGTGAATAAAAGTTGGAAACCGGTTTCTTCATTTTAACTTGGTTATTTTACAAACAAAGATGACACAAAAGTTAACAATCTCTTTGGGATAAATTTTAATCTAAACCATGTTGTAAAAGCTCCACTATAAAGGGAAAGAACAAGAGTTTTCAAGAAGATGAATCTTGAAGAATGTTCTGAATCTCTGCCCTTTGTTCATCAGTAAGACGTTGTGGGAACTTAGTCCGAAACCGAATTCTCAAATCTCCTTTCTTCTTCCCTTGCTCCTTAAGATTTGGCATACCTTTGCCTTGAATCACTGTAACATAACCAGGGTGAATAACTTCTTCTATCTTCAAAATCATTTTGTCACCACTAAGTAAAACAACAGAGAGCTCGCAACCCGTTAAAGCTTCGAGTAAAGAGACTTCTACCGACATTTCAAGGTCATCTCCATCTCTTTTGAAAACTTCATGCTCTTTCTCCACAATAATGAATGTTAAATCGGCCGGTACACTCCCCATTGCTTCGTTTCCTTTACCTTCAAATGTTACTCTCGTTCCGCCTTTCCATCCCGGTTTCACTTTGATCTCTACCGTCTCTTCCTCCTCACTCATATGCCTATACACAACAAGTTAACCAAAACTTAGTCTAGTTTTTTTTGGGAAAACTTGTAACCAAGTTAACTCTTTGGTAAAGAAACAAAAACAAACCCTGAGCTTGTAATCACATCTCTCTTGATCTTGATCTTCTTGGTACATCCATTACATAGCTCCTCGAGCGTGCAGCGTAGTTTCTTCTCTGTTGGAGAAGGTTTAGCAACATTAGCCGAAGAACTCGAGTACAAGATTGGATTTGCAAAGCTTCTTGGACCAGTGGTTGTTGATCTCATAAGGGTTGGCGTTAATCCAGGATCCGACCTGTTACAGCTGCTTTTGCTCCTCCCTACGAAAGACAAACTCCGTAATGTAGGACTTGTCCTGGTCGGGGTGGCTGTGGCCGTGGCCGCGGCCTTGTTCTGGCTACAACTTCTTGAAAAAGATAAAGGCTTCTTGTTCCCCACGGCATTAGAATTGGTATTGTCGAATCTATAACTACGAACCTTAATAAGACTTACACCTTCAACCTTATTATTCGTTTCCTATATTAAAAAAACATTGCAATATATTCAACAAAATCCTCTAAACATAAACTTTTTATTTAAAAAAAAAATCAAAAACATCAAACCTGTACATTGAAGGCGTTTGGATTAGGATTAGTATTAGGTTTAGGTTCTTCAATATCATTGCGTTTGGATTCGTTAGTGTGGAACTTTCGTTCATGCTTAGCCTTATGATGATTAGGCTTGTCACGAGGCAAAACCCTTGAGATTGATCGGCAAAGTTTGAAGAAATCACGGAGGAGGAAGCTTCGTTTCTTCACCGAAGGCTGAGCCATCCCTTGTGTCGCCATTCACGGCGGAGATGGAAGAAGAAAGAGAGAGAGAGACACGTTTTTGGGAGTTCTTGAGACAGACGATGTTGACACAAAGTTGAAACCCTTTTGTTTTGTAACTTCTTTATTTAGACCAAATCTTTTGTCTTTCAAAGAAACAGATAGGAACACATCAAAGTTTCAAGATAAGAAACGCTCTGATCTGATCATATAATTAGAAGATGATTCGTTTTTCTTTTTTCTTGATTTTTATTTATTTAACGTGATTATAAGTTATAACTCATCGCTGTCCTGAAAATATCTTAGGAGATTCACGTATGACATATGACAAATAATATACTGTCCATATTTAAAGAGTTGACTTTTTAAATTTGTAATGATATAATTTTTCTATGGAAACTTAAGATCTGTTGCATTAAATAAATGGAAGATTTGAATTATTCCATTTGTTTGGTATATTGAACGATTATTTTAAGGGATGTTGTATTATTTTGGTGCTGACAACGCCAAAGGATTTTCCGCGTTCTCCTACTATGCCAATTTCAGTCATTGTATGAACAAGATCTTTGTTAACAGCTGGAAAAAATATGTTGTAATTATCAAGCAGATTAAAATATTTAAAATGAAAATCACAACATTTTGGCCATAAAAATTTGGGGAAAATGTCAAAAAGTTAAACTTTCAAAATGTGGACGATTAAAAAATCAACTTTCAAAATGTCGATTAAATCACGAATTTCATGTTGATTTTTAAAATTATTAATAAACTTCTATTGACTACGTAAATTTGGGCACAACGTTAACTTAACTAACATAATCATCTCACGCTGTTAAATCTCGTTACAACCTTCGTTAAAACAAAACGACACCGTTTTGTTTTGGCCGATAAATCCCTAAATCGACCACTAAATCCCTAAATCGATTTCACTTCAAAAAATCCCCAAATTCTCAAATCCCTAAATCGATTAGCCCTACACTAATTCTTTCTGTGGGGTTTGCGAGATGGTGAGAAATCGTGGTGGACATAGCGGTGGCAAGAGACTTTGATCACCAAGGCTTACGATAGATCCATCTGAAGGGTCTACACCAGATGGCGGTACACATGTAGACGCTGGAGAAAAATCGATTTCAGATGCAGAAATTCATGAATCTGAGGCAGAGCCAAACCTTCCAGAATCCGTGCCTCAGGTTGTTCCCTAACCCATTCCAGAACCTGAGCTTCAGGTTGTTCCTTAACCTATTCGAAAACCAAAGAAAGTTAATCGAAAATCAAATTGAAAGAAGCAGAAACCAAAGAAACCTAAATGGAAGAAGAAAATGACTCTAGATGAAGACGTTGAATAGGTCACTGAAATCCCAGCAGCAGACGGTGAGGCGATATAAACAGATGGTGAACTGGTTATTTAAATCCCAGCAGAAGACGGTGAGTCTGAAGTTGAGGTTACTCAACCAAAAAAAATGTAAGAAGCAAAAACAGAAGGTACAAGACGATGGAGATAAGGAAGAAGATCATGATGCAGTGAGTGGGGATAATTGTGAGGTTGGTGGCGATGAAAATTGTGATGAGATTAGGTATGAAGTTCTACGGGAAGAAGATTGTAACGACTTTGTATCTGAGTTTGGAACTGATGTAATAGAATGTCGTGATGCTGATAGTGATGCAGATAGTGGGGATGATATTTGTGATGAGAGAGGATACCCGAACCTCTGCAATACAGTGATGATGATGAAGATGCAGAAGAAGAAGTTGTTTCAAGACTACAAGATGAAGATCCTGAAGATATTTTGAAGTTGGGGAAGACATCCAGTACCACATACGAGTTTAAGATTGTTGTACTGAGGTATTCTCTAAAAACAAGATAATATTAAGCTATATAGATAATAGATATGAGGGTTGGTGCAAAGTGCTCTGACACTGATGTCAAGTGTTCATAGAGATGTTATTGCTCATAAGAAAAGAGAAAACAGAAGATGCAAATGAAGGTGTATGATGATAAACATACATGTGTCAGGTCAGATCATTGTAAGATGTTGAAGCAAGGATCAATTGGTTGTTTAAGGAAAGGTTGAGAAGGGATCCTAAACTGACCAAACAATAGATGGTTGAGGAGATCCAGAGAGAATACAATCTGACAGTCACTGAAGACCAATGTGCAAAGGCAAAAACCAATGTTTTCAAACAAAAGAAAACAACTCATGAAGAAAAATTTGCACAGATTTGGGGAGTTGGTTTAATTGTTAACTTTAAACATTGTTTATTTGTTATGATCAGAACCTTTTGTTGTTTTAAGAACTATTTTAGCTTATTTATTTGTTGATTACGTGTAATAAACATGGTTAAAATGAACATGTTTTTGTTTCATTTCATCTTGATTTCTCTGCATTTTTAGCCATAATATAACTTAAACTAACAAATATTTGAACCATAGTAGGTACATTCAATTAAACAAGAGAAAAAATCCAAAGCCAACTTGACTAATAACAAAGTTTTACAATAAAGCCAAAGGTTTACTACAATTATTTCACAATTACAAAATCAAAAACTAACTTGACTAATAACCAAGCACAATCTTCTTCTTACGTGCCTGACCAATGAATAAGAAGTAATCCATGACAATGATGTTAATGCAGAGCCAAGCAATACACACTTTGAACCATATTTTCCATTTGCGGATTTCCATTCGCTTACCATCACTTCTTCTTTCAGTTTGTGCATCAAAGCCACTATCTCATTTGCCTCAGCTTTGATTTTGCTAATCTCATTTGCCATTATTGCTACTTATGGTAAATCATCTTCGACCTCTTCATAAACAGCATTTTCCACCTACTTAAATTAATGACTAATCAAAAGAAAAATTATGTAAACACATACATATGTCGCCTAACATAACTAATTTCGGATTACTATCAAACATTCTGACAACTTTACAAGTTGAACATGTAGCTAACTTACATCATTCTCGATTTTTCATGTCCTTGCGTTTCGTTTGCTACTACAGCAGAAGAACGGTCGTCATTGGTTCCCTTGCGTCTTCGCAGTGAAGATCGTGACACCTACGCCACACACACTTTGACGGTATTCCACGGTCACCAACGACATATGATGTCTCAGAGCTTGAACTCATTTGCTTGGAAGAGGAGAATTGAATTGAAAGATGAGAAAATCGATTTTAATTAATTTGGGATTTCTTCAAATAGTGGTCAATTTGGGGATTTATTAATTAAAATGGTATCATTTTAATGAATTTTGTAACATGATTTAACACCGTGAGATGATTCTGTTAATTAAGTTAACGTCGTATCCAAATCTATATAGTCAAAAGAAGTTTGCTAATAATTTTAAAATTCAACTTGAATTTCGTGATTTAAACGACATTTTGATAGTTGATGCTTTAATAGTCAAAATTTTATAAATTTACGCTTTTTGACATTTTTTCCATAAATATTTCAAAGGTTGTTGATTAATGTAGACTAAAGTTTCGCATTTAGTAGTAGTTTTTTTGTGGTAATTTCTTTAGGTTTAGTTTTTAGTATAATTGTGAACAAGAATTTTATTTAGGTTAAATCTAAAAGAAGAAAAAAACATTGTGGCTTTCTCCGATATATAGAGTAAAAATTATATAAATTAATAATAACAAAATTATTGAGTTACCATAAAGATTGGTTCAGGGAATATATACATCACTTATCATCGCCTAATGAAAAAAGATTTGATGTAGAATCAGTAATGTTTGAAGAAGAACAAAGTTGGTTTGTTATACTTGTTATGAAAGAGGGTAATGTAGAAGAAGTAATTACTCTGTTTTGAGAAATTAAAAAATATAGGAGTAGAATATGATTTGAAAGAAGAAAATTAGGAAGTATTAGGATTGATTTCCATTTTCTCTGATAGTATAATATAGTTTATGGAAATCTTTTTTTATTCATATAGATAGAAGTTAAGTATTCTAAGAAAGTATATACTAAATAAAAGTTGAAGCTAGTTAATGCTATTAGCCATCAATGTAGGATTTTAGAAACTCGACTTTATTGGTCCACGTTAGTATTTAACAAATAAAATTATGATAATATACAAAAAAATTGAAATAGAAAAATTGATATTTGCCAAAATATTTAGAAAGAAAAATTAATATCTGCCAAAAAATTTAAAATGGAAAATATCGTTAAAATGTAAAACAAAATAATATAAATTATATAAAATAATGAGTTTAGTATATAAAGAAATGATGCATTAACTTCTTACCAAAAACTTAAAAAGAAAATTAACATTTGTAAAAATTAAAAAGGGAAAACATCGTCAAAATATACAAAACAATAAGAGAAATTATACGAAAAAAACTATTGATGTCATAGTGTGATTGTAGAAATGACATTTTATTGGTTCATGTCAATATTTAACAAATAAAATTATGTTAAACTACCAAAAACTTAAAAACAAAAAATTGATATTTACCAAAATATTTTAAAAAGAAAATTAACATCTGCCAAAACTAAAAATATAAAAATACCATTAAAATATGCAACAAAATATTAGAAATTATACAAAATAACAAATTTAGTATATAAGGAAATTGTGCATTAATTTCTTACCAAAAACTTAAAAATAAAATCAAAATCTGCAAAGAAATAAAAAGGAAAAATCGTCAATATATACAACAAAATAATGAGTTTATTATATAAGAAAACAATGCATTAACTTTTTATTAATAAATATTTTTAAAGATATTTTATTTAACCAACAAAATAATCAAAAATATATAAAATAACGAGTTTAGGTATATACAAAAATATGTATTAACTTATTATTAACAATCAATATTAAAAGATATTTTACTTTCATAACTTCATATATATTTTTAGAAATTAATATTTTATACTACATAAATTTGAAGATAATTGATGGTGATCATCCACGTAAGATTTTAGAATGACATCCTATTGGTCCACATCAATAATTTAACAAATATCTTATACAAACCTATCATAACTTAAAAACAAAAATTAACATCTGTAAAAAATTTAAAAAAGAAAACATCATCAAAATATACAACAAATTAGTATAAATTATTCAAAATAACGATTTTAGTATATAAAGAAATTATACATTAACATATTATCAATGATTAATATTAAAACATATTTTATTTCACAACTTCATTTTTTTTATAAAATTAATGTGAATACTTAACAAAATTTCTTACACTGACCTACTTAAAAATTAAAAAGGAAAACTTGATATTTTAAAAGAAAAAATATGCATTAACTTCTTATTAATGAATAATTTTTAAAATATAATTTATTTTCATAATTTCATATTTTTCAAAAACTAACTAAGAAAGAAAATTAACTTCAATAATTAACAACATTTCTTACACTAACATAGAAGAAAAAATTGATATCTACCTATAATTTAAAAAGAGAAAATATCGGCAAAATAAACAATAAAATATGAAAAATATAAAAATAATTAGTTTATCTATATTATATCAAAGTTAAAACTATTTAATGTTAAAGCCGTATACGTATGATTTTAGAAACCTGACCTTATTAATTCACATCATTATTTAACAAATAAAATTATGCTAATCTACCAAAAACTTGAAAAGGAAAATTTGATATTTGCCAAAATATTTAGAAAAGAAAATTAACATTTGCCAAAATTTTTAAATATAAAATATCATAAAAATATATAATAAAATAATAGAAATTATACAAAGTAATGAATTTAGTATATAAGAGAGAAAACGTCGTCAAAATATACAAAATAATAATAGAAATTATACAAAACAATTTGAAGCTATTTAATGTCAAAATTATCCACGTGCGATTGTTGAAATGACATTTTATTGATTCATGTCAATATTTAATAATAAAATTATGCTAACCTACCAAAAACTTAAAAACAAAAAATCGATATTTACCAAAATATTTAAAAAGAAATATTAACATCTGCCAAAAATAAAATATGAAAATATCATTAAAATATACAACAAAGTAGTAGAAATTATACAAAATAAAAAGTTTAGTATAAAAGGAAACTATGCATTAACTTCTTAGCAAAAACTTAAAAAGGAAAATCAAAATCTGCAAAAAATAAAAAGGGAAAATTTTTCAAAATATACAAGAAAATAATATAAATTATACAAATAACGAGTTTAGTATATAAGAAAACAATGCATTAAATTTTTATTAATGGATATTTTTAAAAGATATTTTATATAACCAAAACAATTATCAAAAATATATAAAATAACAAGTTTAGGTATATATGAAAATATGCATTAACTTATTATTAACGATCAATATTAAACGATAGTTTAATTTTATAACTTCATATATATTTTTAGAAATTAATATTTTATACTATATAAATTTGAATATATTTGATGGTAAGACCATCCACGTAAGATTTTAGAAATAACATCCTATTGGTACACATGAATAATTAACAAATATCTTATACTAAAAGGAAACAATTATCAAAATATACTACACAATAGTAGAAATTATTCAAAATAACGAGTTTACTATATAAAGAAATTATACATTAACATATTATCAATAAATAATATTAAAAGATATTTTATTTTCATAACTTCATATTTTTAGAAAGTTAATGTCAATAAAATTTCTTACACTAACCTACTAAAACTTTAAAAAGGAAAAATTGATATTTTAAAAGAAAACCTATGCATTAACTTCTTATTAATGAATAATTTTTAAAAGATATTTTATTTTTATAATTTCATATTTTTCAAAAACTAACTAAGAAAATTAACATCAATAATTAACAAAATTTCTTACATTAACCTACTAAAAACTTTTAGAAGAAAATTGATATCTGTCTATAATTTAAAAAGGGAAAATATAGCCAAAATAAACAATAAAATAAGAAAATTATAACAAAGAATTAGTTTATAATATAAGGAAATTATGCATTAACTTCTTATTAATAAATAATATTAAAAGATATTATATTTTCATAACTTCATATTTTTAGAAAATTAATTAAGAAATTATTTAATATTAACAAGAACAACCTTTTAAACAAAGGCAGTTAGTATAATAATATTTCAGAATTAATATTTAGTCTTTTATATATTGTAAATAAATAAAGAAAATTAAAGTTTGGATAATTAGATAAAATTTCATAAAATGAGGAAAAAGGAAAGAATAATAACACAGAAAAAATAGAAAAAGATAATGACATATCCAAAAACTTAAAGGTAAGATTCAAAATATATACTTTAGATTTAAATATTATTAAAATTACAAAATATTGGAAAGCATAGTGTCTTGAAAATGTTGAAGACCCTACAAATTTTAAGATAAATCCTATGTTATATGATCAATGGATTAATTATATCTTATGTGCTTAATAGGTTTATATGTTAAAGTTAATTAATCATTTTTTTGAAATTTTAGATATTAAAGTTAATAAATTTTATAAAATACTGGAAATATAATTATCATATTATATATTAAAATATTTATGCATAGCGTGGAATCAAAACCTAGCTTTAAAGAGATAAAGTTTAGATATAAATAGAGATAGAGTTGAAAAATATATTAAGATAGAGTTTATACAATATTCTTCTATACTATAAGTAGAATTCCTATTATTATTCTTGAAACTGTAGTCAATTATGATCTTTGGATTCTAAATACATATTTATGTCTTCTGATATGAATAATAATATGAATGTACTACATGCGTCTATTTTCACTAATCTAGTTGAAGATACTGTTCCACCCCAAGAATTATCTCGACATTAACAGTTCAATAATTTGGATATTCATATTGAACTTCAAAATGCATTAACTGAATACGTGTGGTAAATGTAATTATGAGCGGCTAAAAAATATAATACACAACTACGGAGTATTAGAATATGTAATTAAACTTGTAATGGTTTTTTAGTTTATTTATTTAATATATTATCTGAAATATTGATTAATTATAAAATTAAAAGTAGTTTATTTTATCAAATTATTAAATAGTAAATCTATGTGTTTTCATAGTATAATAATATAAATTATACCAAATATATTTTGTTTAGATAGTCTAATAATATAAATTATACTAAAAGTATTTTTAGTGTGATATCTGATGGTGCTAAACTTACACTTAAATAGTATTATTTTACTGTCATCCATCCATTGAAAATGGTATAAGATTTATTCTTTGTCAGTGCAGAGACTATATTAGAATAATATAATGTAATGAAATCATATAATATAATCACTTAATTGAAAGCATATGTATTAGAATAAAGTTTTAGGATTTAGTTCATGATACTGATACTATTTAAGATGTTGTGCGGAGACTATAAATGCAAGAGAAGTTAAAGAAGAGGTGATGTTGAAGATGATGAAGACATTAATGGGTTTACATACCAGCACATGCATTGACACGTGTCAGTTGCTATTGGGTGGTGATTGTTACTAAAGTCAAAAGCAAATCAAAGAAAAATGTTTCTTTTTTTGTCGGGACTCGGGAGACAGATATTGTTTTATTTGTGTCCATAATAAACATGTTTAAGGCGTGAAGAAAACATAATGGATGCTAAAAAATAGGCATGGTCAAATTACCCGAAATTTAAGATCCGATCCGAGTTTCGTTCCGATTCGATCCAAAAAACGATATTCAAGGTGCTCGGATCTGGATCCGGATATTTTATTTTGAGATCCCGGATATCTGGATCCATGTTTATGTTTAATTTTTATTTAAAATATATATATAATACTTAAATATATATTATTTAATATATAGAAAATTACTTAAAATATAATAAAAATAAATTTTACATGAAACTTTTAGATATTTTTAAAATTTTACAAAGTAAAAATATTTTAAATTATTTTTTAAAATTATTTTAATGTTATTTTTAATTTATTTTTTTTTATTATTTTTTTTATTTTTAATAATTTTATATTATTATTTTATGAATTTTACTTATTTCTCACGGATCCAGATCCGGATATCCACGGATATTGATGGATCCGGATCGGATCCATAATTCTTCGGATTCGATGGATCCAGATACCTTAAAAATCTGGATATCCAGACCGTGTCCCCCGTAGCTACAAATACAAATACATAATAACTAATTCTTACCTAATAATTAGGGTTTGAAAGTTACAATAGGATTGGGTTTTGAACGTTTGATAACAAAACACTTCTTAATCACGTGGAACTGGCCTTAGTAGATGCTATGGGATTCCTCCAAATCAATCCGAGTCTCACATCTGTTTAAGTTAAGTTTCAAAGCCTTGACTAATGTAATTTAACAGAGAATTTAAAAGCATTCAATAGTTCACATAATGCTCTTTCCCTAATGTTCTAAGATAGAGTATATCCTAAATATTAGAGTTATTGATATTCATAAATCGTTTTATATAATAAATTAATTGGACTAATAACATAAAACCATAATTTATTAAATTTTATTAATTAGTTTAAAGTATAATTTATATAAAATATTAAATTATTAATTAATTACACCACATACATTATAAATATATATATATATCTTAATGTTAAAATTTATTAAATATAAAATACATAGTAACTAAATATATATTATAAAGTTTCCATATTTAATTATATATATATATATATTTCTTGTTTTAAATTTTAACTAAAAATATGAAAGTAAATTAGTAAATAAAATTTAGATATAACATTAGAAACTATTATATATATAAGAATATTGTATTAAAATATGTAAATGTAAAATATTTTCATATAATTTAATATTTAATCAGCTGTTTTAATAGTTAAATATGTACTATTCAATGCTTATGGTCGTATTATCAATTAAAGCCATGGTGGCGTCATGTGTACAACTTCGCAAAACCGATTACAAATTCAAAGATAAATACTAGTCTTTTGAAACAAAATTCCCAATAAATTCAAAGGTGGAACCCACTCGGCCTATATTGTCTAGAAGTATATTTTTCGCCCATGCAGACACAAACTCAAGATTGATGTCTGGCTATTAAGTCTATTTAATGAGCCCTTTTTCTTGTCCCAAAATTATCATCAAACAAAAATCCTCTAAACACGATGGAGAAACCGAAGTTCATGACTGTCCAAGAGGTGGTTGCAGCCGGCGAAGGACTACCGGAGAGGTATATCCCCACATGCACCAACGATGGCGAAGGTGAACCTCTTAATGCTTCTGTGCCAGAGATGGATATTCCCGCCATCGATCTCAGTCTTCTCCTCTCTTCTTCTGAAGATGGTCGAGAAGAATTGAGTAAACTTCACTTAGCGCTCTCTACATGGGGCGTTGTTCAGGTTTGACATTCTTATAATAGTTATAATAAAGAGAACATCTTTAGAATTTACGGTTAAGTCATAGATTTTGAGTTCTTTTTAATTCAGATACTGAATCATGGGATTGAGAAAGCGTTTCTTGACAAGATTTATAAGCTAACAAAGGAGTTTTTTGCTCTCTCGACTGAAGAGAAACATAAGTATGCTAGAGAGATTGGTAATCTCCAAGGATATGGAAATGAAATGATACTATCGGATGATCAAGTTCTTGATTGGATGGATCGTTTGTTTCTCACTACTTACCCTGAAGATCAACGACAACTTAAATTTTGGCCTGAAGTTCCAATCGGATTCAGGTAAAGTCCATACATCATAACTTCATCCGCATCTCAGTTCACTGATTTTGATAATTGTTTTCTTCAGGGAGACTTTACATGAATACACAATGAAGCAACGACCAATGTTCGAGCAAATCTTTAAGTCCATGGCTAGATCATTAGATTTGGAAGATAATTGCTTTCTAGAGATGCATGGAACTATGACAGAAATAAGATTCAATATGTTTCCTCCATGTCCTAGACCAGACATGATTATTGGTACTAAACCACACGGTGATGGCTCGGCTTTCACTCTTCTCATACCGGACAAAGATGTTGAAGGGCTTCAGTTCCTTAAAGATGGGAAGTGGTATAAACCACCAATGGTCCCTGATACAATTTTGATCAATGTAGGAGATCTAATGGAGGTAAATATTTCATGTAGATAAACATATGTTTTTTAATTATTGATTGGAGTAGATTTGAAATATATAATAATGTCTTATATGTTTAGATAATGAGCAATGGGATATACAAGAGCCCGGTTCATAGAGTGATAACTAACAAAGAAAAAGAAAGAATATCTATAGCAACGTTTTGCGTTTCGGGTCCAAACAGAGAGATTCAGCCTGTAGATGGGCTTGTGTCTGAGGCAAGACCAAGACTGTATAAAACAGTTAAGAAATATGCTGAGTTTTACTTCCATTCCTATCAACAAGGCCGAAGACCTATTGAAGCTGCTTTAATTAAAAATTAAACTTCAATATCCCATATGGTTTCGTAGATACATATATATGTTTCTTTCGTTACTTGACCATTAAAGAAAATACCGCTGCTTCGTTTGTTGGAATGTATGTGAGATTGCATTCTGTCAATAAATATAAAATGTGAGATTGCGTTGTTTTGTACCGTTGAATTATAATTCTTAGAGAATAAAGAGAGTCTAAAGTGGAGTTTACCCTATATATTGCTTTTTTAAAACACATTAAACCTAAACATTCATAATGTATTCATTTAGATGAAACACAAAACATAATTATAACGCTCTGATTTTCATCGTCCCTGAGCCCCACATTTTCTCTAGCCATATGGACTACACAATCTCACTATCCATGAGCGCCACACCCTCTATAGGTCTATAAACCCCACTCTCGTCTGACTTATGGTACGTTATCTCGTGAGACTCTAAATACTTATTATTGTCTCTACGAATCACGACATGATCTTTCCATGTGTTTTGTCCTTACTCACACGATACCGACAATAATTTCCTGATAGGTCATATATCTCAGTGCTACTCTACCCTAAACACGGTTTATTCTAAAGTTGTAACTGGATAAGTGACGAAAAAATATAATAACCGAAAAAACGGATACAAAAATTCCAAAAGAAACGAGATGAAAAATGATTTTAGAAAAATAAAAAATAGTGGAGGCGAGATATGATATATTTCTTTAATTCTTAAAACCTCTCATAGTCTGACAATTTGAAACAATTTAAAATGTCAGGATATAACCACAAGGATACCTTATTCTCGAGAGTAGAATAACATAATCTATGAACAAGATAACTATGTTATACTTTCGAGACACTTATACTTATAAAAAAAGAGGAAGTTGCTGGATTTATTTTTTGTGAGAGGAAAAATGGGTTCACTAAGAATTAAATAATTTTATAAAGAGAAGATATTGACTTTTATAATACACAAGTGTGTATCAGTCACCAAAATATAGTTAATGCATTATTGATTTAATTTTGAAATAATTATCACAATATTGGAGAGAAATTGACGTTACCAATGTAAGATGCAATTGTTTTACATTATGGTAGCTAAAAGATCACTATAATTGACTTAATAATATCAAATATGTGATGTTGATTTATGTTAGAATGAACAAAAATAATTAACTTAATAATGTTAAAATATTTGATTAGATTTCAATAATACTAAGTGACCCATTTTCTCTCATGCAAATTTTTGTGCATCAAACGCATATAAAATGTCATTTGGTTAGTATGAGTTGATTTTTTAAGCTTTTAAAACTAATAATTTAATTCTCATTTCTTATTCATCTTTAATCCAATTTTGACATATAAATAGTTAAATATACTAACTTATAGTGTTCATTGAAGGGAATCCAACATAAATACTTTCTGTTCAATTCGGCAATCGTATGTCGCTGGAAATATTGCGGCAAAATGGTTAGTTTCATTTGTCATAAAATGGATTCCAACAATCCCCACATGAATATAAATTATTCTAAACATATGAAGACTCGATTAATTTGACTGACTTGACAAACTCTATAGACTGGATAGATTTGACAGACTCGATAGACTGGCTAAAAGTATATTTCGAGAGTATAAACAAAAATTAAATGTATATGAGATGATGACATATTTCAGCCTTGAACCACTCATAGTTAATATCGGTCAAATTTACTCGGTCAGGAGGTGAACATGATGTTTTGAACCACCCGAATTTTATGTAAACCTAGACAACAACATAACCCAGCTCATTTTTTCTTGGAATTTTGTTCTCTATTGTGTTCATTTTGACCTTGAACTTGCCTATTTAATTATGAGTGATCTTAGAGAGTATAGTTTTACATTCATTCTCCTAGAAACATTTTCACACTCACCAGGTGATCTCTACAAATCTTAGTGTTTAGAGGTATACTGTAATACTCCACAAATATTTCAAAGTTATGTACTCGAATCTTTAAAAACTAACGCTTATCCTTGTTTATATACATGAAGCATTGTTTTGCCATAAAAACAATAAATCCATTGTGGTTATAGGCAGTAAACTCATTACCTTTGATGATTTTAAAATTTGATCATGAGCCAAAACTTTAGTAAATTAATCCGCTAGGTTGTCGGCTGGTTTGATGTAACCGATCATTATTACACCATTTTAGATCAAATGTATAATGGTTTATGTGGTCTTCTGATATGATGAGATTTACCATTGTAGAGATTATTCAGTGCCCGAGCGATAGTTTATTGACTATCACTGATGAGGCCCAAGCCTCCTTCGACCCTGAAGATAGATCCCCGGATGAAACCGAATCGAATACGGGAAGCAGTCAAGGATCGTTGCTCCACATGCCGGTTTCAGCCATTGACTGCGACTATTCTCAACGATATCAAAAAAGGTTCAACCTTGTTATCAGCTAAGGCCTAAGGAAGCACGCTGGACTGGACTCGAACCATTGAAGACGACCAAGGACCAAGTCCTTAGTGGTTTCACCTTAACCCGGTGAAAACGTGCCACTAAAGTCATTTTGGCCAGAATACTCTTTTTCCCTTGTTAGTTTTTATCCCTAAGTGGTTTTACCAACAAGGTTTTTAACGAGGTTCATGGCCCGGATGCATTAAGCCCGAGCCGACCATCACCCTTGTCAACCAATGGTTCATGTGGTACCGTTCAGCCCTAATTTCTAACCTTCCCTCTTTTACGTTTCTTTTTACTATTGTTACTTATGAACATTAATTTACAGTTTAACGGGCATGTAAACACCCAAGGACATGCTGGTCTTTTGTAAGATAGGATGCCCTAGAAATCCCGCTTATTTAAGAAGTTGTAACCTTGCCCTTTGAAGGTAGATTTGAACGCATTTTCTCATAAGCTTGCTCTCGAATCTCATTTAGTTTAAACACCATTGTCCTCGAAGCTCTGCTCGGACTCTGGTCAGTCGTATCACGGTGTTGTCAAAATACCGTATGGCCGGCTATCAATTCATTGTTCTATTTGTCCTTTACTTTTTGATCCATCATTCCCATTCCAACTCTTACCGTTCATCCCTTATCATGATCTTGTTCTATTATCCTTACCATCTCATTCCATCATTGTTCATTCCAAGCGTATTCCGCCTCCGCATACATCCGTACTGCTCCAGTTGTTACCATCGAGAAACCCTTACCGCCTCGATAAACCGCTATCAAGGAAACCTTATCGCATCGGCAACTTATAGCCGAGAAACCCTTACCACATCGGTAACTCGTTACCGAGGAACCGTACTGCATCAGGCCTTCGCTACTGTAAAACTCCTTACTGCCTCGATAATCAACTACCGAGAGATCTTACCGCATCGAGATCCAGCTATCGGGAAATCCTGACCGCGACTTGGCCCATATCCGCAATCTTGCATGTTACTGCGTACGGTCCTTGGCTATCCATATCGGACCCGATCAGGCTGACAGTGGAGCTACCGTTCCGGGAGTGTATCAATCACAGTGTACACGTATTACCAAGACTGGTTTCTCCCACACTGGAATATATTCCAAAAAATTCTGAAACCATTTAGCTTCTTCTGCTGTTTTGTCTAGAGCTATGAACTCTGACTCCATGGTGGATCTAGCCAGCAGAGTTTGGTTGGAAGACTTCCATGATACTGCTGCACCCCTAAAGTAAAAATGTATCCACTACAGGACTTCGAGTTCTTAGAGTCAGATATACTGTTTGCGTCTATGTATCTTTCTAGAACTGCCATTTCTTTACTGTATTGCAAGCCATAAATTTTTGTATATTGTAAGTAATTTAATACTATTGTTATGATTTTAAAGTATTTATGACCTGGATTGCTCGTGTAGAGACTTAGTACATTGACTGCATGTGCTTGATCAAGTGGAGTTAAGAATCAACAGGAATTTTAGTTGTCCCAATTATTTATTTCTTGTATCTATCAAGACTTTTTTTCAACATAATGAATTGGAGACAAGGTGATTTCTTGTATCTATCAAGTTTTCCCATGTCTCTCATTTCGAAATGGCCGCTAAGCATGTTCTTACACTACATGGAATATGGGTATTCATAGCAGATCATGATAGCACAGTTTTTGTTTATGCTATTATAGATGGATATCCTAATTCAGTTATTATATAATAGCATTTAAAAAATGTTAAAAGTTTAATAACATTTTAAACACGTTAAAGTAAAAAAAATCATGAACCGAAAACTAAAATTACTTATTCTGCCAATATTTATAGAAATTTTCACTTAAACAGCAATAAAACTTAACAAAATCATTCACTTACGGAAACAAGAAATTTCCCTCTTTTCTCTTAGCCACTATTAATCTTCTTATGTCAATCTACAATATATGGAGAATCATCAATCAATTCCCTGCAGTTGCATTCGATTTCTGGGTAAGATGCTTTCAACTTCTCGAAATAACTCTATGGATTGATGAATCTCGTTTTGAATTTTCTGATTTTTCTCCTATATAAGTGAAATCATTCTTGGATCTGTGCTGGACTCGGCCTCTATATTTTTACTTTTGGGGAAATAGAGAAATTTCAGAAGCTTCTCATAGTTTGATTCTGGAACTTAGTTTTTGTACGAATTTGGAAGCTATGGATTTGGTTTGAGATGTTTATACCTTTATCAAGTGGTTCATAGAATTGGAGTATCTTGCTATAATATCAATGAATCTAATACAAACAACCTATGTTGAATTCATATATAACTTGAAGAATCTTTGATTAGTTGATAAATTTATTATTTGTATTACTGTCAATTTTGATTTTTGTGGATCCTAAATTTGTTACTGTGATCTGTATTTACAGGGTTACTTCTCTTTAACTAAAATACAGAAACTTAAGGCAACAATCTGGAGGAAAAGATTGATAGTGGATGTTTTTGACTTGTGAAGTTGGTAGATGAGACATGATGATTTCTGAGAAGCCATTGGGAGAGGAGTCAATCAGGCCAGATATGGAGGTATAAACTGTGCCAAAGTGGCTCGTGAAAAAGTGTTAGCCAGAAGTTAAAAAAAAAGATCCATAAAACTGAGGTGGAAGATGAAGGAGGAGCAGTTAATTGTCTAAACATCAATGTTGGTTGCAAATTTGCAGACACATGTGGTAAAGATTTACAGGATTCAACAATAAGAGATGGTCCACTGCTAGTGAGGAAGGTGATTGTTGATGGAGAGGTTGATAATGTTAAGAATGAATAAGGAAACCGTCATTCTTATGAGATCATCTTGTGATATTGATTTAATTGCTCAGTACTCTAAGAACGTTTCACTCCTTGTATATATACCTCTCTGTAAAGTTCATTAGGTATGCAATAATATACATTCCTTACATGGTATCAAGAGCATCGATCTAAACCTAAACCTAGAAGAAAAAATACAAGCGGCCGCCTTTGTCTTCTCTTCTTTGTCTTCTTCGTTCCTCTCTCTACTATCTCTCCTCTGTTTATTTTCATTTTTTTTCTTTTTCTTTGCCGCTCCGTCAATGACGCAAACAACTTATGTTGTTAACCTCAATCAACAGTCCGTGCTCAATGTCAATGTTACAAATGTCACGAAACTGACCTCCACAAATTACCTAATGTGGAGTTTACAAGTACACGTTCTTCTCGACTGCTACGAGCTTGTTGGACATCTCGATGGCTCAACTCCACCGTCTGCTCCCACAGTCACCATTAACAACACCACATCGGCCAATCCTGACTTCGCCAAGTGGAAACATCAAGATAAACTAATATACAGTGGGCTTCTTGGCACTATATCACTATCGATTCAACCAACAGTGTCTCGAGCTCATACCGCATCTGACATATGGAGGATCCTTGCTGCTACCTATGCCAAGCCCACCAGAGGGCACATCAAACAACTTAAGCTTCAACTCAAGCAGTGGACTAAAGGCACGAAAACCATCGACGAATACTTTCAAGGATTCACAACGAGATTCAACCAACTAGCCTTACTTGGGAAACCAATTGATCACGAGGACCAAATTGAATTTATTCTTGAAGGAATCTCTGAAGAATACAAATCCATTGTTGATCAGCTAGAAGGTAGAGACACACCACCAACACTTATCGAAGTCCATGAGAAGCTTCTTAATCGAGAAGCCACATTGCTTGCCGTCTCGGTCACCACTCATGTTGCTCTAGTCACTGCAAACACAGCAGCTACTCGCCCACATTATAATCAGAACAAGTACTACATAAACACAACAAAACAGCGACAACATAAATCGGAAGGTCACAACACCAATAACAACCACACAATGTCAAGACTACCATGGATCAAAAGGTTATCAAGGCAAGTGTCAATTGTGCGGGATTCACGGTCATAGTGTGAAGCGGTGTTCCCAGTTGCAAAGTCATCAAGGCAAGTCTTTCTCCCCGATGTTTCCGCCATGACAACCACGAGCGAACATGGCTCTCATGCCCTCTCATCCTGATTCTTTGTGGCTCTTGGACAGTGGAGCAACTCACCACATGACGCAAACATGCCATCCTCCTATTGGTCCTATGCATTTGCAACCGCTGTTTACCTCATCAATCGTCTTCCTACACCGGTTTTGTCTATGATCTCACCATATCAGAATAATTTTGGAGAATCACCAAATTATTCAAAGCTCAAAGTCTTTGGGTGCTTGTGCTTTCCCTGGCTACGACCGTACACGCAAAACAAACTTGATAATCATTCAACACCATGTGTTCTACTGGGGTACTCACTCACGCAAGGCGCATATCTCTGCTTCCAACCAATTTCTGTCCGTATATAAGTATCAAGGCATGTCAAGTTTGACGAGACAAATTTCCCATTCCACACCACTCATACCATCTCTACACATTTGCCCAAATCCGACACCGCATCATCCACACCATTCTCACCACTGGTTGAAATACTCCGGTTTTCATCGCCACCACTCGTACAGCCTCCTCCAGCTTCGTCTAGAATAACAGGAACAACGAGAACGGATCCTCACCAGTACGTGTCAGGGCAAAGTAACAATGCGGAACCAACGGCAACAAATCGTGAAAGCACTCCTCTTTCATCAACATTAAACAGGTCAGCCACATCTTTATATTCTTCAAGCCCAACTACTTCTCCTAACACATCCAGGGCCCAACCTGAGTCCAGCCCATCAACAACCAACTTACCACCAAACAATCCAACGATGCCTTCTTCCTCATCCTCTCAAACGCCAAACTCAGAACTACCAACACCCAGGCAAACATCCGACTCTTCACCCTCTACACAATCCGAGCCAGAAAATCCGCAACCACAAAACCAACATCCAATGAGAACCAGACTAAAAAAAAACATCACCAAACCCAAACAAAAACTAAACCTTTCTGTCGCTCTCTCCACCACAATACCTCCTGGAACACACACTTGAACCAAGCTATGAAAGATAGGAAATGGAGAGAGGCCATGTCTGAAGAGTATAATGCGGTTGCTCGCAATCAAACATTTGAGCTGGTTCCACGACAGTCTAATAAAAATATTGTGGGTTATAAATGGATTTACAAGAATAAATTTTTACCCAATGCAGGTGCAAGGCGAGGTTAGTTGCAAAAGGGTATAATACACAGCAAGGACGTGACTATACAGACACATTCAGTCCGGTCATCAAATCAACTACTATGCGTCTTATCCTTGATCTTGCAGTGAGTCACGCTTGGCCAATCCGTCAATTAGATGTAAATAACGCCTTCCTCCAGGGCACCCTAACAGAGGAAGTCTATATGGAGCAGCCACCAGGATTCGTAGACACCGATCACCTAAATTACGTGTGCCGACTCAAGAAAGCCATATACGGGCTAAAACAAGCACCACGTGCTTGGTACATGGAACTAAAGAATTATCTCCTGAGTATCGACTTTATAAATTCATTGGCTGACACTTCCTTATTTATTTTCAAGCAAGGTCTCCAGTATGTATATCTTTTGGTATATGTGGATGATATTTTGGTTACAGGCAGCAACGAGATGGGAATTCGGAAAATACTAACGCTTCTTGCAGAAAGGTTTTCAGTTAAAGATCATGAGGATTTAAATTATTTTCTCGGCATCAAAGCTCACCGCACTGCCAGCGGGCTCCACCTCTCCCAGCGGAAGTATATTCTCGATCTACTCCACCGACACAACATGATTGATGCCAAACCCGTCAGCACTCCTATGGCTTCCTCCCTAAAGCTCTCTTTACACTCGGGCACTACACTCTCGGATCCAACAGGTTATCGGAAGCTCATCGGAAGCTTACAATACCTCTCCTTTACCAGACTCGATATCTCATTCGTAGTAAATTGGCTCTCTCAATTCATGCATCGCCCAACGGAAGAACATTGGCAAGCTGCAAAATGAATTCTACGGTACCTTGCGAGAACAACAACTCATGGAATATATTTTGCAGCCAAGAACACCCTCACATTACATGCCTTCTCGGATGCCGATTGGGCTGGTGATTCTGAGGATTGTCTTTTTACCAATGCATATATACTCTACATGGGCAGTCATCCAATCTCATGGACATCCAAGAAACAAAAGAGTGTCTCCAGATCATCAACTGAGGCGGAATATAGAGCTGTAGCAAACACAGTGGCTGAATTCCGGTGGGTATTACTCACTGAAATGGGCATCACTCTAAATAAACCTTCCGTGGTTTATTGTGACAATGTCGGAGCAACTTTCCTCAGCGCCAATCCCATCTTCCACTCGCGAATGAAGCATGTAGCCATAAATTATCATTTCATTCAAGGACATGTTCAAAACGGAATGCTTTGAGTATCCCATGTCAACACCAAAGATCAATTAGTGTATGTTCTAACGAAACCTCTCTCAAGACACCGGTTTCTGGAACTTCGGAACAAGATTGGAGTTGATATTGCCCCTTCATCTTGAGGGGCGTGTTAAGGATGAATAAGGTTACCGTCATAATTATGAGATCATCTTGTGATATTGATTTACCTGCTCAGTACTCTAAGAACGTTTTACTCCCTGTATATATACCTCTCTGTAAAGTTCATTAGGTATGCAATAATATATATTCCTTACAGATAACGCAACAACTGAGTAATTTATGACTAAATTATCAATGTATTTTCTTACTTTTCAGGTGTTAGTAAGTAGTCTTTGAAACAATAAAAACAATTGAGGTCTGCACATGGAGTTGCCCAAGATTTGTTAAGCCAGGTCGAACCGGCTGAGAGATCTTAAGGTAATTGTTTTCATTTGTTGAGTGTTTTTTAGGAGATTCACATATGAAATATGACAAATAATGTACTGTTCATATTTAAAGAGTTAACTTTTTAACTATGTAATGATATCATTTTTATTAGGGATGTCAATTAGAGTTGAAACCCCGCGGGCATGTTTTTGTTAGGGTTCTATTTTGATTGCCAAAAAAGCGGGCATTTCGGATTAACCATAACGGTCTATGGTCTTTAATAGACAAACCCACATTGATTGCAGATTGATCCGTAAACTGAGTTTTCTTTTACATTAATTTATATATAATTTTTTATGAATTATTAATCATTAATCTCTTAGTATTAGAGCTGTCTCTCATGTCATATGATATATGATGTGTTTAGTATACCAATTATGACAGTAGCATCAGAGTTATCTTTTAACATTGGAAGTCGTGTATTGAATAAATATAAAGTTGTCTACTACTTTCTAATGTTCAAGCATTGCTTAGTATACTTAATTGGCTACGTGGATTTGAAAAGAATGGTAAATAATTTTTAAAAAATTTATAACTAATCAATATAATTTAACTTGTAGTTTTAATATGTGATTAATTATAATATAATTTTTTTGGTTTTAATGTGGAGATGATGATTTTGAAGGTTCTTGCTTGTGAAGAAGCTGATGAGGTTAAACGTTGAGGACAAAGAAGTAGTAGAAAAGCCCTATTCAAATTAGTTTTATTTTAGAAACTTTGAAGAACACATTTTATTTTTTTCTTAATAAGTTAGAGACGTTGATGATATTCAAACCAATTTCAGATTTGAAATTTTGAAAAATTGAAATTTTGTTGATTTAGTTATGTATTTTGTAATTTTGTTACTATTTTTTATGATGGATATAATGTGAATTTATTTTATTATTTATGAATTTATATTATAAATCTTTATTTTTTTGTTAATAATTTGATTTTAAATTCTGCGGACCAACCCGCTAAACCCACAGTTATAATGCATGGTGAGTTAGGGTTATTAGTTTATAATCCATATGTTATAGCGGGCCAACCCACTAAAAACCGTAAATTAATTCAACATGTAATGGGCTGGGTTAAACGGGATGCACTAATCCGTTTTGACACCCCTAATATTTATAATATTGATACTTAAGATCTGTTGCATTAAATAAATGGAAGATTTGAATTATTCCATTTTTGTATGTTGAACGATTATTTAAAGGGAATTTGAATTATTTCGGTGCTGACAGCGCGAAAGGATTTTACCCCGTTCTCCTACTATGCCAATTTCAGTCATTCTATGAACAAGATCTTTGTTTAAACAAAATATTTTGTAATTATCAAGAAGATTAAAATAGTTAAAATGAAACAAGACTTTGGCCATAAAAACAACTTTCGTGTTTAGTAATATTTTTTTTTTCTTTTTTGGTTATCTCCTTAGGTTTACTTTTAGTATATTTGTAGGAGTAGGTGATTTGGCGTTGATAAGAATTTTATTTAGGTCAAATTTAAAGGAATAAAAAATATTATGGCTTTCTCCGCTATATAAAGTAAAAATTATATAATTAATAATATCGAAATTAGTAGGTTACCATAACCATCATGGAATACATCGTCTACCAGGATAATATGCTTGTCCTAATGGATTCGAAATTATGATATTTGGATTCAAAATACATATTTCTGTCTATTAAGATCTAATAATGATAAGAATGTTTTGATAGTATAATAATATAAAATATTATCTTCAATGATATAAATTATAGTAAAAATAATTTTAGTGTGATATTCAGTGTTATGGTTGGAGATGATTTTTTTTAGTGCTAAACTTACAGTTAAATAGTATCATTTTACTGTCATCCATCCATTGGAAATGGTATAAGCTCACAACTAAATCATAAAACTTTATTCGAATACATATGATTTCAATTAAGGAATTATATTATATGATTCCA
Source organism: Nasturtium officinale (assembly GCA_963854855.1). Taxonomy (NCBI): domain Eukaryota; kingdom Viridiplantae; phylum Streptophyta; class Magnoliopsida; order Brassicales; family Brassicaceae; genus Nasturtium; species Nasturtium officinale. Next base: position 13,863,603 of record OY978500.1, read on the forward strand.
TTAAATTAACCAGTTATTAAAACAATTTAGTAATTTCTATAATCTAGACGTAAATTTAGCCAAAATCTTTTTAGATATATGGTTTTAGATACTATTTTTTTTTAATTTTACCGTACTATTTTTAATTTAGTAAGAAAAAAACATCCCTTAGGAAAAATAAAAATTAATGATCCGAAGTTGGAAAAGATAAGATCATATTAAACGACATGGTGGCGTCATGCGTACGAACAACTTGGCAAAACTGATTACAAATCCAAGATAAACCTCTAGTCGTTTGAAGAAAATTCCCATTAAATACAAGGTGGAACCTATCCTATATTGTCTTAAAAAAATATTTTTTTGTCAAACCAATGAACCATGCTGATACATATATATGTTTCTTTAGTTAATTGACCATTAAAGAATATACCGCTGCTTCGTTTGTTGGAATGTATATGAGACTGCATTCTGTCAATAAATATAAAATGTGAGTTTGCTTTTTTTTGTACCATTGAATTATAATTCTTAGAGAATAAAGAGAGTTTAAATAAATTTTCCCCTATTAATTGCTTTACAAAAAAAAAAACACATTAAACCTAAACATTAATAATGTACTCATTTTGATGAAGAAAAAAAATATAACTACTAGTAGAACCTCTATAAATTAAGATTATATAAATTAATAGACTTTATAAAATAATAAAATTCTATAGTTCCGACTCAGACCAACGTAAAAATTATTGAAATTGGATAAGATAGTAAAATAATAATTTTTAGAAAGTTTTATATAAATATATGCTCCAAATAATATCATAAATTAATAATAATAATATATATATGTATATATATATATATAAAGATAATATATTATTATACTGTTTTAGTATTCCTTTTAAAAATTGAATGTTCTTAAATATCATTTTAATTTTATCGTATCAAATAATTTTTGTATTTTTTAAATAACTGTATTGTAGTATGGTTTATAAGTTTATAACATATATTTTAAATATCAAATATGAATATGTATCATATTTATTTTTACCATTTTAATAAATTTTAAAATTTATTGAATGGGACTAATATACTTTACATTATGAATATTTAATATTTCTATTTTTGTCATTTTAATAATTATTTCAATTTAATATATATATATATATATATAATTTTGAGGTAAGTAATATCAAATTATCTAATTTTATTTAAGAATTTAAATGATAAAAATTAAAATAAACTTATATAAATTAATAAATATTAATTCAAGATACATTAAGATCACTATAAATTAATAAAATATCAAATTCTAACATTATTAATTTATAGATGTTTTACTGTATATTGCTCCAACTGTTATCATTAGTTTCTCTAGGAATGTGATTCCACAACCTCTTTATGTCCATGGGAGCCATATCATCTTTCGGTCTGTGGACCTCACCCTAGTATAACGGATGATACATTATCTCGTGAGGTTTTAAAGTCTTATTATTATCCCTACAAATCAGTTCATATTCTTTACCTATGTATTGGGCTCCCTCACACGGCACCAACAATTATTTCCTCGTATGTCATCCATCATATTGCTATTTTAGCTCAATCACGGTTTGCTGTAGAGTTAGAACTGGATAAATGACAAAAAATAAATACACTTTATTTATATATATAGTCAAATTAAATCTCTTAATCTCTATCATGCAGTTGGATCTCTTACGATAACATCCATTAAATTGCTTCAAAATTTGCTTTTACTGATTTTAAATAAAAAAACCTCAATAATCTATTTATAATTTTTTAAAATTTGTCACCTTGTGATGCACACCAAATGAGTGGTCAAGACCACTATAAGGGCAGTACAGTCGGCGGTAAGGTAGCAGTTCTCTAGTGGGACGGTTGAGCCAAACCATGGAGATTTATTCGACCCAAAAACCTAGCCAAATAGGGGAAACAAGGATAGAGGTTGCAAAGTAAAGTGTTAGCTTCACGATGCAACACCGGAGAGAGAATTCCGAGTCTTAACTCAGAAAGAGCACACGGTGTTCGTTCACAAGCTCGAACTATACTTAAGGGATTGACTCGACCTAAAGCTTAGCTAAAGAAGTGAAAAGAAGATAAGAGTTGAAAGGTGAAGTATGAGCCTCACGATTCAGCAACGGTGAATGAGTTTTAAGCTACAACTATGGAAGAACTCGATGGTGGTTCGTTCACAAGTTACGACTTGTAAACTCGAGAAAATGAAAGAGATAACTTTATTCAAATGCTAAAATTGATCATTACAAGCAATGTTCAACCTCTTTAAATAAGATACAAAGTAGGGTTCAAGATTCACAAAAAGACAAGGTCCAATGCTTAAATACAAAAACAATTTGGGCCTTAAAGAAGAAAGCACTTAAAGTGAAGATTCTAGGAGAGAAAAAAGCCTAACTGGTTATGACCTTCTTTGGGATAGGAACATGGTCAAATTGGCTAAGGCTGGACATGTGTGTTTACCTGCGTGATGTCAATTAGTTTGTTCATGATGCACCAAGTATCCTTGCCTCGTTAAAAACCCCTCGGTAAACCTCTTTGGGAAAACCCGAGTAGGGAAAAGAGTGTAATTCTCTTCGCGTCTTGCTTTGCGTTCTTGAGCATCCTGGCTTGGGTCGTTGTTCCTAGGCCATCGTCCATGTTCTCCTCGGTCTAAGGCTTCTTGTAGGTAAGTGTTGAAGAGTGTCCTGTAGCGCTTGGCCTTGGTCCTCTTGATGTTTCAAGTTTGAACAAGGGGCATGGTGAGCTCCTGGTCTTGCGTGCTTCCTATGGCCGGATCAGTACTGGACGTTCGGACTGGTACCATACCGGCTGGTTCCACGGTACATGGGACTGCATTATCTCCTCCTTCTTCAAAAGGTTTTGTCCTCAAAACATGTTTATCTTCTGCAAGAAACGGAGCTAACTCAGTCACATTGAACGTGGGGGAACCTTGTACTTAGTTGGTAGCTCTAGGCAGAGGCATTACCATTGATCTTTTCAAGAGTGTGGAATGGTCCATATCCTCATGGGGAAAGCATATTTTGTTTGGTATTGCGGAACCTCTGGGTGTGGAAGTGTAACCAGACCCATTCTCCAACTTTTTATGATGCTTTCCTTCAGTGTTTATTGGCCTATCTAACGTACTGTTCTGTCCTCTTTTTGATGTTGTCTCGGACCTTCTTATTGATATCTTGTATGAACTTAGCCTTATTGGTTCCGAGTATGCTCTTCTTGTCTCCTGTGGTATAGGTAGGAGATCGAGTGGTGTCAAAGGGTTGAACCCATAAACAACTTGAAATGGTGAGATCTTAGTTGCAGAGTGGAAAAATGGTTGTAGGCGAACTCCACATAGGGTAGACATTGTAGCTAGGAGTGTTTGATCCAGTTGAGGACGGCTCATAGTATGGAGCCTAGCGTCTGGTTTATAACTTCAGTTTGGCCATCGGTCTGAGGGTGGTAGGCAATGGAGTAGAGCAACTTTGTTCCGAATCTCTTCCACAAGGATCTCCAGAAGTGAGCAAAGAAGCGGGGCTCTCGATCGGACACTATGGTCTGAGGAACGTATGAAGGAATTATATAAGCTTTAAATGTTCTACTTAATGCTCTTTCCCTAATGCTATAAGATAGAGTATTTCCTAAACATTAGAGTTTATAGTATTTATAAATAATTTTTTGTAATTAATAAATTGGGCTAATAACATAAAATTATAAGCAAAGGAAAGATTGTAGGAACAAACGGAGTTTAGTTCCTTGGCGATGGAGTGATGAGATTGCAACTAATTAGCCGTACGACTCTCTCTAGTTGGAACAGGAGGATGAGATTTGAAACACGAACATGGGAGATGATAGACGCCACATCAACCTATGAATTGATCTGTGATAAGTATGTTGACACTCCAATCCACAAGGCTTCACACACAAGGGAAAAGAAAGTGTAAGCTGCTATCTTCTCCAAGAAGAAATTAGGGTTTTTTTTATTGATATAAAAAACGTGACTACAAAGTTGAGAAGAGACTTTATTAAATAGTCTAACATATGTGGCTTCTAGGCCAAAAATAATAAAGCAAAGAAATGCAAGGAGTTATTTCAAAACTAAAATAGAAAATATCTTAAAACTTAAAAAAGAAAATAACCCTGCAAAACAGAAACAAAAACTTGTGAGAAATCAAATTAAAACACTCACCTGCAGTTTCATAGGCCTTATGAAGGCCTCTATGATCCATGTGTAGCCTCCAAGCCCTCCTTAGCTGAAATGATAAACAAAGAAGTCCCCATGCAGCCTTGTAGAACTGACAAGAAGAAGATGTCTTGTTTCTTGGGCTGCAAGCGAATGTTCTCATGACCTTTGTTGTTGATGAAGAGTACTTGATATCTCCTATCCCCAGCGTAGTCTTCATCTTGTGTTTCTACTATATCTTGGAGCTTGGTAATGCTGGAATCTTGATGAAGATCAAACCCAAGACTTGGCACTTTCGAGGGTAGAACACAAGAATATAGAAGTTTAAACAAGGAGATGGATGAAGACACAAAGGATTTAGAAGGTGGATAGTTGAATGGATTTAAAAATCACACAATGGATGCGGAAGTCCACTGATATTCCTCAATGTCACGCCAAGATATTACACACTTGGTGATGACAAGGTTTGATTCCTGGATATGATTCAACAGAGAACCAAAAAGATTGTTAGATATGACTCACATAACAATCAGAAGATATTCTTAAAGAAATAAAGAGATTTGTCTCTGAAAATAATTTGTTAAAAAGTTGGTTGCTCTAGAATGGAGCTTATAATGAGTTTAAATAGAGAGGAAGCTTGAACAGATTCATGCTCCTCGTAAAAAGACTCTCTTGGGACTCTAAAAAAAGATCAAAGACTTTGAACCAAAGTTTAAGAGACTTGGACTGAAACTTAAAGGAGTTTGCGGACTAAAGAAAATGAGATAAAACCATAGTCTAAATTTATAACATAAGATAGATGCTTGAGTAAGTCCATGACATCATGAAGTGTTCAAGTTAATCATCAAAGTGGTGAAAGTGAACTTGAGACCTCATTAAAAACCTTAGTTTGGAAAACCCATTGGGATAAAACCAAACCAAGGGAAAAAGCACACACAAGCCACTTGATGATGATCAACTTGAAATGGCTTGAATGGAGATAAGCATGTCTTGGTTGATTTGTATTGGATGAACTTCTTCTTGCTTCCAAGACATCTTTAGGATTGTTCCAACAGCTTCTTGGAGTCTTTTTGTTCTTGCACGGGTCATGGAACCTCCAGGAATGACTAAGGTATTATCCTCTTCTTCTCCAAGTGCTAGCTGGTCCATGATCATATCATCCCCTCCCTCTTGAAAAGGATTTGTCCTCAAATCTGGATCATCTGCAATAAAAGGGATCAAGTCAGTAACATTAAAGCTATCACTTATTTCATACTTACCTTGAAAATCCAGTTTGTAGGCATTGTTGTTGATCTTCTTTATGATCTCAAAAGGCCAATCAATCCGTGACATGAGTTTAGACTTCCTCTCATTAGGAAATCTCTCTTTCCTTAAGTGAACCCATACTTGATCACCTACTTCAATGTTCTTCTCACGCCTTCTCTTATTAGCATGCTTGACATATTGCTTGGTCTTCTCTTCAATGTTTCGCCTTGCTTGCTTATGTATTTATCATATCAGCTCTGCCTTCTTCTTTCCATCAAAGCTAACTCTTTCATACTCAGGCAAAAGTATTAGATCCAGAGGAGAAGTAGGATTGAACCCATAAACAATTTCAAATGGAGAATACTTAGAAGCAGAATGCACACCATGATTATATACAAATTCACAATGAGGCAAATATTTTTCCCATGATTTCAAGTTTTTCTTTATGAATGCACACAAGAGAGTTCCTAGTGTTCTATTAACTATTTCAGTCTGCCCATCAGTTTGTGGATGACAAGTAGTAGAAAACAACAACTTAGTACCTAGTTTAGACCAAAGAGTCTTCCAGAAGTAACTAAGAAACTTAGTATCTCTATCAGAAACTATAGTCCTAGGCATATCATGTAAGTGCACAATCTCCTTAAAGAACAAGTTAGAAACATGCAATGAATCATCAGTTTTGTGGCAAGCTATGAAATGTGCCATTTTAGAAAACCTATTCACCACAACAAAGATAGAATCCTTTTCCGGTTCAAGTCCTAGGCAGTCCAACAATGAATTCCATAGAGATGTCATTCCAAAGATGATAAAGAATGGGTAAAGGAGTATACAAACCGTGGCTTTGAACCTTGGACTTAGTTTGTTTACATGTTGCACATCTTCCACAGATCTGCTGCACATCTCTTTTCATGTGTGGCCAAAAGAAATGGTCCTGCAAAACTTTAAGTGTCTTGGAAATGGCAAAGTGTCCCATAAGACTACATCTATGTGTCTTCCTAACAAACAGATCTCTCAAAAAACAGTTAGGCACACACAAACGGTTATCATAGAAAAGAAAACCATCCTGCCTAAAGTAATGTCTGGAGGCAAATTTCTCACACAACTTGTATGCATTACAAAAATCAGAATCGGAGCAGCAATGGTGCTAAAGTTCTTGAAAAATGTCTGTAGAAACCAGCAAATCCATGGAAACTTCTCACTTCACTAACGGTGGTAAGACTTGGCCACTCCGTGATTGTTTTAATCTTCTATGGGTCTACCTTTACGCACTCACAACAAATCCTAAAAATACCAAGTTATCTGTTCCAAAAGTACACTTCTTAAGATTGGCATAAAGTGTTTCGTTCCTTAACAAATCAAGAACAGCCCTAAGATGTTCTATATGTTCATCAAAGTTCTTGTTGTACACTAGAATGTCATCAAAGTACACAACCACAAAGATGCCAATGAAAGATCTAAGGACATGATTCATTAACCTCATGAATGTTCTAGGTGCATTGGTTAATCCAAAAGGCATGACTAACCACTCATACAATCCATGCTTAGTTTTAAATGCAGTTTTCCACTCATCTCCTTCTTTCATCCTAATTTGATGATATTCACTTTTAAGTCTATTTTAGAAAAAACAAGAACAATGTAATTCATCAAGCATATCATCTAAACGAGGGATAGGATAGCGATACTTTACAGGAATATTGTTGATGCCTCTATAATCCACACACATCCTCCAAGTCCCATCCTTCTTTGGAACAAGCAATACCGGCACAGCACAAGGGCTCATGCTCTCTCGGATATGTCCCTTCACCATTAGCTCCTCAACTTGTCTTTAAAGTTGTTTAGTCTACACATGGTTGGTTCTATATTCTGGACGGTTAAGAAGTGAAGATCCAGAAACGAAATCAATCTGGTGCTCAATCCCACTGATGGAGCATCAAACCCAAGACTCGGCAGTTTCGATGGTAGAACACAAGAAGATGGAAGTTAAGAAGATGGATGAAGATGTTGGATAGATCTTTGCATAAGCGAATCAAAAGACTCAAGTTTATCAAGGTTTGTGGATCGATTGATAACACAAGAAGATGTGGAATGGCTCCTTGTTGATGGATTGAATGGTCACACAATGGATGTGGAAGTCTACTGATATTCCTCAATGCCACGCCAAGATATTACACACTTGGTGGTGACAAGGTTTGATTCTTTGAATATGACACACCGAAGGATCGAAAGATTATTGGATATGACTCACCAAACAATCGGAAAATGTTCTCAAAGAACAAAGGAGATTAGTCTCAAAATAGTTGATAAAAAGTTTGGGTGCCTTAGAATGAGGCTTACACGAGTTTAAATAGGAGAGGAAGCCTGAACAGATTTATGCTCCTCTCAAAATGACTCATGGGGACTCTAAAATTCAGTTCAAAACTTTGAACCAAAGACTCCAGACTTGGACTAAATATTTAAGAGTTTGCGGACTGAGAAAATGACACAAAACCATAACATAAATTATAACATAAGGTTGTTGAAGTTGGTCCAATGCATAAGGAAGTCGGTCCATATCTTCATGAAATCGTCCAAGTTAATCATCAAAATGGGGTAAATGGACTTGAGGCCTCATTAAAAACCTTAGTTGGAAACCCCATTGGGATAAAATCAAGCTAAGGGAAAAAGAGTACACTCAAGCCACTTGATGATGATTAACTCGGAATGGCTTGACTGGACATAAGCAGCTCATGGTTGATTGGTATTGGACAAACTTCCTCTTGCTTCCAAGACAACTTTAGAGTTATTCTAACAGCTTCTTGGAGTTTTCTTGTTCTTGCTCGGGTCATTGGACCTTTGGAAATGGTCAAGGCATCTTCTTCTTCTTCTCCAAGTGTTGACGTTTCCATGCACATATCACATCTTCTTCGCCGTAAGGTTTTTAATGAGGCCTCAAGTCCACTTACCCCACTTTGACAATAAACTTGGACGATTTCATGAAGCCATGAACTGACATCATTATGCAATGGACCAACTCAAGCATTTACTTTATGTTATAATCTAAACTATGGTTTTTTATTTCATTCTTCAGTCTGCAAACTCTTTCAAATTCTAATCCAAGTCGTGAGTCTTTAGTTCAAAGTTTTAGGATAATTGTTTAGAATTCCCAAGAGTCATTCTTGAAGGAGTTTAAGTCTGTTCAAGTCTCATTCCCTATTTAAGCACATTGTAAACCTCATTCTAAGGCACCCATCTTTTTATTCAAATATCTTTAGATTAATCTCTTTTATTCTTTGTGAACATTTTCCGATTGTTTGGTGAGTCATATCCAACAATCTTTTGATCCTTCGGTGTGTCATATCCGAAGCATCAAACCTTGTCACCACCAAGTGTGTAATATCTTGGCATGGCATTGAGGAATATCAGTGGACTTCCACATCCATTGTGTGACCATTCAATCGATCAACAAGGAGCCATTCCGCAGCTACTTGTGTTGTTATCATTCAATCCACAAACCTTGATAAACTTGAGTCTTTTGATTCGTTTATGCAAGGATCTATCCAACATCTTCATCCATCTTCTTTGTCTTCCATATTCGTGTGATCTACCATCGAAACTGCCAAGTTTTGGGGTTGATTTTTGCATCATTTGGTATCAGAGCAAGCAATTTCGAGTTTGGTAGTGAGTTTTCATAACTTTTCAAATTCTGATCTTTCATTTCTAATCTTTCATCTTCTGACCTTTCACCTTCTTGATCGTGAGTCTTCGACTCACCATCACTCTGTTCTATCCTTCATTCATATCTTTTCTTTCTATTTTTCTACCCAAAGATCCGTTGGATCATCTATTCAAAAAAAAAAGAGAAGAAACAAAATCAAACTTGTTCCAACTCCTTTCCTTTCTACCCTAATAAAAAAAACAAAACCAAACGTGTTCCAACACTCTTTTTCCTTTCTATCTTTTGTTCTTTCGGAACAAAACCAAACGTGTTTCCATTTCTTTTTCTATCCTTTGATAATTCGGATTATGGAAAATTCTCATTGAATTTGATTGGGATTTGTTTGATAAGAACAATTGAGAAATCTCTGAGTGATGACATCTTGAGAGTTGAGTGAAACACCTGAGTGAAACACTTGAGAGGAAAAATAATAGTGAGGTTTTATTACTAACAGTTTGTTGAGTTTTGCAGGAAAAATTCAAAACATCTTTTAACCTGTTCCCACATTTCATCGAGATGTCTCATAGTGAAGCTGGAAGTGATAACACTAACCGTCCAAGGAGACCTAGAAACAACAACATGGACGTACAAAATCTCATGGAGGAAATGAGCCACCTCTTGAGGCAGGAGCTATATCCCATTCATGAAAGGATGAACACCATAGAAGAGTCGGTGAATCAAGGACTTCCCCAATGTCCTACTGAAGGAAGAAGAAGGGCACAAAGGCCAGTAAACAATGAGGAAAGACCCGACTACTACAGCCATGGAAGTCAAGCTTTTAATGAGGAACCAGGACGTCCAAAACGTGTAAGAGAAGCCAGGGAACGCAATGAAGACAACCTCGGTAGTCTTAAGTTGAAGATACCACCATTCTATAGGAAGAATGATTCGGACGCCTATCTAGAATGGGAGAAGAAGATAGAACTCGTCGTCGATTGTCAGTCATACTCAGAACGGAAGAAGGTTCAAGTTGCTGCAACAGAGTTCTATGATTATGCCATCAACTGGTGGGATCAAATTGTTACCAGTAGGAGATGCAACCAGGAGCCACGTGTGGAAACTTGGGGAGTGATGAAAAACCTAATGAGGAAGAGGTTTGTTCCAAGTCATTACCACCGGGAGTTGCATCAAAAGCTTAGGAGACTAAGCCAAGGTAGTAAAAGTGTGGAGGATTACTTTCAAGAGATGGAATCTCTTATGATCAAAGCCGACATAGATGAGGACGATGAAGCAACCAAGACAAGGTTCTTGAGTGGCTTGGCTCAAGATATTCAAGATAGGATGGAGCTTCAAACTTATGGAGATTTGGAGGAGATGTTTCATAAGGCTGTTCTAGTAGAACAACAAGTCAAGAGGAAGAGTAGTTCTAAAACAATCTATGGGACTGGAGCATCTCATGCTAGGACAATCTACAAACAAGAGGACAAGTCTGTTGTCAAACCAAAGCTGGATTCCAAAACATACACCCCTACTCAAGATGACAAAGGGAAAGCAGTGGTAACTTCTTCTAGGAACAGGGATGTTAGATGCTTCAAGTGTCAAGGGAGAAGACACTACGCCAATGAGTGCATCAACAAAAGAACCATGATCCTTTTGGATAATGGTGAGATAGAAACCGATGAAGAAGACGAACTTGAAGAAGACGAGAGCTCTGAGGCTGAGGAGATTGAGTTACAAGCAACAGGAGAGCTATTAGTCACAAGGTGATCATTGAGTATTCAAACCAAAGATGCTGACCAAGCACAACGGGGGAACTTGTTTCACACAATATGCCTAGTACAAGGTAAGGTTTGCAGCCTTATAATTGATGGAGGAAGTTGTACTAATGTGGCAAGTGAAACTATGGTAAAGAAGCTAGGTCTAGAAGTAAAGAAACATCTGAAGCCTTCCAAGATTCAATGGTTGAATGATGATGGAGAAATGATCGTGAGCAGCCAAATATTGGTTCATTTAACCATAGGCAAATACAAGGATGAAATCTTGTGTGACATCTTACCAATGGAGGCCGGTCACATCTTGCTAGGGAGACCATGGCAGTTTGATAGAAAGGTCATCCATGATGGGTTTACAAATTGGTATTCCTTTAAATACAATGGCCGGAAGACCACCCTTGCTCCATTGACGCCACAAGAAGTTCATCAGAATCAAACATGGCTGAAACAACAAGGTAAAACTAATGAGAGTGACCCCCTAAACACATCCTCAACAACAAAAATGAGAGTTTGAGAAAAACCAAGAAAAAAGCCTTTGAGAGTAACCCTGTGAGGCAATCAAACTTTCTTGTGAGGTTTAGTGTGGTTAAGAGAGCTCTGTTCTCTAATCAACCCATTCTTTTATTTTTTTACAAAGAGGTCTTGGTAAACCTTACTAATCCAATGCCGGAAGTTCCGAGCAGTATTTCCTTTCTTTTACAGGAGTTTGAGGATGTCTTTCCGGAGGAGAATCCCAAAGGACTACCACCTATCCGGGGGATTGAGCATCAGATTGATTTCGTGCATGGAGCTTCACTTCCTAACCGTCCAGCATATAGAACTAACCCTGTGGAGACTAAGGAACTTCAAAGGCAAGTGGAAGAGCTAATGGATAAAGGCCATATCCGAGAGAGCATAAGCCCTTGTGCCATGCCGGTGCTACTTGTTCCAAAGAAAGATGGAACTTGGAGGATGTGTGTGGATTGCAGAGCCATCAACAATATCACTGTAAAGTATCACCATCCTATTCCTCGTTTAGATGACATGTTAGATGAATTGCATGGTTCTTGCATTTTTTCTAAGATAGACTTGAAAAGTAGATATCATCAAATTAGGATGAAAGAAGGAGATGAGTGGAAAACTGCATTTAAAACTAAGCATGGATTGTATGAGTGATTAGTCATGCCTTTTGGATTAACCAATGCACCTAGTACATTCATGAGGTTAATGAATCATGTCCTTAGATCTTTCATTGGCATTTTTGTGGTTGTGTACTTTGATGACATCCTAGTGTAGAACAAGAGCTTTGAGGAGCATATAGAACATCTTAGGGTTGTTCTTGAGTTGTTAAGGAGAGAAACACTTTATGCCAATCTTAAAAAGTGTACTTTTGGAACAGATAACCTGGTCTTTTTAGGTTTTATTGTGAGTACAGATGGTGTAAAGGTAGACCCGAAGAAAATTAAGGCAATCATGGAGTGGCCGAGTCCAACAATTATTAGTGAAGTGAGAAGTTTCCATGGACTTGCTGGGTTCTACAGGCGCTTTGTCAAGAACTTTAGCACCATTTCTGCCCCACTGACTGAAGTGATCAAGAAAGATGTTGGGTTCAAGTGGGAAAAGGCACAAGAAGCTGCATTTCAATGCCTTAAAGAGAAGCTTACTCATTCTCTTCTCCTTATCCTTCCTGATTTTAATAAAACATTTGAGATTGAATGTGATACCTCAGGGATTGGTATTGGTGCTATGTTAATGCAGGAGAAAAGACCAATAGCATACTTCAGTGAGAAACTTGGAGGAGCAACTCTCAACTATACAACTTACGACAAGGAGTTGTATGCTTTGGTGAGGGCCTTACGAACTTGGCAACATTATCTTTGGCCTAAGGAGTTTGTAATACACACAGACCATGAATCTCTCAAGTACCTAAAGGGGCAGACCAAGTTGAGCAAAAGACATGCCAGATGGGTAGAATTCATAGAAACATTTCCTTATGTGATCAAGTACAAACAAGGTAAGGAAAATATAGTGGCTGATGCACTATCTCGGAGGTATGTTCTTTTAAACACTCTTGATGCTAAGCTTTTGGGTTTTGAGCAAATCAAATGTATGTATGAAACCGATTCTGACTTTGGTGATACATACAAGTTGTGTAAAAATTTTGCTTCTGGCCATTACTTTAGGCAGGATGGTTTCCTTTTCTACGATAACCGTTTGTGTGTGCCTAACTGTTCTTTAAGAGACTTGTTTGTTAGGGAAGCACATGGAGGAAGTCTTATGGGACATTTTGGCATTGCCAAGACACTAAAAGTTTTGCAGGACCATTTCTTTTGGCCACACATGAGAAGAGATGTGGAGCGGATATGTGAAAGATGTGCAACATGTAAACAAGCTAAGTCCAAGGTTCAAAGCCACATTCTACTTCTAAGTTTTCTCCTTTTGAATTTGTTTATGGGTTTAATCTGTTGAAATTAAGAGTATGGAGGCTTAGGGATTGTTGAGAGAGTGATAGTTGTGGCATGAGAATAATAAGGAGTTTGAGGTTTGGATATTTAGAGAATGTTTAGGATGATGATGGTGGCGTGAGTATTGATGCAATGAGGGATTATTGTTTGAGAATGATGATAAGAATGATGATGAGAATGAGAATGATAATGGTTGATGAAATAAGATGAACTAAGGAGAAGTATGGCGCCGGAGAGCTAAGGCTCCACCGGCGCCTTTAGGGAGATAAGCAAAGCTTCCTTTAAGCTTCCTTTTACTCTTTTAATCTTCTTATTCTCTTATTCACAACTCTTTACATCACATTACATGTATATTTATAGAGTTTTTACATAGAGAAGAAGAGAAGAGGCGTGAAGAAGGAAGGAGAGAAGAGAGGAGTTTGCATGAAGAAGAGAGGAGGGAAGGGAGCAGCTCACTGTTTGACTCCTGTTCAAGCTGCGCCCATACCCTGCTGCTGACGCCTCCATGCTTGTGCCCATGCCCTGGTTCTGGCGCCCCATGCTCTCCTTTGCTTCCTCTTTTCCACTTAGTTAGTCTTCTAGTTAGTATGTAACAGTTTCCTTTCTTCTAGTTACATCCTAACCAAGACTTCTTCTAGTTCCTTGTGAACTAGGTTTCCTTTCCCTCCTTCTCTTAGATTTGAATTCTTCTATCATAGAGATCACATATTTCAACACTCCCCCTCAAGATTGGTCGGTAGGTGTCCTTAAGGCCAATCTTGCCATGTACGTGATCCTCATTGATAGAAGATGATGCCATGATAACGATATCCGCTAGCTGATCCTTGCTTGCTCCAAAGACGGTTTTGATGACTCCTAACCTCAATGAGACCACGGCTTCCTCTCCTATGGCCTTCACTCTTTCTTGCGGATTAGGCTTTGTCTTCTCTAAGCTTCACTCGGATCATGTCTCCTCGGGATTCTTGTCTCAAACTTAATCTTGACTTCAAGCTCCTCGGATGACATCTTCTAGCTCACGGAATACTCACATTGTCATTGGCTTCCTCTTGATGACTCTTGGGAGTATACTCTATCCGTTAGACGCCACTTCCCGCTGCTTCTCGGATCACCACACCTAATAAGGTCTGAAAGGTGGTTTCTCCTTCGGTTTTCTTACAACATCATCCATAGCTACTCGTATGTGTCTCCCGGCTTTCTCTCGCCATCGTCTCCTCATACGGTGCTTGGATTCCCTTGTTGCCTTGTTTACCGTTCCACAGCTTCCTAGGTGAACGCCTCTTGGTCTGAACTTCACTCTCCATCTATCAAGATCAATCTTGGCTTTAACCCTTCATAGATTTGATCTTGATTCTTCAAAGAGCCATCCGCTCTAAGCCACTTATCATAAGACTCTCCCGGCTTCCTCTCAGAATGCCGCACCTATCCATGGTACAATGTGATAGTCCTCTTCTTCTTGGACCATCACCTAACTTGGTGCTTCAACGGTCTTCTTCAACACTCCCCCTCAAGCTTGGTTCGAGTATGGGAAGAACCAAACTTGACAAGGAAGACCGTTGCATAATTTGGAGCTCACCGCTTCTTCAACACTTCCCTTTAAGACTAGCCCGTTGCCAAGGGACCACTCTTGCAAAGGAAAGAGCACTAAGCTTGATTATGCCAATGATGCCGCCTCCTCTTGGACTATCTATCCCACTTGCCAATTAGGACAAGCTTTCGTCTGCTAGCCATTTTGGATTAGGCCGCAAAGGACATCATCTACCTCCACATAACACCACCATGAATAGCTTGCTTGAGCATATACACACTTCTTCTTGTAGATTACTCCGCTTGGATCACCACATGGTTAAGTATGATCACCACTCTCTCAAGACCTCCTGGATCAAGTGATTCGGCCTCAAGAGAGGATGAAGACCATGTGGAAGAATATGACCCTCCATAAGCACCATTTAATCAATACCTTGGAGCAACTACATCTTGGACCATATGAATCTTCTGCTTATTGGAAGACTCACCAAAGAATTATAGCATAAGCCTTGTGCTTCATCTCCGTCTCATGCAAGTCTTCTACGTGAACTCCTCTTGTCACGTCTCTTCTGCAAGTCTCTTCCGGGTTAAAGATGTGAACTCCTCTTGTCACTTCTCTTCCGCAAGTCTCTTCCGGGATTCAATCTTCTTCAGCTTCCTCTTTCTAAGGTAAGCTTCTCCTTTTCTCCAAGTTTTACTATGAGCTGTATCATATTTTCCTTGAAGTCTTATGTGAACTAGATTCACATTTTCTTTGACTGTTTTTTGTACAGCCGGTTTAATGCTTCCTCTTCTTTCTTGCTGGATGTCTTCATTTGATCACCAGCCACTTTACTTCCTGTTCAATGATTTGTTTTCACTTGGAGATTGCTTGGATCACCACTTAAGGTCACCAACCAGCCTTCTCCTCTTCTAAACCATCACGCCAAAAACACTCTTCATCTCCTAGATGCCTTATTTCCCACGCCATACATGCTAAAGACCATCACGCCATGACAAGCTTCTTCATGGATGAATGATTCTAAAAATCCTCTGGATCTTGTTTCCAAAGAGGATCACCGAGGGATTGATGTTGATACAACCCCTTTTCAAAGTTTTGTATGTGGATCTAGACTCCACACAAAAGAAACACAAAGAAAAATATTTACTCTCTCACACACACCCTATTAAAAACGCATGGGAGGAACAAATTACCCCAAAAAATCTCTCTCTCATGTGTTTAACAAAAGAAAACGAGTTCCTCAAGGCAAGGAGCCACGGAGAGCCCAACGAAATCTCCCTCAATTTGTCATCATTTTCTAGTAACAATACACACCCTTAGTTCTTTCACAACTTGAAGATCTTATGATCTCAAGGATAATAATCTCATAGTGAATAGAACTAAGAAAGTGTATGGTTATAGATTAGAAGACTTTGTAGAGAGCTAGAAGAATAACAAGAGATTAGGCGCTAGATCACTCAACTTGCTCTGATACCATGTTGAAATTAAGAGTATGGAGGCTTAGGGATTGTTGAGAGAGTGATAGTTGTGGCATGAGAATAATAAGGAGTTTGAGGTTTGGATATTTAGAGAATGTTTAGGATGATGATGGTGGCGTGAGTATTGATGCAATGAGGGATTATTGTTTGAGAATGATGATAAGAATGATGATGAGAATGAGAATGATAATGGTTGATGAAATAAGATGAACTAAGGAGAAGTATGGCGCCGGAGAGCTAAGGCTCCACCGGCGCCTTTAGGGAGATAAGCAAAGCTTCCTTTAAGCTTCCTTTTACTCTTTTAATCTTCTTATTCTCTTATTCACAACTCTTTACATCACATTACATGTATATTTATAGAGTTTTTACATAGAGAAGAAGAGAAGAGGCGTGAAGAAGGAAGGAGAGAAGAGAGGAGTTTGCATGAAGAAGAGAGGAGGGAAGGGAGCAGCTCACTGTTTGACTCCTGTTCAAGCTGCGCCCATACCCTGCTGCTGACGCCTCCATGCTTGTGCCCATGCCCTGGTTCTGGCGCCCCATGCTCTCCTTTGCTTCCTCTTTTCCACTTAGTTAGTCTTCTAGTTAGTATGTAACAGTTTCCTTTCTTCTAGTTACATCCTAACCAAGACTTCTTCTAGTTCCTTGTGAACTAGGTTTCCTTTCCCTCCTTCTCTTAGATTTGAATTCTTCTATCATAGAGATCACATATTTCAACACTCCCCCTCAAGATTGGTCGGTAGGTGTCCTTAAGGCCAATCTTGCCATGTACGTGATCCTCATTGATAGAAGATGATGCCATGATAACGATATCCGCTAGCTAATCCTTGCTTGCTCCAAAGACGGTTTTGATGACTCCTAACCTCAATGAGACCACGGCTTCCTCTCCTATGGCCTTCACTCTTTCTTGCGGATTAGGCTTTGTCTTCTCTAAGCTTCACTCGGATCATGTCTCCTCGGGATTCTTGTCTCAAACTTAATCTTGACTTCAAGCTCCTCGGATGACATCTTCTAGCTCACGGAATACTCACATTGTCATTGGCTTCCTCTTGATGACTCTTGGGAGTATACTCTATCCGTTAGACGCCACTTCCCGCTGCTTCTCGGATCACCACACCTAATAAGGTCTGAAAGGTGGTTTCTCCTTCGGTTTTCTTACAACATCATCCATAGCTACTCGTATGTGTCTCCCGGCTTTCTCTCGCCATCGTCTCCTCATACGGTGCTTGGATTCCCTTGTTGCCTTGTTTACCGTTCCACAGCTTCCTAGGTGAACGCCTCTTGGTCTGAACTTCACTCTCCATCTATCAAGATCAATCTTGGCTTTAACCCTTCATAGATTTGATCTTGATTCTTCAAAGAGCCATCCGCTCTAAGCCACTTATCATAAGACTCTCCCGGCTTCCTCTCAGAATGCCGCACCTATCCATGGTACAATGTGATAGTCCTCTTCTTCTTGGACCATCACCTAACTTGGTGCTTCAACGGTCTTCTTCAACATAATCTTACTTCTCCTTTGGATCTAATATCTTTGCCTGAGTGTGAAAGAGTTAGCTTTGATGGAAAGAAGAAGGTCGAGCTGATACAGCAGATACATAAGCAAGCAAGACGGAACATTGAAGAGAATACAAGGCAATATGTCAAGCATACCAACAAAGAAAGGCGTGAGAAGGTCTTTGAAGAATGTGACAAAGTTTGGGTTCACCTAAGGAAAGAGAGGTTCCCAGATGAAGGGAAGTCCAAACTTATGCATAGGATCAATGGGCCTTTTGAGATCATCAAAAAGATCAACAACAATGCCTACCAGCTTGACTTGCAAGGTAAGTATGATATAAGCAACAGTTTTAATGTTACTGACTTGATCCCTTTTGTTGCAGATGATCCAGATTTGAAGACAAATCCTTTTCAAGAGGGAGGGGATGATATGAGCATGGAAACGCCAACACTTGGAGAAGAAGAAAAATATGCCTTGACCATTCCCAAAGGTCTAATGACCTGTGCAAGGACAAAAAAAACTCCAAAAAGCTGTTGGAACAACTCTAAAGTTGTCTTGGAAGCAAGAAGAAGTTTTTCCAAGACCAATCAACTACGAGCTACTTATGTTCATTCAAGCATTTACTTACCTTGAGTTAATCAAGTGGCTTGAGTGTGCTCTTTTCCCCTTAGCTTGGTTTTATCCCAATGGGTTTTCCAACTAAGGTTTTTAATGAGGCCTTAAGTCCACTTACCCTACTTTGATGATAAACTTGGACGATTTCATGAAACCATGGACTGACATCATTATGCAATGGACCAACTCAAGCATTTACTTTATGTTATAATCTAGACTATGGTTTTTTATTTCATTCTTCAGTCCGCAAACTCTTTCAAATTCTAGTCCAAGTCGTGAGTCTTTAGTTCAAAGTTTTAGGATGATTGTTTAGAGTTCCCAAGAGTCATTCTCGAAGGAGCTTAAGTCTGTTCAAGTCTTCTTCCCTATTTAAGCACATTGTAAGCCTCATTCTAAGGCACCCAACTTCTTATTCAAATATCTTGAGATTAATCTCTTTTGTTCTTTGTGAACATTTTCCAATTGTTTGGTGAGTCATATCCAAAACTTCGGTGTGTCATATCCGAAGCATCAAACCTTATAACCACCAAGTGTGTAATATCTTGGCGTGGCATTGAGGAATATCAATGGACTTCCGCATCTATTGTGTGACCATTCAATCCATCAACAAGGAGCTATTCCGCAGCTACTTATGTTGTTATCATTCAATCCACAAGCCTTGATAAACTTGAGTATTTTGATTCGTTTATGCAAGGATATATCCAACATCTTCATCCATCTTCTTTGTCTTCCATTTTCGTGTGATCTACCATCGAAACTGCCAAGTCTTGGGGGTTGATTTTCGCATCAAGTTAAGAGATCAAAAATGAAAAGTCAGAATTTGAAAGATCAGAAATGAAAAGGTATGAAAAACTCACTACCAAACTCGAAAATGATGCTTTGATACCAAATGATGAAGATCAAACCCAAGACTCGGCACTTTCGAGGGTAGAACACAAGAAGATTGAAGTTTAAACAAGGAGATGGATGAAGACACAAAGAATTTAGAATTGGATAGTTGAATGGATTGAAAGGTCACACAATGGATGCAGAAATCCACTGATAATCCTCAATGTCACGCCAAGATATTACACACTTGGTGATGACAAGGTTTGATTCCCGAATATGACTCACCTAAGAATTGAAAACATTATTGGATATGACTCACCAAACAATCAGAAGATGTTTTTAATTTTTAATTTTATCATATCAAATAATTTTTGTATTTTTTAAATAATTGTATTGCAGTATGGTTTATAAATTTAGAACATATATTTTAAGTATCAAATATAATTTACCTTATGAATATGTATCATATCTATTTTAATCATTTTAATAAAATTTAAAATTTATCGAATGAGGCTAAAATAATTTTATATGATGAATACTTAATATTTTTATTTTACTCATTTTAATAAATTTGAAAATTTAATATATATGAGATTTTTAATCATAAAATTTAATTTATGTATATCATTTGCATAATTGAATTCATTTAGTGTTTGTTATTCATGTTTTTCTTTTTTTCTTGCATATATCAAACTTTCAAATTTAAATTAAATTATTTCAATTTAATATATATATATCTATATATAATTTTGAGGCAAGTGATATTAAATTATCTAATTTTATTGTAGAATTTAAATAATTAAAATTAAAATAAACTTCTATAAATTAATAAATATTAATTTAAGATAAATTACTATCATTATAAATTAATAAAATATTAAAATCCTAAAATTATTAATTTATAGAGGTTTTAATGTATATTGCTCCGACTGTGATCGTTAGTTTCTCTAAGCATGTGATTCCACAACCTCTTTATGTCCATGCGAGCCATATCTTCTTTAGGTCTCTGGACCTCATCCTAGTATTATGAATGATACATTATCTCGAGAGACTTTAAAGTCTTATTATTATCATATAAATCACTTCTCTACATATGTATTGGGCTCCCTCAGATGGCACCAATAATTATTTCATAGTTTACTGTAGAGTTAGACCTGAATAATTGACGAAAAGCTAAATCCACTTTAATTATATATATAGCCAAACTAAATCTCTTAATCTCTATCATGCAGTTGGATCTCTTACGATAACATCTATTAAATTGCTCAAAAATTTGATTTTACTGATTTTTAAATCGAAAACCCTCAATAATCTATTTATAATTGTTTTAAAATATGTCACCTAGTGATGCACACCAAATGAGTGGTCAAGAAAACTATAAGGGCAGTATAGTCGGCGGTAAGGTAGCGGTTCTCAAGTGGGACGGTGGAGCCAAACCATGGGAATTTACTCGACCCAAGAGCCTAACCAAATAGGGGAAACAAGGATAGAGGTTGCAAATTAAAGTGTTAGTTTCACGATTGAACACTGGATAGAGAATTCCTTGCCTTAACTCAGAAAGAGCTCATTGTGTTCATTCACAAGCTCAAACTAGACCTAAGGGATTGACTCGACCTAAAAGTTATCTAAAGAAGTGAAAAGAAGATAAGGGTTGAAATGTGAAGTATGAGCCTCAGGATTCAGCAATGGCGAATGAGTTCCAAGCTACAACTATGGAAGAACTTGTCGGTGGTTCGTTCATAAGTTACAATTCGTAAAATCAAGAAAATGAAAGAGATAACTTTATTCAAAGCTAAAAATGATTATTATAAGTAAAGTTTAACCTCTTTAATTAGACTGCAAAGTAGGGTTCAAGGTTCACAAAAAGA
Organism: Nasturtium officinale; assembly: GCA_963854855.1. Lineage (NCBI taxonomy): Eukaryota > Viridiplantae > Streptophyta > Magnoliopsida > Brassicales > Brassicaceae > Nasturtium > Nasturtium officinale. The sequence continues at coordinate 13,884,663 of OY978500.1, forward strand.
TAAGATCCAATGCTTAAACACAAACACAATTCGGACCTTAAAGAAGAAAGCGCTTAATGTGAAGATGCTAGGAGAAAAAAGAAGCCTAACTGGTTACGACCTTCTTTGGGATAGGTTCATGGTCGAATTTGCTAAGGCTGGACACGTGTATTTTCCTGCTTGATTCCAATTAGTTCATCCATGATGCGTCAAGTATCCTTGCCTCGTTAAAAATCCCTTGGTAAACTTCTTTGGCAAAACCCGAATGGGGAAAAAGAGTCCAATTCTCTTCATATCTTGCTTTGCCTTCTTGAGCATCCTGGCTTGGGTTGTTGTTCCTTGGCCATCTTCCATGTTCTCCTCGGTCTAAGGTACTTGTAGGTAAGTGTTGAAGAGTGTCCTGTAGTGCTTGACCTTGGTCCTCTTGATGCTTCAAGTTTGAACAAGGGGCACGGTGAGCTCCTGGTCTTGCGTGCTTCCTATGGCCGGATAAGTACTGGAGTGTCGGAGTGGTACCATACCGGATGGATCCATGGTACATGGGAGTGCATTATTTCCTCCCTCTTCTAAAGGTTTTGTCCTCAAAACATGTTCATCTTCTGCAAAAAATGGAGCTAATTCAATCACGTTGAATGCGGGGGAAACCTTGTACTTAGTTGGTAGCTCTAGGCAGTAGGCATTATCATTGATCTTCTCAAGAATGTGGAATGGTCCATCTCCTCTTGGGGAAAGCTTATCCTTTCGGTATTACGGAAACCTCTCGATGCGAAAGTGTAACTAGACCCATTCTCCAACTTATTATGACGCTTTCCTTAGTGTTATTGGGCTATCTAACGTACTGTTCTGTCCTCTTTTTGATGTTATCCCGGACCTTCTTGTTGATATCTTGTATGAACTTAGCATTGTTGGTTCCGAAGATGCTCTTCTTGTCTCCTGTGGTAGAGGTAGGAAATCAAGTGATGTCAAAGTGTTGAACCCATAGCCAACTTGAAATGGTGAGGTCTTGGTTGCAGAGTGGACAGAATGGTTGTAGACGAACTACATATAGGATAGACATTGTAGCCAGGAGTGTTTGATTCGGTTGAGGACGGCTCGTAGTATGGAGTCTAGCATCCAGTTTAAAACTTTAGTTTGGCTATTGGTCTGAGGGTGGTAGGTAATGGAGTAGATAAACTTTGTTCCGAATCTCCTCCACAAGGATCTCTAGAAGTGAGCCAAGAAGTGGGGCTCTCGATCGGACATTATGGTCTGGGGAACGTATGAAAGAATTATAGAAGCTTTAAATGTTCTATTTAACACTATTTCTCTAATGCTCTAAGATGGAGTATTTCCTAAACATTAGAGTTTATAGTATTTATGAATATTTTTATATAATTAATTAATTGGGCTAATAATATAAAATTATAATTTTTAAATTTTATTATTTAAAATAAAGTATATATATAAATTATCAAATGATCAATTAACTACACCCATTAATGTTAAATTTGAAAATTAAAAATTTAATAAATATTTATGATAAGTTAAACTAATATGATAATTTTATGATTTATTAAATTATTTTAGAGAAAATAAAATAGAAAATACATATTAATTATATATATCCCATATTTAATTTAATATATATTTACATTTTTGTATTTTTAATTTTAGATAAAAGAATATGATAGTAAAATTCTAAATTATTAAATAAAATTTAGATATAACATTAGAAAATATTATGGGTATATATATATTCATATATAAGAGTATTGTATCAAAAATTGTAAATATAAATATTTTCATATAATTTAATATTTAATCATTCACAGCTTTACAAATCACTTAAACATGAACATTAACTAAACCATACTGCTATATAATATTTATGCTTACTGATTATGCTCTTAAATGCTTATGCTATTGATGCAGGAATAAGCTGAGTGTTGTTCTCACGGGAGATGTGGAAACAAATTGAAGGTTGTTCTCTCCATGGTGAAGGTTGTGGTGGATTTGGCTAGCTGGCCTTGTGGCTCTCTCTAGTTGGATTGAGTCGGGTGAGATGGACGAGATCTTGGATGGTGGGGAAGGTGATAGAAACGCAAAAAAGCAAAGGAAAGATAGTAGGAACAAACAGAGTTTAGTTCCTTGGCGATGGAGTGATGGGGTTGCAACTAACTGGCCGTGCGATTCTCTCTAGTTGGAACAGGGAGATACGATTTGAAACACAAACAGAGGGAGATGATAGATGTCACATGAACCTATGAACTGATCTTTGATAAGTCTGGTGACACTCCAATCCACAAGGCTTCACACACAAAGAAAAAGAAGGTGTCGGCTGCTATCTTCTCTAAGAAGAAAATTAGGGTTCTTTAATGATATCAAAAACATGACTACAAAGCTGAGAAATGACTTTATTAAATAGTCCAGCAGCTGTGGCTTATATGCCGGAAATAATAAAGCAAAAAAATGCAAGAACTTATTCCAAAACTAAAATAGAAAATGTGTTAAAACTTACAAAAGAAAATAACCCTGCAAAACAGAAAAAAGGAAATTTGTGAGAAATCAAATTAAAACACTCAACTGCAGTTTTCTGGGCCTTATGAAAGCCTCTATGATCCATGTGTAGCATCCAAGACCTCTGCAAGCGAATGTTCTTTGTTTTTGATGAAGAGTCCTTGATGTCTTCTATCGTCAACATAGTCTTCATCTTGTGGGTGATGCTGGCATCTTCTAATGGATCAAAAGGAGTCCCTTGAGTGATTTATGCTGGCATCTTCTAACGGAGCAAAAGGAGTCCCTTCAGTAATTTCCTTAGTGATGAGCGTCTCTTTGAATTCTTAATGCTCAATGAGTGTAAGTAGACACTCCAGTGATGTGTTGAATTCCTCTCTTAAGCTCTTGGTTCTAGACCTGGTCCTTGGTGTGCGCCTCATGAACGGAATGCTCACCTTTTCTTCAGTTCCTATATTGTTAGTTACTAAGCCCTCATCATTCTCTCCCTCTTGAGAAGATTCTGACCTCAGAATTTGTTTGCCTGCATGAAAGGGGGATAAATTAGAAACATTAAAAGTTGGAGAAATGTTTAACTCACCTGGCAACTCCAGCTTATAGGAATTATCATTGATCCATTCTAGCACTCAGAATGGTCCATCTCCGTGGGGAGCCAGCTTGGATTTCCTTTGGTTGGGGAACTCTCATGTCTCATGTGCATCCACACCATTCCCCGGGTTCAAAGACAATCTCTCGCCGTTCTTTTTCAGCTTGGTGCTTGTATTTCTCCCTTTTCTTCTCTAAGTTTTCCTTGACCCGTTGGTGGAGTTTCTTCACGAATTATGTCTTAGTTTCACCTGCAGTACTAAAGTAAATATCTTGGGGCAAATGCGAGAGATCGAAGGGAGTCAACGGATTAAATCCATCCACAATCTCAAATGGGAATTGCTTAGTAGCTGAATGTCAAGCATGATTATAAGCAAATTTAATGTATGGCAATCAAGATAACCAGTTTCTTAAGTTCTTACCGACCATTGGTTGCTCTCAGTAGAGTTGAGAGTGTACGATTTACTACCTCAGTTTGACCATCAGTCTGTAGATGACAAGTGGTCGAGAAGAGGAGGTTAGTTCCTAGTTTTTTCCACAAAGTTTTCTAGAGGTGGCTCAGAAACTTGATCTCATGATCTACCACAATGGTTCGAGACACTCCATATAAGCGTATTACTTCTTTAAAGAATAGGTCTGCTGTTTGCATGGCATCATTGGTCTTATTGCATGGGATGAAATGAGCCATATTAGAGAAGATGTCTACAACTACAAAGATAGAATCCTTGTGGTTCACCTATGGCAACCCGAGAACAAAGTCTATAGAAATATCTACCCACGATATGTTAGAAATATGTAAAGGCATATATAAACCATAAGGATGTGACCTGGATTTTGCCTTTAGGCAAGTGATACACTTTGCACAGAACCTCTGCACATCCCTCTTCAAATGTGGCCAGTATAAATGATCCATGAGCATACTGAGAGTCTTATCTCTACCAAAATGAGCTATGATTCCTCCTCCATGTGCTTCCCTGATTATAAACTCCCTTATGGAACCTTGGAGAATGCAAAGCCTATTGTATCTGAACAAAAAAAACCGTCTTGTTGATAATAAGCTCCATAAGCGGCTTTCCTTGTTTCCTTGTACACCTCATGAAAGTCTGGATCTGTATCATATGGGCCTTCAAAACCCCATGATCTTGGCTTCCATCATACTGATCAGTGTGTATCTCCTTGACAAAGCATCTGCTTCAATATTCTCCTTACCCTTCTTGTACTTGATGATATATGGATAAGTCTCTACAAATTCTAGCCACTTGGTATGCCTTCTCTTAAGTGTGGTCTGTCCTCTTAGATGCTTGAGAGTCTCATGATCTGTAGGAATAACAAACTCTTTGGACAGTAAATAATTTTGCCACATTTCTAGAGATCTTACCAATGCATAGAGTTCCTTATCATATGTTGGGTAACAGATAGTGGCTCATGTGAGCTTCTAACTAAAGTATACTTCTGGTTTTTCTCCTTGAGTCAAAATAGCTCCTATGCCTCTTCCAGAAGCATCACATTCAATTTGAAACATTTGAGCAAAGTTTGGAAGTACCAGAACCGGTGCATTGGTTAAGCTGTTCTTCAGCTTGTTGAATACATCATCTTGTGCTGGTCTCCATTTAAAGGTAACACATCCCTCTTGATCACTGAAGTGAATGGGGCAACTATGGTACTGAAATCTCGCACAAAAATCCAATAGAAGCTCGCCAGTCCATGAAAACTTCTAACATGTCCTATGGTGGTTGGATAGGCCATTCTTGTATCACCTTGATCTTTTCCTCATCAACCTTCAACCCCTGTGAACTTACAACAAATCCTAAAACACAAATTGATCAGTGAGAAGGTATATTTCTTCAGGTTAGCGTACAAGTATTCTAACCGAAGTGTCTCAAGTAGTTGCTCCAAATGGGTTAGATGATTAGCAATAAAGTACTATAAATAAGAATGTTATCAAAATAAACCACAAAAACTTACAGAGATAGACCCTCAGAATATGGTTCATGAGCCTTATAAAGGTGGTGGGAGCATTGGTGAGACCAAATGATATTACTAGCCATTCATACAGACCCCATTTAGTCTTGAAAGCCATTTTTTATTCATCCCCTTCTTTTATCCTTACCTGATGGTAACCACTCCTTAAATCAATCTTTGAAAAGATGGTGGCACCATTGAGCTCGTCCAATAGGTCATCAAATTTTGGAATGGGATGCCGGTATTTGATGGTAATGTTGTTGATGGCTCGACAGTCAACGCAGATCCGCCAAGTCCTATCTTTCTTTGGCACTAAGAGCACAAGTAAAATGCACTGACTCAAGTTCTCTCTGATATAACCTTTTGACATTAATTCTTGAACTTGTTTCTCCAATTCCCTAGCTTTTTCAGAATTGATTCTATAGGCTGCTTGGTTTGGTAATGGTGCACCTGGTACTAGATCGATTTGGTGCTCAATCCCTCTGATCGGAGATAAACCTGGTTGAATATTTTCAGGGAAAACATCTGTGAACTTCCCTAAGAGCTGCAGAAAAGCATCTGATGGTTGCTGATGCTCTTGACCTGAAACTAAACCTTCCTTGAAGATCATGAGTAGCACTATTTCTTTTGTCTCAAGTAATATAGAAATATTAGCAGAATTGATATAAATGTTAGTCTTACCTACCTGAGTCTTCTTGTCCATAGATTTTTGCATCTCATGCACTTCTTGTCGAGTTAGAGGTGTCAGGTGATGCTTCTTATTGTTATGTGTGAAACTATAGTAGTTGGTATGTCCATTGTGCACAACCTCTTTGTCAAATTGGCATGGTCTCCCTAATAACAAGTGTCTAGCCTGCATGGAGACAACATCGCATACTACCTGATCGGCATAATTACCTATGCTGAAAGGGAGTGACTTGCTCGGAGATCTTGAGCTCAGTATCATCATTGAGCTATTTCAGCTTGTATGGTTGAGGGTGTTTTATCTTCTGGAGACCTAACTTAGAAACCAAATACTTGCTAGACATGTTAGTGCATGAACCTCCATTAATAATCAAACTATATACCTTGGATTTGATGGTGCACCGTGAATGGAATATATTTTTTCTTTGTATGGTCTCTGGATCGTATAGTGCACTAAGAACCCTCTTTATGACCAATAACTCTCCCGTATTTGAATAATCTACATTCTCGTCTTCAGAATCCACATGCTCCACTTCAGCCTCATCTTGTGACTCATACTCGCCATTTGGCTTGAGAACTTTGATTTGGACATTCTCTTGCATAGTGTCCCTTTTCTGATATTTAAAACATGTAATGTCATGAGATCTTTAAGCTGGAAACTTACCTTGTTCTGGTCTCATTCCCTTGGAAGCTTCAGGCCTAGGCTTCAGATCTCTTGGATCTTTTACCATTTACTTGCCTTGTGTAGTATCCTTGGAGGCAGAGGTGTCCAAGCAGGCTTGCTCCTAGAGGCAGAGACGGTCTTCCTTTTGATGTGTTGTTCTGTCTATACTGTTAGTTTAAGATCTAAACTAACAATCTCTTCTAATCTAGCATTAAGCAAAACATAACAAGCATGGATCTAAAGATTACAAGCCTAAACTTCACTAACCTAGCACTAATCAACCTCAATCTAACATCCCAAGGATCCTATCAAAAGACTATTCACTAATATACATGAAAACACAAAGCAAAATGGTTGATCTATGCATAAACATCAATATTAGAATAATAGATGTGAAGATAGAAAAGAAATCAAACTTTATAAACTCATCAAATCCAGAAATCTCAAATCCCAAAATATCTCTAAACAAGTTTTTAGCAAAAGATAAGATAAGATTAGATTAGAGTATTTATAGTCCAAGTCAAGGGGACCAACATAATCCCTAATTAACCAAAATGAAACTGAAAATACACTAAAGTTAACTTCCTAGCTTTATTAAAGGAAGGAGTTGAGAATGTCCCATCGATGGACCTTGGTCGGTGGGAGATGCCGATGGGAAACTCAGGAGCATTTCTTGGCTTCCCATCGATGGAGGTTGGCCGGTGGAAGAGGCCGATGGGAACCATGATCTTCAAGCTGTGCTTTCTCTTGGTTCATCTTCATGACATTGAGACTCCCAATGTTACCTAATGAAGCCTTAATGCTTATGTAATGTGTATGAATGCGACTAAATGATCTAAATGGCGAGAATTTGTGCAAATGAGTAATAAATGCAACTTAGCACATAATGTGATGTAAAACATGGAGATAAAAATAGTAAAAAGTTGATGAATGCAGTGTAAAATACAAGAATAAAAGTGATTAACCTTTAAATTTGGATGGAGGAATCCTAATACCTGGCAGTGGATTAATATATGATAAAAAGAAGAAGAAGAAGAAGAATTATTTTGTGATTCGTTTTGGTTAGTCAGAAAGATTTTGCGATTTATGTGTTCTTCTTGATATTTTCCGTAATTGAAAAGTTGTATTTATGAGTTTTATATAATACTGGTATAATTAAGTAGAAATATTAGTTTGGATTTTTTTTGAAAAAGCATAACTTAGTAATACTTGATAATCATTGTAAGGTCTCGAGGAGGAAACAATAGCATAAATGTATGGTGAAGTTGACGGTGGAATACATAGAGAATCATTTTTTACAGTCAACATTTATTTCACATGCTTAGAGAGCCAAACCACATGAATTAAGGCATGTAGATGCTTCCGCTTCGCACAACTTATACGAAAAATCATTTGGGTTATTACACATACCATATATACTAGAAACAAAGCGACTGAAAGAAAACTAGGAGGAAGCTTGCAAAGTTGATGTGAATCAAATATTTTGGTGGAGTGAGTATTTGGTGTTTTTTGTTTATTAACTTTGGTATTTGGTTAGACGTTAATGTATGAGGTTGTGAAATAAATATTTAATCTTATTAACATCAGCGATGAATACAACACATATTTATACAAAGACGATGAGAGTTAGATCACGGCATATACACAAGATCTCATAAAATGAACTAGTAATATCTAAACTAGATTGATACTTGTCTCCTATATTTAACATTTAAGTTTTGCTCAGGTATTTGATTTATTAATTTTAGTATTTGATTAACTAATTTTAATATTTGGTATAACGTTACTCGGTATAACTGAAAAATCGTCTCTCTCTTCAAAATCAAATTTCCGTGAAGAAAGGAAATAAAAAATAAAAGGGATAATATTAATAATAAGAAAAAGAAAAAAAATCATTGCATGTGTGTTATAGTAGATCACACTGGCCATACAAATGTGAGATGTTCTTAGTTGTTCTTACTTGATCCTGGTAATAGAAATCTGAGAATCACAAATACAAACACCAATACTAAATTGACATGTTCTTAATTGTCCTTAATCAAAAAAATTATCTTCTCCACTTATGTGTTCAACATTAAATTAAACATGCTATCAGTCAAAACAATACAGAAAACTCAATGAGTAATACTAGTTATATTACAATTATCAGTAATATCAGTAATATTAGTTTATGTAGAAATGTTATTTCTACAATAGGGTAATTGAATAGATTGTAAAGTTTATTATATATAAAAATGATAACAATACATGAATCATGAAAGAGATTTACAGAGGCGGGATACCCTTTTCTTAATTCTGAAAATGTTTCTTAGTGTGATGGTTGGATGACGTTCTGAATCCTTATATAAAACTGCAACTGTTCTGTTTTGCATAATCCAAAAACAGAATCTAACGAACATTTTTTATGTTATACTCTCAAAGGAAAAACAGAGATGAAAAAGAAAAAGAGAGTAAAGAGATTGATGGTTTTGGTGTGATCAACACAACCATTTTAGAACTTGTTGAAATAAAAAGAAGAGTAATGATTTTATAACCACCCAAAGAGGAATAGTGGTGATCGCAACCATTATGGTTTGGTATACTATTATAGTCTCAGTCATTATAGTTTGACCAGTTATTATAGTGTCAGTCTTTATGACTTGGCCAGTGGTTATGATCTTAGTTATTATGGCTAAATATGCATTTAACTCAATGACAGAAATTATAAGCATTAGCATAGAAAACCAGTCAGCATTTAACTTGCTTTGTATGAGTCTTAGTCAAATTTCTCATACTTTTTAGTTTTATAATTTATATAAAACATCCACATAGAAACTTTTATTTCTTATTCAAACTAACATCAATTTTGACAATAGTAATTTATCTAAAATTGAGTTCTAAAAGTTTTACCCGTATCTAATATCACAAAAACTCTAACTGGATTGTTTTGGATTCAAATCTACAATACACTATAATTCAACCAGTGAAATTCATTGTTACCAATTTTAAATCCTAATGGACCTACAAAACAAGGAAAAACACTCATGTGCTACAATTATCAGTAATACTAGTTGTTATACTACATTTACCAATAATACTTGTTTTACTCAGTTTTACTATCTCAACAAAAATAATTGGATGGCTTTAGGCTCTAATCTATAGTACACTATTATTCAACAACTAAAATACATTTGTTACTAATTTAAAGTTATAATCGACCCACAAATCATGGTAAAACACCAAATTTAACTAGCTTATTATTAAATTTTTAATTTGCAAATCTAAAACCAAATATGGAGCCAAAGAAGAACCTAGATGTGGAAGAGATCCACGGCAGCGACGGCAGAGGCGAGGAAAAGTTATAAGAGTTCAGAGCTCACCGAAGATGCATAGAAGCTTGAAGGCTGCGGAAACGAAGCTCGCGAGAGTTGATGGTTTGTTCCAAATTTTTTAATTTTTGTTTTCTTTTCCTTTTATTTTGAATTAATGAAATAGAATTAGTCAAATATTAAAAATGGTGTTTTATCTTCTCTATTTGAGAGGGAAATGGTAGATTGGTTTAGGAACTATAGATTACTTGGGGATATACGAGGTTTGTTTCAAACAAATAGGGACATTTGAGTTGATGTCTCTTGATATCAGGAATCTAATGATCATGTCATACCAAAGTATTAAAACCTGGTCCAAGATACAACCTAGATCATTTTACCATAAGTTCCTTAGCATGTAAAGGGTGCTTATTGTTGTAATATCTACCTCTCAAAACTCGTGCTACCAGCAAATCTGTATATTGAATTGATCTCCAATAATCCAAGTTAAAAATTTCTAGAGAGTGGAACCTAATCCCACCTTCGTGTTTAGATATACACATTTTTTCCATGCAACCCATTAAAGACTGTCTGTGGTTACTTCCATTGAAACTCCACGAAAAAATGATATAGCACTTGTTAACTTTGTAGTTCCAAAAAATGATATAGCATTCAATCCTATCATAAGTTTTTCGCATATCCGTTTTTATTGCAATAAATTCTGCCCTGCATGCTTGCTTTGTTCTCAAACCGTGAAACAGTTCTTGTGCAATCATAATGTTATTTGTAAAAAGTTTTATGGAGACAAATGCTGATTTAGTTTTCTCAAATCAACCTTGATAAAACCTTTTTCAGCCATAAGCATGAAACCTTTGAAATAGTTTTGTAACTCATATTACAAAGACTTATTGATCTTAATTGTGTCATCCTCTGGGGTTTTTCTGTCATTGATATAAGATAAATATTTGTCTCATTTAGCCGTTCATCAAATCTTTCGATTTGAATATAAACAGCTCTCTGCATTAACATAAACATGTGACTTCAAAGAAAACAAGAGATTTCTAGAGAAAAGGCTAGCTCTCGTATGCATAGTCTTTTCTTATCGCGGGGTATGATTTATATATTAAAAATAAAATGCAAACATCGTAGTACAAGATTATTTGCTGAGACAAGCATCAATGGATGAAGAGTTGTACGGTATAAGACTCGAACTCCCGCCATATCGCAGAGGAAATTCATTTACTAAAAGTTCTTGTATTGATTTTAGATTAATATTTCTATATTATCTCAAAAAACTTTTACGAGAGTTAAGATAAATAAACGTAATTCTCATGATAAATATATTTTGAGATTGTTATTATTAGTAGATAGGAAAAGAATCAGGGGAAACCCACAATTCTAAGTGAAAACTACCACACGAAGAATCATAGTTAGTGGACGCAACGTGACATGTTTTACAACAATTATAAATAGGTTAAAGAGGTATTCTTTTTCGATTTAAAAAATGAGTAAAAACAAGTTTTTGAGCAATTTAGTGGATGTTATTGTAAGAGATGCAAGTGTTATTGTAACATATGCAAGTGTACCATAAAATATTGAGATTTGATTTGATTACCTATATTATTAAAATAGATTTTTTTTGTTTTTGTCTTATCCAGTTAGAACTATAATCTAAAGTTGACCATGATTGGATTAAAGTAGTGATATAATTAGTGACTTATTGGAAAATAATTGTTGGCACTGTGAGTAAACCCAATACACATAAATAATATAAAGTGATTTCTAGGGTTAATAATAAGAATTTAGAGTTTTAGAGTTTTTAGAGATGATGTATTATCTGACATCTTCATCAACAGTATTAGGAAGAGTATCTCACTCAATAAATAAATAAAAAGAAAAAAAATTGAAAGGAGAGACAAAGCAGAAATTCTCAAACCAGAGATTTTACAAACGGGAAGAGCAAAAATATGTACAGATGTTTTGTAATTAATGGTTTGATTTTTATTTAAAGTTAAAATTTAAATAAATAATTATAATATATTTAAAATATTATTACTTTCTTACTCAGATACTTAAACGTTTATGATGGAGTTGGCCTATGTCCCACAGACAGAAAGGTTGTAGGATCCATATGATTGGAAAAAATATAAAATTAGCTATTGACATGAAACGAATATTCAAAAAATTAGTAATATTCGTGATTCGCTTTGATTCGTCTGAATATTTAATTTAAAGATTCGTTTTGATTCGAAAAATTTCGAATATTTGGAAATACGAATACTCAAAAAATTTTGTGATACTCGCGAATTATTTGATTCGTTAAAAAAAAATATATATATATATATATATATATTAAAAATATTTAAATTACTTTCCAAAAACTAAATATGATAGTTGTATTGAATTATATAGTGGAAAATAATTCATTTACAAAATAAATTAGTAACAACATAATAGATAAAAATAATTTTTTTTATTCTCGCAATCTCAAATCAATAAATAAAATATTTTCAAATAAAAATAAAATAAGATACTAATATAAGTATTTAAAATCTTTCTATGATACAATATATACAAAACTAATTAATAATATATATATATATATATATATATATATTTATAATTATAATTATATATAATATATATATTTATAATTATATTATATATATCAAAATCAAAACTAATATTCAGTGTTTTTGAAAATGATATTTGTTATTTGATTCATTTTTATGAATACTCAGATTTTTTTATTCGAATCGAACCGAATACTAAATCAAGTCGAATCTAACGAATATTTTGTCTACAATAAGATCATATCAAGAGATTTTAAAGGGTTCTTAGAAAAAAATGGCCTTTTGGCAATTTATATGGCATAATTAAAGCCAAAACATTAATTCAAAAATGAGTTTAAAACTAAGAACCGACTCTTAGGCATTTTAAATTTTTAAGAAGCGGTTCTTAAAAATACGTGGCTCTTTTGGATTGGTTGATGATTATCAAAAATCTCTAATATTTTTTTTTCTTTTGCAACTCGTTCGACTCTCTCATGTCTCTCTCGGCGAAGGCGATGACGCTTCAGTTCTTGGTTTAGTCAGAGTTATGGTATCTAGGTAATTCGTTTGTTTGTCGAGCAGCCGCATTTTTTGGCTAACGAGGGAAGAAGTAAGTTTCTAAATGGGAAGAAGGAAGATAGGAACGCCATGGGAAGAAGTAAGTTTCTACATCTCTATGTGCTCATCCTAAGAGTTTCTATCTTCCTCCAATAATCATTTAAGCTTACATAATCGATTTGAGGCTATTAGTTTTCCTCGATTTTAGATCTGAAGAATAATGAAACTGAAATATATGAATATTTGTAGTTGTTTGTATCTTGATTTTCATACGAATTCATTGTTTTTTTTTTCTTAATCGGACTAGAATTGTTGATTTAAGCTATTTGATATGATAAACATTATAGCTAATGAAAAAAAAAATATGAATCTCATTGTAGGACCAGCAAGGTGTTACCGTCAAGTTAAGGATAAGCCACACCCAAAATCAGAATCTATGATGTTGGAATGAAGAAGAAAGGTGTTGATGAGTTCCCATTTTGTGTCCATTTGGTTTCATGGGAGAAGGAAAATGTGTCAAGTGAAGCACTTGAAGCTGCATGTATTGCTATATGGTGACATCTGCAGGGAAATATGCTTTCATTTTAGGATTAGGGCTCATCCTTTCCATGTTCTCAGGATTACCAAGATGCTTTCGTGTGCCGCAGCTGATATAGGCTTCAGACTAGTATGAGAGGTGCTTTTGGTAAAAGCTTTGGGGTTTAGAGATTGATCATTTCACTTGTGGGGTTTTGTATCTAATTGGCTGTTTGAGTTTTTATGCAACAAGCAAGTTAACTCATCAAGTGTGTATGATACTTTTATTTCAGGGGCTTCACTAAATTTAACCGACCAGACTTCACCAAGCTGAGGCAAGAGAAGCGTGTTATTCTTGATGGTGTCAATGCTAATGTATTAATTATGCATCAAATTATCACACGTTGATTCTTTTGTAGTTTCTTTGAACATATTAGATTGGTATTACTTAAATTGGATTGGTATTTATATGGCTTTGAACAGATTAGATTTTGAACATATTATATTGATATTTGTTTAACAGATTTGTCAAACTTTGAACAGATTGATATTGGTTTCATCTTATTGTTTTGTGTCTTTCATCTTATTAACTTTGATGTAGCGGAAGCTTCTAGGGATAACTAGGGTTTGAGAGTTTGAGAGTCCTCCTTTTAGGGTTTTCGCAAAAGCTCTTGGGGTTTGTGAATACTCTTCACAGTGGTTTATCAAAACCTCTTTAAATCTTTCGCAATTCATCAATAGTCTGTCTTACAATAGGAGGCATATGAATGTTATTTATAATAAACCATAAATCCTAAATATTTAGAATATTTTAGAAAGCTCTAAAAGATAAACATTAAAATATAAATAAATATAAAGATTATCTAAATAATAACAATATTTGGAAATATTTCAAATATCTTGCTGCATCAGGTCTCGCCGGCCAAGAAAGATTCGTCCTCGAATCTTCAACCGGTTTTTCCACATCATTGGATTTTACACGGATTTTGCACGATTCGAATTTCGCCCGAATTTTGCACTTATTTGATCTTGCTTGGATTCCATATAAATTTGATGTAGCCCAGTTTCTGCACGAACATATTCTGCATGTCTCGGATTCTCGAAATCATCTTCTCGGAAGATGAAGTCTACAACCATGACATCTTCTTCATATATATCAAAGATTGGATCACCATAGAATTTCTCTGCAGATCTCATGGTTTTCTTCTCTTTTAAAGAATGGACTTTCGTCCTGGATAGAATAGATGCTTTGACTCACCATAACCACCAGAATCGTTCTCTGATTCAGAAATCGAAGATATACAGCTCTGATACCAACTGATGTAGTGGAAGCTTCTAGGGATAGAACTAGAGGTCCGCTAATTCCTCAGAATACCGGATAACTAGGGTTTGAGAATCATTCTCTCAGGGTTTTCGCAAAAGCTTTTGGGTTTGTGAATACTCTTCACAGTGGTTTATCAAAACCTCTTTAAATCTTTCGATTAATCAATTCATCAATAGTTTGCCTTACAATAGGAGCCATATGAATGTTATTTATAATAAAACATAAACCCTAAATACTTAGAATATTCTAGAAAGCTCTAAAAAATAAATATTAAAATATAAATATAAATAAATATAAAGATTATCCAAATAATAACAATATTTGGAAATACTCCAAATATCTCGCTGCATCAAACTTCTTCATATTTTAGTCACCAAATAAATCAAATTAAATTTCTTAATTCTAACAAGAATCAAAATTCATTTTAATTTCCAATGTATAAAAGTAAATTCATGTTAAAAAACAAAGTATCAAAGTAATATTAACTGGTTGAACTTATTAAATTCATGTCAAACTTATTAAATTCATATTAAATTAAGATTGTTAATTTTAAAATGAATAAAATTATAAAATAATTATAAGATAATGTTTAAAGTATAAATTGTATCAAAGTTAATTAAACTTATAAAATAAAACTTTCATTTTGTTATTATTATTAAGAACCCCAACTAGGTGTTAACCATTGGAGGTGTAAAAAACTAAACAATTATGAGAGATTCTTAACTTTTAATAATACACTAATTTAATATAAAAATGGTTAAGCACCACTTAGGTTAAGCACCAATTATAACTGTCGGAACGTTATAGTTATGTTTTTTTCATCAAAATGAGTACATTATCAATGTTTATGTTTAATGTGTATTTTTGTAAAAAAAGCAATAAATAGGGGAAACTCCACCTTAAACTCTCTTTATTCTCAAAGAATTATAATTCAACGGTACAAAACAAAGCAAACACACATTTTATATTTTCCTGATTAATCATATTATTTTGCTTGTTTTGACTGAATAATACAAATAAGTTGGTGTATTTTAAAATTTACATTAAAGTTTGCCCCAAATTTATGTATACTTCTTCAATTAATCTTACTATGTTGCTTGTTTTGGCTGAGTAATACAAATAAGTAGGTGTATTTTAAATTTTACATTAAAATTTGCCCCAAATTTCTTTATCAATAAAAACAAAAAGAGTTTGCCCCAAATTTATGTATATTTCCTCGATTAATCATATAACTTTGCTTGTTTTGGCTAAATAATACAAATAAGTTGGTAGATTTTTATTTCTTCTTGAAAGCGTAAATAATACAAATTGAATATGATTTTTCCACGAAAGACGTAATTAAATTAAGAACAGAGACTTCGTAGATAATACTGAAGGACTTCAAACGCGGTTTCCACTTTACATGATTTGTATTTCATATGTTTAGGGAACCAAACCAATGAGTTAAATACATGTGGATGATTCTATATGTAATAAAAACGAAGTGACAGAAGGAAAATTTATTAGCTTTGGTATTTGGTTAGACGTTAATGTATCAGGTTGTAAAATTTATTTTCAATCTTATTAACGTTATGAATACAACACATATTTATACAGAGTAAGATCACGAGATATACACAAGATCTCATAAATGTACTAAGAATATACAACGTAAAAGTAATATCTAAACTATATTGATATTTATCTGTTATATTAAATATTTAATATCACGAAATGATTTGTAGGAATAATAATAAGATTTTAGGTAAGATAACGTATGGTCCATATGGTCATACGAGAGTAAGTCCTACGGATCTATAGAGAGTGTAACGCCCATAAAGAAATTATGGGATCCACATGCCTGGAAAAACGTGAAACTCACGAATGATAACATAACAATGGAGGCGTTATAGTTATGTTTTTTTAGTTTCATCAAAACCAGTACATTATGAATGTTTAGGTTTATTGTGTTTTTAAAGCAATAAATAGGGGAAATCCATTTATTCTCTAATAATTATAATTCAACGATACAAAACAAGGCAAGCACACATTTTATATTTATTGACAAAATGCAGTCTCACATACATTCTAACAAACGAAGCAACGGTATATTCTTTAATGGTCAAGTAACGAAAGAAACACATATATATATATATATATATCAGCGAAACCGTATGGGGAAATTGAAGTTAAACTTTTAAATTAATGCAGCTTCAATAGGTCTTCTGCCTTGTTGATAGGTATCGAAGTAGAGCTCAACATATTTCTTAACTGTTTTATACAGTCTTGGTCTTGCCTCAGACACAAGCCCATCTACAGGCTGAATCTCTCTGTTTGGACCCGGAACGCAAAACGTTGCTATAGAAATTCTTTCTTTTTCTTTGTTAGTCACCACTCTATGAACCGGGCTCTTGTATATCCCATTGCTCATTATCTGAACTCATAAGACATTATTATATATCAAATCTACACCAATCAATCAGTCAAAAAACATATGTTTATCTACATGAAATATTTACCTCCATTAGATCTCCTACATTGATCAAAATTGTATCAGGGACCATTGGTGGTTTAAACCACTTCCCATCTTTAATGAACTGAAGCCCTTCAACATCTTTGTCCGGTAAGAGAAGAGTGAAAGCCGAGCCATCACCGTGTGGTTTAGCACCAATAATCATGTCTGGTCTAGGACATGGAGGAAATATATTGAATCTTGTTTCTGTCATAGTTCCATTCATCTCTAGAAAACAATTATCTTCCAAAGCTAATGATCTAGCCATGGCCTTAAAGAATTGCTCGATCATTGGTCGTTGCTTCATTGTGTATTCATGTAACATCTCCCTGAAGAAAACGATTATCAAAATCAGTGAACTGAGATGTGGATGAAGTTATGATGTATGGACTTTACCTGAATCCGATGGGAACTTCAGGCCAAAATTTAAGTTGACGTTGATCTTCAGGGTAAGTAGTGAGATACAAACGATCAATCCAATCAAGAACTTGATCATCTGATAGTATCATATCATTTCCATATCCTTGGAGATTACCAATCTCTCTAGCATACTTATGTTTCTCTTCAGTCGAGAGAGCAAAAAACTCCTTTGTTAGCTTATAAATCTTGTCAAGAAACGCTTTCTCAATCCCATGATTCAGTATCTGAATTAAAAAGAACTCAAAATCTATGACTTAACTGTAAATTCTAAAGATGTTCTCTTTATTATAACTATTATAAGAATGCCAAACCTGAACAACGCCCCATGTAGAGAGCGCTAAGTGAAGTTTACTCAACTCTTCTCGACCATCTTCAGAAGAAGAGAGGAGAAGACTGAGATCGATGGCGGGAATATCCATCTCTGGCACAGAAGCATTAAGAGGTTCACCTTCGCCGTCGTTGGTGCATGTGGGGATATACCTCTCCGGTAGTCCTTCGCCGGCTGCAACCACCTCTTGGACAGTCATGAACTTCGGTTTCTCCATCGTGTTTGTTTAGAGGATATTTGTTTGATGATAATTTTGGGGCAAGAAAAAGGGCTCATTAAATAGACTTATCAGCCAGACGTCAATCTTGACTTTGTGTCTGCATGGACGAAAAATATACTTCTAGACAATATAGGCCGGGTGGGTTCCAAAAGACTAGTATTTATCTTTGAATTTGTAATCGGTTTTGCGAAGTTGTACACATGACGCTACAATGATTGATAATACATTTATAAGATCATAAGAATTGAATAGTATAATCACTAAAAAAACAGAAATATTATAAACCAGTTACTAATCTAATGTACATGATTAACTATTGCTACAGTTGCAAATGATTAAATATTAAACTATATAAAAATATTTTATATTTACATATTTTAATATAATATTTTTATACATATAATATTTTCTAATATTATATCTAAATTTTATTTATTAATTTATGATTTTATTATCATATTCTTTTAGTTAAAATTTAAAACAAGAAAAATATATATATATATATATATATGTATATATTAAATTAAATTAAATATGGAAACTTTATAATATATATATATATATTTAATATGTATTTTATATTTATTAAATTTTCAATTTTAAAATTTAATATTAAGATATATATAATATGTGTGGGTGTAATTAATTGATAATTTTATATTTTATATTAATTATAATTTATATTAATTAATGAAATTTAATAAATTATAATTTTATGTTATTAGTAGAAATTAATTAATTATATAAAATTATTTATAAATATCAATAACTCTAATGCTTTATTAGAGAAAGAGCATTAAATATACTATTTAGTCTTGAAAGCCATTTTTCATTCATTTCATTCTTTTCATCCTTACCTGATGGTAACCGCTGGTTAAATCAATCTTTGAAAAGATGGTGGCACCATTAAGCTTGTCCAATAAGTCATCAAATTTTGGAATGGGATGCTGGTATTTGATGGTAATGTTGTTGCTAGCTCGGTAGTCGACGCACATCCGCCAAGTCTCATCTTTCTTTGGCACTAAGAGCACAAGTACAACGCATGGACCCAATCTCTCTCTGATATAACCTTTTGACATCAATTCTTGAACTTGTTTCTCCAATTCTTGAACAAATCGAAGGTTGTTTTCTCTGTGGTGTATTTGGCTAGCTGGTCGTACAGTTCTCTCTAGTTGGATCTGTGAGTGGGGTGAGATGGACAAGATCTGGAATGATGGGGAAGGTGGTAGAAACACAAACAAAGCAAAAGAAAGGTAGTAGGAACAAACGGAGTTTAGTTCCTTTCAATGGAGTGATGGGGTTCAACTAACTGGTCATGCGGCTCTCTCTAGTTAGAACAGGGGAATGCGATTTGAAACACAAACAGGGGGAGGTGATAGACGTCACATGAACCTATGAACTGATCCGTGATAAGTCTGGTGACACTCCAATCCGCTTCACACACAAGGGAAAAGAAGGTGTCGGCTGCTATTTTCTCCAAAAAGAAAATTATAGTTCTTTATTGATATCAAAAACATGACTACAAAGCTGAGAAGAAACTTGATTAAATAGTCCAGTAGCTGTGGCTTCTAGGTCGAAAATAATAAAGTAAAGAAATACACAGACATATTCCAAAACTAAAATAGAAAATATCTTAAAACTTAAAAAGGAAAATAACCATGCAAACAGAAAAAAGAAATTTATGAGAAATCAAATTAAAACATTCACCTGCAGTTTCCTGGGCCTTATGAAGGCTCTATGATTCGTGTGTAGCCTCCAAGCTCTCCTTGGCTGAAATGACAAACAAAAAAGTCCCCATGCAGCCTTGTAGAACCGACAAGAAGAAGATGTATTGTTTTTTGGGTTGCAAGCGAATGTTCTCATATCCTTTGTTGTTGATGAAGAGTCCTTGTTGTCTTCTATACCCAGCATAGTCTTCATCTTGTGTTTCCATTATGTCTTGGAGCTTGTTGATGCTGGCATCTTCTAGTGGAGCAAAAAGAGTCTCTTGAGCAATTTCCTTAGTGAAGAGCTTCTCTTTGAGTTCTTCATATTCAATGAGTGTAAGTAGACACTCTAGTAATGTGTTGGATTTCTCTCTTAAGCTCTTGGTTCCAGATCTGATCCTTGATATGCGGCTCATGACCGGAATTCTCACTTTTTCATTAGCTCTGATGTTGTTAGTCACTAAGCCCTCATCAGCTAGTATAAATGCACTACCAATCAAGCCCTAAGTGAAGGGGTATGAGATTCCCCATGTGAAGTTTTGTCCCTAAAAGCAATATATGGTTGTAATGGCTCAAAGTAATGTGACAAACCATGAGTTTTCTCCAGTCATATGGTTTGAACATCTGGAATCTAGGAACTAGACACTAATCTATCAGCTCCATTAGTCCCATCACTTTGAGCCATTAGTAACATTTCTTCCTCTTCATCGAATTCAAGATAATTGACATCATTCTCTTCACTTTTGCATTCAAATTGGTAATGACCCAATTTTCCACATCTAAAACATCTTATGGCCAACCTGACATCTCTAATGATGATCCACTGAGTTTCTATGAAGCTAAGAAAGAAGAAAAATGGAATGAAGCAATGAGATTGGAGATTCAGTCCATAGAGAAAACCCACACTTAGAGAATTGGTTAAACTGCCACCACAACCCAAGAAGATTAGAGTTAAATGGGTTTACAAGATAAAGTTGAATGAAGAAGGCAAGGTGGAAAAATTTAAGACTAATTTGGTAGCAAAGGGGTATGCTCAAACCACTGAAGTAGAGTACACATAAATGTTTGCACCAGTAGCTCGTTAGGACATAATAAGGAGTCTCCTAGCAGTTACAGCTCAACGAGGTTGGGTTGTTCATCAACTTGATGTTAAAAGTTCTTTTTGTAGCGGGAGTTGAAGGAAGAGGTCTATGTCGAGTAGCCAAAGGATTTTATCCTAGCAGAGGGAAGACAAAGTTTATAGGCTGAGGAAAGCTCTTTATGGCTGAAAATAGACTCCACGAGCCTGGTTTAGCCGTACTAAGAATTATTTTGTTCAAGAAGGTTTCCAGAAGAGTGATGGCCATACTATGTTTTTTAAGAAGATGGATGACAAGTTTTTGGTGGTAAGTCTCTATATCGACAACTTGATATTTGTTGGTAATGATGATCTCTTAGTTGTATAGTTAAAGTCATCAATGCAAAAGAAGTTTGAGATGACTGATATGGGAAAATGAAGGTATTTCTTAGAGTAGAAGTTCAAAAAGGTGATGATGGAATACAAGTTTGTCAAAGAAAATATGCAAGAGAATTTGGGGTTGTTTGTGTTGGATCAAAAAATATTATGATGGGTTAGTTTGCTGAAATCAGAAATTCTGGTGATTATTTATAAAGATCAGAAAGTTGACTGAGTTAATTATAATTTTGGAAAATAAAACCCTAAATCAATTTAAAGGCTGCAAAACTACATTCTCAATGAATTTTTCGTGGCATGAGAGAGGAGAAAGATGAGTCTTTAGAGTTATAGACAGAACAGACAAGACATGGTAGAAAAGAGATTCGACCAAGTAAATTGTTTCTAAAGGTAACAAAATTTTATGGTGATATAGCTAAGCCTTAGAAGTAGATGTGTCACTTTTCGGATTTGGATTTGAGGTATATTTTAAAAGTTATGTGCATTTTAGTAAGATGTTCGTTTTCAGATATGATTTAGACCAACATGGATTCAAAGAAAGATCACGAGTTCATCTGTAGTCGGATCATTATGAAACTTTGGGGACAGTTTCAGGATATCTAGTAGTTGATTTTAAATGGTGAGATTAAGAACCGAACAGTTAGATTTCGATTCATTATCTTTTCCTAGAGGCTGATTGTTTCTGTTTTTCCAGATTGTTCTGATTTAGGTATAATATTGTTTTGATGATGTGATTGGTTGAAAGGTGAGAAAGAGAGATATTTATTGTGTTTTTGTGACCTTTAGGAAACCCTAAATGTTCCATGGAGTCTAGATCTTGTGAGATTGAAATGTTGTGTTGTCAGGATACAGCAAAAATGCTAAGGTAAGTGCAGTACCGTGCTTTATCTGGGTTTTTACAAAAAGTTTATAGTATAAAAGATATTTGCTTAAGTTTTTATGATGTATGTGGATTGAGTGATGTCTAAGGTTGTTGATTTGATGTTTGCGCTGAAGTAAATTGTGGTTACTTAAATTGCCAAAAATTGTTAGAATTATTTATGTTGAAATAAATTTAAGAAAATTGTTAAAATTAAATATATGATGTTATTTCTGAATAATTGTTGCTGATTTTAATTAATTAATTATTTACTGATAATTAATTGATTGATGAAGTTGTTGCATTGTTGGTTGTTGTATTCTGTAAGCATATGTATTATGGTTATAAACTATTTGTTGGTCTGTGTGTATAGCTTGTGAGACGGGTTAATCGCCTCACTTAGTATTTACTAAATACTGATGCATTTTTTCATAATGATACAGTAAATTTTAACTTGATGGAGCTCGTGGGACAAAGACTACGGAAAGGAGATGACATATCAGGGTTGTTATTAATTTATTTTACTGTTGTTATTGTTTTATGGAGATGATTTGTCATACACTTTTAGGTTGCTAGTTGATAATATGTTTTTGTGAGTTTATTGATTTAGTTAATTTAATGTTGTTTTGGGAATTTTTTTTAATTCTGTCTGTGTTTTATGATCTTAATATTTATGGAAGTATTATTATCGAAAAAATAGGTTGGAATATTTCAATTTGGTATCAGAGCGGAGTTGTTTCTAGGACTGGTAGTTTTTCTGTTGTGTTGTATTGGTTGTATTTGGTGAATGTACTGTTGTTTGATTTTTGCTAGAAGTAGTTTTTATTTTGTTGTTATGGGGTTTTGGGGTTTGTTATCCTTTCCAGCCGGTAAAAAAGTTCTACGGTAAGACTCTTTCTGTTGTGGTTTTACTGCTTGTGAAAAATTAGTAGGTCGCTAATTTATAAATGGTTAATCCAAGAAAACTTGTTGTTACACTCCCTTAAGGGTGGTGTTGTTAGTAGAATGGGCAAAACAAGCAGAGTGAAAGAATTGAAGCGGAATTACCATAATTGAAACACTCCAACCTATTTTTCGATAATAATATTTCCATAAATATTAAAATAATAAAGCACAGACAGAATTAAAACAATACTAAAATCACATTAAATTAATTAAATTAATAAACTCACAAAAATAAATAACCATAATTATCAATTAATAATCTACAAGTGTATGACAAATCATTATCATTAAACAATAACAATAATAAAATAAATTAATAACAACCCCGATATGTCATCTCCTTTCCGCAGCCTTGGTCCCACGAGTTCCATCAAACTAAAATTTACTGCATCATTATGAATAGATGCATCAGTATTTAATAAATACTGAGTGAGCCGATTAATCCATCTCACAGCTATACACATATGCCAACAAATAGTTTATAATCATAATATATATGCTTACAAAATACAATAACCAACAATACAACAACTTCATCAATCAATTAATTATCAGCAAATAACTAATTAATTAAAATCAGCAAAACTTATTCAAAAGTAACATCATATATTTAATTTCAACAATTTTCTTAAATTTATTTCAATATAAATAATTCTAACAATTTTTTAGCAATTTATTTAACCACAATGTACTTCAGCAAAAATATCAAATCAACAACCTCACAAATCACTCAATCCACATACATCACATAAACTCAAGCAAATATCTATTATACTATAAACTATTCATAAAAACCCATATAAGCCACGTTAATGCACTCACATTTGCCTTTTCGCGATCTCCTAACAACACAATCCTTCAACCTCACAAGATCTAGACTCCCTGAAACTTTTAGGGTTTCTTAAAGATCACAAAAACTCAATCAATACCTCTCTTTCTAACTCATCAACCAATTAAATCAACAAAACAACATTATACCTAAACCAAAAATATATGGAAAACAACAGAAACAATCAGCCTTTAAGAAGGGATCACGAATCGAAATCTAACCGTTCAGATCTTGATCGCACCATTGAAAAGCAACTCCTACATGTCTTGATGCTATATCCAAAGTTTCAACATGATCCGGCCACAGATTCACTCGCGATCTCTCTTTGAGTCCACGTTGGTCAAAATTGTGTCTGAAATATAACACTTCACCAAAACCCTATAATTTTTACAATACTAACTCAAAACCAAATCCGCAAAGTGTCACATCTACTTCAAAAGCTTACTACAACTACAAAAAAGTTCGTTACCTTTCAAAATTTACTTGGTCGAATTATTTCTCCAACCATACCTTGTCAGTTCTGTCTGCATCTCCAAAGACTCAGCTTCCTACTCTCTCGCAATCAACAACTTTCAACTTTTTTTTTCTATCAAGGTGCCCACAAAATTTTCAGAGAAAAAAGGTTTCAGAATTTAAAAGTGTTTAGAGTTTTTGTTTTCCAAAATTGTAATGAAGTCCCTCAATTTTCTGATCTCTGCAAATCATTACTGTAATTGATGATCTTATCAAACTATCCAATCTTATTTTCTGATCCAATATCAACAACCCTAGAAACTCTTCGATTCTCCATTTTAACACCTCAGATTTTTATTTAATTTAAATAAGATCAGTAAAACTCAGCTCGTTATTCCAATAAAATAAATTATTTACAATACCGAGACACGAATGTTACAATTCTCCCCACTAAAATAAATTCATCCTCGAATCTGTGAACTGCAAATCCCTCGTAAAAAGGACCCAACTACGAATCTTGCATCAATTTTTTTCCTTCTCTTTGAAACTACCAGCGTAGACAGCTCAACCACTACATTCATTCCCTAATGACCTCACTTAGTTTATCTCAAATCTTCTCGGCTCACGATTCGTATCCTCACTCTCAGGATCAACTATCCTTTGAGTGACAGATAATCCACCCTCCAAGAGAATTATATATTCTCTTTCAGCAACCAATAACCATTCTAGCCCTTAAACTCCTCACCCCCTAACCTCACAAGATTATACAATTACGACTTATTCTACTGTTAAAAAATCTTACCATGTTATATTTCAATATTTAAAATATCAAACATAACATATTCTTCCCATAATATCGGACATAACCAACAAAAAAATTGGATAGATCGATCTGATTAGGATCGATCGTTCCCTCTGCTTTACATGATCTCAGCGACTACCCCCAATCAACAGCTTATCACACTCCAAAGTAGCATTTCAACTCGTATACCTCTACAACCACAACACGGCTCAGCATATACTACAACCAATAAAATAGCTTTATTGTAACTTCACAATTAACAACACAACTCAGCATAGATTTCAAGACTAACATAATATCACAACATAGTCTTTCGACTATCTACACAACATAGCATAGCCTTTCGGCTATCAGCACAACACAACATAGCCTCTCGGCTATCAGCATAACACATCATAGCCTTTCTGCTATCGGCATTACACATCATTGTCTATACTCGGTTCAGATACTCCAAAAATTAGACACTAAAATACCCCACTTGGTTTGAATGAATATGTGCCTACCGGATATCTGAAATAGCTCAGCACAATAAGAATGACAAAGCATCTCAGATTCCAGCATGAACCGATCAGCTAAGTCCAGCAAGATCCTAGGATGGAGTTATTGGATGTGATGCGGGCAATTATTCGGATTGCTACTACAAACTAATCCACTTATGGTTCACATTCCTAAAAGTTTCTCTGAACTCTTCTGGAACACTCACGAACTCTTTTGAACTCTTCTTGAACATTTCCATGCAACCTATCAGCTCTTGGTCGTGCTACATGAGTTAGATTCAATACCACAGTAGATAACCTCTCCAGCAATTAAGCCAACAAACCCAGCACCACCCCTAATTGGTTTTAATATCTTTGTTATACCACTCATGGCACATAATTAATAATTTTTTGGTGAAGCTCCACAACAAATCTCGCGTTAACACTAACACTACACATATCGCTATGCTCAGATCTTCACCAATGGGTTCTTATGTTCCACTTTTCAACCATCTCACTTCTACCTACACTCTTCATTGGTTCTCCAATGGCACTAAAATCATTTATATCGGCGCACTTCTAACCATAAATTATTCTGTTACACCAAAACCCTTGCGAGTTTGTGATCAATCAGATTAAAACTAAACAGAAAAGCTTTTGTTCTACCCAAGATTGTATGATCTAGAGTGGATCCAACGATTCCTTCACCTACATTGATCCCTTGTTCACCACTTGTATCATACTTTTTCCAAAAACTTCTTAATTCCTTAAGCCAAATCCCTTGGCTAAACTTCCAGCACCACCACAAAGTAACATGGTTTCCACCAGTCCTTTCAGCACAGCTTACTCCTTGATCGCGACATCGATCCAAACTTTTTTCGCATCAGCAAAACTAGCATAACTACCTATATCAAAGTTAATAGCAAGACCTACAGCAATATCAATCACCAATGATCTATAATGCTCCTACAACTAAATAAACCAATGAGGTCCTACCACACTCATACAAAAAGACCCATTAGCAAGGATCTACAACATGGAAAAATCCACCAGGAAATATCTACGACACCCTAACAACACTCCACTGCTACAACTTCTAGAACTCCCAGAACAACACTCCCTAGAAAACACAACAACTCTATGTGATGTATCAGGAGCCGGTTCCACAGCCGGTAACCGCTCCAACAACTAGGTCAGCAATCCTACCACATCTCCTAATTGGCTCGGATCTACCCCTGCAAAGTTACTCCCTTAAACAGCACAGCGCTGTCCGCCACAAAAAAAAGTTATAATCATCAACTATTGGCTTACTCCCACCTGCTTTGCAACACAATCACATACTGCACCACAATCACATACTGCACCACAATCACATACTGCACCACAATCATTGTGGTAATTCCGCTTCAACTCTACCACTCTACTTATTTTGCCCATTCTCCCAACAACACCCCCTTGATGGGGTGTAACAACAACTCTTTTTGGATTAACCATCTACAAATCAGCGAACTACTAATATTTCTAACAATAAATAAAACTACAATGGAAAGAGTCTTATTGTGGAAGCTTTTTAGCGGCTGAAAAGGATGACATACCCCAAAACCCCCACAACAAAAGAAAATAAATTCTATACGACTAGCAACAATCATATGACAGTCTATTCACCCCATACAACCAATACAACACGACAGAAAATCTAACAGTCATCAAAACAACTCCGCTCTGATACCAAATTGAAACACCCCAACCCAATTTTCGATAATAATATTCCCATAAATATTAAAATCATAAAGCACAGACAGAATTAAAACAATACTAAAAACACATTAAATTAATAAAATCATAAAATATATCAACATAATTATCAACTAACAACCTACAAGTGTATGACAAATCATCACCGTAAAATAATAATAATAAAATAAATTAATAACAACCCCGATATGTCATATCCTTTCCGCAGCCTTGGTTCCACGATCTCTATCAAGCTAAAATTTACTGCATCATTATAAAAAGATGCATCAGTATTTAATAAATACTGAGTGAGACGATTAAACCGTCTCACAACTATACACAGGCCAACAAATAGTTTATAATCATAATACATATGATTACAAAATACAACAACCAACAATGCAACAACTTCATCAATCAATTAATTATCAGCAAATAATTAGTTAATAAAAATCAGCAAACATTATTCAGAAATAAATCATATATTTAATTTCAACAATTTTATTAAATTTATTTCAATATAAATATCAACATAAATATCAACATAAATATCAAATCAACAACCCAACAAATCACTCAATCCACATACAACACATAAACTCAAACAAATATCTATTATACTTAGTGACGTGGTTTAGTTATAAAAAATAAACATTGGCCTAGGGCCCAACTTAAAAAAAATATTTTAGGGCCCCAAATTTTTAGTTTTTTTTGTTTAATATTAGTAAAATATGTATTTTAATATTTTTTTAGTTTGAAATTTATTTCAAAAATTAAAATATAGTATTAAAATTTATAGTATTTTCCAAAAGTATTTTAAACTTTAGAACTTTTATAGATTCCAAAATTGTTAACTAAAATAAATCATAAAATAGCATTAAATAATATTTTATAGTTAAAAATAGTATACAATTATTTTATAGATTATGAAATAATATTAGTTATATCTAAATTTATTATTTTGTGTTTTAATTTAGTTGTACTTTAAGAATTGTTCACACAAATAATATAAAATAATGAATTTGTTCTCTTTTATTTTTATTAATATACTTTACTTTATTTTTTGGTCATTTATTAAGTAAAAAGTAAATTTTATTGTATATGTTTTGTTATAAATAAAAAATGTATAATTTTTTTTGCTTAGAGCCCTAAAACTCTAAACACGGCTATGATTATACTATAAACTATTCATAAAACCCAAATAAGCCACGGTACTGCACTCACCTTAGTCTTTTCGGAGTCTTCTGACAACACAACCTTTCAACTTCACAAGATCTAGACTCCCTGGAACTTTTAGGTTTCCTAAAGGTAAAAAAAACTCAATCAATACCTCTCTTTCTAACACTTCAACCAATTACATCAACAAAACAACAGTATACCTAAACCAAAAATATCTAGAAAACAACAAAAAAGATCAGCCTTTAAGAAGGGATCATGAATCAAAATCTAAATGTTCATATCTTAATCGCACGTTGAAAAGCAACTCCTAGATTTCTTGAAGCTATATCCAAAGTTTCAATATGATCCGACCACAGATTCACTCGCGATCTCTCTTTGAGTCCATGTTGGTCCAAATCGCGTCTGAAATAGAACACTTCACCAAAACCCTAATAACGTTTATAATACTAACTCAAAACCAAATCTGCAAAGTGTCACTTCTACTTCAAAGGCTTAGCTACAACTTAAAAAAATTTCGTTACCTTCCGAAATGATTTACTTGGTCGAATTGTTTCTCCAACCATACCTTGTCAGTTCTGTCTACATATCCAAAGACTCAGCTTCCTACTCTCTCACAATCAACAACTTTCAACCTCTTTTTCCATCAAGGTGGCCACAAAATTTTCAGAGAAAAAATAAGGTTTCAGAATTTAAAAGTGTTTAGAGTTTTTGTTTTCCAAAATTATAATAAAGTCCCTCTATTTTCTGATCTCTGCAAATCTTCACTGTAATTGCTGATCTTATCAAACTATCCTATCTTATTTTTTGATCCAACATCAACAACTTTAGAAACTCTTCGATTCTCCATTTTAACATCTCAGATTTTTATTTAATTTAAATAAGATCAGTAAAACTCAGCTCGTTATTCCAATAAAATAAATTATTTATATTTCTGAGAAACGGATGTTACAATAATGAGTGTGACACAGTGTGTGATTGTGGTGCAAAATTTGGATGCAAAGCAAGTGGGAGTAAGTCTACAGTTGACGATTAGAACTTTTCGTGTGGCTGGAAACGCTGTGCCAGTGCAAGGGTAACTCTGCAGTACAGAGGTAGATCCAAACTAATTAAGAGATGTGGTAGGATTGTTGCCCAAGCTGTTGGAGCGGTTACCAGTTGTGATAGTGGCTCCGAATGCATCACAGAGAGTTGTTATTTTGCTAGGGAGTGTTGTTCTGGGATTTGGAAGTTGTAGCAGTGGAATGTGTTGCGGTGTCGTAGATCCTTGCTGGTGGATTTTGCCGTGTTATAAATCCTTGCTGATGGGTCTTGTCGTATGAGTGTGGCAGGTATGCTAGTGTTGATGATGCAAAAAAGGGTTCTTAACGATGTCGCGATCAAAGATTAAGTTGTGCCGAAGGGATTGGTGGAAACTATATTACTTTTGGTGGTGCTGGAAGTTTAGTCAAGTGATATGACTAAGGTAATAAAAAGTTTCTGGAAGAAGTATGATCAAGTGGTGATCAAGGAATCGATGTAGCTGAAGAGATCATTGGATCCAACCTAGATCGATTGATCTAGGCTAGAACATAAGCTTTTCTGTTTGGTTTTAGATGGATTGATCACAATCTTGCAAGGGTTTTGGTGTGATAGAATTATTTATGGTTAGAAGTGCGTCGATCAAATTAATTTGAGTGCCATTGGAGAATCTATGGAGAGTGTAGCTGGGAGTGAGACAGTTGAGCAAGTGGAAGTTAAGAACCCGGTTGTGGAGATCTGTGCATAGCGATATGTGTAGTGTTAGTGATAACACAAGAGTTGATGGTGGAGCCTCACCAGAAAATACTAATCATGTGTCATGAGTGGTATAACAAAGAGATCAAAACTAATTAGGGGCGGTGCTAGATTTGTTGGCTTAATATCTGGAGCAATTATCTACTATGGTACTGAATCAAGCTTCTATGGAACCATGAAGAGGTAGGTAGCCATGAATGGTTTTGGAAGTTTTTGAAAGAGTTCTTGAATGTTCTAGAGTATTCTGGAGGAGTTCAGAGGAAGTTTTGGGAGTTTAAACCATAAGTGGGTTAGTTTGGGGTTCCAAGCTGGACAAGTTAATTTTGGTAAATATTAAACATGGTAAGAAAAGCTGTTTTAGTGTACCGTGTTCGGTAGTGAACAAATATTTGTAAGTTATCTCATCTCTAAAATCTAACGGACTGAGGTAAGTTGTAAATCTGTTAAATAAAGAAGGATCTATTCTTTTCAAGAATCAGGAACCATGACAAAAGATGGATGTATTGAGACTCGTCATGACTTATTAGACCTTTGAAGGTTTTCATGGTAGTTTTGAGATCAATCCCACTAGAAAAGGGTTGTGATTGTGGGCTTGTGAGACAAGCAGAAGTTTTGCCAAAGGTGTTAGATATTTTAAGAGCGTAGAGTACTTCTAAGTGCTTAAACATTAAGAGAAGCGTATTATGAGTTCATATAAAGAAAGGTTTCTTAAAAAGGAAAATTTTCTTTAGAAAAGAAGTTGCCTAAAAAGGAAAGTTGTGAAAGGAATGATATTCACGAATCGACAAGAGCTTTTATTGAATATAATCAAAGTTGTTGCTGGAAGTAAGCATGTGGTGGGAGCTAGATGTGCTCTAAGTACTCCAAGGAAAAGATCATGAGTGATCTAGGTTGCTAAGCTTAAGGAACAAGTTGAGTCCTTGAAGCTTAAACCGAGCTGGATTTGGGGTTGTAGAGGTATTTGGAGTTGGTTGGTGATTTTGATCTGAGATAGCTTATTATTTTGGTAAGGTTAATCTCGTTGCTGATGCTTTAAAAAGAATGCATGCAGTTAAAGATTCAGAAAAGGTTGCTAAATCTTTGTAAACATGATCGTGCTATGTGATTATGAGAATGAGAGTTGAGCATTAAAGTTTTGTAGGAAGTTTTGTTTAGGTTTTGTGTGCTATTTTGGAGTGGCTATTAGTTTGACCGCTCGAGTTTAGCAGATTTTGCATACAATAATAACTACCATGCTAGTATTAGTATAATGCTATTGAGATTCTCTATGGTAAGCCATGTAAGACACCATGGTAGAGAACTCAACTGGGAACATGAGGTTGCCATCTGATTTTGTGCATGAGACTATGGAAGAGATCCGTGTGGTCAAGCTGAATATGTAACAACCACAAAAATATATAAAAGCTACCCTGATAAGCGTAGAAAGAAGTTGGAGTTTTTCAGTTGGGTATATGGTCTATCTGAAGATGGCCTTGCTAACAAGTCCGAACATGTGTATTTATAACACTAAGTTGAGTCCACGATATATAGAACATGTTAGTATTTTAGAGCAGGTTGGAACGATTGTTTATAGGCTGAAGTTATTGAATGTAATGCATGTATTTCATAAAGTATTTCATGTTGTTATGCTGATGAATAGTCTACATAGGGATAATCAGGTGATAGCTGAGATTCCATCTGACATCTTGCCGAGTATGGTTGTAAAGCGAGCCCTTTGGAGGTGCTAGTTCATAGAGTCTAAATGTTCAAAAGGAATAAAGTTCCGGAGATGAGTGTCTTCCGGGATTACAATAGGGCTGAGGAGGAAACTTGGGATCCAAACCTAAGATGAAGCACAAAAGTTTCAAGGGTTTGGTAAGATGGAGACTTAGCTGAAGTCCTAGTTGTTGTTGTTTAGTAGTGTTGATGTTTTTATTTGGGTTGTTGAAGTTGTGGTACTTGTTTTATTATTGGAATTTCTAAACAATGTATTGTTTAACTAGTATTCCATAATATATCTGAGTTAGTTGTTGAATATTCTCTATGTTGTTATTGTTTATACTTGGTTCGGCTGTAGGGATCATACTGTGTTGATCCTAATACTTGGTTTGGCTGGTTAGGATATTGTCCTAATGCTGTTTGATGGGGTTTTGTGCTATGGAATCTTATTGTGGTGTGGTGTTTACCGGTCAGGCTTCTGTGTGATTCTTGATGCTGTTTCGGTAAGCCACTTGAGATCTTAGGATCTTGCTGGACTTAGCTGATCGGGTCACACTGGACTCTGAGATGCTTCGTCATTCTTTTGTGCTGAGCTGTTCCAGAGATTCGGTAGGCGCATATTCATTCAAACCAAGTGTGTTCTTGTGGTGTCCCATTTTGGGAGTATTTGAACCAAGTATAAACAATGATGTGTTGTGCCGATAGCAGAAAGGCTATGTTGTGTTGTGCTGATAGCGGAAAAGCTATGTTGTGCTGTGCTGATAGACGAAAGGCTATATTGTGTTATGCTGATAGCCGTAAGCTATGGTATGTGGTGTAGAAAGTCAAAAGGCTATGTTGTATTGTTATGTTAGCCTTGAAAGCTAAGATGAGTTGCCATTAATTGTGAATTTATAATAAAGCCGTTTTGTTGGTTATAGTCTATGCTGAGCCGTGTTGTGGTTGTGGATGTATACAGAGCTGAACTGCTACTTTTGAAGTGTGATAAGCTTTTGATCGGGGGCAGTTGCTGAGAACATGTTGAACAAAGGGGAATGATAGATCCTAATCAGATCGATCTATCCAATCTTTTGTTGGTTATATCTAATATTATGGGAAGACTATGTTATGTTTGATATTCTAAATATTGAAATATAACATGCGGAGATTTTTAAAAAAAAAAGTAAAATCTGTCGTAGTTGTTTAATTTTGTGGGGTTATGTGGTAAGAAATTTAAGGGATGAAATGGTTATTGGTTCCTGAAAGAATATCTAGTTCTTTTGGAGGGTGGATTATCTGTCACTCAAAGGATAGCTGGTCTTGAGAGTGAGTATACGAATCGTGAGCCGAGAAGATTTGAGGTAGACTAAGTGAGGTCATTAGTTAGTGAAGTTAGTTGTTGAGTTGTGTACCCTGGTGGTTTCCAAGAGGGAAAATTTGATGCAAGGTTAGTAGTTGGGTTCTTTTTTTTAGGGGTTTTGAGTTCACAGATTTGAGGATGAATCTATTTTATTGGGGTAGAATTGTAACATCCTTATTTCAGAAACGGGAAGAATTTATTTGTTTTAGAATAACGAACCGAGTTTTATGGATCTTATTTAAATCAAATATAATTCTGAGGTGTTAAAATGAACACTCGAAGAGTTTGGGTTGTTTGTGTTGGATCAAAAAACATTATGATGGGTTAGTTTAGTGAAATCAGAAATTCTGGAGATTATTTATAAGGATCAGAAAGTTGAATAAGTTAATTATAATTTTGAAAAATAAAACCCTAAATCAATTTAAAGGCTGCAAAACTACATTCTCTATGAATGTTTCGTGGCATGAGAGAGAAAAAGATGAGTCTTTAGAGTTGCAGACAGAACTGACAACATATGGTAGAAAAGAGATTCAACAAAGTAAATTGTTTCTAAAGGTAACGAAAATTTATGGTGATATAGCTAAGTCTTAGAAGTAGATGTGTCATTTTTCGGATTTGGATTTGAGGTAGTATTTTAAAAGTTATGTGCGTTTTAGTCAGATGTTCGTTTTCAGACACGATTTGGACCAACATGGATTCAAAAAAAGATTGTGAGTTCATTTATGATCGGATCATTATGAAACTTTGGGGATAGTTTCAGGATATCTAGTAGTTGATTTTAAATGGTGAGATTAAGAACCGAACAGTTAGATTTTGATTCATGATTTTTTTTTAGAGGCTGATTGTTTCTGTTTTTCTAGATTGTTCTGGTTTAGGTATAATATTGTTTTGTTTATGTGATTGGTTGAAAGGTGAGAAAAGAGATATTTATTGTGTTGTTGTGACCTTTAGAAAACCCTAAAAGTTTCAAGGAGTCTAGATCTTGTGAGGTTGAAAGGTTGTATTGTCAGGAGACCGAGAAAAGGCTAAAGTGAATACAGTATCGTGCCTTATCTGGGGTTTTACGAATAATTTATAGTATAATAGATATTTGCTTGAGTTTTGTGATGTATGTGGATTGAGTGATTTGTTGGATTGTTGATTTCATGTTTGTGATGAAGTAAATTGTGGTTAATTAAATTGCCAAAAGTTGTTAGAATTATTTATATTGAAATAAATTTAAGAAAATTGTTAAAAATAAATATATGACGTTATTTCTGAATAATTTTTGCTGATTTAAATTAATTAATTATTTTAGGATAATTAATTGATTGATGAACCTGTTGCATTATTGGTTGTTGTATTCTGTAAGCATATGTATTATGCTTATAAACTATTTGTTGGTATGTGTCTATAGCTGTGAGACGGGTTAATCGTCTCACTTACTATTTATTAAATACTGATGCATCTCTTCGTAATGATGTAGTAAATTTTAGCTTGATAGAGCTCGTGAGACCAAGACTGCGGAAAGGAGATGACATATCAGGGTTGTTATTAATTTATTTTATTATTGTTATTGTTTTATGGTGATTATTTGTCAAACACTTTTAAGTTGGTAGTTGATAATTATGTTGATATATTTTGTGAGTTTATTGATTTAGTTAATTTAATGTGGTTTTTGAGAATTGTTTTAATTCTGTCTGTGCTTTATGATTTTAATATTTATGGGAGTATTATTATCGAAAATGGGTTAGAGTGTTTCAAATACTTCCCTTGGTTGTCTTTTCCCCTTGTTGAAGATGTAATCATTCCGTAATTTCTAGATTTGGGGGAGTTGGTTTAATTGTTAACCTTAAACATTGTTTGTTTGTTCTTATCAGAACTTTTTATTGTCTTAAAAACTATTTTAGCTTATTTCTTTTTTTGATTAGGTGTAATGAACATGGTTAAAGTGAACATGCTTTTGTTTCATAATACCAAAGTTTTTTTAAAAAAACCAAAGGTTTACTACAATCATTTCACAATTACAAAATCCAAAACCAACTTGACTAATAACCAAGCACAATCTTCTTCTTACTCGCCTGACCAATGAATAAGAAGTAAACAATGACAATGGTGATAATGCAGAGCCAAACAATACACACTTTGAACCATATTTTCTATTTGCGGATTTCCATTTTGCTTACCATCGCTTTTTCTTTCAGATTGTGCATCAAAGCCACTATCTCATTTGCCTACAGCTTTGATTTTGCTAATCTCATTTGTTATTATTGCTACTTGTGGTAAAGCATCTTCGACCTTTTCATAAACAGCAGCTTCCACCCACTTAAATTAATGACTCTAATCAAAAGAAAAATTATCTAAACACACACATACGGTAAAAGATAAGAATCAAGTTAATGTCGCCTAGCATAACTAATTTCGGATTACTATCAAACAATCTGACAACTTTACAAGTTGAACATGAAGTAGCTAACGTACATCCTTCTCGATTTTCCATGTCCGTGCGTCTTGTTTAAACGATCGTCATGGGTTCTCTTGCGTCTTTGCAATGAAGATCGTGACACCTAAGCTACACACACTTTGACGGTATTCCACGGTCACCAACGACATATGATGTCTCAGAGTTTGAACTCATTTGATTGGAAGAGGAGAAAATTGAATTCAATCATTTTGGGATTTCTTCAAATAGTGATCAATTTGGGGATTTATTGATTTTGTTAGTTGTTAAATCCCGTTACAATTAGGGGACTTATTGATTTGGTCAAATAGTTGTTAAATCCCGTTACAACCTTCGTTAAAACAAAACGGTGTTATTTTGTTTTAATGAAGGTTGTAACGAGATTTAACAACGTGAGACAATTCTGTTAGTTACGTTAACGTCATGCCCACATCTACGTAGCCAACAAAAGTTTGCTAATAATTTTAAAAATCAACTTGAAATTCATGATTTAAACAACATTTTGATAGTTGATGATTTAATCGTCCAAATTTTATAAGTTTACGCTTTTTTGACATTTTCCAATAAAAATTTCAAAGGTTGTTATGTAGATTAAACTTTTATGTTAGTATTAGTTTTTTCCTTTTTGTGGTAATCTCCTTGGGTTTAGTTTTTAGTATAATTATAGGAGTAGGTGATTTAGTGTTAATAAGAATTTTCTTTAGGTCAAATCTAAAGGAAAAAAATATTGTGGCTTTCTCCGCTATATAGAGTAAAAATTATATAAATTAATAATACCGAAATTAGTAGGTTACCATAAAGATTGGTTCAGGGAAGATATACATCGTGTATCATCGCCTAATGAAAAAAATAGATGTAGAATCAGTAGTGTTTGAAGATGAACAAAGTTGGTTTTTTGTTCTTAATATGAAAGAGGGTAACGTAGAAGAAGTAATTACTCTATTTTGAGAAATTAAAAAAAAATAGAGGAGTATAATATGATTTGAAAGAAGAAAATTAGGATCGATTTCCATTTGCTCTGATAGTATAAAATAGTTTATGGAAATGTTTTTTATTCATACTGGTAGAAGTTAAATATTCTAAGAAAGTATTAAAGAGATAAAGTTTAGATATAAATAGAGATAGAGTTTAAAAACATATTAAGATAGAGTTTATACAATATTCTTCTATACTATAACTAGAATTTATCTCGTCTAACATGATAATATGTTGGTTGTAGTGGATTCCTATTATTATTCCTGAAACTGTAGTCAATTATGATCTTTAGATTCGAAATGCATATCTCTGTCTACTGATATCGAATAATGATATGATTCTTGTGCTACATGCGTCTCTTTTCACTAATCTAGTTGAAGATATTGGTCCACCCCAATAATTATCTCGACATTAACAGTTCAATAATCGGGATATTCATATTGAACTTCAAAATGCATTAACTGAATACTTGTGATAAATGTAATTATGAGCTGCTAAAAAATATAATACAAAATTACGGAGTTTTAGAGTATGTAATATAACTTGTATTGGGTTTTTAGTTTATTTATTTAAATATTATCTGAAATATGGATTAATTATAAAATTAAAAATATTCTATTTTATCAAATAGTAAATCTATTTTTTTGATAGTATAATAATATAAATTATACTAAAAATATTTTGTTTAGATAGTATAATAATATAAATTATACTAAAAATATTTTTAGTGTGATGTTTGGTGTTGTGCTAAAGTTGCACTTAAATAGTATCATTTTACTGTCATCCATCCATTGGAAATGGTATAAGCACACAACTAAATCCTAAAGCTTTATTCGAATACATATGGTTTCAATTAAGTGATTATATTATATGACTTCATTAAATGAATCAGTAATTAAAACAATTTAGTAATTTATATAACCTAGATGTAAATTTTATCTTAAATTCTTTTTAGATATATTGTTTTAGATACTATTTTTAATTTAATATGAAAAACATCGCTGAGGAAAAATAAAATTAATGATCCGAAATTGGAAAAGATAAGATCATATTAGACTATATGGGACTTGATTGGTAGTTACTTAAAGAAAGCATTAGTTTATTTATTGACAATCAACTAATGTAATTTAGCATAAAAATATTTAGAAGTATTTAATACTCTTTCGTTAATAAAGTATTTCTTAAGCATTAGAGTTATTGATATTTATAAATAATTTTATATAATTAATTAATTTCTACTAATAACATAAAATTATAATTTATTAAATTTCATTAATTAATATAAATTATAATTAATATAAAATATAAAATTATCAATTAATTACACCCACACATATTATATATATCTTAATATTAAATTTTAAAATTGAAAATTTAATAAATATAAAATACATATTAAATATATATATATATATTATAAAGTTTCCATATTTAATTTAATTTAATATATACATATATATATATATATATATATATTTTTCTTGTTTTAAATTTTAACTAAAAGAATATGATAATAAAATCATAAATTAATAAATAAAATTTAGATATAATATTAGAAAATATTATATGTATAAAAATATTATATTAAAATATGTAAATATAAAATATTTTTATATAGTTTAATATTTAATCATTTGCAACTGTAGCAATAGTTAATCATGTACATTAGATTAGTAACTGGTTTATAATATTTCTGTTTTTTTAGTGATTATACTATTCAATTCTTATGATCTTATAAATGTATTATCAATCATTGTAGCGTCATGTGTACAACTTCGCAAAACCGATTACAAATTCAAAGATAAATACTAGTCTTTTGGAACCCACCCGGCCTATATTGTCTAGAAGTATATTTTTCGTCCATGCAGACACAAAGTCAAGATTGACGTCTGGCTGATAAGTCTATTTAATGAGCCCTTTTTCTTGCCCCAAAATTATCATCAAACAAATATCCTCTAAACAAACACGATGGAGAAACCGAAGTTCATGACTGTCCAAGAGGTGGTTGCAGCCGGCGAAGGACTACCGGAGAGGTATATCCCCACATGCACCAACGACGGCGAAGGTGAACCTCTTAATGCTTCTGTGCCAGAGATGGATATTCCCGCCATCGATCTCAGTCTTCTCCTCTCTTCTTCTGAAGATGGTCGAGAAGAGTTGAGTAAACTTCACTTAGCGCTCTCTACATGGGGCGTTGTTCAGGTTTGGCATTCTTATAATAGTTATAATAAAGAGAACATCTTTAGAATTTACAGTTAAGTCATAGATTTTGAGTTCTTTTTAATTCAGATACTGAATCATGGGATTGAGAAAGCGTTTCTTGACAAGATTTATAAGCTAACAAAGGAGTTTTTTGCTCTCTCGACTGAAGAGAAACATAAGTATGCTAGAGAGATTGGTAATCTCCAAGGATATGGAAATGATATGATACTATCAGATGATCAAGTTCTTGATTGGATTGATCGTTTGTATCTCACTACTTACCCTGAAGATCAACGTCAACTTAAATTTTGGCCTGAAGTTCCCATCGGATTCAGGTAAAGTCCATACATCATAACTTCATCCACATCTCAGTTCACTGATTTTGATAATCGTTTTCTTCAGGGAGATGTTACATGAATACACAATGAAGCAACGACCAATGATCGAGCAATTCTTTAAGGCCATGGCTAGATCATTAGCTTTGGAAGATAATTGTTTTCTAGAGATGAATGGAACTATGACAGAAACAAGATTCAATATATTTCCTCCATGTCCTAGACCAGACATGATTATTGGTGCTAAACCACACGGTGATGGCTCGGCTTTCACTCTTCTCTTACCGGACAAAGATGTTGAAGGGCTTCAGTTCATTAAAGATGGGAAGTGGTTTAAACCACCAATGGTCCCTGATACAATTTTGATCAATGTAGGAGATCTAATGGAGGTAAATATTTCATGTAGATAAACATATGTTTTTTGACTGATTGATTGGTGTAGATTTGATATATAATAATGTCTTATGAGTTCAGATAATGAGCAATGGGATATACAAGAGCCCGGTTCATAGAGTGGTGACTAACAAAGAA
This sequence comes from Nasturtium officinale, assembly GCA_963854855.1. Taxonomy (NCBI): domain Eukaryota; kingdom Viridiplantae; phylum Streptophyta; class Magnoliopsida; order Brassicales; family Brassicaceae; genus Nasturtium; species Nasturtium officinale. The sequence continues at coordinate 13,924,455 of OY978500.1, forward strand.
AAAGAAAGAATTTCTATAGCAACGTTTTGCGTTCCGGGTCCAAACAGAGAGATTCAGCCTGTAGATGGGCTTGTGTCTGAGGCAAGACCAAGACTGTATAAAACAGTTAAGAAATATGTTGAGCTCTACTTCGATACCTATCAACAAGGCAGAAGACCTATTGAAGCTGCATTAATTTAAAAGTTTAACTTCAATTTCCCCATACGGTTTCGCTGATATATATATATATATATATGTGTTTCTTTCGTTACTTGACCATTAAAGAATATACCGTTGCTTCGTTTGTTAGAATGTATGTGAGACTGCATTTTGTCAATAAATATAAAATGTGTGCTTGCCTTGTTTTGTATCGTTGAATTATAATTATTAGAGAATAAATGGATTTCCCCTATTTATTGCTTTAAAAACACAATAAACCTAAACATTCATAATGTACTGGTTTTGATGAAACAAAAAAAAACATAACTATAACGCCTCCATTGTTTATGTTATCGTTCGTGAGTTTCACGTTTTTCCAGGCATGTGGATCCCATAATTTCTTTATGGGCGCTACACTCTCTATAGATCCGTAAGACTTATCCTCGTATGACCATATGGTACCTAAAATCTTATTATTATTTCTAAAATCATTTCGTGATATTAAATGTTTAATATAACAGATAAATATCAATATAGTTTAGATATTACTTTTATGTTGTATATTTTTAGTACATTTATGAGATCTTATGTATATCTCGTGATTTTTCTCTGTACAACCTGATACATTAACGTCTAACCACATGTCACTTCGTTTTTTTACATATCATGTAAAGTGAAAACCGCGTTTGAAGTCCTTCAGTATTATCTACGAAGTCTCTGTTCTTAAATTTTTTTTATTGTCTAGATTTATTAATTTTATTACAAATTATGAGAACTATTACAAAGATAAATCTTTCACGGACAATTCTTTTCGACCCTTATTAGATATACTGCAGACAATATTTTATCCTCCATGCTCTTGATGGACACCTCTTCATGCTCTGCATAGAATCACGGCGAACAGCGCTAATTGTACATCGTTGAAGATCTCCTGTAAACTTGCCTCCATTAATCTGCAAATTTGTTAATAAATCACAATACTAGGGCTCGAACCCCAAACTTCCTGATGTAGAAGTTTTAAAGGCCCTTGGTCAACCACTGGGCAAAGAGAGCTTCTACCTCTGTTCTTAATTTGATTACGTCTTTCGTGGAAAAATCATATTCAATTTGTATTATTTACGCTTTCAAGAAGAAATAAAAATCTACCAATTTATTTGTATTATTTAGCCAAAACAAGCAAAGTTATATGATTAATTGAGGAAATATACATAAATTTGGGGCAAACTCTTTTTTGTTTTTATTGATAAAGAAATTTGGGGCAAATTTTAATGTAAAATTTAAAATACACCTACTTATTTGTATTACTCAGCCAAAACAAGCAACATAGTAAGATTAATTGAAGAAGTATACATAAATTTGGGGCAAACTTTAATGTAAATTTTAAAATACACCAACTTATTTGTATTATTCAGTCAAAACAAGAAAAATAATATGATTAATCAGGAAAATATGTTGAAATCACAAGTATCTTACATTAAACTCCTTAATTAATTTTTTATTTTATTTTTGGTAACATTTCGTTCCCTCTTTTCTTTCAAAATTAATGTATTAATTAATACTATACTAGAAGACAATAATAATGACCATTGACCTATACACGCATATATTTATTTACCAAGTGTTTATAATGTGATCATCTCCTCATCTGTTTATGTAAAGATTAATTACTTGTTGTGCAAAAAACATAGATAAAAATGAATTCAAGATTTTCTTTTCTTCTGTTCTTGTTCTTGATGATAGGTTCTCTATCAAATTCTTCAATCTTCAAAACCTTCTTTAATGTTCTCACTCCCAAATCTCCTCTTTCCTCAGTTGTTCTTCCTCTTTCCGGCAACGTCTTCCCTCTCGGATAAGCACATCGATTAGTTCATGTTGACAAAAAACTCGATTTTTCCCGATATTTACTCTGTTTTTTTTATTCTGTCTTTGTAGATATTACTGTCTCACTTAAAATAGGAAACCCTCCTTGCACTGGCTACACTTTGGTATTAATTTGTTTCATGTCTCTCTGTTTTCATAATATACTCTATTTCTTATGACCTATGTTTTGTTGTTTTTTCTTGTAGCCTCCTTCGCTTCAATACAAGCCTATATCAAACACTGTCCCTTGCTCAGACCCCATCTGTTTAGCTCTTCATTTACCTAACAAGCCTCATTGTCCAAACCCTAGAGATCAATGTGACTATGAAGTTCATTATAAGAAATCAACCGGGAACTGACGGACGTTTCTGTTGGAAATCCATCAGAAATGTCGATTTCAACTTGTCGGAAATCTATCACAAATTCTGACCGATTTTTGATAAACTTCCAATTATAACATATCCGAAGGATATCCGACGGACACATTTCTGACGGAATGATTTCTGACGGATTTCCGACGGAATGAGAATGAGTTCCAACAGATTTCAGAGGGCATGATTTCAGACCGATTTCTGACGGGATAATTTCCGACAGATTGTTGAAGAAGACCGTTGAAGCACCAAGTTAGGTGATGGTCCAAGAAGAAGAGGACTATCACATTGTACCATAGATAGGTGCGGCATTCTGAGAGGAAGCCGGGAGAGTCTTATGATAAGTGGCTTAGAGCGGATGGCTCTTTGAAGAATCAAGATCAAATCTATGAAGGGTTAAAGCCAAGATTGATCTTGATAGATGGAGAGTGAAGTTCAGACCAAGAGGCGTTCACCTAGGAAGCTGTGGAACGGTAAACAAGGCAACAAGGGAATCCAAGCACCATATGAGGAGACGATGGCAAGAGGAAGCCGGGAGACACATATGAGTAGCTATGGATGATGTTGTAAGGAAACCGAAGGAGAAACCACCTTGCAGACCTTATTAGGTGTGGTGATCCGAGAAGCAGCGGGAAGTGGCGTCCAACGGATAGAGTATACTCCCAAGAGTCATCAAGAGGAAGCCAATGACAATGTGAGTATTTTGTGAGCTAGAAGATGTCATCCGAGGAGCTTGAAGTCAAGATTAAGTTTGAGACAAGAAGCCCGAGGAGACATGATCCGAGTGAAGCTTAGAGAAGACAAAGCCTAATCCGCAAGAAAGAGTAAAGGCCATAGGAGAGGAAGCCGTGGTCTCATTGAGGTTAGGAGTCATCAAAACCGTCTTTGGAGCAAGCAAGGATCAGCTAGCGGATATCCTCATCATGCCATCATCTTCTATCAATGAGGATCACGTACATGGCAAGATTGGCCTTAAGGACACCTACCGACCAATCTTGAGGGGGAGTGTTAAAATATGTGATCTCTATGATAGAAGAATTCAAACACAAGAGGAAGAGGGAAAAGGAGAAAGCTAGTTGATAAGGAACTAGAAAGAAAGAACTAGTTGTGAAGAAACTAGAAGAAGAAATAGTTGAGAAGGAACTAGAAGGGAAGGAACTGGTTGCTAGGTAACTAGAAGAAAGGAAGCTGTCACAAATAAACTAGAAGCTAACTAAATGGAAAAATGGAAGCAAAGGACAGCATGGGGGTGCCAGAATCAGGGCATGGAGCTCTCCACTGTTGGAGTAGGTGAGCTGCTCCCTCCTCTCTTCTTCACGCCAACTCCTCCTTCTCTCCTTCCTTCTTCACGCCATTCTCCTTCTCTTGAGCGCCTCTTCTTCTTGTTCTTCTATGTATAAACTCTATAAATACATGTAATGTGATATAAAGAAAAGTGTGAATAAGAGAATAAGAAGATTAAAAGAGTAAAAGGAAGCTTTGTTTATCTCCCTAAAGGCGCCGGTGGAGCTTTAGCTCTCCGGCGCCATGCTTCTTCTTAGTTCATCTTATTTCATCAACCATTATCATTCTCATTCTTATCATCATTCTTATTATCATTCTCAAACAATAATCTCTCATTACATCAATACTCACGCCACCATCATCATCCTAAACATTCTCCAAGTAACCAAACCTCAAACTCCTTATGATTCTCACGCCACAACTATCACTCTCTCAACAATCTCTAAGCCTTCATACTTTTAATTTCAACATGGTATCAGAGCAAGTTGAGTGATCTAGCGCCTAATCTCTTGTTATTCTTCTAGCTCTCTACAAAGTCTTCTAATCTATAACCATACACTTTCTTAGTTCTATTCACTCTGAGATTAATATCCTTGAGATCATAAGATCTTCAAGTTGTGAAAGGACTAAGGGTGTGTATTGTTACTAGAAAATGATGACAAATTGAGGGAGATTTTGTTGGGCTCTCCTTGGCTCCTTGCCTTGAGGAACTCGTTTTTCTTTTGTTAAACACATGAGAGAGAGATTTTCTGGGGTAATTTGTTCCTCCCATGCGTTTTTAATAGGGTGTGTGTGAGAGAGTAAATATCTTTCTTTGTGTTTCTTGTGTGTGGAGTCTAGATCCACATACAAAACTTTGAAAAGGGGTTGTATCAACATCAATCCCTCGGTGATCCTCTTTGGAAACAAGATCCAGAGGATTTTTAGAATCATTCATCCATGAAGAAGCTTGTCATGGCGTGATGGTCTTTGGCATGTATGGCGTGGGAAATAAGGCATCTAGGAGATGAAGAGTGTTTTTGGCGTGATGGTTAAGAAGAGGAGAAGGCTGGGTGGTGACCTTAAGTGGTGATCCAAGCAAGCTCCAAGTGAAAACAAATCATTGAACAGGAAGTAAAGTGGCTGGTGATCAAATGAAGACATTCAGCATGAAAGAAGAGGTGCTTGCCTCAGAATGAATGGAAGCATTAAACCGGCTGCACAAACAGCCAAAGAAAAACCTAGTTCACGTGAGACTTCAAGAAAAATATGAGACAGCTCATAGTAAAACTTGGAGTTGAAAAGGAGAAGCTTACCTAAGAGATAGGAAGCTGAAGAAGGTTGCATCCCGGAAGAGACTTGCGGAAGAGAAGTGACAAGAGGAGTTCACGTCTTCAACCCGGAAGAGACTTGCGGAAGGGACGTGACAAGAGGAGTTCACGTAGAAGACTTGCAGTAGACGGAGATGAAGCACAAGGCTTATGCTATAATTCTTTGGTGAGTATTCCAATAAGCGGAAGATTCATATGGTCCAAGAAGTAGTTGCTCCAAGGTATTGATTAAAGGGTGCTTATGGAGGGTCATATTATTCCACGGTCTTCATCCTCTCTTGAGGCCAAATCACTTGGTCCAGGAGGTATTGAGAGAGTGGTGATCATACTCAACCATGTGGCGATCCAAGCGGAGCAATCTACAAGAAGAAGTGGGTATAGGCTCAAGCAAGCTATTCATGGTGGTGTTATGTGGAGGTAGATGATGTCCTTTGTGGCCTAATCCAAAATGGCTAGCAGACGAAAGCTTGTCCTAATTGCCAAGTGGGATAGATAGTCCAAGAGGAGGCGGCATCATTGGCATAATCAAGCTTAGTGCTCTTTCCTTTGCAAGAGTGGTCCCTTGGCAACGGGCTAGTCTTGAAGGGAAGTGTTGAAGAAGCGGTGAGCTCCAAATTATGCAACGGTCTTCCTTGTCAAGTTTGGTTCTTCCCATACTCGAACCAAGCTTGAGGGGGAGTGTTGAAGAAGACCGTTGAAGCACCAAGTTAGGTGATGGTCCAAGAAGAAGAGGACTATCACATTGTACCATGGATAGGTGCGGCATTCTGAGAGGAAGCCGGGAGAGTCTTATGATAAGTGGCTTAGAGCGGATGGCTCTTTGAAGAATCAAGATCAAATCTATGAAGGGTTAAAGCCAAGATTGATCTTGATAGATGGAGAGTGAAGTTCAGACCAAGAGGCGTTCACCTAGGAAGATGTGGAACGGTAAACAAGGCAACAAGGGAATCCAAGCACCATATGAGGAGACGATGGCAAGAGGAAGCCGGGAGACACATATGAGTAGCTATGGATGATGTTGTAAGGAAACCGAAGGAGAAACCACCTTGCAGACCTTATTAGGTGTGGTGATCCGAGAAGCAGCGGGAAGTGGCGTCCAACGGATAGAGTATACTCCCAAGAGTCATCAAGAGGAAGCCAATGACAATGTGAGTATTTTGTGAGCTAGAAGATGTCATCCGAGGAGCTTGAAGTCAAGATTAAGTTTGAGACAAGAAGCCCGAGGAGACATGATCCGAGTGAAGCTTAGAGAAGACAAAGCCTAATCCGCAAGAAAGAGTAAAGGCCATAGGAGAGGAAGCCGTGGTCTCATTGAGGTTAGGAGTCATCAAAACCGTCTTTGGAGCAAGCAAGGATCAGCTAGCGGATATCCTCATCATGCCATCATCTTCTATCAATGAGGATCACGTACATGGCAAGATTGGCCTTAAGGACACCTACCGACCAATCTTGAGGGGGAGTGTTAAAATATGTGATCTCTATGATAGAAGAATTCAAACACAAGAGGAAGAGGGAAAAGGAGAAAGCTAGTTGATAAGGAACTAGAAAGAAAGAACTAGTTGTGAAGAAACTAGAAGAAGAAATAGTTGAGAAGGAACTAGAAGGGAAGGAACTGGTTGCTAGGTAACTAGAAGAAAGGAAGCTGTCACAAATAAACTAGAAGCTAACTAAATGGAAAAATGGAAGCAAAGGACAGCATGGGGGTGCCAGAATCAGGGCATGGAGCTCTCCACTGTTGGAGTAGGTGAGCTGCTCCCTCCTCTCTTCTTCACGCCAACTCCTCCTTCTCTCCTTCCTTCTTCACGCCATTCTCCTTCTCTTGAGCGCCTCTTCTTCTTGTTCTTCTATGTATAAACTCTATAAATACATGTAATGTGATATAAAGAAAAGTGTGAATAAGAGAATAAGAAGATTAAAAGAGTAAAAGGAAGCTTTGCTTATCTCCCTAAAGGCGCCGGTGGAGCTTTAGCTCTCCGGCGCCATGCTTCTTCTTAGTTCATCTTATTTCATCAACCATTATCATTCTCATTCTTATCATCATTCTTATTATCATTCTCAAACAATAATCTCTCATTACATCAATACTCACGCCACCATCATCATCCTAAACATTCTCCAAGTAACCAAACCTCAAACTCCTTATGATTCTCACGCCACAACTATCACTCTCTCAACAATCTCTAAGCCTTCATACTCTTAATTTCAACACAGATTTCCGACGGACCTAATTCCAACAGATTTCCGACAGACCGATTTACGACGATCTCCCTAGACACCTCCTCATTCTTCCACTTGTTCTTCCACTCATTCATCTTCCTAGAGTATATCAATGCAGCCTTTGCGTCGAACTCGCGTCTAACCAATGACGTAAGATTTTTTTCCCAAATGAAATCTTGCTGCATTAAAAAAAATTATGGTTAAAATAAAATTTTATTATTAAATGAGTATTAAGTAGTTTTAGATAAAAATCTAACTTACCGTAAATTGGCGAAACCATAAATCGCGATCTTCTATCGGCATGGTGTAGTAAGTCGCATATGGAAACCGAAGTAACCTGTTTAGGATTTGGTTGATGGACTTGGATATACCATTGTTGGAAAACTGAAACCTACAATAAATAAGAAATTAATTAAGTTCTATTATATAAAACAAATTAAATAATAATAAAAACTTAAAAAATTATTAAATTGACCACGTCGATCCGCAAATTAAACCCGGATCAAGTCAAACTAAACGCTCTCGTCCCGGTTGAGAAACAAAGTCCTCGATGCTCATATGCGATGGTGGTATAGCAGCGGGTGATTGAGTCTCGGGTACACTAGAACATGTACGTGGACGATCACAACCCCGTCTCGCCCGATGAAAAGCTCTATAATCCCTGAAAAAAATAAAATCAAATATTATACAAAATTATATAATAAACAAATAGTACATAAAACAAAATTCCAAAATTTATACAACAATCATTTATAAAAACTAGTTTAAATCCATAATCAACAAAATCAAAATTAATTAAATTCATATAAAGGCATATAAATTATTATAAATTAATAGAAATTCATATAAATTCAAATAATTCATATAAAGTCATATAAATTCTTATAAATTCATATACGTTAATATAAATTAATATAAAGTCATATAAACTAATATAATTCAAATAAATTCTTATAAATCCATATAATTCATATAAATTCATAATACTAACAAAATCATAAACATATAAAATTAGAATCCTAACTATATATAAATTCATAATTCTACCTATTTAAATCTATAATCTAATTAATCAAATACATATTCAATGATATAACAAATCAAATACATGATCCAAATCCGTAATTCCAACTTTATAAACCTATAATGTAACAATCCTAATTCCAATTCTTCCAACCCAACTCTCAAAATTATAACTTTCTAAATATAAAATATCAAATATCAAACTCAAAAAAACAATGAAAAGATTTATAAACTTACAAGTTTGATTGATTGTTATCCATGGATTGATGGGATAGAGAGAAATTGGCCGAAATCCGAAGTTATAAAGAGTTGAAAAGTTTTTTTAACATTTTTATGAATGATCTCGCGAATGAGATGAAGTGATTTTTATAATGTGATTTCCGTCAGAAATGATAAAAATTAAATACAAACAGTTTCGAGAAAATTCTCGAAAAGGTACGCGGGTTAATTTTCGATATTCCATCGGAGATGTATCAGAAATTTTCGATGGATACGTTGAAATTTTGGTTTCTGCGGTACTCGAAAAGATCACTTTGCAGTCTATTTTCGAGAATCTATCGGAAATTTCCGACGGATTTTTGATGGAAATATATATATTTGCATATCTTTTTATTGGTCAAATAAACCTTAAATGGTGATGCGTGTAACTCCGAATCCATCAGGAATCCGTCGGAAATTTCTGACAGATTTCCTACAGGTTAAAGGTTTTGTGATTGTTTTTAAACATTTTGAGTTTAATCATGTTTGGATATAAGTTATATATACATTTTGATCATAAAAATGTGTTTAAAACATCATATTACATCATAATTATATCATTTTTAATGGTTTGTTGTATATGTTAGAATAAATATAAGTTTTATATAAGAAAGTATTTGCTTAACCATATGAAAATTTGAAAGTATTTGCTTAACCATATGAAAATTTAAAAGTATTTGCTTAACCATATTGTTATTAAGTGTTGTTTTAGTGTTAAATTAACAAATGTTTTGAAATGTTTTGAATAACAAACACAAAACCTCACGGAATTTATTTTAAATTAAAATAAAAAATCCATCGTAAATCCAACGGAAATTTCCAATGGATTTCCGACGGAATTTGTTTTTTTCTAAATTTAATATATAATTATTGTCAGTAAAATACTATTTATAATTTTGTATCATTTGCATATATAATACTTAAAATAAATAACTAAATTATTATATTATTTATATTTAGAAATTGAAAATAAGAAATATGATATATCAAAACTTTTATTAGAATAATATTAAAAAAACATCAATGTCATTTTTCAATTTCATCTTCCGAAGATGATGCTTGTGAAGGAACTTCGTCTTCGTCATCATCAAATTCTCCACGTGATTTCTCTGACTATGAATGGACTATATTATCCCCGTGGTTAGTAAAATCAACAATAAGTTTGATGTCGCACGAGTGTTCTACATGATCCATTTGAATACTTCTAGTTGGTTGCAAAACATCATGTTCCGGAACTCCAAAAATTCTTCCTCTTGGGTTAATTGCATTAACGGTTATCCACGGGTCTCGACGATTAGTAACTCATGGATAACGAATATAGCATACCTACAATTATATATTTTATATATATATTCACATATTATTTAACAAATCATATAATAAATCATATCTTAAAGTAAACAATTAAATTACCTGATCTGCTTGTGAGCGTAGAATGAATGGATCATATTTAAGAAGTCTTCGTCTTGAATGTACCAATGTCACGCCAAATTGGTCAATTTTTACTCCACGGCCAATAAATGGATCATATCAATCACACACAAACACGATATACCTCAAATTTACAATTCCAGGATATCGAACTTCCAAAATTTCATTCAAGATGCCATAGTAAATAATATCACCAGATTGAACCGATACACCATAATCTGAAGTTGGTCTGCTTTGTCTTTCATCATAAATCCTAAATCCATATCCTCTACTACAATACCGTGGGTATAAAGTAGTAATGTAGTTTGGATCATTTATAATCTCCACTAACCATGTGGGAAATGTTTGACCACCTTGAATTCCCTCGGTAACCTATAAAATAATTAGTAATTAACTAATTACAAAATTGTGTATTTAATATATTAAGTAATTAAATTTTAATTCAAACACTTACGTAAAATCGCAACCAAGACGCAAATTCGGACTATGATCTTCTCAAGTTCCTCTTCTGTTTTATCCGGATAATAATTGCATATTAGCTTCATGTAGATCCTATAAAGAAATAATTTTATAATTAATAATTAATATACAATTTACTAAATTAATTATATAGATAAAACATTTGTGTACCTTTCATACTCTTGTATATCCTCACAATTTGTGAGGATATACAAATGAACATGTGTAAATTCATGTTCCGATAACTTACGTTTCTTTCCTTTGCCATTAACTCGACCAACATGCCGAAATAACTCAGGAACATACACGGGATAAATCGACTTTTCACCTCTATCATCATGGCATGTCGGATGTCTACTCTTTGTACGAATGTCGGCTAGAAAGTAATACTCAGAAAAATGTGAAATTTCTTCATCGAGACTTTGTGCCACTATAGATCCTTCAACTTTGCTTAAATTTTTTACTTTCTTTTTTTTAGATGAAACATGTAACGCTCAAAAGGATACATCCACTTATATTGAACAGGACCTCCTAAAGCTGCTTCTCGTGGAAGGTGTATTGGAAGATGTTCCATAACATCAAAAAAAGAAGGTGGAAAAAGCTTTTCTAGATTGCAAAGGATCACCGGTATATTGTACTCTAAGTTGCGGATACCATCTACTGTAAGTGTTCTAGTGCATAAATCTCTAAAGAAAGCATCAATTCCTACAAAACATAATCAATGATAATTAGTAAAAAAATTAATTTTTTAATAATGCTATAAATATTAAACTAATGATAGGTACCTGCAATGGTATGGTAAGCATCTTTGTGAAAAAGATATGCAAAGGCAAATGGAAGAAGCCTCTGCATGACAACATGACAATCATCACTCTTCATTTCGATAAACTTCCATTTTACTGAATCAATGCAATTACGCAGATTAGATGAGTATCTATCAGTGAATTTAACATCTTCGCGTATCCAATCAAAAAATTTATTTTTCTTATCCGAGGCTAACCGATAAGCTGGAAAATTGCATTTACCATTAGGTTGAACTTCAAGATAATCACGATCACAAATGTGGGCCAAGTCTAATCGAGACTTCATATTGTCTTTCATCTTCCTTTGAATGTTTAAAACAGTGTTCATTATATTGTCAAAGAAGTTCTTCTCAACATGCATAACATCCAAATTATGCCTCAGTAAATGATCTTTCCAATAAGGTAAATCCAAAAAAATACTCTTTTTATGCCAATTATGATATATACCAACACCATCAACGGGATCATGACCATTACCCCCACAATTAGGGGTTTTCTCTGCAGAAAAATCTCTTAATTGCTCTAATATAGATTTTCTATCAATTTCTGGAGGTGGACAATCAAATACTTGCTTATTTTTTGTAAACAATCCCCTTGATCTACGATAAATATGCTCACTTGGTAGAAACTTTCTATGACAATCAAACCAACAAGTCTTCCTTCCATGTTGCTATTGGAAAGCATGAGTGTTGTCTTGACAATACGGATACGATAACCTTTCATGAGTCGTCCATCCAGATAGCATACCGTATACGAGAAAATCACTTATGGTCCACATAAGAACTGCACACATCTTAAAGTTTTGTTTCATTGAAACATCAAACGCTTTAATTCCATGCTCCCATAGCCTTTATAACTCATAAATTAATGGTTGAAGGAATACATCAAGTGACCTTTTGGGATGCTCTGGACCTGGCACAAGAATAGAGAGGAACAAAAACTCTCTACGCATACACAAAGATGGAGGTAAATTGTACAGGTGTTACAATTACGGGCCACAAAGAATATTATCTTCCATGCCTTCCAAATGGGTTGAAACCGTCTATACATAACCCCAAATATACATTTCGTCGCTCATATGCAAAATCTGGATACATTGTCTGAAAATATTTCCACGCTTCTGCATCTGATGGATGTGTGATATCACCATCTTGACGATGCTCCCCATGCCATCTCATCGCCTCAGCGGTATGCTGAGATTGATATAACCTCTTTAACCTATCCGTCAACGATAAATACCACATCCGTTTAAATGGAATTCTCGCTCTCCCATTAGTATCCTGAAATCGCAGTTTACGACAAAATCGACATCTTTTGCGGTTTTCATCTTCTCTCCAATAAATCATACAATTATCAATACAGACATTTATCATCTTATACGATAAACCAAGACCAGCTACAAGTTTCTGAATCTCGTAGTATGATGTCGGTGAAAGATTATCCTCAGGAAAAATATCTTTCATAAAATCCGCTATCGCATCTGCACATTCCTCCGCCAGATTGTAATCCGTCTTAATAGTCATTATTCTACTAGCGGACGATAAAGGTGAATGAACCTCTCCACAACCGCTATAAAGTGGTTGCTTTGCTGCATCTAACATATCAAAAAAAAAATCTGCCTCAACATTTTGTGCTTCAATCCTATCTCCATGATCATCACCACCCGATTGGAAGTTTTCTCTAAACGCATCATTCACCATATTAATCGTATCTACACCTATATCTATTTCCGTTCTATCTCCTAAACTATCTCTACCATATGGTTCGTTAGTACTACCATGATCATGATTAGATTCTCCATGTAGATACCAAATCTTATATCCCGGCATAAATCCATTATTATATAAGTGATGCCACACTAACTCAATCCTGACATTATGTGAATTCCAACAAATACAACAAGAACATTTCATCTTACCATTTTGTTTTTCTCCTCGTTGATTGGCGGCCAATTCCATAAACTTGCATATACCTTGTGCATACTCATCTTTCAATAAATTTGACTCCGGATCCATCGATGGTTCGTCCATCCAAGAACAAAAATAATTGTTAGATGACAATCTTCTATGTGTAGTTTATTGAGTTGTAATGTGATGAATGAAGGAAAATAGATACAAATATATAGAATCGACATCCGTTGGAAATCCATCATAAATCCGTCGGAAATCCATCATAAATCCATCGGAAATCACGAAAGAAAAACGGCTATAAAATGGCTATATTAATATTCAAATTTTCCGATGGATTTCCGACGGACAGATGAAATTCCGTCAGAAATCCGTTGGTTTTGACGAGCAATTTTACGAAGAACAACGGCTATGTTAACGTCTATAATTTTTTTCAAAAAAAAAAACTCGCCTAAACCGACGGAATTTCATCTGTCTGTCGGAAATCTGTTGGAAATTGTGTGGTCTGTCGAAATTTCATCGGAAATTGTCGAAAAATTCTGACAGAATTCCGATGGTGAAAAATCATCGTAAATCTGTTGAAAAACAGTCAGAATTTTCCAACGGATTGTTTGTCCGTCGGAAATGCCATCAGTTTTGCGGTAATTTTCTTGTAGTGAATTATGCTGATCAAGGTTCATCAATGGGTGCACTTGTCATTGATCAGTTTCCTTTAACTCTTCTAAATGGCTCATCCTTGCAATCACATTTGTATTTTGGGTTAGCTAATGAACATAACTCAATATATAAATACTGAAATAATGAAAAATGTTAAGTTCTTGAAATCAATCTTGTGTTTTTTTTTTCAATGTGTGGTTATGATCAGACTAACCCTAATGCATATCCCCGCCCGCGACTCCTGGAGTCTTCGGACTTGGTAGAGGGAAAATAAGCGTTGTGACACAACTTGCATCCACGGGGTTTAACCAGAAATGTTGTTGGACATTGTTTGAGTTACAAGGATGGAGGCCTTTTGTTCTTTGGAGACAATCTCATTCCTTCTACTGGTGTAGCATGGACACCAATAACATCAACCGAGTAAATACATACTTGCTTCTTTTTCATATTCACCTTGGTCGATCCCATTTTCAAGAGTTTATATTGTTATCTAATAGTACTGAGCAGTGCCGGTCCAATGATTTTTGATGTCCTAAGCAAAAAAAATCATGCACTTTTATTTTATTCAATATTATAAAAATAATAAATATAAAGAAACTACGAATTTTAATATTAAAATTATTATAATTTATGTGATCATTATAACAATTATTTACATAACTACTGAAAATTTTAAATCTCTAATTTAATTTATTGACAAGTATCCGAATGATGTTACAATTTACAAAATTATAATATAAAATTCTTAATAATCGTTTGAAACAAAATTTATCATTATAATTAAATTTAATATATATAACCTGATAAATAATATCTTCAAATTTTGAAATAAGAGAAAGAAATTGACTTAGAATTAAAAATATAATTAGCTTTTTCTATAATTTAACTTTAAAATTCATTAATAACACTTAATTATATATTTGATCAATTAAGGCCCACAATTATAAATAAAAGTCTAATAAAAACTTTATAAGTTTTAAAATTTACTAAAAAATGTCCAAAATCTATTAAAAAGATGTCCAAAAACTACTAAAGTATGTCCAAAAACTACTAAAAAACCTAAAATAATTTGATGCCCTAGGCCATAGCCTAAGTAGCTTGGGCTTTGGGTCGGCTTGGTACTACTGAGCCATCTATTTGTTTTCAGTAACCGCTACACGACTGGACCAGCCTAGCGTCTTTTCAATGGAAAGCCAACGGGTTTAAAAGGAATTGAATTCATCTTTGATACAGGAAGCTCCTATACTTATTTCAACAGCAATACATATCTAACAACAGTCAAGCTGGTAAATTGAACAACACACAAAAAAAATCTTAAGATACAATACTTGTATGTCATCTAATATATCAATGTATTTTGCGTGTTTTCAGATCGAAAATGATCTGAAAAGTACACCTTTGAGGGTTGCGAAAGACGACAAGACTTTACCAATCTGCTGGAAAGGAACTAAGCCTTTCAAATCTGTTCTTGATGTCAAGAACTTGTTCAAAACCATAACAATTAACTTTACTAATGGCAAAAGAAACACTCAGCTTCAGATTCCACCCGAATCTTATCTCATTATCTCTGTAAGAAAATGATCAAGAGAACTCAAAAACTCATTTCTTCACACTCAAACTAGTCAATAATGGAGTTTTATTCATTATTTTCAGAAAACTGGTAAAGCCTGCTTAGGGATACTAAATGGAAGTGAAGTAGGATTACAAAACTTAAACGTCATTGGAGGTAAGGAAAAAAAAATAACATTAACATTTAATAATAATGTTTCTGACTAAAACGTTCAGATTGCGATAAGCTTCCCAAAACTTAACAACATCAACACAATATATCAACTCTTATTTAAAAATTTACATATATACAACAATTTAGTATAATTAATAACATTATTTTACAGTAATTACAACAGCTTTATTGAATATAACAATGTTTAGTTAGACCAGACAATTTCGATTTCTAAACTTCTATTAGAATCATCATCTTTATTGCTTTCATCACTTAGTTTGAAACTTCCATTATAACTCCCTTCTGTTAACACTTTGTCAATTGGTATCCTCACTTTACCAAGATTTTTCTGCAAAAAATTATTAAAATTCATAAATAATTTATGTAAAAGATTAAAATAAAATAAAAAGATAAATTTACGTACGTTACGGAAAATGTTATTTGATTTGCAAACGATTTCAAGAAACTGTCCTCTTGGAGGAACATCAAAGTCCCATGTAAATGATTCCTTCCAAACCGGTGAGCTACTTCGTTTCACCACCTAAACCAAAACCGGTTATTAAATCAAAATTAAATCACAATCGAATCTAACTTAACCGAGTTAAACCAACCTTGGTTTTCTTGGTTGGGCAATTATCAATGATTAATCTACAAAACGCGTTGGAGCGTTTCAGATTATCGCCGCGTTTGATCGCCACTGTGAGACTTCCCGGCAAACAATTCAACAGACTGTTTCCTCTCTCATGGAAGCTCGACGGAGCCGGAGGTTTCGATTTCATCATCAATTGAAGCACCGGAATCGCCTCCGCCGCTAAAACAGACTGTGATCTCGCCGTCTCCGTCGGCATTGTTATCCATGACTGTCGCAATGTGTAAAGCGTATCCATCGCCGAATCTCTTGCTTCTTTCTCGCCGGATTTTAAAGCTCCGATTAACTGAGGAATACATGCGGTGGCAGCTTCTGATGCTCGGAGCTTTGGGAATGTTGTGAGAATCGCGTTTAGCGTTCTGACTATTTCCACGTTTATCATCGCCGTCGTCCAAAACTCTCTCTCCATCGCAGCTACATCGAAATCGGTTAGTTTCTGATTCTCTAATAGGAAAATTATTCAATTCGGAATTTGAAACTTACTTGTTAAGGATCTGATGATTTCACCGGAGACATATTCTTGAAGTGTATGATTAGAGAAGAGAGATTTGATCATTAGAGCTGCTTGTGTAGAAACTTGTGGATTACAAGATCTAAGCATCTCTTGAACCAAAAATACTCCACCAGCTTCAGCCATAGCTTTACGGCTTGTTCTACTGTACATTGCAAAGTTTCCTAATGCACACATTACCACCATTTGCATCTCATCCCTCGGTTCTTCCTCGAGTAAGCTGACTAGTGCGCGACACGCTAGTGCTGAATCCGTGGATTTAGCGAGTCCTTCGTGTTGAGAGATGTCTCCTAGAGCCATGGCTATGAGAAGCTTTGCTGATTCTGATCTTGTGTTTGGGTCTAGTATGTATTCTGATAAGGGAGTGATTACAAACTTGCATATCTTTGTGTCTCTAACCTTTGGATTGCGTAGGATTAGTTCGAGTAATCTTCCTGAGAGTTCTTCGCAGTGGTGTGATCTTAGTAGATCTAGTAATGCATCGAGTGCACCGGATTCAACCATTTCTAGAACACTTGACGAGTCATGTTTCTCACGGATGATTAATGCGTTGATGGCTAAGATCACTGTAGTTTCAGATGTTGAGAACAGCATTTTTGATAGAACTGGTACAGTTACTATGAAGTAATAGTGTTCTGGGTTGAATCTGAGAATGTTGCAGAGAATGAAAGATGCTGATTCCCATAGAAATACAGGAAGCTGAGGATCTTCGTCGATAATAACCTTTGAAAGCTCTAGTATTCCTCCGGCATCTGCTACCTCCTTCGTCCATGTAACTGACGACTTCTCTAAAGCCATCAACGCGATCTCTTGTAAGTTTCTTACTCTGATTCCAGCAAGTTTCACAAGAGGAGCAATGAGATCCTTGGTTGTCATTTCTTCTTGGAATCGTTGCATTTCGAGTAGAGAGGTTATTAGTTCTGCGGTTGCATTTTGGATTGATGTATATTCGGATTCAAGCAATGTTATCAAAGGCATAAGGATTGCTGAAGATGCAATTTTTAATGATTCAAGAACCATTGGCTTCTCCAAAATGTTTGATATTGCTTGTAAACCACTGAGCTGGCCTTGGAAATCTAAGTCTTGTCGTAGCAAAATAAAGAGAAGCGGTTGCACCATTTTTATTGCCTCGTGGCTTCTAGCTACAACACCAACGTTTGTCAAAACTCTGTAAAGCTCTGCGATTACTGAACACAAAGAACTTGGGGGAAATCTAGAGAGTTGATTGAGGCATTGCTCGATTATCCCCATTTTAATCATGTCCATTTTACGTGGAGTCTTGTCTTTAGCCATTTTCACAAGACAAGAAATTGTAGCCTCACTGATCAGATAGTTTTCAGAAGCCACAAAGCTGAAGAACAGATTCACACAATCATTTTCTTCTGCGACCTCTGAGAATCTCTTGCTATCCAAGAGTCTGTCAAGTGCAAGCAGCCCTGCTTCAATCGCATTACTTGTCCCTGACCGGATAAGTGATATAAGAGGTACCATGCAATCTGCGGCAGATGAGCTTGTTTTCAAACCTTCGTTGGTAAATAGAAAGCAACATACCCTTGCAGCATTTATCTTTATTCCAAGCGAGAAACTATCTGAAGATAAAATTCTGTAGATGTTCTCCAATGGGTTTCCTTCAAGACTATTAAAAATATCTGGCCTCGGACATGTTCCCATAGTTAGCTTCTGCAAAGCTGTTAGAGCAGCCTCTCTCTCGCTCTCTAATGTAGTATTCAACATATCAATAAGAGGAGAAAGTGCTTTCCATGCTATTTCAGAATCTCTGATGTGCTCAGAACTATAAAGTTCACGGAGAGCTCTTGCAGCGCTGTATCGAGTACTTCTGCTACCGAGATGAAGAATTCCTATGAGCTGCTTCATGGAACTTATAGCTGTTTTATGATGTGTGATTTCTGGGCTTCGGAAGAGTAATCCTAACAGTTCGGAAATGATTAGCTCAGTTGAATCTTGAGGACATAAAGAAAGGGACTTTGCTAATATATCCAGAGCTCCTGCTTCAGCAATAAGAAATTTACTTGAATCTCCACATTCTGCAATACGACTTAGAAGCCGCACAACCACTGGAAAGACTCCAGGTTTATCTGCATTTAGCTTCAAGAGATTCACCAGCAATGGAATACATTTTTCGGTAAATGAACATCGCCTTACTCTTTCATCTTCGAAGATTGTTTCTAAAGTTGCCTCAAAAGGATTTTGTAACAGAGATAGTTCTTCTGCTAAGGAAACAAGACTCCATGTGTCTGATTCTGTATATCCAACCAAATTTATCATAGTTTCTATGATATCTGAATTCATGATTTCTGTAATGATTTTATCACTTTTATGACGAACTAATGCCGCCAACACTTGTGCAGTAAAATATCCATCAATCATCTGATCAGATTGCATGAGAGGAGCTAGAGTTGCCAAAAGATGATCTGTTGCAGGAAATGAGACAACGTTTGGTTCCTGAGACAAAACAGCAAGGAATGACATAACAATCCATTTTTCTTCAGAATCTGAGAAATTCTCCTGCAAAAATTAAAGATCATAACTCAGTAACATAAACACTTGCAGGATTTGGAAAAAGGAAGAAACTTAGTAAGTATACTTATCTACCTGCGTGTTTAAATTATATTTTTGAAGCTTTTCTGCAACAATTTCAAGTCCATTGGCTTCTATGGCAGCAAGTCTGTTCTGGGGATGAGAAGAGCAAAAAATGGAGAGTAACCACATGGAGACTGTGCTTCCCAAGACTGTAACTGGATCAATCGTTTTGGAATCATCCATCTTTAAGCAAAATTTGCTTGTGATGAAAGATCTTGGTCTTTGAATTTCAGCTCTATATGAACAACATTGAGAGTTCTGCTTTGCCATATCAATAAGGGTGCTTACTAAACTTTTCGAATACCCTGATTCTAAAATTGCTTCAGCCCATAATTTCTTGTCGTTCTTTGCTACGCACACAAGCAACATAGCCCCTCCGACTTTTATTTCAGGACTGGATGAACTGATTATCCTATTAGCCAATGAAGAAATTGATTTTGATTTTGTGATCAAAAGTTGGCCTAACAAGACGGACTGTGTCTTGCAGAAGCGAGACAAGATCTCTATTGCTTTATCTTGTGCCAACGGATGACCTTCAGCCACACAGCGAACAAGAGAGTCTAAATTCGAAGGAACTTCAGTGAATGCAGAAAAGAGATTATGGGACAAGTGAGCTCCATATTTAGCTTTGGCCAGCAAAGAGAGTACTTCTAAGACGTCGTTAAAAGCGCTATTGTTCAGGTCAGTTGCATTTAAGAGGTCAATGAGTTCAGAAACAGCAAATCGACACTGATCGTTTCCTTTGAACACATCACTGACCTGGAAATGCTTCAGTAACTGATGAAGAGCATGTGAAGCATTTCTCTTACCTTGCAGTGTTCCCTCTCTTAGTACTCTGGTCAGAGCAGAAATAACATCATCATTTAATGCTTCGGCGGCAACATTTGGGTCTGAAAGAAGGTTTGCAAGAGTAGACATGGGATTCTCTGTTGACTCGATTGGGTTTGTTTTTGCTGACTTTATCAATGGTTTGATCACTTCGATTTCTGGACCAGCTAACTTCTTTGGCCCAGTCTTTTTCTTTGTTGGATTGGATAGAGAGCCTAGGGCGTGCGCTAACTGCGTTGCAACAGTGTGTGTGTTTCCGCTTAAAAGCTTTGTGCATGGATTGTCATCCTCATCAAATCCAAGACCGCCACAAAGATCTTTTCTTGAATTGAATAAATCAGCCAAGACAGAAGCTGCGTTCTCTTTCATCTTCTCGTTTGATGAGGCAAGTCTCTGAACAAGAGACCTTAATCCATTATTCGCTGCTGAGCCCTTGGTAACAAATTCTTCCAACGAAGCAGATGCAAGAACATGACCTAGAACTCTTATCAGATGAGCCTTTGATTTAGGAGCATCTCCAAGAAACAAAGCCTGTACTTGCTCGATAACACTTGGATCAGCTGTTTTAATCAGTTGTAAAAGCGTATTTGCTGCACTCTCTTGGGATTTTGGTCCACCGTTCTTTAAAAGCCCCAAAAGTGCAGGAATAGCTCCTGCTTTCTCAACGCAGAGCCGGATTTCCTCGCTGTGACAACATAAGTTCCAAATGACACGGACTGCATCCTCCTTTGCTTTGTGAGACACACCATTCTCTAGTATCTGCAATAACGGAGGAATCCCTCCTGCAGAAGTAACAGCCCATCTGCTTTCTTCGACCTTGTCAGTCAAGATCGCCAAGAACTCAACAGACAATTCTTGACGCAGGTCGCTGGACAACCCAAGAAACGGTATGAGGATTTGTATCCCTTCTCTCTTCCCAATAGCATCCCAAACATTCTCATGTTTACATAGATTTGACAAACTAGTTATCATCCACTCTCGTGGACCAGCTGTGGCCAAGATTGTTAACCCGACCAAAAGCCTCTTAGCGTCCACATTTTGGAGTGATTTTGATACATCAGCATTCCCATATAGACTTGCCATAGCCTCTAAGACACGTTCTTGGATCAATTGAGTATCCCGCGGCTTCAGTAGTTTCACTAGTATTCCTTCTGTTAGTGTTGGATCAAACGTTTCTCTAGTGTTAGTGTCACAAGTTAGCTGAAACTTCCTCAGAGCATATGCAAGAGTTCCAAGAATATCAGCGATGGGCTCATTGAGGCGTGGAGACAACGATAGCCCTCCAAGGTACACTATTAAAGCTGACATTCCTCCACGTATGTTTGCTAAAGCTTGTGTCCCGTAACTTTGTAACGTGCGCTCGTTTTCTTCATCCACTGACTCTTTAGACGAAGCAACTACTGCACCAATCAGAAGGTGGATCGCATCTAAATCTCTAGCCACGTTCCTAGCTTCTTCTGACTTTGATGTGATGGCTTCTATAGCATTAACTACACTTGCACGCACGAAAACATTGTTTTCCTCACCTAGAAGCGGAACCAGAACTTGCACGGCACCAGACTCTACTATCTTTGAGATGCTAGTGGTGAAAATCCTAATCAAACGAGCTAAGAGCGAAGCTGCGTTTGATTGAGATGCCGGGTTACTAGACTGCAGAAGCCTTAAAATGATATCAACTCCGCCATCTTCAAGTGTTAATGCCCAAAACCCGTCTTTATCACCACAAAGATTTCTCATTGCTCCAACTAAGTATCCTTCAACTGTGTTGTCCTGCTTTTTCTTCATCTTTAACTGATCCCACAAACTCGGCACCACGCCTTCCGTGACAAATATTTTAGTACCTACATTATCATCATCCATTCCACACAAGGACACTTCATACATGGCCTCGGCCGCAGCCCTTCTTCCATCCACAGAGTCAGATTTCAAAAGCGACAGTAGTGGTGGGATACATCCACCTATCAATACCTTAGAACGAATGTTTTTGTCTTTGCATAGAACAGTCAGGATTGAAGCAGAGTTGAGTTTAGCCAAGACTGTTCCGTTCCTTAGAAGTGATATAAAGGCAGGCATGGCGTTTACGCTCCGTCCGATGATCTTTCTACACTCTTTTTTACCTTTAACTAAACCAAGAAGCCGAGCAGTGCTTAGTTCTTTCTCTTGCGCTGATGATTTCTTGGCATGAAGCTGCTCGATAAGACGTGTAATCGTCATTGCTGCTTTCCCCGGATCATCCATCTCCGATGTCATTGTTTTATTGTTGTCCCTACACCACAAAAATTAGCCTTTAACTAGTGAGAAAGAGAGACTAATATAGAGAAACCAATCAATACCTCAGCCGAGGAGAAGACACAGAAAGAGTCTCTGGCTGATTCGCTGAGGAGGGAGGCTTTGACATCTTATGTTTTCTGTATACAACAAGAAAACTTCACGAGATAAGATACTGAAGAAATCATGAATCTGTCTTCTTGCTTTAAAATTTACTGTTTCTCGTTAATCTTCTGAACTTAGTTTGTCACGCCATAGAAAACATAACATTTACGTAAATAGAATCTACGATAAATCAAAAACTAGATTCAGAAATTTGTATTGTACCATAATTATCAAATCAACAATACTAATGATCTACTGAAAATGTATATTTTGATAAGATGCAATTCAAACCTGTAAGTTAAAACGTAATTATATAAAGTCATGTGGGATTGCAGAAGAAAACTTGTTTTGTTTGTTTGTTTGTGCATCAAATTGACGATTTAAAACTGGAATACTGTAAAACAATTTTTTATTCATTCTAAGAACACATTTGAACGTAAGAATTCCAAGATTTAACTCTTTTCTTAAGAAAAAAAAATTATAAAGAAAATAAATGCACAATTATTACCCTTTTATTCAAAACGTTCCACAGCTCCCTCCTCCTAGGCGCAGCAAACGCCGCTCCTATTATTCAAATGTTGCAATGAGTATATGATGATTGGTTTGGATTCTGGTATCTAATTGAATAAAAAACAAATGAAGAACAATGATTTTTCAATTAAGTCAACATTGTCATGATTTGTGGAGACAAAGATGTCATCAAGTCATCATCGCAATTTCTCAGTAGGCAACAAATATTTAGCGAGTTTTCACAATAAGAACAAAATATTTTTGGTAAGGATCCCACACCTCTGTTTTGTGTCGTGCTCAGACAAGAATCGCCGAACAGGTTGTCAGATAACAAACAAACAAAAGAAAATGAAGAAAAAAAAACAAACTCTTTTCAGAGGGGTTGACAGAGAGGAGGACGAAGAAATCATAAAACTCAAAACCATAACTATTTACGTAACTTCCTGATTTGTCTCGTCCTATTTTTTTCTGTTTCTCTGAAAATATTTATCGCAAAACCTAATTTAGTAAGGTTTAACACGACTAGATGGAGTACGTGATACTTACGGATTGGTTTGATAGCATACATGTGTATAGAGATAAATAGGATGTCAAAACGGGTTAACCTGTTCCGTTTCGCCCGTCTTATTGCGGGTTGAGTTAATTTACGGGTTTTAGCGGGCTGACCCGCTATAACCCATAAGTTCTAAACTAATAACTCTAATCCGCCCCGCACTATAACAGCGAGTTAAGCGGATTGGTCTGCATAATTTAAAATCAAATTAATAACTAAAAAATTAAAGCTTTACAATATAAATTTATCAATAATAAAATAAATGCATCTTATATCTGTTATAAATCAAAATGAAAATAGTAATAAAAGTCATAAAATACATAATTAAATCAATGAATTTTCAAACATTCAAATATTAAATTGATTTAAGCATTGACAAGGTTTCCAACTTGTTAAGACAAAAGAAAACAAAATATATTTTTTTTTCAAAATTTCTAAAATAAAACTAATATGAAAAAGGTTTTCCTACTATTTTTTTGTCTTCAGCGTGTAACTCCATTAGTCCGCGGATCAACTCGCAACCCATGCGGGTTTGTCCATCAAAAACCATAAATCATGACGGGTCAACCCGTAATGCCCGCCTTTTTTTGGGCAATCAAAACATGAACCTTAACCTGCCCCATAGCGGTGCGGGTTTAGGGTAACCCACAGATTTTTAACCCTAATTGATATCCCTAGAGAAAAGTATACTGCATGTTATTAAACCGGGGATTACTAACCGAATTGGTTTTTTTGAGCCTAACCGAACTGAGATTCTAGTGATTTGGTACACCGATCGCACAACTGAGATTTTCAAAGTAACCGATCGCAAAACATTTGAGCAAAAAAAACTTAACAATTTTTTTTTTGTATTAAAACGATATATAAAATTGTAACAGCATGATATCAAGTATCAAGTCTATAAAATCGGTTTACTTGTATAGTAATTATCGTTGGTTTACTTGTATAGTGGTTATGATTGGATAAGTAGATTGTTCAATTGTGTATAAAAAATCTCAATTGTATTCTCGCATAGTAAAGCCTTCACAAAGAAAAAGTAACTGCTTTCTCTCCCAGCACAATTGTTCTTTGATTTTTTTTCTATAATTTTATCGGCCGGGTCAACTATTTTTCATTCTTAATTTCCTTTTACCTAAATTAAATATCATAATATGGTGTTTGGTTGGTGATGATTTTGATTTTACGGCCGTTTCTACACCGATCTATTCTGATATTCATTATGATGATAGAGGTTCTGATTTTGATCTATTTTGATCTATCAAGTATCAATTGTTTTGTCTCTCAATTAAAGATGATTGTTCTGGTGGTTATGATCACTAGCGTTTTCTACTGCCAACATTTTTTATGGTAAATTTATATTGGCATCGGTTTCTTGTTTTAAACCCAGAAAACCTCCATAAAATTATCTAAATATTGGGAGAGTCTCAATAGTGTCATCGAATGAAGTTTTCAACAAACACAAAGATATACGAAGTCAAGAAGGAGAAATAGGAAGTATACATTATTATCAAAGACGTGAATACAGACTAATTGATATCGTGTTGATAATCCAAAATATATACCGGATGCAATGGTCTTGAGTTGTAAGATTTGGAAAGCAAAATCAGCAATGCCAATATGGCATACATATTATATCAAAGTGAAATGAATTGAGAAGAAGAAAAAAAACATCATACAATGTATGTTAGCGTATAAAACTTATAATGCATAGTTTAGTTTTATTTTCTCTAATATTTCATCTTTAGTGTATGTCGTATATATCTTCTTATGTAACAATTTGGATTTTGATGTTTTGTAATCGTCTTTGTAATTTATATTCTAATGGAATTTGGATGAAAAAACTCAATTGTATCTTCTTCCCCATTTCGAATAAATTTAATAAAAGAAACTCTTTCTCTAATGTTCATGGCATCTATTTTTCTCGTATGGTTACAGAGCTCAACACAACCAGGTGAAATTTTCATATAAATCTCTTCATCCAAGTCACCATTCAAAAATCACTTCAACTTAGGTGCAAGAACTAAGAATAACTTCACAGTTCCTAACATAGCAACAAGTGAGAATGTATCCAAAAAATCTACCCTCTTGTTGAGTAAAACCCTCTTGTAATAGTTTACTTGTCGATTCAATCACTTGGCATAAAACCCTCTGTAAGCCGACTTGCAGAGCTCTTCGACGGTCACGATGAAGACCCGGCCATACTATGCAGATTTGTCTCCCTTTTTCTCTGATAAAAATGAATAATTTTTTTATAAGTAAGGGGTAGATTCTGGGCCGTGGGAGGTCCGAATTAATTCTTTGGAGGAGGTGAAGCCATACATAGGTATTCTCTCCGATTATTCAAATGGACCGAAAATGAAGGCTCGTATTCATGAGGCCAAACCAATTGACTAATAATTATGCGCTTGAGGAAATCAATCACTGGCTTATACCAACTGACCGACTTCTCGACAAATAAAAAATACTAGATCAAGAAAACTTGGTTATTAACTGCATTACCAGTGACTTTCCGACTTCCTCTTTAAAAGTACACTTCTCTAAATTTTGTATCTGATATATATTTTCCAAAATATTGCATGCAACAGTTGCACAATAGGGCTACTATGATACGCATAATGTACAGTAAAGTATATACCAATTTGCTTACCGGAAGACTAATTTTTGGGAATTCTGTTGCATGCAATATTTTACAATATGATTTTTTTAGAAATTTTACAATTATTATGTATTCAAAATTAAGGTGTATATGTTTCTATTTCATAAGAGGGCCTATCTTCTACGTTTTACACCAACAATTTCATTGTCGTCATTCTCATCGTCTCTCGCACCAGGAGGTAACTTCTTTGCCACTACGTTTATTTCGGTATGACTAGTTTAGTGTCAAGTGCTTTGGTTCTTGTTTTCTATATGATTTATGTTTCACTCAAAATTAGTGAAGGAAATGTGTATAATAAACAAATCAATAACATATTATTGTTATTCAGTGACTCTTTGAGTTACTTTCATTTTAACTGAATAACACAAAACGTTTGTTGGCTTTATAAATTTATGAATCCAATAGTCTTAAATTTTATAAAGACTTTAAATTACTTTTATAAATATATAAACTAATAACATCAAAATTTTGTAGTCTTTCAAAATCTTAATACAATAACAATAGAAGTTTCATGACATTTTATAGTATTTGTATTCGATGACCCATGACCTGAAAGTTATTAAGTAAATGAATTTTGATGCAAAATACATGTGAGAGGGACTTACAGTTACTCTGTATGCCCTTTATATGTTTTAAGTTATGTAAATAACATGTTCTTTTCTTCCCACTTTTCACGCTACTGTAGATAACATTGTATATATGCCTACTGTATCATTTTCCAAAAATGTAGTCCTACCTCTCATATCATATGTAGTTTTTTGTACATACCATGCTATTTTCTTGGGTTACTTACCATTAACTTTAACAAAATTTGTTTTTTTTTCAAAATAACATCATCCCACTCTCTGTGCTACTGTAGTTGACTCTTCCTACTACCCAAAAACTCGTAGGATAAATTTTGGGATACATGTGTAAACAACTTTCTGTGTGGTGTAGTTTGTTTTTACCTAATATTGTGTATGTTTTGCAAGTACCATGTAGTTGAATCTAGCCACACAGTACTTTCCAACATTTTCTACCACAACCTACACTCAATTAGATTGATCTAGCATTGAAAATGATTTATTACATTCACCAACTTTTTACTTACCACTCAGTAATACATGTAAGTAGATAGCAAATTTAAGCTCGTGTGTAAATTCCCTGCGTAATGTATAAATTCGATATGGTGTGTACGCAAATTATTTTTGGTTCAAGTAACGTTCATTTCTTTGATAATACGGAAATATAATGTTAATACAAACTATTTTTTGCTGCCATGTTTATACAAATATTTTAAAATTCCAGGTGGATATCTGACATTGGGAGCCTACTTTGTCTGATTTTCTCACCTCCCCTACATTCCTGACCATGGCGGAAAGGGTTGTTTTGTCAATTACTACAGTCCAAAAGGTTATATACAAATTTTTATGCTCGGCCGCAGAAAAATTATTTGATTGATGTCCAAATCAAACAAAAGAAGAGTAAAATTCAGATTAATAAAAGAAAGAAGAGATAGATGTCAAAGTTGCAAACTTCACAACTGATATCTATTTTTTATGGACAAAACTACAAGCTATGGGCAGCAAGGATGAGGACAATATTGATGAACAAAGAGCTGTCGGGGATAGTCAAAGAAGGACTTCCATATTCACTCACAAAACCTTTTGAACCCCTTGAAATGGATCAAGCCAAAGAAGCTGTAAAATGAAATATTCTCAAAGCCAAACCTGTTGCACTTCAGATTATTCAGCATGTTGTAGCGGATATCATATTTGACAAAGCCTCTCTGCAACATCCAAAGAAGCTTGGGAGCTGCTGGTAAACTCCTATCAAGGTAATGGAAAGGTCAAATGGTTATACTATAGTCTTTGAGAAGAGATTATGAAAATCTGAAAATGAAGGAAGGAGAAAAAGTGAAAACTTTGATAGAATTCAAAGTATAGCCAACCAGATGAGAGTTCTAGGAGAATGAAGAACTAACTTCGTAATGGTAGTAAAATTGCTAGCATAAATGCCAAAAAGCTATGCACCTTTGTCCTCACTAATAAAAGAAACAAAATATCTACAAACAGTCACTTACGATGATCTAGTGGGATCTCTAGAGGCTTATGAAAATAATTTATTCCATAATGATGAAGAAGATGTTGAGGGAGCATTTGAAGCACGTTTCAAAAGCCTTTTTTGTTCAACTATTCATTGATAAGATTCTCAAACTACAATGAAGGAGAATGTGGTACAAGCGAACAAAGTCATAAAACTAATGTAACCGCGGCAACAAAGGCGGAAAGTGCACCAAAAGACAAAAAAATAGAAAACAAATGACATAAAGCTTGAAATCCGAACATAATTCTCTGAAGCTTATTCGTTTGGCCACAAATATTGAGAAGACAAGTGAGATCCTGACAATCCAAAAATCAGACCAAGAAAGTGATACCATTTTCTTGATTTGCAAGCAGAGCTGATAGAATAGCTAAAGCTTAGGCAACAAAGGCTGAGGAGACATGAAGACTATGGGCATTCTTGGGAGTGAAACTTCAAGTCAGTACTTGGAAAAATTCAATCCATGTTGCCTGTTCTCGTCGAAGCATGCCAAGCTGCTTCAATCTGAACCATTTCATCACAAAGCTCCCTGAAACAATACCATTAAACACAAGTGGAATATTTGGGAGAATAAACAGCCCCATAAAGGAGTAAATGGGACTATGATAGTCCAAATGAACCAGATTCACTAGAAAAAAAGCAAATAAATGAAGTTCTCTGTCCAAACTTTCACAAAGGGATCGAAACCTCCATCAAAGCAAATGTGTCCAAGATAAAATCAGAGACGAATCTGCATATTGCAGTAAATGGTTGCACCAAGGCGATAAGGTTAGGTTATCACAAATGGACATAAATATAGAATACATAGTTGAGAAAATTCATCAAAGACATGATCTAACCCGAAAAGCAAAAAGACATACCACACACTCAACTACAATAGTCAGGACCATCTTTGCGGGGAGGAGAAAGAGGCTCACCGGCAACAAGATGTCTGATCCAGTGGTGCAAATTATATGGGGGAAGCCAAACACAAGTGTAAGTAGGTCTAGAGAGACAACAAAGAGAAGGCAATCAGGCAGGTCCGGCGGAAGAGCTCTGGCAATAACGATAAGAGCTAACATAGTAAAGTAGATAACCAGAGGCTGTAGAAGCTCAATACACAAAATTCTAGAAAATACGAAGAAGGGTGTTAGCGTCAATATAGGAGAAGATTCTTGAAGTGTAGATAGCCTAAAATCTCTTGTTTGTATATAAGTAGTTTCGATATCAAGTAGTTGTGTATATATGTAACTCAGAGGTTTCTTTAATGGGGATCACAAATTCCAGAGCTTGGCTGTTGTTTTACATGGTATCAGAGCCAATCGCTTAAATTTTTCTGAATTTAGAAACAAGAATGTCTGGGAAAGTGGTCATGAAGAAAAAAACAAGGGCAGGCGGTG
Source organism: Nasturtium officinale (assembly GCA_963854855.1). NCBI lineage: Eukaryota > Viridiplantae > Streptophyta > Magnoliopsida > Brassicales > Brassicaceae > Nasturtium > Nasturtium officinale. The sequence continues at coordinate 13,954,038 of OY978500.1, forward strand.
TATCAGCTGGCTGCGAACGAGAATCCAGGAGCAATTATTGCTCAGGTTCAGTTCAATGGTGATAACTTTGATGAATGGGCTCAGGCAGTAAGGACAGCACTGCGAGTCAAGAAAAAGTTTGGTTTTGTTGACGGAAGTGTAGCACAACCAAACCAAGATGCAACCGATTATGAAGATTGGATCTCTGCAAAGTCAATGGTAACTTTGTGGATTCTCAACACGGTGGATCCAAAAGTGAGGAAGACATTGGCAAACAAGGAAGATCCGGTAGAACTGTGGAAAGAAATCAAGGACCGGTTTTCTGAAGGCAACAGTCCAAAGATTCAAGAAATTAAGGCTGAACTTGCTTTTTTGTCGTCAAGGAAACTTGACAGTGATTGATTATTTTGGGATGTTGCAGGGACTGAGGGAGAATTTATCCAACTATGAAACCATGTTGGTCTGCAAGTGTAATAGATGCACATGTGATCTCAACAAGGAGAAGGAAGAAGATAAGATTCATCATTTTCTTCTTGGTTTAGACGATGCGGTGTTTGGCGGGGTGCGTACTTCTATTATAAGTACAGATACTTTACCCAACATGAATCAAGTGCATTCCATGGTGAAATCAGTGGAAAGGATCAACACAGTGATGCGTGGCAGAGAGCAAGCATCTCAGGTGGCTTTTGTTGCTCGCAGCAGCAACACTTTGAGTGGAACTAAAAATAAATCATGGCTGGTGTGCGCGACTTGTAAGAAAACTGGACACACCTCAGAGACCTGTTTCCAAGTTATTGGATATCCACCATGGTGGAGTGAAAGAGCACATCAAGAAGGACGCGGAGCAGGCAGAGGGTGTGGATTAGTGCGGGCTAATGCCACCGTTGTTCAAAATGGAACAGTTGTGAGTGCAGAAGCTGAACAGAATGGATACACTGGGCTTAGCAACGAACAATGGAGCACGTTGATCAAGTTGCTAGATGAGAAACAAGGGATAGAACATCGCTTAAATGGTAAGTTTTTTTCAACTGAATGGGTACTTGATACAGGAGCATCGAACCACATGATGGGGTTTAGTAAAATGATTCTTGATCAGAAGTACATGGCACCGTGTTCGGTTGATTACCGAGTGGAGAACACAGTTTGTCTAGAAAAAAGGAACAATGGTTTTTGATGCAGATTTTGAGCTTACGAATGTCATTTTTGTACATGACTTATGGTGCAATCTGATCTCAGTATCACAGCTCATTGCTAATTTAGATGTGGTTGTACAGATGCTAACAAAGGTTGTGTACTTCAGGACCGTACAACGAGGAGTCTGACTGGAGCGGGAGAGCTTAGAGAAGGGTTGTACTTCTTTCGTCGCTTGACTAGTTTTTAAGCATTTCATTTGAATAAAGACGGAGCTGATGATGTTTGGCACCAGAGGCTCGGACACCCGTCAAATAGAGTCTTGGATTTGCTTCCAGTTGTTGGTAGTAGAAGTAGGAATTTTTCAGTTTGTGATATTTGTGTAAAAGCCAAACATTGCCATGAGGGTTTTCAGTCAAGCAATAATAAAAGCGACAAAGTGTTTAACATGATTCATTGCGATCTCTGTGGACCGTATCGCAGTCCCACATTGTGCAATTCATTCTATTTCCTGACAATTGTAGATGATTTTTCAAGAGGAGTATGGGTCTATTGGATACGGGACAAGTCTCAAGTTAAACAAACACTCTGAAACCTTATTGCTCTAGTTCTGCGTCAATTTGAAAAATGTTAAAATCGTTCGAAGTGACAACGGGACTGAATTCACTTGTCTCACATCGGAGTTTAAAGAGAAAGGAATCATTCATCAAACGTCATGTGTGTGAAACCCGTAACAAAACGGGAGGGTTGAAAGAAAACATAGGCACATTTTAAATGTAGCAAGAGCATTTTTTATTTTAGTCTTCTCTTTCTGTGTGTCGTTTGAATAAGTCCTTGTACGGACTAAAGCAAGCCCCGAGGTTTTGGTTTGCGAAACTAAATGGAGCTCTCACTCAATATGGGTTCAAGGAATCACATGGTGATCACTCAATGTTTCATTTCTGACAAGGTACCTCTGAACTGTACGTGTTAGTGTACGTAGATGATCTAATCATTGGAGGAAATGATACTGAAGCTATTGCAAAATTCAAGACATATTTAGGAGAGTGTTTCCATATGAATGACCTGGGTTCTTTGAAATACTTCTTGGGGATAGAAGTGGCAAGGAACAGTGAGGGTATATTTCTCTGTCAGCAAAAATATTCATTTGATATTATAAGTGAAGTGGGATGTCTTGGTGCTAAGCCAGCTACCTTTCCGATGGAACAGCAACATAAACTGGAATTGGCGGATGGAACATTGTCGAAGGAACCAGAACTATATCAATGACTTGTGGGGAGATTGATATATCTCCTAACAAAACGTCCGGATTTAACGTATGCTGTCCATGTCTTGTCACGGTTTATGCAGAAACCCAGAGGTGATCATTGGAATAGTGCCTTGCATGTCATTCATTACCTGAAAGGAACACCAGGTCAAGGAGTGTTCTTAAGCTCCAAGAGTATTCTTGAGCTCCAAGAGTATTCTTGAGCTCCAAGAGTGACTTGAAACTACATGCTTGGTGTGATTTAGACTGGGCAGGATGTATATTGCAAAGACGTTATGTGGGTGGATGGTTCATTACTCTCGGAACAGCACCTATATCGTGGAAGACAAAGAAGCAGAAGGTAGCATCACGTTCTTCCGCAGAAGCATAGTATCGCTGTATGGCGTTGACGGTTCGTGAGATACAGTGGCTTCTTCACTTGCTGGGAGACTTTGGAATACCTCAGACCGAACCAACTGACTTACATTATGACAACCAAGCAGCAGTGTACATCGCTGCTAACCCTATGTTTCATGAGAGAACAAAAACAGTGGAGATAGATTGTCTCAATGTCCGTGATGCTCTAGAAGCTGGGTCAATACGGACCAAGAAAGTTCATACAAGGGATCAATTGGCTGATGTGTTTACAAAGGCGCTAGAAAGACTTGAATTTGAAAATATTGTGTCCAAGTTGGGCATTTACAACCCGCATGCTCAACTGGGGGGGGGTGTTAGCGTGAATATAGGAGAAGATTCTTGAAGTGTGAATAGCCTAAAATTTCTTGTTTGTATATAAGTAGTTTTGATACGATACCGTAGCTTCTAGGAGAATCGTATAGTTAGTTTGGATATCAAGTAGTTGTGTATATATGTAACTCGAAGGTTTCTTTAATGGGGATCACAAATTCCAGAGCTTGGCTGTTGTTTTACAAAGGGGAAATGCGGCGGCTGAAAGAAAACTTCTGTGGGTCTTTTTCATGGTCAACAATTGAAGAAAGGCGTAACACACAAAAAGCAGAGGTGGGCAGTCGGAGGAGAACATAAACACATTAGAGAGGAGGAGAATAGAGATGGAAAAGATAGTTTGGAGAATAAAAGCGATGGTGTTGGGAACTGTGCACATTTTAAAAGCTTTAACACAAGAAAATGGCAGGTTAAACTCACGTCAATCAAGTAATAGGGAAATAAGTTGTGTGGATTCTGCAGAAGGGGCAATCACAATGAGGATGAATGTTATTTCAAAGACAAAAGAAACAAACCAGAGTACAACAGAAGATGGCCAGACTACTATAGAATCAGAGACAACATAACCCATTTCAATTGTGGCAAAACTGGCCACATGATGATTGACTGCAAAGTAAGGAACACACATCAAACCTAAATGACCCAAGAAAATGATGATCAAGATGAAAGAAAAGAAGAAAGCTTCGACTTGCTTACTGCAAGACATATATAACAGAAATCACTTGGAGAGAACGTCTATCTCATTAACAGTGGCTGTACCAATCACATGTCTCCACAAGAAAACATGTTCATCAAAATCAACACAAACATTAAGGTACCATTCTTATTAGAAATAGAGAAGTGTTTATGAATAAAGGAAAATGTGTATTGAAGTTATGACAAAAGAAGGCAAGAGAGTGATTAGAAATGTCTTTCTAGTACTTGAGATGACAAAAAACTTGTCGTGTTTATCTCAAATGATTGATGAAAATGGAAATGAAGAATTTTTAGACGAAATTGATGCATCATCCATTATCAAGCTGGAAGAAAGATCGTTGATGTAGAAATGATCGACAATGGCTTCCATCTTACTTTATCATCAATGCAACAAAAAAATTTACTGACACTAATTTCTGCAATAAACTGGTTGATTAAGTTAAGCAGGCTGAAGTTGAAACAATGAAAAATAAGATGTGTACAAATTTGAGTACCAAAGAAACTCAAAGTCTAAACACCAGCAAATCAATATAAAACAAAAACTAAAATTGTGGTACAGGTAACCAAACAGAACAATGTGATGATCAGAGAAGACATCAAAAAGAAAAGGAAACGGTACATGAGAACAAGCAGGACCAGAGGCTGATTGGAAAAGCAATTGGGGCTGAAAACAAAAAAAAAGCTTATGTGAGTTTTGAAAACGATGTATTGAAGACTAAGAAAAAAAGAAAGATGACAATCAATGAGAATACAATTCAGAGGAAAGATACATCACCAAAATTGAGAGGGGCAAGAGACTATTAAAGAAGAAACCTGCAAGAGGAATGCATAAAAATTTTAAGTGACAAAAAAGAAAAATAAAAAGTTCAATGAGGATTAGAGGCGAATGCTTCCAAATCAAAGTAAGAGAGAAGTAAGAAAAACACATGTGTTCGACCAAAAATGCCATCAAGATATGAGACATTATTCTTGATTCAGAGCACATGCAAGAAAAGAAGAGGTTGAGATTAGCTGCCGCTGAAGGAAATCAGAACAAGAATGAGAAAATCACCATTATGGATGGAAATCATACTCACCAATGACCGATGCAGAAGTCGTGAAAAATTCAATCAAGAGGGAGGTTAACAAAGTGATCCAAAAGACCATGGTGATAAAATCAGAGAAGAGGAGCCTACCAAATCGTAGAGCAATCATCAGTCAAGAAATAAAGGGACCTAGATTCAAAACTCTAAATCAAGCCTCAAAAATCAATCGAAGAAATCAAGAAGGAGTGTTGAGAGTTGATTCCTTGATTGAACATGAAAAAGAGAGAGAAAATGTAAGTCAACAATAATGAAGATCAATGAAGCAAAAAAAAAAAAGAAGTCGTAGAAGAGAACCAGAGGTTGAAGAAGATTATAAGTTTCTAAGGAAATTGGGCCAAGTGATTTTATCAAATGAGAAAATATGAGCCGGTAAAATTAATAAAAAATTAATTAAGTATGTATGTATTAATTTTAAGTGTAAGTAAGTAATTACTCATGCATTAGAAGTTAAGAATTGTTAGAGCACCTCCATTAGTGATAAATGGAGGTGTCTTATTCATTTTTATTATTAAACTAAAGACACTTGATATTAAAGTGTCTTGGTAAAGACACCTAAAATTCTACTAAAGACACTAAAATGACCATGTGTCACATTATTATTAGTTCTAATTTTTAAAACTTTAATATTTAATAAAGAAAATTAATTAAATGCATTTTTGATAGATTCTGGGATGAGGATGATCTTAGGGAGTTACTGTGATATAAAGCAAGTTACTTTAGGTTGACTTGTAATCTTATTCATCTACTTGTTATGTTTAGAGTCCAAAGAAGTGTATAACAAAATTTCCATAAGTATGATTCTGTAATGTTGTATTAAATCATTGAAAATGAGTTTAAGAAAACAAATATGCCAGTAAAAAAATATTTAACATAAATTAATCTAAGATTTGGAAAGAATATGTTAAATAATTATAAAATTTGAAAAAGTACTATAAGAAAGTAAAGAAATATTTATTGTTTAAGGATATCTTTGTTATATTTTATTTTTTCTTTTTCTGATGTTGTGAACGTAAAAAAAAGTTATAAGTATAATATTAATTTTTCTATTTGAAAATTGGTTCCAGAAAATTGACTCAACAGCATTAAAAGGTGTTTAAAATAAATTTTTAATAATTTTGAAAATTTATCTTCATTGGTTTAGGGGTGTCAAAATAGTTGGGTTGGGTCAAACCAACCCATCACCCATTAAGTTGAATGTTAAATAGATAATGAGTTGATTCAACCCATTTGATTAGTTGGGTTGGATCAACTCATTACCCATCTAATTTGATGGGTTAATGGTTAAGTGAGTTGATCCATTTAATTAAATAATTATTAATTAATATATATTTATTATAATACAATAATAATACTCATCATCAATATCCTTAACATTACAATCATTATCATCTTCATTATCATAACGATAATCATTATCATCATCATCATCATCATCATCATCAATTCACCATCATCACAATTACCATCATCTTCACCACATCATCATCATCATCATCCTTATTATCATCATCATACACATTATTATCATCATCACATCATCATCATCATACACATTGTTATCATCATCATCACATCATCATAACCATCATTATCATCATCATCATACACATTATTATCATCATCATCATCATCATAATCATCAGCATCATCATTATTATCATCATCATCATACACATTGTTATAATCATCATCATCACATCATCATAATCATCATTATCATCATCATACACATTGTTATCATCATCATCATTTTTGGCGGGAAAATGATGGATCCATTTTTGGCGGAAAATTGCGGATCTATTTTGGTGGGAAAATAGTGGATCTATTTTTGGCGGGAAAATGGTAGATCTGTTTTTGCGGGAAAATGATGGATCCATTTTTGGCGGAAAAATTGCGGATCTATTTTGGCGAGAAAATAGTGGATCTATTTTTGGTGGGAAAATGGTAGATCTGTTTTGGCAGAAAAATGGTGGATCCGTTTTGGCGGGAAAATGGTGGATTCGTTTTTGGCGGGAAAATGTTGGATTCGTTTTGGGGGGAAAATGATGGATCCGTTTTTGATGAAAAAATTACAGATCTATTTGTGGCGGGAAATGACGTATCTATTTTGGCGGGAAAATGGTGGATCCATTTTTGGCGGGAAAATGACGGATATATTTTTGGCGAAAAAATAACGGATCCATTTTTGGCGGAAAAATTGTGGATCCATTTTTAGCGTGAAAAATGACAGATTCATTTTTTTACAAGAAAATAATAATTTTTTGGCGGGAAAATGATGGATCTATTTTTGGTGGGAAAATTTTAGATTCGTTTTTTGTAGAAAAAGTAATAGATCCATTTTTGGCGGAAAAATAACAGATCTATTTTTGGTGGAAAAATGGTGGATCCATTTTTGGCGAGAAAATGGTGGATATGTTTTGGCGGGAAAATGGTGGATTCGTTTTGGCAAGAAAATGGAGGATTCGTTTTGGCGAGAAAATTATGGATCCGTTTTTGTGGGAAAATGGTGGATCCGTTATAGCGGGAAAATTGTGGATCTGTTTGGCGGGAAAATTATAGATCCTTTTTAGTGGAAAATGACGGATTCGTTTTTGGCAGAAAAATATTGACCTGTTTGGTGGGCAATTGACATATCCATTTTTGGCAGGAAATTTGAGGATCCATTTTTGTTGTTAAATTTATATGTTTATATTTTGGGGTGAAAATTAAATATTTGCATTTTGGTGGGAAAATTGCATATTTGTATTTTGGAAGAAAAATTATAAAATTATGAGAATTGGTTAAGTTGGTTTAATTGAATTTTAAAACACTATTGGATCACGTGGTTAACCCATCAATTCATCACTAACCAACTTATTTGATCTATCAACCCATTTAAATTTGATCCATCAACTCATTAGGATAATAAATTTCAATCTATTAGAGTTGATGGATTGGGTTGGGTTGGGTTAAACTCATCACATTGACCCATTTTGACATCCATACATTGGTTTAATCAATTCACCGGATTTTCTAATTCTATTATTAGCAATTTTAAGAAAATGGTGAATGGTGAATGTTTATTACCTAAAAGGTGAATGGTGAATGTTTCAAGTTTCTCTAATTCTATTATTACCCATTTTTAGTATTAAATCCAAACTAAAATAAGGTTCGAATTCCGAGTTAATCGATACAATCAATTGGTCCGATACTTTATTTATTACGAAAGAAAATTCTAAAAGGAAAAAGGACAAATAAGAGACAATTATGCATCTGATTAAAGATGGGATATGAATCGTCTATTTTTTATTTCATTTTTTCTGTGTCCAAGAAAAGGATTCGTAGAAGATAAAAACCTCTGATCTATAAGATAAGGTAAGATGGGATATGAATCTTTTTCAATTCTTACTTTTCTTTAGATCTTTTTTCTTGTGTTTTTTTTTGGTTTTTGTATTATACAGCTTAAAGATGTTAAATAATATTAACACCATACGCCAATAACTTATGACTCATCATAGTTTATTTATTGATATCAATACTTAAAAATGATATGTTTTATGAAATAATTAAAATAAAAATAACTAACCCAGTTTGGATTAAAAATATTTCTAATCCTATAAAATTACAAAAAAATATTTTATGTGTTTCCATGCAAAATTTATACATAACATAAATTAAAAGAAACTATAAATCCATTTTCTATTTTTGAAATGTTTAAGAAACATTTTGGGTGATTTTTAATTAATTGTACAATTTATTATGTGAAGCAAATATCTAAAATAAGAATGTAATGTATAAATATGTTAACAACTAATAATCCATATTTTAGTCCTAATACTATTATTATGGAAGTATAATTCAAAAAGAGTGATGTTAGAAATGCTGAATGTTGTAAAGAATGCCATTATAAGAAAAATTAAACAATTCAATATTTGTACAAGAGTCAATCCATGTTTAACAAATTAAAATCGGAATCAAATATATTTTAATATCTATTTATTTTAACTAATTAACAAATTAAAATAGTTTTTTTGAAGTGTTTCAGCAACAGTTTATGAGTCATAGACGGTATAACACCGAGACCAGTGTTTTCTATGGGCTCCTATGTCTTTTCTCGTTCCATGGGTCTGATCCTTGTATAATGTTTGATTAATTATTGCAGAAGGATCAAAAGATTTGTTAATATCTCTATAAATCACCACATGATTTTTTGATGTGATTTGTCTTTACTCATACCAACACTAATTTTACAATAAATCATCAATCCACGAACTCTTTCAGCTCAAACACGCTTAACTTTCGAATTGTCTCATGACAAGGAGCATAAAAGATAACTACACTTAGCTTACATAAGTAGCCAAATCAAAATTGAGATAATATAAAATCCCCACTCGAATAACTTGACGTCCTTGTTGCACACCAGAACCATCACCCACGATGGTGTGAGATCACTTGGCTCCACATTCATCTTGGTTTGGCACCGATACCAATTGTAATGCCCCAACACCATCGATGGATGCTCAACGCCCTGACCATTACTATTCATGCAGCGCCATGTCCTCTCTCGACCCCTGTTTACTATTCTTTAGGGTTAATGTGTGCTTTTTTTTTGTGGATAAGGTAAACAGAGAGAAGAATAGCATATTTAAACCGAATGGCTGGAGTCTTGCACAAATCCACCGTTAATTAGATTAAGGGTAAAATGTTTCATTTTAAAGTTTTATGGTACGACATAACTGAGAAAACCTTTTTAAAGCATTTTGGTGGTTTGTGGCTAAGTTTTACGCAGTTTCTTTTATCTTTTTGCTGATTTCTTCTCATAACTTTCAACCGGACGATATCTAACATTTCCATCAATAGTGACTGGTGAAGCGGTTGGAGTTATTTTCCATTTTTTCCATTCGAGTCCAAAACAAGATCTGGTCGATATCTTGATGTTGGCGATTAAGAGATGGTTCCAAATATTGAAAAAGAGGTTCATTAAACTGGAGTCTGTAAATCAAGAGAAGTCTCGTTTATGTGTTTGGGAAAATCTGTTTTATTCATTAACAACGATCCTACTTATATACAGACTGTTTGATCTTATCTATAAGATTGCATCTTATCTCTAAATATATGAACTTATCTAAATATTGACACAATATTCTCTAACACTCCCCCTCAAGTTGGAGCATGCAAATTTCGAATGCCCAACTGGGACACTAAATGCTTGAAGCTTGAACTTCCTAAAGCCTTGGTCAAAATATCAGCAGGCTGCTCCTCCGTCCGAACATGCTGCGTAGTTATCGACTTATCTTGTACTGCGTCTCTTACAGCATGACAATCTGATTCCACATGTTTTGTTCTTTCATGAAAAACAGGGTTGGCTGCAATATGTAGTGCAGCTTGACTATCACAATAAAGCTCCATCGGATTTGTATGCATCACCCCGAGATCTGCCAGCAACCGCTTCAGCCACTTCATTTCACGCAATGCCACTGCCATAGCCCTATATTCCGCTTCAGCTGATGAGTGTGACACTGTATCTTGTTTTTCGTCTTCCAGGAGATTGGTGACTCTCCCATCATAGCGACAAATGCAGACAAATAACGTCTTGTCCTTGGACAAGAATTATAGTCTGAATCACAATAACCCCGTAGTTGCATATCACATCTTCTGCTCAAGAAAATGCCTTGTCCAGGGGATCCCTTCAAGTAGCGTATAACTCTCAACACCGCCTCCCAATGTGCTTTTCTTGGCTCGTGCATAACCTGGGAAAGAACATGCACTGCATAGGCCAACTCTGGTCTCGTGATAGACAAATAAACCAGCCGCCCCACAGTTCTTCTAAACCTGGCTGGATCATTGAAATACGGCTCAACGCTCGGATCAGCTAAACCAATTGCCAGCAGGTTGTGATTTTGTTCCATTGGTGTCATAACAGGTTTACTTCCCAACATTCCTACCTCAGAAATAATGTCCAGTGCGTATTTCCTTTGACATAGAAACATCCCTTCAGAATTTCTCGCAATTTCTATCCCAAGAAAATATTTGATCTTGCTAAGATCTTTCATAAGGAAACACTAACTCAAGTAATCCTTAAATTTGTCCATCATAGGTATATCATTTCCAGCCAGAACCAGGTCATCCACATATATCAGAACACGCAAACACTTGCCTCCCTTTATAAAAGTGAATAATGAGTAGTCTGAGTATGACTGTTTGAAACCAAACTTCAAGAGTGCATTTGACAATTTGGCAAACCAACATCGTGGTGCTTGTTTCAAACCATACAAAGACTTTCTTAACCGACACACCTTAGTTGGATCATTGGCATGAAATCCTTGAGGCACCTTCATATAAACTTCTTCATCCAAATCCCCATGAAGAAACGCTTTATTCACGTCCATTTGGTGAACCTCCCAGTCCTTTGCTACGGCAACTGTCAACAGAGTTCGTACCGTGGTCATCTTGGCTACTGGTGCAAAAGTCTCATCATAATCTTCTCCTTCGACTTGATGATTTCCAAGACACACTAACCTAGCTTTGTATCGTTCCAGTGTTCCATCGGCATTATACTTCAGTTTATATACCCATTGATTTCCAATAGCTTGCTTCCCTTCTGGCAAGGTAACTATATCCCATGTCCGGTTCAGTTCGAGAGCTCCTATTTCTCCTTTCATTGCACTATTCCATTTCTCATCCATCATTGCCTCTTTATAACTTCGAGGAACAACTCCAGCCGATACTGCAGCTAAGAAAATCTGATGTTCCTTGGAGAACATTGCATCAGTTATACACGTAGAAATAGGATAGGATATTTTACCTTGAACCGGTGAAGACCCTTTGGAAGGCAGAACAGGATATGAGTCTATATCGAGAGGACAGTGGGTATTGTAGAGCATATAGTCACGGAGTCTAACTGATGGAATTGGCACCCGCTTACCAAGTTCTTCCGGCTCTGTTCCAATGGTCACTGGGCGCTCTGGAGCTATTGGTGTCACAGCTGACATGTCCTTGTCTACTGTATCCCGCACTACATCACCTGGCTCAGTACCTAGGTTGTTTTTCTCATGATTGTCCGCACACGATTCTGTTTCGCGGTCACTCAACTCGACGACATTACAAGGGGTATCGTCTGTGTCTATTCTCCCCCTGTCCCTTGTGAGTATCACGTCTCCATCTTCTAGGAAGTCTAAAGAAAATTCAAGTGGTGCAACATCTGTCTGTACATCACGTACTTCAGAAAACGGAAACTTAGTTTCATCAAATACCACATCTCTCGAAACAAAAAACTCATTCTTTTCTATATCGTATAGTCGCCATCCCTTTTTCCCGAACGGATAGCCTACAAAGACACATTTTCTACTTCTCTCGTGAAATTTGTCTCTATCCCATGATGTTTTATGAGCATAACACAAGCATCCTACAGTCTTGATGTCATCATAAGAAGGTGGCTTGCCGGCGTCTCACTGGTTCCTCATGCTCTGTATGCCTCCACATCTTCAAATCAGGATTGGCATCATCACCTTGGCCATCTGAATTTTACCATTTTAAAATCGTTTTCAGCTTTGTTTCTCCCTATTTTTCTTGCAAACATTCAGATTTTTGCATTGCAATCATGTTTTGGGTTATTCTCTCTCTCAAAGTGCATACTTCTGTCTTGATATTTCTACTTCTTGAATTTATACATCAGACCATGTTTATTTTTGAGAAAAAGTCTTCCCATTTTCTAACCTTTCAGTCTCAGTTTCTGTTTCTCCGGAAGAGCATAAAAACTCATGGGTCCCGTCAGTCGAGCATACTGGTGCTTCTTGTTTTCAAGACCTTATTGTGGCACTCTCTCAGCTTTTTTTTTACTTAAAGACCTTGGTAACTTATCTTATTTTTGGGCATGGAAGTATCGTGCACCAAGTCAGGCATTCATCTCTCTCAGCATAAATATATTGTTGATCTTCTCCATCACTTTGATATGACAAACTAGAAACCAATGGCTATACCGATGTGTGCATCCACATCTCTCTACCTCAGTGATGGCATTCCACTAGAGAATGGTGCTGATAATCGGACATTAGTTAGTAGTTTACAGTATCTGCTCCTCACCGCCCGGATATTGACTTTGCAGTAAATAAATTGTCATAATGTATGCATAAACCAAAAGCAAATCATTGGCTTTTAGTAAAATGTGTTCTCCGGTATCTTAAGGGCACTTACACATCGGCTATTTTCTAACTCGTTAAAACCTACATATTCTTCATGCTTATTCTGATGTGGATTGGGGAAGGGACACATATGTTACACCTCGACCAGCTCCTATGTTTTTTTCTCGGACAGCATCCCATTTCTTGGTCTGGTAAAAAACAAAAGGGAGTGGCATGATCTTTGAGTGAGGCCGAGTACCGTGCCGTTGCCAACACAACTTCTGAACTACGATGGCTCCACTTTCTTCTATGGGAAATTGGTCTTCCATTCACTACAAAACCGGTTATCTACTGTGATAATGTTGGTGTTGAAATTATAAGTTTAAAGAGATTGAAGAATGTTTAGAGACTAAGAGTGAGAATAGCAAGAGATTATGAAAGTTTGTATGTATTTTATTCTCTTAGTCTTACAAATCTTTACAAGAGGTTACACATATATTTATAGACATTTGAATGAGAGGAGGTGCAGAAGAAGAGAGGAATGGCGTGAAGAAGGAAGAGGAGAAGAGAGGTTTTGCGTGAAGAAGAGAGGAGGGAGCAGCTCACCTACTCCAACAGTATTGCACTCCATGCCTCTCTCTGGCGCCCCATGCTTGTGCCCATGCCTCTCCTTGCTTCCTTACTTAGTTTAGTTAGTTCATCTAGTTGAGATCCAACAACTTCCTTTTCTTCTAGTTCCTTCTTAACTTGTTCTCTTTCTAGTTCCTTTTCAACCAGTTTTCTCCTTTTCCCTCCTTCTCTTGTGTTTGAATTCTTCTTCTTGAGATCACATATTTCAACACTCCCCCTCAAGATTGGTCGGTGGAGATCCTTAAGACCGATCTTGCCATGAATGTGATCACAAGTAATAGTTGAAGTTGCCTTAGTGAAGATATCAGCTAATTGATCCTTGCTTGCTACAAAGGCGGTTTTGATAATTCCTTCTTGTATCTTCCCTCTCACAAAATGGCAATCAACTTCTATGTGCTTGGTTCTTTCATGAAATACCGGATTTGATGCTATATGCATTGCAGCTTGATTATCACAATACAACAGCATTTCTTCATCTCCCTGGATTCCAAGGTCTTTTAGAAGCGCTTTTATCCATATCAACTCCTTTGTCAATTCTTTCATGGCTCTGTACTCTGCTTCAGCACTTGATAAGGCTATGACCTTCTGTTTTTTGCTCCTCCAGGTTACTAGATTTCCTCCCACAAATGTGCAAAAACCAGATGTGGACTTTCTATCCTTTTTATCTCCAGCCCAATCCGCATCACAATAACCTTGGACCTTTGTGTTCCCATTAACATGCATCCATACACCTTTTCCAGGGCTATTCTTTAGGTACCTTAGCAACCTCTCAATCATGTTCCAATGTTGTGAGGTTGGCTTTTGCATATGCTGGCTCACACGGTTTACTGCAAAGCAGATGTCAGGTCTTGTAATGGTAAGATAGATAAGTTTGCCCACCATCCTTTGGTATCTTTTAATGTTCTCAAAAGGCTCCCCCTCAGGACTATCTTGGTATCCTTCTTCTATTGGAGTTTTGGCCGGCTTGGATCCTAACTTCCCAGTTTCTTCCAAGAGATCCAGCACATATTTCCTTTGAGATATGAACATTCCATCTCCAAATCGTGTCATCTCAATCCCTAGGAAGTACTTGAGCTCCCCTAGATCCTTTATATCAAAGTCGGCCTTCAAGAGTCCCTTGATTTGATCTACTCCATCTTTGTCACTTCCTGTGATGATTAGATCATCAACATAAATCAAGACTACCACTACTCCTCCTTCACTTTGTCTTGTGAATAGAGTATGATCCGCTTCAGATTTTATGAACTCCTTCTTCAAGAGACAAGCACTTAGCCTTTGGTACCATGCTCTTGGAGATTGCTTCAGCCCATAGATTGCTTTCTTCAATCTACACACTTTGTTGCCTCCATTATGATACCCTAGGGGTGGATCCATATATACTTCTTCTTCCAAATCCCCCTGCAAGAAGGCATTCTTGACGTCCATTTGCCATAAGTCCCATTCCAAGTTTACAGCTACCGAGATTAGAATTCTTATGGAATGAAGCTTAGCCACTGGAGCAAATGTTTCAGTATAGTCCTCCCCATAGACTTGAGTATATCCTTTTGCTACCAGCCTTGCTTTGTACCTTTCTATTTCCCCATCACTTGTGTATTTAATTGTATACACCCATCTACTCCCAACCGACTTCTTATCCTTTGGTAAGTCGGTTAAGTACCAAGTATTATTCCTTTCCATGGACTTCATTTCCTCTTCCATGGCTTTCACCCATACTTCACTCTCACATGCTTCTTCATATGAGCTAGGAATGTATTCCTTGCTGATTTTTGTGAGAAACACTTCATGCTCCATGGGTAATGTCGCCAAGGAACAGAAATGCTCAATGGGATATGTGATAATACTAGTTTGAGTGTGATCTCCTCCTTGTGATATGAGAGTGCTGTCGCCAATAGGATCGAGATCTAAGCTCGCCGTACGCTCAGGACACTCTCTTATCACACAAGGAAAAATACTCGTACTAGACTCTCCTTGGAGCATAGCAGAATTGTTATAGCCATAAAAGACACGTTGTCGCCTCTGTCTTGTACTTCTTCTTAGAGGTATGGTTGGCTCCTGTCCTTCTTCAGCATCCGCTCCCTCTTCATCCAAATTCTGATCCACTTCCTCATGTGCATTATCCGCACTATCTTGCTCTATGAAGTTCTCAGATGTTTCTTCTTGTACTTCTTCACATAGGCTTGGCGTTTCATCAAACACCATCCAGTCCATGGATGAATAGATCATTCCTTTAGAAGCATCATGATCTTTAGCCCCATAGAAACTCTCTTGTTCATTAAACCTTACTTCTCTAGACACATACACTCTTCTTGTTTCCGGATTGTAGACCTTGTAGCCCTTTTGTGTTGGTGAATATCCAATGAACACACACCTCATGCTTCGAGGTTCAAGTTTGCTTCTGTGTCCTTCTGGTAAAAACATGAAGCATGTGCATCCAAACGTTTTGATATGATTTAAGCTTGGTTTCTTCTTGTACAACACTTCAAATGGGGACTTATCATCCAGATTTTTGGTTGGAAGTCGGTTGATTAAGTAGCTTGATGTCATTACGGCATCTCCCCAATGGAACTTTGGTACTCTTTTGGCAATCATGAGAGTCCTTGCTACTTCCATTAGGTGTCTATTCTTCCTTTCAGCTATCCCGTTCTGCTGAGGAGTGTATGCACACGATGTTTGATGAATGATGCCAAAGTTGTTGAGCAACTCTTTGAATCGTTTACTCACATATTCACCTCCATTATCACTACGCAATACTTTGATCTTTGTTTTGAATTGGGTAGAGATATAGTTAATGAAGTTGGTGAAGGCTTCATACACTTGATCTTTGGTATGTAGAAGAGTGATCCATGTATATCTTGAGTAGTCATCAATGAATGAAACAAAATATTTATATTGATCTCTTGAATTACATGGTGAGGTCCATACATCCGAGTGTACAATGCCAAACGCTTCATCACAAGTTGTAGATGAAGTAGGAAAAGCTTGTCTACAATGCTTCCCTAGTACACACGCCTCACACACTACTTCTTCTTGGATGAGATTGGGTAAGACCATCTTGAGGACTGCTGAACTTGGATGTCCTAGCCTTCCATGCCATAATGGGCTATCTTCAATCTCTTTCCTCCCAAAAAACTTTGCATCTGCCTTCATTCCAAGAGTCATTGGTTCCTCTTGTTTATTTGATTCCAAGATATACACACCATCTTCTACCTTCCCTTCTCCGAGCACATGGTTTGTTTTAGGGTCCTGAAACTTAACAAAGTCAGTCCCAAACACAGCCACACACTCCAAATCCTTTGTAGCTTTATTAACGGATAAAAGATTAGATGAGAAGTTAGGCATGTATAATGCTTTTGTTTCCCTTTTAAAAAGCTCTAACTCTCCTATCCCTTTAATTGGAACTGAGCTTCCATTGGCTACTTGTACACTTCCATGGCATGGTTCAAGATTCTTTAACATATCTTGATCCTTGATCATGTGATGAGAAGCCCCTGAATCCACAATGATTCTAGTCTTCTTTATGGGTGTTTTAGAGCTGAAAAAACTCTTACCCGAATCTGTGAGTTTGGCTAGGCTCTTGATGAGAGCTTCAAACTCAGACCTTCTAACCAGTTCTTCAACAGGTTGTGCAATTCCCGTGAAGGCTCTAGGTCCATTCCCATTCTCCCTTAGCCGCTTAGGCCTCAAGTGTGGATGGAGAGTCCAACACTTCTCCTTAGTGTGTCCTTTCATCTTGCAATGCTCACACTCCAACGTCCTCTTGTCTCCAAATGTGAGATTCTTTCTTGCAAGATGTGCAGCTTCACTTGGTGCACGAAACAGGTCTCTAGACCCTTCTTCCCTTTGTATCATACCGCATACTTCCGCTAGACTTGGCAGATTCTCAAATCGAAGTATATGCTTGATAAGATCCTTGTATGATGCATTGAGTGCCAAGAGAAGCCCAAACACTTGATCTTGGTCACGCCTTTCTCCTAACTCCTTGGGGTCTATAGTGTGTGGCCTCAAGATCTCCAACTCGGCCCATAAGCTTCTATACTCCCCAAACATTTCCTTGAATGACTTTTCCTCTTGTTGGAGCTCATTCAATGCCCTTTTCACCTCAAATATCCTTGATATGTTTGAGATGTTTCCATAAACTCCTTTGAGTATATCCCAAAGTTCCTTGGCGGTATCCACATATGAGTAAGCCGCCAAGATAGTTGGTTCTAGTGAGCTTAGGAGAAGAGAAAGAGTGTATTGTTCTTCTTGCTCTTCCTTAGCTTCCTCCTTCTCATTTCTCACCGCCGCTTCTGTTCCTTCTTTTGGCTCAACATATTGCCAAAGTCCTCGGCCTCTAAGAGTAGTTTTGGTGGTTTTTGCCCAAAGGAGATAGTTGTTTCCCTTGAGCATAACCGAGATTGTTACCCTATTAGTCTCCATTTTCTAGTAATAATACACAATCTTAGTCCTTTCACAACTTGAAGATCCTATGATCTCAAGGATATTAATCTCAGAGTGAATAGAACTAAGGAAGGTGTATTGTTATAGATTAGAAGCCTTGTAGAGTATTAGAGGAATCAAGAAGAGAATAAGCGGTTTAGTAGATAACCTGCTCTGATACCATGTTGAAATTATAAGTTTAAAGAGATTGAAGAATGTTTAGAGACTAAGAGTGAGAATAGCAAGAGATTATGAAAGTTTGTATGTATTTTATTCTCTTAGTCTTACAAATCTTTACAAGAGGTTACACATATATTTATAGACATTTGAATGAGAGGAGGTGCAGAAGAAGAGAGGAATGGCGTGAAGAAGGAAGAGGAGAAGAGAGGTTTTGCGTGAAGAAGAGAGGAGGGAGCAGCTCACCTACTCCAACAGTATTGCACTCCATGCCTCTCTCTGGCGCCCCATGCTTGTGCCCATGCCTCTCCTTGCTTCCTTACTTAGTTTAGTTAGTTCATCTAGTTGAGATCCAACAACTTCCTTTTCTTCTAGTTCCTTCTTAACTTGTTCTCTTTCTAGTTCCTTTTCAACCAGTTTTCTCCTTTTCCCTCCTTCTCTTGTGTTTGAATTCTTCTTCTTGAGATCACATATTTCAACAGTTGGAGCCATTTATCTTAGTACCAACCTCGTATTTCATTCTTGGATGAACCACTTAGCTCTTGACTTTCATTTTATCCGAGACCTTGTCTAAATTGGTAAACTTTGCGTAACTCATGTTTCTTCTAAGGACCAACTTGCTGATGGACTAATTAAACCGATAATTTGCACTCAGTTTGAAAGACTCTTTGACAAGATCGGACTCACTACATGTGCTCCGTTTTGAAAGATGGGTTTATAATATATACATGCCTCTTCTATATATTTATCTAAAATATTCTAAACTGTATAGATTATATGGTATCTACTAAATATATTCTTTTATAAAGTTCTATATGAACATTGTACACATCATCAATACAATTAACACTTTACGTTTATCAATTTAATTAATAAAATTTAGTTAATAAATTTTAAGTTTATCAATTTTGGTTTGTATTTTTTCATTTTGTTTTAAAAACTATCTCCTTATGAGATTGTTGTCACATGAAATTGCAACATCTTTTGGCGCCTTTGGTTTACACGATATTTTTTAGTTTGTAACTTCATCAACCTTAATATATGTAAATGAAAAAAAAACCATATAACTAAAAGTAGAATCTTATGACAGCAATTCTTCTTTGGCCATATATGTATGTATTTATATATATATATATATATATATATATATATCTTACTCAGGCCAGATATACTCGACCATCATACATTTATATATATAATCAAAGATTTATTTTATAGTTAACGCCATGTCTACCTTAAGGTAATTGTTAGTTTCTTGTCTTCACATATATATATATGTATCTGTGCAGATATGTGTTTAATCTGTGTTACAGATTTATTTGCTATTCTTTACCACTCAAAAGCTTACACAAACTCACAGCTCTCTATCTGTTTCTTCAATTCCAGATAACAAGAAATGAATTTGCAAGAAATCAACAAAACACAACAAGAATTTGTTTACCCAGTTCAACAAGATCGGTGTGATCAAGTTTACATCTGGGGCCGAATCAATCCGGCAATTCACTAGAAATTGAGAAGAAGTTTCAGCTCAATTGGAGCTTACAATGATGGTGATGATACCAATCTCTATCTCTCTTGAAAACAAAGAAAAGCGTGACATAGTAAACAAAACCAGAAGCAATAAAGAAGACTTTATAATAAGAGTCAAAGCCTCCACTGCAGTTAGAGTCTTTGCTCTGCTTCTTTCACACTTGGTTTAGTCAACAATTCCAAACTAAAATCACCACTGAACCAGCTCCTTTCCGGTTTAGTCAAAACCTGAGCATAAACCTGATAAAAAACTGAATCAATATATCAATAACACTCCACCTTGATTCATGTTGTCTTCTCCACCAGTGAACTGCACTAACATGGATTTAACCTTCGGCTGAGCCACCATCAGACTCACCTAAGCAGCTTCAGAAAATCTAATGCTGCTTCAAATTTATGCACAGGTATACCTTTTGTAAGCATATCTGCAGGATTCCTGGAAGTATGAACTTTACAGACTTCAATCTCACCAGCTTCAATAATATCTCTTATGAAATAATATTTCACAGCCACATGCTTTGTCCTCTCATGAAAAGCATTGTTCTTTGACAAACAAATAGCTGACTGAGAGTCACTCCATACTGAAGCTCTTCCGGGTTTAAGTCCCATGTCTTCCAACAAACCTTTGATCCATATAGCTTCCTTAACTGCTTCTGTGAGTGCTATATACTCTGCTTCAGTGGTTGATAAAGCCACAACTTGCTGCAAACTTGATTTCCAACTCACAGTATTTCCACCAACAGTAAAAACATAACCACTAATAGATCTTCTTTTATCAAGATCACCAGCATAATCTGAATCACAGTATCCTTGAACACTCAAATTCTCGTTTTTAGTATAAACTAAATTCAAATCTGATGATCCTTTCAAGTACCTCAGTAACCACTTAACAGATTCCCAATGCATAGTTCCAGGTTTACTCATAAACCTACTCACAAGACCAATAGCATAAGCAACATCTGGCCTAGTACCAATCATAGCATACATGATACTACCTACTGCACTTGAATAAGGAACATTACCTGTATCGATACATTCCTCATCATCCGTAACAGACCTTAACTTGAAATGTGCACCAATAGGAGTACTTACAGATTTAGCTTCATTCATATTGAATCGATGTAAGACCTTGTCAAGATACCGTGACTGAGACAAATACAGAATCCCTTGTTCTCTGTCACGCTTGATGTCAATACCAAGAATTCGACTTGCAGCTCCCATATCTTTCATCTCAAACTCTGAACTTAGAGCATCTTTGAGTTTCTTAATTTCTGATAAGTCCTTACCTGCCAACAACATGTCATCAACATATAATAACAAGTATATGAATTCTTCATGACTCACTTCTTTAACATAAGCACAAGAGTCATGATTGCTTCTGATGAACTTTTGATCAACCATAAAAGCATTAAACTTTTTATTCCACTGGCGAGGTGCCTGCTTCAATCCGTAAAGAGATTTCTTAAGCAAACAAACTTGATCCATATTAGAATCAACCTCAAACCCTTCCGGCTGTTCCATGTAAAGCACACGATCAAGTTCACCATGTAAAAATGCTGTCTTCACATCCATCTGTTCTAATTCTAAGTCTTTATTAACCACCAAAGACATTAGAATCCTAATTGATATGTGTTTAACTACAGGAGCAAACACTTCTTCATAATCAATACCTTTCCTTTGAGAGAAACCTCGGGCAACTAACCGTGCCTTGAATCTTTCAGCTTCTACATCAGGTATTCCATGCTTCTTCTTAAAGAGCCAGCGACAACTGATTACCTTCTGGTTTAAAGGCCTGTCAACAATATCCCATGTACAACTTTTTATCAGAGAATCCATCTCTTCTGTCATTCCTTCTTTCCATTTAATCCAATCTTTATCAACTTTAGCATCATGGAAACATTGAGGCTCTTCATCCTCTTTAATCTCTTCTGCAGTGATTAATGCAAAAGCAAATTGTGTGTACTCAGAAAATTTAGATGGAGCCTTAATCTGTCTCCTTTCTCTGTCTCTTGTAAGTTGGTAATTCATCAAGTCATTTCTGACAACTGATATCTCAACAGGTTCAGAAACCTCATCCTCAGATTCAATAGAATCTACCACAATAGCTCCACCTTCATTTAAAATTTCTCCAACTTGTGTATTCTTAATTGTCAGATCAGTAACTGCTTCTAATGTTTTTCCGGTTGTCTTAACCTGTTCAAGCTTATCATTACTTTCAACAGCTTTCAGATCCTTATAGACAATATCTTCATTAAATACTACATTCCGACTAACAACACATTTCTCTTCATCTAACAGCCATATTTTGTATCCCTTTGTACCTTGAGGATAACCTAAGAAGATACCCTTTAAAGCTCTTGGTTTCAGCTTTCCTTGACTATGATGAACATATGCTATAGAGCCAAATCTCCTCAAGTGTTTATACCCTGGCTTTCGATTAAGCCATAACTCTTCAGGAACATTGTGGTCTATAGCAGAAGAAGGTGATCTGTTAATCAAATAAGCAGCAGTTGATGCTGCTTCAGCCCAGAAGACTTCTTCTAATCCAGACTCATTTAATAAGCATCTAACCTTTTCCATCAAAGTTCTATTCATTCTTTCGGCAACCCCGTTTTGTTGAGGAGTATAAGCACATGTGCGATGTCTCTCAATCCCATGCTTCTTACAGTATTCATCAAATCTTGAATTGCAAAACTCTAAACCATTATCAGTTCTTAGAGTCTTAATTCTCTTGCCCATCTGATTTTCTACTAAATCTTTCCGTTCACAGAACTTCTCAAAGGTCTCATCCTTTGTCTTGAGAAACATCAACCAAACTTTCCTAGTCTTGTCATCAATAATTGATAGAAAATATTGTTTACCTGACAGTGAAGGAGTTGTACTTGATGATCCCCATAAATCCGCATGTATATATCCTAGAACATCCTCTGTGTTATGCTTGCCAACATTAAAACTCAATTTCTTAGCCTTACCCATCACACAGTGCTCACAGAAAGACAATTCCCTGACATGCTTCTTCTCTAACAAACCCTTACCAGTTAGAACCTTCATATTGTTCAAGCTCATGTGACCAAGACGACTATGCCAGAGGCCTGTATCATCTTTTGCCATTTCCATATTACAGATCTCACTAACAATTGTTACACCATCCAGAATATACAGTCCATTCAACAGATTTCCTCTTAAAGCCGTAGTCTTGTTTTTATAATATCTCACTCTACCATCTCCACCTTCATGATTGTATCCTAATCTATCAAGAGTCCCAGTTGATATAAGATTTCTTCTAAGGTTAGGAACATACTTGACATTATTTAACACTTTTATAGAACCACCATGAGCATTAATCCTTATAGATCCATGTCCCTGTGATTCTACAGAACGATTATCACCAAGAAGAATGGTAGTTACCTCATTTTCTTCAAAACTACAAAACCAGTCTCTTCTAGATGTCATGTGTGATGTGCATCCAGAATCCAAGACCCACAAATCTCTAACCAACTGATCATTAACACTGAGAGCTTCAGAGAATATCAATTTCTCAGTGATCACACCAGCCTCTCCTGGACCTTTATTCACTTGTTTTCTCTTCCTAGCATAACAATCTTTCTTGATATGGCCTTCTTTCTTGCAGAACCAACATGTGAGCCTAGTTTTGGAGCTTGAGCGACTGCGACTTTTACCCTTGAATCCTTTATGTTGAATCCTTTGAAAAGGTCTTCCTCTCTCTGTGGTATTTAAGGCTGTAGATACACTCTTTTCAGATTCTTTTAACTCTGCTAGTTCCCGTTCCAATGACTTTGCCGATGATACAACATCTTGAACTGATAAAGTCTTATTTCCATATTTCAATGTATGTTTCAATTGAACATAGCTTGCAGGTAGAGAATTTAGAATCAAGATTGCTTGTACCTCTTCACCAACTTGAATCTCTAAACTTCCTAACTCTGCAACTATTTTCAAGAAGTCATCCACATTCTGGTCAATAGAGTGTGACTCAATCATCTTGAATGAGTAAAGTTTCAACTGAACATAAATTCTATTTGGTAATGAAGTCTCCATATACAACTTGTTCAGCAATGCCCACATTTCAGCTGCAGTATCACAGTGATTTACCTTTCGTAAAACTGTATCACTGATATGATTGATTATGATGTTCTTAGCTTGTTCTGATTGATCAATCTTCACAGGATCTGGGATTACTTTTACTTGCGATGGATCTGAATCTGATGGTTCTTCAGATTCCTTTGGCTTCTTCTCTTCGCTCTTCGTGAGCGGTACAGTCTTGGTGAGAGAGAGATCAAATAAACTGTTCTTTAATCCAAGAACACCCAGCTGAGCCATAATCCTTATCTTCCATAAAGAGAAATCGCTATCTCCATTGAACACCTTTATTTCTACCCGCGTCGTCATCGCCATCTCACGATTCAACACTTGAACTGTGCTCTGATACCACTTTGTTACAGATTTATTTGCTATTCTTTACCACTCAAAAGCTTACACAAACTCACAGCTCTCTATCTGTTTCTTCAATTCCAGTTAACAAGAAATGAATTTGCAAGAAATCAACAAAACACAACAAGAATTTGTTTACCCAGTTCAACAAGATCGGTGTGATCAAGTTTACATCTGGGGCCGAATCAATCCGGCAATTCACTAGAAATTGAGAAGAAGTTTCAGCTCAATTGGAGCTTACAATGATGATGATGATACCAATCTCTATCTCTCTTGAAAACAAAGAAAAGCGTGACATAGTAAACAAAACCAGAAGCAATAAAGAAGAATTTATAATAAGAGTCAAAGCCTCCACTGCAGTTAGAGTCTTTGCTCTGCTTCTTTCACACTTGGTTTAGTCAACAATTCCAAACTAAAATCACCACTGAACCAGCTCCTTTCCGGTTTAGTCAAAACCTGAGCATAAACCTGATAAAAAACTGAATCAATATATCAATAACAATCTGTTTACACGCTTTAGGGTCTCTATGATGAATTTTCTTAATATGAAAGGAGGAGATGGAGAACACAGCTATGCTAATAACTCCAATTATCATGTATCTTAATTAAGTAGTTCTCTATGATGATTAATTGATTTGATCAAATATATGTATTATGATAGAATTTTATTTTCACAGAGAGATGCTATCTCTAAAGCACAACTGGTGGTGGAAGAGAGTATCAAAGAAATGTTTGAAAATTTGAAGTTTCCTGAGAGAATCAAAGTGGCAGATTTAGGATGTTCTTCTGGACAAAACACGTTCTTGGCTATTTCCAAAATCATCAACACAATCTTTGAATCTTACCAATAAACGGGTCAAAACCTACCAGAGATTGATTGTTGCCTAAACGATCTTCCAGAAAACGATTTTAATTCGATTTTCAGGCTAGTCCCTTTCTTCAAAAGTGAGGTCAAAGGAAGGTGTTTCATTTCGGGTACCCCAGGCTCTTTTTACTCAAGGCTATTTCCAAAAAAATCTCTTCATTTTGTTTATTCATCTTATAGTATCCACTGGCTTTCCAAAGTTCCTCAATGGCTTGAAGCTAACAAGAAGAGCATATATATTACTAGTCAATCCCCTCTAAGTGTGAGGAAGAGTTCCTCAGATCAGTTTCAGAATGACTTCTCCTTGTTCTTAAGAATGCGTTCTCAAGAGATGTTGTCTAATGGACGCATGGTTCTCACATTCAAAGGCAAAAAAGTTTTGGATATAGTCGCTTCATACATTTGGTCCTTGTTATCTGATGCACTCATTGACTTAGTTTCCGAAGTACTCACTAACTTTATAAGAAACTAGATGTATATTTTGTCCAGACATCACTTAATAATTCAAAAGTATAAACTAATATAGTTATATAGATTATGCAGAGAAATAGTGGAGTAATGAATGTATACGAAATATTCGGTTATTGATTATAAACAAACGAGAAGTATTTGAGAATTATAATTGTAATTTTATTTAAACTAAAAAAGGATGGAAAATATTGTTAAGTACCATGTGTTTCACAAAACATATCGTTCGGTAGTAATATTCTTTTCTTAAAAAGAATATCATTTTAATATTTTACTGCAATATTTTTAAACACATTTCTAGAATTTCTCCTTTGCATTTAAGTAACTTTAGTTTAATTAGTTGTGTATTATAGTTGACAAAATATTAGTTATATATCTATGAAAGCCATATTTCGACCCGGAAGTTTTCCATTCTTTAAATTCTTCGTTCTTTTTTATCGTTTTTTTCAACCAATTCACAGAACAAATATAGAACTGGAATGAATGGTTTAATGTCTCTTACCGCAGTTCCAATAAGATTTCATTCTTGAACAAAATTCCATTTTTTCTAACTCGAATTTAGTTGTATATAACATAGGCGTATGTTTGTATATTTAAATTATTTTTTCATATGTATGAAATAGTATTTAATATTTATCATATTTAATCCAAATATTTTGGTATAATAGTTTTTTACAAAAGATTATAAATGGTGCGGATTTGACCATGTTTCTCTCTTTCTATTGTTAACACTTTTTTCTCGTTCATCAAAATAATAATGTGTGTGAGAACAGGGAATTTTAAAAGAGTCTGAAGGAGACTCACTTACCATTCTACAGTCCAAAAGAAGGAGAGATTAAGGAAGCTGTCCACAATGAAGGATCTTTTAAGATTAACAAGATAGAGAAATATGATCCATTAGCCTTTGAAATTAATGACGATCTAAAAGACGATAAAAATTAAAAAATACCAAATCACATCGATTAAAAATGGGAACGAATTTGGCACGCATCGCAAGATCCATCACTGAACCCATACTTGTTGCTCACTTTGGTGATATCAATATCATTGACCCACTTTTCAACAAGTTTGCACAACATTATATTGATGGGTTTTTGATTTTATGTTGAATTTCAATCTTTAAATTCTTGCTATTTTTTTTTTGGAGTGTCTAGGGTTACCTTCCTCTGTTTAAATGATGTCTTTGCTTCTGTTATACAGTTTTTAAGTTTGATTTATCTATTTGTGTTGAGTTGATTAGGTTCATTTAATGTAAAGAAGATCATATATATACAAAGCCCGATAAAGTTACAGGCTTTAAAACCATCTCTATTACACACTGCGATATATACATCATCAACATTTTTATTATTAAAATTTTAAAACATCCACATTTCTATATGTTGACAATCTATTTAGTTTAAATACACACTTATATTTGTTTTTCAATTTTTTCTGTTTAAGAACACTCATTGCAAATGTACAATGGACGTGCTCTAAGATAATTTTTAATCTTTTATTATATATATAAACTATTAGGCTCTTCCGATTATTTTTAAATAAAATGGACATTTTTAACTGTTTATAAGAAAAATCGAAAATATGCTAATAATATTATATTTTGGGCTTTTTGTTTTTAATGAGCTCTTTTATTTAAAAAAAAAACTTCTGGAAATAAAATTGGACCCTTCAATTGTAGTCCATTTTGTTGGATCAGACCTCTATATAATCAATAGTCCATTTTGAAATGTACTATTTCAAAAATATTGTGAAACATGTAATTGTTTTTAAATGAACATTTTTAGACCATCTTCATTCCTAACATTTTCAAAAGTGTCTTAAAAATAAAATATCAATAAAATTAAAGACACTCATGTTATTTAGTATCTAAAGAGTCTTCCTAAAGACACAATTCAATATTATTCACTCAATCAAATCAAAGACACTCATTTACTTTATTTAATTTATTTTATATTTAAAAACACCCACGTATAATCACAAATGTGTGTGTTTTTATAAAGACTGAACATTTTTCCAACATTTATAGTATAATTGTTGAGTAATGTCATTTTGTCTCACAAACCAAACTGAATGAAATGAGTAAGTTAGTTTGGTTGAAGTTGTTTAGTTAAGTTAATAGAGTTGATAAATTAGTACAAGCTATAGTGCTCTAAGGTTGCTTGTCCGGCTAACTTTAATCTAGTGGTTAGTAGAATTGTTGAGTAGTTGTTAAAGTAAAATTGATGTAACTTTCTCTTCATATGTAATTTTTGTCAATGGAAGAATATGGAGTTTTCAGAAAATATTTTACTTGCTTGAAACCTCTCTGAAACCAAAACTACATCACTTCTAAAACAGAGAAAATTAGTCTAATAAGTTCAACATGGTATCAGAGCTATATATGGTTTCTGGAACCACATCAGTCAATACAAGAATGGCGGATCAAAGAGATTCTGTAAGAAAGGAAGATGGAGCTAAGAAAACAGGTTCCAGAGGAAGAAGCTTACATGAACATGAAAGAAAAAAAACACATGTTCAACGTCAGCCAAGGAGAACAAGAGAAATGTAAAGAAGAAGTATGGCTCATAGACAGTGGGTGTACAAACCATATGACACCAAACGAGAAGATGTTTGTCAACATCAACACTAGAGTGAACGTTCCTATTCAAGTGGGAAATGGTGCCATTTTAGTCTCAGAAGGAAAAGGAGATATTGAAGTTATGACCAAGAAAGGATTAAGAATCATAAGCGATGTTTTCCTTGTACCTAATCGGTAAAAAATCTTCTGAGCGTAACTCAGATGATTATAAATGGATATCAAGTAAAGTTCAAAGGCAAAACCTGCATCATATAAGACAAATGAGGAAGAAAGATTGGTGAAGTTCTGATGGTGAACAAGAGTTTTCACATAACTTGGCCCTCTAGAGGAGAAAGAGCTATGGTAGCATGCAGTAGGACTGCAGAACTGTGGCATGAGAGGCTAGGATACACAGGATACACAAGCTTGAAGATGATGCAGTCAAAGGAAATGATCGTGGGGTTACCAAAACTCAATCTGGAAGAAAAATCTAAGTGTGAAAGCTGCATTCTGAGCAAGCACAACAGAGATCCTTTTCCAAAAGTTTCAGACTTAAGAACTGTTGAAAAACTGGAGCTAATCCATAGTGATATTTGTGGTCCGATGCAAAACTTATCTTTAAGTGGGAGAAAATACATTTTGACGTTCATTGATGATGCTACACAAATGGTTCGATTGTATTTCTAAAAGCTAAGTCAGAAGTGTTCAACACTTTTAAGAAATTCAAGAATTTGGTTGAAAATCAAACTGGCTGCAGAATCAAGAAACTAAGAATGGATAGAGGGACTGAGTATCTATCTGGAGAGTTCAACAAATTTCTGGAAGAAAAAGGGATTGAAAGGCAGCTGACTGCAGCTTATTCACCACAACATAATGGTGTTTCGGAAAGAAGGAATAGAAGACTGGTGGAGATGTCAAGAGCTATGATCAAAGCAAAGGAAATGCCTCTGGAATTTTGGGCTGAAGCGGTTCACACTGCAGCATACATTCAGAACAGAACTTCAACAAGGTTACTCAAAGACAAAACTCCTCTTGAAGCTTGGAGTGGAACAAAACCAATTGTAAGTCATCTTAAAGTATTCGGTAGTGTATGTTACATGCATATACCAGATGAGATAAGAAGAAAATAGGATGAAAAGTCAAAAAGAGGCATCTTTGTTGGCTATAGTTCTGAAACAAAAGGGTATAGGGTCTAAGTCTTGGAAGAAATTAGGATCAACATCTCAAGAGATGTTATACTCGAGGAAGAAAGCAAAATGGAACTGGAATACCAAGGAGGTGGTAAAGACTCCTGATTTATCAACTGAGATGGACACTAGAAGAGAAGAAGCACCTGTTGTTGATGAATCTGAATCAAGTGATGATGATCAAACAGAGAGAATAAGTCCTCTGCAAACTCAGAACAGATCAGGAGAATATTCAAGTCCTATGAACGAAATTCTTCTCACAGCTCCATATGCAGATATTGATTACTCTGCAGTGTGTGAGGGTTGCTTTACTATTTCTGAAGAGCCTAATCTGTTTAGAGATGCTGCAAGAAACTCAGAATGAGAAAGGCAATGGAAGAAGAGATTCAAACTATTGAGAAAAACAAGACTTGGGATCTTGTACGAAGACCTGCTGGTAAAAACGTTGTGGGAGTCAAGTGGATATACAGACTCAAAACCGATGAGCAAGGGAACACAATGAGGCACAAGGCGAGTTTAGTTGCAAATAGATTTACACAGCAATATGGAGCAGGTTATCTTGAAACCTTTGCACCCATCTCTAGGCATGAAACTATTAGGTTATTACTTGTTGTGGCTGCTCGAAAATTTTCCAGCTTGATGTTAAGTCTGCATTTTTGAATGTGACTTGGAGGAATAAATCTTTGCAGAGCAGCCACCTGGGTTTGAAGAAATAGGAAAGGAATATCATGTTCTGCATCTACACAAGGCTCTCTATGGATTAAAACAAGCTCCAATAGCATGGTATAGCAGAATTGATGATTTCTTTCAAAGAAAAGTTCAAAAGAAGTGACAATGATTATGCTCCAATATATGTGGATGATCTTATTGTTATTGGAGATGATGAAGACATGATAGAAACATTCAATATGACTATGAAGAGTGAATTTGAAATGTCTGATCCAGGCTTACTTCTTGGGAATGGAGATTGAACAAAGAATATAAGGAATCTTTTTAGGCCAAAAGGGTTATGTAAAGAAGCTGCTGGGTAAATTTAGGAAACTGTAATGCTGTGAGTACACTGATTCCAAAAGGAAAAGATGCTGAAGAAGACGAAAGCCCAACAGATCCTGCTATCTACCAAAGCTTAGTGGGAGGTTTGTTGTATTTAACGGCTACAAAACCTGATCTAATGTTCTCTGCTTCGTATCTCTCTAGGTCTCTTAAAGAGCCTAAAACCAAGCATCTGAAAGAGGCAAAACGAGTACTCAGATTAATAAAAGGAACACTTGATTCAAGATTAAGATACTCTGCAGTCATAGAACCTAAGTTGATTGGTCACTCTGACAGCGAGGTGGATGCATAGAGGATCTTAAATCTACCACTGGGTACTGTTTCAGCATTGGATCATCTGTTTTTCTTGGCAAACAAGCAAGCAAGACACAATAGCCCAGTCAACTGCAAAAGCTGAATACATGGCTTTGTGTGCTGCAACTAATCAAAGCATATGGCTGAAGAGATTACTTGAAGAACTGAAGTTCATTTTTACAATCAGTCAGCCATTGCCACTGACAAAAATCCAATTCAACATAGAAGAACAAAGCACATTCAAATCAAATACCACTTTGTTATAGAATCAGAAAGGAAAGGAGACATTGAACTCAAGTTCTGCAAATGTGAAGATCAGTTGGCTGACATTTTCATAAAGGCTTTGAGGAGGTCAACGTTTGAAAGACTCAGTGAACAGCTCGGTTGAGTGACAAAATGGCAAGTGGGAGTGTTGATTAATGTCATTTTGTCTCACACACCAAACTGAATGAAATGAGTAAGTTAGTTTGGTTGAATTTGTTTAGTTAAGTTAATGGAGTTGATAAATTAGTACGAGCTATAGTTCTCTAAGGTTGCTTGTTCGGCTAACTTTAATCTAGTGGTTAGTAGAGTTGTTGAGTAGTTGTTAAGTAAAATTTATGTAGCTTTCTCTTCAAATGTAATGTGTTGATGTTAATGGAAGAATATGAAATTTTCAGAAAAATGTTTTACTTGTTTGAAATCTATCTGAAACCAAAACTACATCGCTTCCAAAACAGAGAAAATGCAAAGCAAATTAGTCTAATAAGATCAAAAGAATTAGTAAAATATGCCCAATTTTATAAAATTAAAAATCTAGTCTTGTATTTTTAAAATATCTAAACACTCTTTGAGAGATTGACACTATCATTTTTTATGAATTTGTTTTCTTTTGTTGGGTTAATGTCATATATTCAATTATCTATGCTAAATAAATAATATAGTTAGTTCTTCTAAGGTATAAACAACATTCATTTGTTTGGATAACTGGAAAATGATGAAGTTCTTGAGACACCTAATAAAAGTTTTTTTTTTTGAAGGTATGATAAAAACTAGTCAAACATGAGTAGCCTACGATGCTCCTTTTACAACGAATGATCTCTCTTGTCTGTTAATATGACTTAGCCAAGACAATATACCATTAACCATTTGTTATGGTTCTATCATGGCTTTATCAATGGTACCAGAGCATGTCTCTTGTGTTTTGATCGATTGACTCATTGTTTATGAATGATTGTCTTACATATTCTGGAAACATTCGTCCACATTATGTCTACCCCTATATATCTTCCATAATCGAATCTCAATTTGTAATCTCCTACTTTACAAAAAATAGAAGCCATTCATCCACTTCAAATATAGACTCACTTTACGAGATCAAATATGTTCCAAGAGTTCAACTGCCTGAAACAACTCTTCCATTTTTCAATCCATATAAATATTTTGCTAAGAAACCTAGCACTTTTTTGATAAAAGGTGTTCAACAGATGGTGCAACCCTCATCAAGCATAAAAGTTATGGAATATGTCTGATTCAGTAAATTTTCATCCCGCCAAGTTTGGGCACAGAAGAAGAACAATATATATTTCACTCAGCACCCCAGTTATTCTACTATAGATGTAACATAAACAAGGATATACTCATGTGCACTTTAGAGTCATACGAATTGGTCGTACCTTGCATGCTTGAAAGGGTTTACCAGTTGTTGCATGAATAGCGTTAGTCGATTCCAGACTAAAGTCTTACCAACAAGCTTGTATAGGCACAGTACAAAAAAACATTAAATGCATAAAAAAAGTTTTATAACATTGTTCCCAAACTTTAATACTTCTCTCCAAAATCCCAACATATTAAAGGAATGCAATGCTCAACTTGATAGAGCCACTGAATGTCAAAATTGATGTCAATGGTGTAGACCGAACATAGATACAAATGAAGCAGAAGACTTCTTCCGGTATATTTGTGCTTTCAATTATGTATAGGTGAACGAATGGGCAGTTTGGATGAATTCTCAATACTGCAATTTAGTGAAATTTGACTCTATGGTTTGACATGATGATTAACTAGTATTTGAACATTTCTCTTGAATTTTTTCATGAATATTTACCATATTTATAAGTTGATGAGCGTCTATAGGCATGGTTGTTTTGAAGTAATAATAACTTATTTTGAAGTGGAAGAGCTTGACATCATTTGAATCTTTTTAATGGATTTTTGTTGAGCAT
Source organism: Nasturtium officinale (assembly GCA_963854855.1). Taxonomy (NCBI): domain Eukaryota; kingdom Viridiplantae; phylum Streptophyta; class Magnoliopsida; order Brassicales; family Brassicaceae; genus Nasturtium; species Nasturtium officinale. The sequence goes on from OY978500.1 coordinate 13,986,854, forward strand.
GTCTACAATAATGTTCTTTGTGCCCTTTAAATAGAATGATTCAAAGTCATACTTTAAAAAGCATATACTTCAACATAACAGTTGCTGATGTGGAACCATCTTTTGTTTGAATTGTAACATCTTTGGAAAGGAGGAAATATTCATTTCGATGCAAAATTTATATCGTATCAGATGAAATTCAAATCTTTCAGTAGCCATCTTGACAGCTAGGATCTCTATTAAATTTGAGTAGTAGTGCATCTCCAAGTCTTTCAAGAAGTATTGCGCTCTAATACTTGTCACTTGCATCAGTCTGAAGGATACATATCTCCGAGGAGGAAATCTTCAAAGGTGGTAACTTTTGTATTACCAGCTTTACCCTTTTGACTGTGTCGGTCAGTCGGTTTTCCACTGTAGGGGATTCTTTATCAATATTGTTTTACTAGATGTGTGAGCTCTGAAAGTTATGGGAAAAATTCACTCAAGTAATGATTACTCTAAGGAAATGATGGACCGGTCTTTATGTCAGATTATTCTCCGGAAAATCCAGAAGTTTTATAGCTAGATGGGCTTATAGTGCAAATTTTCCGTTTGTAAATTTCATTCCAAGGAATTTGTTGAGGATGAATATGTTGATTGAACCTGCAAAAGGAAAGAATGAAGAACATGAGGAACTGAAGATGCAGAGATCGTAAGGGGAAGAACACGAGAATGTATGAGAAGAAAAGATTCAACAAAGGATTAAAGTATGGAAGTGGCCCTACAAATTAACTAAGGCACATCTAGTTAACAAAACTGGTTATTCTAAGTGTTTAAGTTATTAAGTAAGGAATTGTTTGTAGTTGTTTAACTGTAAGAGCCCATGGTTTGCTTGTATAAGAGGGTTAGTAACTACCATGATATGGCTATAGACCATGTCTAGGCAATGATCAATGTGTAAGAGGTTGGTAATAAGTAGCTTAAATATGAGTATGCTTGTAATGTTGCAGTTAATGAAAAAGATAATGAGTTAAGAAAAGTTGTGTTCTACGAGAGAAACTTACCAAAATATGTGTGAAATCAACATGGTATCAGAGTTGCATTATTCCTGAAACCTATTTCAATCAAAAGAGAGAAATCACTGTGAGAAAGAAGAAGAAAAAAAGTCTAAGAGAAGAAGACAATGGCGATTAATATTCAATCTACACAACTTGTGGCTGTACAATCTTAAGAAACAAAGAACTATGGGAAGTAGTCAATAAAGGAATTCCTGAGCAAACTAAGATTCTGGAAACTCCAGGGCCATAACAGACAAAAGAAGCAATAAACCTGAAGATGCTAAAAAAGCTATGCTCCCTTGTCTTCTTTGATGGAAGAGACCAAAGATCTCAGAACTGTCACTTATGCAGAACTGGTTGGGTCATTTGAAGCTCATGGGAAGAAGTTCTTCCCACATGAAGAAGAAGATGCTGAAGGAGCCTTTCTTGCAAAATTTTGAGCCTAAGGACTGATGAAAACAACAAATCAGAGTAGCTATATAACAAAGGAAAAAAGATGGTGTGGTATTTACATGAAAGACAACCACAATGAAGACGTGTGCTTCTTAAAACAAGAAAGAAACAAACCAGAGACAAGTAACTTCAGAAACAAAGAGACAAGAAGTTGTTTTGTTTGCTTCTACTTTAGTTTACTTTTATTAAATAATTCGATATTGTTTGTCTATTGTTTTCAGGTGTAGCTGATATTCATCTTCTTGAGGTTATATGGCGGACAGAAGTAACATGGAGAGGATGGGAAGAGAACTCAAGTTTCCTATTTGGTAAATCATTTCAAGATACTTGTTCTAAATTTATATCATTATATTGTATGTTATGTTGCCATTTAAAATACTGACAATTTCAATTCATGTAATGCAGCTTGGAACTATTCAATTATGCAGTTTCACTTTCTTGCAACCATGTCTTTTGCAAGTAAATTCCCCTTATGTTTTAGCGTATTAATCTGTGTTTAAGTATTAACATATGTTTATCTTGTGCTGATTCTAGTGAATGCATTTTAAAATCTATTAAGATGAATGCTACTTTTCCTCTATGTAAAATTTCATACTATCGGAGATGTACTTTAATTTTTTAAGCATGTTATAGGAAATGCCTTTCTTGATTTTCATAAACAGCTAATGTTTTAGAGATAACACGTGCACCAAATATAGATAGCTTGGTGAGTATTTACAAGAACATGAAAGAAAATCGGTTGAGAGAAGAATCTATTAAAAAGGTACATTTATTTTAATTTAAACATTTAAATTACCATCCAATTTGACTTGTTGTTCTTATGTAGCTTATATATGTTATTTTTTGTCATGTAGATTCTTGTTATGAATGAAACACTTTATTCTGGTAAGCATAAGTTCTTTCTTCTTTTCTTATTTGACTATAGTTGATGCGTAATTTTGTTTCATGGTTTTCGAGTTAGCAGAACCTCCTGATTTAAGTAAATGGTTTTCGAGTTATGTTTATGAATCACTTATGATGGATACAAGTGATGGTAATGAAGTATCCGAACTTAGAAAAAGTGAATTACTTAAATTTGATTGTAATGCTGCTCTAGTATATGTTGAATCTCCTCATTTGCCTTCTCATTCGCAAAATAACTTTCAGGGTCAGTTATAACATTTGTTTGTTAGTAAATAACCTATACCAGTTTGAAACTAAATTTTGCTTGTTTTATTTCATGTTTTAATAGGCCTTAATGAAGTTGCAGAGGATAGTGAACCAGAAGCAGATGAAACATATAGTACTTGTAATATTTTCTGGAAAGTTAAGGTCAATCGCAATTTCATCACAAAACAACCCCTGAGACAGAGTTTACATCTTTGAAGAATCGGGTCCATCTTCTAGAAGTCCAAGTTAAAAATTTGCATGATATCATAAATGGTTTAAGCTTTCCAAATGGTATTTCTAGAAGGTAAACTATTTGTCAATAATATCTTTTCTTAAATTTAGCTGGTGTTTGCTGATTTTTATTTGTATTCCCATATATAACCAACATCATATTTTGTTTTTTCATTTTAGGATCATTCGCAGTGCATCGGCATTAGATGTAGTAGTTCCATATGAATGTTAAGCATGGTGATCCAGTACATTAGAATGTGTAAGTGAAAGATATTATGAGGCAATAAAATAATGTTAGTGTGAGATATTTGGTTTGATGGTATTTACTATTTTTATTCTAATACTTGGTTTGATATTATGTAAGATTACAGAATCATTTATGCAATATAATTTTTTATGAATGTTTTCGATAATTTATGCAATATATAGTAATATAAAATCTAATATATTTTGAAAAAAAATCAAATCAAATACACGAAATTGAATAGGGATTGCAACTTAAATTACGATATCAATTAAATAAAGCAATAATATATATTTCTACAGTAATTTTAAAATAACATGAAAAGGTATACAACAACCATTGGAAAATGCTATGATAGACCAAATTATAATAGCACTACTAAAAATGCTATAAAATAGGAAGACTCTACCATAATTGTGATAGTAATAGCGTTCTCTACAACGCTATGATATATCATCGATAGCATTATGTGTGTGTTATTAATGACGGTTTTTCTTGTAGTGTGTGGGAAGGGATGACACTTATCTCGTGATTGCAAAAACAGAAAGATTTAGCAAGTTCAAACTAATGAAGAAGAATCTGAAGAGGAAGGAAGCCACCACATGTTTACTGCAAGGCTAGCAGATCACAGAACATTTGAAGATCACATTTGGCTCATTGATACCGGCTGCACAAACCACGTGAAAAAAATGAAAGCATGTTTATCAAGCTAAATCAAGACATCAAGGTTTTTATCCTAGTCAGAAATGGAGCAGTTCTAATCTCAAAAGGCAATGGAAATGTCAAGATCACTATTAAGCATGGCAAGAAGGTTATCCAAAACGTTTTTTTAGTTCCTGAGATTACTAAGAACCTACTAAGCGTTTCTCAAATGATTGAAAATGATAAGTCACCTTTAAGCAAATTTTTGTATCATTAACGGTAAAATAGGAAGACGAGTGGCCAATTTCCAGATGGTAAAGAATATATTCCATCTCAAACTATCATCCATTGAAGATACCGCTATGCTGGCTCAGGGTGCAAAGCCAAAACCGCATAACCAAAAACATGTTACTGCTGCAGGAGTGAATGAGAAGAAACTGCAATTTTGCAAGCCTGAAGTCAAGAAAACTGAAGACTCAGATATAAATCTTAAGACTCAGATAAATTCTAATGATGAGAATGTAGGTGATAAGAACGAGATAAAATGTGACAAATACCTGATCAAGAAGCAAGGCACTAAAGACAACAAGGGGTGTGGATCAGTTACTATCAAGAAGATTAAATCTGTCAAGATAGTGACTTCTTCAACAAAGTAAAGGAATGAAGTAGTGACTGAAGAGAACACTACACAACTGAAAGAAAAAACAACAGAAGAAATTAAAGAGAAAAATTGCAAGATAAGCAAGGTAAGTCCAAGTCAATTTCAATTGTTGTTGACAAATCTCAGAAAAATGAAGGAAGCATCGTTCCAGAGGGAGAAAAGAAACAATTTCACAAATCAATCCAAGCAATATCCAAGGAAGTTCAATCAAGATGGGATCATGAGATTAAACTTACCAATGAGTTATGCAGATGCTTTGAAGAAAGACTCTTCCTCTGTGACAAAGAAACAATGTGATGGTGAAGCACGGAAACCAAACTACCAAACCCTAACTTGGAATTGCAAGAACAATCAACACATTCAAGAAGGAGTGTTGAGGATGAGGAAAAAAGAAGAACATGGGGAATTGAAGATAAAGAAAAAGATGCAGAGATCGTAAGAAGGAGAAGAACAAGAGAACGTAGAATAAGAAAAGAGTCAACAGAAGACTAAAGTCAAGTAGAAGCTATTGGGTCTGTGTTTATGGAAGTGGGTCTGCGAATTAACTAAGTCACATTTAGTTAACAAAGTTGGTTAGTCTAAGTTCTTAAGTTATTAAGTAAAGGAGTTGTTAGGGTATAAGAGCCCATGACTTGCTTGTATAAAAGGGTTAGTATCTACCATGTTAAAGTGGCTATAGACCATGTCTAGGCAATGATCAATATTTAAGAGGTTAGTAGTAAACTAGCTTAAATATGAGTATGCTTGTAATGTTGCAATTATTGAAAAAGATAATGAGGAAAGAAAAGGTTTGTTCTAAGAGAGAAACTTACCAAAATATGTGTGAAATCAACAAAATTCAATATTAGACTGAGCTATAATCATTTTGTGGACAGAAAGTTTATCCCAAACATTGTGACAATATCTTGAAATTGTTTGAGGGTTGAAGAAGTTTCTCATCATTTTTCAAAAACAGGAGGATATCTTCAATTTATATTAAAGTTGTATGAAGTAACGACTTGAATATGCGTAACATTTCTTGTTGGAACAACGATGGTATTGTTTTCAGACCAAAAGGTAAAACCTTCCATTGAATGTGGTGATTATTCAAGCAAAACAACATCTTGTATATTTTTTTTGGTTGAATATCGAGTTGCCAGAATCCTGATTTTAGATCAAATTTTAAAAATAGTGCTGCTCCAGAAAGATGTTGAAGGAGTGTCCTTCTGTTTGGGAGCAAGAACTTAACATCTTGGAGATATTAATTTAATTATTTATAATCAATAACTAATCATAGTTTTCCTCTTTCTTGTTGTACTCGGTTATTTACGTAGGACGTATGACGTTTGCACGCTCATGGTGAGTTAATTGATGAAACTAGTCACTGGCTGATCAATTGGTTGCATTTTCATTAGCTTATCACAATTGTGCTGGTGACATCATGTGTGACTGGATTTTGTTGGATCGTGTTAACATTTTCTTTAAAGGATAATGTCACGAAAAATCTGGATTCAGGCATAGGAGATTTTACTTTTTTCTCACTAGACACTCATTAGGAATCTACTTAGCTAGACAAGCTCTTAGGTTCTTAATCACACAAAACCTCATAGGCACCAACAACTCTAAACTACTCTTAACAACTTACTTATATAACAAGAACTAACAATTAGATTATAACCAAACAATTGTTGAATCCATTGGACCTTACACAGATCCAAGGCCCAATAGGTTATTAAGACAATTTTGACTTTAGTCCACAACACCAAAGCTTCTTCTTCTCCATTGTTCTTCTTTTCTTCAAGATAGACTGATTTTTTTACTTTTTTGATCACTGAACTGTTTCTTTGATTCTTCATCTTCATTGTTGGTTTTTCATAGTTGATTTATTCTCTTTTGCAGAGACAATCAAAGGATCACATCCCAACACTCCATCTTGAGCCTTTGATTTGTTCCCGTGATTCCACTTTAGGATTTTGAACCTTGATTCCTTTCGTTTGCTACCAGCTATTCCTCTGTTCGGTACTGATGCTTTGCACACGCCATCAACGTAACTCAAAATCGGATTCAATTTTTGAATTTTAATCTTCCCTGAAGTAAGGTCGGTCTCTTTGTTTGCTCTTGTGGATTTTGGTGACACCTACCTCAGAACCTTAGCATAACTCGGCTGTGAGTTGTATTTCTATTCTTCCTCTAGCTTATGATCTCTGTATCATTCTTGCTCTGATTTTTGTCCATGGGAGAATTTTTCAGGTGATGCCATCGCTCTTTCTCTGACTTTGGTTTCTCAGACTGGCGTCATAGAAGTTTTCAGGTTTCGATTTTATTCCTCCCTCTGGATTCAGTCTTCTTGCCCCTGACTTCTCTTCTGGTTCTTTCAAATTCATCCTATGATTTGGTTTTATTTCTCATCTGATAGTTGTTCCCATCTCTGTTTTGTTCTTCGTGGCTTTAGTTTCAGTTGAGCTTGATTTGATTTCCTTTAGTAGAGATTCTGATCCAAAATCCACATTCCTGAACTTGATGCCATTGAAATTATCAGAAGAAGGTAATCCTCTTATCACCCTTTTGAAATACCAGTTTTTGATCTGTGACTTCTCTTTTGGTAGTAGTTTCCAATTTGTGAGAACCAAATCCCTTGAATCCCTTGTTATCTTGATTTGGTGTAACACATTTCTTGTAGAATTCTTCTGCACTTTCTTTTTGCTCCCTCTCATCCTTAAGAGAGCATTTGTTTTCCCTTGAACAGTTGCTTTTTACATGGGTTAACTGAGAACTTCATGTAAATATTCTCATCTGTTTTCTTGACTTTATGTTCTTCCTTTTTGCTTCAGAATCAGAATCTTTTTGATTTGTAGTTCCACTCACTTGGTTTTATTTAGCTATTCTGTTTGGTTCCTTTCTAAGATTAGTTTCTTTTGTCTTCTGTCATTAGTGAGTTTAGCTTCTAGACAGCAGCTTTCCTTTGTAATGGCCGTAGTAGCGTCTTCATTGGGTGACATTTTCAAGTAAAAAAAATTCTTGATCATAGGTACCTCGGCTATCTTCCTTCCAGTTGGATCATGAATGATGTAACCTCTGTGATCAAAGATAACTTCATAGTCGTTTTCAATCATTTGAGTAATGCTCAATAGATTCTTGGCAATCTTTGGAACCAGTATAAAATCTCTGATAACTCTTCTCCCTCGTTTTGTCACAATCTGAATGTTTTCTTTTCACTTTTGTTGTGAGAACATCTTCATTTCCTACACGTAAAGACACATTGAAACTGATGTTTAAAGTTATGAAGATATGCTCACATAAAGTCATGTGATTTGTGCATCCACTATCAATAAGTAAGTATTTTCATCAGGTGACTCTTGATCCTCTTGTCTAGCTGTAAACATATGATATGATTCTTCATCTTCCTTCTCACCCTCTTGATTCATTTGGGCTTACTCTGTTTTTTGTCCCTGCATTCCCTTGAGAAATAACCAGCTTGTCCACATTTGAAGTAGGTTCTAGTGTCTATGTTCATGTTGAAATCAGGTCTGATATTTCCACTCTTAACTCAGCAGACATCCTCATTGTGGTTGTTTCTTTTACAATAACCACAGCATCTTTTTCCTCTGTAGTTTGGCTGACTTGAACCTTCCTTTTTTCTTCCATTTTTAGATTTCTGAACCTTGCTTGAAATGCTCCTTCTGCTTCTTCTTCGTTTTCAGGAAACCCCTTTTCATGTGCTTCAAGAGATCCGAGCAGTTCAGCATAGGTGGCAGATTTCAAATCCTTTGTTTCCTCCATTAGAGATGACAAGCCTGCATAGCTCCTTGGCATGGAGGCTAGCATCTTAACCACAACATCAAACTCATATTTGCCTTCTCCTAAAGCCCTCATCTGGTTTGCAACATCTTGAATCCTGTCAGAGTAAGTTTTTACCTTTTCTCCTTCTTTCATTCTTAAATTTTCAAATTCTCTTCTCAAAGATTGAAATCTAACGGTTTTAACTTTCACATTACCTTGATAAGAGTGTTCCAGGAGCTTCCATGTTTGATGAGCTGAGGTGGCTGGAAGGGTTTTGTCAAAAAATGCATCAGCTACATCAGTTAAAGAATCTGGAGAGCAGCTATGCCTTTTGCCTTTTAAGCTTTCATGGTAGCAGCTTCCTTGCTCTTGTCTTCATCTTTTTTCTTTGGTTTCTGAGACTCCATCTTTTACAATTTCCCATAAATCTTTCTTTAGGATAGTTGTCTTCATTCTGGCTGCCCATAATTCATAATTATGCCCATCAAAGACAGCAACGAGGTGAGAGGATTGCAAGTTTAACGCCATGTGAGATCTTTTTGAGATATTTGTTTTAGCTTCTCGTTTTAAACAGATTTCAGGAATATATAAGCTATGATACCATGTTGAGATTAAGTTAGATCAAGTATATTTTGTTTATCTCTTATGATTTATATCACTTTACTTAAACTCTTATCTTTTTCATTATGTTTCTCTTCCACATTACACATTCTTATATTAGATTTTGTTTTTCCTCACTAAACACTCATTAGGACACTACTTAACTAGACATGCTCTTAGGTTCTTCATCACACAAAACCTCATAGGCACGAACAACCCTTAAATATTCTTAACAACTTATTTATAACAAGAACTAACACTTATATTCTAAATAGACCATTATTGAATCTATTGGAGCTTACACAGATCTGAGACCCAATAAGCTATTGATACAAAACTTTTACTTTAGTCCACAACACCAAAAGCTTCTTATTCTCCATCGTTATCCTTTCTTCAAGCTAGACTGATATATTTTTTCCTTTGATCACTGAACTGTTTCTTTGATCTTCATCTTTATTGTTAGTTTATCATGGTTGATTTTTTTTCTTTTGCAGAAACAATCAAAGGATCACATCCCAACAATATGTAATGATAAATGAATCATTATAAGATCTTTATATATATTTAAGTAAATATTTAGTTTAAGAGTAATATTTCATATTTGGTTTATATCTTTAATTTTAAAAGTTATTGCCAATTTTAATAGTATATATTTTTTTGGATTTTTCATAATTATCCTAAAAATTTTCAGCATTAAAGTCTAATTGTACAAGTGTTGTTCTTCATATGATGGTAGATCAATCATTTTATCTGGAGAATCCAACTATATCGCATAGGTGTTTACTAGAAACAAATTCACAATTTATACAAAACTGCCCATGTAAGCAAATGTAAGATACGTACCAAGGTCTATTGGCTAGCGTTCCATGGTAGATTGACTCCGCTATGGAATTGTGTGCATGCTTTCACTCGCATAAGTGGTCTCTGATTGGCTTAGAGCATTCTTGACCCATACTAGATCTTTTTTCAAAAATCTATTTGATTATTATTTTTCCGGAAAGAGTTTACAAAGTTACAAAAAGAATTACACATCTTTTAATGAAGAAAGCTAAAAACGATACAACATATAAAAGAAAATTTACAATGATGCTGGTTTTTTAAAAGTCTCTTATTCGCTACGCCCTCTGTTTATAAATAAGTGTTTTTAAGGTTTTATTACATATATTAAGAAAACAATTAATTTATTATTTTATATTTTATTAATTAATCATTTAAATTTTTATTACTCTATACATTAAATTAATAGAGACAAACTAATAAATTATGTTTAAAATTTCAAACCAAATTTTAGTCTTACATTGTTATTATATATAGATCTTAGTCCTAAAAATATGATTATATTTCAAACTCTATATTAGATTTCATAACAAGAGAGAGAGGAGAATATATTTAATATCAGCCATCACTAGTAAAAAAAATTGTATAGCCACAAAAATGCCACATTCTTTTGGTGGCTTTATTTTGAATTAGCCACCAAAAACCCATACAAAGTCACGAAAGATTAAAATCAGAATAATAGTAGCTTTTTCGTGGCTAAATAGCCATATTTATTCACTGAAAGTCTGTGGCTAAACTGTTAGTCTAATCAAATAATAGGAAATAAGAAACCACAATCCTTTCGTGGCTTTTGCGTGGCTAATCCACCGAAAAATTAGTCTCATCCATCAGACTTAGACAGAATTCAGAGAATAGTTCGGAGAATATATTCTAATTGTAGCCCGTCTGTATTTTGTGGCTATACATAAGCCACAAAACTAAAATGTAGCTTCTCTGTCACTATAAGTTTTTCTTATAAAACCAGCTTTTTCATGCAATTCACATATCTCATATTCTCTATCTAAATAAGTTTTTTTTTTCTTTCGCTTCTTCTGCTTTAAGAAGTCATTTGGTTTTATATTTCTTTTCTCAAATGTCTTATTTTTTCAATCAAGAGAGTGGATGGATCGACATATTGATTCAATGAAAAATTGTGTATTAGAAGAGTTTATTGAGGAAATTACTGTATTTCTTACATTTGCTTGTAATCAAAAATCTTTCCAAGAACAAAATATTTTATTGTGTCCTTGTGCACAGTGTAAGAACCGGAAACAGCGTGATGTAAGATATGTATCTAATCATCTTTTTCGAGTAGGATTTAAAGAAAATTACTATGTTTGGTCGAGTCATGGAGAAAGTTGTTATGATGTTGGTGACTAAGATCTGTATATAATTTAAAACCAAATTTTAGTCCTAAAACGACACGACACTTACTTCTAAAAAGAAGGAGTAACTTATAAAAAATCTGTTATTTTTTTTTTTTTACTCAAACTCAATTTATTGCTATTCTTGATCATCATCCAACTATACATCATCATAGTAGCTTTGCAAAATTCAAAAATCATCAATGCATGAGGACTCCAAACTCTACATCTAATTGTTGTTTATGTAAAGTTTTGTAGTCTTAGCATAAATTTTAAAAAATAAACAAAAACATTAGTAAAACCACGACAGATCATTATTTCGTCAAAATCAAAACTCTATCAAAGAGAAACATAAAAATTTATCCCAATTCTACTTTCTACCCCAATTCTAATCTATCAACTATTAAATATGAAAAAATTTCAACCACTTAATCTAGAATCTCAAGTTTCCAATGGCTTCTAAATCCGAATGTGGTTGATATTTTGGTAAAACACTACCATCGGAGATCATAAAACTTCCACCCATAAAATAATAAATAACCAGGTTTCAAAGCATTCATTATTTGTCAATTCCATTGAATGAGAGAAAACTTTTTTTGTAAGATAGAAATGCAAGAAAAGAAAAACATTTGAAAAAAATATTGTCGGAAACCTAGAACCACCGCAAAGATATTCGCACTTAACAATGATCATGCAGATTAGCAAAATTCCTCGAGAAGAAAATATACATTTACGAGATTTTTTCTTAAAAATTGTGAAATCTAAATATTGAAGTTTTATTTAGATTAAACCTAAATTAAAATAAAAGATAATTAGTAATGTGGTCGATTTCAGAATCGACATTTGCCGTTGAATAATATCATTATGAAAACAAAGTTGGAGAAATTGCTATAGACATCAACTTTGGGAGAGAAGATAGTTACACAAGTTTTTACTAGATCTTTTATGAATCATGTCAAGTTCTTCTTCTGATTTTTGATCCTACTTAATTTAAAAGTCGTAACAAAATTATTTTTAACCAATTACATTTTGAAAAAAAAAAAAAAAGAATAAGAAACAGAATTGGTCTGATTCTTATTATAAAAGTTAAGCATGGACTTCATAAAAGTCGTCTGAACCCGGCCCAACTCTCAGTTCTCAATAATATGCGTCATTTTTTTTGGGTTTAGTGTTAAATCTGCATCATTTCTTTGGTAAGTAGTATATATATTAGAGATCCAATTCATCATACTAGTAGATAACGAATCAAAAGAATTTTGTATTGATATTGATAATATCATAATAGTGAAGATAATAGTGTTGAATATGATGTTAAAGCTAGAACTTCTAACTTAGCCAGTTTTTAGTATCTATTAATTCCAAGAAACAAATATTCTCTTAATACGTATTATTACTAGTTCTGATTCAAACAGTAAAAACACAGTATATTATCATAATCGAATATTTTAGCTCTAGTCTCCATATTTCACATTTTGAAATTTAAATCCATACCATATAAATAAAACGACAAAAATCATTAAAATTCACAACCCACAGTTTCACTTGTATTAATATTTCGTGGTAAAAAAATAAAATATTAAATGAAAAATAGCTCCTGATTTCAATGTACGATTTTTCTTTTTATGGTTTTATCAATGTCTCCTAGAGAAGAACCAAAAGTGACCGTTTGAAATTCGAATTTTTATTTTATCTTTTTGCTTCTCTCCGTTTGAAATTCGAATTCAAAAGAGAAACCAAACCAAACCAAAGTCCTCGTTTTGACTGTCACACACAACACTTCACAAAAAAAGAAGACATGCCACGAGGACACTTAACCCTAACGTGGCGTAATATAACAGGTCAGTGATTTAACTTAAAGTAACAGACAAATAACTTTAAACTTAGATACGCTCCAAGACGAATCTGCATATCAAAATCAACGGTCAAGATCATTTCTTCACATTTCAAAATCTAATTATTTAACCAAACTTTGTTCACTCTGTTTTTTTAAAAAGTCTATCTTTCTCTTTCGCCATTAAAACTCAAGTTTCCTTTTTTCTCAGAGATTTCTTACCTTAAAGAACAAAAAAATGTCGAACATTCATCAGAGTCGACGACCCTCGTTTTCTTCATCAACGAAGTCATCAATGGCGAAGCGTAACGGACCATCTTCATCGGAAAATTCTGTGAAACCTATGGCGACGACGATGACGAAGAAACGAGCGCCATTAAGTAACATAACTAATCAGAAGAATTGTTCACGAATCCCAAATTCATCTTCTGATTCGGTGATTTTTTAATTATTTGCTTCAGTTTTTTTTTGTTGAGTAATTTTTTTTCTGTGATCAATTTTGTTTAACAAATAAAGAAAAGGTTTAAAAATCGAAGATTCGTTTGCTGAAATTGGGGATATTTACTAATCACATTACTTAATATTTAGAGAGAAATGTGATTTATATGATTAATTTTGTTTGATTTGAATAATCATTTACTGAAATTATACTACAGATTTATTGCTTCTTTGATCGAATTTTTTGAATTTGCTTAATTAATTAAGTTATTGGTTCTGATTTTTTTAAGGACATAACTGAACATATTAGAGGAAACAAATATTTTTTTTTTCCTGTGTGAGTTAATTTTGAACATTGAAGCATTGTTTTATGAATTCATTGCTTTACTTTGATCAAATCTGTAAAAAAATTTTATTAAATTAAGTTTCTTGATTCTAAATTTCTAGGTACATTGCTCAAACAAGTCTGCAAAATTGAAATTGGCACCAACACAAACTATTTTCTCAAGCAATGTGTTACCTTTGCAACAAAATGTAAAGCCAAGCGTAGTTCTAAATAAAGTCACTTCATTTGCCTATGAAAATACCAAAGTGTCTTCTTCTGCTAGCAAATCTGAAGATAGAACAGTTTCAATGGATGAGACAATGTCTACTTGTGATTCCTATAAAAGCCCTCAAGTTGAATATATCGACAATGAAGAAGTCTCAGCTGTTGTTTCAATTGAGAGAAAGGCATTGAGTAATCTCTACATAACTCCAAATTCAGAGATGACTGGTAAAGATTTGTTCTTTACTTTGTTTTTTGTTTTATAAAGATTTGTTCTTTGTATTGATTACTTGGTTTGCAGGTAATAATTGCAGCAAAGATAAATTGTCAGATGAGAATCAGATTGTTAACATTGATAATAACAATGTGGATCCTCAGCTTTGTGCTACATTTGCTTGTGATATTTATAAGCATCTTCGTGCATCCGAGGTTTGTGTAGCTCTTTTGGAATCAAGAATGTGAGATTTAGCTTTATGTTTTTGCAAGTTTCTGAATTTGTAAATCTATATTGTAGGCTAAAAAGCGTCCGGCCATTGACTACATGGAGAGAGTTCAAAAAGACGTAAATTCGAGTATGCGTGGAATCCTTGTTGATTGGCTTGTTGAGGTGAAATATAGTTTTTAAGAAATTGTTTTTGGTCAGTCTTGTTAATGTATAACCAATTTTTACCGTTTTTTCGGTTTATTTCAGGTTTCAGAAGAGTATAGGCTTGTACCAGAGACATTGTATTTGACAGTGAACTACATAGATAGATATTTATCAGGGAATGTGATTAGTAGACAAAAGCTTCAGTTACTTGGTGTGGCTTCTATGATGATAGCTTCAAAATATGAAGAGATATGTGCACCACAAGTTGAAGAGTTCTGCTACATTACTGATAATACATATCTTAAAGATGAGGTTTGTTATATGTTTTAACAAAAAAAAATTATAAAAACGAGATCAAAATTTTCACTATCTAAATACTGATTTGTTTGCATTTCTCTCTTTAGGTTCTCGATATGGAATCTGATGTTCTGAATTACTTAAAGTTTGAAATGACAGCCCCAACAACTAAATGCTTTCTAAGGTAAGTCAAGATGATTCACTTGAAAACAGATTTTTTTTTATTAATACAATTGTGTAATAATCCTAAGACTTTGATTTTACAGACGCTTTGTTCGAGCTGCTCATGGAGTTCATGAAGCTCCATTGATGCAACTAGAATGTATGTCGAACTACGTTGGGGAATTATCGCTTCTTGAGTATACAATGCTCTCTTATTCTCCTTCACTAGTGGCTGCTTCTGCCATTTTCTTGGCTAAGTACATATTAGACCCAACAAGAAGACCATGGGTATGTTTGGACACTTACTTAAGATTTTGGTTACTTTGGTTGTATCATGTAGTAATATATGGTTTGTTTTTGTTTTCTTGTTTGGATCAGAATTCAACTTTGCAACACTATACACAGTATACAGCAATGGAGTTAAGAGGATGTGTTAAAGAGCTTCAAAGATTGTGCAATAATGCTCATGGCTCTACTTTGCCAGCTGTGAGAGAGAAGTATAGTCAACACAAAGTAAGATTATATGTTTGTTTTTAAGAAGGATTAAGAATGATGATTAAGTTGTTTTTAGGTTACTAATGTTGGGTTTATTTTATTTTGTTTCTTTTTGCAGTATAAGTTTGTGGCAAAGAAGTTCTGTCCATCAATAATTCCACAAGAGTTCTTCAACAACAGCTAGATCCTTAATTCAATTTAGCTAAATCCTTAGTTTAATTTTGTTTCCAATGTTGTTGTTGGATTTGATTGTATATGATTCTGCTGTTGTTGAGCCATTTATAAAAGTTAGTTTTCTATGATTAACACTTTCAAAATTCTTATTTTTAGCTTATTAAACTAATATTGTCTTCCTCTATAAGGTGAAGAAAGATGCTTCTGCCTACTAATCTTTTTGCCTTATTGTTCTTAATTTTGTTTTTTGCATTATTGCACCTAATTTTACAGTATTATTTGTAAACCTAAATTCTAAGATACCAAAATAGTTATTAAACAAAATTGTATGATTCGATGAAGTTTGTTAAGTTAAGTTGACTTCTCATAGATGGGTAAACAATAAGGAAATTAGTATCAATCTGCTTAATTTTGTTTTTACACTAAATGAAAACTAATCCTGAAATGCAATTTGTCTTTGCTATACTTTAAGACTAAATGGTAAACTCCCATAATTTTGGCTCAAATTAGTTAACTAAAGATATAAAAAGTTGTTATAAATGTTGAAAGCGCTAGATGCTAAATACGTGGTGAATCTAAGCGTATCGTCTCGAACACTTGGTAAAAAACAATTATTGACAGTTTAAAATAAATAAATATATATACATATATATTAAGATAATATAATATAGCATAATAAAATTTTACAATAGAATACCATAATTTTTAAAATAAAATAAAATTTTAAAATGAGTTTATAAAAAGTAATAAAATTTTAAAATCATTTTGAACCTATAAGACGTTTCCCCTATTTCGTCTATAAATATTTTAAAATGGTACTGAAAATTCAAGATTTGGGAAGCGTAAGTTTTGTTACTCCTTAGCCTAGCGATGCATATTTCAAACTTTTTCAACAGTCATTTTGAAGTCTAAGCGAGAAAACTCAATTAATACTTTTGCCTACAAAATTATTTTGAGGGGGTCAAAAGTAGTATATAAACTAATAAAACAAATAATATTTATATTGTACATTAATTTATAACTTAATTTTTTATCATGTATATTCGTTATATCATCAAATATATGTTTTATAAAACAAACAAAACATACATAACATATTATAATACAATGTTCACAATTTTAATTCATGTAATCTTTAATCTTATATATTTTTTAGAGTTTAATTTTAATAGATTAAATAAAAAGAAATAAAAATATAATCATAAATTAATATATCCACGAAAATTGATGATATTTTATGATTTGGGTTGTTGTGTTGTTTATAAACATTAGAATCGATAATTCACTAGATGAAAGATAATTTTTCTATAAGAGAGATGAAAAAATTTATGTTTTCTAATTGTTAGTTTTTTCGTTTAAAAATATTTTATTTTATAATAAATCATGTATAATTTATAATATTGTTATTGATTCATAATCTAAAAATTATTGATAACTCTATATTGGGTGAAACTAACATTTTATTATTTCATTTATCTAAATTAAGTTTTGTATGGGGTCAAATTCAATATTTGTAGGGGGTTCAATTATTTTCTGGCAAACATTGTTTGGACTATAAGAAGCTCAATTATTTTTTAACAAGGCAGTTCTGAACATTTCACTCATTATCTCTTTTGAAACTAAGGAGCCTAATCCATTCATCTCAAGTGTAGACAAAAAATTGGGAACCTATTTGAAAATCAAGTATTTAAAGGCCTAAATTACCATCAACTAAAATCATTAGGTACGGTCTTAAGGACATTAATTTCCGTCTAATGAGTCTGATGGAAGCATATGAAATTTTCACATGAACCCGAATAAAAAAAATCCAAACACCCAAAGTATTAAAATATTTGAATAGGTCCTAAATTTTTAAATCTAAATACCCAAAACTAAACTCAATCCAAACAAAAACCCAATCAGAATAAATACTCAAACATACTCAAAATATAAGTACATAATAATAATATATTAATAATATATATATATTTGTAAAAGCTTAAAATAATCTGATATTTTAAATATTTTGGGTATTTTATTTATTTTTGGATAGACTCATGTATATATATCAGAGTTTTGAAATATTTTCAAGTATGTTGGATAATTTTAAGAAATAACCAAAACAACTAAACTATCCAAAACTGTTTACTTATATTTGTGAAAACATAAAAAATGTATTCAAAATTAACCAACAATTTTTTTACTAATATTTGGGTGGTACCCAAATCCGAAGATACCCACTCTGAACCCAACCTGAGTTTATGACATATCCGAACGGATACTATACCTCTAAATTTGAACGTCCAAAAATCTAAAATATTTGACTGTTAGATTGTAATTTTAATGGTGAAGTATTTGTTTGTCTTGATTTCTTAACATTTTGAGTGAAGCCCCTTGTGAAAAGGCATCTGCCTAATCCGAATCCGAACAAGTATTCGAATGCACATCCCTACGGTGGAGGGTAATTAAAATATCTGCCTAATATGTAGAAACTTGCCGATAAGGTTAACTAATTTTCAAATGGTTGGAACTTAATTACATATGTAAAAATTGCATAATTTGTTTTTATGTATTTTCATATAGATATGGGAAAGTTGGCTTCCTATTTTTTGGGTATAAACTAATCTTCTACCATATTTTTTTATTTTTATACATATGTATACGCTTATACCCCATGTTTTAAAACTCGATAAATGATAGTCGGACGGTTGGGATAGGCGTAACGTCTAGACGATTAATCAGAAAGTAAACAGATATTAATTGTGGATTAGTTTTAGGCTATTTAATTTTTTTAAAAAATATTTATCCATTATATTAAAATTTTAAATAATATTGTTTTGAAAATTATAGTAAACACATGAAAATGTAGTATTAAGAATTTTTTACGATTTTTATTTAAAATTTTAACATAATTTATTATATAACAATATATAAAAAAATTAAAATTTTAACATAATTTGTTATATAACAATAACAAAGTCTCAATATATATACTTGCAATCTAAAAATAATCGAATTATCTATTAGGCGGAAAATAATCGGATTAGATAAGGATTAATCAGATTAGATGAGCATTAATCGGATTAGGCAGGAAGTAATCGATTGACTGATTTCTTCGAAAGATTAGTCATTAATCGAGATGGCTAACCTGAGCATATTGCTTAAGGGGGTATAATCGGAGATATGCGGACATTTTAGACCATGGCTTATACCTTTGAATAAGTAACTTTAAATGTTTGGAACCAATTATACATCGACGAAATCAAGCTTTTTTAATTATTTCTAATCATGGTAAATGATGTAAAAATGAACCAAACTATACGATTTATTGAGGTTATCTGATGAATCATTGTTTATGCTCTTTACTATTATCGATTTGAAGATTTTAAGAGCTAAAAAAAAAAAATTTGGAGATAATATTTCACAGTTATAATTAATCTTGATTCATTTTGGATCTAATTTTGTTTGAATTAACAAAATTTTGATATTTATTTATTTTACAAGAAACTTGGAGATTTTTATGCCAATTTTGGAAATTGAAATCTTTTTTATTTTTTCTTGCAAGAAATTTTGAGATTTTTATCCAAATTATTGGAGACATATCATCTTTAGGTTTGGGTTGTGGTTGCTTTAAAAACAACGTGTAAGGATTAAACTATGAAGACATGTAACACACATCTTTGCATTTTTCTATTGTACTCTAAATATAAATTCTTATTTTGACCATCACTAGCATGATCGTACTGAAAAAAAAAAACAAAAATAACATTTGCAGCAGATTGCTTCGAATTTGTGAAGATATTGCACACTTGAAGAATTTACTTTCTCAACACATTTGAAGAATTTCGTAAGAATCAAAAAAATAATTTAGCTTTTTTCAGTTTCACGTAATTTAAATTTTAAATAAATAAATTAGAATTGAGTGTCAAAGTTGATCCGCAATACGATATTTATCTAAATTTTGCATCACTCAATTGGATTTTTGAACCCTTAATTAAATTTATGTCTTGACAAAAAAAAATTATTATATTTTTAAAACAAGAGCATATTTTTCAAACTAGTGGATGTGTCACAGTTTAGCCGCATACGAATATACAAGTGATGTTTATCAAGATTTTATTATATGAAAGAAGCTAACGGAAGAATTTTATTGGATGGTCCTCGGCAAAGTAGAACCTTTCTCTCTTAGTGTAATGGATGGCCATCAATATATCTAAGTTTTTATTGAAAACGAATCACTCCACTACATTATCCTATATATCAAAAAATCAAATTAAGTGTACATTTTAAAATTAAAAAGTTGTAGTCTTAAAACTATTGAACTCATATAACACGTTTAAACTATGGAATGAATTCGAATGATAATATGGTAGTGATAAGAATAAAATACACACGGCATTATAATATATTTTTTACATGTTGAATTATTCTTACATAAAATATGATTAAGAAGAAATCAAGTAAAATCATTAAAATACATACAAAAACTATATTTAGATCGAAGTGAATCCGTTATTGATTTTCTTTTTAATTGGTTTATTCTTTACGGGTAGTATTTGGAATTTGATGCCTCATGTCCACCGATAAGAAGATGCATAATTATTCGTCTAAAATATTATTGTTCACAAACTTCGAAGTCAACTATGCTAAGCAACACACAATCAATGCTTCAAGAAAAAATGCTTTATTAGGCGGTCTACAAATTTTACTTTTTTGGAAACAAATCAGTCTACGAATGTTTTATTATAAAGAAGATATACTAAACCGAAAGAAATTCATCTACTTGTAAAGCTAGTTTTCCACCCTTTGATTCTATAAGTTCTAAAATATTTTATTTTTTCCATTTTTATATTAGATGTCTCCAAAGGGACAAGTTTTAAAGTCTATTAAGTTTCATATTAGTCAATACAAAGAAACGAGGAAGTAAGAAAAAAAAATTTGTAACTGTTATTCGAAAGTTTCACTGTTTCAGTCAGGCTAAATGCATGATTGGTTCCTAGATAATTTGTACTGATTTCCTTTTTTTTTAATTTCTTGTGTAGTTTGTTGTTAGTATTACAATTGTTATCTAATGTGGCACAATATAAGAATAGTTTCTCCATTTTGTTTCCAAATATACATATATATATATAAAGTAAATGTTCTCTCTTTCCATTAAACCACTTTGAGATAGAAAAATGTTAACATCTTCAAACCATTCTTTGAGATAGAAAAATAAATTCTTATAAAAAAAATTTATAACTCTCAAGTCAATAAACATATATCGAGAAGATACAGAAAAAATGAGAACATATGAAACCCAGCAAATGTTAAGCTTAAAAGGACGAACATGTGGTTTAGTTTTTTTGAATCGATTATAAAAGCATAGATAGTTTGAATAGAATTTAGAAACACATAAGACAGTTAAAAAGGAATTCTATGTTGCTTGTGTGATTTTTTAATGTTGTTTATCATTTTATTTTATCGCGATAAGGAAAAAAGAGAACTAGAGAAAGAGAATAAGTATTCTTTGAAAATACACTAAATTACCTTAAGTACATGATTATAGATTAATATCTGATGAATTAACATCAAGTCAGTTTTTGAAAAAGAGAAGTGCAAGCATTATTTGTTCTCTAACCTAAGTTTTGAATCGTTTTTAGAGTCTTACCATTTATAATATTTTGATACGCAAGGCTTACATACAGATTTTGAGACTAAATTTATGACAGGTTCAATTTCGGTTGAGTCGTGTGTCGTTATAAGCATCCAATATGGTCAGTTATAGAATTTTTTGGATGAAATGGTTTAAATGCTAACATTTTTACAAGGCTGAGTAGCATCTATGGCATATCTATATTGAGGGAATGTATGTTGTTGCAGTAGAATGGTTGAACGCATTTGTTTAGTTATATTATTCTCAATATATATTTTTTGTTCCAAAGTTAATACCATAAATCAAAATTACATATATAATTATCTAAAATTGTGAATGTGAGTATAAACATATAATATTAAATATCTAAAAGAGTTTATGAATTCAAAATATAGTTTATGATATGTCTCATGAAAACTTAGACCTAAACCTTCTCAATTCATTACAAATAAACATCTTCCCTCTTCGACACGATGGATCTGAGTCCATCTCAAAAACACATGAAAATACCCAATAATAAATCGAATAAACATCTCAAAACCCCTTATATTCTCTATGAACTATAAATCGAATAAATCGAATAAACATCTCAAAACCCATATCATAAACTATATTTTGAATTCATAAACTCTTTTAGATATTTAATATTATATGTTTATACTCACATTCACAATTTTAGATAATTATATATGTAATTTTCTCATGGGTACATAGACAACTTTTCTCAAGGTTCATGTATAACAACCATAAACTCTAATAGTCCTTCCATAATAACAAAAGTTTTTGAATTCCTTTCTATAAATATTTTGTTTTAATCTTTGATTCAACAAATTTTGATATATATAGTTTATATAAAATATTTTTATCGATAAAAATTACTTTCTTAAATACATATAAAGCCTTTAAATACAATATATTATTATTTACATTATCAAAAATTTAATAATTATTTTATTAAATATAATATAAAATTATGCATAAAACATGGTTTGCCCACTAGTTTTCTAATAATTTTACAATAATATCACTTCACAGTAAAAGTTTAGACGAATCAACACACCGACATCATATATTCCAAATAATCAAAATATATACCTGTACCAAATGGGTGGTGGCGTGATAGTAAAAAGGTTGATTATTTATGTTTTGGTTCAATCCACATTTGAAGCGGAGAAACATTTACTAAACTAGAATGAAGAAAAGCTTGGTTCTTAATACCAAGAGAGATTATGGAAAAAGGTTCAGGATTCTTGTACTTAGAAATAGACCTGGAGTTCAGGTTTGGGTTGGGTTATTCAGGTTTTGGATTATTCGGGTAAAGTAACTTAGTATCCGAACAGTACCTAAACAATATTCAGATCGGGTTGGTTTGAGTTGTTTCAGATTCGGATTAGATATATTATATTATTTGTAATCCAAAAAACAAAATTTTTAATAATCAGATTCGGTTCAGATTAATAACCCGAATTCAACAAAAACAGACAAAAATCTGAAATTACTAAGCTTAATGATATATCATAGTTTTAATGGTTTTTAAGCCATGCTATATGTTTATTATCGAGTCTTTTATGTTTCTTTCGAGTTTTTTTTTATGTTTTTCAAGTCTCTATTGAGTGTTTAGCAGGTTTACACACATTTAGAGATTATATGGATATTCTAAAACTTTTCTGGAGGATTGCACGTGAGAAACAAAGTTGATACACTGGTATCGACCGACACAACTTTTGTGTTGACCGACACAACTTTTACAACTAAAGCTAGCTTTAGAGTGATCACCTGGAATCTAAATCTTAGGTTATTAAATTGGTGGGACAGCGTAATTTAGAACCGGATAAAACCTAGAGTGAACAAATTAGATAATTGCAAAGATATTTGGATTAGATAATTTGTGAACAAACCAACTTGTGACTACTACATGTTTATACTTTAGGATTCACAAAGATATTTGGTTTCTTAATTTCTACTCATAGTTAAATCTCACTGCGACATCTTATTTATTTTATCTTTGTGTTTGAGTTCAAAAACTTGTACTTAATTCGATTCTCTAAATTGATTTACATTCATTACATGATTTCCTGAAAAGTTCTCTAAGCCTGACGCTTTTCCTGTTTGATCACAATCCGATTTTATTT
This sequence comes from Nasturtium officinale, assembly GCA_963854855.1. Lineage (NCBI taxonomy): Eukaryota > Viridiplantae > Streptophyta > Magnoliopsida > Brassicales > Brassicaceae > Nasturtium > Nasturtium officinale. The sequence continues at coordinate 14,010,068 of OY978500.1, forward strand.
ATTTTTGCACTGCTATTTAATTTATTAGTTATTTGCTTAGCTGAATTCAAAAGTAGAAAACTCATCGTGAAGTCGTGAGTCCTTGTGGATTCAGTCCTTTAGTAATATTGTGATCTCTAAATTTAAGAGAGTAGCTGTAAGGGTAAGTTTGAGCATATCACTTAATAATGTTAGTACAAAACATACATTGTTTAAAATCATGAGAATTAAGAAAACATCAGGAGATGAGTCCATGAAGTAACTAAAATGGAGAGTTCAAAGTTCAAATATTCCAACTACATAGTTAAAACTCCATAAGTCCAAACTTGAGCCACCATAAAGCATAATGAAAGACAACAATGTCTAAAAACCAAAGACAGTGTCCAAAGTGAAAGTTAGCATGCAATATTCACCAAAAGTCACAAACATATTGATCAAGGCCGTGAGTGGTGCCATGACCCAATTGAAAACTCGGAAGAGTCTTTGTTAAGAATCGCTAATCCATTGAAACTCGGACACCTCCCACACTTCTTTTGCTGTTTTGTATGTAGAAATTTAAGTTTAGGGACTAGAGATGATGGAGAATGATAGAGAATGTGTGAGAGATTTGCTTGAGAATGAGTTTGAGCAAGAAGAGTTTTATGAAGGGTTTTAATGTTCTTATTCTCTTATTTACTCACTTATATTTACAAGAGGTTTATATGAGTATATATAGACTTCACAACACAAGAGAAGAAGAAGAGAGAAGAAGAGAGAAGTGTGAGGCTTCACTAGAGGTGGCTAGCTCAGTGATGGAGGCCAAACTACTCCAACAGTGTCTCAACAGTAGGCGGCTCCCATACGTCCCATGCTGTGCACATACACCAACTTTTTTCTCCTCTTCTACTTAGTTACTCAACTAGTTACCTTTAGTTCATTACTAACAGCTTTCTCTTTCATCCTAGCCGATTCATTCATTGTTCCCTCTTCCTTGTCATTTGAATTCTTCTTGATTAATTCATCACTTGAATGAGCACTTATTTCAACAATACTATGATCTCTAAATTTGAGAGAGTAGCTGTAAGGGTAAGTTTGAGCATATCACTTAATAATGTTAGTACAAAACATACATTGTTTAAAATCATGAGAATTAAGAAAACATCAGGAGATGAGTCCATGACCAAACTAAAATTGAGAGTTCAAAGTTCAAATATTCCAACTACATATTAAAATTCCATAAGACCAAATTTGAGCCACCATAACGCATAATGAAAGACAACAATGACTAAAAACCAAAGACAGTGTCCAAAGTGAAAGTTAGCATGCAATATTCACCAAAAGTCACAAACATATTGATGAAGGCCGTGAGTGGTGCCACAACCCAATTGAAAACTTGGATGAGTCTTTGTTAAGAATCGCTAATCCATTGAAACTCGGACACCTCCCACACTTCTTTTGCTGTTTTTATGAAGAGATCATATGTAATTGACCAATATCGATTGTGTTGTATTTAGAATTTAAAGCTTTAGCATTACTGGTTTCTTTCTTGACTTCTTCAGAAGACAAGAGAGTTCTTACTTTTTGTGTGAGGTTGTCTTGAGCCTTGTTCATAACCGGATTCATGTATCTAACTAACACAGAAACCCATGCATCATTATCAACATAATTGATGAAAGACTTTATTCTCAATTTTCAGTAGCTGTAGTTAGAACCATCTAAGAAGGGAGAACGTGTGACTGAACTTTTTCTCTGGGTTGTTCAAAAACTTCATCAGTGCCCTTGCTCTAATACCAAATAAAATTTCTAAAAAGTAGGTAATTTATCTTAAGTGTGGAATAAATGACCACTAATAATAAACGAGGTATTGATTGTTCGTTCAAGCCAACCAATAATATTTGGTTGCAGTATATGTATATTATATTACTTCAAAAAAACATTACAAGACAGAATTAAAACTTTAACAAGTTCTAATACATCTATCTAAAATAACATGAACTAAGGATATCAAGTAAATTCATTTCACTCCCCCCTTAAGCATGGATGTCTTCTTCTTGCAGAATTTTTTGCTTTGTGTTTCTCACACCCGACAACAATCTCTTCTCAAGATAATCTCTCCACAACATTAGCAGCTAAGAAACTTGAACAAGAAATATATTTCTCTTTTAAAATGTTATCAATAATACAAAAAGGATTGCAAATTTTAATTATATAGAGAAACCATATCTTTCATTCCTCAAGCAAGGAAAAAATCAAAATACCTTGACAAATATATCATTATTATTGAGTAACACTTAATCAAGTATTTCTAAAATATCCTATATTAGCATCTGAATTAGATATCAATCATAACTATCTATCTTAATTCAAAATAAAATCCTTAGAATTAAAGATTCTACAGAAGGTCAAACAAATTCATTTCTCCTGTTATATATGATTAGTAATTAAAATTTAGTACTCTTCATAGTTGCATTAAGAGCCAAACTCTAAGGAAAAATAAAACACATAAGGTCAGATACTGAAACAAACAAAGGACAAAAGAACTACCTTTTGAAGTTCATCTTGCAGCTCAATATGTGCAAGCATATGGTAATTTGTAACCACTTTTTATCATTTATGTGTATCTCACACTTCGGTTGTTGTTCTGTACACATTAGCACTTCAATCATGTAATGTTTAGATAGATCCTAAATGGGTCAATGATAAAATTACTATTAAAGAGTGCAGACTTAGATACATACAACACTTGCATTGCAAGTAGATCTTTGGCTATTTAAGCTAACACAAGATTCTTTTCAGCGCTTATCCTCCATCCCAAACCATCAAATGGTATTTCAAGAGGATTATGATTTGGTGTTTCCACTTTCTCCTTCAAATACAACTTCAGCTCAGTAATTGAATCTTGAAACCGTGTCTCCTTCAACATCTCTTTGTATCCATTATCCATTCTTTAATATCCATCAATCTTTAAATCCGTTTGTCCATATTGTCTGACTTATTGTGATTATGACTCTGTGAGTGAGATGACTATGATTATGACTTAGTTACAGTTTTTATTAAAATTAAAAGTGTGCTCATCAAATAGTTACTTCAACAATAGTCATTGAGTGTGTAAGAACTTTAGATTATTGACTGTCTTTTCCATATAATGCATAAAACAATTAAAATGTAAACTTTATCTTGTTTTTTGGATCAAACACATTAGCTATAATCAGTAATTTATTCATTTCCTTCAAGCCTCCCTAATATTTATCAAAATTCTCTCTTAAAAATAACATTTATTTTCAATATTGCAACAGAATTGTTGCACAGCGAACTGAGATTCTTCTAAATAATTACTATTTAATTTTAACACTTGTAAGAGTTTACATTAGTAGATGGTTAGAAAACTAAAGTAGAATTATAGAAGATAAACATTAACTTCACTAACCTTTCTACTTTATCTCAATCATAGAAAGTATTTGGCGGAATTCATTTTTTCTTCAATTCTCTCTCTATGTAAAGTAATCATTGTATAACTTATCATCTCTTTCCATTCTGTCAACTAAAGTAGAATTATAAAAGATAAACATAACTTCACTAACCTTTCTAGTTTATTTCAATCATAGAAAGCAGACGGCCAATTCATTTTTTCTTCAACTCTCTCTGTAAAATAATAATTGTATAGCTTATCCTCTTTCTCCATTATGTCAAAAGCCACCATGTAATTGAGATCTTTTGTCAGCATCATGTAAGTCGAGTTTTATTTGATTTTCAGTGTAAAGATAAATTTTCCCTTGTCATCTTTCAAATGTCTCCACTCTTTTACCTGAATCTCTCATATATTAAACAACATTTCGAAATGCAGAGACAATTTTATCTATTTCTTGCATCCCATCTCTAAAAATTAGTTAATATTATGAAGACAACAACACAACAACACAAATGCACAAACTCACCTCCTAGAATCAATACATCATTTCCTTCTAAGAAAAATCATTCATAAACTTCTTCAATGCATTAGTGTTGGTTGTTGCATTGTTAACTATGATTGTGAATATCTTCTTGATTTTCTGTTCAGCTATATATTTTAGAAGGACATGTGTGTTCTGAAGCATGCTTGAAACCAACAGTCAATTTCTTTATATGACACCTTGCATCAATAAAGTGTGTTGTGGTAACCCTGTAGCTAGCTACTGTTTTGAGTGCAACCCACATATCAGTTGTACGTGAAATCTTATGATTATTAGATCTAAAAGTTTTATCATAGATACCTTCTTTTTAACATAAATCTCCACTATGTCTCTAGTGGTTTTTCTCCAAGAATGAGACTTGTATATGTTCATTGTGCTGCAAAAATGTTTCCATGATAAACTCTCTATTAATAAAAGAGTCAATTCACCTAAGTCTAACATCTCATTTGAAGCTTCCATATAGACAACTTCATATTACCAACAGCTTTAATACCACATTGTTCTTCATGATGTATATAACATGCTGTCAATCCTTGTTGCTCTCATGCCTAGTCTCGTACTCTTTACAGATTTCTAGATGATTCTTCATATATGTAGTGTCATTTGATATAGCAAATTCCATAGGTAGAATAACGGCATATACATTTATTCCTATTATTCGGCTCTCTTGTAAAATATTCCCATACCCAAGAACTTATACTTTGAGTCTTCTTTTTTTGGCTTAGCAGCTCAGGTTGAACTATATGCAATGTTAGGAAATATGTTTCTTTTGCTTACATGTTCTGGAGCTACAAAGTTTTCTTCTATTTTTACTCCCTCTTCAAATCCATTCTCAATCTAAAATATACATTCAGGTTTGAAGAATCGATCTCCAAAATAAAATGATGAAAGATTGGCTAAATTCCAGATATAATAATCTTTCATATAATAAAAGATTCTAAAACAAACTCAGTTATAACTTATAAATCCGAATAAAAAATCACAAAACATCTCAACAACATGAACGTTCAATAATCAATTCTAATCAATGGCCAAAAGCCCAAAATCAAATAAACTATTAGATAAAACTAAAATTCAAAGTTTCAAACTCAAAAAAGTATACTAACCCTAGAAATAACTAATTGGGCGGTTTCTTTGTAAAGCTTCTAGAGAAGACGGGGTAGTAGAGAATCGTCGGAGTCCAGCTTGCTCTGATTTCCACCAGAGGAGATAAGCCAACGAGGAATCAGTTAGAGTTGAGAGTCAATAATGGAGAAAAAGTCGATAGTGGAGCCAGAGTCATAAAGAATCAAGACTATCAAGAAACCAGAGAGGCAGCTAGAGTTAGAGAAAACATAATACATATATAGTTTGGGCTTAAGCAGTTATCTAATTTAGTTTTAATTTGAATAAAAATCATACCGAATCTGAAAATTAGATACAAATCAATCAAATTTGAAGGCCTAACCGGATTTGATTTGGATCGGTTTTGGATCAGATTTTGGGTTTTAATATTTATGCCCATACTTTGAAAAAATAACAAAACGTTTCATACTGATGTATGATATATGCTATATTTGATGATTATTAATTATAGTTTTAGAGTTTTTCTATTATTTTAGAGTCTTTTTCAGGTGAATACATGTTTGAATTGATGTTTATGCGTTAGAATTGGAGATATAAGCAAAGGAGCAACTGTAGATGAAGGATCATGCTGAATCGTTAGAAGTTTGACATCCGTTGAACATATTCCCATTAACAGAATTGAATGAAATTTGGAAACAAGCTAGCCTCGGGAGTTAGCTTTTATATGGAACAGGTTTAAGGTCATTCCAATAGACGGTTAGAATGTTATGACTGTTTTATTGAAAACATGTTCATCTGACGCGGATTTATGGCTCAATTTCGATATAAATCACTCTGCGCCTAACCCAATTCGTCTCCTAGTGTCTTAAAAACCCTACACTCGATTTGTTTTTAGATAGACTGCATATTTTTAGTTCTAAACATTGTTCCTTAGTTTGTATGCACTTGGGACTAAAAGATCCATCCTCTTGACAATTGGAGAAGATTTTAAACTATTTCTCTTTATTTTCAGTTTAATTATGATTTCTTCTTTATCTCTTTCATTTTTCTATGCATTCATGTCTGAGTATTTTCTTAGTTAGGTTTAGGATTTCAAGGAAATTCCAGAATCATTAAATCAGACATAGATATGAAATTATCTTAGGGTTCTTTATCTATGGTTGATATTATTATTCATATTAAATTGATCACTTAGTCTCTCATTCAAGGTTTATTCTATTTACCAAAAATGTTATAGGTTGCTGGAAAGAACATAAATAGGCGCATTGTCCTTAGCCAACGAAAGTTGATGTTAAGGCGATCAGTGAACATATTGAACCTGCTCATTAATGTTTGTTTAGAATTCTAAGTTCAAACAACAATTTAGATATTTAGGTTGCTAGATAAAGTAATGATATCACGACATTGGATTAGTTATATATTTATGTTTGAGTTCTAGACAGTTTTTATTAATCCCTGAATAGTTGTCTGATTCGTGATCTCTGAGTTTTTTTGAATTTTCCTAGACCTATCGCTTGTTTATTTTATATTTACACCATTCTTTATTTATTATTTTCATTCCCATTACAAACAAACCTCTTATTTATGTCTTAGCTTAATTTCATTCCCAAAAAATTGTAGTGTAACATTGGTCTCTGTGGATTCGATATCATATATACTACTGTGATTGTCTGTGCACTTGCAGTCTTTTATTTGGGTTAAAACTCTAACACATCAATGTACGTTAGATTTTAAATCATAAATCAAATCGATACTGGAAGTGCATAGTGTATCATAGTAGTACTTAAGATATTGATCTGCATAAAATGATACTCTACACTAAGAATTTTGATAATTTGAATTTAGCCACGACAGCTGGGATTTTACGGTGAAATTGATGTAAAAGCCTAAATGGATAATAATGTACATGGATTTATACAGAGTTATTTAATATAAAAATTTATTCATTCTCGTGATCTATCAACCTTTATATGCTAAAATTTCCAATAATAAACACCTCTAGTCTTTTGACTAAGAACCCTAACAATAATTACTGATCCTAACCCAATATGCTCACAAGTGTATATGACAAAATAATTGGTCCAGTTGTATTCAAAACATAAATATTTTCTCATCACAAATAGTTCAACTCATCTAACAACCCTGAAGAGGGATCCGATGTATTAGATTAATATCATAGTCTAAGCTCCTAACTATACTAAAATTATAGCATAATAATATGATGAAGACATAAAAATAATCTCATAAATAAATAAACATGATATTATATAAAAGCTCCTAAAATCCCTAATTAAAAGTTTGATATGTAGATCTAACTTACATGAATATGAAATACAAAGAGATGAACAAGTAAATAAACCATAAGACATTTATTACAGATATTTATAAATGGGTTAAGCCTCTAAAACTCTAAAGAAAAAAAAGCTCCAAGAGAAGAAATGTATGATGATTTTTTACGTTTTTTCCTTCTGAAGTTGATCATATATTTGTTTAGGAGTTTCAGCACCAAGATTCCGCATGTAAAAAAAAATCCTTTTGATCTCACCAATCGGTGATGGTGAACACCAATCGGTACTGGAGAATATGCTCACCAATCGGTGACAGATGCATACCAATCGGTGGTGAATTTAATCTCAAGAACTCTTGATGGATCCAGACCCAAAGCCACATTACTTCTCTTTATTTGGCTCCAACAAGTCTATGAACATAATATTATAATTATTATACAAAGTATCTCGTTATTGCTGAAAATTCGCAAGATTGGTTAGTAAACGGACTCTAAAAATCATTAATAAATACTATTATTGCATACCAACACCCAACACAAGACAAATTACAGCAATATATTTACATTTAGAGTCCAACTAATTACCCAGTAAACAATAATCTTCTACGGGTTGCATTATTAGATGTTAGACTTATTTGTTTAAATCATGCAAACTCGTTCCAACGTATATTTTTCGTTTCCAAAATGTTTTGTAAACGAAAACTCTCGGAAACACAATGAAAACACGGGAAAATGCATTTTTAAAAAACTATAAGTTAGAAACACAATAGAACTATTTATTTACATTTTGAAAATGCAATAGAAATTTATTTTTCTTAGTTAGAAACTTATTAATTAAATCATTTGGAAAAATAAGATATTATGATATTATTAATTTTTAACTTTAAAAACTTTAACTAATTTCAAATATATAAACTATAAAATATGAATTTTTAATTTTAATGCTTATGATATTTTATGTTAATTTTCAATACTAATTATTAGATTTGTATTATTTTAACTTTCAAATATAATTTTAAATAAATTTTAGTGTTTTACAATACTTTTAATTGTATAAATATATATATATATATATATTATCATGCTATGAGCATGTACTTTTTGAAAAAACCAATTCTATGTTTTCACACTTTCGCATCTGAATACCTATTTCCATTTTCAAGCTATTTAATTTAAATCTATTAATAATGTATGTTGCGTCGAAATTATAGTCTATGAATGAAATTACTCTCGAGTCAATATATTTTATGTGTGTTTACATATATATTTCTGTAGATATGTAGCAAGAATTAAACCGTAAATCTGCATGGAGTGGCACGTTGGCTTGCTACTATAAAGACAAAAATTCATTATTATAATTAAAGAGTTCGATTCTATTAAATGCAAACACTCTGCATGGACAACTTGACCATTGGGTTTCAGCAAGAGTGGTTTACTCACTTTATAAAAAAAGAGTGTTTTATTCTACAGAAGATAATATTTATTAATGGGTATGCTTACTCCAAGCGATTCAACTGGTGCTAAATTTGAAAACGAATAAAAATGTGTGAAAAATGTATTATTAATTTATGCATTGTGTTAGAAACTTTTATACATTATTTAAGTATCAACTTGGGAATTCTTTAAGGATATTATTATGTGTTGTGTTGTGTTGTGCAGCATCTTTTCCAACTTTGACTTGTTTTCAATGGTGAAAATTGAAAATGTCAACTGATTCGAGCGTTTCATACTGGCAAGTGATTTTAAGAAATATTCAAAGGGACTTTACTGACCAACTTTCGATGGTCGTAACGCAATTCATCCACTATACAAAAATCAATTATCAATAAAATTTAATATAATTTATCAGATATTATAATTTAATGTTGCATTTTTCTCATGTTCAGAAAACAAATGGTGGAAACTGCATAGTTTTTTTTAATGATTTTTTTTCTTTTACTTGTTTTGATTTTGTTAACTTATAGACTTGGGCCCATAACAAACCCATTACGTGGTCATATGAGAGACCTAATAAATACGTATAAGATTTTGGAGCATATGTTTTTTTAACTCAAAAAGTATATATATCCATGGCCTAATCTAAACCAACAGAGTTATTCTTCAATCTTCATCAACCAAACGATGCCATCCAAGCTACTAACATGTTATTTCATCTTTATTTATATCAATATTATTGTTTAACTCATAGATAGTATATTCTAAAATAAATATCTATTTTATAATTTATTACGTTATATTTTAATTTATAATTATAGCTAGGCTTGTTGGATCAAAATATGCAAGTCGGTATCATTCTTTTTGTCAACGTTCAGATTCAAACCCAGAAAATACATATTATTGGCCAAGACTTGTAACACTAGTGTCTTTGCTATGTCGTCATAAATTTTGAAACTGCATATCAATAGAAAACTATATATTGTTGACAAAAATAAAAAAGCAATGTTGTTTGTGTTGAAAACTCAGAGCTAATCTTTTTGACCAATGTTTTTATTTTTGAGGATACGATATAAATTATATAATAAGTTTTGGAAAAAATTGCATTGAATGCTATTTACATGAAATATGTTTTTTCCTTTCTTATCAAAGTTATTTTGAGTTGGCTGATTTTATCAAAATTGGTAGGATATAAAATGTGAGGACCAAACAAACAAACAAACAAAAAATTGGTTTGGCAATGAAGATGGTAGAGGACGGCTCTGTTAGCAATGAGGCTCAACGAGCATGTCTCTTTTGAATCTTAAATATTTTAAAATTAAGTAATTTTTCTATTTGTATCTTTCCTTCCGATCATTTGTATCTATACACATGAATAATTTTAGGCAACCGATCATTTTATCAAAAAAAAAAAAGAAAACTTTAGGCATCGTAGCTTTAACTTCGGTGAGGGACACGAGATAAAATTGTCCATTAAATACAGCTATATTTAAGAACGAATTATAACAAAAACAATTTTAACAATTTTAAGGAACTAAAACTGTAAGGATTCTATTATATTATTCTAGCCGTGGATGAATCTGCTAATTAACTTGGTAAGTTCAGTGACTTGGATGAATGAACAGAGATCTAGTAACCAATGTTCAAAAAAGCTTTAGGTGTGAAGCCGAGGGTGAAGTGACCCTCCACCTACTGTGTATAGTGTTTAGTAGGAAATATACGATTTTAATGGATTTAAACAGTTTTATAGTAAAAATATAAATTTAGATATATATATGTCAATAAAATATAATATAATAAAATTATAAAATTTAAAATTTAAAAACTTTAAATTATAAAAACCTGAAAATAGAAATGTTTTGTAATTTTAAGTTTTTTTTTTAAATGATACCGTTTTACTTTTATATATAAAAATATAAATATTAAATTATTTATTAAATTCGTATATCCCATATAACCCGTCTAATGAACGTTTAATCTACCTAATAATCATATATTTCAATATTAAATATAACTATTCATATAATATAACTAATATAACTGATTTTTAAATAAATGTTTAGACCCTAATCTAGATAATTTAGGGGGACATAAAGTAGATGTCCCCTAATGGCCGCCTTGACAGTTTTTTAACAGTGCTAGTAACTATTAATTTTTTTGACAGATCCTTTGATTATGCTAAGCCGTATAAACTTCACTATACCATGGAAAATCTATTAATTGCATGAACCTAGTTCTACTAACGTGTTAAATCCATTGTTTCTGTTAATTTTGCATGAACGATGATTATATGGATTTGCATACTTGACAATAATATATTTTTTAGAACCTCCCGTGGACCAAAAATGGAATATATAATTTTTAATATTTGATTTCTAATATATAAATAAACATATATATATATATATATGTTTGATTGATTGCTTAAGCAGAACTAACAAAAAAAATTCAAACTAGTGTCACACCGGAAGGAAATAATATACTTATAAAAGTGTGAGACATATTATTTGAGATCCGATTCTAAATCCAATCCAAAAAATAAGATTTTCAAATAAACCAAATTTAAATGATATTAATAGAATTATGGATTCTGTCCCATGCAAATAATAGAAAAATTCCAACTAAATATCTTACTAAATCATATTCTATTATCATAATATTTTTATTATATATTATATTAATATTTATGATTTAAAACTCTCTAGGCGCTAGTCGGGCGGCGGGATGGATCTAGCGACTAGGAAATTAATTGGAGAGTAAATGAGGATTAATCGAGAATTAATTTTAGAGTTTTTATAGTATTTTAACTTATTTTAATTTATAAATCCTCACTAAATTTATAACTTTGGTATAATATAACATTTAAAGTTTCATAAGCTTATCATTATAAATATCTTTCAAGTATTTAGATTATTTCTAAATTTTTAGTTCACAAAAATAATATTCATCATAAATATATTTAAAATATACAATTGAAGTTCCAAATACACATAAAATAATTTTGTTCATAGTATTAAAGTAATTAAACTAGTAATTTCAATCAAAAATTAATTTTGGGTTACATTTTTTTTTAAACAAAAAAATCGACGATTAATCAGATTTTGATCGATTAATCGGCTGCGGAACCAACCCAATTTTAGGAAAATCGTGACGGTCAACCTTCATTTAGCGCCTAGGCGGCCGATTAATCGGCTAGATGACCGATTTTTTGAATAAAGATTAAATAATCTATATTTTTAATTTTATATTATTGAAATAATATATTTAAATGTTAATATTTATTTAATTCGGGATGTCCGATAACTACCTTAGTTTACTCAATTAGTCTTCAAAATTAATGACACATATCTTTTTGTTTAACGTTTAAGAAATAAATATATTTAAAGGTAATAGATTTGTTCTGACCATACAAAAAGGTAAGAATTTCAAAATTCAGGATTTTATTTTAGAATTTAGGGTTTATAGATTAGTTTCCACTTTGTAGGATTTCAGGTTTTCAAAATTTAATAGACTATATAATTTTAAACATTGTGTTGATATATGTGTATATATATAGATATATATATATATATATAATCGATTCTATTATATAGAATAAACTGATCTCCTAAATCCTCTCAAAACAAATATATAGAAATGGAAGAACCAAAAAAAGCACATGCGGTGGTTTCCTTTGCTTCTTCCTACAACAAGTTGGATGTCTCTGTCTTTCATGAGGGCTTATAAATTAGTGAAATACAAAGCTTTGGTCATTTTATAATTGAAACATTTATAGTCACACGACTTGTTTTTTCAGTTTCTCTATGCTTCACTCTCTTTCAATTACATAATCTTCTGTCCAGAGAAAAGCCAAGAAAACATTCATATCTTCTGATCGTTGATTTCATTTGGAAAAAAAAAATCCACATCTTTCTCTTTTCTTCTCTACTGAAAAATCGTTGGATACTTTCATTTTCTTCTGGGCTAAATATTTGAGATCTAAACGAGAAAAAAAACATCAGGTCTTAAAAGCTTAAACTCCTTTTTCTTTGTCGGTAAAATTTTGGATTATTATTGGAGTTTGAGTTTTGTCTTATTAAGAAGATGGTCGTCAAGAATGTTCAAGACTTGGATGTTCTTCCCAGAAACAACTCTGATTTATTTGATGATGATGGTCGTCCCAAACGAACTGGTAAGTTTTTTTTTATATGTTTTGTCCAATTTATGTTAAACGAAGCCAGAATTATTATTATTTTGCTGAAAACAAAGTTTGTTCATAACGGAAATAATAATTTAGTGTCTCCAATTTTTTTTTTTTTTTTTTTGAATAACCGGAGATTCCAATGCAAAACTGGAATTACGGGTATTCTTGTAATTTTAAGATTTCTACATTAGTTAACCACATTAACTCTCTAATCCTTGTTGACCAAAAAAAAAAATTCTCTAATCCTGGTCAATTAAATTTTAGGATGAGTCTTAAACCACCGACCATCATTAATACCACCATTAAAAACTAAGCATAAAATTATATGCTTACCTTTTTGTTGATAGCCAAACATTTCAAGCTGAAACTTAGACTAATCTGAAATATTTTATGCTAATTATCTCATTTGATTAACCTTCGTAGTTCGTACCAAACCCTGGAATGAGTTTTTCAACTACTTAATCACCATTAAAAAAATTATCTGGACTCAATGAGTTCTAACGAATTTTGCAGCAAAACAGAAAAAAATGAATTCTATGATATGCTTTGTTTTTATGAACTCTATAAAATGCAATATATATATATAACAGATTTTTGTGAAATTCTCCATTGGAGTTATCAAAAAATGATTTTTTTCTTTCTTTCTGTTTATGAATTTAATGGTCAAGGACAAGAATATATATAATTGAGCAAAACAAACAGACCCACATGAGTTTGACCTTTTTTTTTTTTTTTTTTGGCAATTCTTGTTCTGTTGGGTTAATTTATGGTGATTTGATTGTGATTGGTGTTTCAGGAACGGTGTGGACAGCAAGTGCACATATAATAACAGCAGTAATTGGATCAGGAGTGTTATCTCTAGCATGGGCCGTTGCTCAAATCGGTTGGGTTGGTGGTCCAATCACTATGTTACTCTTCTCTCTAGTCACTTATTACACTGCTAGCCTCTTGTGTTCTTGTTACCGTTCCGGTGACTCTGTTACCGGCAAAAGAAACTACACTTACATGGACGCTATTCACGCAAACCTCGGTAAATATATTTTCATTTCTGCAATTTTACATGGATCCATAGCCTAGAAACTGAATCTTGCTTAATTTTTTTAGGTGGCATTAAGGTGAAAATATGTGGAGTTGTTCAATATGTTAATCTCTTTGGTACTGCCATTGGATACACAATAGCCTCCGCTATAAGTTTGATGTAAGTTTCAAAATTTACTACATTTAAACAGTCGTAATAGTGTCACGTTTTAGCATTTACTGCTACATTTTCACCGTAGAGATTAGTCGGATTGTAAAAATGACGCAACCTCCGGGTTCATTTTTTTTTTTTACAAATTTTATTTTCATACAACTCTTTTGTTTTTTGGTCATATTCGTTCAAAAAGTAGATACGTATCCCACTTGGCTTATTAATTTTAGTCCATACAATACATGTCATTTTAAGTTGTTGTCTCAATAATGCACTGTCCAAAGTCAATGTAGTCTATTAAAGAATAAGTCAAGATTCTAAAACGTTGTCATAGTTTCAGATTCTATCTTATTACTTCTTAGTTCAATTATTGTATCATTTGTACTAATTATGATTTTAAAAAAAAAATTAACAGAGCAATACAACGGACTAGCTGCCAACAAAGTACTGGTGGAAAAGGTTCATGTCATGTTAATGGCAATCCTTACATGATTGCGTTTGGTTTAGTTCAAATCATATTCTCTCAGATTCCTGATTTTGATCAGTTATGGTGGCTCTCCATTGTTGCTGCTGTTATGTCTTTTGGTTACTCGACCATTGGACTTGGTCTTGGTATCTCTAAAGTGGTAGAGAACAAAGAAATCAAAGGTACTCTTACTGGAGTTAGTATTGGGACAATTACACCAACTCAGAAAGTTTGGAGAACGTTTCAGTCTCTTGGAAACATCGCCTTCGCCTACTCTTACTCCATGATTCTTATCGAAATTCAGGTATGCATTCGATGCGAAGCTTGTATGAGAGTTTTGTTTTAAAGAATGTTTTAATTAACTAGAGAGTTTGATGATTCAGGACACGGTAAAATCACCTCCTGCTGAAGAAAACACTATGAGAAAAGCGACTCTTATAAGTGTGGCAGTGACTACACTCTTCTACATGCTTTGTGGTTGTATAGGGTATGCAGCATTCGGAGATTCCTCACCAGGAAATCTCCTTGCTGCTGGAGGGTTCATGAACCCATATTGGTTGCTTGACATAGCAAATCTTGCTATAGTGATCCATCTAGTTGGTGCTTACCAAGTCTACTGCCAACCTCTCTTTGCATTTGTCGAGAAAGAAGTCTCCAAGAGATATCCAGAGAGTAAGTTTGTGACAAAAGAGACCGATGTCCAACTCTTTCCCGGGTTTAAGCCCTTTAAGTTGAATCTTTTTAGGCTGATTTGGAGGACCATCTTTGTGATGACAACAACTTTGATCTCTATGCTTATGCCTTTCTTTAACGATGTTCTCGGTCTCTTGGGGGCAATCGGTTTCTGGCCTTTAACTGTTTATTTCCCGGTGGAAATGTATATTTCGCAAAAGAATGTACCTAGATGGAGCACAAGGTGGGTTTGTCTTCAAGTCTTGAGCTTGGCCTGTCTTGTTGTATCTGTAGCCGCGGCTGCTGGATCAGTAGTTGGTATTGTAACTGATCTCAAGACTTATAAACCTTTCCATACTGAATTCTGAGACTCCCCCAAATTGTAATGTTTTAATGTTGTCTTTGGTTTAGTTAAGTTAACTCTGTATAAGTAAGTGTTCAATAGTAAATCCTTTTTCTACATAAAGTTTGGGTTAAAGTTTTATTCTTTCTCTTTTTGGTCAAACGGGTTAAGGTTTTATTCTTTTCATATAACTTTCATGAATTCAATATTGGACTATCATTGGTACCCCGTACCCATTATATATGGTTCTCATTGGTTTTGCTGATTTGAAATTACATCTTAACACCTAAACCAATTCTAAACCCACATACCCTTTTTAAAAAATCTAATTTAATGATTTTAATTGTTTATATTCACTTAATATATTTTAAAAGGATAAAAAAACAAATGTAGTTTTGTTCTTCTTCTTCACCTGTGATATTTGTTAGGATACTAAGATCTTTTGAGAACCTTCTAAAATATCTTGTTCACCAAGTTTGAGAATCTTCTAGAATATCTTGTTAATCAAGCTATGAATCTGTAGAATATGGAAATTGTATATTGTATATATATATATATATATATATATATATCTTATGTTAATAGAAACCTCAAGCTTTTCACAAATCTTACTTTGTATCAGAGCAGGCTTTAACCTAAACAAAACAAAAAACAACCCTCGTCGCTCTGCATCTTCTTCCTCTGCCAGTCATCTCCTTTTTTCCTCTCTCTTCTCTCTTCTTTTCTCTCGGCTTCAAATACTATGGCCATCACTACTGCAGAATCTTCACTAATCTTTAATAATTCTGATGCCAAAATACCTTTAATCTCATCAATCTCTCCAGCATCACAAAACTTACGTCCGCCAACTATCTCACTTGGCAACTTCAAGTCCGAGCTCTCCTTGAAGGTCACGAGCTCCATGTCTTCATCAAATATGATGCTGCACCAGCCAAAACAATCACGGTATCTGGTGTTTCCACCTCAAATCCGTTGTACACGCACTGGAAGCGCCAAGATCGTCTCCTTTACAGTGCCCTTCTTGGCACCCTATCACTTCAGGTGCAGTCCCTTGTCGCTCGGACCACCACATCCTTGGAAATCTGGAAGAGTCTTGCCAACATCTTTGGTCAGGCGTCCCGAGCCCATGTCAAAAACTTGAAGACTCAACTCAAGCACATCACCAAAGGTACTCAATCTGTTAAAGAATACATGAGAAGTATCATCGCCAAAGCCGATCAGCTTGCTCTTATTGGATCTCCGATAGAGTATTAGGATCTCCTTCGACATTATCACCGATAGTCTTGGAGATGAATTTCGCCCAGTCATCGACATGGTGAATGGCCGTGATACTCCAATAAGCCTCCAAGAGCTTCATGAAAAGCTCCTCAACCGAGAGAATGCTCTCTTCATTGTTGAATCGAGGTAATCACCGTGGCTCCATATCCTCATGAGGCAACTTACGTGGTGGCCGTGGATACCAAGGCAAATGTCAATTATGTGGAACTTACGGTCACAGTGCGAGACATTATGCCCAACTGCCCTCAGCGGCCACACAGTTCCAGTCATCGGCGTTCAACAATCGAGGTCCATCACACTCTTCAATGCCACAATCACAGTGGAATCCGCAAGCGCACTACACGACAGCCTCTCCTGCGGACTCTACTCCATGCCTACTTGACAGTGGCGCCTCGCACCACATTACTTCCAATCTTGGCACTCTCTCTCTTTATTCACCATACAATGGCACTGACGAGGTGTTGATTGGTGACGGAAATGGTCTTGGCATCACACATACAGGCTCCACCAATCTCTTAACTGGTTCTCGTCCTTTATTACTTAATAATGTGCTTTGTGTTTGTCAATACGGAAAAATCTTATATCAGTTAATAAATTGTGTAAGACTAACAATGTTATGGTGCAATTATATCCTCTTGACTTTCAGGTGAGGGATCTCAAAACGGGAGTGTCACTCCTAAAAGGCAAGGCTAAAGGAGGCATCTATGAGTGGCCGAAAAATTCTGTTTTAAACCCCCATCTCTGTGTTCTCGGTCCTCACCAAATCCTCTCCGGATTGGCATGCTCGCTTAGGCCATGCATCCTCTAAAGTTCTTCATAATATTATCTCTAAATTTTCGTTATCTGCTTCATCTTCTATGTCTCCTTTCTGCAACTCTTGTTCCATTAATAAAAGTCACAAGCTACCATTTTGTGTTTCAGTAATCCTCTCTGATGACTCTCTAGATGTCATATATTCTGATGTCTGGACTTCTCCTATCTCTTCTATTGATGGTTTCAAGTATTATGCAGTGTTTGTTGATCATTTTACTCGATATTTCTGGCTTTATCCTTTGAAACAGAAGTCACAGGTTGCACAAATATTTCCAAAGTTCAAAAGTCTTGTTGAGAATCAATTCAAAACTCGGATCACAACACTATATTCTGACAATGGAGGTGAGTATATTGCACTGCTATCATTTTTCTCTACAAGCGGGATCACACACTTTACTACACCTCCACACATACCGGAGCACAATGGTTTGGCTGAACGACATCACCACCACATTGTTGAAACCGGTTTGGCACTTCTTACACATGCATGCATCCCTCAGGACCAGTGTTCTAAAAAGCGGTCTAGGCGGCCGTCTAGGCGGCGCCTAGGCGTTAGGCCCCCTTAAGCCGCCCGATTAACGCCTAGACCGCTTAAATTTTTAAAATATCGGTTTATATTATACGGATAGTTAGATTTAGCAAAATATGCGATAATTAAATAAATTAAAAGTTAATTATATGAGTTATAAATTATGTGAGATATGCAGATTTAATAAATTATTTAATATATATGTTTTTATAAAAATAAAAAATAAAAAATGTTATTTAAAAAACTTAAAATTACAAAACATTGATATTATTCACCTTCTTATAATTTAAAAATTTTAAATTATTCAATTTTATAATTTTATTATGTTATATTATATTATATTATGTTAATATATATGTGTTTAAATATATATATTTATTATAAAATTACTTAAACCGCTTAAACCGCCTAAAATCGCCTAGGCCCCGACTAGGCGTTCTAGACACTAGGTGGAGGGTCACCGCCCGACTAGCGCCTAGCACTTTCTTGAACATTGCTCAGGACTATTGGACTTATTCCTTTGCAGCTGCTGTGTATCTGATCAACCGGATGATAACTAAGGTACTCACCAACTCCTCTCCCTTTCAGCTTCTCTTACATGTAGATCAAAATTACAACAAACTTAGAACCTTTGGATGTTTGTGTTATCCATGGCTTCGACCTTCTGGCTAGACAAAGTTCAGTCCCAAGTCAGTTCCATGTCTATTTCTCGGGTATTCTCTTACTCAAAGTGCTTATATATGTCTTGATATCTCCACTTCTTGTGTTTACATCTCACGGCATGTGGAATTCCACGAAACTGTTTTCCCATTTTTTCAGCTATCTTATAAGTCCTCACCTTTCTCTTCTCTTGAGCATCCCTTGTCAGCTTCACCTGTCAAACAGATTGTCAGGCCACCATACACTCCGTCATCCCCACAAGATCACTCACCCAAACTTTCAATGACAAATGCATCTCACAACGGTACGTCCACTACACAATCTGTTCCACTGTCATCTCTGTCTGTGCCACCAGTTTCAACTGCTCCAGTCATGCCACCGGCCCCATCAGCAACTGATCATGTTCCAACAAACATACATCCGATGGTGACTCGGAGCAAGAACAATATTCAAAAACCAAACCCCAAATATGGCCTTATGGTGCAGCTAGGAGCAATAGGACCAAGCACATATACACAAGCACTTAAAGACAAGAAGTGGCGGCGAGCTATGAGTGATGAGATTGATTCACAGACCCGGAATCACATGTGAGATCTTGTTCCAGCAGAGGCAGCACAAAATGTGGTTGGTAATCACTGGGTATTCCGCATAAAATGGTTACCGGATGGATCCATATAATGCTATAAAGCAAGACTTGTTGCCAAAGGTTTTCATCAACAACCGGATGTTGACTTCCATGACACCTTCAGTCCGGTAATTAAACATGCCACCATCCATCTTATTCTTGGTATCGCCACTACTTATGATTGGCCATTAAGATAACTAGATGTCAATAACGCATTCCTTCAAGGAAAACTCAAAGAGGAAGTCTACATGACACAACCCTTGGGCTTTACCGATCCAGACAAACGTCAACATGTGTGTCGACTCCACAAGGCCATCTATGGATTAAAACAAGAACTAGAGCTTGGTACAATGAACTAAGATCATTTCTTTTGCAGCTTGGCTTCAAAAATTCAACTGGTGATGCTTCACTGTTTGTACTTAATAAAGCTCCCATTCTCATCTATATTTTAGTATATGTAGATGACATTGTGGTGACAGGAAAAGACGAAGTTGCCATTGCTAATGTTATTCAAGACCTGTCTGCTCGGTTTTCCCTCAAAGATCATGGTGAGCTTTCGTACTTTCTCGGCATGGAAGCCAATCGTACTCGGGACAGCCTTCACCTAACACAAACCAAATACATCACTGATCTGCTGATTTGTACAAAGATGCATAACGCAAAGCCCGTCTCCACGCTAATGTCTTCCACACTCACGCTCACCGCATCCTCTGGTGACTGGTGTTGCACTCTCGGATCCCACTTCATATCGAGCTACAGTGGGCAGCCTTCAATACTTAGTCTTAACCAGACCAGACATCTCTTTTGATGTCAATCGCCTTTCACAATTCATGCATGCTCCCACAACTACTCATGAAGAAGCAGTCAAAAGGGTTCTTCGATATCTTGTTGGGACAGTCACCCAAGGTTTATTTTTCTCAACCAGTACACCACTTAATCTTCATGCCTACTCCGATGCAGACTGGGGAGGTGACAAAGATGATTTTACTTCTACTGGTGCATACATTGTATATCTTGGAAAACAACCAATCACTTGGTCTTCACGGAAGCTCAAAGGTGTAGCTCGGTCCTCGACAGAAGCTGAGTATCGAGCTCTCACTGCTGCTGCATCTGAAGTCAAATGGATAACCTCCTTACTCTCTGAACTTGGATTCTGCTCAATCTTAACACCTACATTGTTCTACGATAACATTGGCGCGACGTATCTCTCCCCAAATCCGGTATTTCATTCTTGCATGAAACATCTAGTACTCGACTATCAATTTGTTAGGGAGCAAGTTCAAGAGGGAGTTCTCCGTGTTTCTCACATTTGTTCGGCTGATCAACTTGCTGATGCTCTCACCAAACCGCTACCTAGAGCTCGGTTCCTTGATCTAATGGTCAAGATTGGACTCTGTAACCGACGTCCATCTTGAAGAGGCGTGTTAGGAAAATAAGATCTCTTGAGAATCTTCTAGAATATCTTATTCACCAAGTTTGAGAATCTTCTAGAATATCTTGTTCATCAAGCTATGAATCTGTAGAATATGAAAATTGTACATTGTAATATACATCTCTTATGTTAATAGAAACCTCAAGCTTTTCACATATCCTACAATATTAAGAAGAAATGAAGTTTTTTTGGTTTCTGGAAGAGTGTTTAGAAATTAATGAATAGAAGATAGATCAAAGCTTCAATGCCAGATTATAAATTTCAGATCTGAGGAGGAGACGGTGGTCAACAAGCGAGAGCAAGCATTGGAGAGGTTTTGGAGAAGCATGAGCGTTGATTCATCTTGGAGAGGAATTGTTGATTTTAAATGAATATGAATCGAAGATTGAAGAGTTTATTAGAAATTATCTCACATTAATTCAATTTTTAAAATTACAAATGAGAACTTTTGTCACTCAGTCAAGAAGAAAAAGAGAAATTAGTAACAAAAATAAAAATTAATAACAAATGGGGAAGCTGTAAGATCAGCTCTGCTGAGAAGTTCTCAATTGGGTTCTTATAATTTTAAAAATAATAAATAATAAATAAAGAGAAGAGAAATTAATATGAAATTCTTACCATATATATTTAATAATTTTTTGATAACTTTTTGAAACTTTATTCTACACTTGTTTTTACATTACTAGTTTATTTTTATTTTTACACAAATTTTAATTAAATAAAACTAAAAAATTAATTTTAAGCTGGTATAAATCTAGGAAGAATAATATAATATTTAAAAAAAAAACAAATAATTAAAATTTAATAAAATAAAAAATATTTGTTGGTTTAAAATCGGTTATGTATCAGATTAAGTTCACAAAACAAAAATCTAAATATATGTGGAATTGAATTGGAATTTGAACTTGTATTTAGTGGGTTAATAGGAATGAAATTTTTGTTTTACTAATCATATACTATAGTTCTTGTGGGCCCTTGTGAATATTTCTCAAATGAGGTAGCTTTGTTGTTATATCTCATTTTTTAAAAAATTTTTGAGATACTTATCAAAAATCTTTCATGAATATGGATATGCTCTTAAGCGAAATTCTAGATTTGAAAATAAATTTTACTTTACTTTTTAAAAAGTTATAATTAATTTTATTTAGTAGAAAATAGAAAAACTTTTATATATTTGGGGCCTATTCTTAAAAATATTATGATTTTTAAAAAATAAATCTAACTAAAAAGTTTTGGGCTATTTATAGTTGATTCCTTTTGAAGGATCTTTTAAGAACATTTAAAAAAAAAAGATTTGGCTAAAGAACTACCGATCATCATACTTTTATCCTATACGTTTGGATCGGACATTGTAGTGGCTTAACTATAGTTTAGTTTTCTAACTAAAGTGAACATTTAAATGATCCAACTGATCTAAGAAAGATTAAAACTAGTATAGGAAGATGAACCTAAGCTTGAAGAGTTATAAAAACTCACTTGACCATAGATTAAAATATATAAAAAAATCCATTTATAAATGTAATAGTAACATCGACTCTGGTTCATTTGCCTGAATATAAGAGAATGAAAAAGGGGTCATGACTCATGACTCTTAAAAACGTAAACAAGTGGTATAGAGCAAAGAAGATATCATTTGCGAAATAGGTCAAGAAAATTGAAAAATAATTTGATGAAGAACTGAGGACATATGTGACCTAGCATAGACTACTATTGACAATATTAGATTTGGCATAAATGAAAGCTTAAACCAAATTGTAAGGTGTCATGTCGTAGGTCACTCCTTGTCGTTAATTTAGAGACCACAAACAAAAGAAACAAAAATGGGCCACTAAGTTTTGATGATTTGAAGGAAAAAAACATATTAGCAAAGTGACTACAAGTGGAAACGAACTCTCTACTATCCCTTTGAAAGAATGGGCCATTACCAGTAGAGTTAAAGACGTTTTTCATAATATAAGCTTAACATAAAACATTTTGGGCCACAAGTTCTGCCTCAGAGCCGGCCCTGCCTATGATTTTCGTCTATAGTACTCAACATGTCAGTCAATAAATTAGGCAAAGATAAATAATGTTACAAGTTGTACTACTAATCGCTAGCTTACATATTTCAGTCAAATCTCTATATTGGACAGTTTTTTTTTGTTTTTTTCAAATCTTATTAATAATTATAATAATGTATATAGATATTTTAAATTATAATTCTTAATATTTAAATTTAAATCTGTTTATTTTTATTTAACATCTCCAAGATAAATATGTTTTAATTAAAATATTTAAACAAAATATTATTTACTATATTAAATAAATTCATTAAAAATACAATAATAATTATTAAATTAATATAGTTAAACAATATACTTATTTTTAATATTACACATATTGCCATTGGACAATTTTTTTTTTTTTCAAATCTTGTTAATAATTATAATAATATTCGATTTCATTCTTAAATTCCCTAATAAATAGCATCAAATCTGTATATAGAAATTTCAGATTTTAATTCTTAATATTTAATTTAAATCTGTTTATTTTTATTTAATATCTCCAAAATTAATATGTTTTTAGAATATATAAAAATATATATATATTTTTTTAAATAAATTCATTAAAATACAATAATAACTATAAATTAATATTTGTAAAGAAACGTTTTTAATAATATTTTTAATTTATTATTTTCATAAAAATGAACTCTTATTTTCTCCCTTATTAAATAAAAAATAAAATAAAATTAATGTTTATCAATCATCTTTAAATTATCCAGATTTACAAATATTATAATTTTTACAATAAATCATCCAGGTTAAAACGAGTTGGAGCATATAAATTTGGGTCAAAATAATTCATGAATTTTTGATCAAATTTATAATAACTAATAATAATTAATATATTTGAGTAAATCAAACAAATAGATTTTTTATTAATTTGAAAATATATAGATAACACCATTTAGTTTTTACAAAAAATTATATTATAATATAACTTATTATATAATTTGTGTAAATAAATATAATACACATATAATTATATATTAGTAACTTAATTAATATAACATGTCATATATAATGAATAAATTAGACAAATAAAATACTAAAAATATCAAATAAATATAATTTAAAATATTATTAATAATCTATCACAAAAGAAACTAACAAAATACAAATTCAATATTTTTCCGCACTGTGTTGCTATCTAGTTTTTAATTGTATTTTGAGATGAAAATACACTATTTTAATTTATTTTAAATTTACTATATCCAATAAGCAAATGAGTTATGACGTGTAAATGAGAAAACACTGTTTAATTTGAATCTGTCAAATAGTTAACTGACAACTGTATAGTGTGTATTGCATTGGATATGGCAAATTTATATTTTCACCAAACTGTAACGCTTATATATATGCTTAAAGATAGGATAAAACTTTCATTCTTATCTAGATAATTAGGAGTGCCAGAAGTCAAATATTTATGCATAAGGGTGGCTTTTCTTTTTGTTAAGGAATTATGTTTACATTTGATGGAAGGTTAACAAGATTAATAACTAAAATTTGAAGATATTAACCTTATCTGTATATGTGAACGTGGAGGTAATATAATTGTTTAAATTTTGATACGTGACACGAAGCATAAATATAAAAGAAAATTTTTGTTTTGTTTTCTGAAGCTTCTATATATTGACATTTTTGTAAATAATCTTATAAGACAGAAATATTTCATTTAAAAAACAGATAAAAACAAGTAAAAACCAGTCATTCAATGCATTAATACCAAATCTGCCCTTATTAACTTAATACACACCTCTATTTAAACCCCTTCAAAATGGTGTAAGTTAAAAGACTCACTTCAAGAGTAATGAACTCCTCCGACCCTAATTTCTCCTTACTCCAAAGCCTACAAAATGTTCCGGCGAAGTTTTTCTGGCCGGAAAAAGACCTGACTCCTTCAGAAGGCGATCTTGACCTCCCAATCATCGACCTGAGTGGGTTCTTAAACGGTGATGAGGCAAAGACACAGCATGCAGCAAAAGCTATAAGAGAAGCATGCATGGCTCATGGTACCTTTCTTGTGATCAATCATGGCTTCAAATCGGGTTTGGCTGAGAAGGCGCTTGAAACATCGAGTTTGTTCTTTGAACTATCCAAGGATGAGAAGCTAAAGGCTTACAGGATTCCGGGGAGTATCTCTGGCTATACCGCAGGTCATAGCCAGAGATTTTCATCTAATCTTCCTTGGAATGAGACTTTAACCTTGGCTTACAGAAACGGTCCACCTCAAGTCGTTGAGGAGTTTCTAACATCAAGGCTAGGTGACAAAAGTCAACACATCGGGTATATCGATATCAGTTGCATGCATATATAATATACTTTTCCCAATACTTTAGTTATATAAATGCTATGATAAACCTGTATTTAAACCCACGTGTCTTAGCTCATCAGTGATATTGAATCTAGAACCAAGAATGCCATTTCTTTACTGGTCTAGCTTTAATTAACTCTGTGAAACTCTGCGCATAGGCCATTTGGTCACTTGAGCTTTGTCGTGTGTGTGTATTTTTATTTTAAAGAACACCTAATTGATATAAGATTACATTTTATAATGTCTTAAAGAACAATATGGTTATTGTTTTGTTTCAGTCAAGTGTTTCAAGAATTTTGTGATGCAATGAACGGGTTAACTATGGAGTTGATGGAACTATTGGGAATAAGTATGGGTTTAAAAGATCGAAACTATTACCGGAGATTTTTCGAAGACGGGAATGCTATCTTTAGATGCAACTATTATCCACCGTGCAAGGAGCCGGAGAAAGCCCTTGGTGTAGGTCCACATAATGATCCAACGGCTATAACCATTCTACTCCAAGACGATGTCGTGGGCTTGGAGGTCTTTGCCGGAGACAGGTGGCAGACCGTGCGACCTCGTCCCGGTGCTCTTGTCGTCAACGTTGGAGACACCTTCATGGTACGTTTCTTTTTAATAAATAACTCCACCAAATTTTTACAACGAGGACAAAATTATTTACCAACAACTTTTTCTTTTAATGAAAACACTAGTATGTTGAAAAATGGGGATTATTACTTAACATTAATAGTGAGAAAATACTAAATAAAAAGATTAATTTCCCTTAATTTTTCCTTAAAGTAAAATTTACTACACATTTTTGTTGATTAGATTAATATAAATAATTTGATTTATGTATTGATTTTATGCCAATTGATCAAATACAATATAAATTTGAGATAAATGATATGTTACTTTGGCTTTTGATGTGGAAGGCATTGTCAAATGGAAACTACAAGAGCTGTTTCCACAGGGCAGTTGTTAATAAGGAGAAAGTGAGAAGGTCATTGGTCTTTTTCTCATGTCCTAGAGAAGACAAGATCATCGTACCTCCTCCTGAGCTTGTAGAAGGCAAAGAAGATTCTAGAAAGTATCCTGATTTCACTTGGGATCAGCTCAAGAGATTCACCCAGTCAGGTTATCGAGTTGACAACACAACCCTCAAGAACTTCTCTACCTGGCTTGTCAAGAACTAAGTCATCAACAAGATTTGTACTTTCGCTATTGATATTTCCTGGCTTTATATTATCAACTAGTGGTTTGTTCAATTTATTTTGTAAGGTTTCTTTTGTAACCGTTGTTTTTTTCCATTCTGTTCGTATAAGTTGCTGTGTGTTGTTTCTCGTATAACTCTCTCCATCAACGTTTTTCTTGTTTTTATAACTTTATATTCGACTCAAAACATAACGGTGCACTTAGTAATAACTAAAGTTCAGGATAACTACAATATCTTGAAAAATGGTTCAAATATTTTTCAGTTACACTCCGATTTTTAAATCTGTTTCATATTTTTAAATTTTCAATCTTTTTAAATATATTTTTATTCGGATAAGATCTCAGATTTTTAGAAGGATTGATTTTCTTTATTGTCGATAGAAGAAAATTTCATTCGCAATGAATATCCGGACAACACAAGGTAGAATATTGTCTCTTCGAAAACAAATCCATGTACCGTCTGTAGGATCGGGTATGAAAATTCAGAGATCCTTAAAAAGATTTTTAAAAAACTCTAACAAAGGTAATTAAATATAAACTAAGCAAGTTCTCTTGGTCTATTGTTTTTCGTTTGGTTTAGGTCAGGGATCTATCCCACCAAATGCAGAATTATTAGTCAATGGCTTGGACAAATAGATATAAACATGATCAAAATGTAACTGTAATCGTATTTTATACTGTATCAATTTTCAACCGTAACGGGAGCGTAACTATATAAAATGGTTAAAAATCGTTACCATAAAATTATACAGTTATGGTCAAAGTTCAAGAAAGGCTAGACGCTAAACGGACAATGGCTCTGCGCCTAACGCCTAACTTATGAGCTCAAAAGTTCCACTGTCCCATATCAGCTTCATACAACCTTCCCTTCAAATACCAAATGCCTAGTCGAGGTCTAAGCGTTTTAGGCGATTTGAGGCAGCTTAAATAGTTTTAGAATAAAAATATAAATTTACATATATATTAACAAAATATAATATAACATAATAAAATTAAATAATTTTAAAATTTTAAATTAGAAAAACTTGAAGAATATCAATATTTTGTAATTTTAAGTTTTTATAAGTGACATCATTTTACTATTTTTATAAAACATACTCCATCCGTTTCAAAATATAAGATTTTCTGTGTTTTTCACACAAATTAAGAAAAGTAATAAATGCTATATTTTATTGATTGTTTTTGTATTAAATTACTAATTTGCTATATTTATTTTTTCAAGTATTTGTAATTAATACATAAATATTAATTGTTTTTTGATTTAATTGATTTTTAAAATAAAAATGCATTAAATATATATAGGAAATCAAATATTTTGAGACAAGAAAATAATCTTATAAAACCATACATTCTGAGACAGATGGAGTATATATTAAATAATTTATTAAATCTGCTTATCTCGCATAAGTCAGAACTCGTCTAATTAGCGTTTAATCTATTTAGTAATCACATATTTTACTAAATCTAACTATCCGTATAATATAACTGAGTTTTTAAAAATTTAAGCGGTGTAAGCATTAATCCTGACGGCTTAAGGGGACGTAGCGCCTAGACCATTTTTTTAACACTGGTTATGGTTAACCGTAAATTATTAAGCGTAACCGTAACCATTTTAACCGTATTTAAATGATTAAAATTTATGTTAAATGAAAAAAAATAATTGTAACCGGTGGTTATGTAACTTTAACCGTAATAACCTTAACCGTGGTCATGCCTACATGCATGAATATGAACCCTCGCTTTCGGCTCAGTTGAATATCTGGGGAGATGATCTATGCATGGGTTGCACCTATTTAGGAGATTAGTCCGTACATTTTCTGAGCTGAGATCTACTCCTGAGTTATCAATTTTTTTAATATAAGCATAGGTTTAAATATAAAAATAAAAGTTGGTAATAAAACACATGTAGACTGTAGTGTAAAATTCTGAAATTCTTATTATCATTTGTAAGAGATAGTGTATATTTGAGTCTTTTATTAGTGAATGAAAGTGTAGACAGAAAAATTATGTATATAAAAAGTAATAAGAAATGGAGTC
The DNA here is from genome assembly GCA_963854855.1 of Nasturtium officinale. Taxonomy (NCBI): domain Eukaryota; kingdom Viridiplantae; phylum Streptophyta; class Magnoliopsida; order Brassicales; family Brassicaceae; genus Nasturtium; species Nasturtium officinale. The sequence continues at coordinate 14,038,542 of OY978500.1, forward strand.
CCACAAAAATTGGAGCTTAGGCCATTGTTTAGTTAAAGAGGTATATCCTATAGTTGGTCTCATGTCAAAAAAGAATAAAACATATGGAAGCAAAATCAAAATTAGTCCATTGACAATATCAAAAACATTGAAGCTTACAGGGAAGTGCTAAACGATTTAAAAGTTTCTTATAGATGACATCTTGAAGATATATGATGAAAAATGGGGATATTCGATTTAACAATAACGAAGAGAATATATGACACCTTTCACCGGTAGTCCGAGAAAACTGAGCCGTCAATGACGAAGAACAAGAAGCCAACAAACACCGACTCCACCCATGCCACGTGAAACCAAAAACAGGATCAAAGAAGCACGAGAAGGGATGAAGTCCCTTCACAGCTAAGCCTGTTAACAAAGCCGCACACTTGATCAAAGGCGACCAGGCGCTTGAGGCTCTAACAACAAACCCGTCTTGATCACTATTTGACAAGATCCAACAGCAAAACCATGCAAACCAGAAGCTTAATACTTAATGAACTTAAAGACTCATCCTTTTAAAACTCATCAGAAGCTTCCAAAATGGCTTCTCACAACCATCCTCATTAATAATTTATGTCACCAATGGTTGAACATCACAATTCATATCTGTCTCTGAAATCGAATAAACCGTTTATATCTTTAAAATCAAAGTTGATAAATAAATTTTCCCATCTGCAACTGAAATCTTAGTCAAACCTACTGTAACATTCACAGAAATATGAGGTGTGATCTCTAATTTCTGATATTCTGCTTGATCTTCATCTGTCACATCATCCTTTTTAGACAAAATCTTTGTAGGGTGAGCTCTTTCAAATAATCTACCTATAAAAAAATATTGTCTGATTTTTTGTGGCTGAAACATATTAACATTTAGTTGAATATCTGTTCTTAGAACATCTAAAAATGCACACACCAAGTAAGGTTATGTTAAGTTTGCTCTTGCTCTAAACAGTTGAAACTTCTTATGATAATCCATGATTACTTCAGTTTCTTGCAATTGTTTCAGTTTTGTCAATGGATTATCAAACACATCCTTAAACCTTTCTTTCAACAAGACTTTATATATGCACCATTCCATTATTAAATTCTTATCATAACTGGAGTCAAACTCTCTTGCTCATGTTCAAGCGATGATGTGTGATTGACTGAGATCAATCATATTTCAGCGATTATCTGCGATTTTCTTATCTTGTTGTTTGTTTTGATCCGCCACGTTCTTCTGCAGTTCCATAATCTTTGCAAGACCGAAATTGATCTTTGATGTCTCTGCTTTGCGACTTACCATCTCTTTCAACAAGGAATGAATTATTGTTTCTGCTATTGATTCCGAGAATTGTATTTGCTCTGCTACATTTGATTAAGGAAATTGTAACTTTTATTTCCAGAAAAACAAACTCAATTTATTAATTCCCAAAAAGAATCGATGTTCATAAAAAAAACAACTCATTTTCACCTTGCCCCAGTTCAAATAAGGAACTTCAACAATGGTGGATGTGATTTCATAATTACAGAAAGAAGAAAAATATACAATTCAAGAACAAATCAATTTCATGAATGAATATAAGTGATAATCTTTTTCTTTTAATTGCTAAAATAAACTCTCCTCAGCTAGAAGTCATCTTGACCATACACGTGGTCTCGTCTCCTTTGATCCAACAACTTCAGACCCTCTATTTCATATAGAGTCTTCCACATCTCTGCTTTCTGATAAAAAAATGGCAAAGATGAAAACTATGGTGAAGGTGAGAGGAAAAATTTGTGCGCGTAACTATCATGCGCCCGACTTCATTCAAATTTAAACTTTTTCCATTATTTAAACTTCCTTTCATCAAAATATTCAATATGATTCTACAAGATCTAGTTTCGTTCAATGGCACTGCTCGTCCATCAATAATATTCTAGTTGCGTTCTTGAGATTTTGTACCTTGTATACACATCATTAACAAGGTCAAGGGGTCTGCCCAAAGGAAAAAATAAGATGTGTCTTTTGGACTGCCGAGTATTCTATGAACCTTAAGTTAAAATAGTTATGATGATTGGTCAGACAATCATATTCTGAAACATGGGATGGTTAAATTATATATCTTAGCCGAAATAAAAGTGGTTAAAGACTTAAGTATAATCTAATGTTTGATGGTTAGGACAATGCTTGGCCATTTCAATAACAGATAGATATCTCTTCACCTCCGGTCTGCCACCTTGTTTTTATGAGTAGTAGCATACACAGTTGACTAAGTACTTTGAGTGGTGGGATCAAATCCTTGTCTATAGGGTTAATAGATTATGCATACGTTGGATACAAGTAGCCTTTGGTTTAACAAACATCCACCAGGACAACTTCATCCCGAATCGGACTTTTTGCAACTACTTTAATCGCATGCTTGTAGGAGATATTGTTGATATCAAATTGGCTAAAACTACAACAATTCTCTGCAAGAAAAATAATAATAAAAATCAATCTGGTGAGCTACGATAGATTGTTTCAAAATCTTTATGTTACTGAGTTTAATATATAACATATATAAATTTCTAACTTTGACTAAATCAAGAGTTTCAGAAAACTTTTTATCTCTAATATGGAATCAGCTTGAATCAATAGGATTGAGTCTCTGATGTGTTCATGTGGTGGTGTTTCATATTCAAATGAATTCAGCTTTTTAGTGAAGGTTATTGTTAATATGATACTACTCAATTCAATACATTAATCGGAAACCTTTCAAAACCCGTGCTATTTATCATTTCCATAATTACTTATTTTTCAAACGTTGATATAGATCTATAAACCTTTTTGATATACATAGGGAATTTAATGAAAAACCATTCAATTTTGGCTCTATCCATTTTTAAACCCAACTATTTTTATAGTGAAAAGAAAATCCCTCAACTATAGCATGTTAGTAAATTTAACACTCCTTAAATCTTTTTCTGTTTACATTGATAGGACGTTATTTGAATGACAAAAATATCAAAGTGTTTATATGTATCATAAAAACAACATGATTTTCAATGAAAATATAACATGAAGTGCATATACAATCTTGAATTTGAAACATAGATTTTCAATTTGCTGTGTCTTTGGATTTTGAATGGTTTAATTAAAATTTGTAGCAAAAAAGACACACTAATGTGACCAAATATCCAACAATTCAAGACATTAAAAAATATTTCGTTTCAAGAACCCGAAAAAACCCAGCAACATTGTTAACAAAATAAAACTAATAGTCTTAACAATTACACCCAATGGCAACATAAATAACTACATAGATGTTAAAGTACACACTACCAAAAAATTAAATTTGAAGAGAAAATTGTATAGGAAACCGATATAATTACCTTTATCCACAATCTTCTCTGTTTTTCTTTGGTTTTCCGTTAGTTTTTTCCATTGGTTTTGTACTGCTTACGTTTGCATGAATGTCTGTTGATCTCCACAACAACAGATTTGGTAAAATCGTCAAAAAAAAAACTATGCAATAAAGCCAAACATATCAATATTAGGCTTGTGAAGATTACTAGACATTTTCAAAAAAAAAAGATAGATTAAGATTTTTTACGCTAGACAGTTTAATGGTGGATAGAATCACAAACAAATTCTTGAAAGATTCACATTAAAAAAGCGTAAACGGGTACCAACACCACCTAAAGAACCTAAAAAAAGACCAAAGAAAGAACATAAGATAATGCCGGAAGATAATTCTACCAATTAGCTAACATAATTTTTTCTTCAAAATTAATTCTTTGGTAGTGTCTAATTTAGCATTTTTGTAGTTGCTTATGTTGTCATTGGTGGTTCTTTTTAGGAATATTAGTTTTAATTTTGTTAAATAATGTTACTGGATTTTTTTTAATTATTGTTGGGTTCTTGAAACAAAATATTTTCAACAGGTTTAATTGTTAAATATTTGTTCATATTATTTTGTGTTTTCTATAATTTCTAATTAAACTATTCAAAATACACAAGAAAATCAACAAATCGAGACATCTAGGTTACAAATTCAATATCTTACATATACTTGTCTTAATTGAAAAATTTGTTGTTTTTATAATAAATATAAACGTTTTAATATTTTTGTCATTTCAAATAATATTTTATCACCACAGACAGAAATAATTTGCAGATTGTTAAATTTACTAACATGTTATAATTGAAAGTTTTTTCACTACAAAAATAGTTGGGGTTTAAAAATATATAATATTAAAGTTGAAGGTTTTTTATTCCCTATAACTAAATACAAAATAGAAGAACTTTCAAAATTGGGTATTTTTGTGAATTTTTAATTAAATAATACATATAACTTGGACCCTAGTTTTTGACTTAAAATTATTAAAGCCATAACTCATTATCTAAAAGAATTGCTTACGTGGTACAATGCTCAACTCAGTCACCAATCACAATATTTTAATATAAAAATAATATATAGAAAAAATCCAAATATCAAATTGTGTAAATTGAATGTGTGGAGAAAGAAGCTCGACAAAGAGCGTAAATTTGTGGCTGTGTATATTCTATGAAACACATTCTTCCACATCTCCCTCTCTCTGTAGGACAAAAATGGTGGAAGATGAACAATGAAGAATTATCATTGTTCTTGTTCATGCATTAACCTTGTTGTTATGTTCCTCCATGGCCTTTTACATCGTTCCTTATTACTACAATCCTGTTTTGTCTCATCCCAATAGAGAAATCATCAGTCACCGCCATTGTCTACAGAGCAAGCTCCTGAAGAAAAGATTTAATGCTCCTCGAAGTTCAGCCATTAGTGACGGTGGTGTCTCTTACAATACTTTAGTTTCTGAGGTAAGTCAAAATTTAGGGTAATTTGTTATAATCCTCCTTGATTTTTTAGTTATAAAGTTACAAGATTTTTTTTTGTAATTATAATCATAATTGAGTAAAGTTGAATTGGGTTTGGCTAAAGTTTTGAATTTGAGCTTAATCGAATTAAAATCTGTGAATTTGAGGTCTTGAAAATGAGAAAGGATCTATTTTTGAGCTCAATCTCTGTTCATACCTCAGAAAATTAGAATCTTGTTTATGGAATGTTGGATTATATGTTTATATAGTGTAGTTACTTGATATTATGAATGTTAATGGTGAAATTAGGATGTGAGGCATTTGGTTCTACAAGTAAAATTTGATTCCTTAAAGCTCAATTTGGTGTTCTTAGCTTCATGGTCAATCCCAAATTAACTAAAGAGTCTACATTTAGTGTCTTCAGATTGAGAATGGATCAAAATTGGGGATTTTATGCAATATTTTGGTTAATGAAACCAGAATTGACTCTATCTCTATTCCTAGCTCAGAAAAAATGAATCTTTCTTTTGGTTAATGCAACTAAACTTGTTTATTGAATGTTGGATTACATGTTTATATGGTCGAGTTAGTTGATATTGTGTTTGTTAATGATGGTATTGGTTCATTAGGCGGTTCGGGTTTTGGTTCCACAAGCAAACTTTGATTCCTCAAAGCTCAAAGTGGAGTTCTTAGGGGAGTTACTAGAGAACAAGAGTAGTGGAGGGATCATAACTCCACGAGCATATATTCTTTCTCATTGTGACTACACTGCTAACTTAACCTTAACCATCTCCAACGTCATTAACTTGGATCAACTTGAAGGCTGGTACAAGAAAGACGATGTGGTTGCTGAGTGGAAGAAGGTGAATGAAGAGTTGCGATTACATATTCATTGTTGTGTGAGTGGTATGAGTTTATTGCAGGATGTAGCTGCTGAGCTTAGGTATCACATATTCTCCAAGGAACTTCCTTTGGTTAGTCTTCTTCATCTTTTCGTCCAACTAGTTCTTAAAAAACGTGAAAATTATTAACTCTTTGGAAGTGTGTATGAGATTAGGTACTAAAAGCTGTAGTACATGGAGATTCAGTTATGTTTAGGGAGAACCCTGAGCTAATGGATGCTTATGTATGGGTTTACTTCCATTCAAGAACACCTAAATACAATCGGATCGAGTGTTGGGGACCTCTCAAGGATGCTGCAAAGGTATAATATAATTTACAGTAGCATAACTTTGTTTCTTCCTTTCATACAACTGCAAGAAATGTGAAATCTATTCTATATTTTTTTTTTTTTGAAGGGAAAGCAGAAGGGCAATCATCAAGGCTTATTGAATTCGAATAATTCAAGGAAACTGATTCAATCTAAGTCTATTTTTCATACCTTATTTGCCTTTCTTTTGTGAGACAAAGCTGTACATTCTCTGTGTTTTTTTTTGTTTCTTGCATGTTATGTAGATTTCTTGATGAGCATCTGACACAAGTGCAATTTGCCAACATTCAATTGTTCATACTTGAGAAATTTATGAGAGCTTAGTTTCTTAATGTTTCCTCAATATAGTTGTTGTCCACGCCTAAATTGTCAAAATGTAATCCATTGATGAGGACAATTCAGTCAAGCAGGGGCACATAAAGTGGTTTAATATCTAGTATCTCGTTCGTCTTTAGTTGCTCTAACCATCAGTTCAAGATTGTTTTGGTAAATCACCCAAAAAAATAGATTGATGGAGTTTAAATTATAGTGTAAGAGTCACTAACCACAGAAAAGAAAAAGGAAACATTGAAGGATCGATTTCACGTATAGGTCAATCCGGTTATATCGATAAAAAAAATTTGAATCGGAACTGAACCAAAAAATAACACACCAAACTATTCATAATATATTAGATTAATACATGCGCATATAAGCGGGGTTTTTCTTATAATCAAATTTAGTAAGCGCATCTCGAGTAGGAGAAACTCTTCTATATTCTTTAAAAATTATTTCATTACTTTAATTTTTAAATTAAATTAAATCAATATGAAAAAATCGAACCAATTACAATTAAACATGTGTCAATGAATTTCTCCAAATTTTTTTGTTGTTGTAGTTTTCCATAGAGAATTTCAGTTCAGCTTCTCTCCTCATTTAGTATTTTTTTTAAAATAAATAGAAATTCATGTAGAGAAATATTAATAGACTCTAACCATATTACTTTAACTACAAAGTTAACCATGTGTGATAAAAAATTTTGTGATTCGATAAAAGACTATGATTAATAAGATTATTTCTACATTATATAAATATATGGTCCCATCGTAATATTATAATTTATAACATATAAATAAGATATTTGAGTAAATATGATTTTAATGAGGTCTTTATTCATAAATTTATATTGTGTTAGAGTTTATCTGTTATTTTGTTCATACTGTATAAAAGATTATATGATCGTTGTTTTTTTAATGCGATGTCATTGATACCATATACAACTATAAATTAATAATTTTGAGATCAATATATTTTATTAATTTACATAATATACACAATTACACATTAAGAAACAACCATCAAAATATAAAATTATAACTTTTGATGCAATTTATAAATAGAATATCAGCTGTTTTTGATACAGTAAGAACAAAATAACAGATAAGCTCTAACACAATATAAATTTATGAATAAAGACGTCATTAAAACCATATTTCCTCAAATATCTTATTTATGTGTTATAAATTTATAATATTACGATGGGACCATATATTAATATAATGTATATATAATCTTATTAATTTATAGAATTGTGCTAACTATTATACTTTCAACTTGAACTAGTAAAATTAATTTATAAAGATTATTAACTTATCGAATTTTAATTTGTAGAGATTTTAATGTAAATATAATTTGTTGTCAAAAAAGGATAATTGAGCATGCAACTCATTTTGGAAAATGATTTAAAGCAAAAACATGACATGCATACTAGAGAGAGATTAAGTGTTATACTTTGACAACACAAGTTTTTGACTTAGGATGATATGCATACTAGAGAGAGATTAAGTGTTATACTTTGACAACACAAGTTTTACTTTACAAAACAAGTAAAGTGATCCATTATAATAATACACTGAGGATGGACTTAGGGCATTAATTGTTTTTGACATTTTTGGTAGTTTTGTGTATTTTTATTAGTTTTGGGTATTTTAAATTAAATTTAAAAACTGAGATTAATTTTATTGGATATTTAATTATATAGTTATATGCCTTAATTGATCAAATATAACATAAAAAGAATTAAAACTAGTCGTATTTTTTTATTATAAGTTGATTTTTTTTTTCAAAATTTGAATGTACTAGTTATCAGATTATATATATTAAATTTAATTGTAATAGTAGAATTTTTTTCAATCGATTATTAATAACTTTATATTATAATTTTGTAAGGTGTAACATCATTTGGATAATTATCAATAAATTGAATTAGAGATTTAGTATTTCCATTAGTTTTGTAAATAATTATGACTATAATTACGCAAATTATAATAATTTTAATAGTAAAATTGATGAGTTATTTTGTATTATTATTTGTTTTATAATATTACATAAAATAAAAGAGCATAATTTATTTTTATTTGTTTAAAACATTAGAAATCGTTGGACCGACACTGGTAATATATTTACTTGAATCTTTAACACATATAGTTATTATTGGCCTTAAATGTGCTCAAGTTAGAAATATCAAACATTTGCAAGTTCAAACACTAATCACGATTTTATGTATTACAAATTTGGTAGAAGTTCACTTCTAAAATTTTTAGAACAAATTTTGTTCAAGTTCAATTCTAAAATCCATAGAACATTTACAAGTGTCATATTACAAAATTTATTGTTTTCAGAACATGTATAAATGGTACAATACATAATCTGAAAGTTAGAAAACATATTCTATACTTTTCGGAACGAGTTTCGTTAAGCTAAAACACTACTAAAATTAAACCATTAAAATTAGACTTAGGAATATGTATTTTCACCGAACTAAACCAAACTTACCGAATCAATTGAACTCAATCTAACTCAAACCAAACTAAAGTACATACATCCCAAATGATTGGGTCATATATTTTCTGAACCGAACCAAACCGATATACGAATTGGGTCCGACCGGTCTGGGCATTCTTTGTAATTAATTAATATGTTCAATCCCAACGAGCTTTTAAGACAAATCAAAAACACAAGACACACACATGTATGTCATCATTGCTTCGACGAGCTCATGGATTTTGCATGCCGTCTTCTTTGTACTTCTCCCGTCTCATAAACAATTGTTTACTCTCAAAGTCTCAAACTTTAACCAGAATCGTCCATGCCCAGCTTCTCAAAGTTGGATTCATACCCAATACTTATTGGGAAAATCAATGTCTTCAACTCTACTTCAAATCCGAATCCATCGTCGATGCTTTTAAGTTGTTTGACGATATTTCCTGTAAGAACACCATTTCCTGGAACATCTGCTTAAAGGGTTTGTTCAAGAATGGATTTTTACATTACGCACTAGACCTGTTCGATGAAATGCCTGAAAGAGATGTTGTTACTTGGAATACAATGATTTCAGGGTTTGCTTCTTGTGGGTTTCCGGAATATTCGATTAGGGTTTTCTTGGATATGCAGAGATTGGTGAATCGTCCAACTGAGTTTACTTTTTCCATTGTTGCTTCTTTTGTTTCTTGTGTTCGTCATGGGGAACAGATTCATGGTAATGCTATTTGTACTGGCGTAAGTAAGTTTAATTTGGTGGTTTGGAATTCTGTTATGGATATGTATAGAAGGTTAGGAGTTTTTGACTATGCTTTGTCTGTGTTTTTAAGTATGGAGGATAGAGATGTTTACTCGTGGAACTCTTTGATCTTGTGTTGTTCTGATTCTGGTAACAAAGAATTGGCTTTGGATGAGTTCTGTTTAATGAGAGAAATGAGTTATCAACCAGATGAATACACGGTTTCGACAGTTTTGTCTATTTGCTCGGATTTACGAGATTTGTGTAAGGGTAAGCAGGCTATAGCTCTTTGCATCAAGATGGGATTTTTTGCTAACAGTATTGTTTTAGGAGCTGGGATTGATATGTTTAGCAAATGCAACAGATTGGAGGATTCGGTTAAGCTTTTCGAACAGTTAGAGAAATGGGATTTGCCATTGTGCAATTCCTTGGTCGGTAGTTATTCATGGCATGGATTTGGAGAAGATGCTCTCAAGTTCTTTGTCCTCTCCATGAGGCAGAGGGTTAAGCCCGATGAGTTCACGTTCAGTAGCGTTCTGAGCTCAATGAATGTTGTGATGCTAGATCACGGGGCTCAAGTTCATTCTTTAGCTATCAAATTAGGATTTGATTCAGATACAACAGTGGCCACCTCACTAATGGAGATGTACTTCAAAACCGGGGTAGTTGATTCAGCAATTGGCGTGTTTGCCAGAACAGATAGAAAAGATTTGATCTTTTGGAACACAGTAATAATGGGCTTAGCAAGAAACAGCAGAGCAGCTGAGTCTCTTGCGGTTTTCAATCAATTGTTGATAGACGACCGAGGTCTGAAACCGGATAGAGTGACTTTAATGGGTATCTTGATAGCTTGTTGTTATGCTGGCCTTGTTAAAGAAGGATTTCAGATATTCTCTTCTATGGAAAAGGCTCATGGAGTTAATCCCGGGAACGAGCATTACGCCTGTATAATCGAATTGCTCTGCAGAGCAGGTATGATCAATGAAGCAAAGGATATTGCCGAGAACATATCTTTTGATCCAAACTCTCATGTCTGGGAACCAATTCTCTCTGCGTCTCTTGATCTTGGAGACATGAGACTTGCTGAGACTGTAGCGAAAAGAATGTTAGAATATGAACCAAAGTCATCGTTTCCATTTCTGGTTCTGATCAGGTTATACGAGATAACTTGGAAATGGGAGAATTCAGTGAAGATACGATACGCCATGAATGAACATAAGTTGAAATTGGCTCAAGGATCAAGCAAGATCGGTTTAAAGAGCAGTGTGTACAGCTTTGAAGCTGACAAGTTGCAAATTCATGGAGGTCATGATACTTACGCAGTCTTGGAGTTACTGTCTTGGGATTATGATGATCAGAATATTCATTGGTCTGATGCATAATATTTTCATAACAAATTCATTGGTCTGACCGTTTAGGAAGTGATTTTTTCATCTACTTTTTTCAACTAATCATGGAAAGTTTCAATATTTGATTCGACCCAAAAAAAGAGAGAGATAATAGTATATTGTACAGTTCATTGATGTATTCAGATTTTAGAAATCAATTTGAATAGAAGAACAATGTTTTTATTTTCATAAGGGTCTTTTCCTAGACAAGTTGTGTGTATGTATTGTTATTTGAACATACATAATACCAAAATGAACTTATATTTATGTATAATATTATAAATATTGTCAGTGGACAATTTTTCTAAATGATCCAAACTCCTCCATGTTAAAGATATATTAGGGTATACGTTAAATACCTAAATATCTTCTTATGCTTCTCTTTGTATCTAGGAGAGTCTGATTGTATTAGAATAAATAAACTTGTAATCTCTCGTGAATATTAATCAATTATCTCTTTAACATGGTATCAGAGCAGGTCTCGATACCCTAAAATTTGTTTTCCTTCCAACCGCCTCTCTTCTATCTTTACTTCGTCTTCTACCTTTGTCTCCTCTGCAAATTTTCTGTTACTTCCTCAGTTTCTAAACTCTGGCTGTCTCTCATCATGTTTCAAACACATGATCACACCATATATCCAAACTCTCAATCTCCCATCAATGTGAACATGTCTTATGTCACAAAGCTTACCACTCACATTTACTTAGTGTGGAGTCTTCAAGTGCATGCACTTCTCGATGGCTACGGCTTCTTTGAACATCTTGATGTAAGCCAGCCGTCGCCTCCTGAAACAATCACTGTTTATGGTGCTCAATCAGTCAATCCCAACTTCACAAAGTGGAAACGCAAAAATAAGCTGCTCTGCAGTGTTCGCCTTGGCGCCATCTCCTTAAACATCCAACCAACTCCCTCCAGATCCATCCTGGATGCAGATATCTGGACAACACTTGTGCAACTTATGTGAAACCGAGTAGAGGGCACATCAAATTGTTCGATCATAAGAAAAGCCAGGCTTTTATAAGTGTGAATAAAATTTTGACTTTGGCTACATATTGTTAAGCCCACAAAAATTCATGTGTGGATATGCAAAATATCCTACATTGGGTAAATGGGGAAGAGAAGAGTATTATATATATAGTCACACATATGTATAACTTTAAATAGCTTGGAGAGAAGAGAAGAGTCCACATGCGCATGCCGCTGTCCGGCTCGATTTGGCTCGGCTCATCTCGGCGTGGGCTTGGTCTTGGTCTTGGGCCTCAGGCCCAATAAGTTTATTTCTATTTGGGGTCAGTTAAGCTCAACGTTTTTGGTCTTTTAATTTCCAAAAATAACATGCATTTCATTTTTAAAAACAACAAGTAGTTTATCTAGAAAATAAAAACGTCACACATTTCTTTCTCTCATATATTTAAACGAGATATGAGAGAGTCTTGGAGAATAAGTTTTCAAAACTCAAATCCTGTGATCTCCACCGAGATTTCCGCCCATGTGTAGCAACTGTTACGGGAAATGGGTCTCGTTCTTCTCTTTAAATAAACTCGTCTCTCTTCTCATTTGGGATAACTTTTTCATGCCAACAAAAACTAGCAAATCCCCTAGCGTAAGTATATTGTAGAATTTATAGTTCGATAGGATGTTCACGAGTGAAGCGTGAATCATCTCCCATAATTGTATCATGGGACTCTATATCCATACAGTTTTGTCTTACTACGTAGTGAATATTAAGAGTTAATTAACATTGTTTTTCATTTCCATATCATTAGTTTCAATCTGGTTTTGGGCTTCTATACAAACAACTCAAACTACAGCACAAACAATGGACTAAAGGGACGAAATACAAAGTTTCACAACTCAGTATGATCAGCTAGCTTTGCTTCAAAAGCCCATAGATCATGAAGATCATATCGAGTTCATCTGAGGAGGCTTATCTGATGACTAAGACCATCGCTAATCAACTTGAAGGTTTCGATATCACACCATCCATTACTGAAGTTTATGAGAAGTTGTTGAATTAAGAGGCAAAGTTGCTGACTATGTCCTCTGTTTCTCACATTGCTCCAGTCACGGTAAACACTGTCACCACTCGCCCTCGCCAGACTCAAAATCGTCAACAACAGAACAACTCTAATCAGGCTTGGCAACAAAACTCGCAACAGCAGCACTACAACCAGTGACAGGAAAACCGCATCACCAAAGCATACCAATGAAATTGTCAAATCTCTGGTACCTTTGAACATAGTGCAAAGAGGTGTTCTCAATTTCTTGGACGCTATGATCAAATCAACAATCGGCCTTCCATGCCTACATACCCACTCTGGAAGCCTAAGGCTCACTTCGCCATGAGCTCTCCTCATAAAGACAATGTGTGGCTCATGGATAGTGGTGGCACACAGTACATGACGAGCGATCTTCATAATTTGTCCTTACATCAACCCTATCATGGAGATGATGCTGTTCTTATCGGTGATGGCTCTGGGATTCCAATAACACATACTGGTTCACTTTCCTTACCCTCGTCCTCTCGCAATGTCAAGAATATATTTGGGAATACGTTAAATACCTAAATATCTTCTTAACACTCCGCACATGCTAGTTGCGTTGATCCAATAAGCATGAACATTATATTTCCTCGTACTCCAAGTAGGGCTAGACAACCGCTGCCCCAAAGTCTTAAAACCACTACAAGCTGCGCCTTACTCTAATGCCAACTGATCCTGCTGATGCAACCACAACTTTGACTCATCTCTTCTCGTTGCTAATGGAGTATTTATGTCCCCATGCGTTACTTCAAAAATAAACTCATTTTGATGCTTCCATAAACCTCACAACCACTACGATATAGACAAACGTACTTCTCATTAATCATGGTATCATTCATCATTTCAAAAATGATTTCAATACGCTGAATGATACCATGATTAATTGGCGCCTAGGATACTCATCATATCCACTTGTCACACCACACATTTGTATACACTCCATTCACTATATAGACTTCATAGGACACTTGAATAACAGTTCTCTTCCAAAACATATAATTTTCCATGCATAAGAAGGTTCACACTTCATACACTGCTTTAGCCTCCAAAAAAACTTTCTTTGCATAATACCGACTCTTCTAACTTCTGCAAATTAAGGAATTAGGAGTGGACAATAATCACTAAACTTGTTTTGCTAAAATCATTTAATTGAAGTTATCAAGATCCCTTTATACAGCCCAACCATCTTTCTTGGAGCACCATAACTTATCCAGTAACACCCAACGCATCTTTTTCTTATCGTCACATGAGTCCCACTAGAAGCTCGACATTGCACTTTTAATTTTGGTATACTGATCCTTTGTCAATATTAAGAAAAATTGCATACATAGACATAGCCATAACCACAGATTATATATATATATATATATATAGGCATGACCACGATTACGGTTATTATTGTTATAGTTAATTAACCACCAGTTACGATTATAAATTTTAATTAATTTTAACTTTAACCATATAATATACGGTTAAAACAATCACAATTGAAAGGGATTACAGTGATATATGATTAAATATAATTCACTGATATTTTTATTAAAATATTATTTATTGAAAGAACAAAACAATGATATATCAACTAATAATTATTAATATAATTGGACATATGTATATTTTGTTCAATTTTTAAAACGGTTACATTTATAGTTTTAAGGTTAAACTCTACGGTTAACCAACGGTTGTATATAGTTTTGCTAATTAATGTTACCGTTAATTAATAGTTATAATTAATAATTTGGTTTAATCTTAACTAATATATTTTTACGGTTAATGGTTATATTTATTAACCATTTATTACGGTTATGGTTGAAAATAAAACAGTTATGGTATGAAATACGATTACGGTTAAACTTTGGTCATGTAAATATAATTTATGTATATGTAATATAGAATGAGAACTATACATATTTATACATAAGTCTAGTCCTATGAATATGGAAACTAGAGAATTACGATATATACAACTCAACATACATAAGAACAATTTAGAGTCTCTAATAGGTAATGCCTACATATATATAGTTATATACCATAATAATAGGAAACTTGAACATATAGGATATTTCATGCAAAATAAATCTTAAAAAAAATTCTTAATACAAAATTTTTCTCAAATCGATTTTAATCTAGTTTTTAAAATGTTTTGAGCCGATTAATGAATATGTTGTCCAGATCGTCTTGTCCATAATATAGTTGAGCATAACCCATTTTGATTCGCTCTGTAAATGGACTGTCCACATATCGTTTATAATCAATTTAACATGAACTGGACAGCTTTTAGGAGTTCTAAGTGAGATGTCCTATATCTCTCATAGATCTCTTACATTAAGAGCTGATGCAAGAGTAATTGAGGGTAGAGCTGTCAATTGAGCCATATCTATTCCATATCTATTTCGTCCCATCCAATATTGTTCATATTAATCATGGACAAATTGTTCTCCATGTCTAATAAAACTCAAACTTATTGTGGCCCAAACCCATAAACATTCATATACAAATAGACTGTTCGCGGGTTCCATTATCATTAAATTCAAATTTTAATTTTAATTGACTTAAAATTCTCTTAGCCCTACCTGATCGGTTATTCCGGTTTCGAATCTTTCTGGTTTAGAAGTTTTTTTACTTTTTGGATATTAATAGTTTTTGGTTGGGGTGATGTTCGGTTCCATACTTGTTCGGTTTGGGTTTGGGTATCCGTTAGAAGAAGAAAAATTAAATTTTTACAAATATAACAAAAAACTTAAAATAAATTGGTTATTTTAATATTTTGGTTTTTATGACCAAAAATAATTTATACTTAAATTTATAATTATAATTTTGAATAATTAGGTTATATACAATATAAATATAATTAATATAACTACATATATAATTTATTTTTAGTTATATAATTATGTTTTGGGTATTTTGGATATCTATTCGGTTTTTGAATCGGTTTAATTTCAGTTTTTGGGTATACAAATTTATGACATATTCGGGTATTTTCTTAGTTAGGATTTGGATTTAGTTTTACTTTTCAGATATGGTTAGGATGAGTATTTTGGATTTTGGGTATTTTGTTTATACCTAATTTCTCTAATTTAGTAATTTTATAAAAGAAAGTGAAACTTTCTATTTTTTTCTCAAATCGATTTGACCTAGAATTTTGTACCTCAATGGAATCATAAAGTCCACACTGTATTCACAATTTCCATAGACAAAGCGGGGATAAAACCTTCTTACTCTGCTCAAAAATAGAATTTCCATGAATTGTACATAATTAGTTAGATATAAACGGATAATGGACAATCCACCCACAGTTCTATTTGAGGGTATTGGGAATGGATAGAATATATTTAGAATATATATATATATATACATATTGACGTTTTAGATTTGAAAATGAAGTAAACCTTGCTAATTTTTTTTTGAAGTAAACCATTACTGATGCCTTAATCAGAAACACAATCTGCTTAGGCCAAGAACCAGTTGTGAGAACCAGAACATGTCTAGTGAATTGTGTGCGGTGACCCCTTTGTTGATGGCACAATCTCCTCCGTCTTCCCACAAATATTTGACGTTTTGTTAATAATCTCCTCTTTTTTTCTTCGAGCCATAAATTTAATTGGCTTTTTATAGACGTTGCAAAAATAATGAGATTTTGCAGAACATCAAGATCATAAGAAATCATGATTATAGGATCCATAGATAATACATTAAAGAGTCTTATATTATGTTCTTCATGGCTGAAATGATGTATTGTGTTCTCATCTATTATCTATTTCTTCAGGCTCTTCTTCGAGTTATCTCCGGTTCCATTATCATATCTGCTAGCACATTTCGATTGAACGACATATCCATGACATATTCAGACTAGAATAATCACTATGAAGAGTAGGAGGCTCTGCTTCTGTCTGTATTCTTACTGATGCCAAACATTATTTTCCTTATCTTAATTCTAATCTTTCTTTTCTTTTCCTTTTCTTAATTCGCTAATCTTTCTATTCTTATAGTTATATAAGGGCTTATCTTAATTGTAATCTTACATTGTTAAATTGTTCTGCCACCTGTCGAATACGACCATCCAAACATTGGTCAATAAATATTAATATAACAAGAGCAAGACTCAAACAATTTACGACCCTTCATTCAGAATCTTTGTAACTTATCAAATAAGTACTTTATCTTTGGATACACCGACTCGTCTCTTTTTGTTTTACATCAATTTACATGTCAGCTTCCACTTGGTTTTCTTGCGTGTACCAATTTTAGATACATTTATCATTATTATTTTTATTTGTTTTTTTATCTCTACATGCGAGTTTTTTTTAGTGTTCTAGTATTTACCAGTATTAGGCTACGCTCAATGTAACTAAGTACCAAAAGTTTTGATCTTAGTCTATTTCTAAAACTCATCATATATATTTTATATAGGAAAACTGTTTAATTATATATATATATATATTGTTATCTTCAAACTTCGTAAACTTGTACTATTGTATGGACAATATTTTGTAATTTAATTTACAAAATCCATTCATCATAATCTATCACATAATATATTTGCATGACTTCAACCTAATCGACTGGACAACTATGTCGTCATTCGTAATTTCATATTTCATTTACTTACATAAATATGTTCACTATGTATAGCTTAATATTTTATAAAATGGTCACAGACTCACAGATACATGAACACATTTCATTTGCCAATGGATTTGTGTGCTTTTAAAAGTGTGAGGTGACTCGCACTTGGCCTAAATAACGTTCTCCACTTTCTCAACCAATGTTGGAGCTTTGCACTTAATTTTCATGAACTTTCTTCGAATACTCAAAACTTTCTTTCTTTCCTTTTTTTTCTTTTCTTTTTTGATATTTGAACGAAACCAGAACTTTTTTTTGCTTGGAATTAAATATAAAGAATGTAAGACTTTTTTAGTCGTCACTTTATATTTACCAAAGCTACTCTTGATAAACAGAACTTCCCAAGAATATGATAAAAACAACACAAAAAACTCAAAATTCTTGCTTTAAATACTAGAACGATTTGTTAACTAAAAGGAAAAGGAAAACTCAAAAGAAATAAAAATGAATTTTACTTTGTCACTAATCCAAATCCATCAATAATTTCAGAATTTACTAATATTCATCTAACTAAACGTGAATCAAAACGAACAAAAAATTTAGTCAATTGGACAATTATTATTCAATTGGTTTGAGTAGATGCATATAATCTCTTGTTTTCAATCTATTTGAATATCGGAATATACCCATGAATTACACCTCTAGTTTGACCCCTTTCATAGGTATGAGATTTACCCAATTATAAAAAAAAACTAACCAAAAGACACATATTTGATTATTCTCTACATACTACTTGTTAAGTTGTTATCATTGAAAATTAACTCCTAGTATTAACATATGATTTTGGTAATTAATTGTAAAAACTAAACTACTTTCTACCATTTTAGTGTGCTTATCCACGGCTATTACCACAACTAATTGATGCTTCTAAATGTCTCTTCAACACAGATGCAAATAGATATATCCAATACATTGGTTCCACTTCCATTTTTAACATCTCAATGATATCCATTTTAACTAAAATTCAGAAAATGTATTTTTGAACCGAGTTAAAAAAAATCCATCATATCTATCTGTTATTAGTCAATTGCCATTTTCATCCTTAATTTGCAACAAGACTACGACGAATATTAGTTGTGATAATTATTGAAGAATTTTAAACAATTATTACTTCGGTGTTTAACTAAATCAGCAACGAATTTAAAGGATTAGCAACAAATGTATCCATCGTTATTTTAAATAAATGATCGTCAATATAACTTGATCTTGTTATTATATTAATTTTTGTCTAGGCAACTAGCTTTTTGAAAAGCTTTTTTTGTAAAGCCAAAATAATCATACTTTAATAAATTTTCACATCCATATAAATAATAATAATAAAAAGACCTACGGTTGACGTTGTTATTGACTTACACGCATATCAAAATAAATCAGTGTTCATGGTATCATAATTGAATATGAATTTTCTATATTGTTATATAACTTTAAGAAAGTATATGATTTGATATTATAAATTCTCCTTTTTCCTCTTGACAGTGGAAGGTGCAGTACGTTACAATTATTAATAATAGCATATTCGTTCACCTTCTGTCTAATTAATATCTAGAATCGTTCACCTTCTGTCTAATTAATATCTAGAATCGTAGAGTATAATAATTACCTTTTTAAGATAAACCACAGTTAGTATTCATATTTTAAAGGGACTTTTTTAAAAATACCCTGTTTATCTTTAATATTTTGAAAAATATACTTTTCATTTAAAATATAAAAAAAAAATCAAATAAGGGTAAATTTGGTTAATCATATATATATATATATATATATCCCTAACAATTAACTTCTATACAATTATTATAAGAAATTAAAATTTCTTTGGATATAAAGATATTATTTTATTACTCAGTCCGGATTTACTTTTGAAGCATTGTCCTGGTATTCTCATCTTGAAAGCTAGCAAATCCAGCTTATGCTTCATTACTATTATGTATAACAACATTTTTGGATAATTTCCCATTTATGCTTTCGCCACATTCTCTAGAAAACTCATGAAAAATCTAAACATGGATCTTGACAGTTGTTTGAATTCTTAATTGGGATGCAAAGACGAAGAGATACCGATCTGCACATTTCACAAAAACTATCAAACTGCCTATCACTAGTCACAAATACGGGAGGAGTATCTTTGGCCATGTTTCTCATCATTGATTTAGGCAACACATAGCTAAGTTTTACCCCTTGAATCGACATGTCTAAACCAAAATCTTCGCTCAGCATCTGAACCATCATCAAATTTCAATCCATCTTTAATGGTGAAAAATTTGCCTCCCTTTTCTTTATCAACCTTAAAATTTCATGATGTATTAGTCACCAGCCATTCCCCAAAAACACTAGGTATATGCATCATTCTCCACCCTGAAAAACAATAGTTAGTTCTCATATTCATAAACAAAGTGAATCAATTACAATTTATTATTGCTTACTTTGATGTAAATTGAAAACAACCCAGAAAAATATTTTAGTTGGAGAATTGAAAAGTCTCTATAACATTGAAAGCATTACATGAGAGACCAGTGGAGAAGACAATGCTCTGTATTTTTTTTATAGATTTTTTAGCCAATTTTAGGAAATATGAATTTAGAGATCATTTGATATTGTCAGCACTTAATCTTTAGAGTTTTTTTTCATATAATATCTTTCTTTTTCCAAATAAAATCTTTATTTATTTTTAAATAAAAATTTCAGAATTATTGTTAAGTAACAAAAGGGTTCTTTAGTAAAACAACAACAGTTTAAAAAAAAAATAGAGGAAATAATGTGAAGGTATTTTTCAAAATATAAAAGATAAACAGGATAGTTTTACTAATTTTAGCTAGGATTCCCGAAGTATCGCCTAAATAATTAATAAGAAAATAAATCTATACTATTAAATGAAAACATATTTAAGAGAATAATCTCAAAGTTCTAAAGAAATTATATTGTAATGTCATTATATCAAATCATTCTTAAAAAAAATCTTAATTAAAATAATATATTGGATTTAATTTGAAATTAAAAGATAAACATAACAATTTCCATATCTTACTAAACCTGTTTTATTGTAATATTAATTAAAATAATATATTATATTTAATTTAAATGTAAAAGATAGAAAAACTTTTTTTTCTTCCAAATAAAATTCTGTAAGATTTACTTTTTATATATTTTTCAAGAATTCATATTATTCTTACCGTCCGCCCGTTACAATATTGTTCCAAGATTCATATAACATAAATCATTTTCACATATATTCATCAATATTAACCAATCTAAAATGGGAACATATATTTATCAGTTTCTTACATGTTACGTATAAAGTTTTTGTTTCCAACATACATTTAAAAAACTTTCATCATATAGTGACTATATATGATAGAATCAACGAAAAATAAATAATCTCATTCTCATCACTCTATTGAAGATTTAACCACCCAAAAAATCACCAAAAACCCCACAAATAATTTGATTCACAAACACTATATCAAATATTTATTTTAATTTAAATCTAAACGAATAACTAAATCTAAACTCTTGAATTTATATATTTCCTTAACAAACACTAATAAAATCTAAACTAATAACTAAATCGAAAATATTTTTAAATAACAAAACCTCCGACATATTCAAAATTTTTGTTTTTTTTTATCAAATACTTAACAAACTAATGAATAGTGGAAGGAACCCGCTAGATTTAGATATAAATAAGACAATTCACATTAAGTCAAATAATCACAAATCCTTCTCCCGAAACATAAATGGCTGCTCCTCCTTTCTGGAACAAACCTTTTTGAAGTTTATTTGTTCTTTGTTAGTTTATTTTTCTTCAGTTTGCTATTTTCTTATTTCTATTTTCTTATTTAAACGTTATGTAGACTCAAAACTAACATAGTTGGAGAAGCCTAAGGAATTATCTTCTAATTTCAGGTCAGAAGTTTAATCATTTGTTTTCGCTAATTTCTGGAGGATATTTTAATGGTGGTTTCAACTTTCTAACAAATAAATAAGAATCGCGATTTTCCCTAAATTATTCATAGTACAACGATTCGATAAACAGCTCATTGGGATATTGATGATCAAATCATTTTTCAGAGGTTTGTTTTATTTTTTTTAATCCTAGGTTCTAAAAATCCTAACAAGTATATTAAGAATTGTGCATAATAGAAAAGAGGACATATAAACTCTTACTTGGCCATATTGATTAGGTTTGACCAAAAAAAAACAATTCCAACTGATTGTTCTTATATCAATTAATTAGATTTTCATAACAATCCATCCCAAATCCGTATTTTAAGGATTATTTATATAAAATCTATTAATCTCTAATTAGTTCACCAAATCTCCAAATTTTAAGTAGTACTTCAAATATAATACGGCAATAGTAATTGTATTTGCCAAATATAAATTAAACTATATATTCGGTTCGTTTCAAATCCAGCATATACCAAACATCTATAATTAAAACATTAATTCTCAAATACATTATTTTGATTTTATCGCTTACATCTTAAAAATTATACCAGACTTCTACATCATATAAATAAACTGAAGCCGTAAGTTTTTTTCAAACACGATGGCATAGCATAATTTCTATTGTGCAGATTGGATAGATGGAAAAACAATAATTATAAATAGCTTAACATCACGTACTTTCAAACTATATGCTGTCAATAAATATATTTTCAAACTAAGAATGTATATGTTAGTGTGGGTTCATTATGTTGTTTAGAAAAATATAAGTCACTAAAAATATTGTATATATGAGCTACTGTAAGATTTTGTCTTTATATCTTGAAGATCAACAACTTTACCTATGACGGACTTTGTCTAACATGTTGCTGAAAATATTCCAGAAGAAGAATTGATGGTTCTGAGAGAAGACAATTCTCTTCTGGTTCCACAAAAGACATCACTGTGCTCTTCCAATCTAATGAGATTTCTTATGACAATATAAAGAGATTTTTTATGAATTCTAAAGTTTTAAGTCGAAATCATACGTAATGAAGATCATGCATCTTTATATACGAGAAAAAATCAGAATATATTATTTCAAAACCTTGAGTGATAAAGATTGGAAAAGGTTAATCACTCTTCACTTTTGAAATAATTGTTTATTTTTTTATTCATAGTGTAAGTGTGGTCTAAGGTTTTCCTAATTTCAAGTTAGAAGTAAAAGTTCTTAATAAAATATCATTTTCTATTAGTTGTTCAAACTCTGTCATCCATATATAATTTTATTAGTAATTTCACATAAACAAAGTGAGAAATTTATTTGTGTTTCCAAATACAGGACTAATTCTGTATAAAATAACAATTTATATTACTTGAATATCAAATATACTTATTTCTCTCAGGCATGATCAAATACGAATATGTATATTAAATAATAGTCTAATTCATTCAGTTTCAAATAGATTTATACTATTAATTACATAAATAACTTAATTATTATGTGTTATATCCAAATTATTTACTATTACAATAATCAATATTTTAAATTTTTTTTAAAACATGTACTAAACAAATAATATAAATATCATATTTTCATAAGTTTTAAGACTTTTAAGTTATTTCATCTCATTTACAATAACATAAGTAATATAATATTAGTTTTAACATTAGTAAATTAATTAAAAATTCAATACTAAAAATATATTAAAAATATATATTTCCAGATCATGAATGATATATTTTTAAAAAAATATCATACACAAATTTAATCCGCACGTATGTGCGAGTCCTAATCTAGTATGGATTAATCAGAGATTAGTTTTATATTATTTCAATATTTTAAAATTATATTTATCTATTATATTAAAATTTTAAATAATATTATTTTAAAAATTATATTAAACACATGAATTGTATTACGATTTTTATGATTTTTTATTGAAGATTTTAACATAATTTATTATAAAACATTACAAGCTCTCGATATAACTGTTTGAATAACAAAAACAATTTCTTATATACTTACAATATAAAAATAATCGGATTATTCATTAATAGATAGAAAATAATCAGATTAGGCAGAATTAATCGAATTAGGCGGAGAGTAATCGGTTGACTAATTTTTCGAGGGATTAGTCATTAATCGAAATGTCAAGGATGAGCATAACACCTAAGCGGAATGTAATCGGAAGTATCGGAGATTTTTAGAACATGAGTTGGTATTAACCATGTTTTAAAACTTGCTAGACACTAGTCGGACGACGGGAATGAACCTAACGCCTATGAGATTAATCGGAAAGTAAATGAAAATTAATCAGGGATTAG
This sequence comes from Nasturtium officinale, assembly GCA_963854855.1. Classification (NCBI taxonomy): domain Eukaryota; kingdom Viridiplantae; phylum Streptophyta; class Magnoliopsida; order Brassicales; family Brassicaceae; genus Nasturtium; species Nasturtium officinale. The sequence goes on from OY978500.1 coordinate 14,062,414, forward strand.
TTTTAAAGTTTTTATAGTATTTTCAACTTATTTTAATTTATAAATTCTCACTAAATTTATAATTTTGATATAATATAATATTTCAAGTTTCATAAGCTTTTCATTATAAATATTTTTCAAGTATTTAGATTATTTCTAAATTTTTAGTTCACAAAAATAACATTCATCATAAGTATATTTAAATATAAAACTAAAGTTCCAAATACACATTAAAATAATTTTTTTCATAGTATTAAAGTAATTAAACTAGAAATTTCAACAAAAAAATCAAATTTGGATTGATTTTTTTTAATTTTTTTCAGAAAAAAAATCGGTGATTAATTAGATTTTCACCAATTAATCAGTTGACCGTGAAACTGACATAATTTTAACAAAATCGGGATAATCGACCGATTAATCGGTTAGCCAGCTGATTTTTAGAAAAAAGGGAACTAATAGTAAAATATATTACTCAAACAAATCACAACCATCCATCCAGAATCTTTGTTACTTAGCCAATAAGTCCTTTTTACATTTATTTATTTTTAATTTTTTTTTTCTTTGAATAAGACCGACCGTTTTCATTGTCATTGTACATCAGTTTCATTTACACGTCAATTCCCACTCAGTTTCCTTGCGTGTAATAATATACATGCCTTTAACAAAAAAAGGTGTCATAATACATTTATGATTTATCATATTTGCTTTGTTTTTTTCAAACCGTACATGCCACTTGTTTTGTTGTCAAGTGTTTAGTGCTATACTCAGTCAGGCTTGTTCACTACAAAACTCCTAATTTAATCATAGACCGGTCTATCTAAAAAAAAAAACTTTTTTTTATGTAAGTGAAGTGTAAATAAAAATAGGTCTAAAATCACTACTCTTCTTCTGACATTTATTTTTAATATGCATGATACATATTTGAATTCAAATGGTGATAGACTACTCGATTATATATGTTTTGTGTTTGAATTCAAATCTCAATTCATGTGTACCAAGTACTAGCTAGATTACATATATTTTGGTTTAAAGTATACACATTTTAAATGAATATAGTCAATTATATATAGTTTGATATCCACATACAAATATGGTGTAAACATTTTCTTGCTTCTCATGACTGATTCAGTTAGATTCAGGACCCGTACAATGAACATAATTGCCCAAAAAACACTTATGATCCTTTCTATTATTATTCAAAATCTTTTTAAAAATATATATATTTTATACACACTTTACTTTGCTAAATAAGATAATTTATTACATAATAAGTGAATACAAAGTTCATAATAGTGTGCATACTAACCACATTTTTAAACTGTCCACATTTGTCTACATCTTAAAGTATATATATAAGATTGTGACTCACCTTGTCTTTTTCTCCCATGACCTAAATGACGTCTTCCACTTTGCTTTCATCCATTCTTGGAGCTTTTCACCCAAGTTTTCTACACTTTCTTTCTTTTTTATTTTTCATTAAAAATCATACTTTCTTGTTCACCACTCTCAAAACTCTATATAAACATATTACACATTCTCACTTTTTCATAATCTTCCTTCTTCATTTTTTAAAAAATGGCGACTCTTTATAGTCAAGTCCCTTCTGTGTCTGCAGTTTTCTCTCTTTACACATCTTTCTCAGCAATCACTATGCTCTTTCGTACCATCCTCAACGAGATTGTACCTAAAAGATTCAGAGAATACATATCTTTGAAGGTTGTTGACTTCTTCTCATCTTACTTTCAAACAAGTTTCACTTTTGTGATCGAACAACGTTGGGAGTTTGTAGAGAATCAAACGTTCCGTGCAGCTGAAGTTTACTTACCAACACGTCTCGCCGGACTCTCTACCGGAAAACTTTTGGTGGGTTCAAGTAATCTTAAGAATCCATCAGCTGAGCCAAAACTAGGTATCCCTGTAAACACAAAGATCATTGATGAGTTTGAAGGGATTCATCTTGAGTGGACTCTTCATTCTGTTGAAACTAAGAAGTATCTTCCTGAGAAACGGTACCGTATTGTACACTATGTTTTGTTTTAATCTTGTTTCATCTGTTTGTTCTGACTTCTGACATGTTTGATGTGTTTAGGTACTTTCATTTGACATGTAAGAAAGAGTTTCGTGAGAAGATAATGACAGATTACTTTACATACTTAGCCAAATCAGCTGAGAAGATAATGAGCCATCGCGAGAATCTCAAGATCTATACTTATAACCAAGATCGATCGAAATGGGAATCTGCTGTTTTCGAGCATCATACCACCTTTGAGACCTTAGCCGTTGAGCCGGATCTTAAGAAGACTTTGATAGACGATCTTGATTCTTTCTCTAAAGGAAAAGACTTCTTCAAGAGCGTGGGACGTGCTTGGAAGCGAGGATATCTTCTTTATGGTCCACCTGGTACTGGAAAGTCTTCTATGGTAGCTGCCATTGCAAATCATATGAAGTATCATATCTATGATCTTCAGATTCAGAGTGTTAGAGATGATGGTGAGTTGAGGGAGATTCTTACCTCTACCAAGAACCGGTCAATTCTTCTTATAGAAGACATAGATTGTGGTGCTGATGCTTCTCGTAGACGTCAGAACAAGAAGAAGGAAGAAGTTGGTGGAGATGAAGATGCTGAGCCACAAAAGCGTAAGAAGAAGTTTGAAGTTGGGGTAAGTTAGAAAAAATCTTCTGTTTTTTTTATTTGTTTACTTCCTCTGTTTTTTTGAACCTTACATGGATCTCTTTCTTGTGGATAGATATCATTGTCAGGTCTATTGAACTTTGTAGATGGGCTTTGGTCTAGCTGCGGAGAAGAAAAGATCATAATTTTCACAACAAATCACAAGGAGAAGCTTGATCCAGCGTTGCTTAGACCAGGGAGAATGGATGTTCACATTCTCATGGACAATTGTACACCTTTTGTGTTCAAGAAGCTTGTGGCTATGTACCTCAAAACCAATGACCATGTCCTGTTTGATCCCATTGAAAAGCTTGTTCTTGAAGTCAATGCAACTCCAGCTGAAGTCACACAGCAGCTCATGGCAAGTAAAAACCCTGATATCTCGCTCAAAGGCCTCCTTGAGTTCTTGGAAAATAAGAAATTGAAAAATGAAGAAGATACCAAAGTGGAGGAAGATGGAGAGATTGAAGATGCTGAGACTAAGGAAGCAGAAACATAAGTAGAGATCTTTAGTGCTATTGATTATGTTGAAGAGTTATTAAAAGTAACTCTGTGTTTAAGTTCCTTTTGGTAATAACTATAATTTCTTTGAACTAGATGAGACAAAATTGTAGCTGAAAATATAAGTTGATGTATGATAAATTTGGGACATAGAATCCCATAATTAAATCTCATTTTTCCTTTCTTAATTATATAACCCAAAAGTGTGACTGTATTAATGCTGGTTGGCTTTAAAAACAGTATATGGAACCAAAATGCAATATATGAAGATGATACATTCAGACCAAAACCATACGACTTAGGTTTTTTCTCAAAAAATTCCGACTCGAACAACAATGTGTATACTTCTTGGACCAGTTTTGAGAGGCAATAATTCACATTAAAAGAAGTTTACATTTTTTAAACTAAGCTAACTAACCACATTGTAAATCAAAGCAAATGGATGGATTGAGCTGAGCTTTATCTAGAAAGTTATTTTGTATGACTTACCACTTAAGTTTTATTTGATACATATGGAAGATATTGTCATGCAAGAGAATATTCTAACCTACGTTAGGCAAAATTTGTAAATGTGAAAGAAATACATGGCACAAACGTATTAGCGGAGCTATGAAAAGTCTACTATCGCTAATCCATAGTTCTTGTGTAACGCTTATTCCGTATTCACTTTTAAACCAGTTAATTACTGGTGAAATTGTAAAGTTATATGGGCTTCCAACTCAAAACTAATTGGCAATGAGTGGATTGGCCCATATCCTTTATATATTAGTGTTGGTTCCTTCAGTTATCCGATGTGGGATCCTAACATGCTCCCTCGAGATGATGGTTCTTACCATCTCATCTCGAACCGAATCCCACTTTAGGACCGGTCATAAGCCCTTTCTTGGGTCACCCTACTTGGGTCAATGAGGCTCTGATACCATGTAAAGTTCTATGGGCTTCCAACTCAAAATCAATTGGCAATGAGTGGATTGACCCATATCCCTTATATATTAGTGTTGGTCCCTTCAGTTATCCGATGTGGGATCCTAACACGCCCCCTCGAGATGATGGTTCTTACCATCTCATCTCGAACCGAATCCCACTTTAGAACCGGTCATAAGCCCTTCTTGGGCCACCCTACTTGGGTCAATGAGGCTCTGATACCATGTAAAGTTCTATGGGCTTCCAACTCAAAACCAATTGGCAATGAGTGGATTGACCCATATCCCTTATATATTAGTGTTGGTCCCTTCAGTTATCCGATGTGGGATCCTAACAGAAATCCACACTATTAATCGCACCTACCGTACCGTTTGACCAACTTGCTCACCACATATCAAGTGTGCTTTCGTAACTTCCTTGGCAAGGTCCTTAATAAATCCACTCAAGTAAGGACATTGCAAAGAAAGATTGTACTCTTCTCGAAGATACTCTGCTGCGCCAAAGACCATCCATTGCTGAGCAGTACCGAAGCACATGGATAATTGATTCATCCCCATTCTTACAAACCTGATAAAGTCCCATGTCACTTAGATGTCGCCGATGATGTTCCACATTAGTCATTAAGGCTTGATGCACCATTCGCCATAGGCCTGGGCAAATTAACCGATACCCAAACCCGACCCGAAGTAAAGAATTCAGATCGGGTATGTGTGTACTAAAATACCCGATCGGGTGTATATTTTTTACTCATCGGATACCCGTACCCGATTGGATATACCCGAACAACCCAAACCACCCGAACTCCATCCAAAGTAATCCAAACTTGTATAAAACTTAAATGTTTTAGTTTTTCTTATTTTCTTTTTCATATATGTTAATTTTCATATGTTACTTTAGTTATATTATATAATTTTTATTTGAAATTTTTTGTTATTTAATGTTAAATGTTTCATAAATTCAAGAACAAATGAAGAAATAAATTTTGTGTGTTTTGTTTAGTGGTTTGAATTTTCTGGGTTTATTTTGATATTCTATCTAATTTTAATGAATTTGGGTTGATTAAAAAAAATATAGTGAATATATATATATATCAGTTTTTTAAATTTAGTTCAAAAATTATTTGAGTTTGGGTATATCCGAAAATACCCGAACCCGATGAGTGTTTATCCGAACCCGACCCGAAATTCTAAAATATCCGATCGGATCCTATATCTCTATACCTGAACACCCGAACATCCGAAATACCCGACCCGAACCCGATCGGATACCCGAACGCCCAGTCCTAATTCGCCATAAGAAATTTTCACTCCCTCTAGCGCCACAACTCCCCAAACCAGTGTAAAAACACCTCCCATGTTCTGTCTTGTCGACTCATCTCTCGTTAAAATCGAATATGCGCACTTAACCAGAAAAGTCCCATACGGGTTTCCACTCCAAGATAATCTATCCTTTGTCACTGTAACCTCATTTAAAACCACTAGTCGCAGGCATATATTATAATAGACAAAAGACAAAGTTCATTTTAAGTCCCAGCCAGTGCCACATTGCCATAAATCCCGAACTCTTAGCTCATCATCTCCCTCGGGTAATGATTGTGTGTCGAACTCTGACAGAGGCTTCTCTCCCAGCCATTTATCAGTCCAATAACAAACCTCCCTCCCATCTCCAACCACCCAGATTAAACCTGGTAATAATGCTTCTCTTATGCCAACTCCCATACTCCTCCAAGTTGAAGACCAAGTACTAGGTTGTGACCAAAAGACTATCCTTCTCATGTAACATATGCCATCCCGGCCGAACTAATCCCCAAGCCACTCGCCAACTTCGTAACACAAACCATGTTTCAAGAAATAAGATATTGCTTCTTCCTCTATTGTGTACTCCCGCATAGAAAAGATCGTGACACACGGTTTAACCTATTAAGAGTAGCTGTCGGTAATAACACTATACTCATAGTACCGATGACAAGACCGCTTTAGTGAGAGTTCGTCTTCCCGCAAAACTCAAACAAATCCCTTTTCATCCCGATATTCTCGAGGTTATCCTCTCTAGAACTTCTCCAAAACTCTCCTATCTTTTGTAAAATATGCATACCCAAATATTTTTCTGTAACCTTAAGTGTATCCTCTAAAAAGTCCCGCCGAACCGGTCATAAGCCTTCTCCAAATCAAGTTTCAAGAGCATCCAACCTTTCTTACGTCTCATTGAGATAAAACCCCGGTTGATATCCATCCGGTCCGGGGGCTTTAAACTGTCTCATGCTATGTATTTCTTTCTCTACTTCCAGTCCTGAAAACAGTTTATTCAGATCAAATTAAAATCCTCCCGAGAAAGCCTTACAAAGCCCACCTGAGGCAACCTCTCTACTTCTGGATCAAGGAATATTATATTTTGTAATACCCTACGGTTACTTCTTTCAGCTCTTTTGGTTCTGAAACCTACCTCTTCGTATCATCCTTCATCATCTCAATCCGATTTCTTTTTCTCCTAATAATAGTTGAGGTGTGAAAATATTTTGTGTTCCCATCTCCCAACGCAATCCAGTTTTCTCGAGATTTTTTGAACCACAATGTCTCTTCCTGCTCGAGCACCTCATCAAATTCCTTTATCAACGCCTCCTCCTTATTCAATAGCGCATTTGTTGTTCTTATGTCTAATAAATCTTGTACCATTTTTTTCTTCCCGAAACCAACTGCTTCTTGCGCTTATCCAAATCTCCAAACACTTACCGGTTCCATTTTTTTTATTTAACCCTCAGTTTATTTAGAGTTTCCCGAGTTCCTATCTCCCCATTTCAAGAACTCAACAAGATTTCCTGAAAACCCTCGTGTTTTTACCAAGAAGCTTCAAACCTTAAAGGTCTCCGGCTTGGATCTCCTCTCTCATCCGGGCACAACTGCACATAGAGAGGAGTATGGTTTGAAGAAACTGTTGTCTAGTTCTGCCACTTTAGTCTCGCATGAGAACAGCTCAAGGCTCTATCCAGTCTCTTTGCCACAAACATTATCTCTACTCGCCCTCGTCTCTATGTGTATTTAATCCCCTAAAGCAAGAGAACATTGATTGTGGAGCTGATGCTTCTCGTAAACGTTTGACCAAGAAAAAGGAAAAAGATGATGATAAAATGGTGAGACCAAAATGCAAGAAGAAGTCTAAAGTTAGGGTAAGTTAGAAAAAACACCTCTGTTTTTTATTAACTTCTCTGTTTTTTTTAACCTTAATAAATATTTTTCCTTGTAGAACAGATATCTTTGTCTGGTCTGTTGAACTTTGTAGATGGGCTTTGGTCTTGCTGCGGAGAAAAAAGAATCATAATTTTCACAACCAATCACAAGGGGAAGCTCGATCCGGCGTTGCTTAGACTCGGAAGAACGGATGTTTACATTCTAATGGGCTATTGTACTCCCTTTGTGTTAAAGAAGCTTGTGGCTATGTATCTCAAAATCGATGACCATGTTATGTTGGATCCCATTTGGAAGCTCATCCTTGAGGTGAAACAGCTGATGACGTGTAAGAATGCTGATATCTCATTCAAAGGCATTGTTGAGTACATGAAAAGCAAGAAGTTGAAGAAGGAAGATGATACCAAAGTAGAGGAAGAGAAAGAAACTGAAGATGCTGAGACTAAAGAAGCAGAAACATAAGTAGAGATCACTAGTGCCATTGAAAGACTTAATAGCAACTAAACTATGTAATTCATTAAATCTTTTTGTTTTTTTTTCAATTGTATAGCCCAAAAGTACGACTGTATGAATGGTAGGCTAAAAACAAGAATAATATGACTTTGGTTCTTTTTCAAGATGATACATTCCGGCATAAAACACAATATTAGTTTGGTTCTTTCTCAAGAAACCTCAAATCGTACAACTATGCAAGTGATATTGTCGCAGCTACCCCGTGCGTAGGCTTCTTGCACTAGCTTTCTTGATGCTGTTTCTGCATCTGAAATTTCTCGTACTATAGCCACAGCATCCTGAAAAAAGTAGTTTTGATAATGAGGTTACTGGTTAAGTAAGTAGTTTTGAGAATGTGGTGACTGGTTAAGTAAGTACTCAATTCCTTTTTTTGATGGATCTAAAGAATCTTAGCAATAAATTTAATCAGAGAGTTAAAATAAATTTTCATAACTAACTGTAGCGTAAAACAAGTGGATTAAGATGAGCTTTTATCTGGAAACTAACCTTGTTTGATAAAACATTCCATAGTCCATCACTAGCAATAACAATAAACTCCAACGTGCTTATATCCTCCTCCTAAGAAGACACAAGAATACTGATTGTGAGTATGAGGGCAAACACATTTCAATCAGCAAAAATGACATATTCTTTGAGGCAACACATTTTTGTAACTTAACCACAAATGTGACTTAAAAACATATATAAGATCCTCAGACTAAATGCTTAGAACAAAGAGAGCTCAACCGCCATGTAACAAATACCTGGATTTCTGGCTCTGCAATCACATATGGCTTAAGTTGCTTATCCCCAAATGCCCGAGAGACCGCAAGAATTCCACCAACTCGCCAAGTTCCTGGTGTATTCAAATGATCGATTACTAACTAAACGGCCCACAACACAAACTAATTCAAAGCAACATTTCACATATCTCTAAATTCATTGTCAAGTACCAAATGTTTTGTAAGAAATGCAGCACCATGTAAGAAGAGGAAATAGAGAAACTATACCAGCCCATATAATAAAGCCACCAGCATCTTCAATCCTTTGTCTCTCATCTGATCTATCAGGTTTATGATCATTAGAGAGTGGAACAGCTACAGAACAAACAAAGAGCATTCAAATACACAACAAGAGCTTCATCAAATTTAGTATTTCAGAGAAAGAAAGAGAGAGAGAACAAAAAAAGCAAACCTGAACCATTTCTAGATGCCACAACTCTAGAATCACCAACATTAGCAACAATCAACTTATCACCTATAAGCAAAGCAGTTGACGCGGTTGAGCCAGCGTTCTTCGCTTGTCCTATCTCATCAATAAGATACTCTTCATCTGTCTGCTTAAAACACTCAACTACAACATCAAATACAAAAGTCAAAAAAACCAAAATAACTTAATGAAAAGCTACTCAAAGACTCCAACTTTTATCTCATTCATACCAAAAGCTTTCTTAGTGTCTGAAATAAAATCATCATGATTAGCTAAATTCTTAAAAAGATTGTTTTTTAAATACTCTGCAGTTCTTGCTCCACCATGACCTAATAAAGCAAACTTAAAACATCAGAAACCATATACAATAATTTAAAAAAATGAAACTTTTTTACAAAACATTACCATCAAAGACACCAAAGAAAGCAACCATTTGTCCATTAACATCAGAGATTCTTGTTTCGAAGTAATCTTCCATTGTTGATCTTTTACCTTTAAGACTAGAATATCCATAACTAAACTTCACAGTTCTAATTCCTGCTAAAAAGCTACAAAAAAAAAATCAAGAATTCAAAGACCTTAAATTGATGAATCAGAGTAAAGATTCAATTTTTAAATGAGAATTAGCGAGAAAACCTGATTCCACCGCCGCTAAAGAGAGCATTTGGATCTCTAGGAGAAATCATAGAATCAAAATGATCGGAGACTTCAAGAGAGGCATCACCACTAGGGGTTTTCAAGTTTGGAGTTTGAGAAATCGTAAAGAAGAAACAGAGGAAGAAGTATAAGAAGATGACTGTTTTGGAGTTGAAGAACACGAAGAAGAAGCTTCGAACAAGACTTGTGGGTTTGGTTTGTAGCTGGACGCATTCAATAGGTACATCATCACCATTTCCATTTTCCATTTTTTTTTCCTTTATTTTTTTTTTTACTCAATCATCCTTTTTTTGTTCATACAGTGATTTTTTTTCCTGTTGAGTCATATTTTCTTCGTGTATTTTTATTTTTATTTCTATATTTTTTAATACGATTTTTTCAAGCATAGTAACTTACATAAATTACATATTGATTGTGAAGTTTTAACTAGTTTACATAATTGATTTAAGAAAATTTCATTCTAGAATTTAAATGATAAAATAAAAATAAAATTCTATAAATTAATATTTATATTCTCAATATTATTAATTTATATATGGTTTACTGTATTAGGTGTTTTCTAACATATTGTGTATAAAACTGGCCACAGATTGAATATCCAAATTTTTTATGGTATCTGGATCAAGATTTATATCTGTCGGATCCAAAAATTAAATATCGGATCTGGATCCACATAAATATATAACATTATTAAATTAATAATATAAAATTATTTAAAATAAATCAGAAAATAAAAGTAGTTGAAATTATCATAAAATAATTTAAATTAATTTTCTAAATATATTTACTTTGTGAAAATTAAAAATACACAAAATTTCTTGTAAATTTTACTTTTTGATATTTTAAGTAAATTTTATATATTAGATAATATATATATATATATTTAAGTATTATATATATTGTAAATAAAAACATACATAAAAGGAATACGGATCAACTGAGTCTCAAAATAAAATATGGAATCCGGTTCTGGCCACCTCAAATATCTTTTTTTAGATTGGATCTCAAATCCCGTATATATATATATATTGATATCCGGAGGTTTCTGGGATTTGGCCCATTAATCCCTTTTATGCCCGGTTTCCTTTTCGCGCAGTTTTTATTTACGGATTGGATGGACAAGTGAAATCGAACCCAGATCCCGAGACAGACACATACTCAACCTCAAACCATTGGGAGACCACCACTTAGTTCCATACTAGAGGAAAGTCGGGTGCAGTCTAACAATTTAATGTATTTATTGTTTTCATATGTATTTGATATTTGAATTATATATATATAGATATATATATATAGTTCTTTTGTAAACCTCGGAGATGTATGTTTTTCTTGTTTAAAGGGTAAAAATGTTCTTATTTCTTTTGGAACCACGTCTGAGATAATAGTCTTGTATTTTTTGCTAGTTTTGGGGCCAACATCAATATTTTACTGTGACATACTGATCGAGGCTGTAGTTTTCACGTCATGCCATTGTTTGATATTCATTTTTCTTGCCTCTTCCTCCATTGACTCTACGACGCATTTCTCCAACCTCAATTTCAACTTTTACCTGCATGATTCTCTTAATTCCATCACTTAAACTCATAAGGTTTATCTTGGTTATAGTATCTTATACAATATAAAAGGGTTACATTTCTAGAACCTTTGAAATGCTCTTAAGTCTCCACTTCTTCAATGACAATTTTACCATTTCAAATCTATCTCATCTAAGTTTATATTTTCTAACCAACAATAATCAGATTATTTAAAATTAAAAAATAAAAATAAATGAAAAACATACAAAATCTGGCAAATATACATAGAAGTAAGGTTTACAAAATCTTTCATTGGTTTTGAAGATTTTTAAAAAAATCTAAATTCAAATTAATAGAAATGAATTTATTAATGAATTTATATAATAGAAATGAAAGTTACTAATCGAAACATAACTGCAAATGACCTACAATTATAACTATATAAGAAGAATGTTTTGATAAGTACAAGTGGCAAGCCCTATCAAATTAAATGAACATTTGAACATTCTAACATCTAAATTTTTAAGGGTTTGATAATTTTCAACTATCAAATTTTGAAAATTATATATATATATATATATGTTTTGCTGTGAAAGCAAAATTTCATAAGCAATCCATTATAAGATATGCTAATCACACTATAATATATATTAAACAATGATTTGTATAGAATGGGTTCAAAAATACCAAACAAAAATCAATGCAAAACAATGAATTCAGTGATTTTTAAAGCCCGCAAAATATTTATTTTTAAGTTACCAACATTGTAGAAAATAAAGTATTTGTATTACTACTTTCCACTAATAAAATCAAAATTATGTTACAAAAGAATACATTTTTATTCAAATTCATAATTAGTTCATCTTAATAAACACTGTTGTTCATATTACACCTAAAAAATATTGAAAATTATTTATTCATTGAAATGATATAAATTGCTTAATAGAAAAATTTGAATTTTGCATGAAAAATATAAAAATAATAACTAAAACTAAAATTAGCTGAAAAATATTTCAAATTATATATATTTATAAGAAGATTATATATTTAAAAATATTTGTTATCATTCTTTTTCCTGTGACCTAAAAGCCACGATCAAATTCCTCAATGTTGAATCTTCCGGAAATTAACCAGAGAGGTCCAGAACATAAACCTGAAATCTGACTGACTTCAATATGGTAAGATTTCATATTTGAGAATGGTTTTAATACGAATTGTACGTCTGCTATTACTATCTAGGTTAGTGACTTCTCCTTCTGGGAAGCTACAAAATTGATGTCAGTGTTTCACTGTTTGTTTCTTGAAATGTCTGGTTTGGTAAAACTTGATTTTTTTTTTTAATTAATTAGTTTTGACTCGTGGCTTTCTGGTGATTTAATTGTGTGTCTCAGTTTTAGAAGCTTTTGTGTTTCCTCAGATTTGTTTTGGATTGTGATAACTAAAGCTGTCGACTAAACACAAAAAATAACCATTCAAACTCAAAACCTAAACTCAAAAAACAACATTTGTCAGAAACTGAAACACCTAAAGCTTAAGCATTCACACTCAAATTTAAGCATACACGTACTTCAAAACTTACGCATTCTAACACAGTCAGCATTTAAACATTCAAACTCAAAACGGAAACTCATTGTAACACTTAAACTCCAACCCGAGAGTCATCTAAAATCTGAAACCAAAGTCGTTAAGCATTCAAATCAAAGCTGAAACACAAAATTTCATTTAGACTTAAACTCAGACATGACATTCATCTAAAAGACTAAAATCTGAAATAGAAATATTTAAGAATTCAAAAAAGTTGAAATACAAAAACACTATTTGTTTGAGTTTAGTTATTCGTTATTGAATTTATAAGTTTAAAACGATATATTGTGGTTTGAGTTTCAAGTTTATTAAATGAAGATATAAAAATATTTATTGAGTATTATTACACAGTTAATATAATTATTTTATGAAAATATAGACCAGGATTGACACTATCAATGATTGAGAAACAAAATAAAGATAAGGAACTTGTCATAGCCAATTTTCAAATGCCTCACACACACTCATATTTTTTTTTTTCTTTTTTCACAAAGATAATTCTCTTATATTTGTGTCTATTTCAAACATTTATCTTTTGTTTACTTTCATGTTTTTTTTTCTACAATCTGACATGTTTTTACTGTTAAATTAATAAATTCAGAGATAAATACTAAGAAAGCATAAAATATTTTGACTAAATGTTGTTAAAGAGCCGGTGTGTATCAGCTTAGAAAATGTCTAGATGGTGCATGGAATCCACAAACCTCGTTAAAAACCTCTTTTCCGGAAAACCACTTGGGAAAAGCCAAAGAGCGAAAAAAAAGTGGTAGTGTCTCTCATGACCATTTGATAGGTCTCTTGGCGTGTATCACAAGCTGGATGGCCTTGATAACGTACTCTAAGCTCAAGTGACCTTTCTTTGGGTTGCTTTGACGTGTGAAAAACCTCGTGAAAGACAAGGAAAGTAAGTGCACACATGAACCAATGGTCCAAGCACTACAAGAAAACAGCGTTTTACCGACTACATTTGGCGACTAATTATTTAGTCGCCAAATATGGTGACTATATAGCCACTAATCAGCGACTATTTTGTGACTACTAATATTTAGTCATCAAGCAGTCGCTATATAGCGACTATTGGAGGTAATCGGTAAATTAGTCATAATTTAGCGACTAATTTGTGACTATACTGCACACAGGAAAATTTAGTCACTATTTAGTCGCTAATTTTGTGACTACTATGCGACTACAAATGGTAGTCGCTATTGAGTTACACGACAAAAAAAATAACACAAAACCCTATATTCTTCTTCTTTTTCGATCCCCTTCTATTTCCTCTTGCGCTTTCTATCTCCTCTACGATTCTCTGCTTCTATTTCCTTGTCGATCTCTTCAAAATAACAAACCTCTTCCATTTCTTCTTCCAATATTCACTTCCCATCTTCCAATTGAAAGCATAGTTCCTCTTTTCTCTTCAATTTCAAACCCTAATCTACAACTGACATGCCTCCTAAGCGAAATCAGAGGAGAAAACAGTTACTAGTGTGTCTCAGAGACCTGGAGGCACAACCCCTCCACTACTCTTTCACGAAGACCTATCCCTCTACCCTCCCAATACAATTTCACACCAGCGGCTGAAGCTCCTCCTACTAACTCGCCTCACAGTCAAGTCCCCTTTGTAGCTTAACAGTCTACTACAGCACCAAACATAGGGAGTTATCCACCACCACAACAACTATTCCAATCCATTCCTCCTCAAAATCGTGAAGAATTTGCCACTCTCTTGTCTGAAGAAGTCCAGAACAATCATCCTCCTCAATCCACTCCACTGCAGGACCCTCAAGGCTCTCAACCTCATAACTCTCATGGTCAGAGTCATCCTTCTTCACAAAGAAACAACTTTGACAAAGATGAATCAGTTCTGCCGGATCTCGAGGAGGACACACTTAGGGCTCTCAACGCTCTGCTTCAGGTGCCAGACCGGGATAGATTCACCACCCTCCTCTTTCCCACACCAACACCAAACTCTACTTGGTATGTTTTCTAATCTCATTGCTTCTGGTTTGTCTTCTCCTTGCGATTTTCCACTGTAATGCTTTGGTTTGGTTCTTTAGTATTAGATAAGCATATATAATTAATTGGTTATGTATCTGATATATTGTTATTGATTTATAAATGTATGGTAAACTGTGTTAGGCACTAATCTAAAATTGATTGTTGACTATATATCTTAAAAGTTTGAATTTGTCTGAGACAATCGTATGTGTATTTGCAATTATGTAACATGATAGCAATTTTTCTTAGGTAGAACACCACCACTTGATATGACAACACACTTAATCGTATTTGTATTTTCAATTATGTAACATGATAGCATAGACTCCAAGAGTAAAAGAGTATATAAGAAAAATGCTTTGATATCATGTTTTTTACATTCTCTGTCATGATATGCAGGCTTGAATTTGTCTAGCGATACGTAAAATCGAAGAGCAGGTAGCTTATAATGAACGCCTTGAAGCAGAGCACTCTCGAGCTGCGGCTGAGCACTCCCGAGCTGTGGCAGAGCAAAAGGACAAGATCGAGAACTTGTCAATGATAGAAAATATCTCCAACAAACTGATCCGCAATACCTCGACTTTGTGGCAACTCAATCAGCAGCACCCCAAGGAACTCCACATCCAGCTGCTTCTTAGGTTACTTATGTTCTTCTTTTTTAAAATCTATGTTACTTTTCTCTCTTTAGGAACTTTTTGGTGTTAGACTTAGCATTTGTAACAAAACTCATGAATATTTTTTAGTTAAATGTTATTTTCATTTTCGTGTGAAATCTAATACTATTTGAATCAAATTCGTTTTTTCAAGAAAAAATGAGTTGATTTAGTATCATACCGTATTCTTGTTTTCACTTCAAACATAGTCACTAAATAGTCACTACTTAGTCGTCAAATCAGTCGCAAAGTAGTCACTAACTTTAGCGACTACACAACGATATTTACATGACTACCAACTGTTCAAAAGGTTTAGTCGTTACTTAGTCGCTAAATAGTCATCACTTGGCGACTAATTAACGACTAAAAATATTAGCGACTAATTATTACCGACTACAATAATTAGTCACTTTGTAGTAGTAACCAACCCCTTAGTGACTACTATACGACTGTTTCTGCCGTCGCTAAATTGCTGTTTTCTTGTAGTGAAGGGGATTCCCATTGGCCTTCTTGTATCAAAATCTGGTTGTCCTTGTGTCCTCAGCTCGATTATGCCCTTTAGCTCAATGCTCCCTGCCAAGTCCTTGAGTCAGGTCCAGAGAGCTTTGATGAATCATATCACAGAACCATTCTGAAAACCTCAGTCTCATAAAAGTGTTCTTGTTTCAAAACTCTGTCTTTGTCATCCCTTAGATTGTAAACCTTTATTTAGATTTCCTCCTCCTGATCTTCTTTCTTCACTTCTTGCAGATACATTTGCTGCATTTCATTCATTTATCCACCATTATAATTTACATATATACTTTAAAGAAATTAATTTTTGATTTATTCATGTTCTTGTGCATGTTAATGATATCATAATTGTAATTTTTTCCTCTAGTTGTTGATCGATTCAAAACCTATATTTCTACCAGTTTTCAAGTGAAAGATTTTGGCTTGCTGAAATATTTTCTTGGTATTGAGATCGGAAGAAATGATTAAGGATTTATTATTTCTCCAAGGAATTTTGTTTTTTGACAGTAATTCAGAAACATGTCTTCTACGGGCAATGTGTAACACCAGCCCGTATCCTGTAAATCATGTCAAATGGATGCGGTTCAAGGTTTGGGAAGAATTCAAAGGTTCTGATACGATGAAATCCATGGGTGCTAATTGAGGAAAGATGAATTTTGGCTACTGTGAACCAGAAAGACCAAGTAATTATCGACGAAATGATCAAGTGAATAAGTTATGACTAAGGAATGAGGCTTATCAGGGAATAATCAAAGCTAACCAGGTAGTTAGGGGCGGTTAACAAGCTGCTGTATAAAATTTTGTGAATTTCAGATATAAGGCGAAGTTACTCAGACATGGAAGTTATTTGGAAAATGTGGACCTGATCACATAAGAATTGTAATCTTCAAAATAACATTTTCAATCTCTTATTAATTTGATTGAGCCAAAAATTAATCCTAAACTAATTGGATTTAATTGTAATCTGGTTTAATTTAAAAACACTGCAGCCTTATTTTCTTCTTCTCATTGTCATGAGATAAGGAGAGAAGAGAGGAGCTGAGTTTTGGCACGAGATAAATAGAGAAGCTGGTGGTGGTGTAAGATAAGGAGAGGACATTTAAGCTGGGCTGTCGTGAGAGGGAAATAGAGAAGGAGAGAAGCTGTGTTTGGGTGTGAGAGGCTGTAGTTAGTGTGGGAGAGAGAGAGAGAGTTGGTGTTGGGTTCTAGCTGTAAGTGGTAAGGTTTTCTATAGCTCTTCATATATTGTCGATGCTGTTGTTGTATTGATGTCTTGACTGAAGTGTTTTTGATGTTTTGTCATGTGTTTTTGAGGCTGTGTGTTTATGGAGTGAAGAAGGAGAAGATTGACTAAATGATTTAATGTATTTTCATTATTTGATGTATTTTCAAGAACATATGCCATTGATATATGGTGGATCTAGATCATGGTTGATTTGCAGTTTGGTATTTTTCTGTTAAATATTTTGAATATTTTTAATCGCCTTTGTATATACCTTGTAGATGAGAGGATTATTTTACTAAGTATTAATTGAAATATTTATGCATTTCTTTTTACTTGATGTAGGAATAGAAAAAGAGTGACCGTGTTATCATGGCAAGAAAGAGCTTGTTAGGATATACACATATCTTTCTCTATACTTATCTAAGATATTCTCAACTGAATAGATTAGATCATATCTACTAAATATATTCTCTTGTAAATCTCTATATAAAACATTGTAATCATCATCAATAAAATTAACACTTCATATTATCAAAGTCTATATGGTATCAGAGCATCGATCTCTCTAAAACACAATTTTTTTTCCGATTCCTATCTCTCTCTCTCTCGATGTCAACTGAAAGCAGTGCATCTTCAAAACACCTCCCATATCGCAGTGTATAACGCTGCTGATCCAGCAAACTCCCTCCTTACTGTCAACATGTCTAATGTCACAAAATTGTCTGGCTCAAATTACCTTATGTGGAGCAGACAAGTGAAAGCTCTTCTCGAAGGCCATGAATTACACACATTTCTTGTACAACAAGAAACCACTCCACTCCCGCTTGTAACCATTAATGGAGTTACATCGTCAAATCCGCTATACCTCCCGTGGCATCGACAGGATCGGCTCCTGTATAGTGCGATTGTTGGAGCAATATCTGTTTCAATCCAACCTCTTGTCGCCAGCGCCACCACTACTCATGAGGTCTGGAGTTCTCTTGCTCAGACTTTTGCTACACCAACTCGAGGACACATTAAACAACTTAAGTTTCAGATCAAAAGCTGTACTAATGGAACAAAAACAATCAGCGAGTATATGCGCATCATGAAGACCAAAGCTGATGAATTGGCTCTTCTCGGTAAGCCAATTGATCCAGAAGATCTCATTGAGCAGATTCTAACCGGACTTCCAGAAGAGTACAAGCCAGAAGTTAATGTTGTCAATGGACGAGATCACTTGATTTCTTTCACTGAGTTTACTGAAAAGCTCCTCAATCGCAAGGCAATGATCGTTTGCGATCAGCCACCTACTCCTTCGTTTCCGGTTACTGCAAATCTGGCAACACGCACAAACAACAATTCTCGCGGCTCGTGGAAACCCTCCTTTACTCTGCGGAACAACTCATCTTATTCTCCTTGTGCACCTAGACCGTATCTGGGCAAGTGCCAAGCTTGCGGAACTCAAGGTCATAGTGTTCAACGCTGCCCCAACTTTAGTGTTGTCGCCAATAACAACATTCAACAGATGCCACAGTTTCTTAATTCGCAATCATGGCATCCTTCTGCAAACCCGGCTACGCTACAGCCATCTCATCCAGATGCTTGGCTTATGGACAGTGGGGCTTCGCATCACTTCACCTCTGACTTAAGCAATCTCTCAATTCATACTCCATACTCTGGAAATGAATCTGTTGTCACTGCCAATGGATCCGGACATCCGATTACACATGCCGGTTCAACCTCTCTTCAATATTCTTCTCATCCTTTTAACCTTGACAATGTTCTTTATGCTCCATCCATGAAAAAGAATCTCATTTCGGTGTATCAATTCTGTAATACTAATCAAACATCTGTTGAATTTTTCCCGCAATATTTTCAGGTGAAGGATCTACAAATGGGGACACCGCTCCTAACCGCACCAGTCAGTGATTGTAGCTACCAGTGGCCCTCTGAAAACTCACGATTTCCTCATGCTCTCTCTGCTTCTGCATTTTCTATCCAGGACTGGCATCATCGTCTTGGCCATCCGGCTTTTCCCATTTTAAAGGCTGTTTCTTCTCTTTTTCTCCTTCTTTTTCTTGCAAACAGTATGATTTTTTACATTGCAATTCATGCTCAACAAACAAAAGTCATAAATTACCTTTTTCAATATCCTCCATTATCTCGTCTCGCCCTTTAGAAGTTATTTTTTGGATGTTTGGTCATCACCGATATATTCTTTTTGATGGCTTCAAATACTATCTCATACTTGTTGATCATTTTACTCGCTATGTATGGTTTTTTCCATTAAAGTTTAAGTCACAGGTTGCAGCCACGTTCACACAGTTCAAAGCCATTGCTGAGAACAAATACAACACAAAAATAGCCACTCTATACACTGACAATGGTGGTGAATTCATCACATTACGCTCATTTCTTGCAACTCACGGCATCACTCACCTCACAACTCCGCCACATTCACCGGAGCACAATGGTCTCTCCGAACGTCATCATAGACATATTGTTGAGACCGGCTTATCTCTCCTTACTCATGCCTCAATGTCTGTTTCTTACTGGACTTATGCTTTTGCCACCGCAGTCTATTTGATTAACCGGATGCCCACACCGGTTTTTTCTATGGAGTCACCTTACTCTCGTATCTTTGGCGCCTCTCCAAACTACTCAAAGTTACGCATCTTTGGCCCACTGTGTTATACGTGGCTGCGACCTTACATGACAAATAAACTCTAATCTCGTTCTATTCCGTGTGTGTTTCTTGGGTATTCTCTTTCTCAAAGTGCATATCTTTGTCTAGATATTTCTACCTCTCGCATTTATACATCTCGTCATGTTCATTTTTGCGAAACAATATTCCCATTTTCTACCACTTCTGCGTCAGTCTCTGTTTCCCAAGAAGAGCATGAAACTCCGTGGGTCCCATCTGTTGAACGCACTAGTGCTTCCAGTCTTCTGCTTGATGTGGCGGAGCCTCAATTCCCGTCTGTATCTCCTTCATCTCCAATGTCATCTTTACCAGAGATACCACCATCTACATCACTGTCACCATCAATGTCCTCAACATCCTCTGCTTATACTCCAGCTGAATCTACAACTACGCCTCTGGCCCCATCTCGGATTGTTACAAGGGCCCAAAATAATATCATCAAGCCTAATCCCAAATATGCCATGATCGCATCTCTTTCAAAAGAGATTGAACCACATATGGCTCAACAAGCTTTGGCTATTGATAAATGGCGCTATGCAATGGGTGATGAATTTATTGCCGCCATTCGAAACCATACTTGGGACTTAGTCCCACCTGATGCAGCTCCAAATCTTGTTGGCAACAAATGGATGTTTCGCATCAAGTTCCTCCCGGATGGCTCTGTCGATAAATACAAAGCCCGGCTTGTAGCAAAAAGATTTCATCAATGACCGGGTATCGACTATCATGAAACCTTTAGTCCCGTTGTCAAAGCACATACCATTCGGCTTGTTCTTGGACTGGCAGTTGAACGTGATTGGCCGCTAAGGCAGCTGGATACTAACAATGCCTTTTTGCAAGGTACACTCAACGAGGATGTATATATGGCTCAACCAGTTAGCTTTGTTGATAAGGATCGCCCACACTATGTTTGCAAATTGAAGAAAGCTTTATATGGACTCAAACAAGCACCACGGGCCTGGTACATTGAGCTGAAAACTTATTTGCTCAGTCTAGGTTTTCGGAACTCTCTTTCAGACACATCACTCTTCTTTCTCAACGACAAAGGTACGATACTCTATATTCTTATCTATGTCGATGACTTCGTGATCACTGGAAACTCATCATCCAAGATTTAAGACCTTACGGCTGTCCTCTCTCAACATTTTTCACTCAAAGATCTGGGCAACTTATCCTACTTTTTGGGCAGGGAAGTTTCCCGGACCACGGCTGGCATTCACCTATCTCAGCGCAAATACATTGTTGATCTACTTTATCACTTTGATATGACCGATGCCAAACCAATGCCTACACCCATGAGCCCTCCCATTTCTCTCACTCTTGGTGATAGTCTTTCCCTAGAGAATGGCGCGGACTATCGGACCCTAGTTGGCAGCTTGCAGTATCTACTACTCACATGACCGGACATTGCTTTTGCAGTCAATAAGCTATCTCAATTCATGCATCAACCGATAACAAATCATTGGCTGGCAGCAAAACGGGTGCTTCGATATCTCAAGGGCACATACACAACGGGTATCTTTCTACCACATGTTACATGCATATTCAGATGCAGATTGGGGTGGAAATAAAGATGACTACACTTCCACTGGCTCGTATGTTGTGTTCCTTGGCCAACATCCCATTTCCTGGTCTGCGAAGAAGCAAACAGGAGTGGCGAGATCCTCAACCGAAGCAGAGTACCGTGCCGTTGCCAACACAGCTGCGGAGGTTCAATGGCTACATTACCTTCTTCAAGAAATAGGTCTCCCGTCTACCTCAAAACCGGTGATCTATTGTCATAATGTAAGAGCTACATATCTAAGTGCAAACCCTGTATTTCATTCTAGGATGAAACACTTGGCGCTGGACTTTCACTTCATCCGAGATCTAGTTCAACGAGGTCACCTTCGTGTTACTCATGTCTCTTCTAAGGATCAACTAGCTGATGGATTAACCAAACCGCTTCCGCGTCCTCAGTTTGAAAGACTCTTTGGCAAGATCGGACTCACTTCCCGTGCTCCGTCTTGAGGGGGGGATGTTAGGATATACACATATCTTTCTCTATACTTATCTAAGATATTCTCAACTGAATAGATTAGATCATATCTACTAAATGTATTCTCTTGTAAATCTCTATATAAAACATTGTAATCATCATCAATAAGACTAACACTTCATATTATCAAAGTCTATAGAGCTGATGATCCAGAACTCATTGAGGTTCATATTGTTGATTATATTATTAATTCGATTAATTGTTGAATTGTTATGAATAATTTATTGAGTGATTTTTGGAGTTAATATCATGTTAGAAATTTTGGTTAAATTATTTCCTAATTTTGGTAGTATTTAGTTATTAGTTTTGGATATTTGGTAATTAATTTTGATGATTTTACTCATATTTGGTTGATAAATTATTTATGGTTGAGTTTGTGTGATTTATTTGCTGGTTTCATTTAGTTAAGCTGAATTAGTTAAATTAATTGGTTCTTTATTTTGTCAATGGTTTAAATTAGTTGGAATGGGGAGATTATTGTGGACAAAGATCCTTTGTTTGACACTAGGGAAGGAAAAATTATTGTGGAGAAAGATCCAATGTTTGTTACCGAATTATCCTGAGAGGAATAGCAAAGGGATATGTATTAATGGGGTGTTGTATTACATGATAGTTGCTTATGGATTTTGTCTTATTGATCTTATATTCTTCTTCATTATTATTTTGCTACATTTCTTACTGTTGATATTCTATTGCTACTGCATTTTAATGTGTGTATATATATTTTATCTGTGTTTCATTTATAGACTTTGATTTTTTTTTTGTTGTAAAATCTACTTATAACCAAGACAATATACAAGACACCAAAAATCTTGAAAATAAGTTAACAATTTGTCCCATTAGAAGCTAATCATAAATATGAATTAATTAATACAACAACAGTGATATTATCCATATCCATAACCATAACTACATACATCTGTTGTTGTTACTTCAAAACAAACAAAATTAAATTACTAAATTACCTTTTAAGGTATAACTTCTTAATCAATTTAATATACAAGCCACATGAAATATTTAAAAACTACCAACCAGCTTAATAACTTATAACAATAGCATTTTTGAGATAACATAGCTTATATATTACAGTAACAGTGATAGATATTATAAAAAAAAATATCCGAAAAAGTGAGAGCTTATCCCAATAACGCTTAGAATTTTTTTTTAGTCTTGTCATAAATATAGTTAAAGGGAAAACTTCTCATTTCACGAGTTAGCAATTCTGAAAGTGTCAAATCTGAAACCAAATTAACAATTTTGCTTTATATAGAAAACTTGCACAATCAATTTGTCTTTAAAGCCAGTTTCACTTGTTACTTAAGACCAGGGCCGGGTCTGAACAGGTGCAATAGATGCAAATGTCAGGGCCCGAAATTTTTGAACAATATTTAAGGCCCAAAATCTTAGATCCAATATATATTTTTCTATTTGTCAACATGACCCAATATGTTTTACAAAAAATAATAAATAAGAAAAAAAAATAAACTCTAACATTAATATCCTAGTCTCAGGTCTATCATAGAATCTTTTTTAACAATCTCAATCGATATTGTAACTCTCTCTCAATCAATTATTTTTAAACTCTTTAATCGATTATTTTTCTTTTCTCGACACACAAGTAAACAACAATCTCTGATCTATTTTTCTATTCTTTCTTTCTCTCCAAATCAAGCGTTTTTGTTTGCATCCAGATTCTAGATCCAAGTTTCTCTTTTAGGGTAAGCACTTCTTCTCATATTCTTAGCTTAATAGCTTTGTTTATGAATTTTAAATCCTAAATCCTAAGTAATCTATTATTTAATGATTCTACATGTATTTTCTCTGATTTTATTCAATACTCAATTAGTCAATTTCCTCTCCCAACTTTCCAGGTTCTATCTTTTAAATCTTTCAGACTTTCGTCCGTGGTCTATTGCTTTTTTTTCTGTTCGTTTGAAGTGTTTGCTCTTTATAAGAAATAAGTAATAACTATTAGCTGGTTATTAGTTATGAAGACACAAAAAACTGGACATGACAAAAGAGTAGAGAACAAAAATTTGGAAAAATTCATCAATTCTCAAAGAGGAGCTTTGAAAAAATTTATACAACATTTGCCTCGAGTATCTAAGAATTGTGATAATTTAGTTAATGATAATGTTAATATAGATCAGGCTGATATGGACAGTGCTGCTGATATTAGATAAACAATAGTTGATAACAAAAAAAATACTAACGAGAAAAATGGTGTTGATGATGACAATAAAAATGATACTGAACCTAGTGTTCTGTTAGATATTTATGATGTTCGGAACTGGGATTCTCTTGATCCAAAATCCATTGATAGATTAGCCATTAATGGTCCTAGGAGAGATCTATCATTTGTGAAAGGTCCTAAAAATAGAACTAAAAGAAGATTTTCTTCTTATTGTTTTACAAGATATTTATCTAATACTGAAACATGTGATAGAGATTGGTTAGTTTACTCAAAAGAACTTGACAAAGTTTTCTGTTTTTGTTGTAAAATTTTTAAGAAAAGTCCTAAAAAATTTGCACTACGAGATGATGGCTTTGATGATTGGGGTCATATTAATGTTAGACTAGAAGAGCATGAAAAAAGTGTTGAGCATTTATTTAATATGACAACTTGGGTTGAATTAAGACAAAGGTTTAAAAAAAAATGAAACGATTGATAAAAAAGCTCAAGAATATTTTAAAAAGGAAAAGGAATTTTGGAAGAAGGTGCTTATTAGAATTATTGCAATTGTGAAGTATCTTGCTAAACATAACTTGGCATTTCGTGGAAAACATGAAAAGTTATATATTGAAAGTAATGGGAATTTTCTAGGATTGATAGAAACATTAGCAGAGTTTGATCCAATCATGATAGAACATGTTGAACATATTAATAATGGTAATAGTCATCATCATTATCTCAGCCATAATATTCAAAATGAGTTGATACTTTTATTTGCTTCTAGGATTAAATCACAAATTATTTCAAAAATAAAAACTGCAAAGTATCGATGCTAGTCATCAAGAGCAAATGTCTTTAATCCTAAGATGTGTAGATAATTCTTCGGGTTCTTATAAAGTAGAAGAATTTTTTCTTGAGTTCTTAAAAGTGGATGATACTACAGGTCAAGGACTTTTTGAGGTTTTGCAAGATGTGTTAAAATCTTTGGATCTTGATATAGATAATGTGAGAGGTCAAGGGTATGATAATGAGTCTAACATGAAAGGAAAACACCAAGGAGTACAAAAGAGACTTCTAGATTTGAATCCTAGAGCATTTTATACTCCTTGTGGTTGTCATAGTCTAAACTTAATTTTGTGTGATATAGCTTCCACTTCTTTGAAAGCAAGAGATTTTTTTGGTGCAGTTCAACGTTTATACACTATATTTGCTAATTCAACAAAACGGTGAAATATTTTGAAAGAAAATATGAAAGGGTTAACTCTTAAACAACTGTCCACAACACGTTGGGAAAGTCGTATTGAGAGTATTAAAGCTATAAGATTTCAAATTGCTGACATACGTGAAGCTTTATTTCAAGTTGCAGATGAAGATAATGATCCTTGTATCCAAAGTGAAGCTAAATCCTTAGCCACAAATGAGCTTAGTAGTTTTGAATTTGTGTTATCTACAGTTATTTGGTATGATATATTGCATGTGGTGAATTTGGTTAGCAAACAGTTTCAATCCAAGGATATGCTAATTGATGTTGCTATGGAAGGAATAAGAGGATTAGTTTCTTATTTTAGGAAGTATAGAGATGATGGTTTTACAAATGCTTTGATTACTTCTAAAGAAATTGCTGCTGAAAATAATATTGATCCTGTGTTTTCTAAAAAACGTGTAGTTCGTAGAAAAAGACATTTTGATGAGATTGATGGCCATGAGATTTCTTTAACCATTGAGGAAGAGTTCAGAACTCAATATTTTCTGTTTATAGTTGATCAAGCTATGGTTTCATTAGATAAAAGATTTGAGCAATATCATTTATATGAAAATGTTTTTAGTTTTCTTTTTAATTCAAGCAAGTTACAATCACTAGATGATTCTCATTTAAAATCTTGTTGTGTTAAGCTTGAAAGTGTTTTAAGGAAAGATGAAGTGTTAGATGTTAATGGATACGATCTTTATACGGAGTTAAAATTATTAAGTGTATTTCTTCCTAAAGAAAAGATGGGAGCAATTGATCTGTTGAATTTTTTTAAAAGGTTTAATTGTTTTCCAAATTCGGTTATTGCATATAGAATTCTACTAACTATTCCAATAACTGTTGCTTCAGCAGAAAGGAGTTTTTCGAAACTAAAGTTACTAAAATCGTATTTGCGGACTACTATGACACAAGAGAGGCTAAATGGGTTAGCATTGGTGGCCCTTGAGAATAATCTTTTGGAAAGAATAGATGTGGAAAGCTTAATTGATGATTTTGCATCTAAACATTTTAGGAGAGCGTTGTTGTTTAGTTGAGTAATTATGGATTGTTATTTATTTTTTTACTTAACCAAACAGGTTCTTATAGAATTTATATGTATGTATGAGTTTGTATACATAAAAAAAAATTAGTATAAAAAGGCCAAATTTTGTTGTTAGCACAGGGTCTCTAATTAGATTGAGCCGCCCCTGTTTAAGACTCTGAAATTTGTGACAGGGTATCAATTTTTACAAAACACGATGAAATGTAAATTGATTTAGTTACTAATGATATCTTCTATTGTTCTATATCCCCACCTATAATTAATTTTTTTTCTCTTTGGAACTCTATCTAGTTTCTAACTGGTTTTGCTTATCTGGTCAATGTAATGTTTTTAATGTCTTTAACTAATATCTCTCTTTCATTTTCTATCTTTGTTTTCCTGTTTTTGCATGCGAGAATAATCATTTGAGGATGAGACCTGCTCAAAAAGATCTCTACTTTAGATTGGATCAAAGTTATTCATATGATTCATTGGAATAAAGTGTGAGTGGAGTCTTCAAATCCAGTGCCAAGATGGAAACCAATACCCATGAAAACGAAGATGAAGTTGATTTCACCATAAGAAGTCAAATAAACTTTCATCTTAATTTATTGCATTGAGATTAGAGTTTTCAGACTTCTTGTGGTCAGATCAAAATCATCTTGAATGCTAAAGGAATTTTTTTCCATTTCGGTATTGTATTTGAAGTTTCCATTCATACTTCATTCCTGTGAATGAAGTGGTAACTTTTATCCAGTATTAGGTCTAACATTATATTTGAAACGGTAACGGCAGATCTGATCCGCCCGTAGCGGATTCATCAGCAACGTCTCACTACTCTTGAAGACAACAATATGTCGGCTGTCTGAAAAGCCTCCTAGTTTCAAAGGGTCAAAGTCAAAATTCTTTAGAACACAGACAAAATAACAATTCAAAAAATCAGCACAAAAAAATGAATGAGAAACTGAGAGATTTGGATCATTAATTAGTACTTACCAAGTTTCATCGGGATTGTAGCTAGATGAAGAGCCAATGAGGAAGACATCTCTTTGCATTTTTCATAGACCTCTTCCAACTTCTGAGGTTTGGTTTTGGAGTGAGGCTCCTCAGATTTATTATAGACCATCTGTGACTACTGATCCATATTTATAGTGAGTAAAGGTTATGTGAAACCCTAATTCTTTGTTTTTCTATAAAAGTTTCCTCTATGACTGTTTTGAATGAAACACGTACATACCATATATTTTTGGGTAACAAATATAATTTGGTTGACCAACCAATACTATCTTCCATTTCTTATAAGATAAGTTTTAAGGGGTGTGTTGGATTAGATAATTTAATTGATTGGTAGATATTTAATTGGAAGAGACTTCATTCTGGTTAGATTTCAGATCTAAGAATGGTTTTAATAAGAATTGTAAGTTTGTTACTGCTAATCAGGTTAGTGACTTCTTCTTCTTGAAAGCTACAATATTGATGTTAGTGTTTCAGTGTTTGTTTTTTTAATTGTCTGGTTAATTATATGGTAAAAATTGATTTTTATTTTAATTTAGTATAGACTAGAGGCATTTTTATGATTTATCTGTGAGTGAATCTCTGGTTTAGGACCTTTTGTGTTTGCTCATGTTTAGTTGGATTGTAGTATCTGGAGCTGTCAACTAAACAAAAACTTAACCATTCAAACTCAAACACGACATTCCTCTAAAACTGAAACACTTAAAGCTCTAGCATTCAAACTTAAATTTAAGCATTGAAGCACTTCCAAACTTAAGCGTTCGAACACAGTCAGTCGTTAAGCATCAAACTCAAAACTGAAACTCAAAGTAACACTAAAACTCAAACACGACATACACCTAAAACCTGAAACTCAAGTCTTAAAGCATTCAACCCAAAGCTGAACACACAAAAAATCTGCCATTATTTTAACATTCAAACTCAAAGTAACACTTAACTTTACCACAACATTCATCTAAAAGACTAAAACCTGGAATTTGAAGTCTTTACGCATATAAACCAAAGATGAAACTCAAAAATGTTTTCATTCTTTAAGCATTGAAACTAATATTAGTGGATAACATGAGGATTTCTGGATTAGATAGGACTCATGTGATATGGGTTGGAGCCCTAGGGTAGTTAGGTTATGTGCCTATAATTATGTGATTGTAATAGTTATGCTTAGATCTATTGTGTGTTTTTATAACGATGTGAGGTTGTTAGATCATGTTTAGCATGTTGATGTGTGATGATATTAGGTTGTTAGTTGTAAGTGTTTTTTTAGGTGAGAAGCTCTTTAGCGATGGAGATGGGCTTCTCCTACAGAGTAGATCAGTAAAAGTGGGGTATCTGTATAAACTGTATTGTTAAGTAGAAGATGTTTCCTTTGTGTGAGTCTAATAAAGCTATTGAGTTGAGTTAGTTAGTTTCCCTTACTTAAGTTATGAGTTTTAAGACCATTTATTGTGATTTGAGTTTCAAGTTTATCAAATGAGGGCTTAAGATATTTACTGAGTATTATTATATATATAATATAAGTATTTTATGAAAACCTGGACCAGATGTGACACTGTAGCTATGGTTGAGAAACAAAAGAAGGACATGGGACTTGTTATAACCAATTTTGAAATGCCTCACATAGACTCACATTTTTCTTTATATAATGCTTTACTTCACAAAGATATTTCTCTAATATTTGTGTTTATTTCAAATATTTATCTTTTGCTTACTTTCATGTTCTTTTTATAAAATCTGACATGTTTTTACCATGTTAGATTAATCAATCCAGAGATAAATACTAAGAAGACAACATATATTTTGACTATAACTACACAACTTTCTTTAAAAAATAACCCGATTTTTGAGAGTGGCATAAAAATTTTGTGGCAACAGTTGTTGCCTGAGAAAATCTCAGGGTTAAAAAGATCAACATAGCTGACTCACAAGATAACCAAATCGAGGTTTTTAGGGAAATCTTTAAGTGGTAGAGGATAATTCAAGGTTTTTAGAAACATTCACTTCACAGAATTTCCAAAAGAGAAAAACTTTAACAAATATTGACTGGAAATCTACACTGGTTTTCCCATCAATATTGAGAATAATAGAGAGGAAGAGGAAGATTGGAGGAATAATGGTAAATACATGCTGCAATTCACAGACATGAATATCACATGAAGGGGGTGATTGGTTGGAGATTTTGAAGGCTTTAGAACAATTTAAAGTCTTTAAAGTAAATTTTCATCCAAACAGACTTTTAAAACTTTTTTTTGTTTTTAAAGCCTTAAAAGTCTAACTGCCATATTTAAAGTTTTTTAAAAATTTTTAGTTTAATTTTTTAAGTCTTAAAAATGAGACTTTCGAGGCTCTAAAAAAGTTACGTAAGTTTTAGATATTTTTAATTTATTTGTTAATTCAGAAAAGAAAATTAAAAATGAAAATAAACAATGGAAATTAATATCTTAACTAGTAATAATAATGCATCCAATTCTTATATTGGTACCAATTGTTCAAATAAGTTTTTTTCCTGCCAATCATTAAATAATTAAAAATAAATAATAATTACAAAAAATTAATAAGTTTATGTGAAAGACCTAATTAAAATCATAAATAAAAATAATAAATAAAAATCATATATTAAAAATAATTTATTATTTACTATTCAAAATAATTTATTGTTCATCTTTTAAACTCATATTTAATTATTAATATTTAAAATAATTTAATCTTTATTATTCAAAATAATATATTTTGAATCAAAATTATTTAAACTAATATATTTTAATAGATTTAGAATAAAATCTAGATGAATAATTTAAATTAGTTTAAAATATAAATACTATTAATTAATAGTTTCTTATAAAATATTGTATTATATATATTTTATTAGTTATTTTTATCAAAATATTTTTAGTAATTAATAAATAAAATCTACTATTATTGTAGTTAGCAATTAATTTATCATGCTAATAAAATTGGTTGATATATATTATGAATTTTTATTTTACTTTTAAACATATTATTGATAAAGTTTATTTATGTAATTACTTTTATTTAAATATGGTATAATAAAAATTATTTATATAAAATTACAGTTTTAATAGCCAGACTTTGAAAAATAATTAAAGTCACAGCTTTTAAAGTTAAAGTTTTTACAGTCAAAGTCTTTATAACCAAAAGTTTAAAGAGAAAATCTAAAGTAATAGTGATAACCAATCGGCTCCGAAATTTGTATAGTAATCGCCATATTGGGTGCATAAAGTAATATTTATAATAAATATTTATATTACAAAAGTGAAATGTAAATCTTACTTTTTCACCCAAGGTGGAAATAGCAGCTACAAACTTCATATGATGGTCATAAGTCCATAAATCGATGGATTTTCTGACCTTATTCTCTACAATGTTCTCTTACTCTCTCTTATTCTCAATCCCGCTGGGACAAACTTGTTTAATTTTGCATTCAACATTATCTATACTTTTTCTTTGGGAAAATATCATAAGTTGTGGATGTTTAAATGAATGGTCGTCTTCCAAACAAAGAAGTTAACTTATTCTTTACCTATTTGGTGCTCAAGTTTTAATCTTCTTATAATACTGCAACTGCACAGTGCATTACAATAGTACTTAAGGTATTAATCCACATAAAACACTAGTAAGAATTATGTTAATTCTAATTAAGCTAGGAAAACATGAAGTTTACAAGAAATTCAGGTTATCTAATCCTAGATGCAGAAAATAAATAGATATTACTGTACACGGATTTTCACAGAGTATATGATAAACACTTATATCTATGCAAATATTCTCAACAATAAACATCTCTCGGAATTCTAGTAAGAACCTAGCAAGCATTATGAAACTAACTATGTATGTTCACAAGTGTAGATGACAACATACTTTATCCAGTTGTATTCAAATCATAAACACTTATTCATTCCAAATAGTGTACATTCATCTAACATCCTAATGTGGACTAATATGATAGTCTTGGTGCTACCTACCGGCTAATCATTAAGCATAATAATATGATGAAACTAATATGGATAATCTCATAAATATTAAAATATTACATTTAAAAAAGGCTCTTAAAACTCTCTAATTACATGTCCGGTCCATAGGTCCTAAGAACTAAGAAAAGAAAAAATAAATTAACCCTAAAACATTTATTACAAATATTTACAAAGGGGATAAACCCTAAGATTAAAGAAAAAATTAAGTTTCTGGGACTCTTTTGCTCTGGAGGAATGAGAAGAAATGTGTAAGATAATTTCTGTTTTTCCTCTGGATTCATGACCATATTTATACAGTTCTGAGAGATCTTGAAAATGTGTGAATCTGGAATATTCTCAGAATCATCACGATTGGTAACTGTTGATACCGGTCGGTGTCGTCTCTTCTTCATACTGATCGATAACAATGTGTACTGATTGGTGATGGCTCAATTTATCATCTTCTGTTCACGATTTTGGGCCCAATTCCTACATACTTCTTCTTTTGATTCCAGCAAGCTCAATAACATAATAATACAAATTATTTTAGAAAACGATGTCGTTCTTACTTTAAATACGCGAGAATGGTTAGAAAACAAACTCTAAAAACTGTTAACAAATATTGTTATTAGTCTATTAAAGCTCCCTATAAGCTTCGATCTGGTTCTCTTCTTAGGTAACACATGTCGCCACATGTTTTAGTGTCATTCTGAGAAATCATCTTATTTGAAAAATGTGCTGTTTTAGTCAAAGGATCTGATGTTTTCTTGGTATTTTCTCTAGATTAATCACTTTAACATAGTTAAAAAAATTCAACATGTACAAAAGAACATGGAATAATTAGTAAAGAAAAGATAAATGTGTAAAACAGATGTACATATAAAAAGAATATTATTAAGCAAAGCAGTAAGAAAGGAATTTGAGTCTATGTGAAGTATTTTAATGTTGTTAATAAAAAGTCTGATGTTCTTGTGAAAATATATATTGAAAACATTAACCAATATAAGAAAGGAATTTGAGTCTATATGAGGTACTGTAATATATTATTTGGAAGTGCAGTTATTTTTTACGAACATAAACTAATGTATATAGAATTTTATAAAAGTATTTTCATGAAATTCATCTTTGAATAAATTATTGACATCGGATACAAAATAGTGTTCATCACTTTTTCTATAAATAAATAATAAGTTATACATTTATATGCGACTTTGAATTTTCTTCAAATTAGTTCAAAGATCTTGATCAATTTAAAACAAAACCCACCATATCCATATCCCATTATGAAACCAGCAGCCAGAGGGGCGGACCCAAGGCTATCAGACGTGAGGTAAGTGCCTGATACTCTTTTAAAAATTAATATAATTTTTAGTTATAATTTATTATATATTTCTTAAAAATAGCAAAATTTTTAAGTTTATTAGAATTTTATTCGATATAAATTTATTTTATTAAAATTGTGGCTCATATAAGTTTATCTTTTTGATTCACCACGCGATCATGCCATAAGGTTTTTTTCACAAAGAGGGTGAGAGGAGAAAGTTGCGACACCTAAAATAACCATTCTACAAACCTTGGTTGTTGTAATAGTACTCTTGTTGCACAAATCTGTCTTTGTCATCCCTTAAATTATACATCTTCTACTTTTATTTTCTTCTCCTTATCTTATTTCTTTCATTTTATTCATTCATTCATCCATTATTATTAGTGGGATTTGCGCAGAATGACTCAACTTAAGCGTTGTTTACTATAATAACTTCTCATTTTAAAATATCACATTTTTGATGGGCAAAAGACATTAAATGTCTATCTTTTCAAAATATTTACAAAATTGTCATTTAAAAAAAAATCAAAATATGTTTTATAAAATTTAAATTTAAATTTAATTATTTTTAAAAAATAAAAATCATTATAAAAATCATATTTTAAAAAATAATTAAAAATAAATAAAAATAAAAATAAAAAATAAAAATAAATTTTCTTTTTATAAACATACTCTCTCTATATTTTCTCTCTCAAAGAATTCTCACTCTAAATCTCTCTCCCTTTACTCTCTCTCTCTATATTTCTCTTTCTAAAATTTCTATCTCATTAACTCTCTCTCTCTCAATTCTCTCTCTAAACTCTCTCTGTCTCAATTCTCTTTCTAAACTATTTCTCAATAAATTCTCACTCTAAACTCTCTCTCAATTCTCTCTCTAAACTTTCTCTCAATAAATTCTCACTCTAAACTCTCTCTTTCTCTAAACTCTCTCTTTCTCTAAACTCTCTTTCTCAATAAATATTTAAAATCTCTGTCTAAACTTTTATTCTTAACTCTC
The DNA here is from genome assembly GCA_963854855.1 of Nasturtium officinale. Taxonomy (NCBI): domain Eukaryota; kingdom Viridiplantae; phylum Streptophyta; class Magnoliopsida; order Brassicales; family Brassicaceae; genus Nasturtium; species Nasturtium officinale. The sequence goes on from OY978500.1 coordinate 14,095,983, forward strand.
TCTCTAAATTATCTTTCTGTCTCTAAACTCTATTTCTCAATAAATATTTAAAATCTCTCTCTAAACTTTTTCTCTCTATATTCTCTCTAAAATATCTTTCTCTCTCCAATCTTTCTCTCTCTAGATCTTTCTATTTTTCTCTTTAAAATTGCTATCTCACTAACTTTCTTTCTCAAATCTCTCTAACTTTCTCTATCTAAACTCTCTCTAAACTTTTTCTTTCTCTAACTTTCTCTCTCTAGATCTTTCTATTTCTCTCTGTAAAATTTCTATCTCATTAACTTTCTCTCTAAACTCTCTCTCTAACTTTCTCTCTCTAAAATCTTTCTCTCTCTAAAATAAGTATGTTGTAATGTTTTCAAAACAATTATGCGTCAACTCAATTGAAATAACTCTACGACAACTCAATTGAAATAACTCTGCGGCAACTCTATTGTAATAACTTTGCGGTAACATGCAAATGTACAAAACGTTGCGGTATAAAGAAATAACTTGGCGTCTCAAAATAACTCTGCCACCACATTAACAAGTATGTGGTAACACGCTAATTTTAATAACTCTGTCGTATAGGAAAATAATTTTGCGGCAGAAATAACTCTGCCACGACATAAACAAGTTTGCAGTAACTTGCCAATTCATATAAGTTTACGGTGAAATAAAATAACTCGGCGAATTGGAAATAACTCTGCCATGACCTTAACAACTCTGCAGTAACAACATAATTCTCATAAGTCTGCAGTAAAGGAACATAACTCGGCGAAATGCAAACAACTATTCATCATGTTAACATCTCAACGGTAACAAGGTAATTAAATAACTCGGCAGTAACTGAAAATAACTCTACCAATTCAAACATCTTTGTGGTCATTGGAATAACTATGCGGTAACGAGACCACACGAATACCTCGGCAGTGACAGAAAATAACTCTGCCAAATAAAATTTCTATGCGTTCTCTATAATAACTCTGCAGTAACAAGTCAATTCAAAAAACTTGGTAGTAACTGAAAATAACTTTGTCATAGAAAATATCTCTGCAGCCACTATAATAAATCTGATTAAAATAAATCTGCAGTTTAAAATAACTCTGCAGTTACTTAAAGTACTCTGCTAGTACGAGTAAATTAAAATAGTTCTGCGGTAATTGAAAATAACTCTGTGAAAATAATAACTATGCGGTAACATAGGACGGAGTGACATTTTCGTAAATACAAATTTCGCAGAATTAATTTAATAATGGCAGTTTTATAATTATTTCATGACAAGACATTCTCAAAGTACTTTTGGGTTTTAAATGTCTAAAAACAAACTAGTAATTAAAAAAAACTTATATTTATTTAGTAATAAATATATAAAAGAAGGTTAATTGAATAATCACCCCTTATTATTATTAGTGAAATTTTCACATATTAACTTTACTTATGTTTTGTGTACTAGAATAACCCACAAATTTAGAAATGTATCAACTCAAGAGAGTAAAATATTTAAAACGTCTAACTTATAAAATTATTTACGAAAATCTATTGAAACAACTCTGCAGTGACCCAATTAAAACAACTCTGTGACAACTTGCAAATATCTAAAACTTTACCATATTAATAAGTATGCAGTAATATGTTAATTTTAATAACTCTGCGGTAAAAGGAAATAAGTTTGCGGCTGAAATAACTTTGTCACCACATAAACAAGTTTGCGGTAACATGCTAATTCACATAACTTTGCAGTAAAAAAAATAACTCTGTGAATTTGAAATAACTATCCCATGATGTTAACAACTCTGCAGTAACGAGCTAATTCATATAAGTTTGCAGTAAATAACTCGGTGAAATGCAAACAACTCTGTCATCATGTTAACAACTTTGCATGCATTAACGAGGTAATTCAAAAAACTTGGCAGTAACTGAAAATAATTTTGCCTAAGAAAATATATTTGCGGTCACAATAATAAATATGCGGTAATAACTTAATTCAAATAACTTGACAATAACTGAAAATAACTCTACCAAATAAAACATCTCTGCGACCAATGTAATAACTCGGCGGTAAAGAGTCAAATCAAATAATTTGACAGTAACTGAAAATAATTTTGTCCTAGAAAATATCTCTGCGGCCACGAAAATAACCATGCGGCCACGAAAATAACCCTGCGGCAATGAGTAAATTCAAATAACTTGGTAGTAACTGAAATTAACTCTGCGGTAAAAAATAACCATGTATTTACTTAAACAATTCCAGTGTAATTCAAATAACTCTGCAGTAATAGAAAATAACTCTGCGAAAATAATAACTTTGCGGTAACATATGACATAGTAGCATTTTCGTAAATATCAATTTTGTATAATTAATTTAGTAATGATAGTTACTTAATATTTTTTTCTGACAAAAAATTTTCAGGGTACTTTTGAGTTTTAAATGTTTAAAACTCAAACTAATAACTAAAAAAGGTTATGTTCATTTATTAATAAATATAAAAAGTAGAGTAAATTTGGTAATAACCCTTATTATTATTCACATTTATCCTTCAAAGAAAGCGCATCAATACAGCAGTGTGGTAACATAATTAAGAGAAATATATGCAGCTTCGATTCAACATACTATAATTTCTCAATGTTTACCTATTTCTAAAATTACTAAATCAAAGTCGACTCTAATAAAAAGCCTCCTCTCCACGGATGTATGTAGTGATTGTGGGGGCAACTGCCCCCGCTAATTTTTTAAAAATTAGTGTAATTTTGTATTGAATTTTAATTATGCCCCCTTTGATTAGTTGTTTTATGTCTTTTGCCCAACATAAAATTTGATTTTAGATCCACCACTCCAAGTATAATATACTCAATAAGTAACATATACGTAATACGTCTAGTCGAATGCATATTGAAAGTTACATAAGTTTACCGACAAGGTCATTATATCGTGCCTGATTATCTCAGAACAGGTTTTGTCACCACGAATGTTCCTGCTAATATTCTTGACAGGGAAGTTTCGATGCGCTTTGGATGATAGATATGTCGCATTGCATGATTTTGTAAGCAAGATGATAGAGCAATGTTCCTTCAATAGACCACATTCATTGTTGAACAATGACGATCATTCAAAATTGCAAATAGCAGCATTCGGTAAACTAGCTTTGAGGTTCTTTTCAAATATTATTCTATGTATGAATCTTAGTTCTTCTACACTATAGAAAGAAATGATTTTTGAAAAACCAGAGGATCTAAAGAAATTTATTCTTTAGTTACTTATTACTCTTATGTTCTGCGAACTCAAACCCCATAACCGGGAACTATTCCATACTTGAAAAGATGAACTGATACCAGTGAACACAACTTTGAAATCAGGGTTAAGATTTACATCCAAGATGCTTCAGTTTTTTTTTTTTTTTTGAAACAAAGAGACATCAAGAACAAGAAGACAAACAAGAGTGTAATTTTGTGTCATAAACTGTAAATCCATGTCTAAGACGAGCAGCAGTAGCTTGACGAAGCACTGCTGGTTTGTGCTGGGTTTTGTTTGAAGATGTTCTTCTTCCCCCCAGCAGAACCTTCAGCAGTCAGACTCGGTGTTTCCAATATCTGCAGAAGAGAGCTCCGTTTAAAGAAGTACTCATCATCATCAACACAAAATCTTGAACAAAGGAGAAGATTTACTACCTTAAGAACAAGCTCTTCAAAACATTGCTCCACATTGACCCGAGTCTTTGCACTACACTCGAGAAACAAACATCCGTACTCCCGAGCAAAGTCTATCCCTTCTTTTTTCGAGACAGCCCTTTCACTCTCCTGGAGAGATCACATAAGGTCAACAGAGCTGTGCAACGATATAGACACCCGAGATTGAGGATGAAGAGAAAATATTACCTTATCGACTTTATTCCCAACAAGCATCTTAATGCAATCCTGATTGGTCGAGTAAAGGTCGATTTCCTTAGCCCATATATCTGATAGATTTGTGAATGTATCTCGTCGTGTCACATCATATACTACAGATGAAGAATTCCAAAAGTCACTAACAGGGGAAAACAAAGTGAACGCTATCAGATCAAAGGATCAAGAATAAAGAGAGACATACCCATTATTATACCCTGAGCTCCTCTGTAATACGAACTTGTAAGCGTCCTGAACCTTTCTTGTCCAGCTGAGTGATTAAAAACATCCAAAAACTTATCATATATAGCAGAAAAACTTTTGGTTTACAAGAGACTAATCTCTAAACCATTCTGAATACCAGAGACTCATCTCTAAGCTTTTTTTGAATACAAGAGACTAATCTCTAAACAATTCCAAATACAAGACTTATCTCTAAATTACCCTAAATAGAAGAGACCAATCTCTAAGTTATTCGAAATACAAGAGACTCATCTGCACGCTATTCTAAATATAAGAGACATCTCTAAATTATTGTAAATACAAGGCTAATCTCTAAACTATTCTAATTAGAAGAGATCAATATCTAAGCTATTCTAAGTACAAGAGACTCAATTCTAAGCTATTCTAAAGTACAAGACAATCATCTTTAAACTATTCTAAATCCACGAGACTCATCTATAAACTATTCTAAATCCACGAGACTCATCTATAAACTATTCTAAATCCACGAGACTCATCTATAAACTATTCTAAATACAAGACTAATCTTTAAACTATGCTAAATACAAGACTAATCTCTAAACTATGCTAAATACAAGACTAATGTCTAAGAAATTCTAAATATAAGTGACAGATCTATAAACTATTTTAAATATAAAAGACTGTTCTTTAAACTATTGTAAATACAAGACTCTTATTCTTCACTAGTCATACATAAACAGCTATGATTAAAACCAAAAATAAAATGTAAATTAAATTACGAACAAAAACTATTTTATTCCACACTATCAATATGTTTATTTTAAGAAATAAAACTCTCAAACTCCAATCCAACTCCAGATTGAATAACATCAAAATTAAAGCCACAAGACATGAAAATTTTACATAAATTTCAAGCATGATCAAAATTAAATGAAGTTTTAATCTTTTCACCTGTATCCCAAATCGCAAGCTTCAGTTTTTTTTCACCAATTGTAAGATACTTGACCTTAAAATCCACACCTAAAAAAAAAAACAGATCCAAGATCAAAAACCAAAAATATATACAACCCCAGATCGGAACTTAATTTTAAAAAAAAAAAAAAAAAAAAAAACTCACCAATTGTAGGAGAAAGATCATCAAAAGTATTAGATGTAAAACTCAACAACAAAGAGCTTTTCCCAACACCAGAATCTCCGATTAATAAAACCTTAAACAAGTAATCAAATTCGGGTTGCCCAGACGACGAACCCATCGAAGCTTTTTTTTTTTTTTTTCCTGAGATGGGTTTGAACAAATCAATCAAAAGACACAAACTTTGGAATAAAATTTGACTAAAAAGGGATTGGTTTTTAAAATTTCTCTTTACCTTAAGAACTGTTCGAGATCTACGATAAGTGTGACACGAAGACACAAGAACAGAGGAATTAGCGGAGAGGTTGTAAAAACAAGGCGAAGAATACTCTGAAGTCAGTCTGAAGAGTTGTTCTTTTGCTTGTGACGTGAGAGCCTGAAGATGCTTTCATCAATTTCACATATGCGGGACCATGGGATTAATCTTCTACGGTTTGTCTTATGGGGTTTTAGATCTACACCTTCGTTTTATTTGTTTCTGACCGTTGGATCGTTAACCGGTTTTAATTCGATGTCGGCTAAAATTGGTACGTAATTTATCGGTTTGATTGGTGGCAATAGTTTTTTTTTTTTTTCAATCAAGTAATGTATATATATATATATATATATAAGAGATTTATACTTAATATTTCTTTCCTAATGCTGTAAAATATAGTATTTCCCAAATACTAGGGTTTATGATATTCATAAATAATTTTATTTAGCTATTTAATTAAACTAAAAACATAAAGTTATAATTTATTAAATTTTATTATTTAACATAAAGTATATAATTTATATAAAATATCAGTTATTTACACACACACATATATATATATATATATCTTTAAGCTAAATTTAAATTTGAAATTTAATAAAAAAAATTATAAATTAAACTAATATGCTAAAATTTTATGATTTAATAAATTATTTAGAGAAAATAAAATATTAAATAATATTAAATAAAAAATTAAGTAAATAATTATTATAAATTTCCATTTTTAATTTTATATATATACATTTCATATTTTCAAGTTTTAATTAAAAGAATATGATAATAAACTTATTTTTAGAAATATATGTATATAAATATGTATAGATATTCATATAATTCAATATATAATCATTCAAAACCCTACCAATAAGTTAAACATATAAATTTATTAAAGTAGGTCACATTCTATACAACTTAGGTGTACCATTTGAACTTTTTGACGTGTAGATAGAACTTTATATAGATATATTGAAAATATTCAGTTTGATATCGTATCATTGTCCTTCACTCTTCCTGGCATAATATTATCTGGAGGAGTTATAACAACAAAAACATTATGGGTTTTCCACAGCTTCATCCCATTAACAGGAAGAACCATTTGAAAATCTTGTTGTTATTATGGTAAATATAAAAGCTTTGATGTTTTTTCATTCAAAATAACATTGTATCACCCTAGATAGAAACCGTTTATGGTTTACCCAAACCATCCCAAATAATTTTATTAAATGTGCCTTTATGCAACTGTGCAAAATAAATCTAATCATATTCCTGACCACTAAATGAAATGAATAGACTTGCAAACACAAGATTATGAAAATTCAAACATCTAAAAGAAGTTTGATATATCATACACCACCACATGGAAGGCAACATTTTTTGCCAATTTGAATGAAGAACCATTGCAATAGGTCTGGTCGATCATCTTCATCTTTTTTCTCAGGTGAGGACTCCGGTAATGGCAGCTTCGGTGGCAAATGTCTGTGGAATGCATCAACTGCTGCAGCTACACCATCCTCGTTCTCCAGTACTTTTGCTAGTTCCATCACTCGTGATTTCACCTGAAAATAACCGCACAACTTGTGTCCTATTATGAATGCTATAAGTTTTATTGGTTCGAGTGATTATTCATACATCAAATAACCTCTAATATATGATAAAGGGAAAGCTAAGTTTGTTTACCTCTGGTTGAAGCATGAATCTTATGGAATTACAGAGGTTTTCGACATTAAGCTGAGCTATCGGTATTGGTGAAGGTCCAAGTCCTTTCTGATAGATTCTGTCACCCCAGAAGAACTGATCACCAAAGAACGGTACAATCGTTGTTGGACACTGCAGACATAAATGGTATCCAAAGAACCATTAGGTCTCATGTGGTGAAGAAAACTAATAAAGATTCGACCAGAGGACATGTAGGTGATGGGCATGAAAGGAAATTTTTTTACCCCAGCTTTTAGTCCAGTCGCTGTGGTTCCAGCACCGCCATGATGAATCTTGATATACACAACATAAGAAACTGTCTCAGTTAGAAGAATATCTTTTGGAGATCATGGGGATGTAAGGAGGGCTTACCACAGCCGAACATTGAGGAAACAACCAATCGTGAGGACAGTCCTCCAAGAGGAATACATTTTCAGGAACTTCAGCAACTGCAAGAACAAAAGATTGTATTCTGAGTCCGTAAAAGCAAGAAGAAAACAAGTTCAGGACTAGGAGCATCAAAACAGAAGTCACAGAAGCTACTTACGGTTTCCAAGACCACCCCAACCTCGATCTACTATTCCTCTTTGTTCTGTATCTCTTAGTGTCTCCAGTATGATGTCCATTGTCTTTTTTGGATCATCAAGAGGCTAGTTGTGTAAAAGAGAAGAAACAATACTGTGAGCTGAAACAAGGCGGATCAGGACCATAATTTGTAGAGATAAATATATCAATACTAATTCGGTATGTGCCTTAAGCACATACAACTGTTTCGATTTGATACTTAACCAATTATATCAAGATCTATGGGACCATTGTCAATACTACGCACTAAAACAGAATATTACCAAAAACAATAATCGCGCATTTACTGACTATTGGCTTACCATACTTCCAAAACCAATATATATGGGCGGTGATCCTCTTTCTATCCAGCGAGTAAACTCTTCGCGAGGCTGGTACTTTGATCCAAGGTTAAGAAAACAATACCCAACAACATCTACTAAAGGACCCCAGTCTGCAAATTAGTTGAACAAAAGAAACCTATTTCAGATATCTATTTCAGAAAGACAAAGAGCTCAGATTAAAAGAAAAACATGTGTCCAAAAATTCACAACGCATTATGGCCTAGCCATATCCAGAAGAAGAACATGAGCTTTAAAATGAAATGAAGCTAGATGCAAATTTGAAGCAAGGAAACTTATGATAAACCTCAGTGGTATATATGTATTGGGGATGTAGTTGTGCTCTTACCATTTGGTTTTGGCACAACTTGGGGACTCCACATGTAACCAGTAGGCAAGTGAGAAATTGAGCCATGGTATGTGCTGAAATATGCGATAGGTGCAAGGTTTAGCTTCCTCTTCCTAAAATCATTTATATATGTCCTTATGCTCCACCATACCATCAGATCAACAAGTATATATGATAGCTGGGACAAGACAATGTTGTGAAAGAATCAGCCTCATAATCCCCTAAAATCATATGGAGAGGGTGGGTAGTGATAATAAAGAACCAGTTAAGGCAGCATTAAAAAATAACATTACCCAATATGCAGCACTTTGAGGAACACGAGCTAAAGGGTGGGGAAATTCATGGGTTGGCCTGCCTACAGGAAGAGGATGTAAGAGAACAGGAAAACAAATAACACATTAAGGCAGGAAAACAATATTGACTTTAAAAAGCAAAGAAGTCAACTCACGTCCAAGGCATTGTAAAAAATATGTGAATTGGTACTCCAAGAGCTTCAGCAACATGCACATGTCCTGCAATATGAATCAAAACCATATCATCAGCTCCACATTTGCAATAAATAGTAAATGTTATTAAGAAAAATTTAGAAACAATGAGGTGCTGATGAATCAAACATGTTTGAAATTGGTGATGTACTTACCATACGCAGGAGGATTTGCGATGATTGCTTGAGCTCGGAAAGAGGTAGCAGTTTCCATATCAGGCTCTGTGCATGCTGGAAGAAGAGACTCTATAATTGCCTTCAACTGTTTTCTCTGTTTTGATATTTCTCCAGGCCCAGAAGGAATGAGACCTTTATTTCTAGCCATATCTACATTCAAAAATACACAATGATACCATGATGCTACCTAGAAAATCTATGACTGGTTTCCATCAATCTTTCATCAGAAACAAAAAAGGCTAGAAACTAAAATATAAATTAGTCTTTTCATGGAGGATTCTTACATGCAGCTAATTCCCGGGGATCACCACCCAAGGGGTAGAACTCTACTCCAGCAGACCGTACAAAAGAGCGGAAATTTGCATGAGTTGCTAACCGAACATGATGACCAAATTCCTGCAACAAAGGAAAACAATATATAACTTTAACCATTCTCAATGCCAATTACCAATCAGTTAAAAATCTCTCACTAAATGCTAAGAAATCTCTCATAGGAGGATGTAATATAGAAATCAAACAAAATTAAAAAGACGGGACCATATGAGACGGTTTATCAGCAAACTATATGCATCAACAGAGTAATATTCACGATTTAAAACAAGGTATGAGAGAACAGTTTAAAAATTACCTGGAGGCGCTTTGCCATGGCCAAAAAAGGCTGCACATCACCTCGAGTTCCAACCACAAGTATAACAATTTTTAACCTTGGAATGGATCTAAAGGAATCCGCAAATGACTTTTCATATGTGATTGTGGACTGCCCTTTGGTTGGCTGAAACTCCAATAACTCTGATACCGGGGTACCGTTATCTATAACTTCCACTGTCCCATCATTTTGTATTCTGACTAGCTCAACAATGAGTTTTTGCTGGAACCACAAGATATTATCAACAATGAGTTTTAGCTGGAACCACAAGATATTATGTAAAAACGTAATCAAACAGAAAAAAATCCTAGTGATTCCTACAGCACCAAACGAGAATCTTCACTAGTTAATATCCAAGATTAATACGATTATGAGGCAATTTAGCAACAATAACAAGAAACAAGAGAATTTTCTTATGTTCTTGCTCAATCGCCATAGATACAAATGGAGACATGCGGTTTTGGTTTTCTACCTTTTCCCGCTCCGATAATCTATCTAACTTTAGATTATGACCAGCAGTAGACCCTTTCTCCGTCAAGGACCGAGAGTACTTAATCTCATTATCATCAATTAGCATATCTCCATAGAGACAACCAGGTGCAGTACCACAATGATCTAGTCCTTCAATAACATACAATCTCAATCAGTACTTATCCCTTGTATCAGAATCAAATGAAAACACTCATTGCTTTCCATTCAAACACAACGTAAATTGTAAAAGGTAACAATGCACAAACTTAGTAACAGGGCCAAATTCGTTGATTTTGATGACAAAAAAGTGGAACAAGACAAGATTGGAAAAGAAAACTAACCCCTACGCCAATCAGAAGAAGGTCCAGAATCTTCAGGAGCAGTCTCGACAGAACCACAAGTTTCCAATAAACTCGCATTCTCGCAATTTACAGAATTATCTTCATCAGAATGATCCTCCAGCGGATGACTAAACACATTACTCGCCATTGGATTCAACTAAAACAGCTCTTACTTCCCCCGCCCAATACCTTAAAATATGAATCAAACTCTACAAAGGAACAAACTTTCACTATTCTAATACACCATAGACACATTTACTTGATCAAAGGGCTAATTAGAAAATGATAATTGCTCCTCAGAGCTTGAACCAACCAGTCAATCTTAAGGCAATGAGAAAGGTAGCTGAAAAGGAGAAAATCAAAAGTAAATTAAATTATTAAAAAAAAATCAAAAAGTTGTTTTTTATATAATATAAAGATCACGTTTAGAGCGAGGATGAGATTACCAACGAAAGGATCAATCTTTACTTGTAGAATTCAAACTATGGCGAAACAAGAAACGCAATTGCCCAGTAAAATTCAAAGATTGAATCTAACATCAATCGACTTAATAATCGAAAAGATTGAAACTTTTACCTAAGTTAAAGCGAAAGAAATGGAAAAGGAGAGAAATTGAGAAGATGGGTGTTTGTGGTTATAACTCTGTGAAAGAATTTTTTTTTTTTTAGATGAACATAAAATTTAAGATTTCCAAAGGGTTTGGAGAATTATAAATCAAATCGACCAAATGTGGTGAGACCGGTGGTGAGATATTTGTTAATAAATCTCAATAAATTACAATGAATTAATCATTAATATATGGATGCCACCGAAATAAAGTTAGTTGATTAAGAATTCGACTAATTCAAAGACGGTAAAACGTTACTAGGCTAACACCTTAAGGTCAAAACAGTAAAACATAGAAAGTTTTATGGTCGGACGATGGTATTGGGTTCCTTGCTCTCAAAATCGGTAGCCATAATTTTTAGGCGTTTGACCAATATTAACGGTTATAATTTTTCTAAAATCGGATCGATTCCGTAGTCAATTGATTAATCACTGATTTTTTTAAAATTTTCTGATTTTTCTTTTTTGAAAAAAAAATAAAAAGAAAAGAAACAAAAAATAATAATAATTTTTGGTTGAAAATTTTAGTTTAATTACTTTAGTACTATAAACAAAATTATTCTCACGTGTATTTGGAATTTTAATTGTATATTTTAAGTATATTTATGATGACTGTCATTTTTGTGAACTAAAAATTTAAAATTAATCTAAATACTTGAAAGATATTTATTGACAAGCTTATGAAACTTGAAATATTATATTATATTAAAGTTATAAATTTAGTAAGAATTTATAAATTAAAATAAATTAAAAATACTATAAAAACTCTAAAATTAATCCCCGTTTACTCTCCGATTTAATCTCCTAGGCGCTAAGCCCACCCCGGTCGCCCGAGTAGCGTCTAGCGAATTTTAAAACATGGAATTTACTACCTTCAACATAACTCGAGTCAAATATAAACTAGATATGTTTTTAAAAATCCAAGTTTATTATGTTTGGCTCAAAACATTATGCTGATTTCAAGTGAAAGAAAACTTATGGCCAACTAATTAGATTTTTCTTGCATAGTTTGCATAGTTTGAAACTCACACTATCTGAATTTTGACCCATTTCTAACAGATAATTTATCACCACTTAGTGATTATCAAGCGTTTTGGGAAAAATGGAAGTTTCTTTGGTAGATGGACCAACTTGGGAGGATCCAGTCTGTATTTTAAAACTTTGTCAGCTTTGCAGTATATATAAAAAGATGATGCTATGTAGATTATGCATCCTACATGTTGAAATTTTATGCATTGATCACGGATCAAGGATATCATTGAGTGTTGTTATAAGAGTGTTGGATGGAAAAAACTTTGATAAATACCCGTTGGGTAGAGCGAGATTCACTAACTAATTGGTAGACTCAATCAAAGTTCTTAACATCCAAGACTATAGTTTCACATGACATGGTTGTGGTAATGTGCGTGCCATTTGGCTGTTTGAGTATGTGCATAGATTATGAGAGTTTTTCTGAGTTTAAGAGGAATATGGATAATGTTCCACTTATACTAAACTAGCAAGGAAGTCAAAGGCGCTTCAGATTTAAAGACTTCATAAAAGATGAGAGAGATGTAGATGAAAATGTATGAATTCTTTATGTCATAATTTTTTAAAGATGAGTGACTCTTGTTGAGTGATCAAACTAATATTGTAGTTGTCTGCTATGTAGGTCCGTGTGAGTCACATGGTTCAAGTTTCAGTGGAACTGAAATACCCTTTAAAGAGTGACAACGGTAGAATATGTGATGAGAAACTTGGCAAGAGTCTTGGTGATATCATTGGAGGTACTTTGGCTCCAAATGCGTGGATTGGAAAGAAAAAACTAATGCCCAAACATGTGAATTCGAAACCAATGAAAGTGAAGATAATGGAAGAAGATTCAGATGTTGGTTTTCTTTTGTTGTTGGTTTTAATAAAGATCTTTGTTTGTGATCACTAATTGTTATAACTAACTCTTGATTTTAAAAAATATGTAGGATGCTGACGATAAGTCTAATGGCCGTACAACAACTAAGAAATGAAAGAAGAGGGTGAAAAAATTAAATGTCAACTTTATTATCTTATTGCGTTTTTAATGCATCTTTATTTGTAACCGCTTACTTTTATTATTTACTCTTGATTTTAAAAATTGTTTAAGAAGATGGAGATAAGATATATACCTACGCCTGGGCATAATAACCGATACCCAAACCCGACCCGAAGTAAACAGTTTGGATCGGGTATGGGTGTATTAAAATACCCGATCGGGTGTATATTTTTTACTCATCGGATACCCGTACCCGATCGGGTATACCCGAACAACCCGAACTCCACCCAAAGTAATCCAAACTTGTATAAAACTTAAATATTTTAGTTTTAGTTTTTTTTATTTTCATTTTCATATATGTTAATTTTCATATGTTAGTTTATTATATAATTTTTACTTGAAATTTTTTGTTATTTAATGTTAAATATTTCATAAATTCAAGAAAAAATGAAGAAATAAATTTTGTGTTTTTTGTTTGGTGGTTTGAATTTTCTGGATTTATTTTGATATTGTATCTAGTTTTAATGAATTTGGGTTGATTTCAAAAAAAAAATAGTGAATATATATGAATATATATCAGTTTTTAAAGTTTGGTTCAAAAATTATTTGAGTTCGGGTATACCTGAAAATACCCGAACCCGATGGGTATTTACCCGAACCCGACCCGAAATTCTAAAATACCCGATCGGGTCCTATATCTCTACACCCGAACACCCGAACATCCGAAATACCCGACCCAAACCCGATCGGATACCCGAACGTCCAGCCCTATATATACCTTGCTGATATGTATAACTTGATGGAAACTTTAGCTGGGTCTGTTGGCAAGTGCGTCCTACGCTTTTCTTTACCATGGCAACTTCGATTATTGATTTTATTCTTCTTCTTTTGGGGCAACCTGATTGCGGTCGAACAAAAGGTAGTGAACAAGTCCATGTGGCAACATTCTCTGTTATTGGTAAAGAAAAATCCATGGACATGATGGGAGTAGAATACAAATAGTACACGTAGAACATGGTATAATATGAATGACAGTGAAATATGAGAGATTTTTCTACTTTCGGCCGCAACTATTGCGTACACACGACAACTTTTCCAAATCAAACCTACGACATGAACATTTTTTTCTCTCTCGAATTTACAACATGTAGAGATGAACCTTTCTCTGTCACTTGCATGTGATAAACATCAATATCTTGCACATTAGAATCTTAGAATATTCCACATGACTTTGCAAAAAATCAAATTTGCGGCCATATAAGATGTAAAAAATAATTCTGCGACTATATACAAACAAATTTTAAAAACTGTGATCAAGGACAAAAAAAACGAAAAATGATTCTGTGACCATATAAACTTTTTATTTACCTCTAGCAATTGCTCAAGTCCACGGGTTAGAGTTATTTTCTGTTTCATTTCAGCTTTCTTTTGTTTTGAAAACTATCTTGTTATTATCAATCTTACTATTTTCAGTAGTTATACAATAGACAAGTTTCTAGCTTGTGATACAATATTATTCATTGATTGAATAATATTATTTATAAGAAGATCATACCTATCTCCAGGGAAATGGACTCATGTACAGAGTCGTACATCAGCTCTCTGGAGATAATTATCAAATATAGGATTCAACACTTAAATCTGATCAAATGTGGTTTGAAAAAAAATGAAAGCATTGGCCACCTTTTTCACCAAACCAAATGCATCCCAACCTTTAAAACGAACCAATTTAGTCTTGTACAAATAGTATATACATATTCCACGACTAGATTTTGGATATACCGTCTAATTGCTTGTGTAATAGACTTGCGCCTATCACCAATAATGGCAAAACTTTCATCCACATGAATCACACTGCTTAGTCGCTTGAAGAACCATTCTCACAATTCATCATTTTCAATATCAACTATGCCAAAAGCAATAGAAAATATTTGAAAATTATCATCTGGAATGGTAGCAGATAGTAAAGTTCCTTTGTATTTCCCTTACAAAAATGTGTCATCAACAACTATCACTTTCCGCATATATGGAAATCCATTAATGATAGCACCAAATGTTTAAAACAAACACTTGAATTTTTGATTTTCATCAACTTCAAGTCTAGTGTGTGTTTCCAGGATTTGCTCTTTTAATCATGTACAAGTACGCACGTAATAACTCATATCCGCTCTCCTGAGTTCCCCTAACCAAATCTCGAGCAGGATTTAATGCACGATATGTCTTCCAATAATCAATAAAAATAACAAGTATAAATCTGCGACCATATAATAAACCAAAATAAATCTGCAGCAATTTTTAAATGTAGTCAAAATAACTCAGCAGCAATTTTCAAATGTAACCAAAATAACTTTGCGACCATGTACCTTTATTTGAAATTATTTATTTAGAGTATCAGCAATGTGCATTGGCAGTACGCTAATATGGACTATTACCACATATTAATAAAGTAGATAATACCAAATGGTCTAAATCCACCAACAAAATCCTTCTATAGTACCCTCAATTATATCATGAGTACCTTGTCGGCATCTTCCATAATGTTCTATAACTGAACATGTATGTTCCGGGACATACATCTGAATATGAAATCTTCGAAAATCACCTCTTCACAAAGCTTGTACTATCCATGAATATCCTTTCACCCAACACTTGAGAATCCATAGATCTGGTGTGAATTTATAAAGTAATCAAATTTCTGAACCACACAAAGAATCTTCATTCTTGTCTCTAGGTGCTCTTTGGTGTCATAACATTCCTCTTCGTTTTCTTCATTCATCATCCCATACGTTGCAAAATTTTCATCTCCAAAATCTGTTCCATTGGAGTCATCACAATAATAGAATATAGATTCATCATCTTCATCATCATCTTGATCACCATCTAAGTCATGGGCGTCCATTTCCTCTTAGACTATTGGAAGCTTATCTTCAAACGATGGTGATTTCTTATTCATATCCTCATTTTCATTCACTTCAACACATAGAGGAAGTGTAATTTCTTTGGATTTCCCAACAAAAATTTGGAATTGCTTATAATTTTCAACATAAACAGGAGGCGTATCTGTAGAAATATAGATTTGAAGTTAAGAGAGAATGAAGAATGATTGGAGAATGAGAGAAAGAATAGCAAGAATGGAGAGAGTTTATGCAAGTCTTAATAATCTTATTCGCTTCTTTTTCTTTCTCATATATTTTACAAGAGATTTACAAGGATATATATAGACTTTACAAAGAGAAGAAGAAAGGGGCATGGAGAAGAGAGAAGAAGAGAAGGAGACTTGTGGCTGAGCTACTCCAACAGTGTCTCAACAGTAAATGGCGTCCATACCTCACCCATGCTGCGCCCATACCTTCTCCCATACCTCCTTGCTTCCTAGTTTGCTTATCTAGTTGATATCCAACAGCTTCCTTTCTTTTCTAGTTCCTTTTCAACTATTTCATTCCTTTTGATTACTCTATCACTTGAATAAGCATCTATCTCAACACTCCCCCTCAAGATTGGTCGGTAAAGATCCTTTAGACCGATCTTGCTATGGATGCGATCACAAGTGACAGATGAGGTTGCTTTGGTGATGATATCAGCTAGTTGGTTCTCACTTGTTACAAAGACAGGTTTAATGATTCCTTCTTGAATCTTTCCCCTCACAAAGTGACAATCCACCTCTATATGTTTGGTCCTTTCATGGAATACTGGATTGGATGCTATATATATTGCAGCTTGATTATCACAATATAGCAACATTTCCTCAGTTTCATGTATTCCAAGATCCCCTAAGAATGCCTTTACCCAAATAAGTTCTTTCGTCACTTCCTTCATAGCTCTATACTCGGCTTCAGCACTAGACAAGGCTATAACCTTCTGCTTTTTACTCCTCCAAGTCACTAGATTGCCTCCTACAAAGGTACAAAAACCGGATGTGGACTTTCTATCCTTCTTATCTCCAGCCCAATCTGCATCGCAATATCCTTGAACCTTTGTGTTTCCATTAGCCTTCATCCATATGCCTTTTCCGAGATTGTTTTTCAGATATCTTAGCAGCCTTTCAATCATGTTCCAATGCTGCGTGGTTGGCTTTTGCATATGTTGGCTCACATGGTTTACTGCAAAGCAAATGTCCGGCCTAGTGATAGTAAGATAGATGAGCTTGCCCACCATCCTTTGATATCTCTTAATGTTCTCCAAAGGCTCCCCCTCAGGACTATCTTGATAGCCTTCTTCTATTGGAGTTTTAGCAGGTTTGGATCCTAGCTTCCCAGTTTCTTCTAAGAGATCAAGCACATATTTCCTTTGAGAGATGAACATTCCATCTTTAAACCGTGTCATCTCAATTCCTAGGAAGTACTTAAGTTCCCCCAAGTCCTTTATATCAAAATCGGCCTTCAAGATCTTCTTGGTTTGATCTACTCCATCTTTGTCACTTCCTGTGATGATTAGATCATCCACATATATTAATACCAAAACCGTTCCTCCTTTACTTTGTCTTGTGAACAATGTGTGATCAGCTTCAGATCTTATGAACTCTCTCTCCAATAGACAAGCGCTTAGCCTTTGGTACCATGCTCTTGGGGATTGTTCAGCCCATAGATTGTTTTCTTCAATCTGCAAACTTTGTTGCCTTCCTTATGATATCCTTGGTGTGGATCCATATACACCTCTTCTTCCAAGTCTCCTTGCAAGAATGCGTTCTTGACATCCATCTGCCATAGATCCCATTTTAAGTTCACTGCCACTGAGATTAGTATTCTTATGGAATGAAGCTTAGCAACCGGAGCAAATGTCTCGGTATAGTCCTCCCCATAAACTTGAGTATACCTTTTTACTACCAACCTTGCCTTGTACCTTTCTATCTTCCCATCACTTGTGTATTTGATTGTATACACCCATCTACTCCCAACCGACTTCTTATCCTTTGGTAAGTCGGTTAAGTACCAAGTATTATTCCTTTCCATGGACTTCATTTCCTCTTCCATGGCTTTCACCCATACTTCACTCTCACATGTTTCTTCATATGAGCTAGGAATGTATTGCTTGCTGATTTTTGTGAGAAACACTTCATGCTCCATGGGTAATGTCGCCAAGGAACAAAAATGCTCAATGGGATATGTGATAATACTAGTTTGAGTGTGATCTCCTCCTTGTGATATGAGAGTGATGTCACCAATAGGATCGAGATCTAAGCTCGTCGTACGCTCAGGACACTCTCTTATCACACAAGGAAGATTACTTGTACTAGACTCTCTTTGGAGCATAGCAGAATTGTTGTAGCCATAGAAAACACGTTGTCGCCTCTGTCTTGTACTTCTTCTTAGAGGTATGGTTGGCTCAGATTCTCCTTCCTCAACATCCGCTTCTTCTTCAGCTGAATCTTGATCTGGTTCCATATGTGTATCATCTGCATCTCCATGTTCCATGATGCTCTCAGATGGTGCATTCTCTCCTTGTATTTCATCCCTTGTTATTGGCGCTTCATTGAACAGCATCCAATCCATAGATGATGAGACTATACCTTCAAGAGTATCATGATTCTTGGCTCCATAAAAGCTTTCTTTTTCATTGAACTTTACCTCTCTAGACACATATACCCTTCTTGTCTCCGGATTGTAGACCTTGTAGCCCTTTTGAGTTGGTGAGTATCCAATGAAAACACACTTCAGGCTTCTAGGTTCAAGCTTGTTTCTTTGTCCTTCTGGTAGAAACATGAAACACTTACATCCAAATGCCTTAAGGTGATGTAAGCTTGGTTTCTTTTTGTACAACACTTCAAACGGTGATCTATCTTCCAAGTTCTTTGTTGGAAACCGGTTAATCAAATAGTTTGAAGTCATTACCGCATCTCCCCAATGAGATTTAGGTACTCCTTTGGCAATCATGATAGTCCTTGCTACTTCTATTAGATGCCTATTTTTCCTTTCTGCTACTCCATTTTGTTGTGGAGTGTATGCACAAGATGTTTGATGAATGATGTCATATTTGTTGAGTAGCTCCTTAAATCTCTTGCTTACATATTCTCCTCCATTATCACTTCTTAAGACCTTGATTGTTGTTTTGAATTGTGTAGAAACATAGTTAATGAAGTTGGTGAATGCTTCATAAACTTGGTCCTTGGAGTTTAAGAGTGTGACCCATGTGTATCTTGAGTAATCATCAATGAAAGAAACAAAGTACTTATATTGATCCCTTGAATTACATGGTGCGGTCCATACATCCGAGTGTACAATGCCAAAAACTTCATCACAAGTTGTGGATGAGATAGGAAAAACTTGTCTACAATGTTTTCCTAGTACACATGCTTCACATACTACTTCTTCTTGAATGAGATTGGGTAAGACCATCTTGAGAACTGCTGAACTTGGGTGTCCTAGCCTTTCATGCCATAATGGGCTATCTCCAATCTCCTTCCTACCAGAAACTTCTACATTTGCCTTCATTCCAAGAGCCATTGGATCCTCTTGTTTATTTGATTCCAAAAGATACACACCATCCTCTACCTTCCCTTCTCCGAGTACATTGTTTGTTTTAGGGTCCTGAAACTTTAACAAAGTCAGTCCCAAACAATGCTACACAATCCAAATCCTTTGTAGCTTTATGAACTGATAGAAGATTAGATGAGAAACTAGGCATGTATAAAGCTTTTATTTCCTTCTTGAAAAGTTCTAACTTTCCTATCCCTTCAATCGGAACTGAGCTTCCATTAGCTACTTGTACATTTCCATGATAAGGCTCAAGATTTTTTAACAAGTCTTGATCCTTAATCATGTGATGAGAGGCTCCGGAATCTACAATCTTTTTACCCTTCCTTATGGCGCTTTTAGAGCTGAGGAAACTCTTACCAGATTCTGTTAACTTAGCTAGGCTCTTGATAAGAGCCTCAAACTCTGATCTTTTGACAGTATCCTCAACTGGTTGTGCAACCTCCATGAAGGCCCTATGCCCACTTCCACTCTCCCTTAGCCGCTTAGGCCTCAAATGCGGATGGAGAGTCCAACACTTCTCCTTGGTATGCCCTTTCATCTTACAATGCTCACAGTCCAACACCCTTCTTTCAAACATGAGATTCCTTTTTGCAAGATGTGCAGCTTCACTTGGTGCTCGGAATAGGTCTCTTGAGCCCTCCTCCCTTTGTATCAAGCCACATACTTCCGCTAGACTTGGCAGCTTCTCAAATCTAAGTATGTGCTTGATAAGGTCCTTGTAAGATGCATTGAGTGCCAAGAGAAGCCCAAACACTTGGTCTTGGTCACGCCTTTCACGTAACTCCTTGGGGTCTATAGTTTGTGGCCTCAAGATCTCCAACTCGGCCCACAAGCTTCTATACTCTCCAAACATTTCCTTGAATGGCTTCTCCTCTTGTTGAAGCTCATTCAGCGCCCTCTTCACCTCAAATATCCGTGATATGTTTGACACATTTCAATATACTCCCTTGAGTATATCCCACAGCTCTTTAGCGGTATCCGCATATGAGTAGGCCGCCAAGATGGATGGTTCTAGTGAGCTTTGAAGAAGAGAAAGAGCGTACTGTTCTTCTTGCTCTTCCTTAGCTTCCTCCTTCTCATTTCTCACCACCGCCTCCGCTTCCTCCTTTGGCTCAACATACCGCCAAAGTCCTCGGCCTCTAAGAATGGTTTTAGTGGTTTTTGCCCAAAGAAGGTAGTTGTTCCCTTTGAGCATGACTGAGATTGCTACTCTATTTGTCTCCATTTTCTAGTAATAATACACAATTCTAGTTCTTTCACAACTTGAAGATCCTATGATCTCAAGGATATTAATCTCAGAGTGAATAGAACTTAAAAAGGTGTATTGTTATAGATTAGAAGATTTGAAGAGTACTAGAAGAATTATAAGAGAGTTAAGCGTTTGGAATGCTCAACCTTGCTCTGATACCATGTAGAAATATAGATTTGAAGTTAAGAGAGAATGAATAATGATTGGAGAATGAGAGAAAGAATAGCAAGAATGGAGAGAGTTTATGCAAGTCTTAATAATCTTATTCGCTTCTTTTTCTTTCTCATATATCTTTTACAAGAGATTTACAAGGATATATATAGACTTTACAAGGAGAAGAAGAAAGGGGCGTGGAGAAGAGAGAAGAAGAGAAGGAGACTTGTGGCTGAGCTACTCCAACAGTGTCTCAACAGTAAATGGCGCCCATACCTCATCCATGCTGCGCCCATACCTCCTTACTTCCTAGTTTGCTTATCTAGTTGATATCCAACAGCTTCCTTTCTTTTCTAGCTCCCTTTCAACTAGTTCATTCTTTTTGATTACTCTATCACTTGAATAAGCATCTATCTCAACAGTATCATGAGGCAAATTCTTCTTAATCTTCTTTGGCACCATGTAGCTCAATTTGACATCTTAAACTCTTTTGTCCAACCCATAATTATCATAGCCCATTAGCATAAAATTCTCATAATTTTTACTACATTCAGCTGGTAGAACTCGATATCCTAAATTAACATCAACAACAAACAACCATCTCTTGCTCTCAAATTTCCATTTTATACATACAAGAATAATCTGATGGTCCATAACAAAAAAACAAAGGAGAAACAAAGGTTAAGGTCAAGGTAAGAGAGTTAGGAAAAATTGAGAAAGAATGGAAAAATGAGGGAGAACCAAAAAAATAAAGATCAAGACGAAGCTCCGATCAACGGCGGTGGCTGGGCCTTCTCAAAGAAGAAGAAGCCCTGCATCGTGTGGTCCGTATTTTTGGATCTAAGATTTTAATATAAGTATGCGGTAATGTTTTGCATTTTTGCGACAACTACAAAATATACATAACTTTGCGGTGAAAAGAAATAACTTTGCAGCTAAAAATAACTCTGTCAATACGTTAGCAAGTTTGCGGTAACGAGCTAATTCACATAACTTTAGGATGAAAGGAAATAATTTTGTGGCTGAAAAAACTCTGACACTACGCTAACAAGTTTAAGGTAATGAATTAATTCACATAACTTTGCGGTGAAAATAAATAACTAGGTGAATTGAAAAAAAACTATGTCATCACTCTAACAATTTTAAGGTAATGAGTTAATTCACATAACTTTGCAGTAAAAGAAAATAACTCGGTGAATTGGAAATAACGTTGCCATCATGTTAACAACTCTGCGTTAGTGAGTTAATTCACATAACTTTGCAGTTAAAGAAAATAACTCTACAAATTAGAAATAACTATGTGATCATGTTAATAACTCTGTGGTAACAAGATACATCCAGAAACTTGGCGGCAACTAAAATTAACTCTGCCAAAGAAATAACTATGTGGCCACTATAATAACTATGCGGTAATGAGTTAAATCAAAAAACTTGTGGCAACAGAAATAATTATGTGTCTGGAAATAACTCTGCAACCACTATAATAATTTTGCGGTAACGCGATAAATTCAAGGGCAGTTAAAATAACTATGCAATAACCATTACGTTATGATAACGAGTAAATTTTTCAAAAATATGCAGTGACAGAAAACAACTCTGCATAAATAATAACTTTGGGATAACATAGAACGGATTAATATTTTGTAAATAACCGATACGTAGAAAATTAATTAGTAATAACAGTTTCATAATATTTTTTCTTGCAAATCTTTCAAGGGTTATTTTTGGTTTTAAAAGTCTGAAAACAATCTAGTAATTAAAAAATAAATTGTATTAATCTTGCAATAAATATATAAAATTGTGTCATATTAGTAATCCTCCCTACATCAAAACTACACATGTTTAAAATCCAAGTTTCTTAAGTTTGGTCCCAAACATTACGCTAATTTCAAGTGAAAGGAAACTTACGAGGAAAAAAAATCTATAGAATAGAAACTCAAAGTAAGAAAAAACTAGAATAATCTTTTAAAATAATTTAACTGTTTAATTAACTTACAAAAATAATAGTTAGTTGAGTTCTTTTTATCACAAATATACATCAAATCATTTGCTATACAAAAATAAATAATTACCAAAGTGTCACAAAAATATTTACAAATTTGCCACCAATGGAAGAAAAATCCCCAAACTAAACATGCGATTTTATGATACGCCAGCTTTTTTTATATGACAGATCTAATATTTTGTCGACCATCCCCATGGAGGTGGTGAAGGGAAGGCTCCAATTGGTAGAAAAAAACCAGTAACCCCCTGGGGTTATCCTGCACTTGGAAGAAGATCTAGAAAAAAGGAAAAAAAATATAGTGAGACTTTGATTATTTATCGCCGTAGTAAATAGGAGAGAAAATCGAATTTCGTTCTTCGTCACAAAAAAATAGGAGTTAATTAACTGTGACATGTTCACTAAAAATCCTTTTGTAACAAAGCATTTATTAAGAAAAATAGAGAAACTTAATACAAAAGTGGAAAAAAAAATCATAATAATTTGGTCCCGGGCATCACGGGCGAACGACAGGAATTGAACTCACGATGGTGAATTCTCAATCCACTGCCTTAATCCACTTGGCTACATCTGCCCCTACTTTACTATTCTTTTTGTATTGTCTAAAAGAAAAACACACAGATTTCAATAAAAATAAAAACAGGTAGAAAATTCCACCTTACTTTTTTATAAAATTAAAAAATTAAGGTAGTACTTTTATATTACTAAAATATATGATACGCAAAAAAAGTTTTGCTCATTTTTATTTTTATAGTAAAAATGAGCAATATAACCTTTTGATTTTGTTTGCATCTTAATTTGTATCGTCCACATAAAAAGTGATTTATTAAATTAATTATACGTTAAGTTTTTTAAATAATTTATTTTTAAATCAACTTAAGCAATATTGACTTCTGTACTAGTTCACTCCATGAGTACAATTTGTCTAGCGAAAGCTACTCTAGAGAGCTTGATAGTACTATGGAAAAAGTAAGAACCCATTTATGGCTTGAAATAGAGTTTGTCTACTGAAGAGTAAAAGAGGTTTAGGAATTCAGCAATAGCTAAAGTGGGTTGGCGGTTACTTCACGATAAGGAGAGTTTATGGGCAAGTGTTTCGGAGTAAAGATAAAGTGGGGAATGTTCATGATGTTTCTTGGGCTGTACTTAAGATTAATTGGTCCTCTACTTGGCGGAGTGTGGGAATGGAACTAAAAGAGGTGGTGCTATAGGGTCTATCTTAGGTGCTTGGTTATGGACGTAATATTCTTTTTTGGATAGACAAGTGGTTATATGATAAACTATTTTTGGATTTGGTTGTAGTTGAATTACAGGAAGGGTAAGAGGATGTCCGAGTGGGAGATATGTGGAGGAATGGTACCTGGTGGATGTTATCTTATATTCGTATATATTGGAGAACCTAAGATTTAAGCTAGAAGCAATAGTTATCAATAATGTGACCGGAGATAAGGATAGATTGTCATGGGGGAATAATACGGATGGGGATTTTATGGTGAATTGTGCTTACTCATTGCTGACTAGAGACTTGACAGTGCGACAGAATGTGGGTAAGCTCTTTGAAAGAATTTGGAAAAGATTATCCTCCAAAAGGGTTAATATAGTTTTATGGGTAACAACGCATCAAATTCTCATGACTAATGTGGAGAGATGTCAAATTCACCTATGCGATTCTGGTTTATAGCAAGTGTTTAAAGGTAATGATGAAACTATTCTCCACATACTTATAGATGGTCCCTCAATGACTGGTATATGGGATCGACTAGTTCCGCCGAGGTGGAAACTTAGCTTTGATACAAGGTCTTTTCTTGAGTGAATTCACAATAATATAGGGGAGACAATTAATTTGGCAGGTAATCCATGGTCTACACTTTATGCAATGGCTACATGGTGAGGATGGAAATGGAGATATGGAAATGTTTTTGGAGTGAATGGTCAGTGCCGAGATAGGGTGCGATCCAGTTAGGATCTTGCAATGGAGGTGGTTGTGGCCCTTTTAAATGAGGTAGAAAATCAAGCGGGTGGAGTGAGGGTGTAGAGATTGATTGGGTGGGTATTACCTAATGTGGGTTGGATGAAGTTGGACACGGACGGGACCTCACATGGAAACCCAGGACTGGCAACAACGGATGAGGTTCTAAGGGATGGAGAGGGTAAGTGGTGTGGCAGCTTTGCGGTAAACATATTTATGTGTTCTGCACTGATGGCTGAACCCTGAGGAGTATACTATTGTTTGTTTATTGCATTGGAGTGCTGGGCTACGTGGGTGGAGCTGGAAGTGGAAGAGATAGTGGTTGGTTTTCTCACGTCAAAGATAAGTGATTCTTATCCTCCATCATTCCTAATACATTTATGCTATGCTTTTTATAGGACTGGTTAGTCCTTATTTCACATGTATATAGGGAGGTTATTTCGCATGTATTTTTTAATTCTTAGAGAAGTACCTCTGAAACCTCTTTATTTATTAAACTTGTTTGTTATGAGTATTCATTCATTATATATGCTTTTGTTTGCTTTGATTATGTCTGAATAGTCTTTTAGTTGGGTTTCGTGGGGTTACTTGAAGGGGTTTCATAGTTTAATATGTTATAGGTGACTAGATTCAAATATCTCTCATATCACATCATTGATTGGGTTAGCTCAAATTCTGATAATAATGCTTAGAGGACCTGGAGCAAAAGTCCAGGAAGTTCTATGATCTAAGGAAGACCATGATACCGCTACAGCCTTGGAGGGACCCCTGATGAGGTATACATCACTGGATACCCATATCCGTACAAAACACGAGTCATGGCAGGATGCCAAACTTTGATCCACTTGAACTTTTTGCGTAGGAAGTTTCCCCTTGTAAGTGTGCCTTCGTGTTGACTTGCGATGGTAAATGGAATATATGTGACTAGGTTTCCAAAAGTTATATAGAAATAGAAAATGCAGTGTGGTATGTTCTATAACTTAGAAGAGAAACAGTATCCTAGACTTTAGAGAACTATGATCTCTAGATAGTGAACCTGTTGCCCAACGTCTTTCTCTCATTAACTTACACTCATTTATTTACTTGCTTTTTACCTTACCATTGTTCACACAAACCCCCCCCCCCCCCCCCCATTTTTTACTTGTCTTATTCTCGCTCAACATCTTATATAATTCATCTTAGTTACTATACTGTTTGTGGGATCGATCCTTAAGTACTCCACACAATTTAGTTATGCACTTGCAGCCTTATCGTTGTGTCTTATTAAGGTAAAACCTGACACACATCTGTTTGCAAGCCTAAGAACTAGAGTAACATGTAGGACCTTATGCTTCTGATTTTTCTTTTTGTTTTTTTCTACTGTTTCAGGAGACCATGAGGATGAACCTTGACGCTATTCATGAGAATTTTCAGAACCTCACACTTTCGCAGCTTATGGCACATTATAGAGCTAATGATGGAGACGCCTCCGATTTAGTCTCTCAGCTCCATATATACCCAGAAATAATTTAAAATTTCTGTTTTCTAGAACTGGGGTGTTACACCAAATCTTCTATACTCTTATTTTTTGCTCCAGCAAGCCCAAAATTTTGATAATACAAATTATTATAGAAAACAATCTCGTTCTTATTTAAAAGATGTGAGATTGGTTAGAAAACTGACTGTAAAAATCTTTTATAAAATATCATTATCATAGTTCTCCCATACTTGAATCCTTACTTGTCCTCAAGTTAGAACAAAAAGAAACCAGATCATGAGAGAAAATGTTTGAAAAGCAGGAACTCATATTTACATTGGAATAAACTTGTCTTTGGGATCATCCTCTATTAACTGCATCAAAAATTAGGCCAGGTAGACCTACTATATGTACTAGACCATGAGTGTATCAATAGCCTATACTTTTAATCCAAAAATCACAAAGAATCCCTATTGTCAATAAAAATAAACTTTTAACAATCATTAAAAGTGTGTGCACTCTCACAAATGGAATGTCACACATGTCAAAGGTCTTGGTATCATAGGATATTTGAAATGTGTTTCAAGTGTCTCTGGCAATCTTATCAGATCTAGGATGCAAATCAATATGCAAAATAACAGTGAGAGAGAGAGACCAACTGATGTATACAGAACCTTCCCTTCATTCGGAACATTCTCCACCTTAATTGCAACCTAGCCTTTGATTCCTGGTATTTACATCAATGAAGTTAATTCCTAAAAACATTACAGGATATATATATATATATATACCAAGGAAAAATCAAAATGTGAAGCCTCGTAAAACATTTTTTTCACACCACATATCTAATCCTAATGAAATGTTAGCTATGTTGGTCCATATAATACATAGTTTTTGCAAATGAATGCACATGACAATGTAAGCAGAAGAATGAATAAGCTTTTTCAAATAAAAGGTTGAGGGTAAAGGTGTGGTACTTGACTAAAGATGAGTCTAGCTATTCAAAGTTGATCAAAAGGGTGGCTAAAATGATTAAAATATAACTCTGAATGTAAGGTCCATTAACATGGTTATCCAGTCCCTAAGTGAGATAATTAAGTACAAGTTCAAAATTCAACTATATAAGACTAAATCCAAATCATCTAAGTTTTCAGAGTGAAAATTACCTTTCTGATTATTGGGTCTACCTGTGGTCTTTCCATAATTTTTTTTTAATATCGAACAAAAAAAAAAGATTTAGTTTTTTTTAAGATATTCCTAGATTGTTTTAAAAAACAAAATCAGTTAGTTTATTCATTTTCTGTGTAAAATTAGATTTGATGTTATCTTCAAAATATATCCATTTTATTATTTTAAATGATTTTCTAAAAAAAAAATATTTTCATATCTCTTATCGTATTAAAAAAATAAGTATTTTAATCTTTGTTTCCAAACAGTATTTACAAGCATCTATTAATGAAATAATGTTATCAAAGTAACCAAACATAATTATTTATATATAATAATTATCTTATATAATTAATTATAAAAAATATCTAATTAAGATTTTTATCTCTCTCTTTTTACCTATTTTTTAAATTAAATTATTCAAGTATATTAATTATTTGTTAATATTATTTTTTAATCAATCAGTTTATATATTAATTAAAACAATCAAATTATTAAAATTCAAATTACAAAATTAAATTATTTTGCTATTAACTGTGAGAAAATATCTATATAAATCGAAAATATCATTTTGTCACCATGAATATCTAAACTAAATATTTATATATCTTTATTTTAATTCTAAAATCATTTTTATACTCATCCCGACACTATTATATCAAATTTGAAATCCCTTTTAAAATTTTAAAATTATTAAAAATTGATTCAACAAATTAAATACTTTGTTATTAATTGTTATTAATTATGAGAAAATATCTATGAAAATCTTAAAAATAATTTTGTTACAGTTAAAATATAAACTCTTTGGCTACTATTAATGAAATTCTTGGTAATTAAACAAATTGATTTGAAATTATAAAAATTTAAACTACAAATTTCTATATATTTATTCTGATTCCAATTTATTTTTTAAAACAAAATTTCTATTGAATATTTTATTCCTTTATTCTTGATAATTATTGTTTTTTTAACAATCTTATGTTATCAGTCAGATATTCTTATATTCACATAACATTAACTTTCGAATATTAAAATTCTATATATACTATATCATTTTCATATTTCAAATTTCATAATTATAAACCTTCGCAGATAAGAAGGCTGCCTAAGTTGAATCAGATACAACAACAATCACAAAAATCACATCATTAAGCCTTTACCAAATTTTTACTCACCTATATCACGTAAAATCAAAACATTTCTCTTGTTTTCACATCAATCTCAATTTTAAATTAAACATCAATGGTAAATTTGGATTCTATGTAAATCCTGACAAGGTATTCGATTTACTCTACTCCCTACATCGTTGTTGACTCTTCATATCTACTCATTCTCTTCTTTCTCTTTACTGCTTCTCTTCAATTCTTCTTCCTGGCTTTATTTTCTGGTTACAAAACCCGGTCAAGGTAAAGCTTCCGATCTTAATTTCCATAAAATTTTATTTTTTTCCGTCAAAACTCGATTTTTATTTACCCATATCTTTCTATTTCACAGATAGACACTCTTTCCATTTGATAATTCCAGTTTATTATTATTCCAATGTAATTTTTTTTCTTTTTATAATGTGAAAATTTGTGGAAATGACCTGTTTATTTTTCATAATAATTAATGAAAACTATATTTTAAAATTAAATATACTTTTTGGGGAGATAAAATAAAGTTTTATTTAATGAAAAAAATTAGTGTTAATTATTATCATAAATTTATTTTTAAAATCATATCTAATATTATTTGATCAATAAAACAAAAATATAATCTAAGAATTTCAAAACATTAAATAGAGAGACATCATAAATGTTAAAACTCTACTAATCAAAATTAAATATGGTTGATAAAAATATCATTATATTACTTTGGAATGCATAAGAACCACACTTATGAAATTAAAAATCACTAATTGGCGATCATTTTCTATTATATAAAATATATAAATATTGAAAGATAATTGTTTTCTTAAAAAAGTTGTGATATATTGATGAATTTAATATAGAAATTTGATAAAAAAAAATATTTATCTCAAATTAAAAACCCATTTTGATTTTTTTATTCATTAAATAGAGAACATTTAATTCAAAACAGAAAATGTTATATCAAATATAAAAGAAGTTGGTTTTTAAAGAAAACAAAAGAAAATAAAAAAATGTATTTTCAAATTACCAAACATAATTAGGGTATTTTTCAAAAGGACCTTTTATATAATCCAATTAAATCTCACAATTTTATTTTATTTTAATTTTCTGTACTTTTTTCCATATTGATCAAACTATTTTATCCGAGTAATTTTGTTTTGAAGAAGACAATAAATATATAAAAGTGAAAAGATATTTGTCATATATAATAAATTGCAAATTTAATACATTAACAACTCTTCAGCGAAAAACACCAATGAAATTTAATTCATATTTATTCAGTTTGTTATTAGTTTATAGATTGAATTATAATTAGTGTAAATCCGGTATATCTTTGTATTAGATGGTTAAGCTAATTTTGTAGATAGTAAACTGACTAAAACCGATTATGTAATTTAAAATTCAAATTAGGGTATTAAGGATTGCGACTTCTGCCACGGGTATATATAATTTAAAACCTTAGGGTTGTGGCTATTTTATCATATGCGGCGTGGTAATATATCATCTACCCCTCAATTAAAATTGATTCAACACCAAAATCATTGGTATATTCCATACATTTCTACTATTTGTAGAAATTCCAGTTCATGTTTGTGTTAACTCACTTTTTCACACTGATTCTCTTGTATTTGATTTTCAGATTCAGCTGACGTGTGCCCCAAAATCTGAAAGAGATGAGATTGGATTTTCAACACCTTATTCAAGGACAACTCCACCACCTCAAACAGGAATGCATTCAACCAAAAGTCCACGGGCCACTCAACCTCCTAATTTAGCATTCGAACAAACTCATTTTTCACAGTTAGGAGTTTTGTCTCTTAGGTCATTCTCATTGCCTCTTAGTAGCCAAACTGGTCTGATATTGCACAGTACACTGAGGTATGGCCACCACCATTTTAGCTACAAGTATTTATCTACATGTTTCATTTATGCCTTAGTGATAGGCTGATAGCATAAAAATCTAGAATTATCTAACTTTTGTTTTCCGAGTTCATCCTGGCCGTGTTTCAAAACATTCCCTTTTCCTGCAGTGTTTAAAAGAAAAAATCAATAGATACAGAGAACAAAATAGGGGAGATTGATCAAGAGATGAGTACTTTGCAAGGTAAACATTGTCTTGGTTTAGATTTGATTATTGTTTATTTGACACTCATTTGCTGAAGTTTGGTGATTAGATATTTAATGTTTATCTCTACTAGCCGGTTAATATGAAATTTCATCTCAGCTTCTTTGGATCCTTTTGGTGCATCGGACGCAGAATGCCTATCCACCAAAGAATCATTGATGAAATGAATAGACGAGAAGCATCATAATACAGCAGCATCGGTTTTCTGTCATCTGTACAGAACTGCTCCGCCTCCACAGTCTATATTTATGTCAGCCGGGGGGGGGGGGGGAAGAACTGTTTGGCCTTGTTTTCCTTCTAGGTTCAGTTGCATCCACATCCCTTAGCAAGTGACATCTATCTATATTCACATTTTTTAATCATATTCATAGTGTCCACATTTGGGGCAAATCTGCAATTTATTTGGTATGGCAGGTTTTGTCTGAATATTTGGGGGAAGACACAATGCTTGCTTTGGTGTGCCCATCACTATTTGGACCCAAAAGCAATGAGTATCATAGTCTTCAATCTGCAGCAACTAGCCTCAGGGGATCTATCACAAATCGTTATCTTGTTATTTGTCTTGATGTAACCATGTATGTTTTTCATCTTACTTTAACTGCTGAGTTTGTTGTGGCCATAGAGCAGAGTGGTAGGGATACCCAAAGCTCATTGGACTTGATTTCTTAGAGTGGTGAGGTATGAGTTGAGTTGTGAGCAATTAGTTATGACCAGAGTCTTAAGCCAGTTACTGGATGTAGACCTCATATGTCAACAGTGTCTGATCTCGTTATTGGTTATGTGTGACCATTGTATTGTGATATATATGGTTGAGTTCTAGTGGATAGGACAAAGTATTAGATTCGAGGGTGAATCTATGTGAGAGGGAGAGAATTGTAACACCTTTATCCCAGAAATGGAAAATTTAAAGATAATTTTGAGGTGGAATTGATTAACTCTGGTTTTGGGTTGAGGAGCCGGTTTGCGAGCTAATTAATAACCAAAGGAGTTTTAGTTAATTTGAGTTCATTTTAATTTCTAATTTATTTAGAATGAAAAGAGGAGACATATATATATATAGGGTTTTGGGTCTGAAAATATGTGTCTCTTGAGAGAGAGACTCTATGAAGAAGAGAGAAAAGAAACAGAATAAGGGAATAAGAAAGATTCACCCAGTTCTAGGAGAAAGAGAAAACAGATGAGAAAATAAAGTTATTTTCGTCTTATTTAATTTTTGGAGAAAGAAATGACATCAAGAGCTTACTACAGCAGCAAGAGGATCTCAAATTAGAGTTCTGATCTGAAAGTTATGGTCTTTCTTCTAGGATAGATCTCTCCAGATTGGATTTCACATTCGCCCAACTTTAAGACCTGCTTCATGGTGAACCATAAGGATTCAAGCAGTGCTCATATCCATAGAAAGCCCCGGATGTCAGCTTTCCACAAGCACATAAGGATGTTAATTTCGATGTAACTTGCGGCCCAAATCTGAGTTTAAAAGTCACGGCTGCTCGACATAGATTATGGAAAACCCTAGAAGCAGAAACCCTACATCAAAATCAGGAGGGACAGATTGTTAGTATAAGGAAAGTTCGAGAACAAATTCTGAAAAGGGAAAGTTCTGGCACCTAAGGTTCAAAGGAAAGTTCTCGTAAATGAAGTTTCAGAAAAGAAAAGTTTCCTTAAAAAAATTCCCAAAAGGAAAGTTTCCCAAAAAGAAAAATATATTATGAAGAAGTCCAGAATAGGAAATCATGTGTTGTCTCTATCGGCTAATGCAAAGGTGATTTCATGAACATGTCCATGAGATTAGGTGTAAGATTTTGAGTGTATTAGCATATTTTATGTGTAGAAGTCATGGATGAGAACCTATTGCATGTTATTTATTGGATGATTGGTTTTGGTTTATTATTTATCATATTCATTTTCTTGTGTGTGTATATCTCGTAGATGTGAGGATTAGCTCACTAAATATTTATTAAATACTTATGCATCTCTTCATTATGGTGCAATATAATAAAAAAAAGAGATCGTGGAACCATAGCGAGAGGAGTGAGAGGAGTGTGATGATTTAGGACTCGGTTTCTGAAGTTTTATTATTTGATTTAAAGGTTAATTTTTGAATCTTTTTTGAATTGTTGGTTTTAAATATTTTCAGAGATTTAATGGATTACCATATAATTTAGTGAATTGTTACTATTTGGAGATTTAGTTAATTTAATTAAATCTGGATTTTTAGTATTTATGTGAATATTAAGTACTTTGGAAAAATGGGTACAGTCATTTTAATTTGAAATTTGAGTGTTTATAGTTCTAGGACCATTTATAAAATTAGTTGGATTTAATTTATTATCGTGTTACTTGGTACATGTTAATTAAACTGTTGTGTTGTTTTGGTGATGATGATTATGACTGTGAAAAAATTGACTATACAAGTAGGAATTTTATCAATGTGTCTAATCTTACGAGACAAAGAGATATCAATTATTAGAATCTCCGAATCTCCAAATATGAACTCAGCTAAACCTGGGAAAAAGAAACATATCTTGAGTTTGCAAAATAAACTAACTCCTATGTTGGATTTAAGTTTCACTTTCTGTAGTTTGATTTAAGCTAAACCTGGAAGCATCTATATGAAATCTGAGCTAGCAAAACAAACTGATATTACCAAAAGAATCACAAAACTCATTTATATATCGAGCATACCTTAACTCGAACTCAAATTTCTGTTTCACAAACTTGTAATTTGAACTTAGCTAAACTTGGGAAACAAATAATTGAAATTTGAGTTAGCAAAAGAAGAATAAATTAACAACATAAACAAAAACACTATTCCTTAATTAAGAAAACCTTTACTCCAATGTCAAACTTGAGCTTCTCTAACCCCATTTTCGAAATCAGTTAAACTTGGAAACATATAATGAAATTTGAGTTTTAAGAGTTTAAACCCATCTACAAGGGAGACAACATTCACGAATTCATACAAATATTGCAAGTTTCAACATGTAAAATAAAAGAAATTAAATCACAGGTACTAAGAGAGATTGACGAAAGAGAGGACTTTGGAATCTCACATCTCGCTAATCAAATGGAAAATAGAAAGGACGCTGGAGAAGATAGTTGAGAGGAGAACTGAGAGAATGAAGGAAAGGGGAACGAAGAGAAGGACGGAGAGGAGGACCGTTTGAAGCTTATATCAAACTGAGAGGAGGACTGATGGGAGGATGGAGCTAGGACTGAGAGACCTAGCTCGGACTGGCTGGTGGCAGGATTCACGGTGGTGACTTTTGCAGCTGCATCACCAGACCCCTGATTCGAGAGAGTCTGGGAATTTTTTGGGTCTATTGCTCAAATACATCTCCTCTTAATAAGTTATGCTCATATACATCTCTTCTATTAAATCATTTATTTTACATTTTTTTAAAATTACAAATATGATATAATTACAATAAAACCTTATCATTTTAACAATATTACACATAAAAACCACAACCTTAGTAGGCTCGGCCCAATTACTTTAAAATAACCAACAAAATTTGAAACTCAACCCAAAAACATAAAACATATAACAAAAACAAAAAAAAACAGATCTAGGAAATCAAAATTCTATCTTTTTGTTTTTCTCTCTTCCTTCTTCCCGCACAACCAAATTTTTTGGTTCTTTCTCGTTTCTCATCCGTCATTTATCCCTTTAACTGATTTTCCCAGATTCGTCTTCTTCTTCATTTGTT
The DNA here is from genome assembly GCA_963854855.1 of Nasturtium officinale. NCBI lineage: Eukaryota > Viridiplantae > Streptophyta > Magnoliopsida > Brassicales > Brassicaceae > Nasturtium > Nasturtium officinale. The sequence continues at coordinate 14,130,552 of OY978500.1, forward strand.
CAGCCATTTATACTGGTGGTCTTCCGCCATTAAGGTTTGTTTCTAAAATCTAGTTTTATGAAGTTAGATTCGATTTACTTATTGTGTAAAATAAGTTGAAATTCTTGTTCATTATAGTAATTCGTTCTAGATTTTTGGATTACTAATGTTAAACTGGGTTCGGGTCTAAGTTTTGGGAGTTAAAATTTTTGTCTATGTTAGTTATTGTTCGGTTATTTGGTATGAAATTTTGGATTGAAATCGATTATGAATAAATTATTGTTTGTAGATATGGTTAATCCTTTGAATGAACATGCATTTGAGACATCGACTGGAGAAACTTCTGAGCGGATTCCTTCAGAACCACCATTGAATCGGGTATTCCGAACTAATCTTCTTACTTTTTTTGTTTTTGATTGATTTTCCGCATTTTATACGGATTTAAATTAAGTTATACATGAATTTTGATAAACATGGTACAATTATATTAGGTACAACTGGAAACGCTTTGTACAACTAGGTACATATGGTACAACTAGGTAATTTAGGGTAATATTGGTACAACTACTAATTGAATTTTTATTGTATGTTATTCTTATAGGTTGTTGAGAGTAATGGCCAGCAGCCAAACCAACCTAGGTTATACCACAAGCCAGAAGACTACTCGAAGACATCCAAAATCATTACTAGGGATGGTATCTCTTCCACATTGACGATATTAGAGGAGTACCTTTCTGTCCGAGAGATAAATTGGTTTAAGGTGGATAACCAATTCAATCATTTTTTCCACATGCCGAGGGAGAAGAACCGGAAGCTTCAGGGCATGTGGATGCTTATATTACGGACTATAGTCCTGAAGAAGAAGAAAGAGTGGTGGTTTGTTATTAATGGTGTTCCAGTTCGATATTCACTGAGGGAGCATGGTTTGATATCGGGCTTGAATTGCAAAAATTATCCTGCAAACAATGGTAGAATTGGAAGCATGAATTTTGTGTCAAAGCATTTTAAGGGAAAGAAAGCAATAGTCCAGAAAGATGTAGAAAATAAGCTGAAAATGATGACAGAATCTGAAGATCGGTTGAAGATGGGAGTACTTTATTTCCTCAGTTCTATCTTCACAAGTAAAGCTAAGGTACCCTCACCTATTGAATCTTTTTTGTTAAAGATTATTGATGATCTGGATCAATGCAAGGAGTATCCTTGGGGACGATATTCGTTTGAGCATTGTTGTGAGCAGCTGAGATATTTGCTTCTCAACACTTTCAATGGTGTTGTAAAAGACAGTTGTTACTTCCCTGCTTTTGTGATTCCCTAAGAGGTAATAATATGATAATATTTTTGATTTATATGTGTTTGGTTTCTTTAATATTAATACTAATACTAATATATTGGTAATTTGATATAGCTTTGGCATTTGAGGTTGTACCAGCTCTGAGTACAAGGTACCGTGAAGATGTAAGCTTTGAACCTGGGTGTCCAAAAATGTGTCAGAGACGGTTTAAAGAAACAGGAATGAAAGGATATCCGATAAGTGAAATCAATGATACGATCGGTGAAAGCAAGGTAATGATGATGTTTTTATTATGTTTGATGTATATAATTTTATGTTTTAAAGACTAATGATGATTTTTCTTTATGTTGTAGGATATTTGTAGTATTTTGGAAGCTACATCTGATGAAAAACAACTATTGATGGCTGATATTTTCAGTGATTTTCCGGTCGATGTTGTTGATGACGTTGCCGAAGCAATAATTACCCATCTCAATGACGGAAATAATATCTTTTGGGAAAACCTCTACGCAGCGGATATTGCTTCTAGATTTAGAGTTGTTGAGGAAGAACCAGCGAGTAAAGAAGCTACGGGTGAAGCTACGGGTGAAGCTACAGGTGAACCAACAACATATATGTGGAGGGAGCTTAAAGATATGTTCGAGGTTGGTTTAAGTACTAATGCAACAATGCTAGGAATCATAGAAGAAAAAATTAGTAGTATTGATGCGAGGGTGAAAGTTCTTGAAGCTGATATGAAGATGATGCATAAGAACATGAAGGGCAAGACGAAAGTAATTGATGAAGATGATGAGGCCTTATTTCATGATGATGATACATTTACTTCTCCGGTTGGTGAGCCTTCTTCAGCAGCATCACCTCATCCTTCTCCAGAAGCAACACCTCATCATTCTCCAGCAACAGCACCACCTCCTCCTTCTCCAGCAGCACCACCTCCTCCTTCTCCAGCAGCACCACCATCTCATCCTTCTCCAGCAGCACCACCATCTCATCCTTCTCCAGCAGCACCACCAGCTCCTTCTTCTCCAGCAGCAGCACCACCTCCTCCTTCAAAACCTATAATGTCTCGGCGCTTTAAAACACTTCCTGATATAAGTAAGAAGAAGACACAAACTCCAGCATGGTATAAGATGCTAGCAGAAAAGAGAAAGGAATGAGAAGAGAAGATGAAGGAACGTGAGGAGAAGGGCATTCCAGAGAAGGAGAAGAGGAAACGTGTTCCATCACACTATCAAAGTAGCCCATACACGGCAGGTGAGAGGAAATCAAAACGTTTGAACAAGAGCAGTCCATAACTTTGGTTTATATTTTTGGTTGTGTTATTTTGTTTTTTTCCACCATGTTGGTGATGGTTGCACCATGTTGGTGATTGTTTAACTTAGGATGTTGATTTTTGAACTTAGGATGTTAATTGGTGATTGTTGAACTTAGGAAATCTTTATGTTTTTATATAATTTTATATAATTATTACACAGTTTATATAATTTTATATAATTATTATACATTTTATATAATTTTAATATAATTATTACACATTTTATATAATTTAATATAATTATTACACATTTTATATAATTTAATATGATTATTATACATTTTATATAATTTTAATATAATTATTACACATTTTATATAATTTAATATAATTATTATACATTTTATATAATTTTAATATAATTATTACACATTTTATATTTTATATATTAAATTTACTTTATTTTGTGAGAAATCTTGTAAAATTATTCCTAGGACCAAGAAAGTACTTAGGATCGGTAAAATTCTTCCTGGTACCAAGAAAGTACCTAGGATCCCACAAACTTAGCTGACCTGACACATACTGTCCGACACATTTTGTGTACTGATTTAAAAATAATTATTACATAGTTGTACCATACGTGTACTCAGTTTTATAGTTGTACCATGAATTATACATAGTTGTACATCGACGGTTTTTAGTTTTTATTAGTTGTACCGGATCTACATTAATTTTATATAGTTGTACTTGAATCAATAGAGTTATAATGTTAATTTCAAATAGTTTTGTATAAATATTTTTGTGAAAAAGATAAAATTCATATTTTTGTCAATTTCAAGTGGTTCACACACAAATAAACCATACTACTCTAAATAAAATGTTGGTAAACCATGTTATATTGCAAACAATTTTAAAATTTTAAATGTTTTCCATTATTTTTTCATTCCTTTAGTCATTTATTTTGTAAATATTGATCACAGTAATGAACACATGATGAAATATTTATAAATTTAAAATCAAATTATACATAGTAGTACCAATTAGTTTACCTAGTTATACTATGACAAAAACAATCAAATTATACATAGTAGTACCAATTAGTTTACCTAGTAGTACCATGACAAAAATACAAGATAATTTAGTTTTCACATGTGCTACACCGAAACCAATTATATATATCTCCCCTACTATGAGACGATCCTCGTCCGCTTTGACTCGATTCTCCCCCTGTTTGACTTGTTTCTCTAGCACTTTCAGATGACCCTCTCCTACGAGATCTTGCACCCCTATTTCGTCCGCGATGTTCTCCAACTGATGGAAACCTAGTTTCTTGTGTTCTTCCTTTTTTCTTTTCATAAAATGGAGGTAAAGATACCTTCGCTCGTATATCTTCAGGCACAATCCATTGATTTTTATGGGGAACTGGATAAACAGTTCTGTTATATGCCAAGGCCCATTGCTCAACCCAATAATATTTAGAACATAGTTCAGCAACCTCAATCTCACCCTTCACGTTTACAAAATTTGCTGCTAATGCATGAACACAAGGATATTGATCAATATCAAAACACTTACAGCTGCAAATTTTCCTTTCCAAATCAACCAAATAAGTATTTCCATCTTGTCCAATGACAGCGTACTCAAGAAGAAATGAGTTAAGTTCATGAACCGTCAACCGTTTTTCTTCCGTACATCGCTCATGTATTTCTGCTTCCACGTTAGGAACCAATTTCTGTGTGGGAGAAATTTCAGCGGCCTCCTTCCGATGCTTGTTAAACCATTCAGCCACTTTTCCTATAATCACATCTAACATTGGCAATAGCGCGTACTTCCTAGCATGAACTAAAATAGCATTCATAGATTCTACAGAATTATTTGTCAATATATTGTATCTTTCTCCTGGAAAATAACATCTTGCCCATTTTTTCACATCAACACTTCTATCAAGATATCCTGCTGCAGCTGGATACCTCATCCTAAATGAAACATACAATTTCTCGAACTCAGTCTCAGTATAAGCTTTTGCACATTCCCTGAACTTTATACCAACTAGCTCCTTGTTGACACCATAAACACTTGCTTTTACATTCTGAGCCAAATGATATATGCAATATCCATGTTGAGATAATGGGTACACTTCACATATACACTTGATGATACTTTGATTTCTATCTGAAAGACACAATGTCAGGAGAATCAGGCACAACTAATTTCAACATTTCCAGAAACCAACTCCAACTAGCATCTTTCTCACCATCAACAACACCAAAAGCAATAGGATAATGGTGATGATTGGGATCTTGAGCCGTAGCAATAATTAGAACTCCACCATATACAGTCTTAAGGTGAGTTCCATCCACAACTATCACTTTTCTCATGGCTTTGAACCCTTCAATGGAAGCTCCTAAAGCAAAAAACATGTATTTAAACCTTTGATGCTCGTCTACTTCAACACGAGTAATTGTTCCAGGATTCTCCCTATCTAACATGTACAAATACGAACAAATTATCTTATAACTCTCCTCTGGGCTGCCTCGCACATCGTTTGCAGCTTGGTGTTTCCCTCTTAATGCAGTTGCATATGACACCGTTACACCAAGTCTTCTCTTGGTCAGACCAATGAGATTTTTTGGAGTTGGAGTATCAAACTGAGCTGGATAGTCATCATGCAAAACAGATGCAACTAAACGTGGTGTGCCTTTCCTCCGACTTTGACGACTAATTGTCGTAGTCCGAGAACATGTATGCATCTTCTTGTGTGTTCTTATCGAAAAACAATTTGTATTCTTCAGTTTTGCAGCTCGTAAAGACCACTTACAACCATTCTTTGCTTCAGAACATTTTACCACATATAACTTCCTATCCGAGTTGATGATATCAAACTCAAAACAGTTCAGATGTGCAGCTCTTTCAACTATATCCATCATTCTTTTTTAGTTCCAAAATCTTGATGCAAAGTTACATTAATACCATCTTCCCATCCAACATTTACACCATCATTCACAATCACATCATCTCCTCCTCCTAAAATAACCAGATTGTCTTCAACAATGTGTGGTTCATTATTGTTACTCATATCTTCGTGTTGTCATGGTTCATTTCCATAAAGAGTAATTAAACCGTCATCACCATCATTAACCCTAGATGCCACTCTACCACTAGAAACTAATACCTCTGCACTTACACCAACAACACTTTCTCGATCCTCTCTTAAAACTTTCTCACGCCCCTGAGTTTCCTCTCCATCTATCATGACCTCCACATGCAAAATACTTCTACACTTCTCATAATTCATTGTCATGAAATATGCATAAACTTCTTCATCATTCGAGATATATGATGGTGTCTTTGGATCAAGATGCAATGGAATATAACTAAGTATCAGTTTCGTAGTGGTTTCATGTACCATCATTTTCTTGTATATGCTATCAACCAAATCATGATACGTTACCTCCTCAATATATGTCTTCATCACTAAAGGATATAATTTTTTTTCCCTTGCAATCCATATCGTGTCAACTCCTTCATTAAAATAATATCCTCCATAATCAAAATGTATGATTGTACATGGAGTATTCTACATTTTCTCCTGAAAATAATAAAATAAAATAATATTTTTTAGTTTTCCGTTGTTGTTATTAGTACCTAATCGTACCAGTATTACCAATTTCTTTTAGTTGTACCATTCGTACCATTCTCTACAATTTTCGTTTATCAAAAAAATTTAATTTCTGTAAATGTACAAATCACCACGATTATGCCATTATAATACATAAATTACGAAAGATTAACAATATAACAATATGAAATATCAAGGTTACAAGTTTAATCGTCCACTGTACATAGAAAATAAAACAATTTAATTTTTAATTTTACAAAATTTTAAATCAAACACAAATTTCCATTAATAAGAAGGTTACATTGTTCATATACCCAGAAAACAAAGAATAATTACTAATTAAAACAAAAATTGCATCAAAAAAATTACCAAATTCGAAGCTTTAAGCTCTTCTTTAATGGCGTTTCTCGTTAAAGAAGAAGAAGAAAAAATGAATATGAAAAGTAGTTGGGACAAATGTCCTATTTTGATTGCTCCACATTTAATTTTTTCACCAATAAAAATAGCTGATCTTTTCTTTCTCAGCCGTCAGATTTGGAGTGCACCCATATTTTAATTTCTTTTGTTTTTTTTTTTTGCTTAGATTCATTAAGATTAATTTAGGAATTTAACATCAAGGAGTGTATGTGAGATTAAATAGATGTATTGAGATTTTTTGCTTCCCATCAAGTGTATATCAGCAATAGACCCGAATTTTTTTCTTTTTGTTCTGATATGCTTTTGAGCTATGATGTTGATAAATAGTTAAGTGTTTTTCCAGCTATAGTATTACTTTACCCTTATTTTTGACACTTAAGTGACACAAATATTCCGCTTCATCTAAATTTTTAATAGCATTTTATCAACTTATACTACAGTAAAAAATTGAAAATGAAACTTTATTAGCAGTCACAAATTTTGTGTTATGGTAATATGCTATTAATAATGGTTTTTCTTGTAGTGTTGGGTACAACTAAAAGTGGAACATCGCAGGGGCTCAGACTCTCGCGTACGTAACCTTTCTCCATTAGTTCACTTGCTTCTCAATGTCTTTTTCTTCCTTGGGATTTACTCGATATACTGGCCGGTTTGGTAGAGATTCCCCAGGGACAAAATCAATATGGTGGTCAATTCCTCAGGGGAGAGGTATACCCTTTGGAATTTTGTCGGGGAACACATCTTCAAACCACTCCAATACTCTCGGTAGCTCCTTCGGTATCTGTTCCTCCATGGTACATATATTCAAGATATCTTTATAAACCATTATCATAATTCGGCACTAATTGCTGATGATTTTACACGTATTACAAAAGGGAATGAGGAAATTAAAATGTGAGGTGGTATTCTTAGAAAGTTTCGATTGTAATTCATGCACCTGAGCCTGAGTCGGTGATAAATGACCTAAGTTTACACGCCTAAAATCATGCATAAAAGAATACGAATTGGTGAGGTCATTGTGTGTCCGATGCTAAATGCCAGTTCTACTTGTTCATTTACTGGGATGACTATTTTACGATTTAGAGTTTATAAGGATGTGGATGCCTAATGGTAAGAGGAGAAAGCTTTTTCACGAGGTGGGAACTTGCCACATTGGTGCAAGATCCCGATCGATGATCAAACCGGAAACCTTCCTGTTGACCTTGCAATGGGTGTGGAAGATGTTGTCCTGCTGTGTATCTGGCTACAACATGGTGAGGGTGCTAAAACTCCTCTGGATGATTAGCATGTCTCCAACATCAGGGTACTCAACTTCTTCCCCGGGTTGAATGGTTTCCTCCTCTGATTCATCCAGTTCTTTGTCTTGTGACTCGTAATGGCCCTCGAGAGTGAGTATCATTACCTGATTGTTCAGACAGTTCCTAGAGATGTGGCATTTACCCTTACATTTGAAGAACACATTGTCATGGCTTCTTCCCGGGTTATCATCACGCCTTGGATCTTGATGAGTATCTTTGGGAGTTTTGGTCGGCCGAGGCTTGAACTGGGAATCGATGACGATAGGCTTGGATTTCTCTGGTGCTCAGGTGCTTGGTTTTGGGGACCATTCAGACCTGGGTTGTGCTCTGAGCCTAGGTAGCCTAGTGGCTATGCTCTTTACCTGGTTCTCAATCTGAATGGCTAAGTATAGCAATTCCTCAAACCCCCAATAGAATTACCTTTCCATTTTACATACGATTCAGTCTTGCATCCTATCAAGAAATTGAGCCACTAAAGTTTCTTTGGATTTGTCAAGTTGTAACCAGTTCTAGAGATGATCAAACTCCTCGAAGTAGTCTTCCACATATTGGGAACCTTGTTGGATCTTCTGGAATTGCTTCTGAAGGTCCCGGTGATATATGGGCGGGACATAATGACACATTATTATTAATTTCATGATTTCACATGAGGGAATCATTCCATGGTGATGCCTTCTTTTCTTGTACAAATCACAATCTCACCAGGTAAGAGAGTGGTCCATGAATTGAGCAGCAGTAGAAGCAATCTTCTTTGGTTTGGAATACTCATAGCAATCAAACACATGATCCATGCGCCTTTCCCATTCAAGGTAAGCCTTGGATCAGTGAATAGAAGCTTGATCCATGGTTTGAATGTAATTAAAGCTCTTCTTTGGCGACAATACCACAATTCTTTCACTCTTCTCAGACTCTTCACCGTACTGTATATTTCTTCGAATAATCCATTTTGCTATTTTGGAGAATATAGCTTCAATCTCCATAGAGTCTGCTACTTCTTTAGCTTCTAATTTCGTTTTCTCTAAACCTGAATCTATGTACTTCTGAAAATAAGAAACCAATCCGTTCAGTTGAGTGATAGCAACATAAATATCCATGTCTTCTGATTGTAAGATCTAAACGAAAATGTTCACAACTGAAATAATAACTTGTCGCAAGACACTCAGTATCACTTTTCTCTTTCGGATCATCACTGTTCTCAACTATGTAAAACAAAGGTTCCATAATTTTGAAAACTGTATTGCTTGGACATTTTCAACATTAATCTTACATCGATAGTGTGATAAGAGTTTGAATGTTAGACCTTCCACCATATCTTCAAATATTTTCACCGTTTAATATAAGATGCAAATAAGCGGTAAACATACTGAATAATTCCAAAAAAATGAGATTGCCAGTGAAGAAGACTATGGCCACAACGAGGCGTGTAAATCATCCTTCTACATCAAAACGAGTTTCAAGACGGAGAGAACAGAGAGACTCATGAGACAAAAGTTGCATGAACCTTTGGTCACAAATACATAAACAAAACACAAAGCATATATTTGTTTCTCTTAGATCTTAATCCAGAACAAAAGAGAGCTTTATGTGTTGTATCATAGAAGAGACTTCGTGTAACCCAAAGCGTAAAATAGGTCAAAATATTCTTTAAGAAAAATGCCTTCAAGCACGATTCAATCATTATAGTTAGCCGTACGTTACAATCCCGGTGGTACAACAAATTGCTAGTGTAGATTCTAGTTTATTTTCTTCCTCAGATGGAGCTTGAGTCTCCTATGGATCTTGTTTACTAGAGCATTCCTAAATAATGCATTTTGAAAAAGATACTACTTCGGGTTCTTTTATTACTAATATAAATTTAATAAACTCTTATTCAATCTTCTCTAATACATTTATAGCCAACTAGTTTAATTCTTTTTTTTCGGAAGATAACTACATTAACAACAATCATATTCAAAATACTAACACATCAGACAAGAGAACAAAAACCAATTTACAATCCAAACGGTCAAGGTTTATCTAACCCCATTGATCTTTCTATTTTTATTCACATGCCAATTTAGTATCGAAGCTGCTCAGACAAATCGCAAAGGCTTGAAACGCAGAGAGAGGATAACGATAGTCCATAGTAAACATATCCTTACCAATTTTCCCAAACTGTAGTATTATCTTTTCATGATCTAATTGCCCTGGCTGCTGTGTTGATCCCGATCCCAACGTTGTCAATGCTCCAGTATTACATGTTGGAACTACATTTGGTCCTTCATTACCACCACTTGGATGAACCATTGGAGCAGCTATTAACTGGAAGTTCTTCACCGAGGCAACCGTTACTCTCCCTCTGAAGTTAAGGCACCAGCATTGCAACTGTCCATGCCACCTTGGCGGTTTATTTCTCAGCACGAATGGTCGTTCTTTTCCTTCCCCCGAGTGGTCTACTATCTTTGAGGAACGGATGCTGCGGAAAGATTCATCAAGGGAACGTTGCAGAAGCTCGGGTTGGTCCGGGACTATGCCTCGGCCGGGTTCTAGAGCCAAGATTGGAATAGAGTGCATAATGCAGTGCATCCTGCGAGGTCCTCGGGTTCCAAGCACGTTCAGCTTGTATGTAACCTGAGCGATATTGTAACTTCCAGATGGGACTTTGGGAGACACTTTTTTCGAGTTGAACCTACGACTCCGGCTTGGTGGGGACAATATCTGACCACTGTTGTAGGCAGGAGCCGTATCGTATATTATGAATTTTGTCCCTAGAAAATTAGACCTGAAAACAAAGTAAAACAATTAATCAAGAACTCATTCGTGTTTTATTTTTCCTTAAAAATCATTTTCTTACCTTAGTTTGCCAATGTAAGTGCTGCTTGATCTTGAAATGTTATCTGTATCCATTGATATCACATACTCTGTACATGTAGTTCTTCGTGTGCGCTTCGCGGAGAGAAGAAACTTTCCATTTTCAACGAGTAAGGCTGTATTTATAAATTGGACAAAGGTCAACAAAACGAGCCACTAAAAAATAAGTATCAAAAACAAAGATATTATATTCTACTTTTGAGTTCAACTGAATAACTTAAACTGAGGTTTGGTAACATTGAAAAAGAAGTCGAAGGACTTACAAGGACTAAAAGAAAGGTAAAGGTGGTAACTCATTTTAGATTTGTCCCTTTTGATAAAGCATTGTATGGTTCCATCCCTAGGTCCAGGCTGCACCATCAAAAGAATTGTCAGAATTACAAAGATAGATAGAGACATGAAAAAATAGAAGTAACAAATCACAAAAACCACGAACCTGTTTCAAAGAAACTGGAAATGTTAGTTTACCAGAGAGCTCAGGACATTTTACAATATCTTTACACATTTTTCTCCATGTTCTGCAAACGGCAGCACAAGAAACAACATGTTTACGCCCAGGCCACGTGCTCTCGCATTCCTCTAACCTCTTGATCACATCTCGTAACAGCTCAGGTGGCAAATTAGCCCAACGACTGTTCTTGATTACTATAGGTAGTTCTTGATTATTATGTGTCTCAAGTAATGTACTGTGAGATTTACTCCTGTGATGAGTCCCAGTACTAGACACTCTCACTTCGAAACTACGACTCGAAAAGCTTCCTATACTATCTCTAACATCACGAATAATACTACGAAACGACATTTATCCAAATCCAAGTGATTAAATACTTTATGCTAATGATGAAAAATAAAAGAAGATACTTATGCTAATTTAATTCCACTTATACAAAACCCTGAAAAAATAAATGAGAACAAAAAATTCTGGTTAGATTTCTAGGTAATTGATTAACCTAATGTCCTCAAATGAATACCATGTAAAATTAAAGAATTGGAGAAGGTATAATAAATAATGTGAAGACGAATAAACATTTAGAAAAGTTTGGTGGGACTAACAAAAGTCACCACGCAACCTCAATAAATTAAACTAATTTTATTTTCTTACTTTGCATAAATTCTGATAATAGAATAATATTTTAAGAAACCAATGTCTTCTGACAACCTTACTAACTTCAACTTAAGTGTACCTCACTGAATTCGATCAACTGAAGCTAATCTATGATTTAAAGAACAAAAAGAAACTAGCTTAGTTTGCATATTCAACTAAGCTTTTAAAGAATCATGAGAGCCAAAGGACAGATCTTCTGGTCGGTGCAAAAACAAAGAGATCTAACTTATCCAAAGAAGGCAAAAAAGTAAAATAAAAAAATATTACAGAGTAGAATTACAAAGCTGTGATCAGGAAGGCATATTAAAGAGCAGATACCTGAAGCCATCTCTATGTCTTATTTGTTTTCTTCAGTCTGAAATAATCTCTGTTTTTTCATTTGTTTTCCTCTCTCTCTTGTTGATCCTCTTTGGCATATATCAGCTTAGCTTTTGTTTTTTGTAAAGAGTCGCGGATTTCTAGACTTTATGAAATATAGTTAAATATATGAGCTTGTAAATTAAAGGTGATTGCTTTCAAATATTTATTTTTGTAAAGTAACAAATCTGTTTATGTGTAGGTTCCCAATGAATAAAAATACATTCCATTATCATTATTATTCAGTGATTAAAAAATACACGATTGCTATGGACGGTGGTTTACTTTGGATGAGTTGTAGAAAAAAAACAAACAAAAATTACTTATTTTACTGCAAGTGTTAATGATGGGTAACAATTTTTATAATTTTATTTTTAATGGCAACCACTTTCACATGAATTTTAAAAGTTTTGAAATCCCACAATGTTTAACGTAGCATTTTTGTTAGTTTAAAGTTTCAAAAAATATTTTCTAAGTTTACAATTTGTTATGAAATGAATTAACAATTTATCATAAAAATAATTATAAATAAAGACAAAAAATCTATTCGTGAAATGGTCGGGATACTAATAATAAGTACTATTTACAGAGAGAAATATTTAACTATGTTTGTTATTGAGTTATGTTTTTATGATTTAACGTTGATCAAATTCGATCGTTTATATAGAAATGAAAAATTTAATGATTATGCATATAAAATGAGGTTGAACTCCACAAAAATAATATGTTACATAATGTTTTTGGGCATGTTAAATATGTATATATTTTAACTTTTATAATATTATCCACTGGAGACTATTCTCAGTATCGTCTCTTCTTTTTTATTTTCGTTGTCTCATTAAAAACATTTTTACAACAACTTAATGGAAAAAATCATAATAGATAATTGGAAAAGAATTCATGATTATTTAAACTAAATTGGTAGATTTGAGTTTATTCGTTTCTTCATCTAGGTTTATATGTGTTGTCTTTTGCTTAAATGACAATTTAACTACTTTTTTTAGGGGGATTAACTTTATGAAAGCTTGATAAATCACCTAAACTAATCTAGTTGAGCATCGTGTGACAACCGGCAGAGGTTGAGTGGTAGTACTTTGTGAACGTATCAAACTTGATATAATTGTGTGTTTAACTGCATAATTGTTAGCACAAGTTGAGTAGCTAGGTTTTTGAAAATAATAATTTTTGTTCCAGGAGTAGGTCAAGAACACCTAAGAAATTTGAGTTTTTTTAAGTTCTAGAACATTAATGAAACTTTTCTTATTCAGTTTCTTTGCCTAAAACCATTTAAGATACCTAAAAAATTATTTGCTTCCCAGCATTACATTTATTGATATTCTATATTGTAAGGTTTGCATTTATTTCTTCTTTCATTCATCATCAAAACTCAAAACAAAAATATCAATTTATTTTGTCATAGCTTTACTCCTTCCTAACATAATTTGAACCCACTACAAGAAACAAAGGCCCATTTCAACTACAATTTCCGACCAGACACGGTGGTAAAAATAAAATAAAAAATTGACCATTTTATGAATAACTTCGAAAAGAGAGTTAGTCAGATTATGGCTGGAAAATCAAATCTCAGAGCCGAGTTGAATGTCCCACTGAAAAATAACCATTACAACAACTTGTTGCTTTCATACTTACTCACAAGCATCGCCTTCACAAGTACCTCTAGTCAATGTTGATGAAATGCAATAGAACAAATTACCAGAAGAAGCGGATAAAGAAGTTAGAGACAAATTTGCAGAATCATCGAAGTCAGGGGATTCAGAGTATTCATCAGAGTCTTAGTTATTTAGATTATAAGGAATTTTGTTGACGATGAATCCATTGATAGAACCTGAATAAAAAGAGCATGAGAAACCAGAGATGAAGAATAAGACACAAAAAGCGTAAGAAGAAGAAGGTTGAAGAGTTAACAAGAGAAAGAAGGAAGTCAACTAAGAAAAAATCATATAGAGTCAAAGAAGAAGTAATAGGGCTACAATTTAACTAATGGTCCATCTAGTTAAGAGTGTTGTTTAAGTGTAAGTAACTAAGTTAAACTAATAATGTACTAGTTAGTAGTTGTTCAGTGTAAGAAGCTATGCATTGCTTGTATAAGTGGTGTTAGTGTCTACTATCTAGAATAGTTAGAAGATATATCTAGATAATGATGAAGGGGTAAGAAGCTAGTAGAAGAACTAGCTTAAATATGCGTATGCATGCAATGTTGAAGATATGAAAAAATATAATGAGTTAAAAAAGCTTTGTTCTAAGAGAGAAACTTACCAAAACTTGTGTGAAATCAACATGATATCAGAGCTGCATTATTCAAGAAATCTGTTGCAATCAAAAGAGTGGAGTCACGGTGAGAAAGTCTAAGAGCGGAATGGCGATTAATCTCCATTCTACACAACTTGTAGCTGTGTTTGATGGGCAGAACTATGAATTCGGGGCTGCAAGGATGCGTACAACCTTAAGAAACAAAAAAATATGGGAAGTAGTCAATGAAGGAATTCCTAAGCAAACTAAGATTCTGGAAACTCTAGGACCAGAACAAACAAAAGAAGCAACAAACCTGAAGTCTCTCAAGATCAAGGACATTCCTACTCTCCAAATTATCCAACACGCTGTAGCTGATCCTATATTTGACAAGATCCTGTGTGCAACAACTTCAAAGTAGGCATGAGACCTGCTGGAAGATTCCTACCAAGTGAATGAAAAAGTGAAGATGGTCAGACTTCAATCTTTAAGAAGAGACTTTGAAAATTTAAAGATGAAAGAGGAAGAGAAAGTGAAGACTTACTCGGGTAGGATTCAGTCTGTTGCAAATCAGATGAGAGCCTTAGGAGAAGGCAGAACAGAGTTTGATCTTGTAGTCAAAATGTTGGCTTCAATGCCAAAAAGTTATGCTCCCTTGTCTTCTTTGATGGAAGAGACTGAAGATCTCAGAACTATCATTTATGCAGAACTTGTGGGGTCACTTGAAGCTCATAAGAAGAAGTTCTTCCCAGATGAAGAAGAAGATGCTGAAGGAGCCTTTCTTGAAAAATTCAGAGGCCTAAGGACATATGAAAACAAAAAATCATAGCATTTTAATCACAAAAGGAAAAGATGGTGTAGTATTTGCAAGAAAGACAACAACAGTGAAGAAGTGTGCTTCTTCAAACCAGGAAGAAACAAACCAGAGATAAGTAAATTCATAAAAATAGAGACAAGAAGCTGTTTTAATTGTGGAAAAACAGAACACTTAACTCGTGATTGCTGAAGCGAAAAGATTGAGCAGGCTCAAACTAATCGAGAAGATGAAGAAGGAAATGAAGAGGAAGGAAGCTATCACATGTTTACTGCAAGGCTAGCAGATCAAGAAACATTTGAAGATCAAACTTGGCTCATTGATAGCGGCTGCACAAACCACATGACATCAAATGAAAGCATATTCATTAAGCTAAATCAAGACATTAAGGTTCCTATCCTAATCGGCAATAAAGCAGTTCTAATGTCAAAAGGCAAAGGAGATGTTGAGATCACTACTAAAAATGGCAAGATGGTTATTCAAAATGTTTTCTTAGTTCCTGAGATTACTAAGAACCTACTAAGTGTTTTTCAAATTATTGAAAATAGTTATGAAGTCACCTTTAAGGAAAGTTGATGTATCATTCACGATCAGATAGGAAGACGAGTAGCCAAGGTCCAGATGGTAAAGAATAGCTTCCATCTCAAATTATCATCCATTGAAGAGACTTATATGCTAGCTCAGGATGCAAAGCCAGAATCGCAGAACCAAAATATTGTTACTGCTGCAGGAGTGAATGAGAAGAAACTGCAATTTTGCAAACCTGAAGTTAAGAAAATTGAAGATCTAGAGCAAGGAACTAAAAGCAACAAGGCGTGTCAATCAGTTACCATCAAGAAGATCAAATATGTCAAGACCGGGGCAGGTTCAATAAAGCAAAGGGAGGAAGTAGTGAAGAGAACACTACAAAATTGAAAGAAAAACCAAAAGAAGAAAGTAAAGAGAAAAATTTCAAGAGTGATATAAAGGAAAACCAAGAAAGGAAGAAGAAAAGTCAAGAGACTACTTACCAAAGTTTTGGGATTCAAATAATGAAACCCACAAGCTCAAGTAAGCTATTGAAAGATGCTTGGCCAATGTTCAGAGACCAAATACAAGATAAAAGGAAGAAGATTCATGTATCCGATCAGAAAACAATCATCAAGATTGGCGACATAAGGCTTGATCCCAAGTTCTGCAAAGTAAGTCAAAGTCAATGACAATTGTAATTGACAAATCTCAGAGAAAAGAAGGAAGCATAGCTTCAGAGGGAGATAAGAAACCGATTCCACCAACAATTCCCAAAAACAAAGAGGATATTCCAATCAAGAGGGAGAAATTGAAATTAAACTCACCAATGAGTTATGCAGAAGCTCTGAAGAAGGATGCTCCCTCCCAGAAGAAGAATTTAGGCAAAGGTAAGACAAGGAAATCAAATTACCAAACCTAACTTGGAATCACAAGTGCAATGGATATGGATATGGATATGGGAGAGCTCGGGCAATAAGCAGACCTAGAGCTTAATCCATTAGACTTTACGACGTTGGAGTAGTTGATACAAGCTCCATGACAAATCAACCTAGCTAGAGAAGCTTGTACCAAATGCAAATTCAGAAGCTAAGGAAATATCGTAAGTAATCTAAAACTGTAATTTAAATAAATTTAAATTTGAATATTAATTTACCGTAGCCTTAATACTGTTAAGATTAATTCAAATATTTTTAATATTAATTAACATATTAAATTTTAATAAGGTTCCAAATCACAAAAGTATTAACTGGGGTGATCCTGAAAATAATTGAGGCAGATTTTGGTGTAATTCCAAATCTGTCAAGCGTATCAAAAGCTCATAAAGACCGTTGGTTCAAAGCTTTTGCGGTAACTCTAAAATCACAGTCTTTTTATTTACTTTAAAAAGTCTTCAAAAAAACATTTGATTTATTAAACACATTTTTATGAAGCAAAAACACATTTGGTATTATAAAATAACCATAGAATTTTGACCATGAAACAATACATTCTTGAAAAATAAAAAAAATTGAACTCATATGTCAAATTTGTAATTGGTCAAGAATGTATCACTTAACTGTCGAGCCATAAGGTTGCTACGGCTACGTAAATGATATAACCGATAAACTGACTCAACTAATAATGGTGCTTTCTGCATTATAAGTGTCAAATGTTTTTTTTTTTTTGAAAAATCCTCCACATTTATATTTACAGTACTTGAATTCAATGGGGACATTATTAATATGATTGGCGGAAAAAAAAAAAAAAGAGAACAAAGTTAAAGTATTGTGGCTAGCTAGACGATAGTAGCTTCATCTTTAATCTCTTTTTGGCTTTGCTTTTCATCATATATTTGTATCTCTTCTTCTTCTTTAGTTTTCCCCCAAAGACCACTGTATAGTCCACACACCAACAACAATGCCCCACCCACGCTGCTCCATGTTATATCCCCAAAGTAAAAAAAAACATACACATCCTCAACATTGTACTAAAGACATAAACGTTGATGAAATTATGTGTGTGTGTGTGTTTTTTTTTAACAAACCTTCCAAGATAGAGTGTTTCTTTGAAAAGAAAAGATGAAAGGATGCAAGTAATGATGAGAGCTAAAGGAGTGTAGAGTGCAGTGAACACTGGCCCTTTCTTCTCTATAGCCCATACTTGTAACCAATATGTTAACCCAGTCACAATAACTCCCTGTTTAATTGTGTTTCATCTTTTCAAAAATTGATAGAAGAATTTTATATGTTTAGAAATTTAAAGATGTGATTAGGTAGACATACACAATAAGCCATTGAGAGAAGAGGTAAGCCAAATTCGATCTTCCAAATTGATGTACTTCTGTTCATTGTGACTGCCCAAACTGCAGTTTGTATGCAACTGAAGAAGCATTGAAGTGTTACCAATCTTAACTTTGCTGGGTACTCTTTCATCACTTTGCTCTAACAACACAATTAATAAAAGTTGTTATGATTGTATTTATTTTGGTAAAAGTAAAAAAAAACAATGTTTAACGTTAAAAAGTTCTTTTAAGTATAGCCTTTACGGACATAAATTTAAAATTAATTTGGTGATTGACAGTGGAAATTTTTTAATTAAAAAAAAAAAAATTTGCTATCAAAAGATAACAAAAGTGCACAAACAAAAATATTTGGTGGACTTTAACATGCTGTTTTATTGAACATGATATAAAAATATTATTTGGTTGGTACTTCTTAAGTGGGTATCTTAACCTAAATAATAATATATCGCATACTTAGGTGACGGAAAATAAATCTCTTAGATAAATTTGATGTCCAAATGTAAAAGTAAGAGTGTATGAAAAATGAGAAGAGTATACCACAAAACCTTTGTTTGATAAATTAGTTCTCTATGTAAACAAAAATTTTTTTGTCTAATATCGTAAACTATTCTGTTGATTAGACGAAAAAAAAAATTATTGTCAACAAAATAGCATGTCATATATCATTAGCTAATGTAAGTAAATAAAAGGACATGATAGAATTGCAAGTAAATGGATTAATAATTTTACTGCAAGTGTTAATGATGGGTAACAATTTTTATAATTTTATTTTTAATGGCAACCACTTTCACATGAATTTTAAAAGTTTTGAAATCCCACAATGTTTAACGTAGCATTTTTGTTAGTTTAAAGTTTCAAAAAATATTTTCTAAGTTTACAATTTGTTATGAAATGAATTAACAATTTATCATAAAAATAATTATAAATAAAGACAAAAAATCTATTCGTGAAATGGTCGGGATACTAATAATAAGTACTATTTACAGAGAGAAATATTTAACTATGTTTGTTATTGAGTTATGTTTTTATGATTTAACGTTGATCAAATTCGATCGTTTATATAGAAATGAAAAATTTAATGATTATGCATATAAAATGAGGTTGAACTCCACAAAAATAATATGTTACATAATGTTTTTGGGCATGTTAAATATGTATATATTTTAACTTTTATAATATTATCCACTGGAGACTATTCTCAGTATCGTCTCTTCTTTTTTATTTTCGTTGTCTCATTAAAAACATTTTTACAACAACTTAATGGAAAAAATCATAATAGATAATTGGAAAAGAATTCATGATTATTTAAACTAAATTGGTAGATTTGAGTTTATTCGTTTCTTCATCTAGGTTTATATGTGTTGTCTTTTGCTTAAATGACAATTTAACTACTTTTTTTAGGGGGATTAACTTTATGAAAGCTTGATAAATCACCTAAACTAATCTAGTTGAGCATCGTGTGACAACCGGCAGAGGTTGAGTGGTAGTACTTTGTGAACGTATCAAACTTGATATAATTGTGTGTTTAACTGCATAATTGTTAGCACAAGTTGAGTAGCTAGGTTTTTGAAAATAATAATTTTTGTTCCAGGAGTAGGTCAAGAACACCTAAGAAATTTGAGTTTTTTTAAGTTCTAGAACATTAATGAAACTTTTCTTATTCAGTTTCTTTGCCTAAAACCATTTAAGATACCTAAAAAATTATTTGCTTCCCAGCATTACATTTATTGATATTCTATATTGTAAGGTTTGCATTTATTTCTTCTTTCATTCATCATCAAAACTCAAAACAAAAATATCAATTTATTTTGTCATAGCTTTACTCCTTCCTAACATAATTTGAACCCACTACAAGAAACAAAGGCCCATTTCAACTACAATTTCCGACCAGACACGGTGGTAAAAATAAAATAAAAAATTGACCATTTTATGAATAACTTCGAAAAGAGAGTTAGTCAGATTATGGCTGGAAAATCAAATCTCAGAGCCGAGTTGAATGTCCCACTGAAAAATAACCATTACAACAACTTGTTGCTTTCATACTTACTCACAAGCATCGCCTTCACAAGTACCTCTAGTCAATGTTGATGAAATGCAATAGAACAAATTACCAGAAGAAGCGGATAAAGAAGTTAGAGACAAATTTGCAGAATCATCGAAGTCAGGGGATTCAGAGTATTCATCAGAGTCTTAGTTATTTAGATTATAAGGAATTTTGTTGACGATGAATCCATTGATAGAACCTGAATAAAAAGAGCATGAGAAACCAGAGATGAAGAATAAGACACAAAAAGCGTAAGAAGAAGAAGGTTGAAGAGTTAACAAGAGAAAGAAGGAAGTCAACTAAGAAAAAATCATATAGAGTCAAAGAAGAAGTAATAGGGCTACAATTTAACTAATGGTCCATCTAGTTAAGAGTGTTGTTTAAGTGTAAGTAACTAAGTTAAACTAATAATGTACTAGTTAGTAGTTGTTCAGTGTAAGAAGCTATGCATTGCTTGTATAAGTGGTGTTAGTGTCTACTATCTAGAATAGTTAGAAGATATATCTAGATAATGATGAAGGGGTAAGAAGCTAGTAGAAGAACTAGCTTAAATATGCGTATGCATGCAATGTTGAAGATATGAAAAAATATAATGAGTTAAAAAAGCTTTGTTCTAAGAGAGAAACTTACCAAAACTTGTGTGAAATCAACATGATATCAGAGCTGCATTATTCAAGAAATCTGTTGCAATCAAAAGAGTGGAGTCACGGTGAGAAAGTCTAAGAGCGGAATGGCGATTAATCTCCATTCTACACAACTTGTAGCTGTGTTTGATGGGCAGAACTATGAATTCGGGGCTGCAAGGATGCGTACAACCTTAAGAAACAAAAAAATATGGGAAGTAGTCAATGAAGGAATTCCTAAGCAAACTAAGATTCTGGAAACTCTAGGACCAGAACAAACAAAAGAAGCAACAAACCTGAAGTCTCTCAAGATCAAGGACATTCCTACTCTCCAAATTATCCAACACGCTGTAGCTGATCCTATATTTGACAAGATCCTGTGTGCAACAACTTCAAAGTAGGCATGAGACCTGCTGGAAGATTCCTACCAAGTGAATGAAAAAGTGAAGATGGTCAGACTTCAATCTTTAAGAAGAGACTTTGAAAATTTAAAGATGAAAGAGGAAGAGAAAGTGAAGACTTACTCGGGTAGGATTCAGTCTGTTGCAAATCAGATGAGAGCCTTAGGAGAAGGCAGAACAGAGTTTGATCTTGTAGTCAAAATGTTGGCTTCAATGCCAAAAAGTTATGCTCCCTTGTCTTCTTTGATGGAAGAGACTGAAGATCTCAGAACTATCATTTATGCAGAACTTGTGGGGTCACTTGAAGCTCATAAGAAGAAGTTCTTCCCAGATGAAGAAGAAGATGCTGAAGGAGCCTTTCTTGAAAAATTCAGAGGCCTAAGGACATATGAAAACAAAAAATCATAGCATTTTAATCACAAAAGGAAAAGATGGTGTAGTATTTGCAAGAAAGACAACAACAGTGAAGAAGTGTGCTTCTTCAAACCAGGAAGAAACAAACCAGAGATAAGTAAATTCATAAAAATAGAGACAAGAAGCTGTTTTAATTGTGGAAAAACAGAACACTTAACTCGTGATTGCTGAAGCGAAAAGATTGAGCAGGCTCAAACTAATCGAGAAGATGAAGAAGGAAATGAAGAGGAAGGAAGCTATCACATGTTTACTGCAAGGCTAGCAGATCAAGAAACATTTGAAGATCAAACTTGGCTCATTGATAGCGGCTGCACAAACCACATGACATCAAATGAAAGCATATTCATTAAGCTAAATCAAGACATTAAGGTTCCTATCCTAATCGGCAATAAAGCAGTTCTAATGTCAAAAGGCAAAGGAGATGTTGAGATCACTACTAAAAATGGCAAGATGGTTATTCAAAATGTTTTCTTAGTTCCTGAGATTACTAAGAACCTACTAAGTGTTTTTCAAATTATTGAAAATAGTTATGAAGTCACCTTTAAGGAAAGTTGATGTATCATTCACGATCAGATAGGAAGACGAGTAGCCAAGGTCCAGATGGTAAAGAATAGCTTCCATCTCAAATTATCATCCATTGAAGAGACTTATATGCTAGCTCAGGATGCAAAGCCAGAATCGCAGAACCAAAATATTGTTACTGCTGCAGGAGTGAATGAGAAGAAACTGCAATTTTGCAAACCTGAAGTTAAGAAAATTGAAGATCTAGAGCAAGGAACTAAAAGCAACAAGGCGTGTCAATCAGTTACCATCAAGAAGATCAAATATGTCAAGACCGGGGCAGGTTCAATAAAGCAAAGGGAGGAAGTAGTGAAGAGAACACTACAAAATTGAAAGAAAAACCAAAAGAAGAAAGTAA
Organism: Nasturtium officinale; assembly: GCA_963854855.1. Taxonomy (NCBI): domain Eukaryota; kingdom Viridiplantae; phylum Streptophyta; class Magnoliopsida; order Brassicales; family Brassicaceae; genus Nasturtium; species Nasturtium officinale. The sequence goes on from OY978500.1 coordinate 14,152,979, forward strand.
AGAGAAAAATTTCAAGAGTGATATAAAGGAAAACCAAGAAAGGAAGAAGAAAAGTCAAGAGACTACTTACCAAAGTTTTGGGATTCAAATAATGAAACCCACAAGCTCAAGTGAGCTATTGAAAGATGCTTGGCCAATGTTCAGAGACCAAATACAAGATAAAAGGAAGAAGATTCATGTATCCGATCAGAAAACAATCATCAAGATTGGCGACATAAGGCTTGATCCCAAGTTCTGCAAAGTAAGTCAAAGTCAATGACAATTGTAATTGACAAATCTCAGAGAAAAGAAGGAAGCATAGCTTCAGAGGGAGATAAGAAACCGATTCCACCAACAATTCCCAAAAACAAAGAGGATATTCCAATCAAGAGGGAGAAATTGAAATTAAACTCACCAATGAGTTATGCAGAAGCTCTGAAGAAGGATGCTCCCTCCCAGAAGAAGAATTTAGGCAAAGGTAAGACAAGGAAATCAAATTACCAAACCTAACTTGGAATCACAAGTGCAATGGATATGGATATGGATATGGGAGAGCTCGGGCAATAAGCAGACCTAGAGCTTAATCCATTAGACTTTACGACGTTGGAGTAGTTGATACAAGCTCCATGACAAATCAACCTAGCTAGAGAAGCTTGTACCAAATGCAAATTCAGAAGCTAAGGAAATATCGTAAGTAATCTAAAACTGTAATTTAAATAAATTTAAATTTGAATATTAATTTACCGTAGCCTTAATACTGTTAAGATTAATTCAAATATTTTTAATATTAATTAACATATTAAATTTTAATAAGGTTCCAAATCACAAAAGTATTAACTGGGGTGATCCTGAAAATAATTGAGGCAGATTTTGGTGTAATTCCAAATCTGTCAAGCGTATCAAAAGCTCATAAAGACCGTTGGTTCAAAGCTTTTGCGGTAACTCTAAAATCACAGTCTTTTTATTTACTTTAAAAAGTCTTCAAAAAAACATTTGATTTATTAAACACATTTTTATGAAGCAAAAACACATTTGGTATTATAAAATAACCATAGAATTTTGACCATGAAACAATACATTCTTGAAAAATAAAAAAAATTGAACTCATATGTCAAATTTGTAATTGGTCAAGAATGTATCACTTAACTGTCGAGCCATAAGGTTGCTACGGCTACGTAAATGATATAACCGATAAACTGACTCAACTAATAATGGTGCTTTCTGCATTATAAGTGTCAAATGTTTTTTTTTTTTTGAAAAATCCTCCACATTTATATTTACAGTACTTGAATTCAATGGGGACATTATTAATATGATTGGCGGAAAAAAAAAAAAAAGAGAACAAAGTTAAAGTATTGTGGCTAGCTAGACGATAGTAGCTTCATCTTTAATCTCTTTTTGGCTTTGCTTTTCATCATATATTTGTATCTCTTCTTCTTCTTTAGTTTTCCCCCAAAGACCACTGTATAGTCCACACACCAACAACAATGCCCCACCCACGCTGCTCCATGTTATATCCCCAAAGTAAAAAAAAACATACACATCCTCAACATTGTACTAAAGACATAAACGTTGATGAAATTATGTGTGTGTGTGTGTTTTTTTTTAACAAACCTTCCAAGATAGAGTGTTTCTTTGAAAAGAAAAGATGAAAGGATGCAAGTAATGATGAGAGCTAAAGGAGTGTAGAGTGCAGTGAACACTGGCCCTTTCTTCTCTATAGCCCATACTTGTAACCAATATGTTAACCCAGTCACAATAACTCCCTGTTTAATTGTGTTTCATCTTTTCAAAAATTGATAGAAGAATTTTATATGTTTAGAAATTTAAAGATGTGATTAGGTAGACATACACAATAAGCCATTGAGAGAAGAGGTAAGCCAAATTCGATCTTCCAAATTGATGTACTTCTGTTCATTGTGACTGCCCAAACTGCAGTTTGTATGCAACTGAAGAAGCATTGAAGTGTTACCAATCTTAACTTTGCTGGGTACTCTTTCATCACTTTGCTCTAACAACACAATTAATAAAAGTTGTTATGATTGTATTTATTTTGGTAAAAGTAAAAAAAAACAATGTTTAACGTTAAAAAGTTCTTTTAAGTATAGCCTTTACGGACATAAATTTAAAATTAATTTGGTGATTGACAGTGGAAATTTTTTAATTAAAAAAAAAAAAATTTGCTATCAAAAGATAACAAAAGTGCACAAACAAAAATATTTGGTGGACTTTAACATGCTGTTTTATTGAACATGATATAAAAATATTATTTGGTTGGTACTTCTTAAGTGGGTATCTTAACCTAAATAATAATATATCGCATACTTAGGTGACGGAAAATAAATCTCTTAGATAAATTTGATGTCCAAATGTAAAAGTAAGAGTGTATGAAAAATGAGAAGAGTATACCACAAAACCTTTGTTTGATAAATTAGTTCTCTATGTAAACAAAAATTTTTTTGTCTAATATCGTAAACTATTCTGTTGATTAGACGAAAAAAAAAATTATTGTCAACAAAATAGCATGTCATATATCATTAGCTAATGTAAGTAAATAAAAGGACATGATAGAATTGCAAGTAAATGGATTAATAATTTTACTGCAAGTGTTAATGATGGGTAACAATTTTTATAATTTTATTTTTAATGGCAACCACTTTCACATGAATTTTAAAAGTTTTGAAATCCCACAATGTTTAACGTAGCATTTTTGTTAGTTTAAAGTTTCAAAAAATATTTTCTAAGTTTACAATTTGTTATGAAATGAATTAACAATTTATCATAAAAATAATTATAAATAAAGACAAAAAATCTATTCGTGAAATGGTCGGGATACTAATAATAAGTACTATTTACAGAGAGAAATATTTAACTATGTTTGTTATTGAGTTATGTTTTTATGATTTAACGTTGATCAAATTCGATCGTTTATATAGAAATGAAAAATTTAATGATTATGCATATAAAATGAGGTTGAACTCCACAAAAATAATATGTTACATAATGTTTTTGGGCATGTTAAATATGTATATATTTTAACTTTTATAATATTATCCACTGGAGACTATTCTCAGTATCGTCTCTTCTTTTTTATTTTCGTTGTCTCATTAAAAACATTTTTACAACAACTTAATGGAAAAAATCATAATAGATAATTGGAAAAGAATTCATGATTATTTAAACTAAATTGGTAGATTTGAGTTTATTCGTTTCTTCATCTAGGTTTATATGTGTTGTCTTTTGCTTAAATGACAATTTAACTACTTTTTTTAGGGGGATTAACTTTATGAAAGCTTGATAAATCACCTAAACTAATCTAGTTGAGCATCGTGTGACAACCGGCAGAGGTTGAGTGGTAGTACTTTGTGAACGTATCAAACTTGATATAATTGTGTGTTTAACTGCATAATTGTTAGCACAAGTTGAGTAGCTAGGTTTTTGAAAATAATAATTTTTGTTCCAGGAGTAGGTCAAGAACACCTAAGAAATTTGAGTTTTTTTAAGTTCTAGAACATTAATGAAACTTTTCTTATTCAGTTTCTTTGCCTAAAACCATTTAAGATACCTAAAAAATTATTTGCTTCCCAGCATTACATTTATTGATATTCTATATTGTAAGGTTTGCATTTATTTCTTCTTTCATTCATCATCAAAACTCAAAACAAAAATATCAATTTATTTTGTCATAGCTTTACTCCTTCCTAACATAATTTGAACCCACTACAAGAAACAAAGGCCCATTTCAACTACAATTTCCGACCAGACACGGTGGTAAAAATAAAATAAAAAATTGACCATTTTATGAATAACTTCGAAAAGAGAGTTAGTCAGATTATGGCTGGAAAATCAAATCTCAGAGCCGAGTTGAATGTCCCACTGAAAAATAACCATTACAACAACTTGTTGCTTTCATACTTACTCACAAGCATCGCCTTCACAAGTACCTCTAGTCAATGTTGATGAAATGCAATAGAACAAATTACCAGAAGAAGCGGATAAAGAAGTTAGAGACAAATTTGCAGAATCATCGAAGTCAGGGGATTCAGAGTATTCATCAGAGTCTTAGTTATTTAGATTATAAGGAATTTTGTTGACGATGAATCCATTGATAGAACCTGAATAAAAAGAGCATGAGAAACCAGAGATGAAGAATAAGACACAAAAAGCGTAAGAAGAAGAAGGTTGAAGAGTTAACAAGAGAAAGAAGGAAGTCAACTAAGAAAAAATCATATAGAGTCAAAGAAGAAGTAATAGGGCTACAATTTAACTAATGGTCCATCTAGTTAAGAGTGTTGTTTAAGTGTAAGTAACTAAGTTAAACTAATAATGTACTAGTTAGTAGTTGTTCAGTGTAAGAAGCTATGCATTGCTTGTATAAGTGGTGTTAGTGTCTACTATCTAGAATAGTTAGAAGATATATCTAGATAATGATGAAGGGGTAAGAAGCTAGTAGAAGAACTAGCTTAAATATGCGTATGCATGCAATGTTGAAGATATGAAAAAATATAATGAGTTAAAAAAGCTTTGTTCTAAGAGAGAAACTTACCAAAACTTGTGTGAAATCAACATGATATCAGAGCTGCATTATTCAAGAAATCTGTTGCAATCAAAAGAGTGGAGTCACGGTGAGAAAGTCTAAGAGCGGAATGGCGATTAATCTCCATTCTACACAACTTGTAGCTGTGTTTGATGGGCAGAACTATGAATTCGGGGCTGCAAGGATGCGTACAACCTTAAGAAACAAAAAAATATGGGAAGTAGTCAATGAAGGAATTCCTAAGCAAACTAAGATTCTGGAAACTCTAGGACCAGAACAAACAAAAGAAGCAACAAACCTGAAGTCTCTCAAGATCAAGGACATTCCTACTCTCCAAATTATCCAACACGCTGTAGCTGATCCTATATTTGACAAGATCCTGTGTGCAACAACTTCAAAGTAGGCATGAGACCTGCTGGAAGATTCCTACCAAGTGAATGAAAAAGTGAAGATGGTCAGACTTCAATCTTTAAGAAGAGACTTTGAAAATTTAAAGATGAAAGAGGAAGAGAAAGTGAAGACTTACTCGGGTAGGATTCAGTCTGTTGCAAATCAGATGAGAGCCTTAGGAGAAGGCAGAACAGAGTTTGATCTTGTAGTCAAAATGTTGGCTTCAATGCCAAAAAGTTATGCTCCCTTGTCTTCTTTGATGGAAGAGACTGAAGATCTCAGAACTATCATTTATGCAGAACTTGTGGGGTCACTTGAAGCTCATAAGAAGAAGTTCTTCCCAGATGAAGAAGAAGATGCTGAAGGAGCCTTTCTTGAAAAATTCAGAGGCCTAAGGACATATGAAAACAAAAAATCATAGCATTTTAATCACAAAAGGAAAAGATGGTGTAGTATTTGCAAGAAAGACAACAACAGTGAAGAAGTGTGCTTCTTCAAACCAGGAAGAAACAAACCAGAGATAAGTAAATTCATAAAAATAGAGACAAGAAGCTGTTTTAATTGTGGAAAAACAGAACACTTAACTCGTGATTGCTGAAGCGAAAAGATTGAGCAGGCTCAAACTAATCGAGAAGATGAAGAAGGAAATGAAGAGGAAGGAAGCTATCACATGTTTACTGCAAGGCTAGCAGATCAAGAAACATTTGAAGATCAAACTTGGCTCATTGATAGCGGCTGCACAAACCACATGACATCAAATGAAAGCATATTCATTAAGCTAAATCAAGACATTAAGGTTCCTATCCTAATCGGCAATAAAGCAGTTCTAATGTCAAAAGGCAAAGGAGATGTTGAGATCACTACTAAAAATGGCAAGATGGTTATTCAAAATGTTTTCTTAGTTCCTGAGATTACTAAGAACCTACTAAGTGTTTTTCAAATTATTGAAAATAGTTATGAAGTCACCTTTAAGGAAAGTTGATGTATCATTCACGATCAGATAGGAAGACGAGTAGCCAAGGTCCAGATGGTAAAGAATAGCTTCCATCTCAAATTATCATCCATTGAAGAGACTTATATGCTAGCTCAGGATGCAAAGCCAGAATCGCAGAACCAAAATATTGTTACTGCTGCAGGAGTGAATGAGAAGAAACTGCAATTTTGCAAACCTGAAGTTAAGAAAATTGAAGATCTAGAGCAAGGAACTAAAAGCAACAAGGCGTGTCAATCAGTTACCATCAAGAAGATCAAATATGTCAAGACCGGGGCAGGTTCAATAAAGCAAAGGGAGGAAGTAGTGAAGAGAACACTACAAAATTGAAAGAAAAACCAAAAGAAGAAAGTAAAGAGAAAAATTTCAAGAGTGATATAAAGGAAAACCAAGAAAGGAAGAAGAAAAGTCAAGAGACTACTTACCAAAGTTTTGGGATTCAAATAATGAAACCCACAAGCTCAAGTGAGCTATTGAAAGATGCTTGGCCAATGTTCAGAGACCAAATACAAGATAAAAGGAAGAAGATTCATGTATCCGATCAGAAAACAATCATCAAGATTGGCGACATAAGGCTTGATCCCAAGTTCTGCAAAGTAAGTCAAAGTCAATGACAATTGTAATTGACAAATCTCAGAGAAAAGAAGGAAGCATAGCTTCAGAGGGAGATAAGAAACCGATTCCACCAACAATTCCCAAAAACAAAGAGGATATTCCAATCAAGAGGGAGAAATTGAAATTAAACTCACCAATGAGTTATGCAGAAGCTCTGAAGAAGGATGCTCCCTCCCAGAAGAAGAATTTAGGCAAAGGTAAGACAAGGAAATCAAATTACCAAACCTAACTTGGAATCACAAGTGCAATGGATATGGATATGGATATGGGAGAGCTCGGGCAATAAGCAGACCTAGAGCTTAATCCATTAGACTTTACGACGTTGGAGTAGTTGATACAAGCTCCATGACAAATCAACCTAGCTAGAGAAGCTTGTACCAAATGCAAATTCAGAAGCTAAGGAAATATCGTAAGTAATCTAAAACTGTAATTTAAATAAATTTAAATTTGAATATTAATTTACCGTAGCCTTAATACTGTTAAGATTAATTCAAATATTTTTAATATTAATTAACATATTAAATTTTAATAAGGTTCCAAATCACAAAAGTATTAACTGGGGTGATCCTGAAAATAATTGAGGCAGATTTTGGTGTAATTCCAAATCTGTCAAGCGTATCAAAAGCTCATAAAGACCGTTGGTTCAAAGCTTTTGCGGTAACTCTAAAATCACAGTCTTTTTATTTACTTTAAAAAGTCTTCAAAAAAACATTTGATTTATTAAACACATTTTTATGAAGCAAAAACACATTTGGTATTATAAAAT